>OX451739.1:190326545-192726545 GCA_948472305.1 Vicia faba | reverse complement strand
AACAAGCCATCCCATTCACTTCCAAGAGCTCGGTAGTGTAAGGATGGTTTGATCTCCTTGATCAAAAGGGTGTAGAACGATTCATACATGCCATATCGGTTTTAACATTACAAAATTTCATATATTTGTTATCTTTGTATTTCATGGTATACTAATTTGTTTAACGTGTTCATGAGATTCAACACTACAAGTTTGGACCATCGTAATGGTCCCATGCAGGTTTATTACAAAACATGTTGAGGTCAGATCCTAACACCAATGCATGCTTGGTCTGGTGGTGAGCATGTTGCTGGAAAGTCCTGAGACTCTTTTGGGTTATTTATTGTTTCAATTCTCTATTCTCCTTACTCTTTTCCTCTTTTTTCCCTATTGTCACAAATAACCAAAACCTTTTTCATAAAACCTAACATTTTTCACAAACCTTTTATTTTTCATAATAAACTCAAATAATTAATTTTAGGTTTTTAATTTAATTTTGGGTTTTAATTAAAATTTAGGTTTTAATTTAATTTTAGGTTTTAATTTAATTTTAAGTTTTTAGTTTAATCAACTCAATTTAATTTTAGGTTTTTTACTAATTAAATATTTTCTTAATTAAATTAAAATCAACTTAGATTTTAGAGTTTAATTTAATTATCTAACTATTTATATTAATTAAAATCAACTAGGTTTTAAGTTAATCATCAAACTTTTTTTTATCAAACAATCAAAACAAATTTTCTCTTTTCTTTTCCTTTTATAATTTTACGTATGTTATTACTGTCGCGTACTTTATTATTTTTTCCGATTATTGTAATTTCTAAACGAATATAATAGCTTAAATTAGGATTTTATTTGCTTGTTATTTTTTCCATAATTTTGTGGTTTTGTACCCCCTTCCCCGAAGCATTGTAATAGCGTAGGACATTTATTTCCTGCTTTTACTGCTTTCCTTATAACTGTCTAGTTTAATAGGATTGTATGGCAAGATCTAAAATCAAACGCTAGATAACCCTAAATCCAAGAATAAATAACTGAATTGGACCACTATTCACACACTCACCTCTAGGGTAACTTCACTTGTTGCCTTCGAAAAAATATAGTCATTCTCTCGAACGTGGGGATGCTTTAGCCAGGTCCCTCGATACAAAAGATCGTAGTACCTCGATGACCCTTTGATGCTGCCTTCGAGAAATGATCTAGTCCCTTAAACGATAATTTCTAAAGTGTCCCTACGAGTTGCCTTCTATGGTTGTACGGCGACCCTCGCCTATCCCTACATATCCAACGACAAGGCTTCCTACTAACTAATGGTAGGGTAGCATTATCTAAGGAGGAGGAAAATAACATGAAAGACTTTTGAGTATGGGTAGACAACTATTAATCGCTTGCTCACACAAAAACAAAACATTTTCACAAAACACTTATTTTCTGAAGTATTTTCAAAATAAAAACATTTTGTACGCATTCTCAATGATACGAGAATCATTACAAAATTGTCGCACTTAGGCATATTTTCAAAATATTTTCAAACACGCAAAGCATTTTCAAAGTGAGCTAGCGATTAAGAGCCCATAGACAACTACAAATGAAACAGGTGCTAACACCTTCCCTTTTCATAATTTACCCCCCAAACTCAAAAAAATTCTCGAAGGTCTTTCATGCTCTTTTCACCCTTTCCTTATTGGATAAAAGAAAAGTCAGTGGCAACTCTTGCTATCCGCGACATTTGCCATAAAATGCAAAACAAAAGTCAGTTCTCTCACCGTACTACATAGCCCAAAGGGGGTTGATCCCCAAACGTCGTCCATAAAGGATAATATATAAACTGAATAGTTTTGAAAATTTAATCTGAATTTAAAAAGGAACAAAATCTCGTATTTGGTGCCTGAACAAAAATTTTCTCGATTAGTCTTGTGCGTGTGATGATCATAAAAAGTTCTCATTGCCTTAATTTGACTGTCCCAATGAAAAAGAGGAAAATCGGAAAAAGACTTAAGTACAAAGAATAGTTAGAGAGATACATGAAGAGGAAGCTCGAGATTTAAAGGTTCTTACATAAACTCTCTGCGTCATGTGAACATCGGACAAATTTCTTTTTGATCAATTTGATCGGATATCTCACGTATGAGTACCAGTTTACTGTGATTTTCTTGAGTTTTTGTAATAGTCGCTTGAGGTCAAGCAACAGTTTAAGTTTGGGGGAGTTTGATCAGTGTTTTTCCACCTTTATTTATAGTTGATTTTAGTTATAGTTTCTTTATTTTGTCAAGTGTTTTATTTCACTCTTCTATGTTTTATGTGTTGGTTGTGTATTTTGTTGTTTTTAGTCTCAGATGAATAAAACTAGGAAAATCATTGTGAAAAGTGAAAATTCAGAGTTTTGGAGGAATTCTCAAAAACCAAGCTACAGGGTGCCTAACACGGCCACCCGTGTCACCTGAAACTGGCCGTGTCAGGAGAGGATACATAGCTACAGTTTGAGGGCTGAGGCTGACACAGGTGCATGTGTCAGCTGACACAGCCTGTGCCAGAAGGTTTGGGCGAGAATTTTTGTTAGAACGATGGATAGAGGCCGACACGGGTGCCCGTGTCAATGACACAACCCGTGTTAGCCAGAATGTTGATTTTGAGTTTTTTATGATTTGTGAACCAGAGGGGTGTTTTGGGCATTTCCGACCGAGACAAATGGATTGTGCACTATTTAGATGTGTTTGAAAGAAGAATTAGTGACCTTTTTTGCAGAGAACGAATTCCATATTCTAGGAGTGAGGATACGAGATTCTTGAAGAACAAATATCTTTCATGAGCGGATTCAATTGAAGATCAAAGTTCCTCCTTGATATGTAATGTTTAATTCTTATATTTTTATAATTCTTTTGAACAATATGAACGGCTAAACCCCCTAAAGCTAGGGGTGTCCCTGATTTGAATCTGTAATGATTATGAATTCTTGAGTTCTTAAATAAAGTTGTTTTCTTATTCAATTTAATCATGCAAAGTTTTCATGCTTTCCTAATAGGACCAATTAAGATTGATTTGCGGTTAACAACCAGTTGGGTCGCGGTTGTTAATGTTTTTATACAATTAGGCTATAGTAGGTATCACCTAGGACTATGGATACCCTAAAGTTACTGGGTTTAACTTGATAAAATAAAGTCCTGACTCCATCAGATATCTCTAAGGACTTAGGATTTAGGATGGATAGTTAAAGATTTTCTCACTAAGGACTTAGGGGAAAATAATATAAAGGGTTGGTAGTTGAATGTTATGAACTTGTTTAAGAAATCAGGATTCAAGATAGTTACAGGGAAAATTATACATCTTACCCTAGCATGCTCCTCATATCTGTGAAAAATCCATTTTATACTTATGCTTTTTGTTAAGTGACAATATCAAAACCAAAACCCAAAATTAAGTTTTTGTTTAATTGAACTACGAATTTAACTCAATAATTGCACGCAGTCCATGAGATCAATATCTTGGGAAATTAATATTATTACTGGAAGGCAAAAATAGTAAACTTGTTATTTTTCCTATCAATAATCAATGGTCTTCCTTCAACATGAGGGAGCAAGATAGGATGCTCAAGTAGATATTCTTTAATGCTCTCAAATTCCCTTTGGCAATCATCCGTCCACACATAACCTTGATCTTTCTTTAACATCTTAAAGATTGGTTCACATGTTGTAGTCATATGGAAAATAAATCTAGAAATCTAATTTAAACGTCCAAGGAAGCCTCTAACTTGCTTTTCAGTTCTTGGTGCAGGCATTTCTTGAATTGATGTAACTTTATCAGGATCAACATCAATTCCTCTTTGGCTGATAATGAAACCTAGCAACTTTCCTGAACAAACACCAAAATCACACTTATTTGGATTCAAGTTGAGATGATACTTCCTCATACATTGAAACAATTTCAACAAGTCTTCCATACGCCCTTCCTCAGTTTGAGATTTGGAAATGATATCATCAACATATACTTCGATTTCCTTATGCATCAGATCATGGAATAGGGTTGTCATAGCCCTCTGGTACCTTTCCCCAACATCCTTCAACCTAAAAGGCATCACTCTGTAACAGAATGTTCCCCAAGGTGTGATAAACATTGTTTTTTCCATATCCTCAAGAGACATCCTAACTTGATTGTATCTGGAAAATCCATCCATGAATGAGAACACTTTGTATTTAGCCATGCTATCAACCAACATATCAATATGTGGCAATGGGAAATTACCTTTTGGACTTGATTTATTTAAATCTCTATAATCAACACACATGTGGACTAAACCCGTCTTTCTTTGGTACTGGAACAATATTGACAACCCACTAAAGGTACACTGATTTCATGACAAAACCAACATCAATCTGTTTTAAAACCTCTTCTTTAATCTTCACTGCTATGTCACGATGAGTTCTTCACAACTTCTTCTTGATTGGTGAAAATTTTGGCTTTAACGACAAATAATGTTCCACAATATTGGTGTCCAAACCAGGCATGTCTTGTTAAGACCAAACAAAGATATCTACATACTCTTTCAGCAACTCAATCAAGTTGTTCTTCACATCGGGATGAAGCAGTGCCTCAATCTTGACTTCCTTCAAATCTTCTTCTGAAACCAAGTTAATCGTCTCCAACGGCTCTTTATATGGATGAATGGTATTTCCCTCGCACTCAAGCAATCATGAAACCTTTTCTTGGATTTCATCATATTCTTCTTCTTCAGCCACATACACAGGATATTACAAGTTGGGAGAGGGTGCATGATCATTGCATTTAAAGGGTTTTTCAATTAATCTGTACATTTGATTAATGATTGATTTTAAAAACTGACACATGTAACAAGTGATTATGAAGATTTATTTACAGTTATCATTTATTTTGAAAGGTTTTTTCTGATTACCATTTTCCAAGAAAAACAGAAAATAAAGACACAATTTAGAAATCAAAAACAAATTTTATTAATGTTCTTAAAATTCAAAATAAAAGACACACCCATACAACATTACTTTCACCTTGGGCAGAGTGAAAGACTTTTGAAAAGACAAAAAAAAACATATTACTTGAAATGTGAATGCAAGAAGGAACATCAACAGTGATCCAATTTTGGATTCTGATTCCATGTGTCACATAGTTTGACATCTCTTGCTCTGGCTCATCTTTGAGAATAACGTTGATCTTTGGAGTAGTCAGATGGAGATATCTTGCACTGTGAAAAAGGTCTTGATATTTACTCAAAGAGGACTTTGTCTTTATAACTTAATTCTTCATGGAGAAACCCAACCCAATCCCATTCTTGTTCACAGGTGGATTAATAATCTTCCCCCACACCTTGCTAAGGCCCTTCTGCACTACCTATTGCGCATCCTTAAATGAGGTGATATAATCTTCATTCTTCCTTATATTATCAATAGTCAAAGCTTGAAACTGAGTTCCAACAATGGCTTCATCTACTTCTAAAATGCTAAAGGAAGATAAATGAGATATCAACAGAGCTTGCTCACGGTTCATAATAACTACCTTTCCATCACTGATAAATTTCAGTTTTTGATGCAAGGTTGAAGTAACAGCTCCTACTTCATGGATCCAGGGTTATCTCAATAAAAAGCTATAGGCTGGGACACTATCCATATCCTGAAAGGTGATTTGGAATAAATGTAGACCTATATGAATAGGTAAATCCACCTCTCCAATGACATATTTTTGCGAACCATCAAAAGCTTTTACTATAATGCCACTAGGGAACATAGGAAATCCCTGGTATTTAAGCTTCATGAGAGTGCTTCTTGGTATGACATTCAAAGCAGAACCATTATCTATTAGCACATTGGAAAAAGAGACATTCTTACAATTCATAAATATAAGCAGAGCCAGGTTATGGTTTCTTCCTTCATCAGGAAATTCCTCTTCATAAAAACTTAGATTGTTACAAGCTGTAATATTCCCCACAATGTCGTTGAACTGATCCAGAGACATATACCTTTCAACAGAGGAGATCACCAACAATGCTAAAATGGAAATCTTAGATGGAGTTTGCAACAATTTATCCACAATCTTGTAATCACTCATCTTGATGATTTTTAACAGATCATCAACATCCTTTTCCAAGGCGGCGCCACTAGATTCTCTTGTTCAAGGTTTTCCATCTTCTTTCAAGAATTAGCCCAAGTATTGTAGCGATAAGACAACTTGCCAACTGAACGAAGCAGAGAAACAAGTCATACACCTAAGAAAGGGTGGAATGCAAAAATATGTGTGAAATGATACATGATATGCAATGTGTATGATTTGTTGTGTTTATTCAAGGAACTCAAAGAATTATAAACAATTGTAAATATTGAGGAACTAACACATTTAGAAATTCTGAAAAATCTCATTTTAATAATAACTTTGGAATGAACTATAACTTTTAGTACAAGTTTCAATAATCCTAAGTACAAGAGAATAAATATAGAACTTAAAAATCATAAGGAGCCAAAGCTGATGAAGATCTCTCCACACACTGCCGCTTTCCCTTGTGTCTTGCAATTTGAGCCTTTAACTGTTTGTTCTCTTCTACATACTTCTCGGAGACTTCTTTCCATCCACCAGAATCAAAAAATCAGTTATTGTGACCAGGCTGAGTTATAGAGGAAAATAAATCCTCTTGCTTCTCTATGATCTCTACAATAAGACTCTTAAGTATCTTAATCAAGTCATCCATCTCTTTTAATTCTGTTGAGTAAAACATCTCCAAAGTCTGGTACTTATTCTTCCATGCTTCCTTCTCTTACCGCATCCTAACCAAGGCAAGCTGAAGTTCTTCCACATCATCTAAGAGAGGAGTAGTAGTCCTCATAAACATATCTGATATAGGTTCCTCACGAGAATAAGGCATCTTCAATTGGATTGCCCTTACTTGTACCCACCGAATATGAGGCTCTAAGGAAACAACTCCTCTTGGTCCCCAACTATTTTCAACCCTTCCTATGAATATGACGCCAAGCCATTCAATCTCTTCCTTAGCTACCTTGTGATCTTCTCCTTCTTTGAGAAAGAAACCACTCAGAAGAATGTTTCTTGGATTATCTCTCATTGGATATCCATGTTGGCGACGTGCAAGAACAGGATTGTAGTTAATTCCTCCCTTTGTACCAAGAAGAGGCACATTGGGAAAAACACCACAACTATAGTTAATCTTCACATGATAATAAGCTTGATGATACCAATCAATGTCAGAATGAGTGAGAGCTATAATCTTCAGTGCCCAACGTGGTTCCTTCTTGATGTCCCAAAAAGTAGAAGACCGAGGTAAGTGAGAAATAAATCACTGATATAACAACGGTTTGCAATAAATGATCATCCCTTCTTGATAGAAATTCTGAAGATGGATGAAATTATAAGTATCTCCTAGCAGTGCAGGGACCGGGTTCCCAATCAGAAAGATCCTAATGGCATTAACATCCACAAATTTATTGATGTTAGGAAACAAGAACGACCCATAAGAAAGCAAAGCAAAAATAGCCTGAAAAACAGTTGTACTCTTCATCCTGGCGAAGTAACGAGCATTCTCCAATAGAAACTGAGTAGGTAAACCTCTTATTCCTCCTTTGGTAGTCATGTTAGCTTCAATATCGACTTTCTCAAGTTATGGCGGCAATCTAATGAGACTTGGGATCTCCTTCTAAGTCGGTGAAAGGAACATAATCAGTAATAGGTAAACCAAGTAAGTAAGAATACTCCTCCAATATGGGCATCAAATGATAATCAGGAAAAGTAAAACACTGGTATAATGGATCATAGAACTGGAACAATGTGGAAATAATATCCTCCTTCATCTTGAGCTTCATAAGAGTCACGATGGCTCCATACTTCTTCTGGAAATCTGTGGGACACTAAATCTCAGGAATCAAACTCCCCAGTTCCTCTATCTTAGGATCCTTGAAATTGTACTTCCGAGTCTTTCTCCTTCCAAAATACATGGTCAAAAAATTACCTGAGATATTTGGAAAAGTTAACCTTAAGTTCCTTGAAAAACTGTTTAAAGATTTCTCATGGGTGCATGAATGCATGATGATGCAACAATCACACACAAGATCACAAACATGGGAGTTCATAGGTTCGATGTCATGAGCATGAAGTATAAGTTACTATCCACAAGGTAAGAACTAATGGTTTGTCACCTGCCAAACAAGGTTCTAAGGAAATCCAAAATTCTACATTCTTCATTTCTATATTACCAACATCCTGATTAGCTCGGTAATTAGAAATATTCTTAGGAAAAAATCGTCTGAGTGCAGCATCGCGTGACAACTACTTCCAGAGTGATTCGTTATAGTCTATGTACTACACCTAAAAGGCCAAGTGGGTTAAGGGTTCTACGACTTGTCATCTTCTCGGACTCCCAAGTTGAAAGCAACACATCTTCCCGATTGCTCGCTAAACAAATACTACAGTCAAAGGGGCTCCACTGAGTGGGGGATCTCATGTCTCCTTTTTCGGAATTACTCCCTCAATTTTAACATGACTATACCACCCGTCCTATCTTACGTTTTCCCAAGTCTGGGTATAGGACTTAAAAGAGATCACCAAGCACCCTGAAAACCAGAAAAATCTAGACACTCATATATACAACAAATAATATACAACAAATAATAACACATACGTAGATAAACAAAGATAGACTCAACCCACTTAGAGAATTTTTCCCCAACAGAGTCGACAGTTTTCTGTAGCGGTAGAAATGTTGAGACTGAGCCATTGGATTGACTTAACTTGTACAAATCAAATAAAAATCCCCACCGCGCTTTATTGTTTCTAAAGGAAATGGGAAAAGAGCGAATAAACCCAAAAAAGTGGGGAGGAATCTAGGTACGGGGGTTGGTTATGCATAGGAAATGTATTAGCACCCTAAACATCTACAATACTCCACAAGAACCTCTTTGAAAATTTGTGTATTTTGTCTATAAAAGGTGTATACAAAATAGATGGTGGAGATGAGAAAAGAAGTATTTTTTACAATTTTTTCACCCACCGTGGTTGCGAACATTTAGTGCCTACGTACCACCTTCTATTCAATAGGGGATCAGGGTACTAGTAGTTCACCTCAAAAAATTTAAAACACATATGTGTTGGTTAATTTTAAGAGAAAAGACATCATCATTATATCCGAGTGGAAAACATACTTATTACCCATAATTATGAGAAAGGAGCATTTGCGTCATCTCAAAGTGGAGGATATAACTTGAATTTAAAATCCATCACTCAACACCCAAGTGGAAAATAGCTATCTTCATATCGTATAAATATAGTAGCTTGCATCACTACAAGAATTGACAAGAGTCTAATCTTTTGAGAAAAGTTTTAAAGTAAAAAGTAAAAGTGGAAAAATGGTTTGAATGAGGTTAATGACTTTTAGTCTTGATAAAGATGTCAAAGTACGATTAAACTGATTAAAGTTTGATTCATAAAAGTTTTTGAAAATGCATGGACCTAAGTCCAAGTTTATTATGAAAGCGGTTCAAGTTAGAAAATAAAAAGAGTTTTGAAAAATAGGGAGAAGATTTTTTAAATTAAAGAAGATGGGAGGAGATGAAGGGACTATCCTATGTACACAAAGTAAAAGCTAAGGAAAAGAACGATCTAACCAACAAGAAGTCAACACTTGACATAAAGAAGTCAGTGTAGAATTACCATCCTTTGGATTAAAACCAAGCAAGCAAAAATACTAAACTTCAGAGGAATACCAAGCTTCAAATGAATTAAGAACCAAGCAAAGTCTTCATTGACAAAAAATTGGCCAGAGTAATAATTGTATACATAGGAATTCTCAATCATAGACAAAGCCTGAAAATCAGAATAACCTGCACATAAAAAAAATTCAAACTAATGCCTTGGAGTAAACCCCAAGGATTTCAGAAGATCTTCACAAAAATATCAACCAAAGATTAAAGAGTTTCAAGGTTTAGGGCTTCTAATCCTAAGTCTCAGGAATCCACAACTCTACAATTCTTGGGATAGTAACCAAGTATTCAAAGTAATCTTGAAGATTTTAATGTTCAAGTTGATTATTAAGTGTCTTTAAAAGAAAAGAAAGCTCGAGTGAGAAAAGAAAAAATGACATCAAAAATAAATGCTCAAGTAAGCAAAAGAAAAAATGGCATGAAATGTAAATGCTAAAAAATAAATGGTACATAAAAGTAAAGGCACAAAATAAAGGCATAGAGTAAAGTTAAGTGTTAGTGAATTAGAAGTTAGAGGTCAAATGTAACAAAAGGTTAGTTGAATGACCATCTTGAAGCTTGATTTTAAAAACTCAATAGAAGCTTAATAAAATCAAAGCCTCTCAACAACAAGTTTCGTTTTCTTTTTGTCAAGTATATCATTCATTTCAAGTGCTCAAAGCAACCGCATATAATCAACAATGCTCAAATGATTCATCTAGACCAAAATTCATGAAGCTCAATAAAGGATTGATAGAATCAAAGCCTCCTAAAATTAAACTTCAAAGTTATTGGATCCAAGGTTTCAAATTAAACAACTTGGGCTTGCTAACATAGGTTTGGGCCACGAATGATCATTTTTTGAATCGAGACAAATTTAGCATAATGTTAAGCAATCGTAAGTGGACTTATGTAGAAGCCACACATGTTAGAGAAATGATATGTAGATTATTCTCCAAAAAAATGTAGCACAAGTAAAAACAAGAGAGGGATAAGATGAAGAGGGAGGGGAATGATAGTATAACCAATGTATCAGATGAAATTAGGGTTTCTAATATCATCAACATCATTCATCCATTTTGGTGGATTTGTTTTTTCAACCTATCAACGCCCAAGATCCAATGAGGTTGAGGAACCTGTTCCAAAATAACACTAAAGTGTCTACAAATCAGGACCAATCAAAAAACAATAAAATGTATTTAATATAAAAACAAATTTTAAATGATTTATAAAAAAGGAAATAATTGTTAAAATACACAACATGTATTAAAACACCAAATAAAATCCTAAAAAAAATCAGAGGTCAAACATGAGTCAACAAGTGTTTACAAAAGTTTTTAGAATTTTTTAAAGTCAGAAACTATCTTTAAAATATAAAGAAATAAACAAAATAAACTAAAATTTGTGAAAAATAGTAAAATCAAAAATAAAAATAAAATGAGGTCAGCGATATTTGTCAAGAGGTCATTGGATCCTTCCATAATTTTTCCAAAATTTAAATTGACTAAAAAGTATTTTTAAACAATTAAAACAAATCAAATAAATTGAAAAATCATATAAAATACCAAATCACAAAATAAAATTATGAAAAAATAAAAGTCAGAAAGAAAAAAATCAAAATTATTTTTGATAATATTTTCACAATTTTAGAAGTTGAAATGAATTTTTAAAGTTTAAAACATTTTAATATAATAAATCAGAAAATAAAATAAAACCAAAAAAATAGGCCACCTGATCATTATCAAACACGTTAGTAAGAAGATTTGAGGGACCTGGCATGTTGTGCGTGTTATGGACCTTATTGGAAAACACACAGAATTCGTAAAATATAAACCAATGAAATTAAAAAAAAATTCACACAATCATTGGTTGAAGAACGACATGTAGGTCGTCTTCAACCTCTAGACCCTTGCAGGTTGGGTTTTTACAATATTCTTCAAACAAAATCATTTGAAACTCAAACCGGTATCATTGAATTCGTCTCTTCAAGACGATCCTAACCTCACCCTCGTGAAAAATTTCTTTAAGCCATAGCTCAATCGATTTGAGAAAAACAAGTGAAAATTGCAAAACTAAATTTATAAATAAATGTTCAATTCTTGATGAAAATGAAATCTAAAAGAAGTATGAGAATCAAAATAAGGAGGACAACAAATTAGTAACTTGTTTGGATCAATTTGGTTAAGAAAACTACCAGAATGAAGCTCAAAAGGTCTGCTCTGAAACTGAACTTTTGTAGCTTGATTTATTGCTCAAATTGCTCGGTTTAGGTAATGGAGAGTTTGTATAAGATTTAAGAAAGAAGAATCATAAGAGAATTTGATGTGAGAAGGCTTGAAATTATGAAATGAATTTTCAAATGTAAAGCTTTGAGTGTGACTTTGGCAGGGTAATTGTGGTTGTATAAGCTTGGGAAAATGAATGGAATATGTCCCTCTATTTATAGGAGAGTGAATGACAACGAGAGTTGGAAGAAATAGTGAGGTTTGGAGGGAAATTTTTGGAACCCGAAAATGAGAAAAGTGTGACTTGCAAGTTGTCAAAACTTACTCAATTCATCTGTTTTGATGCTTAAACAAGTTGAGCAAGTTTGTTAAACATGCTTAAGTGAAAAACACGCACAAAATTGGTGTTTAAAAGCCACATTATGAAAATCAAAATCTGACTTTAGAGGAAAACTTCAGTTTCAAGGTACTAACTTTGCAGTCATGGTGCACACAAATTAGGAGGATTTATGGGATTATTCTTGAAGCATTTGAAAGATCTCACAAAAAACTTCACAATGTTCCAAGAAAGATAGCATTTGGTGATCTGAGCTGAAATTTATGATCAATTGAAATCGTGAAAAACAATGTGACTTTTGTACTTAGAAATATTTCTAAGTGTTGAACTTCAAAATGACCTATAATGTTCTTCAAAATTAAATGTCCTTCCACTCAAAATTTGATCTTGATCCTTGAAGATGAAATTAAGTAGACCCTTTGAATTGAATTATGGAATTGAGATCATTCAAGAATCATAAAAAATGAAAGAGTTATAGTCTTTGGAAGATGATGAACAAATTTTGAAGACGTGTGTACTTCCAACTTCATTGAATTTCCCATTTCTCACTTAACGATTGAGCTTTGCTCATTTCTTTTTTTGGAGATCGTCGAATCAAATGATATTTTTGTTCCAATTTTTGCCTCTTCTTCTCCCTCTCAATTACACTTTTCTTTGCCATGCTGATTCATTTCCTGTATCAATGATAGAAGTTGGATCCTAAGATGTCGAAAATTGAAGAAGGTGGTTCCCCTTCTTCATACAAAGAGATTCAATTTTTGCAGATACAATAAAGAATCAAATTAACCAAATTAACCAAATTTACCGGATGTAGAGGCAATCAAGAAAGCTGCATAAGTAAATATATAACCTACCGAAAAGTGGACTAATCCAACCAATCTTGCTTGGACAATGGAAAGAGCCACAGGTTTATCTCTCCATCGAATCAAATTCGCCAAAGGTGTGCGTTCATGAGCCCATGCTAAAGTTTCAATCAATTCCTGCCAATATCCGCGCCATGAGATTAAGAACATAAATCCAGTAGCCCAAACAAGATGTCCAAATAAGAACATCCATGCCCAGACGGATAAACTATTCATACCAAAGGGGTTATATCCATTGATAAGTTGTGAAGAATTTAACCATAGATAATCTCTTAACCATCCCATCAAATAGGTTGAAGATTCATTAAATTGTGAAACATTACCCTGCCATAATGTAATGTGCTTCCAATGCCAATAAAAAGTAACCCATCCAATGGTATTTAACATCCAGAAAACAGCCAAATAAAATGCGTCCCAAGCAGAAATATCACAAGTACCACCTCATCCCGGACCATCGCAAGGAAAACTATAACCAAAATCCTTTTTATCCGGCATTAACTTGGAACCACGTGCATCTAAAGCACCTTTTACTAAGATCAATGTAGTTGTATGTAAACCAAGAGCAATAGCATGATGAACCAAGAAGTCTCCAGGCCCTATTGTTAAGAATAGAGAATTACTATTCTCATTAATAGCATTTAACCAACCCGACAACCATATGCTTCGCCCCGCATTGAGCGCCGGACTATTCGTTGAAGATAAAAGTACATCGAAACCATATGAAGTTTTACCATGAGAAGATTGTATCCATTGGGCAAATATAGGTTCGATCAAGATTTGTTTCTCTGGAGTGCCAAAAGCAAGCATGACATCATTATGGACATAAAGTCCCAAAGTATGGAACCCCAGAAATAGGCTGGCCCAACTTAAATGGGATATGATAGCTTCTTTGTGCTCTAACATTCTTGCCAATACATTATCCTCATTCTGTTCGGGATTGTAATCTCTAATAAAAAAGATAGCTCCATGAGCAAAAGCCCCTGTCATAATAAATCCTGCAATGTATTGATGATGAGTATATAACGCAGCTTGAGTAGTAAAGTCTTGTGCTATAAACGCATAAGCAGGTAAAGAGTACATGTGTTGAGCTACCAAAGAAGTAATGACCCCTAACGAGGATAGAGCAAGGCCTAATTTAAAATGAATTGAATTATTGATTGTGTCATAAAGACCCTTATGTCCACGCCCCAATCTACCCCCCGGAGGAATATGCGCTTCTAAAATATCTTTTATACTGTGCCCAATACCGAAGTTAGTTCTATACATATGACCATCAATGAGAAAAAGAATTGCAATAGCTAAATGATGATGGGCCATATCGGTAAGCCATAAACTTTGCGTTTGAGGATGGAATCCCCCGAGAAGTGTTAGAATGGCAGTTCCCGCGCCTTGCGAAGTACTAAATAAATGATTACTAGAATCAGGGTTTTGAGCATAAAGATTCCACTGACCCGTCAAAAGTGGCCCTAATCCTTGAGGGTGGGGCAATACACTTAAGAAATTATTCCATCGAACATATTCTCCTCTGGATCCTGGAATAGCCACATGGACTAAATGCCCTGCCCAAGCTAAGGAACTGACTCCAAATAGTCCTGACAAATGATGATTGAGGCGCGATTCGGCATTTTTAAACCACGAAACGCTCGGTTTCCATTTTGGTTGTAGGTGTAACCAGCCCGCTAATAAGGATATGAAAGAAATAAATAATAGAAAAATAGCTCCAGTATAAAGATCCTCATTAGTACGTAAACCAATTGTATACCACCACTGATAAACACCGGAATAGGCAATATTCACTGGGCCAAGAGCACCCCCTCGAGTCTTGCTTGGGCTGCTTTAATGGTAGTTTTTACATTTTCCCTTTCCCTTGTAGTATGGGGAAGAAGTGGACTCTAACGGTAATACTCATTGAGTTAAGGGATCAAACTGTCTCAATTGTTTTCTAGCTGGGTTCTTCCAGTTTTGAACTATTTTAGTTATTTTATTAATACTAATTAATGAAAATTATATCTGGATTTAGAAATTCTATTGTATTCCAGTGGTTTACTATATTCCATGTATAAGAAAGAGAATATTGAAAAAAAAAACTCTTTGAATCAACCAAATATATTTAATTGTTGCCATTTTGATGTCCCGGGAATACAGATAATTGGGAAACAGATTACTATTCCAAACCAAATTCTTTTTAATATTTCTATTCAATTAAATCAATTTGAATTTTGGAATACTCAAAAGATTATTTCTTTTTATTTATTAGTTACCGAGATTCTGAAAAGAATCTGAAATCAAAAAATGAAAATAACAAGAATAAAAATTGCGTTGCTTTTTAATTATTTCAGATTGATTGGAACCAATACAAATAGAATAGATTTAGATGAAATCAAGAAAAATGTGGACGCCATGGAATTGACATTCCATATCTATAGATAGATATCCATCTATCCATATGAAAACAAAATTCTAGATTGGTTCCTCCATATTAAACCTCTTTTTTTTTTTAGTAAAACATTCTAGTTCTACTGTAATAGATAATATAGTAGAAAGAAATAGATTTGATTTCTTTCTACTATACTAGGATTTAATAGAATTCTGCTGGTTGTAGTCTGATCATTTTCTTAAAAAACAAAAGACCCGAAATAGAAATTATTTTTTCATTTTTTTCTTCAATCATTGCATTGATAAGAAATAAGAAGTCATGTTTCAGTAAAATTTAGTCACTTTGACTTACCGTTTTTACATAAATTATAAGTAAAAAGGCAGTAGGAACTAAAATGAAGAGTGCAGTAGCTATAAATGCGAGAATATTTACTTCCATAATCTCTATGTTTTATTTCTCTTTAATTTCTAATAAATACTTCGGGATTTAATCCCATAGAAATGAAAAATCTTTCGTCACTAAATTCAATGGGATAAATTGGATCTCGATGATATCAAATCGGATCAATATCACGAATAACAATATCTGAGCTATCAAATCAATAATTCATGGTCGAGAATTTCATAGTATAACATCGGAAGATGTTTTATCCATACCAAACCAAATAAGAAAATGACTTGCTGATGCAATCAAAAAGTCCTTTTTCTTTCTTTGTCCGAAACCTTTCCCTTAAACTAAAAAAGAAAGAAAAAGGGGGATACCTGTTTGAAATGATATTTTTTTAGTTTTATTCCCTTATCATACACGAAATCAATTGATATTTTTTGGATTTGTATCCATCGGGACTGACGGGACTCGAACCCGCAGCTTCCGCCTTGACAGGGCGGTGCTCTGACCAATTGAACTACAATCCCAGGGAAAAAGTCGTCTAGTATACACACATATTCTTACAATTTCATTCTAACTCTTTGTTTTTCTATTTGAGATTCGAGAACGCCTCTTTTAAAGGCGGACTTCTATATATATATATATTCATATTTTTATGGGTCTGCGCTTTAGCGACACGGATGACTCGCAATCCGTTCGTTATTGCCAACTTGATTAAAAAATCAATCAAGGAAACAAAAAAGACTATTTTTTTCTTTTTTGACTTGAACCCTTTCCTTCGACTTTATACTTACAGATCCCAATAGGTGTTTTGCAAAATCCGAATTTGTGGAAAAAAATATGTAAGTAATCTGGAAAAAAGACATAGGACTCAAGATTATAATCTTATGTATGCGAACCCATTGGTGATTTTTAGAGAACACCAAATGGGTTATATCATTTCATGGTGGATCCAGAAATATTTTTGGGCCGAGCTGGATTTGAACCAACGTAGACATATTGCCAACGAATTTACAGTCCGTCCCCATTAACCGCTCGGGCATCGACCCAGGAAGAATTCATTTTAGTCTTTCTTGATAATCCCTCATCCATTTCCTTTCGTAGTACCCTACCCCCAGGGGAAGTCGAATCCCCGTTGCCTCCTTGAAAGAGAGATGTCCTAAACCGCTAGACGATGGGGGCCTCCTTGCCCGATTTCCATTCTACTATGTTCATAGTATGAACAGTTTTTTGAAATTGTCAATATAATGGAATGATATGATTCGATCAAAAGGATCTTCCCATCTTTCAGAATTCCTTACAATTTTTTGATTCATCATTTTGATTTCTAAATTGTTCATTCCAATCACCAATCTATAGAATTCAACAAAATAGAAAATAAAACGAAGTAATGCGAAAGAAACCAAAATAAACATAGAAGACTTTGTGGAAAGAATTGATTTGCTGGAACAGGGGGGCATTAACACCTTATTTCTTTCACTTTCATTCAGTGTTAAGAAGATGAAATTGGGTATATTTGTATTTCACACTAAGTTGGGAAATACAAAAATGCGAATGAATCCGGAAATTGAGTAAAAAAGGATGAAGATCAATAAGAATTGAGTTGAGGGACAGGATAGAATCCATTTATCAAAGATTCGGAAATATTGAAATTAGGGGTCCATGTATCAATGAAATGAATTTCGTGTTATGATGAAGATGACTTCAATTCAAATCGGTTTTGAAAAATTTCATTCCTATTTATCAAATCCAATATGAATTAATTCTTTTTTCACTATTAAATCCAATTTTTTGTTCGTTAATGAGTTGCTATGTACAAAAAATAGATCTATGTACATACATCTAAATGTACATATATCTAAATGTACATATATCTAAATGTACATATATCTAAATCAGATTTAGATATATATATATATATATATATATATATATATATATATCTATTTCGTCAGATTGATATACCAATTTTGTATATATCTATTTTGTATATCTATCTATAATAATAGATATAGAATAAGTATATGCAGTAACAAATAGATGTACTAAACTCATCTTCATATTGGCTGATTCCGTATTGGGGAATTTACTCAAACGCCGCCCTTTTAACTCAATGGTAGAGTAACACCATGGTAAGGCGTAAGTCATCGGTTCAAATCCGATAAGGGGCTTTTTGTATCAAAAAATGATAACAGTAGTATTCCTATTTGAAGGAAGATATAGAAATATTCTTGATATTTGTAAGAAGTTTCTGTTTGTAATAAAAAAAACTAATTAATAGTTGAATTTCATTAAAAAATCGAATTTCAACTCTATTAAGTTCTTGTTATCATTCGAATAGAGTAAACTCATTCGAGTTAGAAAGTAAAATGGTATTCTTTTCTATATATATATATATATATATATATATATATTTATTTTTTTAGAATATGATATTTTCTTGAATCAAAAAAGGAAAAGATTCTAAAAAAAAGTAAGTGGACCTAAGCTATTGAATCATAACTATATCCACTATTCTGATATTCAAATTGGATAGAAATGAAATTTGAACGGTGGATCTTTTTTTCTTTTTAATACCTTTTTGGTTCTAACTCTGCAAGAATCTGTCGATATTTCAGATAAAATCTTATTGTTCGTAGGAATGAATTGCTACTCCTCTCCTCCAGTGGAAGGGCTTATTCTATTCTAAGGTCCAACATACAAGTCATTTGACTTAAAAATCTGTTTTTTCCGAATACAAGAAAAGATCAAATTTGATTTCTATTATTTCGTGAAGATATGTCTATCAAAATAATAGAAAAATCCATAAAATCATGACTTTGAGTATCAAACATTTGGTTTTGATATCTATGCATACGAGATTTTTAAGGTAATTAATGGACGAAACTTTCACTTAGAATCTATTATTATTACTAAAATTCCATAGAATATTCAAAGAATATGACAGATATCAAAATTTGGGGAGATTCATAAAAGACTTACAATCTTTTCAATTCTTTAACAACTTTCAAAGCATTTTCAAGTCTTTAATATTGAAACAAAGTTGTAATAGACATCCCAAATATTATTGTAGAAAAAGATTGAGCTTAAGGAGATAAAAGATGATCAACTTATGATCATTTGAAGTCAAACCCTATGATTTAAAGGCTTTTCAAAGGGACTTGTAATCTTCTTCAAACTTAAATGGTCATTCATGCCAAATTATTCTTTGATCCTTGAAGATAAGATATTAAGGACTATTTGAAGAGAATAATAGCTTTGGAAACACTTAAGAATCACAAAATTTGAGCAAAATATGGTGTTTGGAAGTCAGCAACCCCTAACTCAAAGAGTGTCAAAATGACTTGTAACCCATTTCAACTTTTCATGAATTTCATTGCAAAATTGTATCTTGTCATGTGAAGACAAGTTGTTATAGATGGTGATAAAAGTCCATAGAAAAAAGAACCAACTCAAAATGTTAAAAATTGAGAGAGTTATGCACTTGTGATCACTGAATTAAGAACTTGCTCAATTAGGTCAAACTTGTTGAATCAACCTTGAATCTTTTGAACTTTATTTTCAAAATAGAGCATGATGGATCAAATTATACCTTTAAATGATGTTATCTTGAAGCACACTCAAAGGTGGAGCTTAAGTCTCAATGAAAATTGTTGAAGAAGGCATGGAAATAAATGCATGAACCTATGAATCTTATTAATGAATACCACCACCAACTTTGAGGAAAACTTGACCTAAATAAGGTGAGAGAAATCTTTGAACCAAAAAACTTTGATATCATAGACATAGCCTTGAAGCTTAAGCTTTTGCTATCCATTGAAGAACCATTTGACCGAGGACCATGCCTCAAAACCCTAGGTTAGATGGTGAGATGGATGCAGTTGTGTCATCACCTACAATATGAACATTCAAGGTGCTTGGTGATCCATCAAGAGCAAACTTAAAGATATGATTAAGTAGAAAGGGAGAACTAACCCTAATATGCGATCTTGATGTATTGATAATATAAGAAGATGAGAGATCTTAGGGGAAAATTTTGGGGTATAATATTTACCATGTGAAACTTTTTTATAGCTAGCACACAGTGTTCTTTAGTATGAAATTTGTCTCCCTCTTTTAAGCTTGTTCAAGCTTGAACTCTAGTCTCTTTTTGAAATATGAGAAACTGACTTTTCTATTTAAACAAAAGTGGGTACTATCAATGTTTTGAAACAAAAAACCGGATACATCACATTGGTACGCCTCACCATTGACGTGGGCATTGATAACATATTATGGGACATAGGTCATTTTGTGTTTATTTCTTTGTGTGAGTTTTGAGTTATGATTTTTAAACTGAATCGGCCGGGTTTAAATAATCGAAGAATCAAAGAATCAAACAAAAATGGGCGGATGCATGTTAATCATGTGAGATGGCGCATACTCCAAAAAATGGCCTTAGGCGCCATTTGGAATGACAAATTTGTAATAGACTGCCACCTAGTATATGACATGCCACCATTCCTTACCACCTAGCCCTACCATCTAGCTTCCACTATCCTGTATAATATACTTCTCCACACCATGTTGAATGGCGCCTATATTGAAGAATGTATGCATGCGCCATTTGAAGTGGCTAAACCATTGAAATGTGGCAGCCATGCACAACCACCATCAACCACTTCATTAATTTCGGTTCAACTATAAATAAGAACCTCAATTGGTTCATTTCCATCACCAACAATCACACTCTCTGACACACTATCTGATACACTATCTGCTAAACTCTTTGATACCGTAATTATGTCTCTCCTAACCATGGGTGATGATCATAGAGGAACAATTGAGAACATTGAGTCCTTTGTAAGTTTATATATGCTTTATTTATTTAGTTATTTATTTATTTATTTATTCATACACACTTCATTTATTTATTTATTTATGCATTTTTTATTTAGGTTATATCGAGATTTTGTTTCCGTTCACACTCTTATATCGCTTTCGACTCGTGGATTATGCCGTATCTTCAACATGCGGGTTTTAGACATGTTATTAATATATCAAACTACACCATTGATACGAAATTTATACTTGCATTGCTAGCAAGGTGGAGACTTGAAACCCACACTTTTCATCTTCCATTTGGTGAATATACTGTCACACTATAGGAGGTGTACATGTTGTTGGGTCTCCCTATTGAGGGTAAGACGATTAATGGATCGGTTCAACAAGCCAATTACCTATGCAAGGAAATGTTGGCTAAACATATGATAGATGGATCAAGGGCGAGGGGCCAATGTATTTTGCTAACGGACCTTAAAGAGCATTATGTATCTCTTCACTTGGATGAAAATTCGTCCGAGACAGCTAAATTAGTTAAAGCTAGAAATTATATTATGATACTATTTGGAAGCCTGTTATTCCCCGAAAGTATATGTAATAGTGTTAATTTTATGTATTTAAGTTTATTTAGGGACATTGATAAAATGAGAGGGTATAGTTGGGTTCCGCTGTTTTAGCTTATCTATATAGTTCACTATATAAAAATGCAACAAAAAAAAACATGTACATTGTTAGCAAGGTGGAATCCCGAAACCCACACTTTTCATCTTCCATTTGGTGAATATACTGTCACACTATAGGAGGTGTACATGTTGTTGGGTCTCCCTATTGAGGGTAAGACGATTAATGGATCGGTTCAACAAGCCAATTCCCTATGCAAGGAAATGTTGGGTAAATATATGATAGATGGATCAAGGGCGAGGGGCCAATGTATTTTGCTAATGGACCTTAAAGAGCATTATGCATCTCTTCACTTGGATGAAAATTCGTCCAAGACAGCTAAATTAGTTAAAGCTAGAAATTATATTATGATACTATTTAGAAGCCTGTTATTCCCCGAAAGTATAGGTAATAGTGTTAATTTTATGTATTTAAGTTTATTTAGGGACATTGATAAAATGAGAGGGTATAGTTGGGTTCTGCTGTTTTAGCTTATCTATATAGTTCACTATATAAAAATGCCACAAAAAAAACATGTACATTTTATGGATGCACTTTATTGCTCCAAGTATGGGGTTAGTGGAGAATGGAATCCCTTTCCACAGTCAATGACAACATCTTCATGTTCACCTATGCAAAAAAGTAATTTTATAACCCTGTTTCCATTATGTCACTTTATGCTAAATATTTGTACATAATTTTTTTAATCTCTCTTTTCTTTAGGTTTTGTGTAACAGGGATGTATTACAACAAAAATCCTAGACGGAAAATTGGTTTGCATCGTAATCTTTTAGATCACATTGGACTAGATGATGTATTTCTACTTAATTATTCATCTTCTAAGTAAGTTATTTTTAAAGTTATCATTGTTATTGTCACGATTAAAAATCGGGGACCAAGTTATTGACTCACTTGACTCATAAAATTTAAGAAGTCACCACTGGACTTTATTGTTTCCAAGGAAAAGGGAAAAGATCAAAACCCTATATTTATCATGGAATGAAAGAAGAAAAAACAAAAAGCAAAGCACAGAGAAGAGATCTAAGGTACGGGGGTTGGTTATACAAAGGGAAGATATTAACACCCTATGTATCTATAGTACTCTATAGGAACCTCTTATAATATCAGTTTTTTTGTTAAAATGGGTTGTTTTCTAAAATATAATGGAGGTGAGAAAAGAAAAATTTATTTTTATTATATTTTTGTTTAGAAAGACATAAAGTCTTATATCTACATACCAATAAAGGATCAAAACCTCATAGTTCATGGTAAAAATATCAAAATATTTGTTGGTTGATTTTAGGAGAGGAGACAAGTTGTCATCTTAAGGAGAATAAACAACTAATTCCACCACAAGTATGAGAAGATGGAACTTGCATCATCATGAGGAACAAGCTCTTAACTTAGATATAAGATCAACAATTTTCCACTAGCTCCCTCAAGTGAAAATAATCACATTTACTTCAATCATTACCATGAGGATAGAAGGATTACATCTTAGCTATAAACATGACTATGTCTAATCTCTTTGAGAAAAGATTTTAAATTGAAAAGCCAAAGTGGCAAAAATATTCAGGGGAGATTGAATCCTTTTTATTCTTTTATAATTGTTTAATATGCTTAAGTGTATTTAAGCATTTATTGAAGAAAGAAAATTTGAAAATGCAATGACATAAAGTCATGATTTTTTAAAAGAAAAGAAGTTCAAGTTTGAAATTAGAGTTTAAAGGTACAAAGGTAACACAAGGTAAATATTTACAAAGGTACTTATACAAAGATAAACATATAAGGATGAACCTAAGACATACATATGCACATGACTATTAAGTCAATAATATGATCCCTTTCCTTGGATTTTGACGTAAATAATAATATAATGAAGTATAAATATTAATCATAATCACATAAACACTTAAGAAACTACATTAAAGCAAAGAACATGCAAGTTTCTTGAATTAGGGTTTCACATAATCAAACAAGGCATTAAAAAAACCTCTTACACATGGCAAGAACAAAACCCCAATGAGATTTATCGAGACAAAGCAACAAGTCATTTGAACCAATTATATTCATGGCATTAAGCATCAATTAATAATGGTATAGAACTTCAAAAAATCACACTTAAGTAAATACATTAAAGTATCATGGTATTGAAGAGAGTCATTTAAGAAAAAAAATATTCACAAATGGTTTAATTGAAAGAAACATCAACATTTAAACAATTTAAAGAAAGAAACTATTTGATTTTTATTAATTAACATATTAAAATAAAATCAAAGATGAATAAAATATTTTCGTTTTTTGAAATATTTAATTTTACACAATAAAATCAAGAGAGAAATGGCTCAAAGTGACTGCATTGAGAATTTTTATTAGTAACTACAGACAAAAATGTGGAGCTTGTAACTTAATTCCAAATCACATTTTATGTACAATCACTATAAAAATCCAAATTGAATTATGATTCATCATCCATCATTCGTCTTGAAACGACCCTGTATCATACACAACAAACACAGTATACAATACATCAACCTGCAAAAGACAAAAATAAAAAATCAGAAAAACTTCACACAACTTCCACTACCCACGATATCACTCCATTCACTCCACAATTCACGGTTCCTTTCACTCTTCTCTATCTTTATCCAAAACCTTAAATTATTCTCCTCAAAACATAAAAGAAAATTGTGATCCAAAATGCAACAAAAATTAAAATTTTCTTTTAGTGATCCATATGAATGAGTATGGTGAGTGATATAAAATATTACCTCTTGTGGAGATTTAGACCTTTGATGTTGCGAGCACATGCATTGATGAAGAAAAACGCCTCTACTTAGTCCACACGAACAGATCGCTTCCAGCCACAGTGCTAACTGTTTATGAACGAAAACTTTGAGTGAAAGAGTGATAGACAATACGGCTAAGATTTCAAGCTAAAAGCTAAAATCCCAATTAAGGCTGCAAGATAAAATTCCAATTAAGCTTACGAGCATCATACCTTATGATTGTACCATATATCACTTAAGCGTATGGTACATTACCATATTCTGTATTCCACTTAAGCATATTGTACCTTATGATGTTCTACAATTCTCTTAAGTGCACCGTACCTTATGGTGTTCCTTATTTACTTTATCACTCATCAACATGTCCTTATGTGTGTGACCTTGTAGGTTTTCACAACGTTGACAATTATATTGAATCACACATTTAATATAATAAACAATGAGCCGTATCTAGCAACACATCACTGCTAGCTAAGTCACGAAAATGTCATGTGATATGACAAAACCATTCCGTGAAAATATTTGTGTGTACAACTACACTTTTCCCTTATGTCTATATTGAACACAAGACATAAATTGTGTCACCCTTGTCCACTTCAATATTGGACCCTTAGACATTTATCCTGTTATGCAGGTGGGAAAATTCCATCTAGGTCACTCATGTCCCTCAATATGCTTTGTGAAGTACCCATCAATTGTCTTTGTGGTCATCCAGTTACGGATAATGTTTGATCAACAATAAAGTATTTAACTCTATATCTAGGGTCCATAGTTGTTTCAGGTCGAAGGGTGGTATACATTATTATCACCATGAGAATAACTTATGACACCTTACATAACATTATATGTAGTATTCTCATGGCGGGTCAATCTAGTATAAATATTACTCCTAATATTCATACCTATATTAATACTTGATAACTCCTTATCTATGATCCATGAGATGTGAATATTGGTGATTATTGGTGAATATATGAATTATGGTGAGTTATGATGATGCATTGGTGAGCACAATGCTACGAGTAGTGTGGGAATAAGAGTAATATGAGGATTTAATTAGTTGATAATTATTTAGACCTTAAATAATTATTTGAGGTAAAATTTGATTTAATATTAATATTTAGAATTATTATTTATAATAATATGAGGAGAATAATAGTGTAAGACAAGAAGGGAAAGATGGTAATGTTGTGTTGAACAAGTGAGGGCAAGGTTGGAACTTGTGATTTAGGGGTCCAAAGGCTAGATAAGTAAAAACAAGAGGAATAGAAGAGTATTCTTATTTTGATCGATCGTAGAAACGAGAGAAGAGAAAAAGTGAGAAAGTGGAAGAGCTAGGAAGAGAGGAACCATTTTTGTAGTTTGAGGAATCTACAATCTAAGGTAAGGGTGGGGTTCCGACTCTCTAATAGGTTGTATAATTATGCATGTAATACGGTGGGAGAACTGACTTTTTTGTTTTATTGCAAATGTTGCGGTTAGAAAGAGTAGTAACACCCTATTTTCCCCCATTGAATAATTAAATGAAATCAGAGTAAATTAAAATTTTCCAATCAACATCAAAATATGATGTCACATTTCATCATCTTAAAAATTTCTCAAGCATTAACAAATTGATACATAACACATTATTTTCGGATGAACTGTCATCATAATCATTATGGTATTCAACTTCACTTTATTAATGCAACGAAAACAATCCAAAGTATAATTGGTCAACAACTCCAACAATCCATAAACAACGTCTCATTAATTTTAAAAAATAGTTATAATACTCTCACAATCTTTCAAATACAACAATGACTAAATAAGAAAACAAACATTCATCCCGGGTGTTACATATCAGAGCAAAATCTGACTCGATCTAGGCACCATGAGGCGTAACTCCATATCTCAAGCTACTCTAATCTTTATCACCTGCATGTTACCCACGTCGAGGCAACATCCAAACAAAAGGGGTGATATATCATAACAATATAAACGAGTATATGATAATGAATATACAACAAATATATCATGTAAGATTTCATATTATTAATCACCAATTATAGCTCATAACAATTACAGAGATACACACTTAACTATCGTCATCCATCATACAACATAATTCAAACATACAACTCAACTTCATCGTTATATCCATAATATGCAACTCAACATCATCATTGTATCAACAATAGGCAATTCAACATCATCATCGTATTAACAATTCAACAATATGCGATGCGACTGACACTGATGCAAAAAATCATGTGGTATCAATAGGGCAAAACCTTCAAGTTAATAATGCCAAATTGGGGCAGCAACATCATAATGCCAATACAGGCCATCGTAATAGGGGAAAACCCTCATCTTAATAATGCCAACTTAGGGAAACCAACTTCACTCGCCAATACAGGCCTTCGCTTGCTAATACAGGCCTTCGCTTTATGAATGCAAAAGACACTATTATGCAACAACATACCTCGCATTTATCATTCTTACTCATCCCAATTTCGCCAATTATATACCACATCATCACTTATGAACATTCATGCAACACTACTATGCTACAATACATTATTCAATGACACATCACACATCAACAAAACAAGCCAATACAGCTCGTTAATCACACATCATTGTTCATACATCGTCACACATCACTACATCATGAAATTTCTTCAATTTCATCGTCATATTCGCAACTTCACAATCACAACACAATATCGGAACGAAAAAAAATCCATAAAATCATCTCAAATTGTTTTCAAATCATTTTTATTCAGTAGAAAATATTTTTAGCTTTCCGTTGGTTCGAACGGCGCATCAAACAGACACCCGAGTCAAAAGTTATAAATTTTCAAAGATTTTCAAGAATCTTCTAGTTTCAGTAGGGTACCCGGGTACCCCATATATGGTAACCGGTTACCCCCTGTCAAAATGGCCAAAACACTATTTTTAGAATGGTAACCGGGTACCCATATATGGTAACCGATTCGCATTGTTCCAGAATTTAAAAAAAAACAGATTTTTATGTTACGAAAAACACTTAGTTGTCCGGTAAACATGTATAACTTCCACCTACTATACCGTTAATATTTGTAATTGAACTTCTCACATTCATACCTCAATAACAATCATTTTAATTCACATAAAAACACAATTAAGCACTTAAACTAAGTGATTCTTTCATCTAAATCAAAAATCATTTTATAGTAATTACACCCACACATCACCCATCAATCAACTTCATTTATACAACATCAAATGCAAGAATTTCACACCCATTCATCATAAAAAATTATCACATAGATGAATCACATAAAACACCCGATTCTCACAAATATAAACATATAATTACATAACCTAACTCTACTATAATCCACCCGTTGTAACCGGTTTGTAATTGTGAGTCGCCACCCTTAATTTTTATCTCTGAGAAAGGAATATAAAGGTTAACCCTAAATAAGTCAGAGATTCTAAGTTGTTTGACTCGTTCTTGGATGAAGGGAAGGTGTTAGGCACCCCTTATCTACCTTGTTCACAAGGATACTATGGTTTAGAAATGCAATCTTTAGGGAATATGGTTTTTATTTTATTAGGGGAACTCACCACGATTTTAGTCGTATGCCTATGTATCCTCTTAGGAGGAATCAGAGTCTCAATTCATAGAATTGATTTCAAATTATCCTTGAACCTTGTCAGGGTTGACAATTGTGTGAGCGTAGACGTAGTTTACAGTTAATTTAAAAATAATTCTCCTTAATCCTTTTTTGAAAATATCTTAGGGTTTTGATTAAGTTAGTAAAAAATGGTTTGATCGTTGGTTAGTTGTTTTGAATTTTGAATTGACGGCACGTATGGTAGGGCATAGAGAGAGGGAGTCTGATATAGTCTCCTTATCACCTAGCCAGATATTTGTCATGTGTTGCTCGTCATGGAGGATGCGGAGGGAATGTGATAATGTTTTCCTCATCATGTGGCCAGATATTTGTCATGTGTCGTCATTGGTGAATTGTGTGATTTTTAATATCTTTGTAAAATATTGAATTAACTTAATTTAAGAAAAAGGTTTGAATTAATTAGAAAATAGATTTAACTAAATAATCCAATATAGTATATTTTGTATTTTGAATAACTAATTGGTAAACGTTAAGTCTACCACTAATTACTCGAGGATGTGAAATTCGATTACTGGTAATATGTCGAAATTAAATAGTTTTCGTATTTTTATAATGATATATATTTTTTATAGAAATTAAATAAATAAATAAATAAATAAATAAAAGAAACAACTAAATTAAAGGTGGTGCTAAATTAACAAGGGGTGTCACTATTAGATCAATATATGGTCTAAGGTCCATTTCAATATTTGTTAAAGTTAATCCCAAATTATCTCTTCCTCCCTCACAATATTCCTTCTTCTACCTTCACAATCCTCTTTTCAATTTCTTTCCAAACAAAAACAACACCCATAAATGTCATACACAAACTCATTTAATAAAACATTTTTTAATCAAACCACATGAATAAAAAGAAGAATGGAAAGCAAACTGGAGAATGCTAACCGAGAATGACTTTACGAATCTGAGCGAAATTATGATGATTGTGTAAAGGCGGATGTGGTTGTCTCCGGATTTGAAGGGGAGACGGTTGGATCGTGGAAGTTTCGATGGTGGATCTTCGGTGACGTTATTGTTCTGTGCGAACGGATGGCTCTCGTCGACGTTTGCACCGGCTGAGTTGCATGTGCAATTCTCGCCATCGGACTCCAGATTCGTCGGATCTTGTGGTGGCATCGACGAAGGCCGATTGAAGGTGGGCTGGCTGCATCGATGGAGGGCTCTGTTCAGCTTATGATGTTTGGTTATAATGTTGTTTTCTAGGTTGTTGATTAAGACCGACGGGTTTGCGGCCAAGTTGCTTCCTCTTCCTGTTTCTTTGATTTGTAATATCGTTTGTTTTTTTTATATTTGTTGGTAGTGATTGGATAAAGTAGAAATCAAATCTTA
Source organism: Vicia faba (assembly GCA_948472305.1). Lineage (NCBI taxonomy): Eukaryota > Viridiplantae > Streptophyta > Magnoliopsida > Fabales > Fabaceae > Vicia > Vicia faba. The sequence continues at coordinate 192,697,409 of OX451739.1, read as the reverse complement.
TTAGAGATAAAATTCATAAACTCTATAATTTGTTAATTGGCAGTAGATATAATATATCAAATATTAGAGTAATAATGATATATGAATTGAGGTAGTGTTGATGTTTTATATAAGTTTTGGAACATAATTTGATTTCAAGAACTAATTGGTTAATTTTTTTCTAAGAACTAAATTAGGGATATCCTGTAAATTTATCAAGGTAATACTAATAACAAACATCATGAGTTGTAATCACATATAAGTTAGGAAAATGTTAACGTAAACAACAAAAAGTAGCGATAATTCATATATTTACATGAATCTATTATAATGTTTATAAGTAAGGTGAGCCAAAATCAAAAGCATAAGTTCTCCATAACTGCAAAAATTTGGACGGTGTGTATTGAATGTGTATGGTCTGTGCAATTGTGAATTGAGAGAATAGTTAATTTTGTCAAGAAATAATTTTTGAAAACAACTAGACCATCAGATCATCATCATATAGTTAAAATAACAAACCAATTAAAAAAATAGAATTGAAAATTAGAGGGAGACCTCATATGAAAACATTGGCCAAAATAAAGATATCTCCAATAGTATTAAAAAGAAAATTATGAAAGAAGAAGAAATTTTCAACAAAAAAAAAGAAAAGAAGTGTGTGTGAATGAGTGAAAATTGTGAGATTGTAAAAATGTGGATGAATTTTTAGGACAAATAAGAGTCCTATTTATAGACTTGAATTAGGTTAGAAAAAACTTAAAGATTAAGTTACCCAAAATGTATAAGAAGCCCAAGCCCGATTTTCAAAAAAAGGAAAGAAAATTAGTAACAAAAGGAAATAGAAAAAATGTTAAAAAGTGTAACATAAGAGATTCAAACCCACGACCTCATATTTGCAAGCTTCATTGTTTACCAATTGTGTTATGTTACTTATTTGAAATAAAGAACCAATTGAAAATACATGAAGACGACAAGTATTTGTTATTTAAAAATACAAATAATTTGAAATAAATTATTATATTTTAACTGGAATTGAGAACGAATATTTATAAAACCCCAAATATTAATGTAATTAAACCAAAGGAATTTTAAAACCCAAGTTCGAAAATAAATTTGTCGGTAGCACTAAGGGCGGACAAATTTGGGATATGACAACATCATCATACAAACCCTTATGAGTTAGAACCCCATCCTTACCTTAGGTTTTGATTTCTCTTCCCTTCTCCAATAGAGTCTTCCCTTTAGCCCTAGGTTCTTCCTTTTTTGCTCTTCTCCCAAAAGTGTTCTTTTTCCCTCTTCTCTGGTTTCTACGATCGATTGAGAATAATGATTCTCTCTCATCACTTTAGACCCTTAATATCAATAACCCCATATTGTCCTTCCTTGTTTTTAATTAATTATTTAAATACTAATATTATAAATAACTTGTATCTATAATAATAATAATAATAATAATAATAATAATAATAATAATAATAATAATAATAATAATAATAATAATAATAATAATAATAATAATAATAATAATAATAATAATAATAATAATAATAATAATAATAATAATAATAATAATAATAATGATTATTAGTGTTCTCACCACACCCCCATGGTTCTATGGTTTCGGTCATACACCCTTAACACCTCAGCTTCTATAATTTCTAAGACATCTCATCATCAACAAACACATCACATCACATCATAAAATATATCAACTCATACAAATACACTACATCGACTAATTCGCCATAATTCATATATTCACCAATAATCTTAGATGTTCATACTAAATTAATTAAGTAATTAAATCTAGATTTTAAGGATGTTACAACTCTCTTCCACTTAAAATATTTTCGTTCTCAAAAATTTACTATTGCGAACAACTCCAGATACGACTCTCGCATCCCACCCTACAACCCCAATGTCATGTTTGGAAATCTTTCAAATACTACTATCCAACATTATATATCGTCAACTACAACAGCCCAACAAGATGCATTATACCGAGTATGAATGCACATATCCATTTTTCTCCTTGTCCCATCACCCTGCGATACAATATATGTTACTTTACGATTTTGTTCATGCTTGAACCGGAACACAATGAGGTCTTTTCAGTCACTATAAGTAATGCTTCTCTAATTTCTCTTCATTAGGAAAAATATGCCCATCGAATCCTTGCCATAGGAAATGATACAACAACATAGCTTAAGGACGCAGAGTCTCATGACATGAACACCGTTTATATTATTACATCACACAACAATACCATCCTAAAAACATCAACACAACCTTAGTTCCACCGTGCTATATTCCAAAAATCAATTATGCAATTCAATACATCTATTGACATGGTGATAACACGAATAATATAGGTAACCTTTCACCTAAAAATTCCATCATGGAATGTCTAATAGTTTGCATTATCACACAACTTCTAATGTTTAATCTTTGACTCCAAAGTCATGCCCGCATAACAAATTGTGTCACACTACACTTCCATTACGCTACTCCGATCATCTATCTTAAGTCAATGTCTTCATTTTAATTTCCACCAACCATCAGATCTACAAATTTTACATCTGTCTTCAGACTCTCCTTAGTAACCACCAGAAAATCATTGTTCACTTTTTGACATCCTCAACCGTTTACTATGTGACGTTAGCTCGCATACGAACTTAAGTCTCTAAACTGCTAAATAAATTTTAACTCTTTCATAGCCACTTTTTGCATTAGGTTCACACAAAATGGTGAACACTTATCCTCTTGATAAAACTTCAATCACTTTACACACCATCAAGCTAGTAAGACACCTTTATCCCATCAATTAAGATCTCGTCTACTATCAACAAGATATTAAGGGTGATCAGTTCCTCAATTTGTCAATAGGTAGCCGACAACAATAACGGTGGCATAAATCATCATTACCCAACTATAATAGCATCTTTCACCTTGTGCTCAAGGTTACCAAAGCATAATGTCTAACAATCTCTCCAAGGCTTATAAACTTTTTTCTTAATTTCCTTCATTTCTACCTCGACAATGATACATAAACGCCAAAACTCCATTTCATAGTCTCCCTTATGCGCACGCAACACAACACAATTGCTAAGTATATTCTAATACAGGAAAACTACTGCACCAAGTATAATCCAAATGGTATCATTCCAAAATAAGTTTTTATCCAGTTAGAAGATTTTGACTACATCAATGAATCCTTAGTCTTTCCTATAATCTTGCATTTGGATCTCACTCTAATCACAATCTCAATTCTACCATCACTCTAATCATGCTTAATCAGCATAAGTTTCATTTCTATGCACTTATCTAATACATTCAGATCTTTACTAATGTCAAACATTTCATTCCCTTAATTCATTCACTAACAAATTATTTCACTTGACCTCAACTCAAGCAAGAGACAATAATAACCAGTTAATTCCTGAAAAGTTCTAGTCTCATAACCAATTTCAGAGTCTCTCGATATAAACCTTTATTTACTTTGAATAGATTCCACAAATATCTTCATTCGAAATAACATGTTCAAGAAAAATCGCCTCTTTAAATCATGATCTACATCCCGACATCCTAACACATGTTTCCTTACCTTTCGACATTGTAATTCGAGTCACGACATTCAACATTTCCTTTTTCTGACTCAGACTAAACCAAAATGCCCTTAAGAAACACCACAACAAACTGATTTAATTATTCAAAATAACTTCACTGATTTCTAAAAGTTGTCCTCTAACTATCCTCACTCTTCATCCATATCTGAAGATAATTTGATCCCAATTCAATTATACTGAGAACATACTCGCCTACCAGTTGGTCCATTCAGTCGTCAATCATCTGAAGTGGATATGTAACCTCAACCATTATTTAATCAGTTATCGCTGTTGTACCCCAAAATTTGCCCTCCCATATTCCTCAAGATATGTCAAGAATCATCTCCAAATGGTTCAAGATTACTCAAGGGTTGTATAGTCAAACCACCTCCTAAGCCAGCTGAAATTAGGGTTTTGGTTCTTTCAAGGAATTTGGGGTTTTCAATGGTTCAATCAAGTCTCATAGGCCTATATACATTCTCAAGCACCTACATACCAAGTTTCAAGACTCACAGTGCCAATTTGCACAGTCAAAAGCTTCATTTGATCCACAGTCAACTGCAAGGGCAAAATGGTCATTTTGCAGTCAAAAGTCAGAATTTTTGGTCAACCTCTTATTTTGAGTTCACAATCATCATTTGATCAAGTCTTGATCATGATTCCATAAGAATAGCTCAAAAATCAACAAGGTGCAAAAAGTTACTATTTTTGGACAGTAGAAAAGTCAACTGTATCTTGACCAGGGCATAACTTTTTCATGGTTTGTCAGAAAAATTCCATCCAATGCTCATTTTGAAGAGCATGCAATGTCCTACAATCCATATTCACACTCCAAGTTCAATAAATTCCCTCACAAGAAGTTACCAATTTTCACATTATAGGTCAATTTCAAAAGTCAACAAAAGTGCACTTTGAGTCAAAGGCCATAACTTGAGATTGTTAAATCCAAATGACATGGGACCAAAGGAATTGGTTAGAGGACTTCAAGAGCTTTCAAAAATGTCCAAGAACATGGTCATATGATCCAAATTGAGCAAGTTGTGCATTGGAGAAGTTGGGAAATTTTTATGAATTTGCAAAAGTCAACTTTGCTCAAAACACCTTCTTTTTGCTAATGGGCCTCAAATTTCTTCTTGAAACTTCATCCATGACCTATGCACGACCCATCAAGCTTAATTGAATTTATTTTCTTATTATTATTGATTAATTGGATTTTTAATTAATATTAATTCATTTAATCAATTTAAATCATAAGAAAATACAAGATTTGATTTTTAAATCTTTTTGTGAAGCAAATATGACCTAAACATGCTGGCAAATTCGTGCACAAGTCAAAGATACAGAAAAATCCAATTTTGGCAAGTTTGTTCAATCATGAAAATCAAGGATATTTGATTTTTCAATCAAGGATTCAATCATCAATGCAATGCATATTGGCCCAGCTTTTTGACCTAATTTGTTTCCCTTATACATAAGCAAGCAAACCCTGACCTAATGAACGAGAAAAATATGCAAAAACGACCCTGTCCAATTCAAGAATTTCCAAGAAAATTGAAAATCGGTTCTTGCATTCTAGGTCGATTCAAGGGTTTTTGTTGATTCAAATACATTGCAGGAGGTTCCAGGAACGTTTTGCAATCAAACTCAGGCATTAAAACTCAAAGAATCGTCATCTACAGAACCACGGTTTGCATTTTTGATTCATAATCGTATATCTTGATTCATGCGCATTTAACATGTTTTAGTGATTGTTTTGCATTGCTAGATATCATACCAAGCTGATGGAATGGTTTAATTGAATTATAATGCCCTGAATCGTGAGATGCCATGATCAAAATTCTAGGGTTCTTGAGCTTTCAATTAGGGCTTTTTGAACCAGGAAAAATTGGGACCAGTGAGACATATGACTGAACTCGTGTGGCCAAGACGAACATAACCCACCCCTCGCGAAATATTTATGCTTGCTAGATTTCTAATCGCTATTTTTCGTGCAGCTAGATAGTGGAGGTTAAAACCCCCCGCTATCTGATATTATTTATGTAGGATAAACGAAGAAGATGATGATGTGTTGATACCCCATTGGACAGTTTTAAAAAAGCGCGCGTTGTTTTTGTTTTACAGCATATTGATTAATTTCCTAATATAATAATTGCTCCTTATTTTAATGATAACTGAAGCAGCTTGGTTGGATGGCAAAGGCGTTGGCATGTGAGCATTGGGACCTGGGTTCGAATCCCAGGTCCCCCAAACGCTTATTTAATTTTTCTCTTCAAATATTCCTATGTTATGCCCAGGAGATGTTCTACCATATGTCTCAAGTTCCCAGACGCCAGATGTCTCCAGACTGAAATCCAATGGCCTAGATGGAAGGACTATCATGGTCCTTAGTCAACACACGCGTGGATGATCTCAAGAGTCAAAGCAGGCTTGAGTATTGATGGGCCACAAATTTCCAAACACACCTCCTAATTTAGGCCAGCACCCCCTGGGTTTAGTTCTTCTTCTCCTTCTATTTTTTATTTAATTTGTTTTTATTAATTTTTAATTAACTACTAACTAAAACAATTAATATTTTTTTAATAAATTCAGAAAACATGAAAATATAATATTTTTATTTATTAAATTTAATTAGTTATTTTTGTAAATAAATAAGTAATTAATTAGGTTAATTCTAACTTTTTTTCACAATAAACCTAAAACTAATGTAGAATTAGGGTTCTTGACAATTTTCATCATCTTTATTTTTATTTCCTTAAAACATAAAAACTCAAAAAAAAATTAATATCTTTCTTTTATTTAATTAATTAATTAGTCTAGGTTTAATTTAATTAAGTGCAAAATAACAAAAAATTTCCTTCTTTCTCAAAAAAGGGTCAAAACTCTCCGATCCAATTTTTCTCGCGCGCGTGTTTATTTTTTATTCATATTTTTGATCCATTATTATGTAATTGTTCCGAGGATGTAATAGCTTTAATTAGTACCCTTTTTATCGCTTTCATTTATTTTCCGCAATTTACATTTCAAGGGTTTGTTTTTTGGCGATGTAAATACCCGACGCCTTGTAATAGCGTAGATTTATTTTCCGCAACCATTGACTGTTAGATGTATGTTAACTAGGCTATGCATGACAAGACTAATCTTAAAATAAAATCAATCGTAGCTCACCATAACATGTACAAAGATAACATTAACTGAAACCTGACACACTCGCACATATCACTCTTAGGGTACGCCTCAGTTAGTTGCCTCGACGTGGTCATTGAGTATAGGGTGTTTTAGAGGTCACCCTCCTGTCTAAAGATCAAAGTTGCCTCGAAATGGTTGCCTCGATAAAAAAATGATCTAAGACATTAGGGTTACCGCTAAGGCGTCCTACCATTGCTTTAGTGACCACATGTCCCATTAATCGAATTGACCCGAAAACTCTAACGACGGTGCTACCTACTTCTCAATAGTGGGATAGTACTGTCTAAAGGACATTTACACAGCTTAATTTCTTTGGAGTAGGTAGAGGTTCTTAGATACTTGCTCTTTCAAAACAAAAATACTTTTCGCACCTACACTTTTCTGAAAAAAGTTTTCAAACAACACTTCATACACTCTTGAGGACGGACACAAGAGTTAAATCAAAGTTTTCAAACAAACTTTTTTTCAAAACCTACAAACACAAGAAAAGCAAAACTCTTTTGAAAACATAGTGAGCAAGTACCTAAGAGCTCGTGGATAACCACGGATAGAAAGGGTGCTAACACCTTCCCTTTCTATAATCTACCTCCCGAACCAAGAAACATCTCGAAAAGGAATTTTGCTGTGCTTTTGTCCTTTCCTTGTTGGAGAAAATAAAAGACGGTGGCGACTCTTGCTTACCGCGACATTTTGCGAAACGCAAACGTGAACAGCATTCCAAAACAGTCAGTTCTATTCCCACCGATCACAGAACTGGCGACTCTGCTGGGAAATATCTTATAAGTGAGGTGAACCTTAGGATTAGATCATTGTGTTTTCAATTGCTTGCTTTGTATGCTTTAATTTTGTGGGCTTGTATTGGAGTTTTATAGATCCTAACCCGGATCTGGGGTACCCTTTTTGTAGGTAAGTAGCAATAAACTGTGAGGGACTTGTCCGGCGTAGACCGACACGGGTGAAGCAGTAGCTATGTTGGTGTGACACCTTGGTCTGTACCGATATCCCTTGTGTTGGAACGAGGAGAATATGGGTCTTCTGAGGAGTCATTAAGCACCAACTGACCTTAGAACCTTAAATTGACCAACTTGGCCATATAACAGTAGCAGTATGCTACACTCATTGAGGCTAAACTCTCGCGATGGTTCCGACTGCAAGAAAAGGTTGCTAAACTGGAATTATGACCGATCGAGGGTAGTCGATGATATTGAGATCCTCTAGAACCCGGTTACTATTTTTAGGACATGTCTTAACCAACTGAAACTGAAAGAGGGTAGTACCCAAACTTCATGCCAGCCTGAAATCTAAGGGCTCTCTTGTGTGACTTGTGTGCCTTTACCAAGTTTGCCTTTTGTGAATACTTGTGGTGTGCCTTTACCATGACATCATAACATCATAACATCATAACATTGCATACATCCTGCATAAGGACTAACCCATTTCAAGGATCTCAAGGGTTTGTGATGCAGGTCATGATGAACCAACTGTCTAGCCAGGGGAAAAGGGGATTTATTTTCCTCTAGCCAAGGTTGTTTGGAGATCAAAGCACGATAACTTGAGTCAGGGGCTATGACCCACTCGATATGGTGAGCTTGACTCTTGAAGAAGGACTCTCAGCAACAGGAAGTTCCTTCAATCAAGCTACCAAATTCAAATCCTAACAAGTTTCTTTGTTTACCCTGCGAGGTCCTTGCAAACATTGCATACATAAATCATACACAATTCATTTCATCATATGCATAACAGGTACTCCTTTTATAGGTCACTCATCTTCTTCGTTGTTCATTTCAGCAATCATCATGTCTACTGAACCTTCCACTGAACAAGCTATCAAGGCCCTCCAGGCCCAGAATGCCCAGTTCCAAGAGTTGGTTATGAGCCTAGCCCAGGGTCAACAGGATTTGAAGACTCTGATTCTGAAAGAGAGGAAGAAGAAGAATAAGAAGAGGACCGTCTTATTCAACACTGGACGCAGGTTTGGAAATGGACTACAGAATGATGTTGATCTGACCACCTCCTCCGTAGGGAAAGACGGTCCCCAAGAGAGAAGGGTTCCTAGTCCCGTGGTCTCCGACAACGAGACGAATTATGATGAAGAACAGTATCCTCCTACTGAGGATAGGTACAAACAGCTGGAGCACCTCTTGAGCGCCATGGAGATACAGAACGTGCCTGGTCTGGACTTTGGAGACCTAGGCTTATCCTATGGGGTGGTGATTCCACATAAATTCAAGGCACCTGCCTTTGCCAAATATGACGGAGCTTCCTGCCCAAAGTTGCACCTCCGGTCGTATGTAAGGAAGATCCAGCCTTGCACAGCTGATAAGAATTTGTGGATCCATTTCTTCCAGGACAGTCTTTCAGGGACTCAACTCGAGTAGTTCTATCAGCTGGATGGAGCCAGTATCCGTAACTGGGAGGATTTGGCTACGGCGTTCTATAAGCAGTATCAATATAATTCCGACCTCGCTCCTACGCATACCCAACTCCAGGGTATGTCAATAGGGACGGGTGAAGGATTTAAAGAGTATGCTCAAAAATGGAGAGACCTTGCCGGAAGGGTGCAGCCACCTTTAACTAATCGTGAACTCATCGATATGTTTCTGGGGACCCTGTCTGGTCCATTCTTTAATCATCTGATTGGAAACTCTTCAGTCGGGTTTACAGACCTTATCTTGTCTGGGGAAAGAATTGAAGCTGGCATCAAAAGTGGGAAGATTCAAGAAGCTACACCTTCTGATGCTCATAAAAATCCTTACAGTGGGAAGAAAGAGTCCAATGTTGTGTACAATTAAAAGAGTCGTCGTGACCAACACGTAGGGGCAGTCCTGATCTCTGGTTCTGCGTCACACCGACAACAACGAAGGGGAAATCAACAAAGGCCGGACGAGCCTAAAAGACAATTCGCCAACATCAACATGCCATTGTCACAAGCATTGCAGCACATGTTGAAGATGAATCTGATTACGGTGATAAACCCTCCTCTGAACCCTAAGACTTCTTCTCCTAACTATAACCCAGATGCAAGGTATGCTTATCACTCTGATAGCCCGGGGCACGATACTGACGATTGTTGGGCGCTGAAATACAAGATTCAGAATATGATTGACGCTAAGGAGATCGAATTCGAGTCTCCTGACTCCCAATGTGATCACTGCTCCCTTTCCAAATCATGGCTAGGATTGAGAGACTTTTGTTCATTTGAATTCTGAAGCTGTATTTTTCTTTGCTTATTCAAATAATTATCATGTCAAACTCTTTTATTTCATTAATGCATTACCCGTGTCTGTTTTGAATTAATTGTTTTCACTATGCTCAAAATTGCTTCATATTTCCTTTTTGTGATGTTCAAACTCTCGATTAAAAATTCTAAGCCTTTTGAGGAGGGATGACGAAAACGATACCACGATCTTTACAGTATGCTTTTGAACAGACTCCGCTGATGAAGTACATGCATTGTTTCAAATCCTAAACAGTGGAGTTATAAGGAAGATAATCCCTCGTCAACCCCTTTGAGCCAAAGAAGTTGGAGTTTTTCTTTTCACACAAAAATAAAACCCTTAATTATAACCTGGGGCAGGGTAGTTTTCTCAGTTGATCCAGGTGCACAATGAATGGCATCAAATACCTTCCAAAACAAGAGACAGTGATGGTTCCGAATAATCGTAAGGATAGGCAGTCATTATCTCTCAAAAAAAAAGAGCCCATTAAGTCAAAACCTATGAAGGAGACTTACAAAAACTAGGGCATCCCGCTGACTGTAATCACAAGAGAAACAGTTCAGGCAAAAAAAAACAGGGATAATAAAAACCAAAAGGGAAGAGATCCTGTAAACTCTCAACAAAATGACTTCCTGGTCAAAATAAAACTTTCAGTATCCGAACCATCACCGGAATATCAGAGCAAAGACTCAAATAAGATCTAATGTGCGATTAGCTGAGTTTAGGATCGAAGAACATCACGAAGAGCGGGTGGGTACAAATAAATTTTGAGCCTTTATCCTTTGTTTCTTAAACCGTGAACCAGGCCACGTTATAACCCTTAAAAGTCCTAGTTGAAGCACGGGTTAGTTCGAAAGCATACTGTTATAAAAGGTATCCTGACTCCTGTAGGGCTCGCTGTAAAATCCTGAGTTGACATCACATTTCATAAAAAATTCACTTGTTTTATTGAAAACTACATCTTCAAAGAACTTCAAAACAGACATAAGATTTGCATTCTTAAAATAACATTGTTTGCATATGGCTATTTGTTCAAACAGCAGAGAGATTTGCACGACGAATATCTAGTGAACAAAAACCTTCTCAATAAAAAGAGTCACCTCAAGTGAGAAGAAACACTTCCAACCAAGGGGCACGACATGATCTTTATCCCTCATCTGGGGCAGTCAAGTCAAGATTCAAGGAATCTCTCAAAATGCCAAATAGCCAGGGGCAAACCTCCATCTGAATCAATTGGGGCAGTGGACGTGAATGCCAGCAACGAATCTTGCATGATCAAACGAAGATCTTTTGGTAGTATGGCAACACGACACTACAGACAGTGACAACTCCCTACACTCTGAGGGCATGGACATAGTCGAAAAAGTACTACGCATAATCAAAGACCCGCTAGGTCGACTGGCCTAGGCAAAAATAAGGGCTTCCCGGCGAACCAAAAGGGTTCGGGCAAAAATAAGGGATAAAAAATGAAAAAATATGTACACCCGGCAAGTCAAAAACCTGAAAAGGAGGCTTGGGCAAAAAAGGGTATCCCGGTGGACTGAAAACCCGAAAGGGCGGTCCAGGAAAAAATTAGGATCAAAGCGTACGACTATGTTCCGTCATCTCGTCACTTGCCTACCAGAAGAAGATTTGTCTATCGGCAGTTATCAAGCACCTCATAGGCCTTCTTCTCCCGCAGAAAATGGGGCAATAAGAATTGTCCGAACTGTACGAGCTGCTCTGTCCACCAGGTAAAGGTAGATTCAGCTGAAGAATATGGCTAAGATACCTTCCCTCCCCGCAGAGTAAGACAGTAATGGTAGCTCTCCCGGCTGAGACTTACAGCTATGAACAAATCAGCAATACTCTACCCAAGCAGAGTTGGTCTACCATCAGCCCCCAAAAAGTTGAGTATCCCCAGTAGGTCTTAATATTCCCCAGCGGAGTATACAGATATTCCTCAGCAAGCATCCTCGACAGTCTTAATATTCCTCGACGGAATATAAATGTTCCCCGGCGGAATACAAGATACCCCCAGTGGAGCCATTTCCCCAGCGCAGTCTAAAAAGTTTCCCCAATAGAGAGTTGAATCATCTTCCTCAGTAGATTCTGGAAGTTTGTCCCCTGTAGAATACAAATGCATCTCCTCATCCATATTCAGAGGTTATCCCCACAAGAGTCTAACTGGGTTATCCTCAGCAAGTTGCAACGAAAAGATCATCCTCTGTGAAGTTCTTTCTATCCCCAGCGGAGTTCATCATCAAAATCCCCAACAGAGCTTATCAACGGAATCCCCAGCGGAGTTTATCGTCAAAATCCTCAGCAAAGCATCTCTCCCCACAGAGTAATTCCCCGAAGAATAATCTCTTCATCAAGTTTACTCCCCAACGAAGTTCTTCACTCCTGCAGGTTTATTCTGACAATCATCTTCGTTTATCATCCCCAGCGGAAACGAAGAACTCAACACTATTCTCCAGCAGCTCCGGGATTTATTTTCCCCAGCTAAAACATCACAGTTTCATACATCATGACACATGCATATACACATCATATCATACAATCTCATTTATGTTGAGAACATCATTGCTTGATCCATATCATGCATTGCATACGACTGACCCTTGCTTTTTAAGAAAGATACAGTTAAAGTTCTCAGCAGTCAAAGGAGACAAATCCAGTCAAAGGAGACAAACCCAGTCAAAGGAGACAAATTCAGTCAAAAGAGACAATCCGGTCAAAAGAGACAATCCAGTCAATGAAGACGACCCGTCAATGAAGACAACCTGTCAATGAAGACAACCCGTCAACGAAGACAAACCATCTACGTGAAGAGATTGAAGATCAAAACCTGCAACTAGCCAGGAAGACTTTCTTTCTCAGGTCATAAATTAATACCTGAAACCAGACGGGACAATTATCTACTTGACAATCATGAAGCAACCCTACACCGGTTCCTTCTCTTTCAGATGAAGTTTCACACGGACTGATCATCAGGCAACCCTACACCGGTTCCTTCTCTTTCAGATGAAGTTTCACACGGACTCATCATCAGGCAACCCTACACAGGTTCCTTCTCTTTCAGATGAAGTTTCACACGGACTCATCATCAGGAAACCCTACACCGGTTCCTTCTCAATTTCAGATGAAGTTTCACACGGACTCATCATCAGGAAACCCTACACCGGTTCCTTCTCAATTTCAGATGAAGTTTTACACGGACTCATCATAAAGCAACCCTACACCGGTTCCTTCTCTTTCCAAGATGCAGTTTTACACAGACTCATCATCAGGCAACCCTACACAGGTTCCTTCCTTTCAGATGAAGTTTTACACGGACTCGTCCTCAGGCAACCCTACACCGGTTCCTCCTCAGGTTCCTCCAGAAGTTTCACACGAACTTATCTCAAAATAACCTTACCCCGGTTCATCCTGAAGTTTCACACGAACTTATCCCAAAGTAACCTTACCCAGGTTCCTCCAGAAGTTTCACACAAACTTATCCCGACGTAGTGCAAAGCAACCTTACACAGGTTTCCTTCCTTCCAAAATGCAGTTTTACACGGACTCGTCATCAAGAAACCTTATACAGGTTCTCTCTTTCCAAAGACGTAGTTTCACACGGACTCATCATCAGTCAACCATACACAGGTTTTCTTCTTTCCAAGATGCAGTTTCACACGGACTCATCATCAGTTAACCCTACACAGGTTTCCTTCCTTCCAAAATGCAGTTTTACACGGACTCATCGTCAGGCAACCCTACACAGGTTCCTTCTTTCAACTTACAAGATCACAATTCAACAAACAATCTCCAGATGGTATCTATAAGCCTGTCCTCCTATCCATCATCTATCCAAATGGCATCTGTAAGCCCATCCCCGACATCACATTGCTGATACTACACCATGCGAGTGCAAATTTCTGGGCACTTTAGTGTTCAATCATCTTCCACCTTCGGATCACGAAGGGAACGCAAGCCAATCTACCTCCTCAGGTTTAAGAAGATTGAACAGGGGCAACTGTTGTACCCCAAAATTTTCCCTCCCATATTCCTCAAGATATGTCAAGAATCATCTCCAAATGGTTCAAGATTACTCAAGGGTTGTATAGTCAAACCACCTCCTAAGCCAGCTGAAATTAGGGTTTTGGTTCTTTCAAGGAATTTGGGGTTTTCAATGGTTCAATCAAGTCTCATAGGCCTATATACATTCTCAAGCACCTACATACCAAGTTTCAAGACTCACAGTGCCAATTTGCACTGTCAAAAGCTTCATTTGATCCACAGTCAACTGCAAGGGCAAAATGGTCATTTTGCAGTCAAAAGTCAGAATTTTTGGTCAACCTCTTATTTTGAGTTCACAATCATCATTTGATCAAGTCTTGATCATGATTCCATAAGAATAGCTCAAAAATCAACAAGGTGCAAAAAGTTACTATTTTTGAACAGTAGAAAAGTCAACTGTATCTTGACCAGGGCATAACTTTTTCATGGTTTGTCAGAAAAATTCCATCCAATGCTCATTTTGAAGAGCATGCAATGTCCTACAATCCATATTCACACTCCAAGTTCAATAAATGCTCTCACAAGAAGTTACCAATTTTCACATTATAGGTCAATTTCAAAAGTCAACAAAAGTGCACTTTGAGTCAAAGGCCATAACTTGAGATTGTTAAATCCAAATGACATGGGACCAAAGGAATTGGTTAGAGGACTTCAAGAGCTTTCAAAAATGTCCAAGAACATGGTCATATGATCCAAATTGAGCAAGTTGTGCATTGGAGAAGTTGGGAAATTTTTATGAATTTGCAAAAGTCAACTTTGCTCAAAACACCTTCTTTTTGCTAATGGGCCTCAAATTTCTTCTTGAAACTTCATCCATGACCTATGCACGACCCATCAAGCTTAATTGAATTTATTTTCTTATTTTTATTGATTAATTAGATTTTTAATTAATATTAATTCATTTAATCAATTTAAATCATAAGAAAATACAAGATTTGATTTTTAAATCTTTTTGTGAAGCAAATATGACCTAAACATGCTGGCAAATTCGTGCACAAGTCAAAGATACAGAAAAATCCAATTTTGGCAAGTTTATTCAATCATGAAAATCAAGAATATTTGATTTTTCAATCAAGGATTCAATCATCAATGCAATGGATATTGGCCCAGCTTTTTGACCTAATTTGTTTCCCTTATACATAAGCAAGCAAACCCTGACCTAATGAACGAGAAAAAGCTGCAAAAACGACCCTGTCCAATTCAAGAATTTCCAAGAAAATTGAAAATCAGTTCTTGCATTCTAGGTCGATTCAAGGGTTTTTGTTGATTCAAATACATTGCAGGAGGTTCCAGGAACGTTTTGCAATCAAACTCAGGCATTAAAACTCAAATAATCGTCATCTACAGAACCACGGTTTGCATTTTTGATTCATAATCATATATCTTGATTCATGCGCATTTAACATGTTTTAGTGATTGTTTTGCATTGCTAGAGATCATACCAAGCTGATGGAATGGTTTAATTGAATTATAATGCCCTGAATCGTGAGATGCCATGATCAAAATTCTAGGGTTCTTGAGCTTTCAATTAGGGCTTTTTGAACCAGGAAAAATTGGGACCAGTGAGACATATGACTGAACTCGTGTGGCCAAGACGAACATAACCCACCCCTCGCGAAATATTTATGCTTGCTAGATTTCTAATCGCTATTTTTCGTGCAGCTAGATAGTGGAGGTTAAAATCCCCGCTATCTGATATTATTTATGCAGGATAAACAAAGAAGATGATAATGTGTTGATACCCCATTGGACAGTTTGAAAAAAGCGCGCGTTGTTTTTGTTTTACAGCATATTGATTAATTTCCTAATATAATACTTGCTCCTTGTTTTAATGATAACTGAAGCAGCTTGGTTGGATGGCAAAGGCGTTGGCATGTGAGCATTGGGACCTGGGTTCGAATCCTAGGTCCCCCAAACGCTTATTTAATTTTTCTCTTCAGATATTCCTATGCTATGCCCAGGAGATGTTCTACCATATGTCTCAAGTTCCCAGGCACCAGATGTCTCCAGACTGAAATCCAATGGCCTAGATGGAAGGACTATCATGGTCCTTAGTCAACACACGCGTGGATGATCTCAAGAGTCAAAGCAGGCTTGAGTATTGATGGGCCACAAATTTCCAAACACACCTCCTAATTTGGGCCAGCACCCCCTGGGTTTAGTTCTTCTTCTCCTTCTATTTTTTATTTAATTTGTTTTTATTAATTTTTAATTAACTACTAACTAAAACACTTAATATTTTTTTAATAAATTCAGAAAACATGAAAATATAATATTTTTATTTATTAAATTTAATTAATTATTTTTGTAAATAAATAAGTAATTAATTAGTTTAGTTAATTAGGTTAATTCTAACTTTTTTTCACAATGAACCTAAAACTAATGTAGAATTAGGGTTCTTGACAATTTTCATCATATTTATATTTATTTCCTTAAAATATAAAAACTCAAAAAAAAATATCTTTCTTTTATTTAATTAATTAATTAGTCTAGGTTTAATTTAATAAAGTGCAAAATAACAAAAAATTTCCTTCTTTCTCAAAAAAGGGTCAAAACCCTAAAAAACTCTCCGATCCAATTTTTCTCGCGCGCGTGTGTATTTTTTATTCATATTTTTGATCCATTATTATGTAATTGTTCAGAGGATGTAATAGCTTTAATTATGACCCTTTTTATCGCTTTCATTTATTTTCCGCAATTTACTTTTCAAGGGTTTGTTTTTTGGCGATGTAAATACCCGACGCCTTGTAATAGCGTAGATTTATTTTCCGCAACCATTGACTGTTAGATGTATGTTAACTAGGCTATGCATGACAAGACTAATCTTAAAATAAAATCAATCGTAGCTCACCATAACATGTACAAAGATAACATTAATTGAAACCTGACACACTCGCACATATCACTCTTAGGATACGCCTCACTTGGTTTCCTCGACGTGGTCATTGAGTATAGGGTGTTTTAGAGGTCGCCCTCCTGTCTAAAGATCAAAGTTGCCTCGAAACGGTTGCCTCGATAAAAAAATGATCTAAGACATTAGGGTTACCGCTAAGGCGTCCTACCATTGCTTTAGTGACCACATGTCCCATTAATCGAATTGACCCGAAAACTCCAACGACAGTGCTACCTACTTCTCAATAGTGGGATAGTACTGTCTAAAGGACATTTACACAGCTTAATTTCTTTGGAGTAGGTAGAGGTTCTTAGATACTTGCTCTTTCAAAACAAAAATACTTTTCGCACCTACACTTTTCTGACAAAAGTTTTCAAACAACACTTCATACACTCTTGAGGACGGACACAAGAGTTAAATCGAAGTTTTCAAACAAACTTTTTTTCAAAACCTACAAACACAAGAAAAGCAAAACTCTTTTGAAAACATAGTGAGCAAGTACCTAAGAGCCCGTGGATAACCACAGATAGAAAGGGTGCTAACACATTCCCTTTCTATAATCTACCTCCCGAACCGAGAAACATCTCGAAAAGGAATTTTGCTGTGCTTTTGTCCTTTCCTTGTTGGAGAAAATAAAAGACGGTGGCGACTCTTGCTTACCGCGACATTTTGCGAAACGCAAACGCGAACCAGCATTCCAAAACAGCCAGTTCTATTCCCACCGATCACAATCGGTAATCCACATACAGTTCCATACGACTTTCTTTTTCCTTAAATAATGACATCAAAGCTCCCAAAATGATACATTCGGTTTTACAAATATATTTCTCCGTACATCTTCTAATAACTTCTCCAATTCTCCCAACTTTTGAACTGACATCCTGTATGGTACCATAGGAACAAGTCTGCTACCAAGCACGGGATCAACACAAATTTCACCTCTCATTCAACATCATTACGTGACAAATAAATTACTTCCAGATGATGGAACCATTTTGAAGTTCTATTGATTTTCATCTCAGGGTACTCGGGTACCCATATATGGTAACCGGGTACCGGCAGAACATAAGAATTTCTTTTCATTTTCTGTGTACATAATCCATTCCAACATATATTTGAAACCCCATTCTTCTCATAACTTGAGAGATGCATTACTTTCTTCAAAATTTAGTTTCCAAAACATCAAAATTCCAACTCTTTTCACAAGGCTACTAATATCTTCGAGTTCCATCTCTGATTCGCGATCAAAACCCTCCAACAACATCAATAACATTTCACATATGTGATTCCAACACAAAATTTACATCAATTCATCACTCTATCACCATTTAAAACATCGACATCACACACAATGCTAACTTAACATTGACAACTTCACAATCAATCGGCAGTGCTGAAACATTGCAACCGTCTGAGCTTAACCTTCTAAAAGTAATCCTAATTTTCTTAACAAATATCTTCTAGCATAAGAATATGCATCAACACATCAAAGTAATTTGTAATCACTTGGTTTCACTTTAGACAATCCACTCTAAGGATAACATTAAGTTAATCCAACATCTCGCTTTAACGACAAGTCGCAATCATCCCCAGAAAAACATTAGGACTAACGCACAACTGATACATCATTAGTCATAACATCACCCTCCATTCCTAGAGATGTGAACAACGCAAGTACCTGATCATCCCCACTCAAGGACACTCTGACCTGACTGCTAGGAGTAAATCTTGAATCTGTGTTTCCTACAAAATTGGAAAAACAACACAGCAGCACTAACGTCTCCACCCATGCACTTCACGACATACTAAACCAATTGTTCACACATGAACCATCTCATAGAAGCACAAGCTTCTCCTCCACTTGTTTCAATCCCACTCCTTCAAATAAGTGATTAGAAAAGCAAGCAAGCACCGGCAGCGTTTCACACACTTGTCGTGTACTAAGAAACAAACAACATTAGACAACTTGGCGGGACAAACCGAGCTACTTTGATACCAATTTGTAACACCTTATTTTCCCCATCGAATAATTAAATGAAATCAGAGTAAATTAAAAATTTCCAATCAACGTCAAAATAGGATATCACATTTCATCATCTCAAAAATTGCCCAAACATTAATAAATGGATACATAACACATTATTTTCAGATGAACCATCATCATAATCATCATGGTATTCAACTTCACTTTATTAATGCAACAAAAACAATCCAAAATGTAATTGGTCAACAACTCCAAAATCCATAAACAACGTCTCATCAATTTTAAAAAAGAGTTATAATACTCTCACATTCTTTCAAAGACAACAATAACTAAATAAGAAAACAAACATTTATCCCCGGTGTTACGTATCAGAGTAAGACCCGACTCGATCTATGCACCATGAGGCGTAACTCCATACCTCAAGCTACTTTAATCTTTGTCACATGCTTGTTACCCACGTGGAGGCACCATTAAAACATAAGGGGTGAGATATCATAACAGTTTAAACGAATATATGATAATGAATATATGACAAATATATCATGTAAGATTTCAGCTTAATAATCACCAATTATAGTTCATAACAATTACACAGATACACACTTAAGTATCATCATCCATCATATAACATAATTCAAACATACAACTCATCTTCATCATTATATCCATAATATGCAACTCAACATCATCATCATATCAACAACATGCAACTCAATATCATCATTGTATTAACAATTCAACAATATGCAATGTGACTGACACTGATGCAAAATGCATGTGGTACCAATAGGGCAAAACCCTCAACTTAATAATGTCAACTTGGGGCAGCAACTTCATAACACCAATACAGGCCATCACAATAGGTTAAAACCCTCATCTTAATAATGCCAACTTAGGGCAACCAACTTTGCTCGCCAATACAGGCCTTTGCCATCCAATATAAGCCTTTGCTTTATAAATGCATGAGACACTATTATACAACAACATACCTCGCATTTATCATTCTTACTCATCACAATTTCGCCAATTAAATGTCACATCGTCACTTATGAACATGCATGCAACACAACTATGCTACAATAACTTATGCAATGACATATCACACATCAACAAAACAAGCCAATACAGCTCGCTAATCACACATCATTGTTCATACATCGTCACACATCACTACATCATGAAATCTCTTCAATTTCATCGTCATATTCGCAACTTCGCAATCACAACAAAACATTAGAATGAAAAAAAATCCATAAAATCATCTCATACTATTTTCAAATCATTTTTATGGAGTAGGAAATATTTTTAGCTTTCTGTAGGTTTGAACGGCGCATCAAACGGACACCCGAGTCCAAAGTTATAAATTTTCAAAGATTTTCAAGAATCTGCCAGTTTCAGTAGGGTATCCGGGTACGCATATATGGTAACTGGTTAGCCCCTGTCAAAATGGCCATTTTTCTAATGGTAACCGGGTACCCATATATGGTAATTGATTCCCACTGTTTCAAAATAAAAAAACCATATTTTTATGTTACGAAAAGCACTTATTTGACCGGTAAACATGTCTAACTTCCACCTACTATGCCGTTAATATTTATAATTGAACTTCCCACATTCATTCTCAATACCAACCATTTTAATTCATATCAAAACATAATTAATAACTTAAACTAAGTGATTCTTTCATCTAAATCAAAAATTATTTTTATAAAAATTACACCCAAACATCACCCATCAATCAACTTCATTTATACAACATCAAATGGAAGAATATCACACCCATTCATCATCAACAATTGTCACATAGATAAATCACATAAAACACTCAATTCTCACAAAGATGAACATATAATTACATAACCTAACTCTACCATTACCCATCATCATACAAACTCTTATAGAGATAGAACCCCAACCTTACCTTAGGTTTTGAGTTCTCTTCCCTTCTCCAATGGAGTCTTCCCTTTAGCCCTAGGTTCTTCCTTTTCTCCTCTTCTCCCAAAAGCGCTCTTTTTCCCTCTTCTCTGGTTCCCACAATCGATTAAGAATAATGATTCTTTCTATCTCTTTAGACCCCTAATATCAATAACCCCATATTGCCCTTCCTTATTTTTAATTAATTATTTAATTACTAATATTATAAATAACTTGTATCTATAATAATAATAATAATAATAATAATAATAATAATAATAATAATAATAATAATAATAATAATAATAATAATAATAATAATAATAATAATAATAATAATAATAATAATAATGATTACTAGTGTTCTCACCATACCCCCATGGTTCTATGAATTCGGTCATACACCCTTAACACCTTAGCTTCTATAATTTCTAAGACATCTCATCATCAACAAACACATGAAATCACATCATAAAATCTATCAACTCATACAAATACATTGCATCAACTAATTTTCCATAATTCATATATTCAACGATGTTCATGCTAAGTTAATTAAATAAGATTTTTGGGGTGTTACAAGAGTTGCCACCGACTTTTTTTAATATAATATTTAGGAAAGGTGAAAAGAACAAGAAAGACATTTGATAGATTTTGAGTTCGGGGGGTAAGTTATGAAAAGGAAAGGTGTTAGCACCCTTTTCATCTGTAGTTATCTACGGGCTCTTAATTGCTTAGCTCACTTTAAAAACTTGCTTTGAAAATATTTAGAAATTTCAATGTAAGGCTAACTTTTTAATAATTATTGTATCAGTCTTCAAGAATTTATACAAAGTGTTTTTTGAAACTATTTGTTTGAAAGTGATGTGTAAAAAAATTTGTTTTGTGAAAAAGGTTGTGACCAAGCATTCAAGAGTTCTTACCCACTAAAGTCTTTCTTGTTATTTTCCTTCTCCTTTGGAGATAGTATAATCTATACCATTAGTTGGTAGATAATCATATCTATTGGATGTTAAGGGACAGGAGTAGGGTCATCGTATGGTCATTGAAGGCAACATGTAAGTATACTATAGCAATTGTACTAGAGGGACTATCATCATTTTGTAGGTAACTCGGAGGGTCATCGAGGGACTATGATATTTATTCGAAAGGGATCATGATGATATTGTTAAATCGAGGGTCTTTTGCTAAAGTATCCCCACTTTCGAGGGACATGACCAATATTCGTAAGGCAACAAGAGTGGTTACCCTAGAGGTGCAAAGTGTGCAAAGTGTTTGTTTTCAATTATTTTATCTTGAAAGGTTTTCTAGATTCGCTTTTAGTCTTGCCATACAAACCATAATTACTAACAGTTAAATATAATGTGTGAAATATAAAATATGGAAAATTAAACCTAAGCTATTACATCCTGTGAGCAGACACATAATTAGAAAAATGTGAGAAAATAAATCTACGCTATTACATCGTAGAGTGCGACCTATACAATTTTTCTATGAATTTAAATACCAAAAGATGAGAAAAAAGAATGTTAGAAAAATGTTAAATGTTTTTGTGTTTTTTGTAGAAAATAATTTAAGTTAATAAATAGTAATTAAAATCTAATTATTTCTAATTAGTTTTAATATTAAAAAAGACCTAAAATCTAATTAAGTGACCAAAGGTTAATTAAGAAAAACTTAAAAGATATTTTTTCTAATTTTTTTGTGATTCAATTATTAATTAAAAGTTATTAAGAAAAAGAATTAATTGAAAATATTGAAAGAAGAAAAATAAGCACAAAAAAAAGAATGCAGGCATTGAACCCACGCCCTCCTGTCTCCAACATTTCTCCTTGTCAACTGAGACACGCTATTTTTTATGTTATAGAATATGAACCAATCAACATATTATAAACATGTGTGTTATCCTGGGAAAAAAACAATTGCAAAACATAGGATCAAACCCACGCCTCTCATGTTACAGGTCTCTGTCTCCAACAATCTGAGCTACGCTTGTTTTGTGTTATTCAAACACAAATCAATAATTATATAAGAAAACATTGAATTAGAGAAGCGCCAGAGCCCTAGCTCCGGTCATATTCTCGGATGAGGAGATTTTTGAAAACCTACAAAAACATGTGAGTTGGATCATAACTGGGAGCCTATCCCCCTAATTTGACCCTTGTGAATCCAATGGTGGCATTGGTTTGACCTAAAAATACCTATAGAGTAAATTTCGAAGAAAAGGTTTCAAACTGCCCTAACAATGGAAGATCTTCATTCCTGCGTCAAAGATTACAAATGATGCATCAAAACAGTTCCACACATTAATATGAACATGAATCTATGCATCAAATTCATTTAAATTGCATGAATTAAAAGTTTGAAATTCAAGAATGTTACCAAATCAGTGAAGCTTGGTTGCGGCGATATAGGATGCTACGAGCTTCAGGGATGATTGGAATGAGTTCCTGGAGTCTTCAGGAAGCTTGATTGACGCTTGGAACGGACTGAAAATGGATGGAGATAAGGGTTTGAGTTTTCTCTAGTTCTTCAAAAAATTTAGATTTTTAGGGTTTGTTCTTGAGGCAGCATGCGTGTTTTTTCCTTGGTCTGATTGTTGTGTATTTATAGAGAAGTGTTTTAGGTCAACAAAAATGAATCAAATATTTGTAATTCATCATGTAATATTTGATTTGAATTTTGCATGAAAAGTTTCTTTTTTAAGCTCAATCTTGTGCCAATCATCCTCACACGGTTTTGGAAAGTTGTCATAAGCTTTTTGGGCCTCCAATTTGACCAGAACAAAAGCCTACACGCCTAAGTCCATTATTTTCATATTTTATTTGATTTAATTTGCATTTAAATGAATAGAATCCAAATAAAAGAAATAAAAATCATAAAAAAAATATGTGAATGGATTTAGAGGTCTAACATGAAGTCATGAACACTAGAACAACTTGGTCGAACCGTCGTCTGATAATAAAATTAATGAAGTCCACACCGAACGTCTTTTATCCCGCCAAGAGGAGAATGGTAAACATCGAGAAAATCTGAAGAGGGTGTAATCACGGTCTTGCGACCGAGAGATCGGGTAAGGGAGTCTGTTACATGAGGGGAAGGCATTAGCACCCCACACGCCCGTAGTACTCTATGGTATCCACTCTTGTTGTCTAATCTAATGGGTGTGTAAATCTATATCTAAAGCTTAATAGCTAAAAGAAAATGAAAAGAGGGAATGCATGCAAAAGAAAAGAGAAAATAATGTAGGGAAAATAAAAGTTGTGCTCGCTTGGGCCCTACCTCAGTGCCTACGTATCCCTTTTAAGGAATCAGAGTAGCCGTAGTTCGGCTCATATATTTTGGTTGGTTTGTGTTTTTTAGTTAAGAAGATAAAAGAAACAATCAAGATAGCAAAACATTAGATAGAACAACAAAATGTCAACAATGATGATAAAATAGCAAGAAGAGATGACAAGACATCGCATAGCAACAAAAACTCAGATAAGGCGATAAAACGCCAGCATGAAAGCAAAATATCAGACAAGATGATGAAACATTACACCTAACAATGATATTTAAAATCAAAGTACGATAACAAACATGTGCGATGGAAAAACACCGGCTAAGAGAATGCAAGATAACATGGAAAAGATGGAGAAACATCAACAAATCGGAGAACAAAAGATCACACCTAACAATGATATTGAGAATCAAAGTAGGATAACAAACATGTGCGATGGAGAAACATCGGCTTCAACCAAATATGCGATGATGAAGCATCGGCTAAAAGATAACAGGGTATCATGGAAAAGATGGTGAGAAATCAACAAAGCTGATGATAAAACATCACACCTAGCAATGATATGGATAATCAAAGTAGGATAACAAACATGTGTGATGGCGAGACATCTGCTTCAAACAAATATGTGATGGCGAAGCATCGGCTAAAAGATAACAGCATGTCATGGTAAGAATGGCGAAGCATCATTCTGACAAAGTTTAAAATAAAACAGGAAGACGCACAAGCAATTAAGATTGGTTTGTATTTTTTACCTTGAAAAAGGATTTAAGTTCATTAGAGATGTTTTATGATTTTCCAAGAAAAAGAAGTTTTAGTTTTAAGATGCAATATGCAAAAGGATGGATAAACAAATAAAGGAGACTAGCCTAGCACTATCCCTAATGTCAACATACAATGGTTAATCCTAAAGTTAAGGATGAAAGAGGGAATCTTTTCTACCCTAAGTTATCATGCATGGTTACCTATCCTAATGTTTAGCTCGAGAAATAAACCTACACGAGCGATCCTAAAGGAGCTTGGTGAGGGTGTGCAAACTTAAAATATACACACAAAGATGAAATCAAGCAAACAAACCAGAAATCTCAAAAGAGCAAACCTAGAGATCCCATCTAAGTTAGCATACCTAAGAAAGTCTAACAAAACTATCCTGTGGGGAACAGGCAGTGAGAGCGAAGTCGTGATCTCAATTTCTAAATTGAGTGACTCATTGGTCAATAATTAAAGAAAATAATGACAATCCTATAGGGAACATGCACTGAGAATGAAGTCGTGATCTTAATTTCTAAATTGAGTGACTCATCGATCAATAATTCAGGAAAGCAATAACAATCTTATAGGGAACATGCACTGAGAGCAAAGTCGTGATCTCAATTTCTAAATTGAGTGACTCATCGATCAATAATTAAAGAAGTAGACACAAACACAACACATATAACAAACAAAATGTAGAATGTCTGTTACAGGTCTTTAAAGAAATCAGAGGGCCTCCTGACATATATCAGCAACAGAGGTCTCATCATGCAATAGAAAGCAATAAAGAAGGGAAATAGTAAAAAGGAAATAGTGCAATACCAAATGGATAACTATCCATAGCAACTGAGCAAGGAAAAAAAGAAACCCATAGAACTTCAAGCAAGCTAGCATCCGTAGATAAATCAAGTCAGGAATTATTCCATCAAAATGTAAGCACAGAGGCTTTCAAACATGAGAATATCCCACAAGTGATGTACAACAATCATAATCACATATATATCCTGAAAATACTATCAAATATTCCAAGAACAAGAATGTTACAAGCACAGCCAATTGTGTTCCATAAATAAAGTGGAACACTCCAGCCTCAAGTCAATAATGCAAAACTTTTCTCAGAGTACCTCGCACATTCAACATACAAATTAGTGTTCTCACAAATAAAATGATGAATCACATAAGGGATGGATGGTGACACCATAAAGGCAATGGGAAAACATGATAGAAAATATCATAGCATTAGACATGAGAAACACCAAGTAGGCATAGATAACAATTTAGTCAAAGCTAAAAGATTGTTGCTCCTTTTAATCACCATGTTGAATTGACAAGTAAATATCAATCAAGGATCAAAGGAGCTGGAGAAGAATACAATTAAAGATCTGGAAAGTCAGTAGAAAATACTACTTAATCATGCACACATATTTCATTATGATTCACAAGCATACTAGAAGAGGGATTCTACAAAAATGTACTACAAAGTTTGGATCACAAGTTAGTACCGAAAGAAAGTTAAACAAAACAAAGTTAGAGAGCTTAAAGCATTCAAAGATTTGAAATCAAGCTTCTAACATAATATGAGGATATGATCAAAAGGTTAGAATGTTGATTCTAATACATGTTGCACAAGTGCATTTAATATACCTCCAAGATGCAAAATGAGAAAAGAAATGAACATCAAACTCATGTATGAATGAAAATGGTTCAAGCACTAGAGATCAATTATTCTCAAGTCCTTGTGATACTATCATTGAAGTGTCATTTCTATAAATATTATCATTGACCACTTGATGACCTCAAACTCAAGCTAAAAGCTCAAGTTTCAAAGTAAAAATCAATAAGAAAACAAAAGTTACAAAGCATGCATCAAAGGCTCAACATTAAATTATGAGGAAATTAAATTATTTGAATTGAGTTTATATGAATAAACAGGAACAATATGATCATTAGGTGTCCAAATTATAGGCCTCACATAAGTTCATTGGCCAATGAACAAGTTGCAATAAAGAAAAAACACAATTGGTCACCTTCACTTCAAGAATACATCAAAAGTAGAAACAAGGATCAACAAATAACACAAAAAAATCTTAACATATTTGAAGTGTATAGAAGTCAGAAAACAAGTCTTAAGTTCATGAATACTTGAGGAGGGGATCAAATAAGGCTCAAAGTTCAACATTAGTTGGTCAAACTAGCAAACTAGACAAGTTCTCAAAATATTTTGTGGAAAAATATCAAACAATTTCCAATAATCCAAGAAAAATTAGATTTAGATTCTCAACCCATCTATGAACCTCAAGCAAGATCCAAATCCCATTGGAAAACCAAGGCAAAGTGATTTTAAAATTGAAACTTGCACAATAAACAACAAAACCCTAATTGTTTGACTTTTAATATACACCAATCATGAGAAAACTCGAGATCAGAATACCTATTTTTTTCCAATTTTTACAATTAAAGAAAAGTCAAAGAAAACAAATTCAAACAATTTATCAATTAAACAAATCACCTACATTTCAAAATAAAATTCTAATTAAAAGTCAGAAGAAAATTAGACCCAAAATTAAGATTCAAATATTAGAATTAAAAGCAAACATCTCTCATTTTTGTAGATTTTTTTTATTAAGGAAAATATTAAAATAAAATACCAACAAATAGACTATTAAACCGTTATTTAGATCACAAAAATGTAAACCCTAACCAAAATTAAGAAGAGGACCAAAAAAATTATATTCATATACTATGATTAAAAACAAGCTTCTATGATTTTTTTTATGAATTTTTGGATCAAGGAAAATATTAAAACAAAAATTGTGAAACAAAAAGAGTCAAATAAAAATCCCAAATTAAATTTCTAATCAAAAATAGGAAAAATACCAAACAAATTTCATAATCAAATTTTAAATAATTTTAAGAGTTCAAGAAAAATTTTGTGAAATTTTTAGACCAAAGAATATATTAAAACAAAAAATAAGCATTAAACAAGCAATTAATTAAACTTACGAATTTTTAAACCAATCAAAACATTTTAAAAAAAATATAAAAAAATGCACAAAGTCAGAAATATTATTTTTAGGTTTCCTGAATTTTTTTATAATTTTTCAACCATTTTTGAGCAAGAAATAAAATTATGAAAATCATGTTATGAAATAAAAATTCAAATGAATTAAAAAAAAAAGAAGAAACCAATCGGAAGATGCCACACCATTATCTTCAACCTCTGGCGAGGGAAAACGCACGTAGAAATAGATCCAATACCTCATGTTCTGATCCTTCGTTCTATCTCAACTCTCAACCAAAATTCATCAAATTAAGCGCAAATCAAAGCTAGCATATCATACTACATTATGCAATTTGAATCAATCTCAGAGATCAAACATGGATCAACAAATCAAGTCTACAAAACTGAAAAAACTCACTGCAAACATCAAAACCAGGAACATGATTTCATCCATTCTGCTTGAATCAAAGCTCAAATATACATCAATCCTAATGATTGGCCAGCTAGCAACTCTATGGACATGATCTACATCATCAATTAAAACTGAAACACATAAATCAAAGTTCAAGAAAACTCACATGGATGTGAAAACTGGAAACTCGATTCCTTCACTCCAGAAGCAATCCAATGGTGCAAGCTTGATCTCCTTACTTCACTGTAGCTGAACCACCAAGAATTTTGAAGAATGATCCAAGGAGAAGAGAGATTTGAAGCAATTTGCAGAGATACTTGAAAATTTTCAGATCTGGAATGTAGCGATTATGAGCCTCCTCCTTCACAACTGAGCCTTAATTCTTGTTATATAGCACGAGAGGAAGAGGATAGAAGTGGTATTTGGCACTCAAAGTCGTTGGAGGGCAAGTTTGGTAGTTTAGGCCAAAAGTGAGGTTGCACATGGGGCCTGCGTTTCACTCGTGAAATCTCTCATTTCCTTTGCATTTTATGAGCCAAATGAGGTTAGAGAACAATGCTCAAAATTCCAGATCATGACTATTTGAAATGAGAGAGTATGGATGAATTTACTAAATCGAGCATGTTTGTGATTTTTTCAATCAAACAAGTACCATACCATATGAGGCACGAAATAGTGAGTGTAATGGGCCTCATCATGTCACAAATTGGTCATGGGCTTGATTAGAACCAAAAGGAATGGTTGGAACTCGAGTTCTCAAGAAATTGCATTTGCTTGCTTAGCTAAAATTCAATAAAATGCCTCAAAATTTCAAAGCCCATAACTTGCTCATATTATTGAATTTTGACATAAATGAGCACTCCTTGGAAAGGTCTTGCAATTATCTTCAACCCTGTGAAAATTGGCCTCACATTTGATTCCATTAAATCCTTCAAAATATGGTATGAAAATCACAAATTTTGAGAAATGACCTATAATTTTGTGACTTCCAAGCTTCATAACTTACCACCCCTTCATGCATTGTTCTCAAAAAACGGTATCACGTGAAAGAGCTCCCTCTTAGATTTCCAAGCATACTTCATTTGCATTTTTTTTATCAAAGATGAATAAAATATGATTTTTCAAAGTTTGATACTCATTTTCCAAATTTAGAAACTTTTTGGATTTCTTCATGAACAAGTTTCAATCTAAACCTCAATCTTCTTGATCCAATGATTAAAATGGACTTGAAAAATAAAAAGTACACCCTTGAATTGATGGTTGACCAAAAGTTCACTTGGTCAACTTTGATTTTGACTGATTCTGGCCAAAATGACCATTTTGCCCCTTTGAGTCAATTGATCCACTTCTCTTCAAAATTGATGATCAAGACTTAAAACATATGATCTTCCAATATATAGAGGCCATGTACAAAGTTTCATCTCAAAATTCTCAAGAAATCCTGATGGAATCCCAAACCCTAGTTTTGGCCAACACGTTAGGAGAATGATGAATCATCTTTCAAAACTTCAAATCCTCTAGATATCTTAGCCAATTCCTTGTAAAAATATATTTCAAATGTTAATGAGGTGTTGTATCTTTAAAGTCAACACTTGCACATTCATTAATAGCCTTGATCAACCAAAATCCTAATTTTGACTGATGAACCAAAAAGATGTGATCCTCCTTATAATCAACACAATCTTCATTCTTCTGATGACCCAATGAGATGGATAAGATATCTTGAGATATGTGATACCTTTGAGCTTGAAAGATCCAGAGGCTTAGATGATAAGGCTCTACTTGAGCAACTTGTCAACACAATCAATCTTTAAAATCTTGATGAAAACTTGATAACCAGAATACTTTGATCCCGTCACAATGTATGAATGCAATGCAATATGATGTTTATGATGAAACATAAGCCTGAATCAAGAGGGTAAATTTTGGGTGCAACAAACACGTTTGAACCTGAAAACTTAGGCCCATTAGCCCAAAAATTCAATTTTTCTCAATTTAGGTTTCATGCATTTTCTCAAAATTGATCAATTTGCACCAATCATAACTCTCTCAATTTTTGTTATATGAAGAGTATATTTGACTTTTTGGAAACCTAGAGATGTCTCCTACAACTTTCATGTTGGACATTTTCTCATTTAAAGTCTTTAACTTGATGTAAATTGCTTTGATAAAAGATGTCTTTTTGTTGACTTTTAAAATGACCTGTAATATTTTGGCTCATATCTCTCAAATGAAGCATTTTTGGCCTTAATCTTTGAGAGACAAAGTTGTAGAGAATTGAATTTCCTTCAAGATAGGCTTTGGTTGAGGAATTTTGAATGAAGTATGGAAAAGTTATGCTTGGTCAAAGTTTAGCTGACTTCTCCTTAAGAAAACCCTAATTTAGTAACTTTTGACTTTTGATGAATCTTAAGTTTTCTTGATGAATCATTATCAAACCTTGATCAAATGATGAATATGACTTAAAAATATTGATGTTTACCAAAAATCTAGAAGTTTGACTATAGATTGGTCAAAGTTGACTTTTTGTCCAATATAGTTAGTTTTCAATCATCTGGCTAATTGACTGAGCAAACTTGTGATGTAAGGCTTGAAACTTGGTATGAGGGTACCTTGATACATATGAGAAACCATGAAGTCCACTTGAAGTATTAGAAACTCAATTTCATTTGAGAGAAGCAAAACCCTAGTTGTAGGTAAATTGCTTATGAAGAGAGTTTATATGGTCAACCCTTGAGTAGTCTTGAGTGTTTGAGACCTTCATGAGCATGAGGAGGTATCTTGAATCAATTTGTCTCAAAGATGGGAGGGAAAAATTTTGGGTACAACAGTGGGTAGATGATGATATTGAATGTTAGGTTTTTGGTGTAGATTATTTTTTATTTAATCCGTTAAAATTGTGTATGATTGATGAAATTGATGATGTGAATTGAGTTTAAATGTAGTACATGTAGTATGATAATGTGATAAATTAGATTATATATTTTGATATAGAAAATTGGGGTTTTGGGTTGGAAAAGGATGATTTTTGCAACATAAAAATCTATTTTTTTACTCTGGTACAATGAGAATCAGTTACAGTATATGGGTAATCGGTTACCGCGTGAAAAAACATAGTTTCTAGGCATTTTGACTTGATGTACCCGGGTACCAGATATTGGGTAATCGGTTACCCCAAGAGTAAATTGAAAAAAAATGAAAATTTCAAAAGTTCATAACTTTCAAACCGCGAGTCCGTTTTGGGTTCCGGTTGAACCATTGGAAAGCTAATACAATGTAATTTATTGTAAAAATGGTTTCAAGTTCTGGAACTAAATTTAATTTGTGTGTAAAGATGTTTTGTGGGGTCACTGTTTGTTACTGTAGCTTGTCGGTGTTGGTAAATCTTGTAAAACTTCAAAAATTCATAACATGGGTTTCGGGTATCCGAGTGATGCATAGTTTGGATCATTGGATCAGTGGATTAACTTAATTTCTCTTAAAAATATTTGCAGTACCAAAAACCCAACTATTTGATGCATGTATGGGTGTTTTGTACTGTCGAGTTATGTCGTTTTGTGAAATGTATGCAAATGCTTTGTATAGTAGATTAATTGTGAATGTCCTATTTTTAATGATGAATTGTTCTTGTTATGGAATTAATGGTCAGGATTTTGGTGTTAATGTGATGTGATATTTTCTATCTTATGATGATTATTTTGGTGAAGGTTTATGCCTTATGTGTTAATGATGTATGAAGTGTGATGCATATTGATGCGATTTTGTAAGATGATGTTGTATGAATAATTAGATTGTTTTGCACGATGTATTGCATAATAATGATGACAACGATGGCCTGGATTGGCGTGGACTTGATGAGTAAAAATAATCAATATGAATTGCGTTGTTGCATGTCAGTGTTTCATGCATTCATGAACAATGGCCTGTATTGGCAAACAATGACATGTATTAGCGAACGATGGCCTGTATTGGCGAACAATGGCATGTATTGGAATTATGGTGTTGTTGCACTAAGTTGACATTATCATGATGAGGTCTCTTCTTTGTTGGTACCACATGTATCTTGTATCAGCGTCAATTGCATTACATTTGATTGAATTGTTGATATAATGATGAAGTTGAGTTGCATAGTTGGTATGTGTTGTATGATAGATGATGATAAATATGTATGTACTTGTATAATAATTATGAATTATGATTGATGGTTGTTGATCTTGGAATCTTGCTTGATATATTTGTCGTATATCTATGATTATATAACTTATTATATTATTGTGATATCTCACCCCTTCTGTTTGAATGTTGCTTATACGTGGGTAACGTACAAATGATCTGAAGTAGCTCGAGGTAAAGGTTCGCTGAAAAGTGCCTCATTTTTCATAGATTGAGTTGGTGTTAGCTCTGATACATAACACTTAGGCGTTTTGCGTTTGTTTTATTATGATGTGAGCAAAGTATTGTAGAACTCCACTTTGTTGGATTTATTTGATGATGCGTGTTAAAGTTTGAATTATGATAATTATAACTCATGTTAAAGAGTTAAGAATAATTGTTGTTGATGTTTTTCCGTTGTGAATAAATTAAATGATGTTTAGACTTGGTGAACATGTGATTATGTGTTGTGTATCTTATTATATGAGCATGTGTGTATGTACGAAGATGTGACATCCTACTTTTGATGTTTTTATTATATGAATTAATTTACTTTGATTTTTGGTTAAATTAGGTAAATAGGGTGTCATGGGGCCCTTAGACATTTATCCTGTTATGCAGGATGGGAAAATTCCATCTAGGTCACTCATGTCCCTCAACATGCTTTGTGAAGTATCCATCAACTGTCTTTATGGTCATCCAGTTACGGATAATGTTTGATCATCAATAAAGTACTTAACTCTATATCTAGGGTCCATGGTGGTTTCAGGTCGAAAGGTGGTATACACCATTAGCACCATGAAAATAACTTATGACACCTTGCATAACATTCTATGTAGTATTCTCATAGCGGGTCAATCTAGTATAAATATTACTCATAATATTCATACCTATGTCAAGACTTTATAACTCCTTATCCATGATCCGTGAGATGTGATCATCAGTCTATCTACATAATAATCTTAATGCTTTAATGTTACTCCACTTCCTAATAAAGCACAACTACAAATACTTTAAGAATAATGTCCTTATGTTTAATGAGATATCATGATTAAGTCACACTTAACATTTCATTAAATAGATGTACTATTCTAGGAACTTTATTTGGAAAAGAAAACATAATAAAAAATGCCTTTTATTATTAATAAATAATTCGATACAAGGGCAAAAAGTATTGGCCTCTAGGGCTTACACCAACAATCTCCCACTAGCACTAGATCCAATCAGGCATACCCCTAATACCCATAGATCTAGTAAGGTCATCATGCTTCTACTGCGTAAGAGGCTTTATTAGTAGGTCAATAACATTGTCAAGTGTAGGTACACTGCATATCTTCACATCTCCCCCAATCGATTATCCCTCGAATAAGGTGATAATGCTTAAATATGTGTTTGGATCGTTGGTGAGATCTAGGCTCCTTAGCTTGTGTGATAGCTCTACTGTTATCACAATAGAGATCGATGGGATCCACAATTCTAGGGATTATGCCAAGTTCACTAATGAACTTTTTGATCCAAACAACTTCCTTTGTTGCATTTGAGGCAGCAATATACTCGACCTCAGTTGTAGAACTAGAAAATGTATCTTTCTTTGAACTTTTACAACTCACAGCGCCACCATTTAAGCAAAACATATAACCAGATTGCAATCTAAAGTCATTCTTATCTGTCTGGAAGCTAGCATCGATGTATCCAATTACAGAAAGCTATTCTAGACCTCCATATATCAAGAATTAGTCCTTAGTCCTTCTCCAGTACTTACGGATATTCTTGACAGCTACCCAATGAGCATCACCGGGAATAAATTGGTACCTACTCATTGCAATTGAAGCATACGAGACATCTAGTCAAGTAGATAACATGGCATACATGATAGATCCTATTGAAGATGCATATGGAATCTTATTCATGTGATCCCTTTCTTTCTTAGTTGAAGGGGATTGTGTTTTTGATAGACATAAATCATGTTGCATACGTATGAATCCTTTATTGAAATCATGCATACTAAAGTGTCTCAACACTTTGTTTATGTATGTACTCTGACTTTGGCCAAGCAAGTTTTTGTGATCTATCTTTATATATTCCGATTCCTAATATATAGGCTGCTTCACCTAGGTTCTTCATAGAAAATTATATCCACAACCAAGTGTTTACTTATTGCAAGGTAGGGACATCATTTCCAATGATTAATATGTCATTTATATATAATATCAGAAAGACGATAATGCTCACACTAATCTTCTTGTAGTCACATGGCTCATATTCATTCTTGATGAATCCATATTGTTTTACTATTTCATCAAAATGAAGATTCCAGCTTCTAGAAGCTTGCTTCAATCCATAGAGTGATCGTTGTAACTTGCATATCTTTTGAGCTTCTTCTGGTATGTAAAATCTTTCAGGTTGTGTCATGTACACATCCTCAAGAAGATTCCCATTAAGGAAAGCAGTCTTGACATCCATCTGCCATATTTCATAATCATTATATGCAGCGATAGCAAGTAAAATCTTAACTGATTTAAGCATTGCAACTTGTGAAAAGGTTTCATCATAGTCAACTCCATGAATTTGTTTATAGCCTTTTGCAACTAGTCTTGCCTAATAGGTATGTACCTTACCATCCATTTCAGTCTTCTTTTTAAAGACCCACTTGCATCCTATAGGGTTAACTCCTACAAGAAGCTCTACCAAGGTCCAAACTTAGTTTGTGTACATCAAATCCATTTTAGATTTCATGGCTTCTAGCCGCTAATCAGACTCAGGATTATGTATAGGCCTCTTGGTAGGTCACAGGCTCATATTAATTCATGAGTAATACATCCCCTTTATCACTTATGAGATATTCATATCTATCAGGTTGGTGATGTATCCTGCTTGGCCTACGTTGGTCTTGTTCTTCTTGAGCAGGTTTCTCTTCCATAACTTCTTGTGTTTCCAGCTCTAATTCCTCCATAGGTGTATCAATGTGTTGTGATTCTTAAATTTCTCCTAGCTCTACTTTCCTCCCACTGATTCTTTTGGAAATAAAGTCATTTTCTAGAAAAACTCCAGTTCAAGCGACAAACACTTTTCCCTCAAAAGGATTGTAGAAGTAATACCCTTTTGTTTCTTTAGGATACCCCACAAATAAGTATTTGTAATATTTTGGCTTAAGCTTAATTGAAATTTGTCATTTCACATAAACTTCGCAAACCCAAATCTTCATATAAGACATATGTGGTTTCTTACCATTCTGTATCTCATATGGTGTCTTCTCAACCTTTTTAGATGGAACACAGTTAAGTGTGTAACTTGCTGTCAATAGTGCATGTCTCCAAAAGGAGTTTGGAAGATCGACGTGACTCATCATGGATTGGACCATGTCTAAAAAGGTTTGATTTCTACTCTCATATATACCATTCAATTGTGGTGTTTCTAGAGGAGTAAGTTGGGATAGAATACCATATTCCTTTAGATGATCATCAAACTCTATGATTAAATATTCACCACCTCGATCTGATCAAAGAACTTTAATATTCTTACCTAGTTAGTTTTGTACTTCATTCTTGAATTCCTTGAACTTTTCAAAGGTTTCATATTTTAGTTTCATTAAATACACATAACCATATCTACTGAAGTCATCAGTAAATGTGATGAAGTATTAAAAACCTCCCCTAGCTGGTATGCTCAATGGTCTACATACATCAGAATGTATGAGGGCCAAAAGATCATTAGCCCTTTCACCTTTTCCTGTGAATGAGGACTTTTCCATCTTTCTAATTAAACAAGATCTGCATGTCTCATATGATTCATAATCAAAAGAGTCCAAGAGTCTATCTCTGTGGAGTTTGGAAATGCGTTTCACATTTATATGTCCTAAGCAATAATACCAAAGGTAAATTGGATTTAACTCATTAGTTTTAATCCTTTTTAGTATTAATGTTATAAATTGGGATTTAAAGATCAAGGACATACAGTCCATTGTTTATTTATGTAGAAGCATGGAATATATCATTCAAATAAATGGAGTAACAATTGTTCTTTATTATGAATGAAAAACTAAACTTATCCAAACAAGAAACATAAATAATATTCCTGCTAATTGCAGGTACATAATAATAGTTCTCTAACTGAATTATTAAACCAATAGGTAAAGTAAAAACATAAGTTCCTACGGCTAAAGCAGCAACCTTTGCTCCATCGCCAACTCGTAGGTCAACTTCACCTTTTGCCAAATCTCTACTCCTTTTTAGCCCCTGCACATTGATACAAATGTGAGAAACGCATCCAATATATAATACCCATGATGCATAAGTAGATAAATTAATTTCAATAACAAAAATACATGAATTTGAATTCTCTACTCCATTATTCTTATCTTCCAGGTACTTTGGGAAGTTTCTCTTTCAATGTCTGGTCTTACCGCAATGGAAGCAAGTGCCCTCCTTTGCTATGCTTCCACTAGGATTCAAAGTAGGAACATTAGGTTTAGAATTGGAAACTTCCTTGCCTTTCCCTTTAGAAACCTGCTTGGTGGGTCTTTTGTTCAGATTCTTTCCATTATTGACCATCAGAATAGACTTCCCTTTTGACTTCACATTCTGCTCAACAGTTCTTAACATGTTTAGCAATTTTGGAAGACTTTTGTCCATGTCATTCATGTTGAAATAAAGGACAAATTGAATAAAGCTCTCTGACAAGATTGTAAGATCAAATTATTCACAAAATCCTTTCGAAGGGGAAACCCTAACCTTTCAAGGTTCTCCACATACCAAATCATCTTGAGTACATAGGGACCTACAGAGGTTCCCTCATCTAACTTTCTATTAAAAAGGGCCTTTGAAACCTCTCATTTCTTTCCTGCTCTTGATAGATCAACTTCAGATGTCCGATCATATCGAACTCTGAGTTCATGGTAGCTAGCATAAGGCAAGCGATTTCATTGGCATCATCGACATACTTCTTATAAGCATCTCTTTCTGCCTTAGGTGAAGAACTAGGAGGTTCCTGTTGTACCCCAAAATTTTCCCTCCCATATTTCTCAATAAATTTCAAGTAAGGTCCTCAAATTGCTCAAGGAAGTCCAAGGGTTGACCAGACAAACTCTCTCCTAAGGCAGTCTACCTCAAATTAGGGTTTCATTTTACACCAAGGTACTTGAGTCCAAAGGATCCCAAATGCTCACCATTTTCCTAATATGTTCTCAAGATTATCCATGTCAAGTTTCAAGCCTTGTAGAGGAAGTTTGCTCAGTCAATTGCTCAAAGGCCTGAAAATCGACAATGTTAGGGCAAAAGTCAACTGTGGCCCACATACAGTCATAACTTCAATATTTTTTGTCAACATTCTCATTTTGAAGTTTTTTTCATCATTGGACCAAGGTTTGATCATTATTCCTCAAGGATTGCTCACAATTCATCAAAACCCAAAAGTTACTAAATTAGGGTTTTGCAGGAAAAGTCAACTCAACTTTGACCAAGCATAACTTTCTCATACTTTATCAAAAATGACCCATCCAAAGCTCATTTTGAATAGGATGTAATTTTCTTCAATCCATCCTCAACTCCCAATTTCAAAATATGCACTCACAAGAAGATATAAATTTGGACATTATAGGTCATTTTGGAAAGTCAACAAAAACACTTTTTTTGTCAAAGCTTCATACAAAAACATGGAAGACTCAATTGATATGAGACTAAAAGGGTTGATTAGAGTACATCCTAAGCTTTCTAAAAAGTCTAAGAACACATCTCTAGGGTCAAAATTGAAGGAGTTATGAATTGGCAAAGTTGACCTTTTTTGCAAAATTGCCAAAAGTCAAATGTGGCCAAAATTGCATTTTTTTTATCAAATGGGCCCAACTTTTTATGCTTGCATTGAGTTTGTAACATGATCCACGACCCATGATCCTTCCCGTTTGTCATTCTTTTATTTTTGCCATTTATTTTGATTTTATTTCAATTAAATCAAATAAAATCAAAATAAAATCATGAAAATATCAAAACTAATCAAAGCTTGAGATTTTATGCATGTTTAGGCCTATTATACAGCTGGAAAGAGAATCAAATCGTGCAAGCTTCATTTGGGCACAAAAAGATTGGATTTGGCTTGATTTGGAAATATTTGCATAAGAATCAAATCTTGAATCAATGATCTTAATTGAGGAAGATTTGAAACAAGTTTGTAACCCTAATTCATTCTAGGGTACATATAGAACAAGTGCATATCAAAAGCAAGAGGTTTGGAGGCGTGCAAATATGAAAGCAACTTTCAAAAAATCAAGAAAAGTTGCAAACTGTTTTCTCAGTTCCAGGCTTCCTCAAGCCATTCCAATCACACAAATCGCTTCCTGGACGTTCTAGGATCCGGTTCCAATCACTAGCAAGCCTCGTAACGTCCAAAAACGCACTGTAAGAGTCCCACGACATTCATGTTTTTTGAAATCGTATATCATAATTATGGCATTGTTAGCTTATTTTATAGACATATTCTTAATCCTTATGTTATTTGCAAGCTAATGGTAATATCCAATTTCATTTTTATTGGCTATACAGCAAGTTGCCATGTTTAGGGTTTTAGTTTCGTTTTTAGGGGTTTTGTGTGCAGGAACAATTAGCCATGGATAGAGGTACCATGATGCTCGTGAGGTTGCAACGATTTGATTGGTACCACTGGTATTGATTTATCATGCAGGGATAAGATTTTGGAGATGCATAGGGTTGTACCTACGCCCAGATGGCTGTAGGTAAAAGTCCAAAAACTTTTAGCAATGGAGGGAGGAAGAAGATGATAACATGGCCTTCCCTGACTGGCCCATTCAAATTTCGCGCATTTTCAGAATCCACTTTTTGTCTTTATCATATAATGCTTGTTTATTATTATTCATACAAAAGAACAAGCCATCTCAGATGGTCAGCGTGTGTTGTGAAAATGCCAAAGGGCCTGGGTTCGATTCCCAGGTCCCCCATATTTGTTCAATATTATTTTGCTTTGTTTGATCAAGTGTGCAGGCTTCTCATATGACCACCATACGCCCTCAACACCAACCAATCTGATCATCAAGTGCTAGATCCAAGGCTTCCTACATGAGTGTCCACCATAGGCACAAGTCAAGCAAGCGCATGGGATCTGGAAAAGTCAAATGGGCTAGGCGCTTTTGGGCTCAGAAAATGCAATTGACACCCCCCTTTTGCTACAAAATCAGGCCCATTCTTATTTTCTTTTCTAATTTTTTCTTTTTATTTAATTTCTTTTATTAAATTATTTTCTAACACAAATTAATTTCTTTTTTTACAAAAAATCATAAAATTAATTTTTCACAAATTTATAATTAGTTTTTTTATTTTTATCAAATTTAATTTAATATTAGTTAAATTTAATTCTAGGGCAATTCTAACTTTTTGTAAATAATTAAAATCAATTAGAAAAAAAATTAGGGTTAACTTGATTTAATCCTTATTTCCTTTTCATAAAATAAAAAATACAAAAATAGGTCGATTTAATTATTTTTCTCAAAATTGAATCAGTTAGTAATTAGTTTTTTAGTTATTCAATTAAGACTTTATTTTCTCAAAAAAAAAACAATCAAAACACCAAAAAAAATTATTTTTCTTTCAATTAGGTTTAGACGGGGTCAAAACCTAGTTTCTCTCGTTCTCGATTCATCGCACGCACTTATTATTTTTACAATATTAATGTAATTGCTCACAGTATGTAATAGTTTAATTAGGATTTTCTTTATTTATCGTTTTTACGGGTTTTTGGCTATGTAATTAATCCCCCTCCACGAAGCCTTGTAATAGAGTAGTTTTATGTCTCGCATTTTAATTTTCGCAAATATTAACTGTTAGATGTATGATAATAGGATTGCATGACAAGACTGTATGTTAATTTAAACTGGCTAGAAAAACCTAAATATGCAAAGATAATAACTGAAATCAAATCACTCGCACATGCGCACTCTTAGGGTATACTCTCACTTCGGTTGCCTTCGGTAAATGATCATTAAGTATAGGGTGTCTTAGTGGTTACCCTCTTGTCTAAACAAAGATCAAACATCCCGTTCGGAAATGTTGCCTCGGAAATGTTGCCTCAGAAAGGTTGCCTCAGAAATATTGCCTCGAATATGATCTTAAGACATTAGGGTTATTACTAAAACATCCTAACATTGCTTTAGTAATCGTACGTCCCTTTCGAATTAACCTTTACAACTCCAGCAACGGTGCTACCTACTCTTTAATAGTGGGATAGCGCTGTCTAAAGGAAACAAGAACATAAACATTCTTTTTTCGAGTAGGTAGATGCAAGTAGGTACTTGCTCAAAATTAAACTTTTTTCACACTTACACTTTTCCAAACAAAGTTTTCAAAAAAACACTTCGTAACACTCTTGAGGACTGATACAAGGGTTAAAACGAAGTAAAAACAAAACTTTTCAAAACACACAAACACGAAAGCAATTTTTAAAATGATGAGCAAGTACCTAAGAGCCCGTAGAAAACTACGGATAGAAAGGGTGCTAATACCTTTCCTTTCTATAATTACCCCCCGTACTCAAAATCTCGAAAAAGGAATTTTTCTGTGCTTTTGTCCTTTCCAGTTGGATAAAATAAAAGTCAGTGGCGAATCTTGCTTACCGCGACATTTTGCAAACACAAACCAGCATTTTCTAAAACAGTCGATTCTGCCACCGTATCACAGAACTGGCGACTCTGTTAGGGATTTGATAAGTGGGGTATACCTTAGGATTAGTTCATCATAAATTGCTTCTCTTGTTTGTTTTGGTTGCTTTACTATTAAAGGGTTTTGTATTGGGAGTTACTATAGATCCTAATCTGGATCTGGGGACACCTTTTAGGAAAGTAGCAATAAACTGTGAGGGAACTGTACAGCGTAGACCGATACGGTTAAAGCAATAGCTATGTTGATGTGGCACATTGGTTGGTACCGGTATCCCTTATGGAGAAACGAGGAGAATACGGGGCCGCTATGTGTGTCGTTAAGCATCAACTGACCTTAGAACCTTTAATCGACCAACTTGGCCAGTAGGAAGTAGTGAGATAGCCGGCCTTGGTGTAAATCTGAGAACTGGTTGATACTCGATGCTACACTCATTGAGACCATACTCTCGATATAGTTCTGGCTGCAAGAAAAGATTGTGTGAGCTGAAACCATGACCGATGGAGGATGGTCAGTGATATTGAGAACCTCTAGAACCTGGTTACTATTACTAGGATAGGTTGAAACCAACTGAACTTCAAGAGGGTAATACCTTTGACCCCATGTAATCCTTAAACTAAAGGGCTTTTGTGTGACTTGTTTGCCTTTGTCATGTCTGTTATCTGCTATACATGTTGTTTGTTTTATCATGACATCATGCATCATAACATAGCATGCATACTTCATTATACTAACCATTTCAGAGGCCGAGGGGATTTATCTTTGTTATGCTTTGCAGATTATGGCTTCCACGCGCAGAAACACCATTCGAGTTAACTTTGTGCAAATACCTGCTCAACTCAAAGAATTAGCCTCAAGAGTTTCTAAGACTTCTTCATTCATTAAGAGACATGGTTAGCTTCTTAGCTTGGTTACCTCAAATTTTGATGAACAAATGATGAGTGTGCTTTTCCAGTTCTTCGATCCTGTGCATCATTGTTTCACTTTCCCATATTATCAGCTAGTTCCCATTTTGGAAGAGTTTTCTCACTTACTGGGCATATCCATCCTTGAGCAGATGCCTTTCGCAGGTTTGGAAGAGACTCCTAGACTAGAAGACATTGCTCCAGCTCTGCATCTGACACGGGGTGATGTAATATCCAACTGGGAGACACGAAGTGGGGTTGAAGGTTTCTTAGCCAAGTTTCTGATAGATCAAGCTCAGCTATTTTGGGACAGTTTAGACTTTCAGGCTTTTGAAGATATCTTGGCTCTCCTTATCTACGGTTTGGTTCTCTTTCCGAATCCAGATTCCTTTATAGATGTGAATGCGGTTAATATCTTCCTGTCTCGTAATCTTGTGCCTACTCTACTGGGTGATATCTTGCATGCCCTCTACACTCGTATTGTGCGTAGAAGAGGGACTCTCATGTGTTGTATGTCGTTGCTGTTAAAGTGGTTTATTTCGCACCTCCCAAAATCTGTGTTGAAGAATGAGGAAGGTTTAGGATGGTCTTACAGGATAATGTCCCTTGCCCATACATACATTCTTTGGAGTTCCAAGGCTTTGGAAAGCATTGTTGTCATTGACCGATGTGGGGGATACCCTAATGTCCTGTTGCTTGGAATCAGAGGGTGAATAACCTACAGTCCTTGTTTAGCTTTGCGACAATTCGGTCGTGCTCGAAGAGACGGTCCTCATGAGCTACTTCTTACAGATATTGCCTTCGACTACAAGGAAGACATTGACGAGCATCGCTGAAGGTTTATACGAGCTTGGGGCATTGTGAAACATATCTGACCCTCGAGATCTAGGACCAAGGACTTCTCTACCTATGCAGCCTTATCTCCAGTGGGTCCGAGCTTGTGCTTAGAAGCTTGGGTTGCCCTATGAAGCTGTTTTTCCAGTGATTGTGGAGCCCACCAATGAAGAGGGAATTCCTTATACAGTATTTTATCCCTACATGCCCATTGATCTTGGGGCATTAAAGAGATCCTGGATTCAGCTGAAAGAGGATAGGGATACCTACCGGGAAAAGTACCATGAGAAATAAAGGAAGATCTTGAAGCTCACCAGGCAACTCGAGAATGAAAGAACGATCAATGACTACGTCAGCACGAAGGGGAAGCGTCCATGGGATTTCTAATTTTGCTTTTTCTAGTTTAGATTTGTTTTCCGTTTATTTCTTTGTAACGCCTCAAAGGCATTGTTGAACCTTTTTACAAGTTTAATCTAATAAAGTTTGTTTATTTTTTGGTGTGAAAATTTAAATCTCCCAAAGTCTTTTAAATCATTACATACGCATCCCATTATCATGCACGCCATTACAAGTACCATTACAGGTTTCTCATCTTCTTCGCTGTTTATTTCAGCATAAATGTCTTCCGATCTTCAGGCACAAAATGCCCAGTTCCAAGAGATGTTCTTGAGCTTGGCTAAAGGTCAAGAAGACTTGAAATCTCTCATTCTGAAAGAGAAAGAGAAGAAAAAGAAGAAGAAGGTCGTTCTTCTAAGTATGGGAAAAAGGTTTGGGGATAGGTTGAAGCAACAAGTTGATCTGTCTTTTTCATCCAAGGAAGGAGAGACCCAAGAAGAAGAAAAGGGCCCCAGTCCTGCAGTTTCTGATAATGATACAGATTATGATGATGAGAAATATCCTCCTGCCGAGGATAGGTACAAGCAACTAGAAGACCGTCTGAGTGCTATGGAGATTCAGAAGATCCCTGGTTTGGATTTTGGAGAGCTGGGACTGGTGTCTGGGGTGGTGATCCGTCATAAGTTCAAAGCTCCTGTTTTTGCCAAGTACAATGGAGTATCCTGTCCAAAACTCCATCTTTGCTCGTACGTCAGAAAAATCCAACCCCACACTGCTGATAGAAATTTGTGGGTGCATTTCTTTCAAGATAGTCTGTCAGGG
This sequence comes from Vicia faba, assembly GCA_948472305.1. Lineage (NCBI taxonomy): Eukaryota > Viridiplantae > Streptophyta > Magnoliopsida > Fabales > Fabaceae > Vicia > Vicia faba. Next base: position 192,653,434 of record OX451739.1, on the reverse strand, counting down.
ACTCAAATTGAATGGTTTTATCAGTTGGAAGGAGCTAATGTTAGAAACTGGGAGGACCTTGCTGCTGCTTTCTACAGGCAGTACCAATATAACTCCGACCTTGCTCCCACTCGTACTCAGCTTCAGGGTATGTCTATGGGTGCAGGCGAAGGTTTTAAAGACTATGCTCAAAAGTGGAGAGACCTGGCTTGAAGAGTCCAACCCCCTTTGTATGATAAGGAGTTGGTTGACATGTTTTTAGGGACGCTATCTGGTCCATTTTTCAATCACCTAATCGGCAGTTCGTCATCTGGGTTTACTGAATTGATTTTGACTGGAGAGAAAGTAGAAGCTGGTATCCAAAGTGGCAAGATATAGAAGGCTACTTCATCAAGTGCAGTAAAGAATCCTTTTACCGGTAAGAAGGAAGCTAGTGCAGTTTATGGCTCGAGGGTCTAAAGCAGACCTGAACACCGTCAAGCAGTAAACTCGGTAGTGATATCAAGACCCACCGTTGCTCCACAATGCAACAATCAACAAAGGGTGGAAAGACCACAGAGACAGTATACTCAGCTCAACATGACCTTGTCTCAAATTCTACCACAACTATTGAAGACCAAACGTGTAACTCTGAGGGAAGCCCCGAAGAATCCCAACACCACATCTCTGATATATAACCTGAATGCTTGCTACGCCTATCACTTTGACGGCCCGGGCCATGATACAAACAATTATTGGGCCTTGAAGAACAAGGTGCAAGATTTGATCGAAGCCAAAGAGATTGAGTTTGACGCTCTAGAGAAACCCAACGTCATAACTGCTCCTATGCCCAAGCACGGTTATGGAGTGAATGTTATGGACGATGATTTATTTGTGACCTCTGTGGAAGAAATTTCTACTTCTTTGATGACAGTTAAGAAGAATCTATTGTTGGCCAGTTTATTTCTGGGTTGTGGCGAAGGTTGCCACATGTGTTCAGTTTTGCCTGCTGGTTGCCACTTATTGAAATCAGGTGTTCAACGCCTGATGGATAACAAAGAGATCCTGTTCGAGAAGACTATGATTCTGTTGGTTCCAATTCAAGATGTTGCCATCATAACCATTTCCGCCAATCCTTCCAAGGCTTCCTCGAGAAAGCCTGTTAGGATTACACTCGTTCCAAGAATCGCCCTATTAATCAATACTGTCCCTGGTCCTATCCCATACACTTCCGATAAGGCTGTCCCTTGGCACTAGGGGGCCGATGTGTATTACCATGGAGTTAAACAAGACTTAAAGAGTGAAGAAGTTGATGCTGATGTCGGCAATATTGTCGGGACTAGCAAGGTCACCAGAAGAGGAAGACTCTTTTCTCCCGAGATTGCCCCCCGACTATTCACAAACCTATTGTCATTCCATCTGCTAGTACATCAGTTGCTATCCCAATTCGTATTCCAGTTACCACCCCTGTCGCCGAGCCATCTGACACTCGGGGCAAAGAAATCACAAGTGAGCCTGCCCAGATGGAGGCGCCTAAGAAGATCATTGTAGAAACCTCTAAGCAGGAGATAGAGGAAATTCTGAAGATTATCAAGAAGAGTGACTACAAGTAGTCGAACAGCTGGGGCAGACCCCGTCAAAAATCTCCATGTTGTCCTTGTTATTGTGCTCAGAAGCCTATGCAAAGGCTTTAATTTCTTTCCTCAAAACTGTGCATGTGCCGCAGGAAACTTCTGCCGAGCAATTCAAAGATTATGTAGCTAGTTTTACTGCCAACAATGGGTTAGGTTTCTCAGACGTTAATCTGACTGCTAAAGGAAGAAATCACAATGATGCTCTGCACGTCTCGATTGAGTGCAGGGGCACTACTATGGCCCATGTACTGGTGGATACCGGGTCCTCATTGAATGTTTTGCCAAAGAAAGCATTAGACCATCTGGATTGTGAAGGTTTGATTCTAAAGCCGAGCAATATTATGGTCAGGGATTTTGACGGGTCAAAAAGGATGGTGCACGGGGAGGTGGACGTCCCTGTTAAAGTTGGCTCTCAGACTTTTGCATCTACTTTCTATGTGATGGACATCCGACCATCATATTCTTGCTTGCTGGGTCGCCCTTGGATTCATAAGGCTGGGGCAGTGACTTCCACGCTCCATCAAATGTTGAAATATCCGGTAAAGGGGAAGATTGTCACGGTACAAGGTAAAGAGGAGTATATGGTGAGTCATCTTAATTCCTTTCGCTATGTGGAGATGGATGGGGAATTCATCAAAACCCCATGTCAGAACTTTGAAGAGGTCCCCCAGACTTTGGCACCGACTGAAGTTGCTACTGATAAACCTCCGATGAAGATGGCTTCCCTCAAGGATGCTAGGGCTGTAATTGAAGAAGCTGGGTGTGCAAATTGGGGACAGCTCCTTGATTTCACGCACAAAACTGAAAAATTTGGTTTGGGCTTCACTAAAGGGGCTCAAAGGGCTGTTAGGCGCGCGCGGATTGGAAGACCTCCTTTGCGTATCAGTAATCTGGGAGTTAATGCGATTGAATATGGTGAAGAAGATTCAGACATTGACAGCTGGATCTACCCTACAACCAATGGAGGATTGAAAAACTGGACAGCGAAAGACTTCATACTTGTTTCCTTTATTACACAGTAATTGACTTTTGTTTTGAAGTTTGTAATAAATAGTTTAAAACTTTACGGTCTGGTGCCTTGCCCGATGCACCTTGGCTTTGCTTATGAGGGCTTATTATCTGTCATTTTCATATATCATCAATAAAACATTGGACGTTATTTGCATTACAAATTTTGCGCTTCTTGTTTTTCTTTTCTGTCTCTCACTTTATCAAAACAACTATGCTCTTACACACACTCACATATCATAATGCAGATCCACATCCACTATGGATCCCATTGATAACAACTCAGCTACTGCCAGTTATAAATTCGAAAATCCGATCAACAAAGTCGAGGACGAAGGTGAGAATGATTGTGAGGTGCCCGGGGAACTTGCTAAATTGTTACTGCAGGAAGAGAGGGCCATACAGCCCCATGAAGAGCCAGTTCAATTAGTGAATTTGGGTACAGAGGAAGACAGGAAAGAGGTAAAGATAGGTGCAAATATGGAGCCTAGTGTCAAGCAACGGTTGATACAGATGTTACGCGACTATGTTGAGATCTTCGCCTGGTCTTACGAAGATATGCCTGGTTTGGACACCGATATTGTGGTACACCGCCTTCTAACCAAAGAAGACTATCCTCCGGTAAAGCAGAAGGTTCACCGTATGCGCCCTGAGATGTCTGAGAAAATCAAAGTTGAGGTCATGAAACAGTTTGACGCCAGATTTCTAGCTGTCACTTCTTACCCGCAGTGGGTTGCCAACGTGGTTTCGGTGCCTAAGAAAGATGGTAAGGTATGGATATGTGTGGACTACATAGATCTGAATAGGGCGATCCCCAAGGATGGTTTCCCACTTCCTCATATTGATGTTCTGGTCGACAACACCGCGCAGCATAAGATCTTATCCTTTATGGATGGTTTTTCTGGTTACAACCAGATCAAGATGGCTCCTGAAGACATGGAGAAGACAACCTTCGTTACGCAGTGGGACACCTTCTATTACAAGGTAATGCCTTTTGGATTGAAGAATGCTAGATCAACTTATCAGCGCGCCATGGTCGCTTTGTTCCACGACATGATTCACCATGAGATTGAGGTTTATGTTGATGATATGATCGCAAGGTCCCAGACTGAGGAAGAACACCTTGACCATCTTCAGAAACTATTTGACAGGTTGAAGATGTACAAGCTGAGGTTGAACTCGAACAAGTGCACCTTCGGGGTAAGGTCTGGTAAGCTGTTGGGTTTCGTCGTCAGTGATAAAGGTATTCAAGTGGACCCTGCCAAGGTAAATTCTATACAGGAGATGCCGGCTCCCCGCATAGAAAAGGAAGTTAGAGGTTTTCTGGGACGTCTGAATTACATTTCCAGATTCATTTCACATCTGACTGCTACTTGTGAGCCAATCTTCAAGCTGCTGAGGAAAGATCAAGTAGTAAAATGGAATGATGAATGTCAGACCACCTTAGAAAGGATCAAGGAATACCTCCAGGAGCCACCAATTATGATTCCTCCAGTTGAAGGAAGACCTTTGATCTTATACTTGACAGTACTCGACAATTCAATAGGGTGTGTGTTGGGGCAGCATGACGAGTCTGGCCGAAAAGAGCACGTTATTTACTACCTTAGCAAAAAGTTTACCGACTGTGAGATCCGATACTCACTGCTTGAGAAAACTTGTTGCGCTTTGGCATGGGTTGCTCACCGGCTGAGACAGTATATGCTGACTCACACCACTCTATTGATATCAAAAATGGATCCAATCAAGTATATCTTTAAGAAGCCCTCCCTATCCGGAAGAATAGCAAGATGGAAGATGATCCTCACTGAGTATGATATCCAATACACCACCCAAAAAGAAATCAAGGGGAGTGTATTGGTGGATCATTTGGCGCATCAGGCCGTGGATGACTACCAGTCCATGAATTTCGAGTTCCCGGATGAGAACATCATGTTGGTGACCGACTCTGAAGAACCTGGACCAGATGAAGGACCTGAGGAAGGATCTCGATGGTCTATGTATTTTGATGGAGCCTCAAACGCGATGGGTAATGGCATTGGCGCTGTGATTATATCTCCTGAGGACTGTCATACTCCGTTCACCGCCTGATTGTGTTTTAACTGCACCAAGAATATGGCGGAGTACGAAGCATGCATCCTGGGGATTCAAGCTTCTATTGACCTGAGGATTAAGTTCTTGAGTGTATTCGGAGATTCTGCTTTAGTGATCAGTCAGATCAAAGGCGAGTGGGATACGAAGCACCCAAACCTTATTCCTTACAAGGAGTATGTATTTGCATTGCTTCCGCACTTTGAGGAGATAACCTTTGAACACTTCCCAAGAGAGGAGAATCAGTTAGCTGACGCGCTAGCTACCATGTCTTCTATGTTCAAAGTCAGGTGGGACAATGAAGCTCCCCAGATTACCATTGAGAGGTTGGACGAACCCGCACATTGCTGTGACATTGAGACTAAAGAGGTAGCAGATAAACCCTGGTTTCACGAGGTAAAGAGGTATCTTGAGGCTCAAGAATACCCCGAGGGGGCATCTATTAATGATAAGAAGTTCTTGAGGAGGTTCGCTGCGAAGTTCTTCATCAGCAATTATGTCCTTTATAAGCGTAACCATGATTTAACCTTACTGCGATGTGTGGACAAAAGTGAGGAAGAAACGATCATGGAAGAGTTACATGAAGGTACTTTCAGAACTCATTCCAGTGGACATACCATGGCAAAGAAAATCCTACGGGCAGGATATTATTGGTCTACTATGGAAGCCGACTGTTATCATCATTCTTGGACCTGTCATAAGTGCCAAGTCTATGCCGATAAGGTGCATGTACCTCCAGTTCCTCTAAATTTCTTGACGGCTCCTTGGCCTTTCGCAATGTGGGGCCTCGATATGATCGGCGAGATCAGACCTACTGCATCCAACGGACATCGTTTCATTCTGGTAGCTATAGATTACTTTACAAAGTGGGTCGAGGCAGCTTCCTTTGCTACGGTAACCAAGAACGTCGTGGTGCAGTTTATCCGACACAATTTGATCTGTCGATATGGTGTACCAGAGAGAATCATTATGGACAATGGTACAAATCTCAATAACACCATGATCACCGAGCTCTGCAAACAGTTCAAGATACAACATCATAACTCTTCTCCCTACCGGCCGAAGATGAATGGGACTATTGAAGCGGCTAACAAGAACATCAAGAAGATTATGCAGAAGATGATGGTGACATACAAAGACTGGCACGAGATGTTACCATTCGCTCTACATGGGTACCGTACCTCAGCACAGACGTCGACAGGGGAAACACCCTACTCTCTGGTGTATGGCATGGAGGCAGTCTTGCCCATTGAGGTCCAAATACCCTCTCTCTGGATTATGAAGGATGCGAGTTTGAGCGAAGATGACTAGATCCAGACCCGGCTTGATCAGCTGAATTTAATCGACGAGAAGAGACTTATTGATATTTATCATGGTCAGACGTACCAAAAGCGAATGATTAAGGATTTTAACAAGAAAGTCAGACGACAAGAATATCAAGTCGGGGATCTGGTGATCAAACGCATCATACTACCGCAAGGTGATCCTAGGGGCAAACCGACCCCCACATACGAAGGGCCATTTGTGGTTAAGAATGTTTTCTCGGGAGGAGCTATGATTCTAACCACCATGGATGGTGACAACCTTCCTCACCCCGTCAATGCAGACATAGTGAAAAAATACTACGCATAATCAAAGACCCGCTAGGTTGACTGGCCTAGGCAAAAATAAGGGCTTCCCGGCGAACCAAAAGGGTTCGGGAAAAAGTAAGGGATGAAAATGAAGAAAAAAAATTGTACACCCGGCAAGTCGAAAACCTGAAAAGGAGGATTGGGCAAAAATGGGTATCCCGATGGACTGAAAACCCGAAATGGCAGTCCAGGCAAAAATTAGGGATCAAAGCGTAACACTATGTCTCATTGGATCATTTTGCGACCAGACTTCGGTATCGACTATCAAGCTCGGACGGCGCCAATCAATCTGATCTACCTTCGACCTAGTAGTAAAGTGATGAGACGCTCGAAGATATAAAGGCCATAGCAGAGTTGGAACCCAATGGGATTATTTCACATAGCTATTTTTCTTTCTTTTACACAAATTGTATAAACTTTGTTTTTTTGGCGGCGTTCTCTTACTAGGACGTCATCCTCTTTGTACAAAACACCTGTTACAGGCCAACTTCAAAATCAATACAATTCATTTTACAATAAATTTCAAAATTGTTTTCCTTTTTCTATTTTGTTTTGCAAGAACGTCCAATGGTTCATTTTTTATATATGCGTTTGACAATAATTATTGCTCATAAATATTTACATGCGAAACAAAAGACAATTACTCGTAGTTCCAGGAACAGGGGCAAACAAGAAATGTCCAACCCTTACAGTTGCTCTACCCACCAGGTGCAGGGATAGATCCAGTTTGAGAATATAACTAAAGGTACATACACTCCCTGCAGAGTAAGGGGTACCCAAAGACAGTGGCATCAGCTTTCCCCAGCTGAGATTCATAATCACGAATAAGTCGGCAAAATTCTCCCCGAGCAGAAATTCCATCCCCGACAGAGTTCGTCATCATCAGCAACGGTAATTCATCCCCGGCGGAGTTTATTCTTTCAAATCAGCAGATCTTTTAGCATAGTATCTCTCTTCCCTGCAGAGTCATTCTCTTGCCGCTTTATTCTCCAACAGAGTCTCTCCCGGCAGAATATTCTCAAACAGAACGGACGCAATTCTCCGGCTAATCATCTTTGGTCATTATCCCCAGCAAGCGCAAAGAACTCAGCTCCTTCTACTCTCCAACAGTAGTCCAGGATTTATTTTCCCCAACTAGAGAGTATCACCAAAAAACATTGCATATCCATACATCGTAGCATGCGCATATGCATCATACAACACAATCTCATTTATTTTGAGAACATCATTTCTCAATACATTTCATACATCATGACATTACATACGACTAACTCTTTACCTTTCAAGGAAAGATACAATCAAATTCTCATAAGTTTTCTCTGGTGCACTCAAATCGATGCTAAGATTTCTATTCCAGTTCAAGCTATGAAGCCCGGATCCGACCGGATAATATATTGATTTCTCCATCATACTATGAAGCTCGGAGAACGACAAGATAACAGTACCAAAATACTATGAAGCCTGGAATCGACCAGATAGTGGTATATCTTAAATTCAGGCTATGACGCCCGGATTCGACCGGATAATATCTTGATTTCTCCGAAACACCATGAAGCTTGGATTCGACCAGATAGTGGTATACCATACACACAAGCTGTGAAGCCCAGAAATCGACCGGAAAACAGCTTAACAAGGTATTGTGAAGCTTGGAAATCGACCAGATAGCAATACAAGATACCATGAAGCCTGGACTCGACCAGATAATGGTATAAGACACCGTAAAGCCTGGATCACGACCAAATAGCAGCAAAAGACACTGAAGCCTGGGATACGACCAGATAACAGTATAACGTACTACGAAGCTTGGATCACGACCAAATAGCAGTTTACCTGGCCAATTGCTAAGAAGCCCAGAATCGACCGGATATTACTATTGCCTTAGATTCAAGTTGAAGCCCGGGTGCGGCCGGATAACAACTTAATTCCTTCTGAAGCCTGGAGCACGACCAGATAAGAAGTGGGAAATTGCAAAGCCTGAAAAATGACCAGATAGCAAGTTTAATCTCATCTCCCCAGTGAGTCACTGTGAAGCCTGGAGCACAACCAGATAGCAGTCGGTCCTATTTTCCTCAGCAAATCATTATGAAGCCTGGAGCACGACCAGATAGCAGTTCATTTTCATCTCCTCGACTAAGAGATGATCCCCCAGTAAAGTAACGGACAACTGAAGTTCCTAAAGCTCTATTTCTCTCAAGACAGAGACTAGCACTCCCCAGCGTAGTCCTCATCGACAACAGGTATACGGGCTCTCGCAAAGGAATCTCTTATGCGATCGAAACTTCTTCTAATGGCATCTTTAAGCCCATCTTCTAACATCAACCTCCAAATGGCATCTATAAGCCCATTCCCGATATCGCAAGACAAGTACCACTTCATGCGAGTGCAAATTTCTGGGCACTCTAGTGTTCAATCATCTTCTACCTTCGGATCACGAAAGGCAGACAAGCCAATCTACATCCTCAGGTTTAAGAAGATTGAACAGGGGCAGCTGTTGTACCCCAAAATTTTCCCTCCAATATTTCTCAATACATTTCAAGTAAGGTCCTCAAATTGCTCAAGGAAGTCTAAGGGTTGACCAGACAAACTCTCTCCTAAGGCAGTCTACCTCAAATTAGGGTTTCATTTTACACCAACGTACTTAAGTCCAAAGGATCCCAAATGCTCACAATTTTCCTAATATGTTCTCAAGATCATCCATGTCAAGTTTCAAGCCTTGCAGAGGAAGTTTGCTCAGTCAAATGCTCAAAGGCCTGAAAATCGACTGTGTTAGGGCAAAAGTCAACTATGGCCCACATACAGTCAAACTTCAATATTTTTGGTCAACATTATCATTTTGAAGTTTTGTTCATCATTGGACCAAGGTTTGATCATGATTCCTCAAGGATTGCTCACAATTCATCAAAACCCAAAAGTTGCTAAATTAGGGTTTTGTAGGAAAAGTCAACTCAACTTTGACCAAGCATAACTTTCTCATACTTTATAAAAAATGACCCATCCAAAGCTTATTTTGAATAGGATGTAATTTTATACAATCCATCTTCAGCTCCCAAGTTCAAAATATGCACTCACAAGAAGATATAAATTTGGACATTATAAGTCATTTTGGAAAGTCAACAAAAACACCTTTTTTGTCAAAGCTTCATACATGAACATGGAAGACACAATTGAGATGATACCAAAATGGTTTCTTATAGGACATCCTAAGCTTTATAAAAAGTATAAGAACACATCTCTAGGGTCAAAATTGAAGGAGTTATGCATTGGCAAAGTTGACCTTTTTTGCAAAATTGCCAAAAGTCAAATGTGGCCAAAATTGAATTTTTTATCAAATGGGCCTAACTTTTTATGCTTGCATTGAGTTTTTAACATGATCCACGACCCATGATCCTTCCCATTTGTAATTCTTTTATTTTTGTCATTTATTTTGATTTTATTTCAATTAAATCAAATAAAATCAAAATAAAATCATGAAAATATCAAAACTAATTAAAGCTTGAGATTTTGTGCATGTTTAGGCCTATTATACAGCTGGAAAGAGAATCAAATCTCACAAGCTTCATTTGGACACAAACAGATTGGATTTGGCTTGATTTGGAAATATTTGCATAAGAATCAAATCTTGAATCAATGATCTTAATTGAGGAAGATTTGAAACAAGTTTGTAACCCTAATTCATTCTAGGGTACATATAGAACAAGTGCAGATCAAAAGAAAGAGGTTTGGAGGTGTGAAAGGTGAAAGCAACTTTCAAAAAATCAAGAAAATTTGCAAACTATTTTCTCAGTTCCAGGCTTCCTCAAGCCATTCCAATCACACAAATCGCTTCCTGGATGTTCTAGGATCCGATTCCAATCACTAGCAAGCCTTATAACGTCCAAAAACACACTATAAGAGTCCCACGACTTTCATGTTTTTTGAAATCATATATCATAATTCTGGAGTTGTTAGCATATTTTATTGACATATTCTTAATCCTTATGTTATTTGCAAGCTAATGGTATTATCCAATTGCATTTTTATTGTCTATACAACAAGTTGCCATGTTTAGGGTTTTAGTTTCGTTTTTAAAGGTTTTGCGTGCAGGAACAAGTAGCCATAGATAGTGGTACCATGATACCCGTGAGGTTGCAACAAGTTGATTGGTACCACTGGTATTGATTTATCATGCAGGGATAAGATTTTGGAGATGCATAAGGTTGTACCTACGCCCATATGACTGTAGGTAAAAGTCCAAAAACTTTTAGCAACGGAGAGAGGAAGAAGATGATAACGTGGCCTTCCCTGACTGGCCCATTCAAATTTTGCGCATTTTCAGAATCCACTTTTTGTCTTTATCATATAATGCTTGTTTATTATTATTCATACAAAAGAACAAGCCAGCTCAGATGGTCAGCGTGTGTTGTGAAAATGCCAAAGGGCCTGGGTTTGATTCCCAGGTCCCCCATATTTGTTCAATATTATTTTGCTTTGTCTGATCAAGTGTGCAGGCTTCTCATATGACCACCATACGCCCTCAACATCCAACCAATCTGATCATCAAGTGCCAGATCCAAGGCTTCCTACATGAGTGTCCACCATGGGCACAAGTCAAGCAAGCGCATGGGATCTGGAAAAGTCAAATGGGCTAGGCGCTTTTGGGCTCAGAAAATGCAATTGACACCCCCTTTTTGCTACAAAATCAGGCCCATTCTTATTTTCTTTTCTAATTTTTTCTTTTTATTTAATTTCTTTTATTAAATTATTTTCTAACACAAATTAATTTCTTTTTTTACAAAAAATCATAAAATTAATTTTTCACAAATTTAGAATTAGTTTTTTTATTTTTATCTAATTTAATTTAATACTAGTTAAATTTAATTTTAGGGCAATTCTAACTTTTTGTAAATAATTAAAATCAATTAGAAAAAAAATTAGGGTTAACTTGATTTAATTCTTATTTCCTTTTCATAAAATAAAAAATACAAAAATAGGTCGATTTAATTATTTTTCTCAAAATTGAATCAGTTAGTAATTAGGTTTTTAGTTATTCAATTAAGACTTTATTTTCTCAAAAAAAAACAATCAAAACAACAAAAAAAGGATTTTTCTTTCAATTAGGTTTAGACGAGGTCAAAACCCTAATTTCTCTCGTTCTCGATTCATCGCGCGCACTTATTATTTTTACAATATTAATGTAACTGCTCACAGTATGTAATAGTTTAATTAGTATTTTCTTTATTTATCATTTTTACGGGTTTTTGGCTATGTAATTAATCTCCCTCCCCGAAGCCTTGTAATAGCGTAGTTTTATGTCTCGCATTTTAATTTTCGCAAATATTAACTGTTAGATGTATGATAATAGGATTGCATGACAAGATTGTATGTTAATTTAAACTGGCTAGAAAAACCTAAATGTGCAAAGATAATAACTGAAATCAAATCACTCGCACATGCGCACTCTTAGGGTATACTCTCACTTCGGTTGCCTTCGGTAAACGATCATTAAGTATAGGGTGTCTTAGTGGTTACCCTCTTTTCTAAACAAAGATCAAACATCCCGTTCGGAAATGTTGCCTCAGAAATGTTGCCTCGGAAATGTTGCCTCGGAAAGGTTGCCTCAGAAATATTGCCTCGAATATGATCTTAAGACATTAGGGTTATTACTAAAACATCCTAACATTGCTTTAGTGATCGTACGTCCCTTTCGAATTGACCTTTACAACTCCAACGACGGTGTTATCTACTCTTTAATAGTGGGATAGCGCTATCTAAAGGAAACAAGAACAGAAACATTCTTTTTTCGAGTAGGTAGATGCTAGTAGGTACTTGCTCAAAATTAAATTTTTTTCACACTTACACTTTTCCAAACAAAATTTTCAAAAAAACACTTTGTAACACTCTTGAGGACTGATACAAGGGTTAAAATGAAGTAAAAATAAAACTTTTCAAAACACACAAACACGGAAGCAATTTTTAAAATGATGAGCAAGTACCTAAGAGCCCGTAGAAAACTACAGATAGAAAGGGTGCTAATACATTCCCTTTCTATAATCTACCCATCGTACTCAAAATCTCGAAAAAGGAATTTTTCAGTGCTTTTGTCCTTTCCAGTTGGATAAAATAAAAGTCGGTGGCGACTTTTGGTTACCGCGACATTTTGCAAACACAAACGCAAAACGCAAACCAGCATTTTCCAAAACAGTCGGTTCTGCCACCGTATCACAGTTCCTCTTTAGGAACATGTGTCTCCAAGACATGCAACTTCTTATCATGCTTGGGGACAATCCTCAATTTTGGTGCTAATCCAGAAAATTTGTCCCAGACAATTTTTCCTTATCAAGGATTGATTGCAAAATGTTGTTAGAGGTGTTTGTTGTCATGGTAATCTACAAGAAAAATATGAAAATATAAGTATCATTAAAACAACATATTCAATTAGGCCTTTAATCTAATAAACTCCCACTATTTTACTCAAACCAAATGACGCTTAGCATTTGATTCGGAAAATACTGTTGGAAGATTTTCTAGTGGGTGGAGATCCACATTTCACTTTGTTTTAAGTCAGCATTAGGATGATTACACAAAAATAGGTTATTTAGGTAGGAACTCCTTCCAATAGTATCTCATACATCTCTCGAATATTTTTAGTTGGGTGAATAACTCCTTATTCTAATCCATCACATGAATCATTCTCAACTCTTGCTTCTAAACATGTATAATCTTATTATAATTTGTTTAGTTAAGTTTGACCCAGTGTTTTAGCAATTAGATATTACATTTATCCCATCGCACATTACTAATATAGAACATGCACCTCGCGTTAGGCAAAACCTACATTATTCGATACTAGTCTCGATGAGTGCTAAAACTTGGAAAGTGTAAACTTAATATTCTTTTTGAGGGAAAATGTTATAAGTTTGATCTCACTGGCTTAACATGTGAATCGTCTCTCACATGCATCATCATACAAACACATGCATCAACATACATATAAAAAGATACAATTATAGCCCCTAGCACAATTATTCTCTCAAACAAGAGAACCTAAGCTAACCTAATAACGATCTAAACTTATCCAAGAAAGATCTCCAATGTTGTCCTTCTTTGATATTGTATTATTCTCTTTCTTTATAACATTACATTACATAAAAGAAAACTCGTTTTACATACAGGGAGTGAGATGAGAAAATAAGTTACATCAAGAGATTAAGAGAGAGGCACGATACGCATGCCGTATTTTAAAATCCCAAAACAAAATAAAAGAAAACTAAGGCCATAATTGATCACCACAAGACAACAATAATAAACACACTTTTATTGTTAGTTTAAATTCTGTTAATTAAATAAACCAAATTAAATTTTAGCGATTGATCACACTAGGAAGAGTTAGTCGGGGGTTCCGCTGCTCGGTCAACAGACAGTGATATAGGTCTTTCTTTGTCTTTTCTCATTAATACAATAGCCGATCTTTGTAATATTTTTCCTATTTTCGTCCGTAAATTAGCTGATGTAGGTCCTTCTTTGTCTTTCCTCACCAATACAATAGCTAATCTTTGTCATCTTTTGCCTATTTTTGTTAGTACATTAGCTGATATTTTTTGTTTGTCTTTTGATCGGAATCAACTCACTAGTTGAGGACGTTTTTTGCGCCATTTCCTTTCCCCAACAAGTTTTCCCACTGGAATTCTCTTGCATTTATCTAATTAATCCCCGTAGAGTTTACTTTTCCAGCGGTAGAATCCATACATTCATGACATATCATATCATCTCATTGCATCAGGGACAAAATTCAAGTTTTGTTTGTATTTAATTACTTTCAGCCATTGATACATGTTATCAGGCTAAAAAATAATTAAATAGGGCAGCTGCCACACCCTAAATTTCACCCTAAATTTTTTATGTTTCATCTTCATCAATTGCGCTATAAATAAAATCTGACTTTCCATTTAATTATGCTTTATGTTGTTTCATACTGTTATACCCCAATTTTCCCCCCTAAGATCCTCTCATCATCTCGTAATATCAATACATCAAGATCACACTTTCAGGTTGGTTATCTCTTTGGGTGTGTTCCCCTATCTTTAAGTTTTCTCTCAAGGGATCTCCAAGCACCTTAGTTGTGTATTTTGTATATATGTTGTTGACTAACCTCTAATCAAAATACCAAAAATATTTGCTTTATTTTTGTATATTTGTGTTTTGTAGGTATCAAGCCAAAGCATCCAACAAGCAAAGTTTTCTAGTGATTTTTCTCTGAGAAAATCGATTTCCCTAATTTATTTTTTTGAACTAAAGTTTCATTTTTTTTGTGCAAATCGATTTACATACGCAAAATTTTGAAGAAAAAAAAGAAATCTTCAAGTTTGTTAATTTTTGGCTCCAATTTTCTTTTATTTTAAAAATATCCTTAATTATCAAAAAATAATTCTCCACTTCATAAAAATTAAATTCCATCATACACCTTCATTTGATCACATGCGCATCACTTGATTCAATTTTTGGCTCCAAAAATCAATTACCAAGCCTAATTTTGGTTCCAAACCAAACTTCAAACCACCACTAATCCCAAGCCTAAACTCTATAAATAGAGCCCTCATTTAATTCAATTCTCAAGCTTTTGATAGCCAAATTCACCTTGCAAAAAATTCTCTCAATTCTCTCCATCTATCAAATTCACTCAAAGCTCCATTTTCATAAAGTTAGTAAGCTTTTCATTGAAACTTACTAACATTTGAGCTAAACCTTCATTCAAACACTTGTTATTAATCAATTCCCTATATCCAAGCTTGTGAGATTGATTCTTGGGGCTGAATTGAAGCAAGTGTTAGAACATAGTTTGGTTCTACATCTTAGTAATAGTTTTGATGATAACAAATACATGATATACATTAAGAACAAATATTCTCTCTAGTAATTTATTTAAATATGCATAGAAGTTCTGATAAAAATTGCATATAAGATGATGAGATATTTACATTTTGAAGCTCTGATTAGATAAAACGTACATACTTAGAAGCAAATCCGTGTAACACGCTCAATAGAAGAAGTTCTGATGTTACAACTTCTGCAACACCAACGTTGCAAGTAAAATTATGATACTCTAATAAGTGAAGTTCTGGAAAAACAAAAGAAGTCTCAACGCACTCATCTATACTAAATTTATAAAGACTCATCACTTAAGCTCAAGCTATACTCTGATAGGTAAATGTTCTAAAAATGCAAAGAAGCTCCAACGTGTTTGTCTCTCCAAAGTTCTAATCATATGGAAACTCTGAGGATCCACAGTCTCAATGGTAATCTTTTCATTCTGATAAGATCTTAAGGAAGCTTCAACATATTCCAAAGAAGCAAGTTCTAATGCATTACAATTCATTCATTACAAATCAAAGAATAATGGCTGGAACAAGACAAGATATGTATTTTTGGAAAGTGCATTAACAACACTTTATCAACCTTCCAAATATAGTTTCTTATGTCTCCAACGATCCAATTCACTTCCTCTATATAAATAAGATTGAAGATGAATAAAAAAACAATTATGCATACAAAAAAATATCTTTACTAGCTCTCTTTTGTACTTTAATCTTGTGTATACATCACTGTAGTGATATTGTTTTTTAGAAATACCATTTGTACACATATTTATTGATTTTTATTTTGTAATACCTTGAGAAATAAAGTTGTGGTTTAGACTCAAGAAGAAATTGATGGTAGTCATTGTGTTTGAGTAATCAAAGTTTTGATTACTGGATTAAGACCTCATTTGAGAGAGGTGAAATCACCTTGGCGGGTGGACTGGAGTAGTTTGAGTTAAAACGAACCAAGATAACAAAATGTGTCCTACTTTTTTATTTTTGAAAACCCCAATTCAAGCCCCCATTTCTTATGTTTTTCTATCCTTCAGCAAGTTCTTGAAGTTGTTTTAATAATTTTCTAGATCTACCTTTGGTAAGTTGGATCTTCATCTTTCACAATGTGATCTCTTGTTGATCTTTGTGATTTAATTATTTGAGCTACTTTTTTTATTCCATTGGTCCTAATTTCTCACAATTTAATAGAATTTTTGTGCTGAATTAAATTCAAGATCATAAGGTGTTTGATGACAAGTTTGAGTAAGAATTTTGTCTTTTAAAATGTTGATTTTCTGTTTTTTGTAGTGAGCAATTGATTTCTCCCAGTGTGCAATTGATTTGCACAGTTTTATTTTTCACAAATTTTTAAAAAAATTGTTGTGCAAATCGATTAGCACAGACATGCAAATCGATTTGCACTAGGACAAAATGTGTTTTTTGCCTTGTTTTGGGGTTGTTTTGATTCCATTCTTTTTTTCTACTCACTTCTTTTGATTGTTGCTTTGGATTGAAATTTTAAATGTCCAATTTCTCTTTAAATTCAATTGACTTTGGGTGTAGATGAAGTTGGATAAATTTTCATTAATTCAAATCTACTTAAGAGTGAATTATTTAATTCATTTTTGCTGCTTTGAATTAGTGATATGTTTAGTACTTTAATCCATCAAGATGGGTGATTGAATTTAAAGATGAAAGAATTTTGAGGTGGTGATCCAAATTAGCTTATCATTCCCCTCCCTTTTCATCTTATCCTTTCTCATTTTTACTTGTGCTACATGTTTTTGGAGAATAATCTACATATCATTTCTCTAACATGTTGGTACATAGATTGCTATTGACCAGCCTCAAAATAGGTGTGACTTCTACATAAGTCCACTTACAATTGCTTAACATAACACTTAATTTATCCTAATTTGGAAACTGATCATTCATGGCCAAAACCTATGTTTACAAGCCCAAGTATGTTTAGTTTGAAACATTGGATTAAATAACTTTGAAGTTCATTGTTAGGAGGCTTTGATTCTATCAATCCTCTAATGAACTTCATGAATTTTGGTCTAAGTGAATCATTTGAACACCGTTAATCATATGTGGTCACTTTGAGAACTTGAAATGAATTATATACTTGACAAAAATAAAATGAAACTTGTTGTTTAGAAGTTTTGATTTTATCAATCTTCTAATGAGTTTTCAAGAGTAAGCTTCAAGATGGTCATTCAGCTAACCCTCTAACTTCTAATTCACTAACAATTAACTTTGCTTTATTCCTTTATTTTGTGCCTTTACTTTTATGTACCATTTAATTTAGCATTTACATTCCATGCCATTTTTTTTCTTTTGCTCACTTGAGAATTTATCTTTATGTCATTTTTCCTTTGCTCACTTGAGCTTTCTTTTCTTTTAAAAGACACTTAATAATCAACTTAAACATTAAAATCTTTAAGGTTACTTGGAATACTTGGTTACTATGATATGGTTGGAAAACTGACTTGGATGTTTTGCATTTGATTGCAAATGTTGCGGATAGCAAGAGTCACCATCGACTTTTCTTTTATCCAATAAATGTGGCGGGGGCTCTTTATTTGAGCAACCTATACTTCCCCAGTAAGTCTGTCAGTTCCCGGAGAAGATTCAAATTTGTTACTCCAATGAATGGTAGCCTTGTCATTATGGAAGGTAGTTCGTTGTTGAGATTTGTTACTCCAATGAATGGTAGCCTTGTCATTATTGAAGGTAGATCATTGTGGAGATTTGTTACTCTAATGAATGGTAGCCTTGCCATTATGGAAGGTAGTTCATTATTAAGATTTGTTACTCCAATGAATGGTAGCCGTGTCATTATGGAAGGTAGTTTGTTATTGAGATTTGTTACTCCAATGAATGGTAGCCTTGTCATTATGGAAGTAGTCCGTTGTTGAGATTTGTTACTCCAATGAATGGTAGCCTTGTCATTATGGAAGGTAGTTCGCTGATGAGATTTATTACTCCAATGAATGGTAGCCTTGTCATTATGAAAGGTAGTTCTTTGATGGAATTTATTACTCCAATGAATGGTAGCCTTGTCATTATGGAAGGTAGTTCGTTGTTGAGATTTGTTCCTCCAACGAATGGTAGCCTTATCATTATGGAAGGTAGTTCATTGATGAGATTTTTTACTCCAATGAATGGTAGCCTTGTCATTATGGAAGGTAGTTCGTTATTGAGATTTGTTACTCCAATGAATGGTAGTCTCGTCATTATGGGAGATAGTTCATTGTTGAGATCTTTTTTCGATGGATAGTATTCTCGTCATTATGGGAGATAGTTCGTCATTGAGATCCGTATTATTCTGAAGAAGTTCTTTTGTTCCCAGTCGTAAGTATTGATGCTAATCATTTGTTACCACCCCTAATATTGGTGTTTACCAGTATGATCTTACCATTTCTTTCCCCGGTAGGTCGACCTTGCTTTTTTTGCTAACTCCTCATTGAGTGGATAGTTCACAGTCATCTGTCGATCACAGTTATCCTTTACTTTCTCTCCTCAATATTTGAGTTGATGATGCCTTATCTCCTCTTTGGGCTTTACCCCAAGAGAGTCGGGTCTCTTGTTCACCAGTGATTTATTTTCCTGGTCGAGTTTTTCTTTTGATCCCTGTTTTTATTTTCTACATCCCTAGTGGTGTCTTGTGTCTCTCTTTTAATTTTTTCATTTGCATTCATAATCATAAGCATTGCATGGCATCTTAGGGCCAAAAATAGGGCTTATTTTATATTTAAGTATCTTCAATCGCGTCGACACGAGGATTTTAACCTTCGCGTCTCCAGATAAAAGACACTTAAATAATGGCAGCTATTGTACCCCAATTTTTGCCCCTAAGCTTCCCCTGTCATATCATATCAACTCAATCACAACAAGATCACACTAAGGTTTGGTTCTTCTCCTTATCTTTAGCTTTATCCATGAGGGATAACCAAGCATTTTGACTTGTATTTTGTGATCATATATGTTTTGTATTGATTAATTTTTAACTAATAAATACAATTAATATTTGCCCTAATTATTGATATTATAGGTGAAAGCACAACACATTCCATCAAGTTGATCTAGAGGTTCATGAGTTTATTGCCATATCTTCTTCAACAAATCTTCATTAAGATTCAATCTTCATCATTAAAGGTGCTTTTAAGTAATATCATGATAAGGTCTATTATGTTTCATGATACCTCAAGTTGTCAAAGATAGTTCAAAGATATAAGGGTTGATTGAAGAATTTTGACCTAATTAGATATGTCTTTGATTTCTTGGTCACAAGTGCACATATCCATCAATTCTAAATATTTGGAAGTTGTTATGGTTTCTATGGCTTCTCATTATCATCCTTAACAACTTTTATTCACATGACAAAATTATTTGTACAAGAAGGTTTGTCAAAATTGAAAAGAGTTTCCAAGGTATTTTGTTGCTCTAGGAGCTAGGGTTTTGAACTTCAAAGGGCTATATCTTTCTCATCTTTTGGTATTTTTGAGTGATTCCAAAAGCACGCTTCTCTTCAAAGGGTTATCAACAAATCACTTCAAAAGTTTCAAGAAAATTTTGTGTGGAAGATACCTAATGATGAAGAAAGATTATAAGTCCTCTAGATAAGCCATCAAATTCCCTTATGTGACTTCAAAAGATCATAACTTGGTCAATTTTTATCTTCTTGAGCACATTCATTTTCCACAATGATCTTAAATATGTGAACTTCAACTATTATTTTATGTGCTAAGCTTAAAAATGGATGGAAGATGCCCTAAGGATGCAACAGATTATAGGTCATCTCATGAATTTTCACCAACTTCGCTAATTCATAACTTTATCATTATTGGGAGATTTTAAATGGTTCGAGTCTTAAAATGTCATTCAAGAGATCTACTTCATGCCATATTTTTTAGTTAAGAGCAAATTTCAAGTGGAAGGTCATGTTTGGATACAAGACATTATAGGTCACTTTTGAAGAAAAACTTAGAAATTTTCTAAGTACAAAAGTCAACCTCTTTTTCTCAACTTTGACTCATCACAAATTTCAGATCAAGCATCCATTTTATTCCATTCTTTGCACATTATTTGTGATCTCATCTTTCCAATGCATCAAGAATCAAGTCTCAAGGTTTCCTAAATCGTGCACACCATTGATTTGAATATGGTACCTTGAAACTGATGTTTTCTCCAAAGTCAGAATTTGAGATCCTTGATTTGGCTTCTAAGCACAAAATTTATGTGCTTTTTTACTTCTAATCATGTTTAATGAACTTCTAGAAGTGATTAGCACATTGAAACGCAAGTCTTGGTTAAGTTTTGAGCAAAATAGAAGTCACGATTTTCATGTTTGCAACTTCACATGATTTCCCTCCAAACTTCATCATTTCACATGCTTAAGCATTCCATTAGCTTCCCTATAAATATAGGGTCATATCTCATTCATTTTCTCAAGCTTAGAGAGCCAGAATCACCCTGTCAAACTAACTCTTGAACCCACTTTTCTGTAACTTCGAATTTGCTTTTACAGCTTTCCTCAATCCATTTTCTTTGTCAATTCATCTTCCTTGAAGCTAACAGAAGAAGAATCAAGCTCTAAAACTTCCTAAATCATGCTAGCCAAGTCAAGTTTCAGAGCTCTGAATTTGAACTTCAATAGGTAAATTCCTTCACCAATTCTCTCAAACTTTGATACTGTAATAAAGCTCATATCATCCTGATTCTAGTCGCAACATTTGTTTTTAACTGGAAGTGCGTTTTGGCCATGAATTTTCAAATCCCTTTTCAAATATTTCCTTCCAAAACGACTGAGTTACACCTTACATAAATTTTTTGCAAGGGTACCATTGGAATCGTCTTGAAGAGACGAAGCGAATGGCACCGGTCTCGAGCTCTAATTTTGCCATTTCAGAGACCTGCAAATCCGTGTGGCTGGAGGTTGAAGATGACCAACGTGTCATCTCAGCCAATGATAACATGCCATTTGTTTTTTTCAAATCTGATTTATATAATTGATTCAATGCTTTATTCATTAAAGACTGTGATATGCATAACGTGTTTGATCCATTGGATTAGCTTACTAATGCGTTTTGACTTTTATTCATTGGTCCATATATTTTTGACTTTATTTTTATTTTTAATTTTTATATTTTAATTGTTTCAAAGTTTAAAATATCATAGAAAATTCATTTCTGACTCAAAAATTATGAAAAATTCATAAAAATATTTTCAAATATTCTTTTTCTGATTTTTATTTTTTCATAATTTTATTTTCATATTTCATATTTTTTATTATTTTTTCTTTGTTTTGACTTGTTTTTAATAGTTTAAAAATACTTTTTGGCATTTTTAAATTCTGAAAAAATTCTTCAATATCATTTTCATTGTTTCTGATTTTTTGAATTTTTTTTTTATTTATACTATTTTTTTATCTTTTTTCTACTTATTTCAGTAGTTTTAATTAGTTTAAAAATAGTTTCTGACTTTAAAAAAATTCCAAAAATATTATAAAAATATTTGAACTCATTTCTGATTTTTCTATGGTCTCATTGAATTTTTCTTGATTGTTTTGAATATAGTTGCTATTTTTTCTCTTTTATTTTCATTTAAAACCATTTTAAAAAACCTTTTTCTTTATTTTTAAATATAATTTTATTTTTGTATGTATTATGGCTGATCTTGAACTATGAGGTTTTGATCATGAGATTCATTAACATCATTGGATCTTGGGTGTTGAGTTTAACTCCTCCAAAATGGATGATTGATTTTAATGATAGCTTTATTAAATTTTTGTTCAAATGTGGTTTGATTTTTATCCCATCCATCTTCATCTTATCATCTTCTTGTTGTGTTACATGTTGTTAGAGGATGATATACATATCATCTCTCTAAACATATGACACATAAATTGCTATTGACCGGTGTCAAAATAAGTGCAACTTCTATATAAGTCCACTTACAAATGCTTAATAGCGCTAAATTTTGTCCCGATTCGAGAAATGATCATTTGTGGCCCAAACCCATGTTTGTAAGCCCAAGTATGTTAATTTGAATCCTTTGATCCAATAACCCTGAGATTCATTGGTAGAAGGTTTTGGTCTTATCAATCCTCTAATGAATCTTCATAAACTTTCGCCAAAGTGAATCACTTAAACATCGTTGATTATTTATGGTTGCCTTGAGAATTTTAAATGAATGATATACTTAACAAAAAGAAAATAAAACTTGTTGTTGAGAGGCTTTGGTTTTATCAATCCTATAATGAGTTTCAAATGCAAGTTTCAAGATGGTCATTCAACTAACTTCTAATTTCTAACAATTGACTTTATCTCGTGCCTTTACTTTATGCTCTTTTATTTTAAGCATATTTATTTTAGCATTTACATTTCATGCTATTTTCATCTTTGCTCATTTGAGCATTTACTTTTATGTCATTTTTACTTTGCTCCCTTGAGATCTTCATTTCTTTTTGGAGATACCTAGTAATCAACTTGAACCATAAAAAACTTTAATGTTACTTGGACTACTTGGTTACTATCCTTTGCATTATGGAGTGATGTACTTATTGCACTTAGGATTAGAGACCTTGACCTACCTTGAGACCTTGTGACCTCAACTTTTATTTTTTCGGGAGTTCTTAGGGTTTACCCCCAAGACGTTGGGTTGTTTGTTTTGTGTGCAGGTTATTGTGATTACATGCTTTGTTTGTGATCAGGAATTCATCTGTGTACAGCCGTTACTCTGCCCAATTTTTATGAAGACTTAAGGAAATTGAAGCTTGGTTTTCTTAAGAGGTTTATTATCTTTGCTTGTGTAGTTTCAAATTCAAAGGATGGGAATTCTACATTGACTCATTATGTTAGGTGTTGGCTTCTTGTTGGTTAGACGGTTCTTTTCCCTAGCTTTTACCTTATGCTTTAGGATAGTCCCTTCATCTCCTCCCATCTTCTTTATTTTCAAAAACCGTCTCCCCCCTTTTGAAAACTCTTTTTGTTTTTCAACTTGAATCACTTTTACAATAAACTTGGACTTAGGTCCATGTATTTTCAAAACATTTTCTTAATCAAATTTTAATCAACTTAATAATACCTTGACATTTTTGTGAGAAGACTAAAAGTCAATCAATCTCATTCAAACCATTTTTCCAATTTGGCTCTTTGCCTTAAAATTTTATCAAAAGATTAGACTCTTGGCAATCTTTGTAGTGATGCGAGTTACTATACTTCTATGATATGTAGTAAAGTGAGATATTTTCCACTTGGGTGTTGAGTGAGGCTTTGTTGATTTTAAAATCCAAGCTATATCCTCCACTTTGAGATGACGCAAATTATTATTTCTCATAATTGTGGGTAGTAAGTATGTTCTTCCACTCGGATAAGACGATGATGACTCGTCTCTTAAAAATTAACCAACACACTTGTATTTTAAAATTTCTAAAGCTGAACTACGAGTACCCTGATTCCCTATTGCACGAAAGTTTGTACATAGGCATTAAAGGTTCGCAATGCGGCGGGTGCAAAAATCATAAAAAATACTTATTTTCTCATCCCCACAATCTATTTTTGTACAACATTTATAGCCAAAAATACACAATTTTTCAAAGAGGTTTCTGTGGAGTACCGTAGATGTTTAGGGTGCTAATACCTTCCCTTTGCATAACCAACCCCCGAACTTAAATTCTTTCCCCCTCTTTTTGGGTTATTCTCTCTTTTCCCATTCCTTTGGAAACAATAAAGTGTGGTGGAGATTTTTATTTTGATCTGTGTGAGTCAAGTCAATCCAATGGCTTAGTCTCAATATTTCTATCGCTATAGAGTGCATTTGAGAATTTTTATTAGTAACTACAGACAAAAATGTAGAGCTTTCAACTTAATTCCAAATTACATGTTATGTACAGTCACTATAAAAATCAAAATAAATTTGTGCTTCAGTATCCATCGTTCATCTTCGAACCACCCTGCATCATACACAACAAACACATCATACAATACATCAACCTACAAAAGACAAAAATCGAAAATCAATAAAACTTCACATAACTTCCATTATCCATGATATCACTCCCTGCACTCCATAATTCAAGGTTCCTCCCACTCTTCTCAATCCCTACCAAAACTTCAAATTATTCTCCCTAAAACATGAAGGAAAATTATGATCCAAAACACAACAAAAATTACAATTTTCCTTTAGTGATCCTTACGAATGGTCATGGTCAGTGATATAAACTATCACCTCTTGTGGTGATTCATACCTTTGATGTTGTGATCACGAGCATTGATGAAGAACAATGCCTCTACTCAGTCCACACGAATAGATCTCTTCCGGTCACAGTGTTAGCTTCTTAGGAACGAAAACTTTGAGTGACAAAGTGAGAGAAAATATGGCTAGGATTTCAAGACCGAATTTTCATCAGTAAAAATGCTTCAGTACAAGGATTCTATTTATAGAACCACTTATGTGGGCTGCAAGCTAAAATCCCAATTAAGGTTGCAAGCTAAAAGCCTAATTAATATTACGAGCATCATACCTTATAATGTATCATATATCACTTAAGCGTGTTGTACCTTACCACATTCCTTATTCCACTTAAGCATATCGTATTATACGGTGTTCTATAATTCTCTTAAGTGCATCGTACCTTATGGTGTTCCTTATTTACTCTATCTCTCATTAACTTGTCCTTATGTGCGTTACCCTGTAAGTTTTTGCGACGCTGGCAGTTATATTAAATCACACATTTAATATAATAAACAGTGAGTGGTATCTAGCAACACATCACTGCTACCCAAGTCACGGAAATGTCATGTGATCTGAAAAAATCTTTCTGTGGTAATATTTGTGTGTACAATTACCCTTTTGTTCTTATGTCTATATTGAACACAAGGCATAAACAGTGTCACCCTTGTCCTATTCAATATTGGGCCCTTAGACATTTATCATGTTATGTAGGATCGATAAATTCCATCTAGGTTAATCATGTCCCTCAACAAGCTTTGTGAAGTACCCATCAATTGTCTTTATGGTCATCAAGTTAAGGATAATGTTTGATCAATAATAAAGTACTTAACTCTACATTTAAGGTCCATAGTGGTTTTAGGTCGTAAAGTGGTATACACCATTATCACCATGAGAATAACTTATGACACCTTGCATAACATTCTATGTAGTATTCTCATAGCGGGTCAATCCAGTATAAATATTACTCATAATATTCATACCTATGTCAAGACTTGATAACTTCTTATCCATGATCCATGAGACGTGATCATCAGTATATCTACATAACAATCTCAATACTTTAATGTTATCCCACTTTGCAATAAAGATCGACTATAGATACTTTTAGAATAGTGTCCTTATGTTTATTGGGATCTCATGATTAAGTCACACTTAACATTTCATTAAACTGATGAATTATTCTAGGGAATTTATTATTTGGAAAATCAATAATAATAAAGAAATGCCTTTTATTATTAATAAATAATTCTATACAACAACCAAAAGTATTGGCCTCTAGGGCTTACACCAACAAAACACCCTTTAATCCACATATAAAAACAACAACTCTTTCCTCTCATTTTGACACAGAATCCACCAACAATACTCCTCCAAACCTCTGCTAATTTTCAACCATAAAACCAAAGCAGAGAAATCACTCATAAATCTCCTTCAACCTCACCCTTATTCCTTCAACTCATAAACCCAATAACTCACCACTCACCCTAATACGCATATCCAAAACCGTCCTCATCCAACCCTAAAATTGGAGCACTCATAATCTCCATTCACGGCTAAACCGCAACAACCCATACGACTCGACATCAACCCTCTCATACCATACACATTAACATACAAAGCAAACACACAACTCAGATCCCAACAGAAGAAGAAGAAGAAGAAGAGAAGTAACAGAAGAAGAGCAAAGCGAGTGAAGCCAAGCAGTTTACCTTGAAGGATCCGGGTTTTTTTCAGCTTGTATATCTTTAATGTAGATTATCCCGTTTTTTTCCTTTTTTCTTTTGATTCCTTTATGTAATCATGTAATCCTCAAATCATAATGATAAATATGGGGTTTAGGATTTCAATTGGGGATAAGGGTTAATTTGTGTGTTTAATTGTATGTTTTCTCTGTGTAGTTTGTGTTTGTTTGTTTTTCTTCATAGAGAAATCACAGAGAGAGAAAGCAGAGAGTTAGAAGATAAGATGAAGCAAGAAAAAAGAGAGATGAGCATAAGAAAATATGAGAACGAATGGCTTGGTTCTGAGAGAGAGAGAGAGAGAGAGAGAATTATTTGTGTTTAGTTTAGCTTTTCATTTTAATTAGAATTAAGTGAGATTTTGTTGGAAATTAACAAAGATTTAATTGAAAATTAATGAGATGATAGAAACAAGGAAGTGTGAGCGGCCGATGCATAGATTCTAGGGTTTTATCAACCCTCCTTTCATTCAAATTTCGCATCTCCCTTTAATTCTAAAAAAACCCAACCCAATTCCATCCAACACTACCATTTCGCTACATACACCCTCTGCAGCGCCTCTTGCTGCAATTGGGCCTCATACCCTTGATTTTTTTATCCCAATTTATTCTTTTTGTTTAAATAGCTTAGGAAATTAGACAATTATAAGAACCATATTAATATGTAGTTTTTTTAATTAGTTAGACATTAGATTTTCTTTTATGGAAAAAATCAAAAAAAAAATTCTCTGTTTTATTTTTATTTCTTTAAAATATTTTCACTAAAAGACCAAAAATAACTTTAGATGCATGTTTAGGATAATTTATTTTCTTTATTCACATATTTCAAAATGCCAAAAATAATGTATTTACTTTTAATCACTTAGAACTATTTTGCTGATGTTTGATCTAATTTACATTTATATAGACTTGTAATTACTCGATTCATCCCCATTTGTAAATATGTATCTCATTCCCCATGTGTGTAGTAGTTAGTTAATTATTGTATTGCCTTACATTATTTAATTATTCATCACTTGCATAAAAAAATTTCAAAGGAATTGGTTCTCGATTGCAAGCCATTTTCATACCTTGAGTTGACAAATCTTTTAAGCGTCGCAACGGCCACACACAGCACACACGCCACGCTTCCCCTTGGGCTCACAATGGAGCTTTAGTCAATTGATTAAAAAAAATTTAATTAATCGATTAAATTTATTTAGTGCATGCACTTACACGATTTTAATTGCCTTATTATTTGTGTGAGCCACCTTGTACGGGCTTGTAATAATTTATTTACTTGCTTTACTTTCACCCTTGTGTGTAATTATTCACAATTGATCACTTCACTCAAACATTTTTATAATAAACCTTGGTCCAACGCCAATTTATCCTCATTTTAAAAACACTTTCATAATCAAAGTATCAAACCTCGATCCAACATCGAGTGACTTTTCTCAAATAAATAAGGGTTGAATAGTAGGAAGTAGGCACATGCCTATTCTCTCAAAATTAATCAAGGACAAGTCACATGGCTTGTATTGGTTAATTATGACCCAACTAAAACACTTTTAAATGGAAGGGATAAACACATATCTTCCCTCTTCCTAAGTTAATCAAGGACAAGTTACTTAACTTGTATTGATTTCTCACTCTTTTCATAAAAAGGATTAAATGGGAGGTTTAAGGTACGTACCTTTTCTTGCCCTAAGTGTGTGGGTTCCTAGTACCTACTTTGGACATTCAAACACTCGTGTCTTATAAAATCAATCCAAACTCATTAAATTTTGTCGACATGTAAGTCCTTTTTACAAACTATCGCTCACATGTGAACCACTTAGTGAGTCTCATTGTCCACATACGATTAAACTCCTATTTTCATAAATAAAATTAACCAACCAACAAAAATTTTAGTTCACCAAGAACTACGTAAGCTCTGACTTTCCCATCGCACTTGAGGAATATGTAGGCACACGATTGCTAAACCAAGGCGGGCCCACTTTCAAAAAACATAAAATAAACTTTCTTTTCTCTTTTCTCCATTATAAAGATTGCAAATTTACTTTCTAAACACACGAATACACAAGAACTAAATGGTTACCATTGAGTACGATGGATGTGAGGGGTGATAATACCTTCCCCTTATATAACCGACTTCCGAACCCATCTCTTGGTCTCAAAGACCATTTCTTTTCACTTGCAGGTTTTCTCGATCTTTTCCCTTTCCTTTTAGGAGTAAATAAAGTTAGATGGCGACTTCATTGATCGAATATAATTTTTTGAGGCGCTACAAAAACTAAAAAAGAAGGAAACTAGTGATAAAAATAAGGTTTTATGGCCAAGGGGTGTTGAACCCATGCCCTTAAGGTTGCTACACAAAAGTATAACCACTAGCCACACGTTGTGGCTTGATATAACATACATTCATTTAATAAAATACAAAACAAGCTTCAAAATGGTTTGAAAATAAATAAGCAAAATCTCTGGGGTGAGGTGGATTCAAACCCTAGACCCTTTGCTTCACACACAAAAACACAAATATCAGCGTATGACCACTAGGGCGCAATGCTAATTCATAAATAAAACAACTTCAACTAAATATAAAATAAACTCAACTTCAAAAATTCAAAAATGGCGCCACCTGACTTCATCTTTAACCTCAAAACAACCATCAATGGTGATTTTCGTGTTTCTTCATTTCTCAACCAAATTTAAAAATGTAAAAAGCTAAGTTGCTTAAAATTTCACAAGAATTTCAGAAATGTGCTTAAAATTAATTTATATCCACTGTATCAACTGAATTTTGGAAGAACCAGAAAATCCAAACTATTTCAAAGTTAAATTAAATTATGTATGCAACCAACCAATGCCTATCTTCATAAGGCTTCAATTCATGAGACTCAAGAAAACACAATAGTATCAAGAAATGCTTAAAATGATGCTTGGAATATGAAGTTCAAAGTACACAAAATATTACCTATTGGAGCAAGTTTCAATGCCTATTTAAATGCTTGCAGAGATGAGATGATGATCCTCTTAGCTTCCTTGAAGTCTCAGGAACACAATGTAATATCTACTTTGCCTTAGAACCTTCTTAAACTTTCTGAACAAGTCCACTTTATGATGATGAATGAGCACGGGTTGGGTGGAGCAATGGAGGTGTTCCAGTTATCAACAATTCATGAAGAAGGTAATATGTGATGTGCTGATGATGTTTATATGGTTAGTTTGCAAAAAGATTCAAGGAATAAGAAATTAGAATAAATGTATTTTGGTGCAACAATGGAGGTTTGTGATTTCTCTCAATGTGTTTGAGAGTTTAAGGGAGAGTTTTCTGTGTGTTTTGCAATGACAAGATGTCCTCTATTTATAGGGAAATTTGAGGGATCAATGGCTGGTCAGATTTCAAGTTTAAAAGTTTATGGATTTGGTTGAAATGTAAGTTGCATGGCTTGAGTAATCTGTGAGATAACAGGGAGGCTTTTCTGCATAATAGGATGTTGCTTCTAAGCATGTTTGATTAGAGAACAAAGTATGGCCTTAAAGAAATATTTATTGAGAAAACGTGAGCTTTATGAAAGTGGATATGTGACTTTTTGCAAAATACTCCATGTATGGGATGTAGATTGGATATAGCCTCAAGTCATTGTGTAATGCACTTATGACTTGTGTAAAACACAAATTATGCTGAGATTTATAAGCAAAATAGGCTAAAAAGAAATATCTCATAATTTGGCTTAGGTTTGGAAATGTATTTGAACCAAAAATATGACTTGTAAAACAACTTCACCATGGCAACTTCATCTCTTCGAAACTTGGTGCTCAAGTAAAATAAATTCATGCTCTTGGTACCATTGGAAAGATGGTCATATCCTCTACAACTTTCCTATTGATCACTTAGTTTGAATCAATGAGAAAATTGGAAAACAAAATTGGTCTTTCAAACTGAAAAACACTTAGAAAAATTTCTAAGTATTTGAACATTTTAACAACCTTGAGATGCCAACTTGATAAACTCATATCTTCAAATTCTCATTATCTTTTTTGGTAAAGTCCTTCTACAATGTTGAAGTATGTAAGATCATATTTAAATACACCCCTTGGTCATGAAAAATGGTTGCTTGAGGAGGATGTTACAAGCTTGTTAAGTGGGCTAAATGAACATGAAATTTAGTAACTTAGAGAAATTTTCAAAACCCTAAACTTCACATATTTGATTATTTTACTTTCAATTCTTGATTAAACTTGATAAAATGAATTAACCAGACATATTTTCATTATTCTTGTCTTGAGAAGCCCATGGTTGACCAAAAACTCAAAAGTCAAACTTTGGATGTGAGTAGTTGACTTTTTATCAGATGAATTCCAAATCTTCAACTTATCAATGAATCACACTTCTTTATCTAATTAGGACACATGATAGGTCCATGATGAAGCATATCATAACCATGGATCAAGTTTCAAATCATTAGATCAAGCTTTAGGTCAAAAGTCAACATTTAGTCAACTTTGATCAAAAACCTTAATTTGAGGTGCAATTGAATTTGAAACTTGATGAACTTGAAATGGAGAACACTTGAACTTGATTATTGATTAATTAAAATCACTTGATCATTGTGAATTAATGAGAAGCTTGAATCATTAAGGAACCCATATGACTCTGATCAATCAAATACTTGAACTTCTTGATCCAACACACCTATCTTATGAAATTAACAAACAATATGAAGCTTTGCACATGTATGAGGTTAGTGATACCAATATGAATGATATGATCTCTTAATGCTATGTAAATGATGCAAAGAGAGGTGGGATCTTAGCTCAAAAATTAGGGTACAACAAATTCCCTTATTTAAGTTTCTTCTGTTCGGAGATATGGAGATTGAAATCTTCATCTCAACATGATGGGAGATACTTAAATACAAAACACACAATTTTTGGCCCTGAGATTCCATAAGGTGTTTCATTATATGAAAATAATGCAAGACGCTGACTTCTGCAAGGAATAAAACCAAAACAAGACAATTAAGGGATAAATAATAAAAAAACCCTAGTAAATTTTAGAAGAAGGGGTTCATCTCTATTGGGGAAAGAATAATCAACGCACTGGGAAAGAGATTGCAAATCCACTGGGGAAGAGACTACTCATTACCATACAAGTGGTAGTTTAAACCAAAGGTAATATAAAAGATGACTGAATAACAAGCTTCTGCTATGAGAATAGGGTTCAACTTCTTCTTTAACCAAGTCTTGCACTCAGAAAGGGTAACAAACAAGCTTCTTAAAAGGTAACAACTTGTTAATAACATTTCACAATAAACTATCTCTATCATACCAAAGATATCAACAATCCATTTGAGTAAATAAGATTACACAGCGAACTAGCTTTGTCATACTGAAGAGATCAACCATCCATTGGAGTAAATAAGCTTCACAATGAACTATCTCTATCATATCGAAGAGATCAACCATCCATTGGAGTAAATAAGCTTCAAAATTAATTATCTCTATCATATAGAAGAGATCAACCATCCATTAGAATAAATTAGATTTCAGAATGAACTATCTTTGTCATATTGAAGAGATCAACCATCCATTGGAGTAAATAAGCTTCATAACAGACTATCTTTATCATATCGAAGAGATCAACCATCTATTGGAGTAAATAACACTCACAACGAACTATCTTTATCATATCGAAGAGATCAACAATCCATTGGAGTAAATAAGTTTCAAAATAATTTATCTTTATCATACCGAAGAGAGCAACCATCCATTGGAGTAAATAAGCTTCACAACAAACTATCTCAATCAAATCGAAGAGATCAACCTACCATTGGAGTAAATAAGCTTCACAATAAAATATCTCTATCATATCGAAGAGATTAACCATCCATTGGAGTAAATAGGCTTCACAATGAACTATCTTTATCATATCGAAGAGATCAACCATCCATTGGAGTAAATAAGATTGATATTTAGGGACAACTTCTCTGGGAATTAACAGACTACTCAAAAGAGATTGTAGTTTTCCATCGAAAAGGAGAATCCGAGGATACACAAGCTTCTTAAATAAAGAGACCAACACTTGTTGTCGGGTAATAATTATGAGAGTATTACAATCTTACTGGTAAATAACTTCAACTTCCTAGGGAACCAAAAGCAAATTTCTATTGAGAAGATAAAGTCTTCACATGTGCAAATTAAATGCACTCTCAATATAGGGTTTACTGCCTAGCGAGATCCAAACAAACATATATGTCAGAGACAAGGTTCAATCCAAGAGTAATATAGAGAGATACTATCAAACAAAACTCTTCCCAATGAGGAATAAGCTCGACTGAGGATTTATCCTATCCAGAGATGGGCGGGGAAACTAAAGCAAAACCTTCCCACGAGGAACAAACTTAATGGGGAATCAAAAGGAATATATTCATTTCTTCCTATAACTGACACTCTATTGGAGGGAGTAAAGATATCATTGGAGAAGGTAAGTACACTATTTTTGAGATAAACACAATCAAAGTCAATAGACTCAAGAATATCAAGAAATGTAAATGCACATGAATGATATAAGCAATGAATGATTGAATAAATTTCGTGAAATGGTGCACACTTGAGCTTGATTATTGATCAAGGTAAATAACTTGATTATCATGAATGAATGAGCATCTTGAATCATTAAGGAACCCATAGGTCTCTGATCAATCAAATACTTGAACTTCTTGATCCAACACACATATATTGTGAAAGAAACAAACAATACAAACCCTTGCACATGCATGAGGTTAGTGATACCAAGATGAATGATATGATCTCTTGATTCTATGTAAATGATGCAAAAAGATGTGGGATCTTAGGTAAAAAATTAGGGTACAACAAAATTCCCCTATATAAGTTTCTTCTGTTTGGAGAAATGAAGGTGTTTCATAAAATTGTTTCATTATATGAAATGAATGCAAGACCCTGACTTCTGCAGGGAATAAAACTAAAACCATACAATTAAGGGATAAATAATAGAAACACCCTAGTCCAATTTAGAAGAAGGGGTCCATCTCTAATGGGGAAAGAATAATCAACGCACTGGGAAAGAGATTGCAAATCCACTGGGGAAGAGACTACTCACTACCATAGAAGTGGCAATTTAAACCAAAGGTAATACAAAAGATAACTAAATAACAAGATTCCTCTATGAGAATAGGTTCCAACTTATTCTTTAACCAAGTCTTGCACTAAGAAAGGGTAACAAACAAGCTCCTTAAAAGGTAACCACTTATTAATAACATTTCACAATGAACTATCTCTATCATACCAAAGAGATCAATCATCCATTGGATTAAATAAGATTACACAATGAACTATCTCTATCACACTGAAAAGATCAATCATCCATTGGAGTAAATAAGCTTCACAATGAACTATATCTATCATATTGAAGAGATCAATCATCCATTGGAGTAAATAAGCTTCACAATGAACAATATCTATCATATCAAAGAATCAACCTTCCATTGGAGTAATAAGATTCATAACAAAAAATCTTTATCATGTGGAAGAGATCAACCATCCATGGAGTAAATAAGCTTTAAAATGAATTATCTTTATCATATTGAAGAGATCAACCATCCATTAGAATAAATAAGATTTCACAATGAACTATCTCTATCACACAAAAGTGATCAACCATCCTTTGGAGTAAATAAGATTCACAAGAACTATCTCTATCATATCGAAGAGATCAACCATCTATTGGAGAAAATAAGCTCCACAACAAACTATCTCCATCATGTCGAAGAGATCGACCATCCATTGGAGTAAATAAGCTTCACAATAATTTATCTCTATCATATCTAAGAGATCAACCATCCATTGGAGTAAATAAGCTTCACAAAAACTATCTCAATCATACCGAAGAGATCAACCATCCATTGGAGTAAGTAAGCTTCACAACAAACTATATCTATCATATCAAAGAAATCAACCATCCATTGGAGTAATAAGATTCACAACAAACTATCTCTATCATATCGAAGAGATCAACCATCCGTTGGAGTAAATAAGCTTCAAAATGAACTATCACTATCATATTGTAGAGATCAACCATCCATTAGAATAAATAAGATTTCACAAAGAACCATCTCTATCACATTGAAGTGATCAACCATCCTTTGGAGTAAATAATATTCACAAGAACTATCTCTATCATATCTAAGAGATCAACCATCCATTGGAGAAAATAAGCTTCACAATAAACTATCTTTATCATATCGAATAGATAAACCATTCATTGGAGTAAATAAGCTTCACGATGATTTATCTCTATCATATCGAAGAGATCAACCATCCATTGGAGTAAATAAGCTTCACAACAAACTATCTCAATAATACAAAAGAGATCAACCATCCATTGGAGTAAATAAGCTTCACAATAAACTATCACTGTCATACTGAAGAGATCAACCATCCTTTGGAGTAAATAAGCTTCACAATGAACTATCTCTATCATTTCAAAGAGATCAACCATTAATTGGAGTAAATTAGCTTCAAAATGAACTATCTCTATCATATTTAAGAGATCAACCATCCATTAGGATAAATAAGATTTCACAATGAACTATCTCTGTCATACTGGAGTGATAAACCATCCTTTAGAGTAAATAAGATTCTTAAGAATTATCTCTATCATATCGCAGAGATCAACCATCCATTGGAGAAAATAAGCTTCACAATGAAGTATTTCTATCATATCGAAGGGATTAACCATCCATTGGAGTAAATAAGCTTCACAACAATTTATCTCTATCATATCGAAGAGATCAACCATCCATTGGAGTAAATAAGCTTCACAACAAATATCTTAATCATACCGAAGAGATCAACCATCCATTGGAGTAAATAAGCTTCACAACAAAATATCTCTATCATTTCGAAGAGATCAACCATCCATTAGAGTAATAATATTCACAACGAACTATCTCCATCATGTCGAAGAGATCAACCATCTATTGGAGTAAATAAGCTTCAAAATGAACTATCTCTATCATATTGAAGAGATCAACCATCCATTAAAATAAATAAGACTTCACAATGAACTATCTCTATCACACTGAAGTAATCAACTATACTTTGGAGTAAATAAGATTCACAACGAACTATATCTATCATATCAAAGAGATCAACCATCCATTAGAGAAAATAAGCTTCCAAACAAACTATCTCTATCATATCAAAGAGATCAACCATCCGTTGGAGTAAATAAGATCCACAACAATTTGTATCTATCATATCAAAGAGATCAACCATCCATTAGAATAAATAAGCTTCACAACAAACTATCTCTATCATACTGAAGAGATCAACCGACCATTGTAGAAAATAAGCTTCACAACGAAATATCTTTAATCATATCCAAGAGATCAACCATCCATTAGAGTAAATAAGCTTCACAATGAACTATCTTTATCATATCAAAAAGATCAACCATCCATTGGAGTAAATAAGATTGATATTTAGGGACAACTTCTCTTAGAATTAACAGACTACTCAAAAGAGATTGTAGTTCTCCATCTAAAAGGAGAATTCGGGGACACACAAGCTTCTCAAATAAAGAGACCAACACTTGTTGCCGGGTAATAATTTTGAGAGTATTAAAATAATGCTACTGGGAAATAAATTCAACTTCTTGGGGAACTGATCTGACCTGATCAGACTTGGACCGTCACAGCTGGCTCCGAGCTGAAAGTTTTGAACAAGGTGGGGGGTACCTGCAAGACACTCCGATGCTGAAGTAAGTAGAAGCACGAGCAGGCAATAGTAAGTATGGGTAGAATGATGAATACCTGACCCTCTGGAAACAGAGGGTATTTATAGCCCCCAGCGCTGGGCCAAAGTTCCTCCCTTGGGCCGGGCAGGTTTGGCCCAATGGAGGAACTGCCAGGTTCTACATGCGTAGTGGGGACCCGCACGTGGTCCCCTTTCTGGATGTTCTGCGTGAAGTGCGGGCGGACGGAGACGCGGTCTTTTCGGGGTCTCGTTGGGAG
The DNA here is from genome assembly GCA_948472305.1 of Vicia faba. Taxonomy (NCBI): domain Eukaryota; kingdom Viridiplantae; phylum Streptophyta; class Magnoliopsida; order Fabales; family Fabaceae; genus Vicia; species Vicia faba. The sequence goes on along the minus strand of OX451739.1, from coordinate 192,617,290 downwards.
TGCAGTGGACTGAGTCTGCCCTAGTTGGGGTGCTCGAGGTGATGTCGAGCTGGACAGCAGGATGTCGAACTGGAGATGTAGAGGTCGAGAAAGTAACCTCAGGGAGCACGTCGGGCATGACTGTGACCCTTTGGTCGGCGTGGTCCTCAGCAAGTCCATTTGGATTGGGCCTTAGCAATGCTATTGGGCCTGTCGGGCCCAGTCCAGAACAGGAGCCCCCCAAGTCGTGGTTCCTTTGTTAGGAGCCATGGCTTGAACTCAGGTCGTTTCCGCTTCGGGGTCTCGCTCCCGGGTCAGATATGCAGGTCCTCGGAGGATCCTCACCGGCGCGTATCTGTCGAGCACACGAGGTATCTTTCGGGAACTGTGCCGCCACCCTATGATGATAGGGTCATCATTGCGTTGGGAGCAGTGCATCGAGGAGAGAAACTTCGTGGTTGCCCGAGGTGACGTTTGGTATTCCACGTCACCACTATAAATAGGATCCTTGGGCCCCATAACTCGTTTCTACTCTTTGCGCTCCTACTGCTGCTGTTCTTCCAGATTTTTCATAGCTGCGATCTCCGTTACAGATTCTTTTCCCCCGTAGCGAATCCACTTCTTGATTCCAAGTAAGTAACTTTATCTTCTTTATTTTCCTGTTGTAATGCATGATTTTCAGTGTTGTAGACGTTTTAGGGACTGTGCGCGTGGGACTAGCCCGGTAAACTCATGTTTAGCTCGACATATTCATGCTTAGGACCGACAAACACATGCTCGTGGCTGGTAGATATATAGTTTAGGTAATAATCTGCAGCGCTGCCCGGGGTCTTCATGATCCAGGGCGCCTGATTCATGATCGTGCCCGATATGTTCATGGTTCTGGCCGTAGGTTTCATGATGTTGCTCGCCATGTTCATACCTTGGGTCGGCATGTTGGAGAGTGACCGCGTTGTCGGTTTGCTCAGGCGGTTTGGAAAAGGGCCCATCGAGTTATCTGGACGTCGGGGAGGCGACTGCTTTCTTGTTGCAAATTAACTTTTGTGGTCGTGCATGGAACGACGTGGTTTGTCGTACACTACATCTGGTCCGCTACGTCGAGCGTATGGTTTCGTGCCCAATTGACTGGTTTCCCGTGCTCTGCAGGTAACCATGGCGGACGAGTCGTGCTCCTCTGGACGCCCCGAACAGGAGGAACAAAGTGCCGATGAGGCGGTGAGTTTGATCGATACTGTCGACGACCCTCTGTTTGATTGGGTGGGCGCCGAGCCCCGAGGAATCGCGTCGATATATAGCCGGCGTGACCGAAAGCCATATGGTGTCCTTGAGGCGGGCCACGGTCAGCCTGATTTTCAAAAGAATTTTGTTGTTACGCGACCGACCTCCAATGCCCGGATCTGCTCGGTGTACCCCGAGTATAGTTTCCCAATGTACGAGATCGCGTTCAAAGATCTTGGGCTGCAGTTGCCCTTTAGTGACTTTCAGACCGGGGTCTTCGCCCATCTGGGGCTGGCCCCGTCGCAGCTACATCCGAACTCACTCGCCTTTATCCGGGCGTTTGAGCTGACATGTCGCTTTCTGAGGATTGGGGCGACGATACCTCTCTTCTTCAGAATTTTTCATCTGCAGCGCCAGTCCCGAGGAGGGAAGCACAGTTGGGTCTCCTTAAAACAGTCGAGGAGACTATTCAAGATGTACATGGACTCCGTAAGGGGTTTTAAAGACAAGTGGTATGTCGTGAGGCCAGTTACCACGTCTGCTTTAGAATCCCTGTACGAGGAGGAGGCGCCCATAAGCGACGATGACGGAGAGGCGGTTTTAGACAACGATGGGTATCCCATGATGGCCCGCACAGCCAAGTTCCCTGTGCATTGGATGTTCATGCATTACGAGCATGGGACTGGATACTATCATACCGCTGCGGGCGACATGTGTTCGGAGGACGAGAAGGTGTACGCCACTCTTTGTCGGTTCGTCGACAGCTTCCACCCCGCCCGGTGGGCGACGAGGGAGGGGGAAGATGTGTTGCATGAAGAGGGTTATCCAACATTTGAGTCTCGGCCGATTGATACTAAGGCACTCGTGGAGTGTCAGTCGTTCAGACAGGCTGCTCGTCTGCTAGGTCGTTTATTGCTTGAATTTCTTTGTTCATCATTTATCTATGAACTTGCTCGACACTAACCCGTCTTTTATTTTGTGCAGGTTCGATGGCCGGGCGACGGGAAAGACTCTTGAAGCTGTCTTGCAACCAGAAGCGGGGTAGGAGGGTCGTGAAGGCTCCCCAGGCAACGAGGATGGGCCTGCCACATAGTCCGGGCGCTCCTCAGGTGGTGAGGGTGGATTCGTCGCCAAGCTCGGGGGCCGCGTCGGACGAGATCCCAGAGGTTCAAGAGGTCGAGCCACATGCCGACCTGATACAAAGAAAGAGGACCCGGGTGGAAAGCGGTCCAGCGGTCAGCGAGGACACCAGCGCCGTCAGGTCTTTCGGGTTCCCCCCTTGCTTCAAAGAGGAGGGTTTCTTCGAGAGATTCCCTCTGTCCGTGGTTGCCGACGAGGCTGAGACTATCAAGAGGATGAGTAAGGAGGATCGGAAGAGGCACCAGGCCGCCAGCATGGTCGGGCTGGTGAAAATGGCCGAAATGGCCCTGGTGCTGTCCGAGGAAGGGGGGGATCCTGTCCGTATTGAAGAACTTGAGCAGGAGAAAGCGGCTCTCACCTCGAGGTCGCGGAAGTTAAGGACTGCCCTGGAACGCTCCGAGGAGATGTTCCGCGAGCAGGCATCGCTGCTGGCTGCTGAGAGAGAGATGCTGGTCCTGGAGAAAGAAAATTCGGGGAAGCTAGCCGAGGAGGGAGAGCTTCTCCGTGCGGACAGGGATCGTCTGGAGACCGACATCGGGCGCTTGACCCAATAGATCTAGGACATGAAAGTCGCCATGCTTCCTGCCGAGGACGAGCCGGAGGACATAGCGGCTTTGAAGAGTCGATCGGAGTTGGTCGCCCATATCCGGCTACTCGAGGCAGATTACGTCGGTGCTCTGGAGGAGGGGTTCGACTCCGCAGTCGGCCAGCTTTCCTTGTTAAACCCTGGTTTGGTCACTGAGGGGACGGGCTACACACATCAGATAGTGGATGGCGCGATCGTGCCCCCGCCTGACTCTCCAGTTGTCGATACTGATGGTTCCGGGGAAGCCTGGTCGTAGGATAGCGGGCCTGCGTGCCTTTGATATTTGTATTTTTTGGGCCTGCGTGCCCGTTGGTTGTACTTTATGAACATTGCCGGCCTTCTTGGTCGGTTTATACTTGTTTGCCTTGTTGCCTTCGGGCATTTTTTTGAATGAATGCTGTTTTACATTTGATCGTTTGCCCATGCTTGAAATCTTATATATTTGCATAAAATTTAGCCTAAGTTATGGGCCCGAGGAGTGCCCGTAAGTGGCTGTGATTTAGCGGGCGAGTTTGCCCGCCTTTCGTTTGTATACGTGCCCGACCTTCTTTCGCTGGCCAGAGTCACCTAAGTGTTGCACTCGAGGGGAGATACTTCCCTTTGACCCTTTTAGATGGCCCGTCATTCTTGACGACTTGTCGGGCATATGGAGCGAAGTTGCTCAGTCGGGCGCGAAGCCCGGTAGGGACTATTCGCCCTCGGCGTGAACTGCCCATCGTGAGCTGGGTGTTCTGCCTTACAGGTACTACGACGGTGGTGCTCGATGTAGTTGTCCACGTCGGGCACTATCGATCGGTCTCGTTTATTGAGCGATGTTGTGCGATTTAGCCATATGTCGGGCTTGTACCTCAGCCTCTATACGGAGTCGGACGTTTTTCCTCGTCGACTGGGCGCGGGTGCCGATGGTCGAGGGTCCTAGGTGTTGGTAGTTTTTAACTATAGTACTGCTTTAGCTTAGCAGCGTTCCAGGGTCGTGGTAATGGCTCTCCGTCTAATTGCTCGAGATAGTACGCCCCGGTACTAGTGGTGCCGTGGACGCGATAAGGTCCTTCCCAGTTCGCGGCCAGCTTCCCTTCGCGGGAATCCTTCTGGTTCCTACGTAATACCAGGCTGCCGATTTCGAACTCGCGCTTGATAACCTTGTCGTTGTGGCGTAGAGCCACTCGTTGTTTTAGGGTGGCTTCGCGCAGGGCTGCACCCAATCGGATTTCCTCGACTAGGTCGAGTTCGTCCCTTAGCGCCTCGTCGTTCATTTCTTCGTCGAGGGGGTTCTCTGTTTGTCTGGAAGGTTCCATGATTTCAACTGGGATAACGGCCTCGGTGCCATACGTCAACCGAAATGGGGTCTCGCCCGTCGTTGAGTGGGGCATGGTTCGGTATGCCCACAAGACGCTGTGGAGCTCCTCGACCCATCCCCTCTTGGCTTCGCCGAGTCGACGTTTGAGTCCTCGGAGGATGACTTTGTTCGCGGCTTCGGCTTTCCCGTTGGTCTGAGGGTGCTCGACCGACGTGAAATGTTGTTTTGTACCTAGTTTGGTGACGAAGTCTTGGAACCCGTGGTCGGTGAACTGGGTACCGTTGTCGGTCACCAGGGCCCGCGGAATTCCGAATCTGGCGAGGATGTTTCTTTTGTAGAAACGGAGGATATTGTGCGAGGTGATCTTTGCGAGGGCCTCGGCCTCGATCCATTTCGTGAAGTAATCCACGGCGATGATGAGGAATTTGTTCTGATAGGTTCCTTGCACGAAGGGCCCGAGGATGTCCATACCCCACCATGCGAATGGCCACGGGGACGATAGTATGCTCAGCTCGTGCGGAGGGGCGAGGTGCATGTCCCCGTGTTTCTGGCACTTATCACATTTCTTGACGTGCTCCTTGACATCCTGCTGCATCGTCGGCCAATAGTATCCCGCTCGAAGGGCTTTCCTTGCTAAGGATTTACCGCCCATGTGTTGGGCGTTGATCCCTTCGTGTATCTCCCGTAGTACTTCGGGGACTGCGGACTCGTCGATGCATTTCAGGAGGGGGATGGAGAATCCTCTTCGGTACAGTTTCTGCTCGAGAACCACGTAGGAACATGCTCGTTGCTTTGTGACGGTAGCCTCGGCCTGGTTCGATGGGAGTTCGCCTTTTGTCAGGAAATTATAAACCGGGGTCATCCAGGACGTCGCATCCCCGATGGCATGGATCTCGACTGTAGTCGAGGGTCGTTCGATACTTGGACGCGCTAGAGATTCCTGGATGACGGATTTGTTCCCGCCCTTCTTTCGTGTGCTCGCGAGTTTGGACAATATGTCCTCCCTTGTGTTTTGCTCGCGGGGAACATGTGAAATTTCTGCTCGTACGAACTTTGTCATGTATTTTTTGACTAAGTTTAAATACTCGATGAGGTTGTCGTTTTTGGCCTGGTAGCTCCCCTGTACTTGAGAGGCGACGAGCTGGGAGTCGGTGTAGATTTGTACCTCGCGGGCTCCCAGGTCCTCGGCCAGTCTCAGTCCTGCGAGCAGGGCTTCGTATTCTGCCTGGTTGTTTGACGTCGGGAAGGAGAGAGCTAAGGAGTGCTCGATTACTACGCCTTCTTCGTTTTCCAGGAGGATTCCTGCGCCGCTTCCGGACGAGTTGGATGCTTCGTCGACGAAGATGGTCCATTTGTGTTCCTTCCCTGGGGGAGGGTCGTGAGTGGTCATTTCCGCGACAAAGTCGGCCAAGGCCTGTGCTTTCAGGGATTTCCTGCTTTCATACTGAATGTCGAATTCGGAGAGTTCCAAGGACCACTTTAGCATTCTGCCCGCCATATCTGGCCGACCCAGGAGTTGCCTCACCGGTTGGTCAGTTCGCACGATGATGGTGTGGGCCAGAAAGTAGTGTCTGAGCCTCCTCGCAGCGTTGACAAGGGCCAGGGCAACCTTTTCTATCTGCTGGTATCTGCTTTCGGGCCCCTGTAAGGCCTTGCTCGTGAAGTAGACGGGTTTCTGCCCGTCGGGGGTCTCGCGGACAAGAGCTGCGCTGATGGCTTCGTTTGAAACGGCCAAGTACAAGTACAGCGGTTCCCCGTCGTCTGGTCGAGATAGCACGGGCGACTGAGACAGACTTTGCTTTAGGTGGCGTAGTGCCTGCTCGCATTCCTCATTCCATTCGAAGGCTGCTTCCTTTCGAAGGAGTTTGAAGAAGGGGAGGGTGTGCTGAGCGGATTTCGCGACGAAGCGGGACAGCGACGTGAGCATGCCGTTCATGATTTGTATCGACTTCTTCGACGTCGGTGTTGGGAGGTCGGAGAACGCCCGGCATTTGTCGGGGTTGGCTTCGATTCCCCGTTCTGTTAGATAGAATCCAAGGAATTTTCCTGCCTTAACCCCGAACGTACATTTCTCGGGGTTGAACCTCATTTTACATTGCCTTGCTTGGGCAAAGACTGTCTTGAGATGCGCTGCGTGGTCGGTGTCTGCTCGGGATTTGACGATCATGTCGTCCATATATACCTCGAGCATGTCGCCGATCTGTTTGTTGAAAACTTTGTTCATCATGTGTTGGTAAGTTGCTCCGGCATTTTTCAGTCCGAAGGGCATTACGTTGTAGTAATAGTTTCCCGAGCTGGTCATGAATGCCGTGCAGTGTTTGTCGCCCAGGGCCATTGGGATTTGGTTATAGCCCGAATAGGCGTCCATGAACGACAAAGTTTTGTAGCCGGCCGAGTTGTCGACCAGCATATTTATGTTAGGCAAGGGAAAAGCATCTTTCGGGCAAGCCCGGTTGAGATCAGTATAATCAACGTACATTCTCCATTTTCCATTATTCTTTTTCACGAGTACAACATTTGACAGCCAGGTGGAATACCGGGCTTCAGAAATAAAATTTGCCTCTAGGAGGTCTTTTACAGCTTTTTCAGCAGCCTCCGTTTTTTCTGGAGACTGCCTACGCCTACGTTGTACTACGGCCTTAGCGGCTGGATCAATGGCGAGGTGGTGACAGGCGACCTCAGGGTCGAGTTCGGGCATCTCCGCAGCGCTCCAGGCGAAGAGATCAGCATTCTCGCGCAGATAGGCCTTGATTTGCTTTCTGGCCAAGTCGGGGAGGTCTTTGCCAATCTTCACTCCCTTGGTCGGGTCTGTGCCGAGGGAACGAGTTCAAAATCCCCGTCCTGTATTGGTCGGAGTGGGATTTGCTCGCTGCTGGATGGCTCGTCCTGATCGAAGCGGGTGTCCAGGGCTATGGAGTCGACCTTTGGTGGAGCTTTCTGGACTTCTTCCTCGGGGGATGCTTTCCTGTCGGGCTCCTGTTTTGTCCTTTTAGCGGGTCTGGTCCCTATGTCGACGGTATCCCGTCCCTTAGAAGCGGCGTTGAAGCACCTACGGGCAGCGGCTAGGTCTCCTTGGATGGTGGCTACCCGTGCCCTCTTAGTGTAGAACTTCATCTTCATATGGACGGTCGAGGGCACCGCTGTTAGCTCTGCCAGTGTCGGTCTACCCAAGATGCAATTGTATAGAGACGGGCAGTCAATGACGAGGAAACGGACTTTAACTTGTCTCGTAGCCGTTCCTTCGCCGAACATAACCAGGAGCTCGACATAACCCCAAGGTTTGGAAGTCGAGCCGTTGAAGCCTTGTAGATCCGACCCCACATACGGAGAGAGATGTGAGTCGTCCAGCTGTAGGGTTCGGAACAGCTGGCTGTACATCACGTCGACGGAACTCCCTTCGTCGACCAGGATGCGATGCACGTCAAAATTGGCCATTCTTGCCCTTATCAGTAACGGGATGACTGCGTTCGGGGCTCCGCCGGGGAGCTCTTCTAGGTAGAAGGTGATGGGCTCTGACCTGCCCTTCACCCTTTCGAACGTTACTGTTTGCGGGGGAGTCGCGTCGACTAGCTCGTCCAACTTCCTCTTAGCTGAATTGATGGTGAGGTCGTTGAACCTGCCCCCATTAATGACCATGGCGGAGGGAAAGTATTCCCACCTGCTGTGCGTTGTCAGCGGCTCCTGCAGGTGCTCGGGAATGTCGAAATCCTCGGGCCTGGTCACCGAGAAGGCGGTCTGGATAGGCACCGACTCGTCTGATGGTCGAGCGTCTTCTTCTGGCTCCTTGGCTTCATGGGCGTCACGACGAGGAGCGTCGTTTCGCCTGTACTGCGCGAGCCTCCCTCCCTTGATGAGGGTTTCAATGGCGTCCTTGAGGTGGACGCAGTCCTCTGTCAGATGACCATGACTCCTATGGTATTGACAGTATTTATTTTTGTCCGCCCCTGGCTTGGCGGGAGCAGGTCGGGGACGCTTGACGCCGCCGTCCTTGAAGTCTGTACTGGAACACTCCGCCAGAATACGCTCGCGGGAAGCCGTGAGCGGAGTGTACTCGGTGAAACGGCCCGAGGGCCCCTTTGTTCCCGGACTTCCCGGGGTCGGTCTTCTTTCCTTTTCTCCCCGGTTCGTCGGGGAGGAGCCTCTTGGCGTGAGCTGCTGCTGTTGTTGGGACCCCGAGCCCTGGAGTCTCGGGCCCTGTTGGCAGCTTCCCTCTTCTCGTAATCCATGTATGCTCGAGCTTTATCGAGGAGGGCGTCGAAAGACCTGGGCGGCTCGATTCCCACGGCTTTTCTGAATTCTGTGTCGGGGAGGAGCCCCCTCTCCAGCAGATATCTCTTCATGTGGTCCGTGCAGGGGACCTGTATCGCTTCTCGGTTGAAGCGGTTGATGAAATCCCTCAAGGTCTCATCCTGTCTTTGGATGATGGCCTCGAGCGCCGCCTCGGTCTTTGGATGGCGTCGAGAAGCGGTAAAGGAACTGATGAACTGGTTCTTCAGGTTCCGCCACGAGGTGATTGAGCCCGGGGCGAGCCCTTTGTACCAGTCCATGGCCGCCTTCCTGAGAGTCGTGGGGAAAAGACGGCACTTGATGGGTCCCCCGACATTATGATAATGGAGCATGGCCTCGAACCCGTCAATATGGTCGACCGGGTCCGCAACTCCGTCATACTCCTTCAGATGTGGGGGCTTCTCCATGCCCGGGGGGATGGGTGCATCCATGATGGCCTGCGACAGGGGACCGCGGGGGTCGTCCTCGTCGCTCCTCTCCGGAGACAGAGATGGGGACATGTAATATTGTCTGGCACGGTGGTCGTGCTGAGCCTCCCTCGAGCGTGATGCTCGTTGGTTGAATGTTACACGGCCGTCTCCGGCGTGTCTCTTGTCGTGCCTCGCCGGGTCGCGACTGGGTTCTCCGGCGGGGATGACGGGATCTCTCTCCAAATAGGGTCGCCTCTGCTTTGGCCGGGGAGAAGGGCTTCTGGAGTTTTCCATGTAGTGTCTCCGCGGGGGAAAAGGGTGTCGGGCTTCAGTCACCCGAGGAGGGGGAGTGTGTGGTCTCCGATGCCTCCTCGAGGGTCTTCGCTCGTCTTCAAGCGCCTTTAATCTCTCTCCTTGGGCGAAGATGAGATAGTTCGTTTGGTTAATTGCTGCGAACAGCGCTTGTGTGGTGGCATCCGCCACGGAGGGGACGGGGACTTCCTGAAACCGGACGGATCTGTAGTGGGCGAGGGCCGCCGGGTCGTCCTCAAGTGGTGGTGGAAGCGAGGAGGATGATGTTGTGGCCCCGTCCCTGTACGAGGAAGTTCCGGGGACGGTTGTTGCTGGAATGGTGTTGTGGTCGGGATTGCCGGTGTTGTCGAGATGTCCGTTTTTGTCGGCCGTGCCGTTATTGGTGTCGGCGACACGGACGTTCTGCTCATCGCGAGCTGGATCAGCCATGACAGGTAGTTGAATTTTGAGCTTTGGTCTTTTGAGTTGTTTGTTAAGACGGGGAAGCTAGTTTCCCACAGACGGCGCCACTGATCTGACCTGATCAGACTTGGACCGTCACGGCTGGCTCCGAGCTGAAAGTTTTGAACGAGGTGGGGGGGGTACCTGCAAGACACTCCGATGCTGAAGTAAGTAGAAGCACGAGCAGGAAATAGTAAGTATGGGTAGAATGATGAATACCTGACCCTCTAGAAACAGAGGGTATTTATAGCCCCCAGCGCTGGGCCAAGGTTCCTCCCTTGGGCCGGGCAGGTTTGGCCCAATGGAGGAACTGCCAGGTTCTACATGCGTAGTGGGGACCCGCACGTGGTCCCCTTCCTGGATGTTCTGCGTGAAGTGAGGGCCGACGGAGACGCGGTCTTTTTGGGGTCTCATTGGGAGTGCAGTGGACTGAGTCTGCCCTAGTTGGGGTGCTCGAGGTGATGTCGAGCTGGACAGCAGGATGTCGAGCTGGAGATGTAGAGGTCGAGCAAGTAACCTCAGGGAGCACGTCGGGCATGATTGTGACCCTTTGGTCGGCGTGGTCCTCAGCAAGTCCATTTGGATTGGGCCTTAGCAATGCTATTGGGCCTGTCGGGCCCAGTCCAGAACAGGAACCATAAACAAATTTTTGCTGAGGAGATAAAGTTTTCACATATGCAAAATAAGCGCTCTCTCAATCTAGGGTTTACTACCTAGAGAGATATAAACAAACATATCCGTCAGAGACAAGGTTCAATCTAAGAGTAAGTTGGAGAGATACTATTTGTTGTACCCCAAAATTTTCCCTCCCACTATTCAAGAATATTCTCCTAGGGTTTTCATTTGCTCAATATTGCTCAAGAATTAATCATACAAATTCTTCTCCTAAGCAATAGATCCATAACTAGGGTTTCACTTTTCTCAAGGGATATTGGGTTTATAAGGCCTCAAGTGGATTTCATGGTTTCTTACATGTCTTCAAGAATGCTCATACCAAGTTTCATGCCTTGCATCACAAGTTTGCCCAGTCAATGACTCAGATGATTGAAAATCATCTATATTGGGTAAAAAGTCAATTATGGTCAACATACAGTCAAACCTCAATATTTTTGGTCAACATAAAGGTTTTTAAGTTACATTCATAATTTGATCAAGATTTGATCATGATTCATCAAGAAAACTCTCAATTCATCAAAAGTCAAAAGTTACCAAAATTAGGGTTTTCATAAGGAGAAGTCAATTGAACTTTGACCAAGCACAACTTTCACATGCTTCGCATATTTTTCTCAACCAAAGCTAATTTTTTAAGGAAATTCAATTCTATACAACTAAGTCTCTCTAAGCTCAAGACCAAAAAATGCTTCATTTAAGAGATACAGGCCAATACATTATAGGTCATTTCAAAAGTCAACAAAAAGACACTTTTTGTTAAGGCAACTTACATCAAGATAAATGCTTCAAATGCAAAAATGATCAAACTAGGGATTGTAGATGACATTTTGAGATTTCCAAAAAGTAAAATATCACCTTCAAATGATAAAAATTTAGAGAGTTATGATTGGTGCAACTTGGGAAATTTTTTAGAAAATGCATGAAACCTAAAGTGACCAAACTTGGATTTTGGGGCTAATGGGCTATTGTTTCAAGGTCCATGCGCATTCAATTCATATGAACCTCTTAATTACTTCATGTGCCCCTTGACCTTTTTATTCTATTTATTTTGATTTTTATTAATTTTAAAATTCAAAATAAATAAGATAAAAATAAGGCTTTTTCGTACAAGTCCAAGCCCATGTTCATTTGACCTAATTTCCCCCTATATATCCTCCCCATTCAGACAAAGGCTCACACGAAACTCTTGTGCAAGAACCTCTTCCAAAAACTCCAAAATCATTCAAATTAGGGAAACTTGCAAACCCTTATTGCAGCCACTCTCAAGGTATATTAACCCTTCCATTCACTTCCTAGAGCAGAGTAGGGTGAGAATGGATCATCCTTGATGATCCAAAGGGCTCGAAACACCACTGCATGCATCATCGATTTGTTATTATTTCATAAATTCATATTTCAGTTTTATTGATGTTTTAATTGAAGCTAACATTATTGATGCATTTCTGAGATTCATTAGTACAGGATTGGACCATCGTAGGAATCCCATGCTGCAAGAATCGTGCATCACCATGATTGCACCGATTCCATATATTTTGGCCATATCTCTTGTTACAATATGTTTCAGCCCAAACCAATACTCTCATTGAATTCGCAAGCCTTGAATTAGGGGGGTAGGGTCTTTTGGGACCTTTAATGTTTGTTGTTTCGTAGGTTTAAAAAATATACTCATCAGAGAAGACTACCGGAGCTAGGGCTCCGACGCCTCTCCAGTCCAGGCATTGATTTTGTAATATAATTGTTTCATTTCAGTTATAATAATGGATGTATCACCACCCCCGTGGTTAAAACGCGTGCGCTAAGGCATAATTATTCCAGGGTACGGGTTCGATCTCTTCCTTTTGGTGTTTTGATTTATTTTTATATTTTCATGTTTTACAGGTTACATAGCGCGTTGGTTTCCATTCCTTAACACAAGTGCGCGCTTGGCACAATGGTGAAGGTGCTGGGCAGAAAGGCTAAGGGCGTGGGTTCAACACCCACCCCTGGTAGTTTATTTTTAAAACTTGTTTTTTTTTTCCTATTTTTATCCTTTTTCCTTAAAAACCCTAAATTCATAAACCATAAACCTTTTTTAACAAACCTAATTTTTCAAAACCTCTTTTTTTTATAAACCCTAATCAAATTAGGTTCTTAGGTTTTTAATTTAATTAATTAACTTTTTTTAATTAAAATTAATTAGCCTTTTTTAGGTTTATTTAATCATCAAGAACCTTTTTCATCAAAGAAATCACTGAAAAAACATTGTTCTTTTTTTATTCTTATATTCTTTCTTTCGCGTAGTTTATTCTTCTCGCATTTTCCTCGTTATTGTAATTATTTCTCGGTTTGTAATAGTAATTAGGGTTTACTTTCTGCATTTCTATTATGTAACTTCCCTGAAGCATTATAATAGTATAGGGTTTTCTTTTCGTATTTACTTTCCTCACCTTTACAGTTTTTTTGCTATATTATTGTTGTTAGTAATTAGGTATTGTATGGCAAGATAATAACGAATCGATAGCTAACCGTAACTGCAAATATAAATATAACTGAAAAACAACACACCTTGCACACTCGTACCTCTAGGGTAACCTCCCTTATTGCCTTCGGATTACAAAACATTCATGTCCCTCAAAAGTAGGGACACTTTAGCAAAGTCCCTCGAAAACAAAGATCATAGTCCCTCGATGACCCTTTCGATGTTGCCTTCGGTAAATGATCTAGTCCCTTAACGATAATTGCTAAAGCGTCCTTACGAGTTGTCTTAGATGACTGTACGATGACCCACGTATGTCCCTTCACATCCAACGATAGGGTTTTGTAATAACTAATGGTAAGATAGCACTATCTAACGTAGGAGGAAAATTACAATAAAGACCTTGAGTAGGTAGAACGTTGTTAATCCCTTGCTCACAAAAACAAAACATTTTTTCATACAATTACACTTTTTCAAAATATTTTCAAACAAATACTTTGTACGTATTCTCGAGGACAGATACAAGGATCATTATAAAGTCTTGCCTCACATTGGCAAATTTTAAAACATTTTTCAAACATACACAACACAAAGCAATTTAAAAAAAAAAGTGAGCTAGTGATGAAGAGCCCGTAGATAACTACGAATAAAAAGGGTGCTAACACCTTCCCTTTTCATAACCTACCCCCCGAACACAAGAAAATTTTCAAAAGGTCTTTCCTGTTCTTTTCACCCTTTCCTTTATTGGATAAAAGAAAAGTCGATGGTAACTCTTGCTATCTGCGATATTTGCGATAAAATGCAAAACAAGTCAGTTCTCCCTGTATAACACTATCAAACAAAACTCTTTCCAATGAGAAATAAGCTTGATTGGGGATTTATCCTATCCAGATATGGGCGGGGAAAGTAAAGCAAAACCTTCCCACGAGGAACAAACTCAGTGGGGAATCAAAAGGAATATATACATTTCTATCTATAGCTGACACTCTATTAGAGGGAGTAAAGATATCATTGGCGAAAGGAAGTAAACTATTTTTGGGATAAACACAACCAAAGTCAATAAACTCAAGAATATCGAGAAATGCAAATGCGCATGAATGATTGAATAAATGTCATGAAATAGTGCACACTCAAGCTTGATTATTGATGAAGGGAAATCACTAGATCATCATGAATGAATAAGAAGCTTGAATCATTAAGGAACCATATGTCTCTGATCAATCAAATACTTGAACTTCTTGATCCAACACACATATCTTGTGAAATAAACAATGATATGATCTCTTGATACTATGTAAATGATGCAAAAAGAGGTGGGATCTTAGGTAAAAAATTAGGATACAACATTTATAATAAAAAAATTGCAGTTTATTTGGAGATCATATCTAGGTCTGGATCATCAACCCGACCTCGAGGATGTAGCAGTTTGTATTGCAAAAACTACGATCATACGGTTCAACGTTGTGGAAATGCACCACAACGACTGTGTCAAAATGCAGTTCGACATGCATCAAGAAATACCAGGCCCCCGACTTGTTTGTCACCTTGGCATCTACTTGTGGAATTATAACAATTGGAGAGAATACGCTAAAGAATGGTGTCGGATGTGGAAAATGCGCGACCAACATGTGCTATAATTCCATGTTTCCCCCACGAACCAAATAATGCAACACACAGAAGAATATTTGCGTTGGTACGAATCAGTTACTACACCTCAAATGTTTGTGTCCGACCCGAGGTATTTGATCAACCCATGCACACGAGTTGCATCGTCTTCAAATGCCGAACAACATTACCAACATTCATACACCACCCAACAACAAACCCAACACACATCAACCTCCCAACCAATAGAACGACATTACCGATCCACGAGCACCCAGCCTCAATCACAATACCAATACACACACATATCACACACAATCACAGTACCAAGAACAAAGATCATACATCTGACATTCCAATGTGTGCCCCTTAACATCTCACCTTAGCTCAAACATGGGCCTACCTGAGAAATATTCCCCAACCGACTCAATATACCATCAACCATCACATCACCATATCATCCATCAAACATATGCGTACCAAACTCCACAAAATTCATTTCCTTTGTACTCCACTTATTCCGATGACCAATGCTATCGACCAACTATGGAACTCATACTCCCAGTAAGACGACCAAACTTTGAGAACATGGATAACTAACTTTTTGAAAGTGGATCTTCTTGATACGGTAATCAGACGGATTTCATGGACCCTGACCACATTGAGCTAGCAGGGCCTCGACCCAACCACAACCACAAGAGAAAATTTGTAGACTCATACAATGAGTTAGGAGAGGATGCTAGCGCAGAATCACAGGTCGTTTTCGACTGCTGGACGATAATTAAATTATATGTAATTTTTATTCCCTGAATGTAATCGTTTTATTAAATTATAAATCTATTTTTTTATAAATTATTTATTATTATTATTTAAAATTAAAAAATTAAAAAATGTCAAATATTTGCACCTTGACGCCATATGAGGTGGTTGATGCAAAATCAAATAACTTAGACACCATCTCATATGGCATCTCCTCTTTAAAAAGGAAAATGCTTATTAGTAAGAAAACATGAAAATAAGAAATACAAGAATAAATCTCTACCATTAAATATCACCATCATCCCATGATCCCTATTAAAAAAAAGATTAAAATTAAAAATCAATTTAAAATTCACCTCTAAAATAATGACATGTGTGCATTCTTACATTTCTTCTTCAAAATATTTCATACTAAATAGCATTACTCTTTTAAAAATGGTGCATGCACCTTTTCATCTGACTTAACCACTTTGTCCAAATTCTAAATCTGATTATTTAGATAATTTTTTTCAAAAAATTGATTATTGATATTTTTTTTTTCAATACTTATTATTCTAAAAAAAATTAAAAAATGTTAGTAGTATTATATTATTCAAGTGAGAATTATTATTTTGACTTTTTTCTTAAAATTTATTTATTATGTAAGTATGCTTAAATAAATAAATATAAAATATTTGGATTTTTGTCCAAACTAGCCTTTCTCCCTTTCAATTTAGTCTCACCATTATCTAATCCAATGGAGAATCAAAACAAGGATAACAAAGTCAACACCGACAAATCCCGAAACAACAATCTCCCAAAAGTATTCCTTCACGGTCCTCTTCACGGTCCTCCCAACTTCTCCGTCACTATCCTCCGTCCCAATCCTTCTCACAATTTCCATATCTTAAACCCTTCTTCAATTCTCCCTCTCCAACAATTCATAGCCACAAATCCTCACCATGCCTCCTCCATCGCCGCAATCGTCACTATCAATCTCCACCCCGTAAATGCCGATGACATCCGACTTCTTCCCTCTCTCCGTTTCATCTGCACTCCCAGCGCCGGAACTAATCATATTGACCTCTCCGAGTGCCGCCGGCGGGGAATCCAAGTCGCCAACGCCGGGAATATTTTCTCGGCGGATGTTGCTGATATGGCCGTGGCTTTGTTGATTGACGTTAGCAGGAAAATTTCTGCGGCTGATCGCTGGTTGAGAAGACAACTTCACGCTACCTCTTGGGATTTTCCACTTGGTTCTAAGGTCTGCAATTTCTATTTTTAAATTTATTTTATCAATTTTTTTCAAAAGAAGAAAATATATATTGCCTAAAATGTTTATTTCATTTGAGTCAGAGATTGAACTCTAAATCATCCGAATATATATATATATATATATATATATATATATATATATATATATATATATATATATATATATATATATATATATATATATATATATATATATATATATATATATATATATATATATATATATATATATGATATGATATGATAGATTAATTGAAGTGTTTGATAAAGTATTATTTTTATTAAAAGATAATTTGGGAGGCTAATTATTAATTTGATTTAAAGTTGATATTAAGCAAGTTTATGGTGTTTCAGTTGACAGGAAAAAAGATTGGAATTGTTGGTATGGGAAGGATTGGCTCAGAAGTTGCAAAGAGGCTTGAAGGATTCAATTGCATGATATCATACAATTCTAAGAACAAAAAACCATTAGTTTCATACCCTTTCTATTCAACTGTCTTAGAACTTGCTACCAACACCAATGCACTTATTCTTTGTTGTGAGCTAAACGACCAAACAAGATACATTGTGAACAAAGAAGTCATGTTGGCATTGGGAAAAGGTGGGATTATAGTGAATGTTGGAAGAGGTGGTCTCATTGATGAAAAGGAATTGTTAAGGTGTTTGACTGAAGGTGAGATTGGAGGGGCTGGTTTGGATGTGTTTGAGAATGAGCCTCATGTTCCTAAAGAGTTCTTTTCATTGGATAATGTTGTTCTGTCGCCACATGCAGCTGTCGTAACTTCAGGGTCTTTCAATGGTATTTGCCAACTTGTGGAACGAAATTTGGAAGCTTTCTTTTCAAATAAGCCTTTGATTACTCCAGTTATATAGTTGATTGGATTGTTTATTGCATTTTTTTTGAACCCTTTTGTTGAATGCTTTTGAATAAGTTGGGTGTGATTGATATGTGTTAGGATGTTCTACATTTTCCAAAATAAATTGTGAGATCTATTTAAAGATGGAATGTGGTGTAATAATTTTAAATGAGGGTTATAATTAACTAAGAGTTGGTTAGGTAGTTAGTTAAGTTGGTTAGCTTGATTTAAGTAAGTTACTTGAATCACAAGCAATTATAAAACCAATCATTCCTATGCCTTTCATATAATGCAATATTCTTAAGCATGTGTGAAGCTTAAGTGAAAAATAATTTTTGAGCAAACTCTCTCTTTTGTTTTTCTCACTCCTTTACTTTATGTTACTTGTTTTGCAAGTAACATGTCGGTGTGCCATTAATTGACAACTAGAACTTGGTTCTAACATCAAAGTGAGTTGGTATTGATCCGTAAGGGAAATACGAGTGAAGTGTGAGGAAAATAGTGGGAAACACAGTGAAGAAAATTTACAGAAGTTTCTTGAAACAAAAGAAAGACGAACGCAAATGGTGGTTTCTCAACCAATATCCAGACTCTTCACGGAAGCAATTAGGAAAGGTGGATGTCTTAATTGAATCATTGTTTGGAGCACAAGATGTGCTTGAAATCATGCAAGAAAAGTGCAGATCATACTAATGCTCAAAGAACAACCTTTAAAGAATCAAGAAAGAAGGATTGCAAAGCTTTGTTCTACATTCAGTAGAATGTAGATTCTTACCATTTTGAGAAGATATCAAAGGCCACCAAATCAAAGGAAGCATTAGATGTGTTAGATAAGTATCATGATGGTGGAGAGAAAGTGAAGTAAGTGAAGTTGTTATCACTAAGGAGAAGATATGAACTGATGCAAATGGGGGAGAATCAGAAAATCAGTCATTATTTCTTAAAGTTGATTGTTTTAGTTAATCAATTGAAGACTTGTGGTAAGAAATCACTAAGCATCAAGTGGTTGAAAAGGTAATGAGATCCCTAACATCAAGATTTAATTTCATATTGTTGCAGTACAAGGATCTAAATATCTCAAGATCATGAAGATTGAGGATCTACTGAGCTCATTATGAGGTGACGATAATTGACAAGGCACCGAAAGAGAAAATCAGCAAGCATTGTAGCCTCAAGTAATGCAAAAAGATGGAGTTTAAATAAATTTCAAGAAGAAAGGCAAGGAGGTCTCAAGAATTCAAACGAGTACATTTATCAATTACTAAAATTATTATTTTATCAAATACTTAACTAACTTAATAATTATGAGTTATCAACTATGAACTATCAATATCTTCTAAGCTTATCGTGTGGTAGATTTGGTCACTCAACAGGTGGATGCACTGAGAAGAAAGCTATGTTGTCTGAAGTTAGAGGGGCCAAGGACATAGAAGAAAAATCTAAGGGAGACAATACTTGGGCAAAGGAGGATAAGGCCACTAGTCCTTGGTTGGTAGTCCAGAAAACCAAAAGAATTCAAAAGAAAAAGTATGAGCTAGGAAAGGAGTTGAAAGAGAAAACTGAGGTAGGAACGAATTTGAAAGCTATGGGAGAAAATAGTGGAAAGGGATCTAGATTCCTTGCCAAAGTAGAATCATGAACGAACCTATGGAGGACAACGAGACAAAAGATCAGATCCTCATCCAAGTAGAGGAACCCATTGGGGAAGAAGAAGACCCAAAGGATGTTGAGAGCCAACATTTGAGTCAAAATTAAGGAGTTATTAGCAAGGACAAGAGAAAAAGGAAAAAGGAAAAAAAGAAAGTTAAAACCCTCTCAATAGCGGCGTCTTGAGGAATCCAAAAAGTCAACTTTAAAGGAGCAACACGAAGTAACAGGTTGTAGGAAATGAACAACCTAATGATAGATGGGGAAGTTATATAACTTGTTATTGGATTAAAAATAAGAGAATACATTTGTGTTAAGGAAAAAGGTGTTGTCAAAGAGGAAGGGGGCTACGAGAAATAGGCGTAATAACCTGGACAAACTTGGTCCAAAAGCCTTAAGAGCACAAGGAGAAAATTAATAAATGTATTCTGATGAATAACCAAACACATCTATCAAACTTCTCCCCCCTTTAGAGGAAACTATTAGTAAAGGAGTAATGGAGACACCAACGGGGGGAAATGTTGAAATAAGCTCTTTAGAGGACGAATATGATAATGAATTTTTAAAAGAAACGCCAAGAGACATCCAAGGGGTGACAATCAATCATTAAATGTCTTTATGAATCAAGATCAAATTAAGATTATGTTTTGGAGTTGTCGTGGAGCTAGTAACAAGGACTTTGTTCGCGTTTGTAAGCATTATATTTGTAACACCCTGATTATTTATTGAACTATTTTAATAAATTAATTATTTGATGCTAAGTATTTATATGCGTTGTCAGCATTTTTGTTATGATGTTATGCCTTGTTGTGGGATAGTTACCTTAGAAGTTATTGATGTTAAGGTATTTGGGGTGTATGACTAATAATGTAGACACTTAGGGGTGGAAGGAGATTATTACTACTATTATAAATTAAATTAGAATATTAGAATAATATGGTGATAATAGTAATTAAATAATTATTTTAGTTGTTATTATGTAGAAGGGCATAAATGGAATAAGATATTAGGGGTCCAAGGGTTAAAGTAGTAAAAGAAGGAAAAAGGAAGGTTTTTGTGAAAAAGTCATATCGTAGAACGAGTATGAAGAGAAGAGGAGAATAGTGCACCAAGAGGCTAGGGAAAGAGAATCCATTGTTAAATCTTAGGAACCGTCAATCCAAGGTAAGGGTGGGGTTCCAACTTTCTAAGGGTATCATATAATGATGGATATGTTAGGGTTTATGACTGCCATAAATGTTGTGTGTTCTTGCTCATAGAATTTTGGGTGTGATTAAATTCATGTGATAATATGATGATTTGGTGATGAAATTGATAAAAATATAATGTTGAGATACCATGATTTGATGCGTGTAACATGTATGTTGATGTGTTGTTATTGATATGTGATAATATGGTGAATTTCTAAGTACTTTGGACTGAATGGGATTGAAATATATAAAATTGAGGAGGAACTGTGTAGGAATCGCAATAGCAATGTTACTGTCAGGAGGCCAGTACCGAGTGAGTCGTAAGTGTCACCGAGCGAGAGTCTTCGCCCAAGCAGCATCGGGCGAGACAGTTGTCGAGAGAAGAGGGAAAATTGAGTGCTCTTGGAAAATAAGCGAAGCGCCTCAGCGTCGTAGGGCGAGCGTGAGGCCATGAGGTAGCATTGGGCAGTCATCTGCGTCGTCGGGCGACACTTGGTTTTTCATCCTGCTTCTCCGGGTGAGCCTCACACAAGTAGACTGGGGCAGACTTATTTTAAAACTTTGCAAATTTGTATCTTTTGTTTCCGATTTCCGTTTGACGCACCGATTGAATCTAGGGGAAGCTAAAAATATTTTTTATCATATAAAAATACTTTGAACACAATGGTTAATTATTTGTTATGAGCTTATGCCCTTCTGTATGCAATTTTGTCTATTATGCTGAGATATGTGCATGGAATTGTGTGTAATAATGTTGTATGATGTTGTTGGGGTTGTATGATTTGTATGTTGCATGTGTAGACAACTGGTGGCATTAATGGTGAGTCATTAATGGATGTAGATATCAACGTGTTTTATTTTGTTGCATGGTTATGTCACATGCACTTCATGTTATGGACTTTAGTCTTATTTATTGGCTCTGATCCTAGATGGCGTGGATCAGGAGCGATATGAACCTCTTTGTTCATGATATTGGTTGGATTTGATCCTAGATGGCATGGATCGGGAGCGATGTGAACCAAATTGTTCACGATATTGGTTGCTTTGGTCCTAGATAGCGTGGATTAGAGAGCGATATTGGTACCACATGCATTGAGTCTGTGATTCGGTCTCATTGCATTGCATTGTTGTTAACATGATGTTTGAGTTGTGTGATTGAAGTATATACTACGTGATGATGGTTGATATGTGTGGATGATTATGTGTGATTGTATAAGCAATATGTAATATGGTTGTTGTCGATGTTGTGAATGTGTGAGATGTGGAATGTATGACTGTGCATGATTATATTCTCTGTATACTTATTATTATACATTCTCTTATATTGTTGTGATATCTCACCCTTATGTTGAAATG
This sequence comes from Vicia faba, assembly GCA_948472305.1. Classification (NCBI taxonomy): domain Eukaryota; kingdom Viridiplantae; phylum Streptophyta; class Magnoliopsida; order Fabales; family Fabaceae; genus Vicia; species Vicia faba. The sequence continues at coordinate 192,595,825 of OX451739.1, read as the reverse complement.
ATGTTGTTTTACCCCAAAATTTTCCCTCTCATTTCTCAAGAAATATCTCATAAGATCTCCATTGATTCAAGATTACACAGGGTTTAATCAGCTCAAGACACCTCCTCAACCACTGACAACTGAAAATTAGGGTTTGAGTTTGCACAGGGACAAATGGACTTTTAATGCCCCATATGACTTTCATGGATTATTAGGAACCCTCAATATTTCTCATGTCAAGTTTCAAGTCTTGGATCACATTTTTGCTCAGTCATTTAATCAGATGACCTAAAATCAGTTGTATTGGATAAAAAGTCAACTGTGGTCAACCTACAGTCAAATTTCATATTTTTTGATCCATATCAACATTATGAACTCATATATGTCAATTGATCAAGTTTGGATCACAATTCCTCAAGAAATTTGATCAAATCATCAAAAGGGCAAAATAGTCAAAATTAGGGTTTTGACTGAGGAGGTTCAATTTTTGACTTTTGACCAAGTAAATAACTTATTGATTTAAGACATGATCTCAAGGATTAAAATGCACCATCTTGACCTAATTGCATAGTTCAAATCATATCTCAAGATTATTGGATTGACAGATGAGTTTCAGTCAACTGATGAAAAGTCAATTGTACACTGAAAAGTCAAAGTTTTACTTTTTGATCAAAATTGAGTTTCAAAGATCATAATTCATCAAGACATGTCAAAATATGAAACTTGTTCATCAAGAAATTGAAAATTGAAAATTATTTTTTAAAAGTCAAAATTCTAAGACTTAGAATTTTTTCTAAGTGTTAGAAAATTAACTTTTTTTCATAACTTTGTGCCAAATTTCCACCATGATACAAGATGATTCAAGGGAATCTTACAACATGAAAGTTGTATATCTCAATGAGATCTAAAACTTTGTAGGGAAGAACTTTTTCTAGAAATTCTTGGATTTCAAGTTATGAATTTGTGAAGACATGCTCATGAAACTTAAACACTTAGTGAAATTTTGCCCTAGTTAGGCAGATTTTTGGTACCAACTTCATGGCAACTTTTCACCTAGTTCCAAATTGAATTTTCGAAAATTTAAAACATAAATGTTTTATAGGATGTTACAATATTTCCAAAATGTCCAAGTACTCATTGAGATCATACTTGAGCTGAGAGAATCGAAGGCCGGAAGTTAGGGTTTCAAACTTGATTTACAAGGAACATTTTGTGATGAACATGAACCAAATCCATAGTCATGCTGCATAATCTCACTTTTCAAGCCCTCTAACTTGTGTATCTATCCTTAATCATAATATTACACAAAATTTATGGCTACTATCCATTAAATCCAAGCTTTGTCTAAGTTAACTTGTCATTTTTGGAAGAAAGGCAAGACTTCCATTTTGGAAAAGTATGCTTTTGCAAATGTCAACCCTTATTGAGCCTCTCAATGGTTCTTTATGCACACACAGCATCTACAAGTTAGAAGAAAGCTTGTTTAAAGTTCAACCACTCTACAGTAGCATGGTACAAGCTTTGGAAAGATGTTTGTCATGTTTGCTTCAAAAACAAGTAAAGTTGCCACAACTTGAGATTTCAAATTATGAGTTGTTGTAACACTTGAAACCTCTTGCCTATAAATATATACACTATTTTCAAGATAACACACGAATTTTAAGACCCTGAAACTCCCTCAAACACTCACAAACCATAAATTTCTCAAAAACACCATTGATACACAATTTTGACCTTGAACTTGTATCTCTCATTTCCCTCGTGCGTTTTCCCTTAAATTTATTTGCAAAGCTTCTATACCTCAAATATAGTCCATCCCTGTCCTTTTTTTGAAACTGTAACATCTCCATCACCTTCCTCCATAACCAAAAAGCAGAGTATGCAACTCGACTTCTCCAGACCATTCCAACCATCCATAGCTTAAGCTAAGCATTGCATTAGCTTCCTGGGAATTTGAGGAAGCTAACCTGATCATCACAACTCTTTGAAAGCAGCTCAAACTCATTTCACGATTTCCAATTCTTGAGGTATTTTTCTGAACTCCCGTCTCTTCATTCAGGCATTGTTAGACTTTCATTTTCAAAGATAAAATGTAGATATCATTGCCCTGAAGCTGTACATATTCATAGTTTTCATTTATATTGCCTTAGCTTAGAGAATTTTAGGTTTAAATCTTTGAAAAAAGTTAGGTCAGGATTTGGTACTTTTAGAAATTCATGCTCATCTTTGAGAATTAGTTTAATTTATTTACATATTTAGAATCGTGGTGAAATTTCTAATAAGTTTGATGTTGGAAGTTTTAAAAATGGATGAGAAATAAGTGAATTACAGGGACCCTGGCTGGAGGTTGATGATGAAGTTCATTTCTAGAACTTGTTTTGTATTATATATTTATGTTTTGGTTTAAGTTAACGGATGTACAACCACCCCAGTGGTAAAGGCAGCGCACGTTTATGGTCAAAGTCATGGGTTCAAGCCCCAACGCTGCCTTTTTTCACATTTCTCGAACATTTTCTTTCTTTTTGCTACAAACCATGTGCGCTTGGGCCCTGGGTCAGCTGGGCTTTGTCATTTTTGTTTTTAATCCCCTCTGTTTCATTATCACAACCTCTAGCCCATTTCTTTTTTTTTTTAAAACAAAAACCCTTAATGGGTCAGGCTTCAAACAAAACTGTTTTTTTCCTAACATACACCCTAAATGCCATTTTCACCCCCTGACTTTTATTTTTATATTTTATTTTATTTTATTTTTCTTTATTATTATTATTATTATTATTATTATTATTAATAAAAATCCAAAAATATATATTTTATTTATTTGCATTTTACATACTTATATTTTATTTTCTTTATAAACTAAAAAAGACAAAAAATATTTTCTTAAACAAATTTAATTTCTTTTTCTTAATAAATTAATAATTAGATTTAGGTTTAGTTATTTTCTTTTAAAATTAACTTAGAATTTAGGCTTCTTTTAATTAATTAATTTCCATATTATTTTGATTAAACTTAAACCCTTTTCTAAAAAACCCTAAAAAATGCTTTCTAACTTAATTTCTTTTCTTAATTAGTTTAGGTTTAATTTTTATTTATCTTAATTAATCATTTTCTTTTAGTTAATTAGGTTAAAACCGTTTCCTCAAAAACCAAACAAAAGTCCACTTCTTTTTCCATTTATATCCTTGCACATTATATTTATTCATTTCTTGTACATTATTCAATACAGTTGTAATAAATGATTAGGTTTAATTTCTTGCAATCCCCATTTGTAAATTTGTATACCCCATCCCCCTAATGATGTAATAGTGTAGTAAATATACTTTCCGCAATTTATTGTTTTCATATAAATGCTAGTAATTAGGATTTGTATGGAAAGATAAAAATTAACAAGTAGATAACCCTAATCAAAGTTTAAATGCATGCAAATCAAACACACTATTCGCACACGCACCCTTAAGGTTAACTCCACTTGTTGCCTAAAAAATGGTCATGTTATGCATGTGGGATGTCTTAGCAAAAACAATAAAAATATACAAGATCATAGTCCCTCGATGAAGCTACAAATGTTGCCTTTCAAGTGATCTTAGTCCCTCAAAGAGAAGTGCTAAGATATCTCACAACATTGCTAGCATGACTATACGATGACCCATGCCCGTCCCTTTACATCTAAAGATAAGGCTTCTTACAAATCAATGGTAAGATAGCAATATCAAAGGAAATGAGAAATGAACAAAATACTTTTGAGTAGGTAGAAACGTTCTTAGTTGCTTGCTCACTTTTAAAACAAACATCCTTGCTCACTTTCAAAACAAACACTTTCAAAACAAACAAACACTTTCCAAACATGAAATATTTTTCAAAAGTCCAACACTTTGTATACGTTCTTACGAAACGAGAACCATTACAAAGTTTGAAAGTGTGAGGTGTGAAAAAGTGTTTTAAGTTGTGAGCAAGAAATTAACAGTAACTACCCACTCAAGGTTTTTCTTGTATTTTTCTTCCTCCTTTAGATAGTGCGACCCATACCATTAGTTAGTAGGAAGCACTATCTTTGGATGTTTGAGGGACAGGCGTAGGGTCGTTGTTATGGTCATTGGAGGCAACATGTAGGGATACCTTTAGCAATTTGATGGGACGTCATCATATATTTGTAGGCAACGACGAGGGACAAGATCATATACCATAGGCAACTTCGAGGAACATCGAGGGACTATGATCTTTATGATGATTTGTAATTGAGGGTTTTTGCTAATGGTACCCCTATGTTCGAGGGACATGACCATTGTTTTTCTGAGGCAATGAGAGGGGTTGCCCTAGAGGTGAAATATGCAAAGTGTACTTGATTTTATTCATTTATCTTGCAATTAGGGTTAGCTACTGACTTCTTTTATGTCTTGCCATACAATCCTATTAAGCTAAGCAATTACAGTAACAATAAAATAGTAAAGCATAAAGAAACATCCTACACTATTACATCGCTTCGGGAAGGGGGTACAGACCATAAAAACTTTGGGGGAAAACAGTAAAGAAACCCTAGTTTAAAACTATTACAAACCATCACCCGTTATAATAATTGGAAAAATAATAATACGGAAAATAATAAACGCGCGAAGATTAAAAAGGGAACAAGTTTTTAAAACCCTACAAAATCTAATTATTTAATAAAATATTTTGGTGTTTTATTGAGAAAAAGATTTGAAATTTTAACCTAATTTTAATTAATTTTTAATTAATGAAATAACTCAAAATAATTAACTTAAATTAATTTATTTACCAAAAATTAAATTTAATTAGAAAAAACCTAAGTCTATTATTTTTTATGATTTTCTGATTTTATGATAAAAATAAAATTGGTTTTAAAAACATAAAACAATTAAATAGATAAAATAATTAAATAAATAAAAATGACTGGGCCTGATGTATGAAGTAGAATGGGGGTGTGCCTCAGGAGTTTGTTAGTCCTAAAACAAGCAACCCCAATGCCAACATGTGGTTCAGTGTTGTTGGCCCCTTTAAGGTCTATCATGAGCTCTCAGATCTGGAGCGTTGGATCTGGCGTTGCCTGGATCTAATGGTGATGATGATAGAGTGTGTGGTATGTGCGCTTGGTGTGGAACCACTGAATCTGCAAGGAACAATTCATAAAAATATTATGCAAGAGGCATGGATCGAACCCCTGCCCTTGGACACCACAAAGCCTTAATGCGCGATGTCTCAACCGTTAGGACGACTATACATCTGGTAACATAAACGTATCCATAAATATATAATATAAATAAAACACTAAAGGTCAAACCAATCAAAACGCGCATACAGCGTGGGTCTCTTCCATTTGAATGGACCAAGCAAAAGACTCCATTGTGCCACACAGAGTCCTCGGCCAGTCAAACAACCCTAGACGGTGGCTCCGGTGACCATCTCCAGTTGGACAAAAATTCAATCATGTGAAATTAAATGAAAAATAACAAGAAAACAATCCTACTAGACTAGTTAGGCCCTTGCGAATTTGATGGTGGGGTTTGTTTTGTCTGAAAGTCCTTGTATCATTGAAAATGAAGCTCGACTAAAGCTTTTCCCTAACAATGGAAAATCTTCATCCTTGCGTTAGACCTCACATGTAATGATTATAAACTGTCATAAATAGTAGCATGAACACATGTATGCATAAATAATTCATTTATATTACATGATCAAAAGATTTGGATTCACGAAAGTATACCAGACCAATGACACTTGAGGGAGAGATTCTGGGCACGATTTTGCTTGAGTAATGGTTGAAACAAATTCCTGGGAACCTCAGGGTGATAATGGAACACCTGGAATGGATTGAGGATGGCTGGATCGTGTGATACAAGTTGCACCTCCATTTGATAAATTTTGAAATTTTGCTAGGGTTTATGGAGGCAGCTGCGCATGAGGCTGTGATCTTATGATGTTATCCTTATATAGGGAAGCACATTAGGTAAAAAATAATCAAAAGAAATCAAATATAATCATGGTTGTTAAGACATGAAGATTTGATTCAAAACTTTCTAAAACAAAAATATCTTTTCCTCCTTTTGTTTCATGTGTTTTTGTACAGCAAGCTAAGCTTATTGGGCTTCTAATCTTGACCAACAACAAATCCCACATGCCTTGCACCCCCTCTTGCATTTTATTTTGATTAAATTTGTATTTAATTTAATAGTAATTGTTGTACCCAAAAATTTTCCCTCCCATATTTCTCAAAACATTTCAAGAAAGATCCCCAAGTTGCTCAAGGTAGTCCAAGGGTTGGCTATACAAGCTCTCTCCTAAGGCAGTCTACCTCAAATTAGGGTTTCATGTTGCATCAAGATACTTGAGTCCAAGGGACCCCAAATTCTCAACATTTTCCTAATATGTTCTCAAGATCATCCATGTCAAGTTTCAAGCCTTGCAGAGGAAGTTTGCTCAGTTAATTGCTCAAAGGTCTAAAAATCGATTGTGCTAGGGCAAAAGTCAACTGTGACCTACATACAGTCAAACTTCAAGATTTTTGGTCAAAATACTTATTTTGAAGTATATTTCATCATCTTATAAAGGGTTGATCATGATTCATCAAGGATTTCTCATAATTCATCAAGACTCAAAAGTTGCTAAATTAGGGTTTTACAGGAAAAGTCAACCCAACTTTGACCAAGCATAACTTTCTCATACTTTATGAGAAATGACCCATCCAAATCTCATTTTGAAGAGGATGAAATCCCCTACAATCCATCTTCAGCTCCCAAGTTCAAAATATGCACTCACAAGAAGTTATAAATTTGGACATTATAGGTCATTTTGAAAAGTCAACAAAAACACCTTTTTTGTCAAAGCTTCATACTTGAACATGGAATATCAAATTGAGATGAGACCAAAAGGTTTGATTATAGGACATCTCAATATTTATAAAAAGTCCAAGAAAACTTCCAAAGAGTCAAAATTGAGGAAGTTATGTATTGGTGAAGTTGACCTTTTTTGCAAATTGCCAAAAGTTAACTATCCCCAAAACTTCAAATTTTGCCAAATGGGCCCATTCTTTTGAGTTGGCATCATAGCCCACGCGCTCTAGCCTTTGCCACTTGTCCATATCATATTTTTATTAATTATTTTGATTTTTATTTGAATTAATTTGATTTAAATCAAAATAAATCAAATAAAAATCCAAAGCATTGATAACAAGGGATTTTGTGCTTGTTTCAGGTTCCAATTACAGCTAACATCATTCAAATTCGTGCCAAGCCTTAGAGTGCACAAAAATATTAAAAATAAGCCATATTTGGAAATATCTTCAAAGCAAATCAAATCAATATCCAAAGCATTGAAAGAAAAAGATTTGGACACAACTATTAACCCTAATACATTGCTGGATACATAAGGGGGGGAGGCAGATCAAAAGCGAGGTTGGAAAGAGGCGCTAGAACAAGAACAGAATTTGCAAAAACAAGAAAAAAGTGGGAGATCGAATTGGTGGTTAGAGGCGTCCTCAAGGCTTGGTATTTGTCCCAATCGTTTCCTGGCATTCTCAGGAACCTAAAGCAATTAAAACCAAGCGTTTTCAAGCCCTCCCATGCATTGTAAGTCCGTAACGGTATCACCCTTTTCTTGAATTCGAAAAGCTTTATTCTTGCATCAATAGTGTAAAATAATGGCATATTCTTGATCACCATGTTGTTTGCAAACTTTCTACAATAGCCAATTTCATTTATATGGCATGTGTTGTAACTCACCATTGTTAGGTTTTCAAGCTTTGGTTTAGGGCTTTTTATTTCAGGAACAATTAGCCTTGGAAATGGCTATGGTTGTGATCAGGAGGACGAGACGAATCTAACCATGGTGTTAGATTCCATTTATATGGCCTGTAGGAGATTTTGGAACGAGCCTGACTTGTAGCAACGAACAACGTCCGTGGGTATAGGTCTCAAGGTTTTTAGCCACGGAGGGAAGAAGAAGACGATTAGCTGTCGTCCTACCATTGGCTTGTTTAAATGAGCACGCGTTTTCTGTTTTTGTTTCCATTATATTTCACTTTTTATTATATTATTATTATTTGGCAATATGATAACAATAAGAACAACATAGCCCAGTGGTTACCAGGTGGACGTTCAAGGCGTGGGAGGCTGGAGGTCAGGGGTTCGATCCATGCCTCCAACATTTGTTATTTTTCCTAATTATTTCAGGTGATTCAGTGTGCGCTTAGGCCTGATGTCCATCACACTCCTTCCTCATCAACGCACCAGATGGCCAGATCTGGTGGCCACCATTGAAGGCACACCATAGACCAAGTCAAACGCAATGCACTGGATTGCAAAAGTCAAAGTGGATCTTCATCAAATGGGCCCAGATTCCTGCTTTCTACACCTCCAATTCAGGCCCATTTTTTCTCCATTTTTTTATATATTTTCATTTAATTATTTTTATTTATTTACTAACCATCAAATGATTTTCTTTTTTATCAAAAAATCACAAAAAAATATTTTATGTCCAAATAAATTTAGAATTTTATTTTTTATCAATAAATATTAATTAATTTAATTAGGTTAATTTTAGATAACTTTCATTTATTTTGCAAATAATTAAAAATCAATTAGAATAACTAGGTTTTAACATTAATTTAATTATTTTATTTCTTTCCTAAAATAACAAAAATCCAAAAATATGACATTTAATCATTTTTCATTTATTAATTTAATAACTAATTAATTTAGCATTTAATTTTAGAATTTAATTTCTTTTCTTAAAAAATATTAAAAACAACAAAAATATTTTCTTTTAATTAGGAGGGTCAAAACCCTAGTTTCGCATTCGATTCAATTTTCTCGCCTGTTTTATTTTTATTCAATTATTGTATCTGCTCCCGGTTTGTAATATTTAAATTAGGACATTTATTTATTTTTACCGCTTTTAAATTTCAAAGGTTTTGTTTTTGACGATGTAAATACCCGACGCCTTGTAATAGCGTAGTTTTAATTTCCGCATTTTAAATTCCGCAAATTATTAACTATTAGATGTTTGATAATAGGGTTTGCATGACAAGAATGAATGACTAAATTTAAAACAGTTAGATCACCCTAAACATGTGCAAAGATAAAAATAACTGAAATCAATACACTCGCACATGCGCACTTTTAGGGTACACTCCCACTTGGTTGCCTTCGTACACGGTCATTGAGTATAGGTTGTTTTAGAGGTCGCCCTCTTGTCTAAAAGATCATAGTTGCCTCGAAATGGTTGCCTCAGATATTGTTGCCTCAGATAAATGATCTAAGACATTAGGGTTACCACTAAGACGTCCTAACATTGCTTTAGTGACCGTATGTCCCTCTTTCGAATTGACCCTCAAACTCCAACGAAGGTGCTACCTACTCACTAATAGTGGGATAACATTGTCTAAAGGAAACAAACATGGAACGATTCCTTTTTCGAGTAGGTAGATTAGTTCTTAGATACTTGCTCATCCAAAACAAAACTTTTTCACACTTTCACTCTTTTACAAACAAGTTTTCAAAAACACTTCATTACACTCTTGAAGACAGAAGCAAGAGTTAAATCGAAGTCAAAACAAAAACTTTTCAAAACCCACAAACACAAAGAAAACAATTTTGAAAATGATGAGCAAGTACCTAAGAGCCCATAGATAACTACGGATAGAAAGGGTGCTAATACCTTCCCTTTCTATAATCTACCCCTCGTACTCAGAAATATCTCAAAAAAGGAATTTTTCTGTGCTTTTTTCCTTTCCCTGTTGGATAAAATAAAAGTTGGTGGCGACTCTTGCTTATCGCGACATTTTGCGAAAACAAACGCAAAACGCGAACCAGCATTCCAAAAACAGCCAGTTCTTCCCACCGTATCACAATAATTCAAATAAATAAAAATAAAAATCATAATAGTGAATGTATAAATTTAGAGGTCATTGGTTATGTCATAAACATGTTTGAACCTGAACAAATCAGGTCCATCAACTCAAAAATGTGATTTTACTCAAAGTTGACTTCATGCATTTTCACAAATTTGTCCAACTTGTGCAATCTATAACTTTCTAAATTTTCATCTTTTGAAGATGATCTTGGACTTTTTGAAAAGCTCAAGTTGTCCTATACAATATCTCTTTTAATAAATTTTGCATTTGGAGATTTTATCTTGATGTAATTTTCCTTGACAAAAAGTGTCTTTTTGTTGACTTTTAAAAGGACTTGTAATGTATTGGCTCATATCTTTCCAATGATGCATTTTTTGGACTTTGGAATAAAAACAAAGTTGTAGAGGATTGGATTCCCTTTAAAATTAGCTTTGGTTGGGGAAAATGGATGAAGAATGTGAATGTTATGCCCTGTCAAAGTTCAGTTGACTTCTCTTAAGAAAACCTTAATTTAGCAACTTTTGACTTTTGATGATTTGAGAGCTTTCCTTAAGGAATCATGATCAAGACTTAATAAAATGATTAATGTCACTTCAAAATATTTATGTTGACCAAAAATCTTGAAGTTTGACTATATATTGACCACAATTGACTTTTGACCTAATATAGTTGATTTTCAGTCATCTGATCAATTGACTGAGCAAACTTGTGATGCAAGGCATGAAACTTGACATGAGCATTATTGAAGACATGTAAGGAACCATGGAGACCACTTGATACCTTTAAAATCCAAAATTCCTTGTGAAAAGTGAAACCCTAGTTGGAAGTTCATTGCTTAGGAGGAGAATGTGTCTGATCAATTCTTGGTCAACCTTGAGCATTTGAGAACCCTAGGAGTATTTTTTTTTTTGAGTAAAATGAGAGGGAAATTTTTGGGGTACAAGAATATGGTCAGTACTCTAAATACCAAATGGTTCATTTCGTCGGTGGCAAGTCCAGGCCTAAGGTTCCTCGATTCTAGGGCAAAATCTTGAAACAAAGAATCAATTTTCTTCCATTGCAATGGATCAACTACATGTCGAATTTTTCCATCACACACTCTTTCATCTGCATGCCATATAGTATTATTTTCATCACTAACATTAGCAAACAATATCTTGAACCATGGAATTATCGGTAGGTACCACATCACCTTGACATGAACACCCTTGCTAGTTGCACCATCATCGTCATCAACACCATTGTCCTTCTGTTTGTAGCGCGACACTTAACACCTCAGGCACTCGTTCAAGTTTTCAAACTCTTTTCTATATAAGATGCAATCACTACGGAAAGAATGTGTTTGACATAGTCCAAACCCATTGGACATAATATCTTCTTGGCCTCATAAGTACGGTTTGGAAATTTGTTACCTTCAGGAAGCATTTCTTTTCATCAATTCAAGCAATTCAGTGAAACTTTTATCCGTCCACCCACCTCTTGCCTTAAGATTAAATAGTCTTAAGAAAAGTGACAATCTTGTAAAACCCTTACATATCTGATACAACGAATCTTCCATGTCTCTTCGCAAAGTATCTACCATACTAGATTTCTTGAAAGCATCAACTCCAATATCACGAATGATTTCTTCTACTTTATCAGTCATACATTCATCATTTTCAATTGTTTGTGACAAAGGTCTCTTTTTGTCTCTTCACCATGTCATACTCATTTCGTGTAATTTTTAACAATTCCATCACAACCACAATGATTTAATATAACATCCCTTGGATTTTTTTTCGTATTATAGCATTTCATACAAGGACACCAAAAGAATCTCATTGTTATCAGGAAGGTTTTTTCCGCAAAATCAAGAAATTGTAACAATCTATTCTCATACTCGCTACTTAATTCACTGGCTTACATCCAACTACGATCCATAATCACATAAAGCTTCTGAAAATAAAATAAAAATAGTACACATTATTACATCAAACTATGTGTAAGAAGGGATATCAAAGAAGTGAAAAAGAAATTGGAAAACGTATAGATCTTTCCAACTTCCAAGAATATAAAGCATATAGAATTAAAGAATCAATAATGATCAAAATTAACACGCATGAAATCTTTTGGCTTTTAGACTTTCAATGATCAGAGAAGAAGAAGAATCCGAAGAAACTATATAAATGTGGAATTCCTCTTTGAACCAAAACACCAAAAGAACTTCATCCAAAGAAATTAGAGAAGAAGAAGAATCAAAATGATTACTCTCAACAATGTTGTTATGATTGTAGAGGTTATTCCTGTGCAAAACCCTACTCATAATCAAGAAGTGGAAAAAAGCCGCTCTTGTGCAACAACACTTTTAAGACTTATGAGAGCTCACAAGAAGAGGAAATTAAGAAGACGAAGAAAGGTGAAAAGGTCAGTCATCATCGATTCTGATGATGAGGATGAAGCAGATTATACTTGGTCAAACTTTCTCTCAGCCAGAAGATTTAAATATGATTATCAGTATGATGGAGCCTTTTTGTAAGGATTATCTAATGAAAGTTTTATTCAACTTAATTTTTATTCAATTTAACTCTTAGTATGATGTACACTTTATGGTTATATGCTACATAATTTGAATAAAACCAAAACGAAACAATCCACAATAATTATTCGCAACAACAACAATGAACAACAACAAGAACAACAGTAATGGAGAATAACAATAATAACATGCCAGAGAATAATAGGGAGAGAGTTTTTTCGTTCCCTATAGCTCCTTGGAGAAGAAGTGTTCTTCCGTTGGCTGAAGAAGAAGTGTTCTTTCGTTGGCTGGAGAAGAAGTGTTCTTTCGCTAGGGTTCGAAAAGAAAATGAAAGAGACACTGAGGGGATAAAAATTGTAAAGTGTATTTATCTCGGTTTTACTTAAAACCGGGGTAGCATATTCGATGTAAAATCTATACAAAATAAAGACGCATTTTTGGTTGCAAACAAAAATGAAAAATTAGGGAGTTTTTATCTCGGATTTACTAAAAATGGAGGTAACATATCCGATGTAAAATCTTTAAAATAAAGGCTTATTTTTGGTTCCATATAAAACATTAAATAGCAGGAGCTGGGAATCGAACCTCAAACCCTGAGCATATATTTATGTCGGTTTTATAAATATCCGAGGTAACAGACTTATTGTTATTATTTTTAAAAAAAATATGCTTCGTTCACATGTACCCGCGGTTTTGTTTTGTACGTTGTGAAAGCTTCGTCATGAAAAGCGTTATTTGTTGTAGTGACTCTTTGAATTTTGGGACTCTTTTTCACCAAAATTCTGAAAATTCCCTTTACTCTTCACGGGCCATTTTCCTTTCGACTTCTTGCTCTTCTCATTGAACCGTGCTTGCAAAGTGATCTTTGCCTTTTCCTTGTCGTTACTCCTCTCGTCCATCCTTTTCTCATGAGCCTCAATAGATCTTTGAAGCTCATCTTTTCTCAATGTCGGAAGATCCTTCGACTCTTTAATCACCACTATGATGTTGTCAAATCTCGCTGTCATAGAACACAAGATCTTTGACACAACATTCTGGTCTAAAACAACCTCTCCACAAGACTTAATTTGATACACCAATAGCGTAATTCGCGTTACATAATCGTTGATTGTCTCCTTCTTATCCATTTGAATCAATTTAAATTGACGTTTGTGAGTTTGTAACATCACCAACTTTGCCTTATCAACCCGTGCATATGCCTTTTCTAAGATTTTCCACGCTTCTTTTGCCGACACATAATCACCAACTTTCTCAAAGTTGTCACCATCAACACATTGATGGATCAAGCAATGACTTGTTTTCAAGTCTCTCAGGATGAATCTCAGTGGCACCTTTTAGACGTGACTCTTGATTTTTGTCCCTCCAGATGAGACAAAAACTCCCTCACATGAGGATTTAATTTTTCCCAGAGAATCTAAGTCTTCTAGACAGAATTGTATATAGCCCAACTTATGAGACTATAAGTCCCTCAGGCAAGATGTTTTACCTACTTTGGCGAAATTCCATTGAGCCCTAAGGAATTTTTTTTAAGTATCTCAAATTGGATCTTTGTCGCACCTCTTAGGCGTGAGCCTTGAGTTTCGTCCCAGTCAAGGAGACACTAAGTATCTCAAGCGAGGATTTAGTTTTGCCTAGAAAATCTAAGTCTTCCAGACGGAATTGTATATAGCACGATTGGTGAGACTATATGTCCCTCTAACGAGGCATTTTATCTACTTAGGTGAATTTCTATCAATCCCTCAGACCAGACTTATTCTTATGTCTCTCAGGCTGGATCTCTGTCGCACATCTTAGGCGCGACCCTGGAGTTTTGTCTTGCCCGAGGAGACACTAAATCTCTTAGACGAAGATTTAATTTTGTTTGAAAAATCTAAGTATTTCGGACGGAATTGTATATAGTCTGACTGATGAGACTATAAGTCTCTCTGGCGAGACATTTTAGTTTAGTCTATTATTCAATGTATATATTCTCATCAGTGACATTAATTGACTCGAAGAATTTATTTTTACCCACTCCAATGGCAGATAAAAACAATAGCGATAGCATCATCAGTGAAGAATCTGAAAACAACAAGAACAACCTCCCAAAAGTATTCCATCACGTTCCACCAGAATTCTCCTCCATTCTCCAACCCAAACCATCACAAAACTTCCATATCTTAAACCCCGGTTGCCTACCCTCTCTCCACCAATTCATAGCCACCAATCCTCACCAAGCCTCCTCCATCGTCGCCATAGTCTGTAGCCATGTCTACACCGTCACTCCCGACCTCCTCCAACTTCTCCCCTCCCTCCGTCTCATCTGTTCTAGCGCTGGTACTGATCACATTGATCTCTCTGAGTACCGCCGTCGGCAAATCCAGGTCGCCGGTATCGGAAATCTTTTTTCCGACGATGTTGCTGATATGGCTGTGGGTTTGTTGATTGACGTCAGCAGGAAACTTTCCCCCGCCGATCGGTTCTTGAGAAGACTGCTTCAACCTTCCTCTTGCGAGTTTCCACTTGGTTCTAACGTCTGCAATTTCATAAGTTATTTTTTTTAATTTATATTTATGAAGAAAATAATTTGTATCAGATGTCTTTTAGGTCGATGATATTTTATAAAATGTTAGCTTCCATTCATGGCGATTTTCAGTATTTAAACAGTTTCATTCATGGTAAAGACTTTTGCGATTTCGGTCCATACGGATGTGGTTGCTATACTGGTTTTGATAACAAACATGCGAACTGTGTTTCAGTTGACAGGAAAAAAGATTGGAATTGTTGGTATGGGAAAAATTGGCTCAGAAGTAGCAAAGAGGCTGGAAGCATTCAGCTGCAAGATATCATACAACTCTAAGAACAAAAAACCATTAGTTTCATACCCTTTCTATTCAACTGTCTTAGAGCTTGCAACTAACACCAATGTACTTATTCTCTGTTGTGCACTAAATGACCAAACAAGACACGTTGTGAACAAAGAAGTCATGTTGGCATTGGGAAAAGGAGGAATCATAGTGAATGTTGGAAGAGGTGGTCTCATTGATGAAAAGGAATTGTTAAGGTGTTTGATTGAAGGTGAGATTGGAGGAGCTGGTTTGGATGTGTTTGAGAATGAACCTCATGTTCCTAAACAGTTCTTTTTTTTGGATAATGTTGTTCTTTCACCACATGTAACTTTAGAGTCTTTCAATGGTATCAGCAACGTTGTGGAGCAGAATTTTGAAGCCTTATTTTCAAATAAGCCTCTGATTACTCCAATTATATAGTTCAATTGAATTGTTTATTCACATATTTTGTTGGCATTTTGTTGAATCCTTATGAACTTGTTTGTTCTTTGGATGTTTCTAGGCCATGCTCGCATGGTTAGTAATCAATAAGATGTTTCTTGGACACGTTTGTCAAATGAACCTAAAAAAGTGAACATGTAAGAAATAAGTGGTTTAAAGATGGAGATAAGAATACAAAGTTTTTCATAGCATAGTCAAATTAAGATATGCTAGTAATAAAATCACTAGAATGAGACATGACAATATTTTTTTAGAGGAGGACATTGAATTAAATAATCATGTTATTAGCTTCTACAAAATTCTATTTAGCTCATAAAGTAATTGCAGTTATATTGATCTCGTGAAAAGAACTATCTCACAACTTATAACTCAGGTAGATAATGAATATTTTGCTAAAATGACTCTGTCAGAGGAAATTAAGAATGTAGTGTACAATATCAGTGATAATTATGCTTCTGGCCTTGATGGAATTGGAGATGTTTTTTCTAAGCCTATTGCAATATAGTAGGGAGTGATGTGATTGATTCAGTGAATCAATTATTTTCTTATAATCAATTCTTTGAATAAGGTTGAATCCTTCCTAATCTCAATTCAATCAATGTGACTTTGATAACTAAATACTATGAAGTAGATTCTATAGAGCAGTATACACCTTTTGTACTTATAAATTTTCAATTCAAAATCTTCACTAACATTATTGCAAACAAGTTGGAAAACTTAACTCCTAAAATTATTTTAAAACACCAAAGAGGATTCATTAGTGACAAATACATTTATTAGTTTATTGGGATTACTTTAGAAGCCACCAATATGTTCGACAAAAAATTCTTTGGAGATAATATAACTTAAAAAATAGACAACAAAAAAGTCTTTGATACTTTAGATTGACAATACATTATTAAAGCTCTTGCTAAATTTGGTTTTAATCAAAAGTCTTTTGATTTGATAATTACCATTCTACACCTAGCTAAACTATTAATCATGATAAATAGAAAAATTATAGGATTTTTTTTTTGCTTTATAGGAGTGAGGCAAGGAGATCCTGAAGGTAGAGAGAACACAAGAAATAGGGCGTTTGAATTGTGTTCATAGAAAATATTCTCTTTTAGAAATTCTTAGCACTCAAATGATAATAGTTATAAAGACAATGAAAATAAAAGGACACAAGTATTTTATCCAGGTTTTCCGTTAACTAGGCTACTTCTGTCCACCCTCGCAAGGATGATTTCACCTTATCCAAGGACTTAATCCCCTATAACCAAACTTATTACACTTGCATGGGCAACCGCCAGTGTCTAACACACAATGACGCATTCAGTGATCCAACAAGATATAACGTTCATTGACCCAATAGAATCTGATCCCTCAAGATCTCCTACTAGGATTTCCTTGCAATGATATCCATCAGTGATCTTACAAGAGTTTGACCTTCACTCGGTCCCCTTTGAGATGTGACTACCATTGATCCAACAAAATCTGATCCCGTAGAATCTCCTATCAGGATTTCCCATAATGACAAGCAACCATTATATTCTTGAGATTCAATTTTCACCAAGCCTCCCAAGGAATCTATCAACAACAATTGATGGTGCTCTTGTGTTTACATGATTACTTCTTTTAAGCAGATTACACAAGTATTTAAGCACATATTGTTTAACACTTCTACGAGCAACAACTCAAGTGTTAAAACAATTTACATGAAGAGATCTGAACAGAAACACTATACGATCATCAACTCTAGTGTTCATTACAATGTTCTACAAAGATGTATATGATCAGAAGTTTGAGCAACATCTTATAGTGTTCTTCTTCATATTCTTGTTGAGCAAGCTACGAGCAACAACTCCTTACTTCTTCTAAGATCTACCAAGATGTATATAATTGAAAGTTGAATAATATCTTGTAGTTTTCTTCTTCTTTGAGCAAGCTACGAGAAGCAACTCCTTGTTTCTTCTGTTTCATCCAAGATGCATATGATGATAGTTGAATGACATCTTATTGAAATCTTCTTTATTTCTTTCCTCTCTTCTTTTAGTGGTATTCCGTATGTATAGTATTTCAGATTTAACATCTTTAAAATTCACTACTTTCCTTCCACAAGATAAAGCTTGATGGCCCATAGCAGACGGTATTCAGTAACCGGCTTCCAGCAATTTATCTTAGAAGCTTTGATCTTCTTTTATAGCCGTTGACATAGAGAGACGTTGTGAAGATAGAACAAACTTTTCTTGCACCAACGGTTAGTTCCCAACGGATAGAATAAGGTGTAAGAGTTTAGACAGTATAAAATAATATTTATGTATCTTATCACTATTCAATGATAGCTTTCCACCTTTTTCTCTGAATAATATTTTTATATTAAGCTTGTAAACAAAGATTCTTTAAGTAAAGAAAGATAGTTGTAAATCCAATCGTTTATTCCCAACATTCACAATGAGAGTGGTAGTCAATAAAGTATAAAGGATTGTCCTTATGTCACCCTAGAGGATAGAGGTCACATACACTTTATATACCTTTTTCACAATATCATACGTTAACCATTTGAACTTTTCTTCTTATCTTTAGAGGCTTCAGATATTTGAATGTTGAGCTTTGAAGCTTGTTGTAGAAGAATATTTCTTAAGCCTTAGAATCTAAGTCTTAGAGTCTTCATAACTTGTCACACAGAACCTTGTCTTCAGAGTCTTCAACACTTGGATGTAAGAACTTGCTTTTTTTCAGATCATTAGAACTTATTTAGCAGAACCTCGTATTTATAATCTTCAGAACTTCTAACACAGAAATAAATATTTAGAAGGACTCTAAATCTAAACCATAAATTCACAATAAAAAATTCGTGTACTAACGTTCCTAAGACACATTGCAGAAGATAAGTTCAAAACCTTGACTTCAACGAAACATGTAACCATATGTTTTCTTCCAGGCTGTATGTCCAGAACCTAATGACGTCACACCCCTTGTATGAGAGTCAGAATATTATAGCAGCATCTACACACTAGACGAAACTATTAGTGTATACAATTGTTCTCTAAGATAATATGTAAAGTTATCATCAAAATCTCAAGGCCAGATGTAGAAACACTTCTTGTTCTTACAATCTCCCCCTTTTTGATGATGACAAAACCTTGTATTTTGATAGAATAATTTATACAGGGTAATCACCGTAACCTAAAAATTCAGAGTTAAGCTCACAGCCCCCCTTGAATCTTTTAAACCCAAAAATTCAGAGTTAAGCTCACAGCCCCCCTTGAATCTTTTAAACCCAAAAATTCATTTAAGCTTGTTCAGAGTCTCCTACAGAGCCCAAGACTCACAAAATAAATTTTGAGTATCAGAACATAGAATAGAGAAGTAACACTTCCCTATAGAAACTCATCAGAGTCTGACTAGAACACCTGGTCTTCATCTCAGAACCTGGTTTCTATCAGCACTTGATGAAGAATCAAAACTTGATTTGAGTTTGGTTGAATAATTTCACGCATTCCTAAAGCGTGGTTTAAGCTTGTGTTGTCTAACTTTCTTTCCAGAGGGGATAATCAAGACCTTCTGAGGTATGATGATCAAGCATTCATATATCTTCTGATGACTGGTACTCATGTAATCTTGCCACAATCCATCTTCATCTGTCTTTGGAAATATATTTCTGAGTCCAGGAATCACATAAAGTCTTACATTCCTTATGGACGAGTTTTGTCTTGAATTATTTTCCAAGAGGGAATAATGGATATGTTCAAAGAAATGTTAGCAGAAGTTGGTCTAGAAAAATGTCCTGAAGTTTGCTTGTTAAAATCTAAGTGCGATATTTTCATTAGCTAGGAAAATTTGACTTGTCTCTTCAAAAGTATGATTATTCTTATTGCTTAATCATTTCATCTGATTAATTCTTCACTTTTAAATTTGTATATGTTGAATTTTCTTAATTAATGAAGTCTTTATTTTATGGTAAATTGTTGTTTTTTAATTATGCACTATCACGAAATGACAAGTAACAAGATAATATATTCTCTTATACATATCTGAGAAATAGGTCTAAAATATTTGGCGTGTGTCAGTTACTTTCCCCATAGATTAAATGGTAACTGTTAAACTTCTTTTCATTTAATATCCCTTTAATAAATAAGATTAATTACTCTTTGTCTTTCCCAATATATCTAGGTTCTCTAGTCTTCACTAAGATAATCATAGCCTATCTAGTAGATGTCAGACCTAGGTTTACTATCAGTCTCTATAAATAGTTGATGTCCCCTCTTCACCATTCATCATCCTCAGTTCAAATAGAAAACTCTTTAAATCTTCCTTCACCTCATTTAACAATGTCTGCTATAACTTTTCATGGCAATGAGGAAACTCTTGAAATCATTCAAGAAAAAAGACCCAATCTTCCCAGACTCAAACACCATGGATTGGACCTAATAAGAAATATGCAACTTCAATCTTGGACAAGCTACTTTACTCTGCTTAGAGGTTCCATCTTCTCTGTCCTTGTGAAGGAATTCTGGAAGTATGCCAAAATTAGTGATGACGGCAACACTATTATGTCTGAAATCTCCAGACTTCCCATTGTTGTCACCATCTCTTCTATTGTAAGAGTCAATAGGTGTGTCTCACCTGGAATCACCATTGATGATTATCAATCCGACCTTACTTTTATTGAAAGGTTTAGGCTTCTTCATGACAATTCAGTACCATATGAACCAACTAATCCTGGAACCCTTCTTCCTTCAGCCAAGAATTGGTTCAGGTTCTCCCTTTCCAACCTTCGTTCTTAAGCCACAACAAGAAGCACTATGTCTCATGATGACAAAAATTTTGTTTTCCTCTTGATACATCACTTCAAGATCAACCTTCCCAAAAACCATATTTAATAATCTGAAACACTCCATTGAAATATCAAGAACACGGATTCAATCCTATATTACTTATGGAAGGATACTATCTGAGATTATAATCTAAGGCAGGATGTTGGAGTTGATAAAGAATAATAGACCAGATAATGCATTGGTTGAAGAAAGGTGTGCTAGAATTGATACAGTTCAAGACTTTGATGGTTGAAATCTTGTCTGTAATGTTTTTAGGAAATCTAATTTTTCTTATATTTTTCCTTTTTCTCTTGATGTACTCTGAAATTTCTTGAATAAAATATTAGGATAAAACCTTTTTGACGTTTAATATTTTTTTCATGCATATTTCCTTTTTGATGATGTCAAAAAGGGGGAGAAGTATAATAAATTTGATGAACCTTAAAATAAATGCATCATGATAATTAAATGATATAAAACACGTATTTACCACTAACGTGTGTTTGTTTGATGATTAACCGAGGAACTCTGAACAAGTTCACTAGGAATTCTAAGACAGGTCAAAATGAAAGAAATATGTTTATTCTCTTAAAGATGTTCATATAATCGAAGATGTATACTCTATGAACATATACTCAATATCAGGTAGACCTAATACTGTTCATAAGTTGAGAACTTTCTGAAAGTTAAATTTACCTTGATTTTGGTATCATAATGTTCAGAAGATGTAATATATCTAAGAATGTGATATTCAGAACATAAGAATCAAAAGCAGAAGCAGACGCCTTCCAAAAGAACAGAGCAAATCAGAAGTTGAAGGTTGTTTGAAATTCTGGATAGAAGATTCAATAAGAAGAAGCTATGATGAATTTAAGATCTCAATTGATTCTATTCTCATATGAATCAAGACTTCTAAGGATTCAATATCCGATCTATTGCAACCAGGGGGAGTTCATCCAGAAGGTTCACACTCAGGATATATGATCCTCACCCAGTCTGTGACTCAGGGGGAGATTATCATAAAAAGGATAAGTATTCCTTACCTTTCTATTTTCACTTTTTGTGATTATAAGAACAAAATTGTGTCATCGAAATACATATTTTTGTCATCATCAAAAAGGGAGAGATTGTAAGAACAAGATTTGGTTATGAAATATTATCTCTAAGTTTTGATGATAACAAATTGTTGTACCCCAAAATTTGCCCTCCCATATTCTTCAAAGTTTTGACAAGCATCGTCTCAATTTGCTCAAGTATACTCAAGGGTTGCACAGTTCAAACACCCTCCTAAGCCAGTCAAATTAGGGTTTTGGTTCTTACAAGGAAGTTGAGGTTTTCAAGGGCTCAATCAAGTCCCATATGCCTATATACATTGCCAAGCATCCATATGCCAAGTTTCAAGGCTCACAAGGTCAAGTTGCACAGTCAAAAACCATATTTGCTCTACAATCAACTGTAGGGGTAAAATGGTCATTTGGCAGTCAAAAGTCAAAATTTTTGGTCAACATCTTATTTTGAAGCCACAATCATCATTTGATCAAGTCTTGATCATGATTCCACAAGCATGGCTCAAAAATCATCAAGATACAAAAGTTTCCATTTTTGGACAGTTGAAAAGTCAACTGTAACTTGACCAAGGCATAACTTTTTCATGGTTCATCAGAAAAATCCCATACAATGCTCATCTTGAAGGGGAGGACATTTCCTACAACTAATCTTCACATTCCAAGTCCAAGAAATGCTCTCACAAAAAGTTATCAATTTCAACATTATAGGTCATTTTCAAAAGTCAACAAAAAGGCATTTTAAGTCAAAGACCATAACTTGAAATTGGTAAATCAAAATGACATGGGACCAAAGGAATTGGTTATAGGACTTCAAGACCTTTCCCAAATGTCCAAGAACATGTTCATATGATCAAAATTGAGCAAGATATGCATTGGAGAAGTTGGGAAATTTTTGTGAAATAGCAAAAGTCAACTATCCTTCAAAATTCAATTTTTGACAAAAGGGCCCACTTTTTTCCACTTGATTCATCCTTGTCATGCCATCCACGTGTCCCATGATCAATTTCAAGACCAAATAATTATTTTTCTATTTTTATTTAATTTTTATGGATTTAACTCATTTTAATCCATAATAATTCAAGTAAATCTAAAAAAATTAATTAAATGGTATCTTATGGTTTGAATAGCCTTCATGAAGCATTTGAAACCTACCAATTTCGTGCTAAGCTCATTTAGGCATGAAAATTCAAATTTTGAACAAGCTTTGAAAGGCCTTTAATGGTGGTTAAGACAAAATCCAAAGCTTAATTGCAATGGTTAAAGGCTCCTAAATGTGACTTATTCTCACTCATTACTATATATACAAGCCTTGCAAGCCTCATTCACAACCTGAACATTACACAAACGGCCAGAGCAAAATCCAAAAAGTGTCAAAAAAAGTGTGAGATCAAAAGGAGTATTGCAAGCATTTTCAGGCCAAAAGGAGAACGTGACTCTCTTCTTTGCCTTCCCCTGAAGCTAAAGCAACCCTTGCCACGTCCTAAGATCCATCATACTGCGCTGTAAGTTCTTCCCGGGTCCCCTCAAAATCCCATATTATTTTTTCTTACATACTTGTGTGCAGGCTTCAAAGAAGGTTTATCATGCGCCTCACAAATCCAAAGCGCCAAGTGTCTCCAAGTGCAAATCCAATGGCCACAAGGGAAGGAGCATCATGTTCTCAGGTCAACACAGGCGCAGGCAATCTCCAAAGTCAAACAAAGCTAGCTTCTTGATGGGCTTCAGATTCCAATCAAAACACCCCAATCTGGCCCAAAACCCCCCTTGGGTTTGCAATTTTTATTTTGTCATTTTTATATTTTGTTTGTCTTATTTTATTTTTTGCCTTTTATTAACTATTAACATAACTAACTATTTTCATAAAAATCAAAAAAAAGAACTAATATTATTATTATCATTAATTTCATTTTATTTTTGTAAATAAATACTAATAAATTGAATTAATTTTAATTAGGCAACTTTAACCTTTTTTTCTTAATAATTAAAATAAATTTAGAATTAGGTTTTTACTAACTTTTAATTTTAATTCCTTTATTTTATTTTCATTAAAAACATAAAAACACAAAAAATATTTTTTCTTTTAATTAAATTAATTAGTTAATAATTAGTTTTAATTCATTTAATCACAAAAAAGGACAAAAAATCATTTCTTTTCTTAAAAGGGTCAAAACCCTTAGGACGTTCCCAATTAATTTTTACTCGCGCGCATTTATTTATTTTGATTATTTATGTAACTATCTCCAGATATGTAATGGTTAAATAGGAATTTTACCGCTTTACTTAATTTCTCGTACTTATTTACCAAAACGGGTCTTTGTTTTTTGGCGATGTATAGACCCGCGCCTTGTAATAGTTAGAATTTACATTTCTACAATTTACTTTTCGCACTCCTAACTGCTAAAATGCATGAAAGAATGTATGTAAATAAAATTAATCCGTAGCTCACCAATAACATGTACAAAAACAATTAACTGAAAAACAACACACAAAGCACATGCCACTTCTAGGGTACGCCTCATTGGTTGCCTCGAACGTGGTCATCAAGTATAGGGTGTCTTAGAGGTCGCCCTTCTGTCTAAAGATCCAGATGCCTCGAAACGGTTGCCTCGGATAAAAGGATCTAGGACATTAGGGTTACTTCTAAGGTGTCCTACCATTGCTTCGGTGACCACACTGTCCCGATAATCGAATTGACCCGAACACCTCCAACGATGGTGTTACCTACCCCTCAATGGTGGGATAGCACTATCTAAAGGACTCTTACACAGCTTAATTCCTTAGAGTAGGTAGATTCTATTAAGTACTTGCTCTTTTCAAAACAAACAAGAACAACTTTTCGCACCCCACACTTTCAAAAAGTTTTCAAATAAAACACTTCATACACTCTTGAGGACTGATACAAGAGTTACTTAGAAGTTTTTCCAAATGAACTTTTTTCAAAACCCACACACACTTGAAAAGCAAACAAATTTTGAAAACATAAGAGCAAGTACCTAAGAGCCCGTGGATAACCACGGATAGAAAGGGTGCTAACACCTTCCCTTTCTATAAATCTACCTCCCGAACCGAGAAACATTCTCGAATAAGGAATTTTGCTGTGCTTTTGTCCTTTCCATGTTGGAGAACATAAAAGACGGTGGCGACTCTTGCTTACCGTGACATTTCGCGAAACCAGCTAAAAAACAGTCAGTTCTCATTTCCACCGATCACAGAACTGGCGACTCTGCTGGGGAACTTAATAAGTGGGGTGTACCTTAGGAATAATTCATCATCATGTTTTCAATTGCTTGATCTGTTTGCTTTAATATTGTGGGCCTGTTTTGGGAGTTTCATAGATCCTAACCCGGATCTGGGGGATACCTTCTTAGAAAGTAGCAATAAACTGTGAGGGAACTGTGCAGGGTATACCGACACGGTTGAAGCAGTTTGCTACATTGATGTGGAACTTTGGTGAGTACCGGTAACCCTTGAGTCAAGTCAAGGAGAGTACGGGGCCGCCGCGTGGTGTCATGAAGCATCAACTGACCTTAGGAACCTTACTTGACCATCCTGGCCTCTTTAGGGGTAGTGAGATGACCAACTTTGGTGCAGTTCGAAGTTGGTAGATACTCGATACTACACTCATTGAGGGTTGTTTTCTTGGAATATTTTGATCGCCAGTTCAGTGGCTAAATCAAAACAATGAACACAGAAAACAACCCAATGATATTGAGCTCCTTAGAACCCTGTTACTTTTGATAGGACAGGTTTGAGCCCACCAACTTCAAGAGGGTAGTACCTAAACCCCATGCTGGCCTAAACTCTAAGGGCTCTGTATGACTTGTGTGCCTTCAAACTTGAATTACTTGCACACTTGTTATCTAACAACACGAGTTCCTTGCAGGTTTTGTTTACAGTCCTTAATTGGGACTCATTATAGGCCCTACTTACATCACTCCATGCATAGCATAACATCATACCATTGCATACATCCTACATAAGGACTAATCCATTTCAAGGATCTCAAGGGTTTGTGATGCAGGTCATGATGAACCAACTGTCTAGCAAGGGGCAAAGGGGATTTATTTTCCCCTAGCTAAGGGTGATAACTTGAGTCAGGGGCTATGACCCACTCGATATGGTGAGCATTGACTCTTGAAGAAGGACTCTCAATAACATGAAGCTCCTTCAATCAAGCAACCAGATTCAAATTCTGACAATTTTCTTGTTTACCCCGCGAGATCCTTGAAAGCATTGCATGCATACATACATATCATTGCATTGCAGGTACCCTTTTGACAGGTCACTTACCTTCTTCGCTGTTTATTTCAGCAATGGCTTCCCAACAAGACAACCAGGATCCTCATGCTCAAGAGACACGGTTCAGGGAGATCCTCCTAAATCTATCCAAGGGGCAGGAAGAGCTGAGAACACTCCTCATGGGGACTTTGGTCAGGAACAGTCCAGAAGACGATAAAGACGAACGGCTGAAATGTCTGCAAGCTGAGGTAGATACGATGAGAACCCAGATGCTGGGGAAGATGGCTCTCATTCAAGACTTAGCTCAAAGACAAGAAGAGCTCAGGGTTCTCGTCAACCAACTGCTTCGGGATAACCAACTGGGGAAAACATCTAAGGTTGAAGAGCAATACATCATTCAACCACCTGTGGTGCAAGAAGACAAGGGAAAAGCTCCTCAGTTTGCTTCAGGGTCATAAGCCCAGCACAAACCTCACCAGCGTCAACAGGGTAATCGGCGTAAGCGAAATATGTCTGGAAGACATTTCTCGGAGACTGGTATACCATCATCACTGATACTGAGACACTTGTTGGAGGTCAAGCTGATTGCTTTAAAAGATCCTCCTAAGAATCTCAACATAACCTCCCTGAAGTACAATCATGATGAAAGGTGTGCCTACCATTCTGACAGTCCTGGACATGACACTGACGACTGTTGGAGCTTGAGGAACAAGATCCAGGACTTGATCGACGGAAGGGTGCTGGAGTTCATGCCGGGTGGAAAAATGAAAATCTTCTGCTGAGAATCTTCCATCTGAGATGACTAGTGCAACCTAAGAAGCTTTTGTTCATTCGAATGTTCAAGTTGTATTTTTCTTTGATTGTTCAAACATTTGTTCATGTCCAAACTCTTTTACGTTATCAATGCATCGCATATGTCTGTTTTGAATCAATATATTCGCATTCGCTCTATTCAAACTGCTTTCATTTTTTGATGTCAACTCTCAATTAATAATTCTAAGCCTCTTGAGGGAGGATGACGAAAACGATACCACAATCTACAGTATGCTTTTGAATAGACCCCGCTGATGAGGTACAGACATTGTTTCAATTCCTAAACACTGGAGTTATAAGGAAGATAATCCCTCGTCAACCCCTTTGAGCCAAAGAAGTAGGATTTTTTCTTTTTGAAAATTAAAACCCTTAATCATAACCTGGGGCAGGGTAGTTCTCTCAGTTAATCCAAGTGCATAATGAATGACGTCAAAAGAAGTCCTTACAAATCAAAGACAGTGATGGTTCCGAATAATCATAAAGACAGGCAGTCGTTATCTCTTAAATCAAAAGCCCAATAAGTCAAAACCTATGAAGGAGACTTACAAAAACTGGGGCATCCCGCTGACTGTAATCCTAAAAGAAACAGTTCAGGCAAAAACAGGGATAACATAATCAAAAAGAGAGAGGTCCAACAAACCCTCGACAAAAGGAAATGACTGCCTATTCAAAATAAACTGTCAATACCCGAACCATCACTGGAATATCAAAGCAAAGACTCAAACAAGGTCTAATGCATGATCAACTGAGTTTAGGTTTGAAGAACATCACGAAGAGCGGGTGGGTACAATTACATTTTGAGCCGTATCCTTTGTTTCTTAAACCGTGAGCCAGGCCACGTTACAACCCTTAAAAGTCCTAGCTGAAGCATGGGTTGGTTCGAAAGCATACTGTTACGAAAGGTATCCTGACTCCTTAAGGTTTGCGGTAAAATAACGAGTTGACATCGCGTCTTACAAAATTCACTGGTTTTACTGAAAAACACAGTTTCAAAAAAAAACTTCAAGACAGACATAAGCTTTGCATTTTTAATATAACATTGCTTGCATATGACTATTTTTTTGAACAGCATAGAAGTTCACACGACGAATGTCTAAATGAACAAAAGCACCTCCAATCAAGGGGCATGGCATAATCATTGTCCATCATCTGGGACAATTAAGTTAATATTCGGAGAATCTCTCAAAAGGCTAACCAGCTTGGGGCAAATCTCCATCTGGATCACTCGGGGCATTGGACGATCAAACGAAGATCTTCTGGTGGTATGGTAACACTGCGCTACTGACAGTGACAACTTCTTGTATCCTAAGAGCACGGACATAGTCGAAAAAATACTGCGCATAATCAAAGACCTGCTAGGTTGACTGGCCTAGGCAAAAATAAGGGCTTCCCGGCGAACCAAAAGGGTTCGGGCAAAAATAAGGGATGAAAAAGAAAAAATATGTACACCCGGCAAGTCGAAAACCTGAAAAGGCGGCTTGGGAAAAAATGGGTATCCCGTTGGATTGAAAACCCGAAATGGCGGTCCAGGCAAAAGTTAGGGATCAAAGTGTACGACTATGTCCCGTCATCTTATCACTTGCCTACCAGAAGAAGATTTGTCAAATCGGCAGTCCTCAAGCACCTCTACAGGTACCTTCTCCCGCAGAAGCTGGGGCAATAAGAGTGGCCCAAACTGTACAGCTGTTTTCCTCCAGGTACAAGGTAGATTCAGTTGAAGAATTTGACCAAGATACCTTCACTCCCCGTTGAGTAAGACCAGAATCATAAATACTCTCCCCAAGCAGAGTTGGTCTCCCGTCAGCCCTAACAAGGCACTGTATCTCCAGCAAGTCAGCAACACTCTCCCCAAGCAGAGTTAGTCTACTGTCAGCCTTAAGGAAGTTGGGGATCCCTAGAAA
Source organism: Vicia faba (assembly GCA_948472305.1). Classification (NCBI taxonomy): domain Eukaryota; kingdom Viridiplantae; phylum Streptophyta; class Magnoliopsida; order Fabales; family Fabaceae; genus Vicia; species Vicia faba. Next base: position 192,567,378 of record OX451739.1, on the reverse strand, counting down.
ATCTCAATATTCCCCAGCGGAGTATACAGATGTTCCTAAGCAAGCATCCCCGACAGTCTTGATCTAAGAGTGTTCCCCAGCGGAATACCAGACACCCCAGTAGAGCCATTTCCCAGTACAGTTCAAAAGTTTCCCCAGGAGAGTTGAATCCTCCTCCCCAGTAGATTCTGGAAGCTTATCCCCAGTAGATTCTGGAAGCTTATCCCTGCAGAGCACGAACGCGTCTCCCCGGCTTTATTCAAAGGTTATTCCCCACCAGGGCTTATAACTGGGTTATCCTCAGCTAATTACCACGAAAAGATCGTCCTCGGCGAAGATCTTCCTATCTCCAGCGGAGTTCATCAAATCCCCAACAAAGCTCATCAACAGAATCCCCAGCGGAGTTATCATTAAACCTCAGCGAAGTATCTCTTCCCACAGAGTAAATCCCCGCAGGGTAATCTCTCCAGCAAGTTTATTCCTCAATGGAGTCATCTTCTCCTACCGGTTTATTCTTATAACCGTCGTCCCCAGCGAAAATGAAGAGCTCTACTCTTCAAACATCAGCCCAGGAATCAACAAATTCCCGGCATTCGTCAAGGATTTATTTTCTTAGACAAAAATACATTCATAAACATCACATCTTCATACATTATAGCGTGCATACGCATCATACGACACAAATCTCATTTATTTTTGAGAACGTCTTAAAATCATGCAGTTCATGCATCATGACATTGCATACAACTGATGTTTTGCCTTTTCAGGAAAAAGGTCAATCCAAAGACGATTACTATCAACTGTCGCAATTCCATATTCGATACCTGTATCTAGCCAGGGCATATCTATGAGCGATTGACTATGGATTTGATACCTGTATCTAGCCAGGGCATATCTACATTAAAGAGATTAAAGAGATAGCTGGGAAATGCTCCAGACATGGATGTTACTCTTTTGCTTATTCAGGTTTTCTCTTCAGATATAGCTGGGAAATGCTCCAGAGATGGATGCTGTTCTTTTGCTTATTCATATTTTCTCTTCAGAGATGGCTTAGAAATGCTCCAGAGATGGACGTTATTCTTTTGCTTATTCAAGAGTTTCCTTTCAGATATAGCTAGAAATGCTCCAGAGATGGATGATGTTCTTTTGCTTATTCAGATTTTCTCTTTAGAGATGGCTTAGAAATGCTCCAGAGATGGACGTTATTCTTTTGCTTATTCAAGAGTTTCCTTTCAGATATAGCTAGAAATGCTCCAGATATGGATGCTATTCTTTTTGCTTATTCAGATTTTCTCTTCAGAGATGGCTTAGAAATGCTCCAGAGATGGACGTTATTCTTTTTCTTATTCAAGAGTTTCCTTTCAGAGATGGCTTAGAAATGCTCCAGAGATGGACGTTATTCTTTTGCTTATTCAAGAGTTTCCTTTCAGATATAGCTGGGAAATGCTCCTGACCCGGACGCTATTCTATTGCTTATTCAGATTCAAACTCCTAAATATAACTTAGAAATGCTCCAACCACAGACGCTATTCTATTGTTTATTCCAGATTTCTCTTCAGAGATAGCTTAGAGATGCTCCAGACACGGATGCTATTCTATTGCTTATTCAGACTTCCTTCTAGAGATAGCTTGGAAATGCTCCCGACGCGGATGCTATTCTATTGCTTATTCAGACTTCCTTCTAGAGATGGTTCAGATGCGATCCAGATATGGCTACATTCTGATACTTATTCCAGATTCCCTTTCATAGATAGCGAAGAGATGGTCCGGACCCGGATGTTATTCTTTCGCTTATTCATATTTTCTCTCCAGTAATAGCTCAGAGATGCTCCGGACCCGGATGTTATTCTATTGCTTATTCAGAGATTCCTTTCAGAGATGCTCCAGATCCGGATGCTATTCTATTGCTTATTCAGATTTCCTTCTAGAGATAGTTCAGATGCAACCCAAGCATGGCGACATTCTGATACTTATTCCAGATTCCGTCCAGAGATAGTTTAGATGCAACCCAGACATGGCGACATTCTGATACTTATTCAGATTTCCTTTCAGAGATAGCTCAGAGATGCTTCTGACCCGGACGCTATTCTATTGCTTATTCAGATCCAAACTCCTAAAGATAACTTAGAGATGCTCCAACCACGGATGCTATTCTATTGTTTATTCCAGATATAGTTCAGAGGCAGCCCAGACATGGCGACATTCTGATACTCATTCCAGATTTCCTTTCAGATATAGCTTAGAGATGCTCCTGACCCGGATGTTATTCTACTGCTTATTCAGATTTCTCTTCGGAGATGGCCTAGAGATGCTCCAGATCCGGACGCTATTCTATTGCTCATTCAAACACAATATGGATATACCCCAGACGCGGCGGTCATTCTACTATTTATTCAGATGTCAGCAATTAGACACATACTAGATATGCTCCAGACACGGAAGCCATTCTATTTCTTATTCGGACGCAGCTATCCATTACAGTTCCAAATGGCATCTATAAGCCCATTCCCGAAAAGGTTCTGTCACACTTCCAGATGGCATATATAAGCCCATCCTCCTATCCATCATCTCTCCAAATGGCATCTATAAGCCCATTCCCGCCATCACACTGCTGATATTCTACTATGTGAGTGCAAATTTCTGGGCACTCTAGTATTCAATCATCTTCCACCTTCGGATCACGAAAGGCACACAAGCCAATCTACATCCTCAGGTCTAAGAAGATTGAACAGGGGCAACTGTTGTACCCCAAAATTTGCCCTCCCATATTCTTCAAAGTTTTGACAAGCATCATCTCAATTTGCTCAAGTCTACTCAAGGGTTGCACAGTTCAAACACCCTCCTAAGCCAGTCAAATTAGGGTTTTGGTTCTTACAAGGAAGTTGAGGTTTTCAAGGGATCAATCAAGTCCCATATGCCTATATACATTTCGAAGCATCCATATGCCAAGTTTCAAGGCTCACAAGGTCAAGTTGCACAGTCAAAAACCATATTTGCTCTACAATCAACTGTAGGGGTAAAATGGTCATTTGACAGTCAAAAGTCAAAATTTTTGGTCAACATCTTATTTTGAAGCCACAATCATCATTTGATCAAGTCTTGATCATGATTCCACAAGCATGGCTCAAAAATCATCAAGATACAAAAGTTTCCATTTTTGGACAGCTGAAAAGTCAATTGTAACTTGACCAAGGCATAACTTTTTCACGGTTCATCAGAAAAATCCCATCCAATGCTCATCTTGAAGGGGAGGACATTTCCTACAACTAATCTTCACATTCCAAGTCCAAGAAATGCTCTCACAAAAAGTTATCAATTTCAACATTATAGGTCATTTTCAAAAGTCAACAAAAAGGCATTTTAAGTCAAAGACCATAACTTGAAATTGGGAAATCCAAATGACATGGGACCAAAGGCATTGGTTAGAGGACTTCAAGACCTTTCCAAAATGTCCAAGAACATGTTCATATGATCAAAATTGAGCAAGATATGCATTGGAGAAGTTGGGAAATTTTTGTGAAATGGCAAAAGTCAACTATCCTTGAAACTTCAATTTTTGACAAAAGGGCCCACTTTTTTCCACTTGATTCATCCTTTTCATGCCACCCACGTGTCCCATGATCAATTTCAAGACCAAATAATTATTTTTCTATTTTTATTTAATTTTTATGGATTTAATTCATTTTAATCCATAATAATTCAAGTAAATCTAAAAAAATTAATTAAATGGTATCTTATGGTTTGAATAGCCTTCATGAAGCATTTTCAACCTACCAATTTCGTGCTAAGCTCATTTAGGCATGAAAATTCAAATTTTGAACAAGCTTTGAAAGGCCTTTAATGGTGGTTAAGACAAAATCCAAAGCTTAATTGCAATGGTTAAAGGCTCCTAAATGTGACTTATTCTCACTCATTACTATATATACAAGCCTTGCAAGCCTCATTCACAACTGGAACATTACACAAACGGCCAGAGAAAAATCTAAAAAGTGTCAAAAAAAGTGTGAGATCAAAAGGAGTATTGCAAGCATTTTCAGGCCAAAAGGAGAACGTGACTCTCTTCTTTGCCATCCCCTGAAGCTAAAGCAACCCTTGCCACGTCCTAAGATCCATCATACCGCGCTGTAAGTTCTTCCCGGGTCCCCTCAAAATCCCATATTATTTTTTCTTACATACTTGTGTGCAGGCTTCAAAGAAGGTTTATCATGCGCCTCACAAATCCAAAGCGCCAAGTGTCTCCAAGTGCAAATCCAATGGCCACAAGGGAAGGAGCATCATGTTCTCAGGTCAACACAGGCGCAGGCAATCTCCAAAGTCAAACAAAGCTGGCTTCTTGATGGGCTTCAGATTCCAATCAAAACACCCCAATCTGGCCCAAAACCCCCCTTGGGTTTGCAATTTTTATTTTGTCATTTTTATATTTTGTTTGTCTTATTTTATTTTTTCCCTTTTATTAACTATTAACATAACTAACTTTTTTCATAAAAAAAAAAAGAACTAATATTATTATTATCATTAATTTCATTTTATTTTTGTAAATAAATACTAATAAATTGAATTAATTTTAATTAGGCAACTTTAACCTTTTTTTCTTAATAATTAAAATAAATTTAGAATTAGGTTTTTACTAACTTTTAATTTTAATTCCTTTATTTTATTTTCATTAAAAACATAAAAACACAAAAAATATTTTTTCTTTTAATTAAATTAATTAGTTAATAATTAGTTTTAATTCCATTTAATCACAAAAAAGGACAAAAAATTCATTTCTTTTCTTAAAAGGGTCAAAACCCTTAGGACGTTCCCGATTAATTTTTACTCGCGCGCATTTATTTATTTTGATTATTTATGTAACTGTCTCCAGATATGTAATAGTTAAATAGGAATTTTACCGCTTTACTTAATTTCTCGTACTTATTTACCAAAACTGGTCTTTATTTTTTGGCGATGTATAGACCCGCGCCTTGTAATAGTTAGAATTTACATTTCTGCAATTTACTTTCCGCACTCCTAACTTCTAAAACGCATGAAAGAATGTATGTAAATAAAATTAATCCGTAGCTCACCAATAACATGTACAAAAACAATTAACTGAAAAACAACACACAAAGCACATGCCACTTCTAGGGTACGCCTCACTGGTTGCCTCGAACGTGGTCATCAAGTGTTGTACCCCAAAATTTTCCCTCCCATAATCTTCAAAGTTTTGCCAAGCATCACCTCAAATGGTTCAAGGTCTACTCAAGGGCTACACAGTCAACCACTCTCCTAAAGCCAGTCAAACTAGGGTTTTGGTTCTTGCAAGGAAGTTGAAGTTTTCAAGGGCTCAATCAAGTCACATATGCTCATATACATTGTCAAGCACCTACATGTCAATTTTCAAGGCTCACAAGGTCAAGTTGCACAATCAAAAAACCTAATTGCTCCACAGTCAACTGTAGGGGCAAAATGGTCATTTGGCAGTCAAAAGTCAAATTTTTTTGTCAACATCTCATTTTGAAGCCACAATCATCATTTGATCAATTCTTGATCATGATTCCATAAGCATGGCTCAAAAAGTCTCAAGATGCAAAAGTTTCTATTTTTTGGACAGCTGAAAAGTCAACTGTAACTTGACCAAGGCATAAATTTTTCATGGTTCATTAGAAAAATCCCATCCAATTCTCATCTTGAAGGGGAAGACATTTCCTACAACTCATCTTCACATTCTAAGTCCAAGAAATGCTCTCACAAAAAGTTATCAATTTCAACATTATAGGTCATTTTCAAAAGTCAACCAAAAGGCAATTTAAGTCAAAGACCATAACTTGAGATTGGTAAATCAAAATGACATGGGACCAAATATATTGGTTATAGGACTTCAAGACCTTTCCAAAATGTCCAAGAACATGTTCATAGCTTCAAAATTGTGCAAGATATGCATTGGAGAAGTTGGGAAATTTTTGTGAGATGGCCAAAGTCAATTATCCTTGAAATTTCATTTTTGACAAAAGGGCACCACTTTTTCCACTTGATTCAGCTTGGACATGCCTCCCACGTGTCCCACAATTTATTTCAAGATTTAAAATTAATTTTTTCATTTTTATTTAATTTTATTTGATTTAATTCATTTTAAATCTTTAAAATTCAAATAAAAATCAAAGAAATTAATGGAGGGATATATTTTGTGTTGAATAGCTTTGAATCACCTTGAAATACCTTCCAAATTCGTGCAAGGCCTATTATGGGTATAGAAATTCAAATTTTGACACAAAAGGCAAGTTGTTTCAATGTTGGTTATGGAGGAAATCTCAAACATGAATGCAAGGCTTCAATGACCATAATATTGTTTGATACACATTACACACTATATATACAAGCTCCCCACCCTCATGGAAAAAAAAAGGCATCCCTAAAACGGCAGAGCAAAAACTCATAATTTGTCAAAAAAGTGTGAGATCTAAAGCAAGGTTGCAGGCAGTTTCAGACAAAACAAAGACGTGAGATCCTTCATTGTCATACCCTGAAACTAAAGAGACCTTTACCACGCCCTGAGACTCCATATCAAGCACTGTAAGTCATCACAAACTCACCCCCGCTATCTGCTTTATGTTTTTTACAGGAAACGAAGAAGATGAAGGACGTGCCTCCATGTGATTGGCTGATTCAAAACGGGCGCGCGCTTTTTCCTTTTTTCAACATATAGTGCGCTTATTTTATATTATTTTTCTTTTCTATTTTACTAACAAACGCGAAGGATTGGTGTAGTGGTTGGAAATATACTTGGTGATCTCTGGGACCTGGGTTCGATTCCCAGGTCCCCCCATAATTCCAATATTATTTTTTCTAACGCTTTCCAGTACAGCGTGTCATCAAATAACTCACCATAAACCTCACAAACCCAAGCGCCAGGTGGCCTCTCTCATAGATCTGATGGCAAGGAGGTGGTCCTCACCATGTTCAGGAGTCAACACACAAGCATTGGATTCCAGAAAGTCAAACGAGCTGGATTCAAATGGGCCTAAATTCCTGATTCACCCCCCTTGGGTTTAATCTTTTTTTTATTTTTTCATTTTCATTTTTATTATTTGCCTTATTTTATTTATTTTATTATTAACAATTAACATAATTAACATATTTTTCATAAAAAAATCAAAAAAATAGAACTAACATTATTATTATTATTATTATTATTATTATTATTATTATTATTATTATTATTTTGTAAATAAACAACAAGTGAAATAGTTTAATTAGGCAATTTTGACTTTTCTTTTAATAATTAAAATAGATTTAGAATTAGGAAAAATTAACTTTTAGTTTTATTTCTTTTTATTTTATTTCATAAAAAACATAAAAAAAAAACACAAAATATTTTCTCTTAATTAAATTAATTAGTTATTAATTAGCTTTAATTTCATTTTAATTACAAAAAAGACCAAAAAATCAATTTCTTTTTCTTAAAAGGGTCAACACCCTTAGAACATTCCGATTTAATTTTTATTTGCGCTTAGTTTATTATTATGTAATTGCTTCCAAGACATGTAATAGTTAATTAGGTTTACTGCTTTATTTTAATTTCTCGTACTTATTTACCTAAAACGGGTCTTTGTAATTTTTGGCGATGTATAGACCCGCGCCTTGTAATAGCGTAGGATTTACGTTTTCGCAATTTACTTTCCGCACCCCCTTAACTGTTAACTTGTATGAAAGAATGAATGGCCCAAATAAAATCAAAGCGTAGATCACCATAATGCATGACAAGATAAAACATAACCGAAAACAATACACAAATTCACACACCACTCTTAGGGTACGCCTCACTGTTGCCTTGCCCCTCGAAACGTGGTCGTCGAGTATAGGACGTTTTAGTAAGTCCTTATGTCCATGACCCATGGCATAAGGGTAGCTTCTAAGGTGTCCTACTGTTGCTCTGGTGACCACATTGTCCCTAAAAACGAATTGACCCGAACACCTCCAACGGTGGTGCTACCTACCTCTCAATGGTGGGATGGCACTACCTTAAGGACATTTACACAGCCTAATTCCTTAGGGTAGGTAGATGACTCATAGATACTTGCTCTATTTCAAAAAACAAATCAAAAACTCTTTTCACACTGACACTTTTCAAAAAGCTTTCAAAACGATTTTTCAAACACTCTTGAGGACTGATACAAGAGTCGATCTGAAATCTTTAAATGAAACTTTTTCAAACCCACTCACACTTCGAAAAGCAAACATTTTGAAAACACAATGAGCAAGTATCTAAGAGCCCATGGATAACCATGGATAGAAAGGGTGCTAACACCTTCCCTTTCTATAAATGTACCTCCCGAACCGAGAAACTATCTCATAAGGAATTTTGCTGTGCTTTTGTCCTGTCCATGTTGGAGAAAATAAAATACGGTGGCGACTCTTGCTTCCGCGACATTTCGCGAACCAGCGTTAAACAGTCAGTTCCAGATCCACCGATCACAGAACTGGCGACTCTGCTGGGAAAATCTTATAAAGTGATGTGTACCTTAGGACTAAGATCACTTGTGTTTTCAATTGTTGTGTTTGTTTGCTTTATTATTGTGGGCTGTTTCGGAGTTACATAGATCCTAACCCGGATATGAGGATACCCTGTTAGGTAGCATAAGCTGTGAGGGACCTGTCCGGCGTAGACCGGCATGGGTGAAGCAGTGGCTATGTTGGTGTGGCGCCTTGGTCTGTACCGATATCCCTTGTGTCACAACGAGGAGAATATGGGTCTTCTAAGGAGTCATTAAGCACCAACCGACCTTAGAACCTTAAATGACCCAACTTGGCCAATAGAACAGTAGCAGTATGCTACGCCCATTGAGGCTAAACTCTCGTGATGGTTCTGGCCGCAAGAAAAGATTGCGATGCTGGAGTTATGACCAATTGAGGGTAGTCAGTGATATTGGGATCCTCTAGAACCCGGTTACTTCTGATAGGACATGTCTTAACCAACAAGCTGAAAGAGGGTAATACCTAGACCCCATGCTGGCCTAAACTCTAAGGGCTTTCTTGTGTGACTTGTGTGCCTTCCAACTTGACTACTTGCGTACTTATTATCTGACACTCGAGTTCTTTGCAGGTTTTGTTTACAGTCCTTAATCTGGACTCATAACAGGGTTTACCTACATTATTCCACGCATAGCATAACATCATGCCATCATACCATTGCATATATCCTACATAAGGACTAATCCATTTCAAGGATCTTAAGGGTCTGTGATGCAGGTCATGATGAACCAAAATGTGTAGCAAGGGGATTTATTTTCCTCTAGCCAGGTTAATGATTTGAGTCAGGGGCTATGACCCACTTGATGTGGTGAGCTTTGACTCTTGAAGAAGGTTCCCCTAACCAAGGTTGTTTGGAAGTCAAAACCAGACATGATGACTTGAGTCAGGGGCTATGACCCACTCGATATGGTGAACCTTGACCCTTGAAGAAGGACTCTCAACAACATGAAGTTCCTTCCATCAAGCTACAAAATGCAAATTCCAATTCTAACAATTTTCTTGTTTACCCCGCGAGATCCTTGAAAACATTGCATGCATATATACATATCATTGCATCACAAGTACCCTTGTTACAGGCCACTTACCCTCTGCGCTGTTTATTTCAGCAATGGCTTCCCAACAATACAACCAGGACCTTCATGCTCAAGAGACTCGGTTCGGGGAAATCCTCCTGAATCTATCCAAGGGGCAGGAAGAGCTGAGAACACTTCTCATGGGGACTTTGGTCAGGAACAGTGCCGAGGATGAACGGATGAAACATCTGCAAGCTGAGGTGGATGCAATGAGAGCCCAGATGCTGGGGCAGGTGACTATCATTCAAGACTTAGCTCAAAGACAAGAAGAGCTCGGGGTTCTCGTCAACCAACTGCTTCAGAGTAACCAGCTGGGGCAAACATCTAAGGGTGAAGAGCCAGTCATCATTCAACTACCTTTGAGACAAGAAGATAATGGAAGAGCTCCTCAAATGGCTTCAATGTCACAAATTCAGCATCAACCTCACCAGCTTCAGCCAGACAAGCCCAAAAGGCAATTCACCAAGCTCAACGTGTCGCTGCCTCAAGCTCTACAACAGCTGTTGAGGTTGAATTTGGTAACTCTAAGGGACCCTCCTAAGAATCCCAACAGGACACCTTCAAGGTATAACCCCAACGCCCGCTGCGCTTATCATTCTGACAGCCCGGGGCATACTATAGATGATTGTTGGACCTTGAAAAACAAAATCCAGGACCTGATTGATGAAGGAGCTGTGGAATTCACCCAAGATGGCCAGGCTGAGTGCTTCTATCATCCCTACAGGATTCACCAGTTGAAGTAACAAGCTCTGAGATGAAAAGACTTTTTGTTCATTAGGATTTTCAAGTTGTAATTTTCTTTTGTTCAAACATTTACTCATGTTAAACGTTGTTATTTCATTAATGCATCGCATATGTCTGTTTTGAAGCAATATATTCACATTCACTATATTCAAACTGCTTTCATTTTTTGATGATCAACTCTTGATTGAAAATTCTAAGCCTCTTGAGGGAGGATGACGAAAGCGATACCACAATCTACAGTATGCTTTTGAACAGACCCCGCTGATGAGGTACATGCATTGTTTCAATCCCTAAACACTGGAGTTATAAGGAAGATAATCCCTCGTCAACCCCTCTGAGCCAAAGAAGTAGGAGTTTTTCTTTTCGAAATTTAAAACCCTTAATCATAACCTGGGGCAGGATAGTCTCTCAGTTGATCCAAGTGCACAACGAATAGCACCAAAGAGGTCCTCACAAAACAAAAGACAGTGATGGTTCCGAATAATCATAAAGATAGGAAGTCATTATCCCTCAAAATAAACGCCCATTAAGTCAAAACCTATGAAGGAGACTTACAAAACTTGGGCATCCCGCTGATTGTAATCACAAAAGAAACAGTTCAGGCAAAAACAGGGATAACGAAATCAAAAAGAAAGAGGTCCTACAAACCCTCAACCAAAAAAAAGGAATGACTGCCTATTCAAAATAAATCGTCAACATCCGAACCATCACCGGTATATCAGGATAAAGACTCAAACAAGGTCTAATGCACGATTAGCTGAGTTTAGGTTTGAAGAACATCACGAAGAGCGGGTGGGTACAAATACATTTTGAGCCTTATCCTTTGTTTCTTAAACCGTGAACCAGGCCACGCTACAACCCTTAAAAGTCCTAGCTGAAGCATGGGTTAGTTTGGAAGCATACTGTTACGAAAGGTATCCTGACTCCTTAAGGCTTGCGGTAAAATGACGAGTTGACATCACAGTTTACAAAAAATTCACTTGTTTTTATGAAAAAAAATGCATTTTCACAAAAACTTCAAGACAAACATAAGCTTTGCATTTTTAATATAACATTGCTTGCATATGACTATTTGTTTGAACATCATAGAAGTTCGCACGACGAATGTCTAATGAACAAAAGCACCTCCAAGCAAGGGGCATGGCATGATCATTGTCCATCATCTGGGGCAGTTAAGTCAAGATTCGGAGAATCTCTTAAAAGGCCAACCAACTTGGGGCAAATCTCCGTCTGAGTCACTTGGGGCATTGGACGATCAAACGAAGATCTTCTGGTGGCATGGTAACACTGCACTACTGACAGTGCCAACTCCCTGCATCCTGAGAGCACGGACATAGTCGAAAAAATACTACGCATAATCAAAGACCCGCTAGGTTGACGCACCTAGGCAAAAATAAGGGCTTCCCGGCGAATCAAAAGGGTTCGGGCAAAAATAAGGGATGAAATAAAAAAATCTGTACACCCAGCAAGTCGAAAACCTGAAAAGGCGGCTTGGGCAAAAATGGGTATCCCGGTGGACTGAAAACCCGAAAGGGCGGTCCAGGCAAAAGTTAGGGATCAAAAGCGTACGACTATGTCCCATCACCTCGTCACTTGCCTACCAGAAGAAGATTTGTCGATCGGCAGTTATCAAGCACCTCCACAAGGTATCTTCTTCTCCCACATCAGAAACAAGGGCAATAATGAGTTGTCCAAGCGGTCTAGTTGCTCTGTCCACCAAGGTACTAAGGTAGGTTCAGCTGAAGAACATAACCCAGATACCTCCACTCCCCTCAGAGTAAGACAAGACTCAACAATACTCTCCCCAAGCAGAGTTGGTCTCCCATCAGCCCTGGAAAGGCACAGTATCCCTAGCAAGTCAACCCTCTCCCCAAGCAGAGGTAATCTACTGTCAGCCTTATGGAAGTTGGGTATCCCCAGAAGATCTCAATATTCCCCAGCGAGCGGAGTATACAGATATTCCTCTACAAGCATCCCCGGCAGTCTTATTCTAAGATTGTTCCCTGGCGAAATACAGACACTTCAGTGGAGCCACTCCCCAGTACAGTCTCAAAAGTCTCCCCAGGAGAGTTGAATCAACCTCCCTAGTAGGAAGCTTATCCCCAGTAGATTCTGGAAGCTTATCCTCTGCAGAGCACGAACGCGTCTCCCGGACTTTTTATTCAAAAGTTACCCCCCACCAGGGCTTATAACTGGGTTATCCTCAGCTGAAAACCACGGAAAGATCGTCCTTGGCGAAGTTCTTCCTACCCCCAGCGGAGTCCATCAATTCCATCAACAAAGCTTATCAACAGTACCCCTCAGCGGAGTTATCATCAAAACCTCAGCGAAGCATCTCTTCCCACGGAGTATTCCCCGCAGAGTAATCTCTCCAACAAGTTTATTCCCCAACGGAGTCATCTTCTCCTACCGGTTTATTCTTGCAACCATCATCCCCAGCGGAAACGAAGAACTCTGTTCTTCAACATCAGCCCAGGACTCAACTTCCCGGTATTCGTCAAGGATTTATTTTCCTAGACGAAAATACATTCATAAACATATCACCTTTCATACATCTTGCTTACATACACAATGCATGCACATACGCATCATATCACACAAATCTCATTTATGCTTGAGAACATCATAACGTCATGATATCATGCATCATAATATTGCATACAAGTGATGTTTTGCCTTTTCAGGAAAAAAGGTCAAAAACAAGATGATTACTATCAACTGTCACAATTCCAGATTTGACACCTGTATCCAGCCAGGGCATATCTGTAGACGATAAATTCCAGATTCGATTCCTGTATCCAGCCAGGGCATATCTACATTAAAGAGATTGAAGAGATAGCTTAGAAATGCTCCAGAGATGGATGTTATTCTTTTGCTTATTCAAGAGTTCCCTTTCAGATATAGCTGGGAAATGCTATAGAGATGGACGCTATTCTGTTGCTTATTCAGAGTTGCTTGTTCAGAAATAGTTCAGATATGCTCCAGAGATGGACGTTATTCTTTTGCTTATTCAAGAGTTTCCTTTCAGATATAGCTGGGAAATGCTCCAGATATGGACGCTATTCTTTTGCTTATTTAGAGTTCTTTTCAGAGATGGCTTAGAGATGCTCCTGACCTGGATGCTATTCTTTTGCTTATTCAGATTTTCTCTTCAGAGATGGCTTAGAAATGCTCCAGAGATGGACGTTATTCTTTTGCTTATTCAAGAGTTTCCTTTCAAATATAGCTGGGAAATGCTCCAGATCCGGATGCTGTTCTTTTGATTATTCAAGACTCTTTCTAGATATAGTTCAGATGTGACCCAGGCATGGTGATGTTCTGATACTTATTACGGATTTCCTTTCAGAGATAGCTTGGAAATGCTACAGATATGGATGTTGTTCTTTTGCTTATTCAAGACTCTTTCTAGATATAGTTCAGATGTGACACATGCATGGCGACGTTCTGATACTTATTCCAGATTTCCTTTCAAGAGATAGCTTGGAAATGCTCTAGATATGGATGCTGTTCTTTTGCTTATTCAAGACTCCTTCTAGAGATAGTCCAGATGTGACCCAGGCATGGTGACGTTCTGATACTTATTCCAGATTTCCTTTCAAGAGATAGCTTGGAAATGCTCCAAATATGGATGCTGTTCTTTTGCTTATTCAAGACTCCTTCTAGATATAGTTCAGATGTGACCCAAGCATGGCGACGTTCTGATACTTATTCCATATTTCCTTTCAGAGATAGCTTGGAAATGCTCCAGATATGGATGCTGTTCTTTTGCTTATTCAAGACTCCTTCTAGATATAGTTCAGATGTGACCCAGGCATGGCGACGTTCTGATACTTATTCCAGATTTCCTTTCAGAGATAGCTTGGAAATGCTCCAGATATGGATGTTGTTCTTTTGCTTATTCAAGACTCCTTCTAGATATAGTTCAGATGTGACCCAGGCATGGCGATGTTCTGATACTTATTCCAGATTTCCTTTCAGAGATACCTTAGAAATGCTCCAGATATGGATGCTGTTCTTTTGCTTATTCAAGACTCCTTCTAGATATAGTTCAGATGTGACCCAGGCATGGCGACGTTTTGATACTTATTCCAGATTTCCTTTCAGAGATAGCTTGGAAATGCTCCAGATATGGATTCTGTTCATTTGCTTATTCAGATTCAAACTTCTATAGACAACTTAGAGATGCTCCATCCCAGATGCTATTCTATTGTTCAGTCCAGATACGATCCAGACTCGGATGACATTCTGTTACTCATGCAGTATGGATATACCCCAGACACGGCGGTCATTCTACCATTTATTCAGACGTCAGCAATTAGACACAGACTAGATATGCTCCAGACACAGAAGCTATTCTATTTCTTATTCAGGTTCACCTATCCACCATCTTTCCAAATGGCATCTATAAGCCCATTCCCGACAAGGTTCTGTCACACTTTCAGATGGCATCTTTAAGCCCATCCTCCCATCCATCATCTCTCCAAATGGCATCTGTAAGCCCATTCCCGACATCACACTGCTGATACTCTACTATGTGAGTGCAAATTTCTGGGCACTCTAGTGTTCAATCATCTTCCACCTTCGGATCACGAAAGGCACACAAGCCAATCTATATCCTCAAGTCTAAGAAGATTGAACATGGGCAACTGTTGTACCCCAAAATTTGCCCTCCCATAATCTTCAAAGTTTTGCCAAGCATCACCTCAAATGGTTCAAGGTCTACTCAAGGGCTACACAGTCAACCACTCTCCTAAAGCCAGTCAAACTAGGGTTTTGGTTCTTGCAAGGAAGTTGAAGTTTTCAAGGGCTCAATCAAGTCACATATGCTCATATACATTGTCAAGCACCTACATGTCAAGTTTCAAGGCTCACAAGGTCAAGTTGCACAGTCAAAAAACCTAATTGCTCCACAGTCAACTGTAGGGGCAAAATGGTCATTTGGCAGTCAAAAGTCAAAATTTTTGGTCAACATCTCATTTTGAAGCCACAATCATCATTTGATTAATTCTTGATCATGATTCCATAAGCATGGCTCAAAAAGTCTCAAGATGCAAAAGTTTCTATTTTTTGGACAGTTGAAAAGTCAACTGTAACTTGACCAAGGCATACCTTTTTCATGGTTCATTAGAAAAATCCCATCCAATGCTCATCTTGAAGGGGAAGACATTTCCTACAACTCATCTTCACATTCCAAGTCCGAGAAATGCTCTCACAAAAAGTTATCAATTTCAACATTATAGGTCATTTTCAAAAGTCAACCAAAAGGCACTTTAAGTCAAAGACCATAACTTGAGATTGGTAATCAAAATGACATGGGACCAAAGAAATTGGTTATAGGACTTCAAGACCTTTCCAAAGTGTCCAAGAACATGTTCATAGCTTCAAAATTGAGCAAGATATGCATTGGAGAAGTTGGGAAATTTTTGTGAGATGGCCAAAGTCAATTATCCTTGAAATTTCATTTTTGACAAAAGGGGCCCACTTTTTCCACTTGATTCAGCTTGGACATGCCTCCCACGTGTCCCACAATTTATTTCAAGATTTAAAATTAATTTTTTCATTTTTATTTAATTTTATTTGATTTAATTCATTTTAAATCTTTAAAATTCAAATAAAAATCAAAGAAATTAATGGAGGGATATATTTTGTGTTGAATAGCTTTGAATCACCTTGAAATACCTTCCCAATTCGTGAAAGGCCTATTATGGGCATAGAAATTCAAATTTTGACACAAAAGGCAAGTTGTTTCAATGTTGGTTATGGAGGAAATCTCAAACATGAATGCAAGGCTTCAATGACCATAATATTGTTTGATACACATTACACACTATATATACAAGCTCCTCACCCTCATGAAAAAAAAAAGGCATCCCTAAAACAGCAGAGCAAAAACTCATAATTTGTCAAAAAAGTGTGAGATCTAAAGCAAGGTTGCAGGCAGTTTTAGACAAAACAAAGACGTGAGATCCTTCATTGCCATACCCTGAAACTAAAGAGACTTTTACCACGCCCTGAGACTCCATATCAAGCACTGTAAGTCATCACAAACTCACCCCCGCTATCTGCTTTATGTTTTTTACAGGAAACAAAGAAGATGAAGGACGCGCCTCCATGTGATTGGCTGATTCAAAACGGGCGCGCGCTTTTTCCTTTTTTCAGCATATAGTGCGCTTATTTTATATTATTTTTCTTTTCTATTTTACTAACAAACGCGCAGGATTGGTGTAGTGGTTGGAAATATACTTGGTGATCTCTGGGACCTGGGTTCGATTCCCAGGTCCCCCCATAATTCCAATATTATTTTTTCTAACGCTTTCCAGTGCAGTGTCTCATCAAATAACTCACCATAAACCTCACAAACCCAAGCGCCAGGTGGCCTCTCTCATAGATCTGATGGCCAGGAGGTGGTCCTCACCATGTTCAGGAGTCAACACACAAGCATTGGATTCCAGAAAGTCAAACGAGCTGGATTCAAATGGGCCTAAATTCCTGATTCACCCCCCTTGGGTTTAATCTTTTTCTTTTTTTTTTGATTTTCATTTTTTATTATTTGCCTTATTTTATTTATTTTATTATTAACAATTAACATAATTAACATATTTTTCATAAAAAAATCAAAAAAATAGAACTAACATTATTATTATTATTATTATTATTTTGTAAATAAACAACAAGTGAAATAGTTTAATTAGGCAATTTTGACTTTTCTTTTAATAATTAAAATAGATTTAGAATTAGGAAAAATTAACTTTTAGTTTTATTTCTTTTTATTTTATTTCATAAAAAACATAAAAAAAAACACAAAATATTTTCTCTTAATTAAATTAATTAGTTATTAATTAGCTTTAATTTCATTTTAATTACAAAAAAGACCAAAAAATCAATTTCTTTTTCTTAAAAGGGTCAACACCCTTAGAACATTCCGATTTAATTTTTATTTGCGTTTAGTTTATTATTATGTAATTGCTTCCAAGACATGTAATAGTTAATTAGGTTTACTGCTTTATTTTAATTTCTCGTACTTATTTACCTAAAACGGGTCTTTGTAATTTTTGGCGATGTATAGACCCGTGCCTTGTAATAGCGTAGGATTTACGTTTTCGCAATTTACTTTCCGCACCCCCTTAACTGTTAACTTGTATGAAAGAATGAATGGCCCAAATAAAATTAAAGCGTAGATCACCATAATGCATGACAAGATAAAACATAACCGAAAACAATACACAAATTCACACACCACTCTTAGGGTACGCCTCACTGTTGCCTTGCCCCTCGAAACGTGGTCGTCGAGTATAGGACGTTTTAGTAAGTCCTTATGTCCATGACCCATGGCATAAGGGTAGCTTCTAAGGTGTCCTACTGTTGCTCTGGTGACCACACTGTCCCTAAAAACGAATTGACCTGAACACCTCCAACGGTGGTGCTACCTACCTCTCAATGGTGGGATGGCACTACCTTAAGGACATTTACACAGCCTAATTCCTTAGGGTAGGTAGATGACTCATAGATACTTGCTCTATTTCAAAAAACAAATCAAAAACTCTTTTCACACCGACACTTTTCAAAAAGCTTTCAAAACGATTTTTCAAACACTCTTGAGGACTGATACAAGAGTCGATCTGAAATCTTTAAATGAAACTTTTTCAAACCCACTCACACTTCGAAAAGCAAACATTTTGAAAACACAATGAGCAAGTATCTAATAGCCCATGGATAACCATGGATAGAAAGGGTGCTAACACCTTCCCTTTCAATAAATCTACCTCCCGAACCGAGAAACTATCTCATAAGGAATTTTGCTGTACTTTTGTCCTGTCCATGTTGGAGAAAATAAAAGACGGTGGTGACTCTTGCTTCCGTGACATTTTGCGAACCAGCGTTAAACAGTCAGTTCCAGATCCACCGATCACATCAAGTATAGGGTGTCTTAGAGGTCGCCCTTCTGTCTAAAGATCCAGATGCCTCGAAACGGTTGCCTCGGATAAAAGGATCTAGGACATTAGGGTTACTTCTAAGGTGTCCTACCATTGCTTCGGTGACCACACTGTCCCGATAATCGAATTGACCCGAACACCTCCAACGATGGTGCTACCTACCCCTCAATGGTGGGATAACACTATCTAAAGGACTCTTACACAGCTTAATTCCTTAGAGTATGTAGATTCTCTTAAGTACTTGCTCTTTTCAAAACAAACAAAAACAACTTTTCGCACCCCACACTTTCAAAAAGTTTTCAAACAAAACACTTCATACACTCTTGAGGACTGATACAAGAGTTACTTAGAAGTTTTTCCAAACGAACTTTTTTCAAAACCCACACACACTTGAAAAGCAAACAAATTTTGAAAACATAAGAGCAAGTACCTAAGAGCCCGTGGATAACCACGGATAGAAAGGGTGCTAACACCTTCCTTTTCTATAAATCTACCTCCCGAACCGAGAAACATTCTCGAATAAGGAATTTTGCTGTGCTTTTGTCCTTTCCATGTTGGAGAATATAAAAGACGGTGGAGACTCTTGCTTACCGCGACATTTCGCGAAACCAGCTAAAAAACAGTCAGTTCTCATTTCCACCGATCACACAAATGAGTATGTTTATATGAACAACTTTGTTGTACTAATGTTTGTTATTGTTGAGTACTTAACAAACAGGTTATGCTTCTGATGGATGGTGTGGCCAAGACATTAGAAGATAATTAGTTCCGCTTTTGCGCTACACAAGTTATGTTGGACAGTAGCAAGACACTTCAGAAGGATCATAAGTGTAAAGCTCTGATGTTTGTCTAAAGAAACCAGTCAGAAGATCTGAAGACATAAGTTGCTACTTAAGTCCAAATGCTAAAGACTCGTAATTTTGAAGACAACGGGTTCTAAAGAAACAGTCAGAAAATCTGAAGACAAAAGTTACTACTTAAAGCCCAGATGCTGAAGACTCAAGCTTCTAAAGATAACATGCTCTAAGGAAACAATTAGAAGATCCGAAGACTTTAGTGTTGTAACCCAAAATTTTCCCTCCCATATTCCTCAATACATGTCAAGTGAGGTCCTCAAATTGCTCAAGAAAGTTCAAGAGTTGACCAGACAAACTCTCTCCTAAGGCAGTATACCCAAATTAGGGTTTCCATTTTCATCAAGATGTGTGAACCACAAAGGACTCAAATGCTCACCATTGTCCTAATATTTTCTCAAGATCATCCATGTCAGGTTTCAATCCTTGCAGAGGAAGTTTGCTCAGTCAATTGTTCAAATACCTAGAAATCGACTGTGTTAGGTCAAAAGTCAATTGTGGCCCACATACAGTCAAATCTCAAGATTTTTGGTCAACATCCTCATTTTGAAGTACCATTCATCATTTGATCAAGGGTTGATCATGATTCATATAGGATTGCTCACAATTCATCAAAACCCAAAAGTTGCTAAATTAGGGTTTTGCAGGAAAGTCAACTCAACTTTGACCAAGCATAACTTTCTCATACTTCATAAAAAATGACCCATCCAAAGCTCATTTTGAAGAGGATGCAATTACCTACAATTCATCTTCAACTTCCAAGTTCAAAAAATGCACTCACAAAAAGATATAAATTTTGACATTATAGGTCATTTTGAAAAGTCAACAAAAACACCTTTTGGGTCAAAGCTTCATACATGAACATGGAAGACTCAATTGAGATGAGACCAAAAGGGTTGCTTAGAGGACATACTAAGATTTCTAAAAAGTCAAAGAACACATTTCTAGGGTCAAAATTGAGAGAGTTATGCATTGGCCAAGTTGACCTTTTTTGCAAAATTGCCAAAAGTCAAATGTGTCAAAAATTGCATTTTTTGCTAAATGGGTCCAACTTTTTATGCTTTCACTGAGTTTGTAATGTGATCTACGACCCATGAGCCCTTCCACTCGGCATTCATTTATTTTTGTTATTTATTATGATTTTATTTCATTTAAATCCAATAAAATCAATATAAAATAATGAAAATATCAAAAATCATTTAAACCTTGAGATTTTGTGCATGATTAGAGTCATTATACAGCTGGAGACAAGATCAAATCGTGCAAGGCTTCATATGGACAAAAAAAGACTGAAAATGCTTATTTTGGAAAGATTTGGTGCAAGGAATGAATCAAGGATCAATCTTCATAAATGGCAAAGATTTGATGCAAATTCTAACCCTAATGCATTCTATTATAGATAGTGGACAAAGGCAGACCAAAAAAAGAGAGGCTAGATGCGTGAGAAGGCATAGAACGAATTTCAAATTTTTCAAGAAAAAGTGCTGATCACATCTTGTTCTGGAGGTTATTTCAAGCATTTCAAAAGATTAATTCGGGTTCTTGGATCATCCCTGAAGCCAACAAGATCGTTTGCAAGGCCTGGGACGCTCAGAATCACCCTATAACGTTCATATAGTTTGCCTATTTTCTTGAAATCGAATATGTTAATTCTGGCATATTTAGCATGATTGATTGGCATATTTACAATCCTTGAGATGTTTGCAAGCTAATCACTATATTCAATTACATTTTTATTGACTGTACGTAAAACTGCCATGGCTAGGGTTTGTTCTTTGTTTTTAGGGGTTTCTTATACAGGAAAAATTGGGCGTTGATAATGGTACCATGATGCTCGTGAGGTTGAAACGAGTTGATTGGTACCTTTAGTTTTCATTTATCATGCGCGTACAGGATTTTGGAATGAACAGGGGTTGTACCTACGCTTGATGTCCGTAGGTAAAAACCTCTAGGGATAACACGACGGTTGGGAGGAAGGAGACAGATGCGTGGCACCCCCTGGTTGGGTGATTTGAATATTCGCGCGTTTTTTTTGTTTTTATTATATTATAATTAATTTTGATTATATATACAACTGAATCAGCCAGCTCAGATGGTAAACGTGTCTTGGAAAATGCCTAAGGACTTGGGTTCGATCCCCAGGTCCCAACTTTTATTCATGCTTTTCTTGAACATGCAATCCAACGTATCACATGTCAAGGGATCCACCATGTGCTATCCAGATCTGACCGTTCAATCCTCCAAGGCTTCAGATCTAACGCCTTCCCCCTGGAGGACCACCATGCGCCCCAGTCAAACGTGCACACAGGATTGGGCAAAGTCAAAAGGGCCAGGAGTTTGTTGGGCTCAAAATTTCAAATCACACCCCCTCTTTTGCTAATGCAATCAGGCCCATTCTCACTTTTAAAAAAAAATTATTTTCTTTACTTCTTTTTTAATTTATTTATTTATTTTATTTTCAAAACAAAAATAATTTATTTTAATGAAATCATAAAATCAAGAGTTCACAAAATTAGAATTAATTTTTTTTAATCAAATTTAATTTAATTTAGTATAATTTAACTTAGGGTAATTTTTCACTTTTTTTTTTTACAATTAAAATTAATTAGCAAGATTAGGTTTAATTCTTGGTTTTAATTATTTTCTTTCTCAAATAAATAAAAATACAAAAAATAGGTTTTAGAATAAATTAATTCAATTCTTTCTTAAAATTAAGATTAATTAGAATTAGGCTTTTCTTTTTAATTTAATATAACAATTTCTCTATTTTTCTTAAATTAACAAAACAAAGCGAAAACCATTTTTTAACTAATCGCAATTAGGTTTAAGTCAAGGGTCAAAACCCTAATCATCTTGTATTCGATTCATCGCGCGTATTTATTATTTTTACAATATTGATATAACTATTCACGGTATGTAATAGTTTAATCTAGGATTTTCTTTTATTTATCGTCTTTTACGGGTTTTTGGCTATGTAATTAATCCCCATCCCCGAAGCCTTATAATAGCGTAGATTCACTTTCTCGCATTTTGATTCTTGCAAATATTTGACTGTTTATATGTATGTTAATAGGATTTTATGACAAGAATGCATGACAACTTAATCCAGTTAGAAAACCCTAATGTGCAAAGATAAATAATTGAAACAAATCACTCGCACATGCCACTCTTAGGGTATACTCACACTTCGGTTGCCTTTGGTAAACGTTCATTAAGTATAGGACGTCTTAGTGGTTTCCCTCCTGTCTAAAAAGATCAAACGTTGCCTCGGAAATGTTGCCTCGGAAATGTTGCCTCGGAAATGTTGCCTCGAATATGATCTTAAGACTCTAGAGTTATTACTAAGGTGTCCTAACATTGCTTTAGTGATTGTACGTCCCTTTCGAATTGACCCTTACAACTCCAACGACGGTGCTACCTATTTCTCAATAGTAGGATAGTGCTGCCTAAAGAAATGAGAATAGAAATGATCTTTTTTCGAGTAAGTAGATGCTAGTAGGTACTTGCTCTAATCAAACCTTTTTCACACTTACACATTTCAAAACAATTTTCAAAACAACTTCGTCACACTTTTGAGGACTGATACGAAGGTTATCACGAAGTCAAACTTTTTCAAAACAAACACATACACAAGCAATTTTAAAAGATGAGCAAGTACCTAAGAGCCCATTGAAAACCATGGGTAAAAATGGTGCTAACACCTTCCCTTTCTATAATCTACCCCCCCGTACTCAGAATATCTCGAAAAAGGATTTTTTCTGTACTTTTTTCCTTTCCGATTGGATGAAATAAAAGTCGGTGGCGACTCTTGCTTACCGCGACATTTTGCGAACACAAAACTCAAAACGCAAACCAGTATTTCAAAACAGTCGGTTCTGCCACCGTATCACATCAAGTTTCTACTAAAGTCCATATGCTAAAGACTCAAGTTTCTAAAGACAGTGTGTTCTAAAGAAACAAAGTTTGTAGATCTGAAGACAAAGTTTCTACTCAAGTCCAAATGCTAAAAACTTAGTTTCTAAAAAGACAACTTGTTTCAAGAAGACAAAGTTAAAAGATCTGAAGACAAAGTTTCTACTGAAGTCCAGATGCTGGAGACTTGTCTTTCTAATAACAAGGTTCTTAAAAGGATTCTTAAAGACCAAGTGCTAAAGATTCTAAAGACGAAAGTTATGAAGATTCAAAAGACTTGAAGTTCTAAAGATACAAGGTTCTCTATAATAGGTTGTCAAGACCAAGTTCTGAAGACTCTAAAGATGCAGCTCTTAAGATTCTGAAGACTTGAAGCTTTTCTGGTCCAAGCTTCTTTACAATGGTTTCTCACGACCAAGTGCTGAAGACTCTGAAAATGCAGTTCTAAAGACTCTGAAGACTTGAAGTTCTGAAGAACTTATGTTATTTTCCCGCTTCTAAACTCATGCTCGCAGAAGCCTCTAAAATGCTGAAGGAAAGAATGTAAACGTAACATGGTACAATAGTACACAGTATGAAAAACCTTATTCCACTACCTCTCCACTAGCTTGAATTGTGGAAGAGAAAAGGACGTAGCAGTACTATTTGTAATGACTCTTTTTCAAATAGTCAACGACTATATTTTGCTTGGATATATAAGTAAATAATCATATGTTGGAAAATTTGTTGGTGTTCAATGTTAAAAATGAAAGTTGTCACTATTGGAACACAACCAAAAAGCTATCAACCACTATAACAACAACAAGAACAATTGTTACCAAAATGATTCTTCAATCATGTTGATACTGATTACAATGAAATCATTGATTCACAATGTGCTTAATTTCATATGCTGCACAAAGCTTGCTAAGCCGCAGAAGACAATGAAGATGATCATGAAAGCTCCAGTCATAAATCCACAACATAAATGTTGTTCTCTAAAGTGATCATTGAAGAAAATAGAACAATGGTTGTTGTCCAGAATTTTCTAAGGTGAATCAAGATGAAGAATTGCTTCTCTTTACCATATCAAGATCAACAAAGCTTTCAGAAGCTTATGAAGAAGAAGACTTCAGCGATTCAAGTGCTTTGGATTGTTGTCCGTGAAGAAGCTACTTGAAGAAAATAAGAACACATATTTAATCCACAATAAAATGTAATATATTTTAGTGTGTATTAGGTTCTTCTGATATACTTAATTTTGTTTACATCCGGCTTGTGTAGAAGTATTATTATTGTAAACAAATGTAAATCAAACAGTTGTTTGATGGTTCCTTGAGAGACTCGGCTGAGTCAGGATTCTCAAGAAGACTTTGGTTGCGGTCATCATAGATGAAATTATGGTAGTGGATTCTATTGGGTCAATGGTAGTCATATATCAAAGGGGACTGAGTGAAGATCAACCTTGTGAGATCACTGATGGATATCATTGCAAGTAAATCGTGATAGGAGATTATGAATAATCAGATTCTATTGGGTCAATGAATATGATATCCATTCTGGATCACTAAATGTATTATTGGATGTTAGTCACTGCCAGTTTCCCGTGCGATTGTAATAAGATTGGTTATAGTGGATTAAGTCCTTGAGTTCAAGTCGAAATCACCTTGGAAGGGTGGACTCAACTAGCTTGGGGGTTTATCAAGTGAACCGGGATATATCGCGTGTTATTTACTTTTTCTTATGCTTTAGAGTTTATGTTTTCTTAATTAAATTAGAATCATTACTTAGAAGTAACACTCATAAGCATTGTTCAACGAATAATGCTTAGAAGCAAACGTTATCCAAGAAAGGAAAACTCAATTCAAACCCCCATTTCTTGCGTTTTCTTCACACCTTCAGGCCCAATCGTCTATGTCATACCCATTTTTCTTCATTAACAGACATGAAACATTTAACATTTTGTTCTTTAAGATCAGAAAGTCTAATCTTATAGATGTTTTTCTTCCTCTTGCCATTGAAAAGAATAGAGTCGCCCTTCAGACTAATAGTTTACATGGATTTTGATTAAAGATAATATCATAACCATTATCACTTAATTGACTTATGGATAATTGAATATGAATTAATCCATAAAATAGTCAAACATTAGTAATAGAAGGGACATTACCATTACCTACTTCTCTAGAGCCTACGATCTTCCCTTTCTGATAACCTCCGAAACTCACTAAGCCATCGGGCTTAAGTTCCAGGCTTTGGAACATATGCCTTCATTCTATCATGTGTCACAAGCACCCAGAGTTCAAGTACCATGACCGGTGTTTTAACTTGGCTGCAAAGGAGATCTGCAACATAGATTATCTTATCCTTAGGTAACCACATTCTTCTAGGTCCTTTCTTGTCAGTACTCCCATAGTTCTTAACAAACTTAGATTTCTGAGTAGGATAATCATATTTATATGAATAGTGAAAACAACGAGGTGTAGCTTTTGGTTTTGTCTTAGGTTTTGAAATAAGTTTTTCTTTAGGCACATAATCAACATGTACAAAATGGGACTTCATTGGAATCATAACCAATTCCTCTTATTCCATTTTCGCTGATACCGTACATCATTGAAGCCATTATGCTTCTATCTAGATTCTACTAAGGAATTTCTGGAAAAATTTGTCATACTTCTTTATGACATCATTAGAACTCACATAAGCTTTAGAAATAATTTCTTCCTCAAGTTTAGAACTCTTGCTTTTAAGGGCAGAGTTGTCATTCTTAAGAATAAAAGATTCTTCATTTAAAATGGAGAATTCTTTCTTAAGCTTGTTGTGTGCTTCAGATTAAGATACATGGACTTGTTCCAGATCCTTGTATTTGTTCTAAAGCTCCTGATATTTTTCCAGAATCTCACACAAATAAAATTGTAGTTCAAAACAGAGGAGTTTAGAAAATACTTCTTCAGAATCTAATTCAGATTCTAATTCTAGCTTTGGCCGAGTATTCTCATCAGAAGCTTTGTTCAGAACCTTTACTCCTGCAACAAGAGTCTGAAACCCTGAGAACATATTCTCAACAATTTCATCATCTTCCATCTTGAATGCTTCATACTTTTGTATCAAGGAAAACACCTTGGTTTCTTTTACTTGATCATTTTCTTCATGTGTAATTTTCAATGAATCAAATATAGACTTCGTTGTGTATCTGTTTGTAATCTTCTCATACTCAGTATAAGAAATAGCATTCAACAGAATGGTTCTAGCTTTGTTATGATTCTTGTAATCTTTCTTATGTTGCTTAGTCATCACACTTCTTTCTATCTTGTTACCACTAGCATCAACATGATGTTCGTAGCCATCAACTACCATATCCCATAGAATTACACCGTGACCAAGAAAGAATATTTCTATTATGTCTTTCCAGTAGTCAAACCTTTCTCCATCAAAGACTGGAGGTTTGGCATTATAGTTATCTCTTTCATTCGCAACAGGTGAAACAGGTGGAATGATTCCCGCCATTGGGTTTCAACAAAAAAATATGGATCTTTATCTAACATGGTGAAATCTTTGATAAACAATCAATACCAGAACCGAAGCTCTGATGTCAATTGAAGGTATAGGAAACACAAGAAAAATGGGGTTTAAATTGGGTTTCTAGATTTGAAATTTCTTCTACCCAACACAATCAAAGATGAAACAAGAACAAAAATAAATGAACACAATTATTTTTATCCTGGTTCACTATTAACGAAGTTAATCCAACCCACCCGCTAAGGTGATTTTACCTTTCTCAACAAGGACTTAATCAACTATAACTAAACTGATTACAATTACAAAGACTAACCCTCAATGTCTTCTTGAGAAATTCTGACTATACCCTAGTCTCTCAAAGAACAATAAACTCAAAGTTGAGTCACAAAAGGTGTGTTTTCAAGATGCTTCTAAGATAACAGATTACACAAGTTGAAATACAAAGATAAACACGAAAGTGTTTCTAGCAAGTATATGAACAAAAGTTCCTTGCTTTACATCTCTTTACACAAAGATAAAATACTTACGTTTAAGAGTTCACGTGAAAAATTCTTACGGCAACAATTGTTTTCCATTCTTCCAAGTCTACTATATATAGCCAAAGCAATAGCCAAAGAACAATAGACAATATTGTACCATAATGTAGTCACTGTGCTATAAAATCAGAGTAGTGAGAGAAATATTTGGTCTTGTACCTTGTACTATTCACTCACGTAAAACCTTTTTGATTTTATCTTCTAATCTTCAGAGGTTTCATAATGTATGTTGATGAAACATGCTTAGAAGGATCAAAATCAGAATGAGAGTCTTTAGAACCTTGTCTTCAGAGTCTTCAGAACTTCTTCAGCAGAACCTTGTCTCCAGAGTCTTCAAAACATGGTTTTTAGAACCTCAAAACCTAAAAGCGCATAATCTTTAGAGCTTGAAAAGTCTTCAGAAGCTCTTCCATCAGAGTCATAGTCAGAAGCTTTTGATGAACGTTCTTCAGAACCTTTATTTATAAGCACTCCATAACTTGACAATTTCTTTGTAACGTGTACTTTATATCTTTCCAGAGTCGGAGTGTGTTGATTCTTGAAACGGATAACGTCGCAAGCCATTATATCAGAGTCTGAACCTGTTAGCAAAAGGTACACACAAGACAAAACCATTAGGGTACAAAATTATTCTCTAACAAACAATGTATTGTTATCATCAAAACTAAAGGGCAAGTGCATAACCAAATCTTATTCTTACACTCGATTTGAACCTGTTATATGGAGTTGCTTGGAGTTTAATTGGTCTCCATTATCGCCTTCTTCTGTTCTAAAGGGCTTTCACTCAAGCATTGTTTTGTATTATGAATGAAATAAAACAAAAAAATGATATCTTTTAATTAATGAGAAACACTTTCTTACCACGATTGACAAAAACAATCGTAGTGAAATCTTATACATGTAGGCACAGTTTCTCTTTCCAACCATAGTGAAACCATATAGGGATATATCTATAAAAGCACAACTAGCGCGTCATTCACCTTTTTACTGAACCTAACTTATTTCTCCTTAAAATTCATATTCCATTCTTCAAAAATTAATAAAGTATATTGAAAAACTTAGTTTAAAGATTAATGTTAAGTTTCATTTTATTAGGTAAACGATATGCTTGAAGCTTAACATTGATCTTTAATGCTAACATTTTCAAGATCACAAAGATGAACGAAGATGTTGCACACAAAGCGTTAATGAGATTGTAAAAACAGTGATTGTCCGTAAAATCTAAACTTTTGTAGATTGTGAAAACAACTCCTTGATATTGTAAAAAGAACGTCACATTTCACCATGGTATGAATAAATAACTGTGGTGAAATTTTTTTAATTTTAATATATATATATATATATATATATATATATATATATATATATATATATATATATATATATATATATATATATATATATATATATATATATATATATATATATATATATATATATATATATATATATATATATATATATATATATATATATATATATATATATATATATATATATATATATATATATATATATATATATATATATATATATATATATATATAAATTAAGGGGACACACCATTTTTATAAAGAAAAAATAAAAAATTATCAGTGTTGGAATTTGAATTCGAAACGTGTAATTCTTAATCTACATCACTATTGTTAATCAAGACCATGATGAAATGTTTTTTAATAAAAAAAAAACAAAGACATCTAAATATATAGTATAAGCTATTATTTCGATTGATTAAGTCATTGAAATAATGTTTCATAATAATGATTTGACAATAATTTTTTTAATATTTATATAAGAGAGATAACATAATTATTAATATATTTTGAATTAAATTGTGATCCACTAAAATTATTAAATAATTAATGTAGAGATAATTAGAGAATACAAGTATTAAATGCACTTAAAATTGTTGACTTTTGTTTATAAAGACTTTTATTTATAAATAAGGGTAGAGAAAAATATATGACATAGTGTTAAATCTCTTAAACAGAAGTTAGTAAAGTTTATTATGATTTAAAGAATTAGTAGTCTTTACCGCTACGTATAGATACAAGAAAAGTATATGACATGTTAATTAGTAATAACATTTCCAAACATAAGAAAATTTGTGACAAATTAGTAATAACATTTCCAAAGATAAGAAAATTTGTGATAAATTAGTATGTAGTGCTACTTGTAGCCACACATTCGTTTTGAGTTTCAATGGCGAAAGAGCTTCCCAAAGTGCTTGTTCTTGGTCCACCAATCTGCTTCTCAACTTTCGAATCACTTTACTCTCACAAGTTCAATTTAATTAACCCCAAACCCTCTGGACTTCCCTTGCAACAGTTCATGGTTGCCAACCGCCACAACCCGTCAACAATTTCTGCAATACTCTGTGGCGCCCCATATCCCATTTCCCTCGACGTCCTCAGTCTCCTCCCGTCGCTCCGTCTCATTGTCACCGCTAGTGCTGGAACTGACCACATTGACCTGCACGAGTGCCATCGTCGAGGAATTCATGTTGCCGGAGCTGGAGGGCTTTTCTCGGAAGATGTGGCTGATATGGCCGTGGCGTTGCTCATTGATGTAATGAGAAAAATAACTGCAGCTGATAGATATTTGAGAACGCGGACAAACCTTTCTGACCCTTGGGATTTTCCCCTTGGCCACCAGGTTCGTATTTTACTTAGCATTATATGTATGAACAAGCAAGATTATTTAAAACCGTGTGTTTGTTTTAGTTATCAGGCAAGCGGGTAGGCATTGTTGGATTGGGAAATATTGGCATGGAAGTGGCAAAGCGATTAGAGTCATTTAACTGCACTATCATGTATCACTCAAAACATATAAAACCATCCATTTCTTACCCTTTCTATTCCAATATTGTTGATCTTGCAACTTCTAGCGACACACTTGTGGTATGTTGCGCACTAAATGACCAAACAAGACACATTGTGAACAAACAAGTCATGTTGGCATTGGGAAAAGGAGGAATCATAGTGAATGTTGGAAGAGGTGGTCTCATTGATGAAAAGGAATTGTTAAGGTGTTTGATTGAAGGTGAGATTGGAGGTGCTGGTTTGGATGTGTTTGAGAATGAACCTCATGTTCCTAAACAGTTCTTTTCATTGGATAATGTTGTTCTGTCGCCACATGCAGCTGTTTTTACTTTGGAAACTACATTGAAATTGTGTGAACTTGTGGCAGAGAATTTAAAAGCTTTCTTCTTGAATAAGCCCTTAATTACTCCAGTGATGTTGGGTTAGTAACTCATTCTCTCATGGGATTGGGATTGGGATTGGGATTGGGATTGTATGATTTAAAGAATGATAATATATCAGATATGAAGTTTATGTATTCAAAGGTTCTACTTTGTTTTTCATTTTGTTTCAATTATATTTTGTTACAAAAATGTACAATTGTTATGGTTAAATTCTTCTTGGAGATGCAATAGTCTTATAGAATAAGATGATTGATAGTCTATTTTGATAGATTCAAATATATACTAGAAGACTTGAGAAATTACAACAAATATTGAGTTTTAATGGTTGTATATGTGATGAATAAGAGTTTAAGAGTTTGGTCCTTAGAGATTTTAAAAAATATATATTTTTAAATAAATAATTTAGAGATTATTCTTTAGCCATTGAAAAATTATTAATCTTTTTTCATCAATTTTTTTTACTTGTAAAAGTTCTCCAGGAGGCAACACGGAGTTCATTAAAGGTGGGCGAATGTCACGAATCGCCCTAAAAGGTAACCTAGTCGTCCATTGGAGGCAACATTCGCCTTTTGAGGTTAACACTCGCTCATTGATTGTAACATTAACACATTGGTCTTAGCATTCGCCCTTTGTTGGGCTTGGGTACAAACCACCTATTGCCCACTAATGAAACATGGAGATCCACATGTTTTTGGACACTAACTATATAGATGCCTAGTCAAAGGAAAAAGTGATATTCTCATGGAGAATAGAGGAAAATAAAAGGCTCACGCTCCTAATAGGTGCAAAATAACCACCCATTAGATCCAAGGATTAAGACCCAACAAACCTCTATAAACACCCCAACCACGGAGTTATGGGGGAGATTCAATTTACTCAAAAACACATAAATACAAAGCTTTTCACCATATATATATTAGCTTGCTATAGCACCAATAACAACCTTAAAACCCTCAGACATCCCTATACAATTAAGAGTTGTCATTCATTCTACTTTTAACAACTACAATTGACGTCTACCATGGGGCTTTAATAAAACTGACATGGGCCGCCATCGCATCAGACGGTCTGGTGGCTTTCCTCATCTTTATCTCATCCATCAAATATGGTTAACGAGCGGGTAGTAACTCTGACCAATAGTAGTTCTAGAGGCGAAGAAGACACCACGAAAATACGTGTTGCCGTGAACAACTTACATCGCCAAAGTTAGACTTTGGAGGACAACATCCTTCAAATCCAACAACTCTATGCTATAACAAGTTTGGTTCTACATCTACTATCCTTAAGTTTTGATGATAACAAAGTATACAAAAAAAATTTCTATACTAATTATTTCATTAAGTGTGTAGAATCTTAAAGCAACAAAAATAGACTCTGATTGAAGCAAACTTTGATCAAAGCAAATTTTGAAGTCTGAACAAAGCAGACTCTAAAGAAAGTAGAATCTAAATATGGACAAAGCTAGACAAAGAGACTCTGGACTCTAAAAAATTAAAATTAAAATACGAAGAAGTGTGCATCTGATAGTCAATTGTAGCGGTAGAAATGTTCAAGACTAAGCCATTGGATTGACTAGACTTTATACAAATCAAAATAAAAATCGCCACCGCGTTTTATTGTTTCCAAAGGAATTGGAAAAGAGCGAATAACCCAAAAGAGGGGGAAAGATTCAAGGTAAGGGGGTTGGTTATGCAAAGGAAAGGTATTAGCACCCTAAACATCTACGGTACTCCGCAGGAACCTCTTTGAAAAATCTGTATATTTTGGCTATAAAATGTGTTGTATGTAAAATGGATGGTGGAGGTGAGAAAAGAAATATATTTTTTTATAATTTTTGCACCCGTCGCGGTTGCGTTGCGAACCTTTAGTGCCTACGTACCACCTTTCGTGCAATAGGGGATCAGGGTACACGTAGTTCCTCTTTTAAAAATTTGAAACACAAGTGTGTTGGTGGATTTTAAGAGATAAGACATCATCGTCATTGTCCGTATGGAAAACATACTTACTACCCACAATCATGAGAAAGGAGAATCTGCATCATCTCAAAGTGGAGGATATGACTTGGATTTTAAAATCAACAATGCCTCACTCAATACCCAAGTGGAAATATCTCACTTCACTATATATTGTAGAAGTATAGTTGTTTGTATCACTACAAGGATTGACAAGAGTCTAAACTTTTTGAGAAAAGTTTAAAGATAAAAGCCAAAGTGGCAAAATGATTTGAAATGAGATTGATTGATTTTTAGTCTCTTCACAAAAAGGATGTCAAAGTATTATTAAGTTTATTAGTGTTTATTTATGAAAATGATTTTGAAAATGCATGGACATAAGTCCGAGTTTATTATGAAAGTGTTTAAGTTTCAAAACAAGAAGGGTTTTCAAAAGGAGGGAGAAGATTTTTGAAATTAAAGAAGATGGGAGGAGAAGAAGAGGCTATCCTAAAGCATAAGGTAAAAGCTAAGGATAAGGACCATCTAACCAACAAGAAGCCAAAACTTAACATTATGAGCCAAGATAGAATTCCCATTCTTTGGATTGAAACCAAGCAAGAAAAGATACTAGACCTCTTCAAGTGTATTAAGTCTTCACAAAAATTGGGCAGAGTAACGGCTGTATACGGGTGAATTCCAGATTACAAACAGAGAATGTAATCACAAAAACCTGCACACAAAAACAAACAAGCAACCCAATGTCTTGAGGTAAACCTCAATAACTCCAGACAAAATAATCAGATAAGATCACAAGGTCTCCAAGATAGGCCAAGGTTTCTAATCTTAAGTCCAATAAAAAGTCCCATGCTCCATAATGCCAAGGATAGTAACCAAATAGTCCAAGTACCATTAAAGGTTTTTAGGGTTTATGTTGATTATTAAGTATCTTAAGAAAGGAAAAGAAAAGCTCAAGTGAGCAAAGTAAAAATGGCAAGAAAATAAATGCTCAAATGAGCAAAGATGAAAATGGCATGAAATGTAAATGCTAAAAAAATAAATAGTACATAAAGCATAAAAAAACAATAAAAGCATAAGATAAACAAGTCAATAATTAGTGATTAGTTGGATGACCATCTTGAAACTTATATTTGGAACTCATTAGAGGATTGGTAGAACCAAAGCCTCCACACAACATGTTGCATTTGCTTTTTGTCAAGTATATCATCCATTTGGAATTCTCACAAGTACCATTTAATGATCAACGATGTTTAAGTGATCCGCATTGACCAAAGGTGTTGTAGATCCATTATAGGATTGGTAGAACCAAACCCTCCACACAATGAATCTCAAGGTTATTGGATCAAAGAGATCAAATTAACATACTTGGACTTGCAATCATAAGTTTGGACCACAAATGATCATTTATTCGAATCGGGACAAAATTTAGCGCTATGTTAAGCAATCATAAGTGGACTTATATAGAAGTCGCACCTATTTTGAGGCCGGTCAATAGCAATCTATGCACCATTTGTTTTGAGTCATGATATATAGGTCATGCTCCAACAACATTTAGTGCAATGAGAAAGGGATGAGGTGAAGAGGATTAGGGCAAAAAGATGAATAAACCACCTTTGAATTAAAAATTTAATCAAACTATTATTAAAATCATTCATCCATTTTGATGGAGTTGAACTCAACACCTAAGATCCAATGATGTTAATAAAGTCATGATCAAAAAATCAATTCAAGACAACCAGAAAATAATCACAAAATAATATCATATTTAATATATACATTAAAAGGTTTAAAAATTTTAAAAAATAGAAAATAAGGAGGAAAATATCAATTATGTTCAAATTAATAAAGAAATGAAAAATAAGACCATAGAGAAATCAGAAAAGAGGCCAAGTAATTTTACAAAAATTTTGGTAATTTTTTAAAGTTATAAACTATTTTTAAAATTAAGATAAATGGGTAAAATAAACAAAAAAATAGTAAAAAATAGTAAAGTCAGAAACAAAAATAAAATAAAGTCACCAATATTTGTCACAATATCATTGGATCATTCCATAATTTTTCCAGAATTAAAAAATGTATAAAAGTATTTTTAAACATTTTAAACAAAACAAATAAGTGTGAAATTTATAAAAAATACCAAAATACAAAATTAAATTGTGAAAAAATAAAAATCAGGAAGAGAATAATCAAAAATATTTTTCATAATTTTTTCAGATTTTTTGGACTAAAAATGAATTTTCTATGATTTTTTGAAATTTAAAACAATTAAAATATAAAAATCAGAAAAAGAAAATAAAAGTAAATTATGTGGACCATTGGATGAGAGTCAAAACACATTAGTAATCAAATCCAAGAGATCTGGCGCGCTGTGCATATCATGGTCATTAGTGAATAATGTACAGAATCAAATATAAATCAGATTTTCAAAAATAACAAGTGGCGTGCCATCATTGGTTGGAAGATGACACGTAGGTCATCTTCAACCTCCAGCTAACGTGATTTACAGGTTTCTCAAACTGTAAAATCAGAAGCTCAGACCTATGCCAATCGCTTCGTCTCTTCAAGACAAAAACAACCACACCCTCGCGCCAAATTTATATAAATTGTAGCTCAAGCAATTTGGAAGGGAAGTTTTGAAAAGGGATTCGAAAATTCATGGTCAAAACGTATTTCTAGTGAAATGTAAGTGTTGCGACTAGAACCAGGGCAATGAAAGCAACATAATGATATCAGAGTTTTGAAGAATTGATGAAGGAATCTACCTATTGAAGTTGAGTTGCAGAGCTCTGAAACTAGACTTCTATGGAACAATATAGGGCACGATTCTTAAATGTAATTATATGGTTAGCTTCAGGGAAGATCAAGGAAGGTGAATTGAGGGAAAATTTTGATTGAAAAAGGCTTGAAAATGGATTTCGAAGTTGCTGAATTCTGGGTTGTGAAATAAGTTTGGCAGGGTGATTCTGGCTATCTAAGCTTGGGAAAATGGATGGGGGATGACCCTCTATTTATAGGGAAGCAAATGGGATCAAGAGAAAGACCAAATGATGCGTTTTGGAGGGAATTCGTGTGGGTCTGCATCATGAAGAAAGTGTGACTCAATTTTGATCAAAACTCAGCTAAATCGTGCGTTTCATGATGCTAATCACTTCTGGCAAGTTGCTAATCACGATTAGAAACAAAAACGCGTGGAAAACTTGTGATTAGAAGCCAAAACAAAGATTTCAAAATCCTGACTTTGTGAAAAATTCAGTTTCAAGTTACCAAATTCAAATCCATGGCATTTCCAACTCAAGGGGTCTTAGGGCATAATTGTTGATGCTTTGGAAAGATGAGGTTACAAGCTTTGCAATGGAAAAAGAATGGAATCAAATGGATGCTTGAGCTGAAAGTTACATGGAGTCAAAGTTGAAGAAAAAGAGTTGACTTTCCATACTTAGAAATATTTTAAATTCTTCTTTAAAAATGACCTATAATATTTTGTATCCAAACATGGCCTTCCACTTAGAATTTTCTCTTGACCAAAAAAAGGTGGAATGAAGTAGGTCTCTTAAATGATATTTTGCAATTTGAACCACTCAAAATATCCAAAAATTGAGCAAGTTATGACTTGTTGAAGTTGGCAAAAAATCATGAAATGACCTATAATCTTTTGTATTCTTAATGAAACTTACATCAATTTTATCACTTTTCACATAAAAGAAGGCATGAATTACACATCTTTAAGATCATCATGGAAAAATAATGGGCTCAAGGTGATAAAAATTGACCAAGTTATGACCATTTGAAGTCACATATGGGAAATTGGGGATTCATCTGGATGACTTATAATCTTTCTTCTTCACCAAGTTCCTTCCACAAGAAAACTCCTTGGAACTTTTGAAGTGATTTGTTAGTAACTCTTTGAATAGAAATATGTCTTTGAAATCACTCAAAAATACCAAAAGATGAGCAAGATATGCTCCTTTGAAGTTCAAAACCCTAGCCTCTAGATCAAGAGAATGCTTTGAGGAACTTTAGCAAGTTTAAACAAACTTCTTGTGCCAATATACTTTCTTTGTGAATAAAATTTGTTGAGGATTATGATGAGGACTCATAGCCACCAAAACCACTTCCATATCTTGAAATTTGAGAGAAATGTGCTCTTGTGACCAACAGGAACAAGACATTGTCCAATCATGACAACTTCTTCCCTCAACCCTTTGTACTTTTGAATCAATTTTGATAACTTTGAGATATGTTGAACCAAAGTAAGCCTTGTCGTGCCATTTCTTCCAAAACCACTCCAATAGTGGAGTTTTAACTCCTCAAGCTATGTTGACTAGGGCATGGAAATAAACTCATGAACCCATGAAACAAATTGCTAAACCTCATTGCCTTTACCTACATTTTTAACAAGTAAGACCAACCAACATTGCATTTTATTAGTTAGAAAGAAAATCAAAGAAAAATATTCATGATCACAAAATAAAACAAGTCAAGGTGCTTGGTAACTCCTCAAAAAGAGCAAAGCTAAATGATAGGGAGAAGAACCAAAAGTCCTAATGTGATCTTGTTGTGATTGAATCAACATGGTATGATGAAGGGATCTTAGGGGAAAAAATTGGGGTACAACATCAATCATCTAGATAACCAAGACAACACCTCTGCATCAAACAAACCAGATTCACTCTGATAAATCAAGTCTCACTTTTACTAGACTTTGAAGTCTAATCTACAAGGCTTTGAACTCCAATCAAGCTTCAAAATCATCTCAAATACGAATCTAATGATTGAAAGAATATTCTTGGAGCTAATACATTTAAGCGGAAAAATTAAATAGGGATGTTCTTTTGGCCTTAGGAAAAGAAGGGTTTATTGTCAACGTTAGAAGAGGTGGTCTGATTGATGAAAAGGAATTGTTAAGGTGTTTGATTGAAGGTGAGATTTGAGGGGCTGGTTTGGATGTGTTTGAGAATGAACCTCATGTTCCTAAACAATTATTTTCGTTGGATAATGTTGTTCTTTCACCACATGCAGCTGTCTTAACTTTAGAGTCTTTCAATGGTATCAACAACGTTGTGGAGCAGAATTTTGAAGCCTTATTTTCAAATAAGCCTCTGATTAATCCAATTATATAGTTCAATTGAATTGTTTATTCACATATTTTGTTGGAATTTTGTTGAATCCTTATGAACTTGTTTATTCTTTGGATGTTTCTAGGCCATGCTCGTGTGGTTAGTAATCAATAAGATGTTTCTGGGACACGTTTGTCAAATGAACCTAAAAAGTGAAAATGTAAGAAATAAGTGGTTTAAAGATGGAGATAGGAATACAAAGTTTTTTTACAGCATAGTCAAATTAAAATATGCTAGTAATAAAATTACTAGACTGAGAATGACAATATTTTTTTAGAGGAGGACATTAAATTAAATAATCATGTTATTAGCTTCTACAAAATTCTATTTAGCTCATAAAGTAATTGCAGTTATATTGATCTCGTGAAAAGAACTATCCCACAACTTATAATTCATGTAGATAATGAATAGTTTTCTAAATTGACTCTGTCGAAGGAAATTAAGAATGCAGTGCACAATATCAGTGATAATTATGCTTCAGGCCTTGATGGAATTTGAGATGTTTTTTCTAAGCTTATTGCAATATAGTAGGGAGTGATGTGATCGATTCAGGGAATCAATTATTTTTTTAATCAATTCTTTGAATAAGGTTGGATCCTTCCTAATCTCAATTCAATCAATGTGACTTTGATAATTAAATGTCATAAAATAGATTCTATTGAGCAGTATACACCCTTGCACTTACGAATTTTCAATTCAAAATCATCACTAAGATTATTGTAGATAAGTTGGAAAACTTAACTCCTAAAATTATTTTAAAACACCAAAGAGGCTGCATTAGTGGCAAATACATTTATTATTTTGTTGGGATTACTTTAGAAGCCATCAATATGTTGGACAAAAAATTCTTTGGAGGTAGTATGACTTAAAAAATAGACAACAAAAAATCTTTGATACTTTAGATTGACAATACATTATTAAAGCTCTTGTTCAATTTAGTTTTAATCAAAAGTATTTTGATTTGATAATTACCATTCTACACCTAACTAAACTATTAACCATGATAAATGGAAAAACTGTAGGATTTTTTCTTGCTTTATAGGAGTGAGGCAAGGAGATCCTGAAGGTAGAGAGAACACAAGAGATAGGGGGTTTGAATTGTGTTCATAGAAAATATTCCCTTTTAGAAATTCTTAGCACTCAAATGATAATAGCTATAAAGACAATGAAGATAAAAGAACACAAGTATTTTATCCAGGTTCGCTATTAACTAGGCTATTTCTGTCCACCTTAGAAAGGATGATTTCACATTATCCAATGACTTAATCCCCTATAACCAAACTGATTACACTTGCTTGAGAAACCATCAGTGTATAACACACAATGACGCGTTCAGTGATCCAACGAGATATAACGTTCATTGATCCAATAGAATCTGATCCCTCAAGATCTCCTACTAGGATTTCCTTGCAATGATATCCATCAGTGATCTCACAAGAGTTTGACCTTCACTTGGTATCATTTGAGATATGACTACCATTGATCCAACAGAATCTGATCCCGCATAATCTCCTATCAGGATTTCCCATAATGACAAGCAACTATTATCTTCTTGAGATCCGATTTTTGCCAAGCCTCCCAAGGAATCTATCAACAACAATTGATGGTGCTCTTGTCTTTACATGATTGCTTCTTCTAAGAAGATTACATAAGTATTTAAGCACATATTATTTAACACTTCTACGAGCAACAACTCAAGTGTTAAAACAATTTACATGAAGAGATATGAACAGAAACACTATACGAGCAACAACTCTAGTGTTCATTACAATGTTCTACAAAGATGTATATGATCAGAAGTTTGAGTAACATATTGTAGTGTTCTTCTTCATATTATTGTTGAGAAAGTTACGAGCTAAAACTCCTTGCTTCTTCTAAGATCTACCAAGATGTATATTATTGAAAATTGAATAACATTTTGTAGTCTTCTTCTTCTTTGAGCAAGCTACGAGCAACAGCTCCTTGCTTCTTCTGTTTCATCCAAGATGCATATGACGATAGTTGAATGGCATCTTGTTGAAATCTTCTTTCTTTCTTTTCTCTCTTCTTTTAGTGGTCTTCAATATGTATAGCATTTCACCTTTAACATCTTCAGAATTCACTACTTTCCTTCCACAGGATAAAGCTTGATGGCCTATAGCAGATGGTATTCACTAATCAGCTTCCAACAATTTATCTTTGAAGCTTTGATCTTATTTTATAGCCTTTAATAGAGAGAGATGTTGTGAGGATATAACAGACTTTTCCTGCACCAACGGTTAGTTCCCAACGGATAGAATAAAGTGTAAGAGTTTAGACAGTATAAAAAATATTTATGTATCTTGTCACTATTCAATGATAGCTTTCCACCTTTTTCTCTAAACAATATTTTTCTATTAAGCTTGTAAACAAAGATTCGTTAAGCAAAGAAAGATAGTTGTAAATCTAGTCATTTGTTCCCAACGGTCACAATGAGAGTGGTTGTCAATAAAATATAAAAGACTGTCCTTACGCCACCCTAGAGGGTAGAGGTCTTATACACTTTATGTATCTTTTGCACCACATCACACGTCAATCATTTAAACTTTTCTTCTTATCTTCAGAGAATTTAGACATTTGAATGTTGAGCGTTGAAGCTTATTGTAGAAGAATCTTTCTTAAGCCTTAGAATCTAAGTCTTAGAGTCTTCATAACTTATCACACAGAACCCTGTCTTCAGAGTCTTCAACACTTAGTTGTAAGAACTTACTTTTCTTCAGATCATTAGAACTTGTTCAACAAAACCTCATCTTTATAATCTTCAGAACTTGTAACACATAAGTAAAGCTTTAGAAGGCCTCCAAATCTAAACCACAAAGTCACGATCATAACTTCTTGTACTAACAATCCTAAGACACATTGTAGAAGATAAGTTCAGAACCTTGACTTTTACGAAACATGTAACCATATATTTTCTTCCAGACTGTATGTTCAAAACCTGATGACATCACACCCCTTGTATGAGAGTCAGAACATTATAGCAGCAGCTACACACTAGACGAAACCATTAGTGTATACAATTGTTCTCTAAGATAACATGTAAAGTTATCATCAAAATCTCAAGGCCAGATGTAGAAACACTTATTGTTCTTACAATCTCTCCCTTTTTGATGATGACAAAGCCATGTATTTTGATAGAACAATTTATACAGGGTAATCACCATAATCGACAAATTAAGAGTTAAGCTCACAGCTCCTCCTGAATCTGTTAAACCCAAAAATTCATTTAAGCTTGTTCGGAGTCTCCCCCTGAGCCTAAGACTCGCAAAATAAATTTTGAGTATCAGAACATAGAATAGAGAGGTAACACTTCCCTACAGCAACTCATCAAAGTCTAACTAGAACACCTGGTCTTCATCTCAGAACCTGCTTTCTATCAGCACTTGATGAAGAATCAAAACTTGATTTGAGTCTGGTTGAATAATTCCATTCATTCCCAAAGCCTGGTTCAAGCTTGTGTTGTCCAACTTTCTTCCCAGAGGGGATAATCAAGACCTTCTGAGGTATGATGATCAAGCATTCATCTACCTTCTGATGGATGATACTCGTGTAGGCTTGCCACAATCCATCTTCACCTGTCTTTAGAAATTTATTTGAGTCCAGGAATCACATAAAGTCTTACATTCCTTATGGAAGAATTTTTTTAGGAATTTTTTTCCAAGAGGGAATATTGGATATGTTCAAAGAAATGTTAGCAGAAGTTGGTCCAGAAAACTATCTGTTGTGACTTGTTCTAAATACAGAGCCGCCACTACTAGTTTTTATCCTAAGGAAGGGCATCTAATAGGAAATCCTAATTCGCAAAATAGAGATTCTAAGTTTCGGACTTCTTTAGACAAAAGGAAGGTGTTAGGCACCTTTCATCTATCTTATTCTTAAGGATACTAGGTTTAGGTTTAGATTTAGGTTTAACAGTCATGTACAAAGAGGTGTTAATTTTTTAATAGGGGAACTCGCCGTGATTTTAGTCTTATGCCTACGTATCCTCTTAGGAGGAATCAGAGTCCCATTTCATAGTTCGCAGTTGGTTGATGTTTTTTTATAGGGTTTCAAAGATATCTTGAATTGCCTCGCATTTAGACCGGGTGTAGAGATAAAGGAAGTTTGGACTAAATGTGCGATTAGTCAAAATATATTTAGAACCATTTTGCAAAAATTGTTTATTAGATTAGTTTATTGCGAAAAGAAGATTTAATATTGGTTGAGTATTTTTTTAATCATATTAATTGATAAAATTATAATTAATACATGATTAAAAATTTAATGCAATAATATCAAAATATATACATGAATTTTTGGAGAAAATATTTATTTCTATGATAATAATAATAATAATATTTGAAAATAAAATTTAAGTAATAATAATTATTCATAAACATATAATAAGAAGGAA
Source organism: Vicia faba (assembly GCA_948472305.1). Taxonomy (NCBI): domain Eukaryota; kingdom Viridiplantae; phylum Streptophyta; class Magnoliopsida; order Fabales; family Fabaceae; genus Vicia; species Vicia faba. The sequence goes on along the minus strand of OX451739.1, from coordinate 192,525,652 downwards.
GAAATAAAAAAAGGTAGAAAAAATATAATAATTATAATAATAAAATTTAGAAAAATTAAAATAGTTTTCCAGGGGGGTGTATTTTGAGTTAGAAAGTAAAAAAGTGGGGGTGTAGATAGTGAAGGCCTGAACTCAGATATTGAATTCAGGCCCAGCTGACCTGGGGGTACATTTTGTAGGCAACAAGTAAAACAGGGAGTCTGTTAAGAAACTGGGCCCAAGTTCAGATATTGAACTGGGCCCAACGGTAGGGGGTATGTTGTTCAAGTTGGTTTAGCAAAACAGGTAAAAGGGGGGTGTTAACATAAATGGGCTAGGCCCAGTACACGTCTTTGAGAGGGTCTGAATTATAGTGTATGTGAGGGTGCACGGAAATACAGTGAGACTTGGCCTTACGGTCGTTTAATGATGATCGCGTGATTACAAATTAAAGGTACATGATCTTACAATAGACACACGTATACTAGATTACAACATAACATAAACATTGTTTTAATACATTTTCTTTTCATTTTCAATTACAACCTTTTTCTTTCTTCGTTATCTCTCTCTCTCTCTCTCTCAACCCAAACCTCTTCCTTTCCCTTCTAACCCTAACGTCACAAACCCTAGAACTAACCCGAGATGGAGCTCCAACCTAGTCCTTCTCCTTCTATCGTAAATCAACCATTCACACTCCCCGTATCAATAATAGCAAAACCTAGAAAAAATAAAGCTAAGTGCTATTTACCTCTAATCGCGATCGTTCTAATATGTTGTGCCTCGGTTTCTTGATCTCCTTCTTTTTTTATTTGTAGGACGCTAGAGGTGGTGACAGCAAAGCTTCGATGGTGCCTTGACGGCTCGGCAGCAGCGCGATTAGGGTTTCAGATATTGAAACCCTAATCGTCTTCTCCCTTCTTCAACAATTGGTATACACTTAGATATATTCTTCTTGTCCTGAAATTTTTCACCAATAATTTATTCTCCTCCCTCTTTTCTTCTGTATTTTGTTCTGTATTTATAGGGCTTAGGGCTTTGTAGATTTAGGAATTGCTGTTACAAATTGTTTAAGGCTTAGATTAGGTATGTTTTAGAGAAATTAGGGATTTGATTATTTTGTAATTGATTCAATTATGTAATACACAGATTCAGTTTTGATTTGATTTTGTTGATTTGTACTTTTGATTGAATGAACTGAGATTATGGGCTTTATTTGTAATAAAGATTAATTATGTATTATTTTGTTTCAAACTGTAATAGAGATTATTTTATTTAGTTTAGATTTGAGTTGGTTTATTTTTTAGATCTGAACAGTATTTGTTAATGAATTGAAACATGCGTAATTTTTTTTGCTTAATTGATATAGTAATGGTTTGGAACTACTTTAGGAATGTGTTGTTTCTTTCCCTTGCCCAGCTTGTTTCCTGATGATTTTGGGCCTAACGCTATTATTCTCCAAACAAATCCTCATATGATAGCCTTTTGGGCCTTATACCATCCAACCCAACATCTGTCTTTTTTGTAACAACGTTTTCCTCATTTAATACGGACTGGGCCTGAAATGGGTCCTTTCTCTTGACCCAACAACAAACTTTTTAAACACACTAATCAAGTTTAAAATCTTTTAAATAAATAATATTTAATAAAATAATTGTAATAAAATAAATGATGATAATGTTTTAATAACAATGTTTTTAAAATAAAACAATTATAAAACAAAATAAAATCATTTTCTCAAAATGAATCAAATGGGCCCAGATTGCATCCATTGTCTGGGCCTTAATGAATTAATACAGGCTGATACATGCACCCTCCTCTCTTTACTATTCAAATACTTAAAACCAAATGGGCCATTTCAAATGGGCTTGTAATTATAAATGGAAATCGTACCCCTTTCTCTAAAAACAGCGAAACAAAACCTTTAATGGGCCTCCTTATTGAATTTTTTGTTTGAACAAGAACTCTTTTTTACATAAAACCTTAATGGACCCTCATACCAAAATCTCACCCTTTTCTTTAAAATAAGCTTCCAGCTTAGAATCTCATGGGCCATTGGCCAAAATGCCTCGCGAATGGGCCTACAGGCATATGGGTCTTTCTGATTTAGAAAGCCCCACTCCCTTGAATTAGGATACACCCCTTTGTTGACTTAAATTCTTACAAATGGGCCATCAGATATTGATGGACCATATTTAATTAAAACATTTTTATTCCATTTTTAACCTTGAAAATCATACAGTGATATGATTATAAAGGTAGGATAAATTTGGGGTATGACAGCTGCCCCTATTCAATTATCTTCCGATTGAATGGCGCGAGAATACACAGGTCTTGCACATTCTGATTGGAAGTTTATTGAATACTTGGAATACCCCGAAATTTGTCCGACAAACATAAGGTTACACTGATATAGCATATCCTTAAGAGTCTTGCGAAAATAGGAAAAGCTGATGATGTATCGCTTATCAGGATTTGAAAACGAGGATGATGATTTAGAACTTGCGAGACCAATATGGTATGTTTTGGTTTGATCTTGATTATTTATCATAACTCGGGGATGAATAAAACAACACTTAATAACACATGGCTGCTTGGAGACTGAGGCAATGGGTTATGTTTGCGAATCGCTGCATGGAGTCTCAGGCAATAAGCTAAATTTGGATTTCGACTATCATTGCATAGAGTCTTAGGCAATGGTCTGTATCACAGAATAAGGAAACACCCTTCTGCTTGGAGTCTTAGGCAATGGGTTATATTAGGAGTATTGCACATTAGTGCATGGAGCCTTAGGTAATGGGTGAAGAAATGGAAATACATCGCTGTATGGAGCCTTAGGCAATGGGTCGTGTTGCATTGATGCGTGGAGTCTTAGGCAATAAACTAAGTTTCACACATTACTGCATGGAGTCTTAGGTAATGAGCTACGTTGTAAAGATAAACATGACTGCATGGAGTCTTAGATGATGGGCTGAATACATCACGACATGGAGTCTTAGGTGACGGGTTGAGTTTGTAGAGAATGCATCACTACATGAAGTACTAGGTGATGGGCTGAATTGATAGAGGAAATGTGCTTTGATGATCAACCCTTAGATAGATAAATCGAGGGCGAGGTTAGTCATTTTCCGGTCATTTGTTTTTTACTAAGGTGAAAATTTGATAGGGTCAAGAGATGATGATTATGCTTTATGTATGTCTTGTATGATGTATGTGTATGATGTCTTAGATTGATATGAAACCCAGAGTGTATGTACATTGGATGTCTGTGTATGCATGTGTGTATGCCTCAAAATGCTATGAAAATGTTTTCAGTATTCTCTCCTTTAAACCATTGGTTTTGAGTTACCAACTCCCTGACGTTGTACGTTGCATTGTCGTGATGTTTTTTGAATTAACTTGAACGTGGTGAAAAGTGTTAGCAGGATCTTGATTTTTGTGTTGTAGGTGCATGCGTAGGTGTAGACGTAGACGTGGATTTTCTTTTTGATGTTTTTCTAGAAAAAGTGTTTTTTTCGATGTTTTATCAAATGCTTTTATTTGTCAGATCCCTCAAAATGATTTCAATACAATCTTCACAAGCAATAAGCATAGTATTTTGCAAATAAGTCTGAAAAAGGAAAAACACAATTTCGAAGATGAAAAAAAAAGTAAATTTTTTATTGATATGCCTCTGAATAGGCGAGAGTACAAGATATAATTCCTTGAAAGAGGTAATTACAGAGAGAAAAAATTTAAAATTGTAAATGGCAATGAAAATAATAATTGTTACTGTCGTTCCTCAATGTCCTTTTAATAACTCCTATCTCCTTTACTTTTGAGTTGTATGATTTAGATCCATCTATGATGGCCTATCTTTATCCAAGACTAGGGGTATTTTAAATCCAGGAGAGCGGGGCTTTCTAAATCAGAAAGACTCGTGTATCCGTGAACATTTACGATGCATTTTGGCCAATGGCCCATGCGATTCGAAAATAAAAAAATATTTCAAAAGGAATAATAATAATTAAGTTCTCATTTATTAAATATTTGTTATTATTAAATTAGAGGGGGAAACTAAATATATCATAAGCTCATTTAGATGTCATTATTGTTAATAAAAGAAAAAGGAGGTGCAATTACAGATAACGGGCCCATTGCGTTTTCTAGCCAAAGGCCATTCGACGTTTTTGTCATTTGCTGGTTATAAGTTTTATTTCTTGGGTGAGAATCTGCAGGATCAAGTTAATGTTGGGCCCAATTTGTGGAAAAGAGGCACAATTCAGATTATGGCAGTAAATAAAATATTAAGTTAGGCCCAATTAATGGTTCTATTTACTGTTTTTGTTGAAACAATTTTTGTTATGTTTTAAAATCATTTATTAAAGATTATTTGGAAAAGACTGTTTTCAAAGGCAATTGGGCATGGTTTTACTAAAAAAAACATTTTTTTTTCTGTAATGTTGTTAATGTCTTATTGTAGAAAAAATCATTTTATTAAAATGGCTTATTTTCATCTTACTCAAAAGGCATCTCTATTAAACTTTTATATAATAATTGTTATTTTGAAAATAGATTTGTTGGATAATTTTGATGCCATTTTAGGCCCATTCTGTGTTGGAAAAAACGTTAGGCTGGGCTGAACAATAATTAGCACGCAAGGCCCAATGTAATAAAAAAAACACACACTGTTTCAATCATCCTAAAATCACGCTTGAAACAACTACTGTAGAAATCAAGTGAAAAAAAAAAGAATCAAATCTCCAAACCAAATCTGCAAATTGATGCAAAATCCAGAAATTAACATACAATCTAATATAATTACATCTATTACAAAATCAATCAAATATATTTCAAATCAATTAACAGAAATCATGATCCCTAATTGAAGCTAATTCCTAAATCTAAGGTTATAAAATTGAAACAAAACCCTAAAACTAAGACTATAAATACAAAGGGGAAGGGAAGAACAAGGAGGGGGGATTGAGACGAAGGTATACAGAGGACAAAGAAGCCGGATATACTGACGGAGAATCGCGAGAAGAAGACGGAAGAACTATTACCGATCATTGAAGAAGAGGGAAGACAGCTAGGGTTTTAACATTTGAAACCCTAACCACCATTATCATCGTTTCCGTCGCCTTTTCCACCGCTACTCCGCCGTGACCTACAACTCAAAGGAGACAAAGAAATTAGCCTCAATCAGAAAAGCTCAAAGCCAAAGATTCGGGAAAAATTGCACGAAGGGGTAACTTAGATTTTTACTCTTCTTGATTATTGATTTGGGGATTGGTTGGGGCAATAAACGTTGGGGTTGTGGTTCCGATTTCGCGCCGCCGTGAGAGGAAGAGATTAGGGTTAGCAAGGAAGAAGAAAGAGAAAGAGGTTTGATGTTTATAACGAGATGAAGAGAGGTGATGCTGTAACTGTGACAAAAATAGAGAGAAATGAATAAAGCAAAATGTATTAATCCGTTGTTATCCCGTATCCGTGCGCTTATAATAATTATCATGCTCCCTTGCAATCGTGTCTGTGTGATCATAAATGGACGGCCGTAAGGCCAAGTCTATCATACGCTCATGCACCCTCGCCGAAGGTAATCAAACCGGCCCTCTCTAATTTATGTTGGACCTAAGCCCAGTAGTTTTAACACCCCCTTTACCCTGAATTACTAAACTATCAAACTAAATTACACCCTCCTGTCCAGAAAACATATTTGGGTCTGGCCAAGTTCTACGTTTTACACCCCCGCTTTTACTACTCAGTTTAAAACTGCACCCCATCTGCCTAATTAATTATTTTCTACATTTTTATTATAACTATTATATTTTAATTTTATTTTCTTATTATTACCATTTACTTTTATATTATATTATTATCCTTTAATTTTATTTCCTTACTATTATTATTGTTATTTAGGGTTTATAATAATAATTATTATTATATAATATCAATTTTTATATTATATATAAATATTATATTATCATCCAAATTATTTTTATTCAAAAACACATTCATATATCTTTTCTTATATTATTTGCATTAAAATATATTTTAATCATGCATTAACAAGAGTTTTTTTTTGCAGTTAATACGATAAAAAACACGCAACAAACAACAAACTATTTTTCACAACAAACTAAGCTAATCAACTATTTTTTAGCAAAAGGGTTTCAAACAGATTTTGACTTACCGTGCATTTAGTCAAAATCTCCACAATCACTACTCCCGGCCAAAATACAAGGTGATTCAAAGTATGTTTGCAACCCCTAAAAAACACCAACCCCATACGAACTATGAATTAGGACTCTGATTCCTCTTAAGAGGATATGTAGGCACACTATTGTACCCCAAAATTTGTCCTCCCATATTTCTCAAAATATTTCAAGAAAAATTCACAAGTCAAACCCGGCGCGTTATATTCAGGTATTCTTTCGCCAAGATATCTCTGATAACGTATTCTCAAATTCAGGTTCGGCTCAAGAGTCAATTCTTTAAAGAAGGTATCCGAATGTGTGAGTTTTCTCGAAGAAATATTGTGAAAAAGTGTTCTGAAAGTGCAGTTTTTACGCGCTAAAAAATTCATAACTTGAAGATCGTGGCTCGTTTTGAACCCGTTCCGGTGGCCAAAATTCCGTCTTGATATTATCTACGTTTTCATCTCTCACGGCTGGAAGCCAATTTCGATCAGAAGGTCTTCAAAAATGTGGATTTATCAAGTATTTTCATACAGAAAATTTGTGACAGAAGTTTATTTGCGTCATGTTCAGAAAATCATAACTTGGTCGATTTTCATCGTATCGAGCTGGTTCCGGTGCCAAAATTTCACAAATTGAGTTGACTACATTTTCACAGAAGGTATTGAGTTCAAACGGTATTCAAAAGGCCTTCGTTTTTTGCTCAGAGTGCGTGACACGCTGAAAATCCTGAATGCTGAATATTATTTCATCTGGGCCGAAACTTCGAAAATTCATAACTCGGTCAATTTTTATCGGATTGGACTCATATTTTTACACAAGGTCATTGACTCATAGATCTACAACTTTGCTTCAAAAGTCGAGACCGGATTATGCTCCGGTCAATACCAGTTTTTTATTGAAGAACGTGTCAGAGTCGACACTGGAGCCCAAAATAAGTTTGTCTGAGCTGAAACTTCAAAAATTCATAACTAATTCACTGTTTATCCGATTGAGCCGATTTTCGGACAGGAGTTAGTTATCGATGTCAGCTACATTTTGTTTTCACATTTCAACTTCAAAAATTGCACTTAAGTCCCTGCGATTTATCCTGAAAAGTGACGAACTCAAGTAAACATTGGAGGCCCAATTGCACATTCAAAGCCCATTTTCTTTACCCTAATTTCCATTATATAATCACCTTCTTTTCACACCAACCAGAGAGGAGAAAAAAGAGAGAAAAAACCTTGCCACAACACTGTTAGAATATCAAATTCTTTCAAGAACCCTAAAACCTTGAAATCCTTATTACAAATCCCTCTCTCACTACAAACAGACCATCACAGTTACAAACCAACACCTCATTACTTCTTCAGTAAGGATAAGGCTGGCTTGATCTCCATGATCCAAAGGGCATAAAAGCATTCAGGTCACTAATTTTCCAGTAAGGGTAAGATTGGTTTGATCTCCATGATCAAAAGGGTATAATCATTCATACATGCCATATTGTGCCTAAACATTAAATTTCTTCATATATTGGCTTTATTTGCATTTTATGATTTTATTTAATGTGTTCATGAGATTCAACACTGCAGATTTAGACAGGATCCCTTGCAGGTTCATTAAGGAATGTTGAGGCCAAAAGCCAAATGGCCAAAAGGCAAATGGCCAAAAGCCAAAAGCCAAATGACCAAAAGAACAACTTATGCATGATGAGGCCAGAACACAAATGGCCAACCGCCAGAACACAAATGGCTAAACCACTCCAATTCACCTCCAAAAAGGGCCAGACATCCCCCAATGTTTGTATATTTTTAATTTTCTTTTCTTTTCTTTTTCTAGTTCTTTTAATCACTTTTATTTAATTCACTTCAAATAATTTTCTTTTCATAATAAATTCAGAAAATCAAAAACTAAAAATATGTTTAATTAATATTTAATTCATTATTATTTTTTGTAAATAAATGTTAACCATTATTTTAGTAAATTAGGTTTTAAAACTTTAATATTTTTCTTAATAAATAAAATATGTAGAAATTAGGGTTTTTAACTTTTTCATCCTTTTTAATAAATAATTTTTTCTTCTTCTTATTATTATTATTAATCATTAAATATTTTTGTAAATAAACATATACTTTAATTATTTAGTAAATTAGGTTAAACTTTAATATTTTCTTAATGATTAAAATAACTTAGAATTAGGGTTTCTTTTAATTTTAATTTTAATTTTCTTTATTTTCATTAAATACAAAAAAACATAAAAACATTTCTTTTCTTAATTAAATAATTAATTAGCCTTTTAATTTCATTTAATTTCTCAAAAGGGCCCAACGCCCTCGAACATTCGATTCTAATTTCTTTTCGCGCATTTATTCTTATTTATTTTCTTTCAAATATTATGTAATTGCTCAAGCCCTGTAATAGTAATTAGGAATTTATTTTACTTTCCGCATTTTTATTAAAACGGGTCTTTGTAATTTGGCGATGTATAGACCCGCGCCTTGTAATATCGTAGGATTTTACTTTCTACATTTAAATTTCCGCACTTTTAAATTCTAATTGCATGAAAGAATGAATGACTGATTAAAAATAACTCGTAGCTCACAAATGCATGTTCAAAGATAATTGCATAACATGAAAACAACACACAAATTCACACACCACTCTTAGGGTACGCCTCACTGTTGCCTTGCCTTTGAAACGTGGTCGTCGAGTATAGGACGTTTTAGTAAGTCCTTATGTCCATGACATGATCCAGTTGCCTCGAAACGGTTGCCTCAGAATTAAAAAGGATCAATGGCATAAGGGTAGCTTCTAAGGTGTCCTGTTATTGCTCTGGTGACCACACTGTCCCTAACAAACGAATTGACCCGAACACCTCCAACGGTGGTGCTACCTACCTCTCAATGGTGGGATGGCATTACTTAAAGGACATTTACACAGCCTAATTCCTTAGGGTAGGTAGATGACTCGTAGATACTTGCTCTATTTCAAAAAACAAACAAAACTTTTTTCACACCGACACTTTTCAAAAAGCTTTCAAAACAATTTTTCAAACACTCTTGAGGACTGATACAAGAGTCGATCTGAAATCTTTAAACGAAACTTTTTCAAACCCACTCACACTTTGAAAAGCAAACATTTTGAAAACACAATGAGCAAGTATCTAAGAGCCCATGGATAACCATGGATAGAAAGGGTGCTAACACCTTCCCTTTCTATAAATCTACCTCCCGAACCGAGAAACTATCTCATAAGGAATTTTGCTGTGCTTTTGTCCTGTCCATGTTGGAGAAAATAAAAGACGGTGGCGACTCTTGCTTTCGCGACATTTCGCGAACCAGCTTTAAACAGTCAGTTCCAGATCCACCGATAACAGAACTGGCGACTCTGCTGGGGACTTATTTTAAAGTGAGGTGTACCTTAGGACTAAGATCACTTGCGTTTTCAATTGTCTGAATTGTTTGCTTTAAATTGTGGGTACTGTCTCGGGAGTTCTATAGATCCTAACCCGGATCTGGGGATACCTTCTTAGAAAGTAGCAACAAGGCTGTGAGGGAACTGTGCGGGGTATACCGACATGGTTGAAGCAGTCTGCTACGTTGATGTGGCACTTTGGTGTGTACCGGTAACCCTTGAGTCCAGTCAAGGAGAGTACGGGGCCGCCGCGTGGTGTCGTGAAGCATCAACTGACCTTAGGAACCTTAATTGAACCATCTTGGCCTCTTTAGGGTAGTGAGATAACTGACTTTGGTGCAGTCCGAGGTTGGTTGATACTCGATACTACACTCAATTGAGGGTTGTTTTCTTGGAATATTTCGGTCGCCAGTTCAGTGGCTAAATCGAAACGATGAACAATGAAAGCAATCCAATGATATTGGGACCCTTAGAACCCGGTTACTTCTGATAGGACAGGTTTTGAGCCCACCAACTTCAAGAGGGTAGTACCCCAGACCCCATGCTGGCCTAAACTCTAAGGGCTCTCTTGTGTGACTTGTGTGACTTCGTACTTGACTACTTGCATGCTTGTTATCTGACACTTGTTTCTTGCAGGTTTTGTTTATAGTCCTTAATTGGGACTCATAACAGGGTTTACCTACATTACCCCATGCATAGCATAACATCATACCATTGCATGCATCCCGCATAAGGACTAACCCATTTCAAGGATCTCAAGGGATTGTGATGCAGGTCATGATGAACCAACATGTCTGGCAAGGGGCAAAGGGGATTTATTTTCCTCTAGCCAAGGTTGTCAGGGGCTATGACCCACTGGATATGGTGAGCCTTTGACCCTTGAAGAAGGACTCTCTACAACACGAAGTTACTTCAATCAAGATACCAGATTCTAATTTTAACAAATTTTCTTGTTTACCCCGCGAGATCCTTGAAAACATCGCATGCATACATACACATCATTGCATAACAGGTACCCTTTTTTCTACAGGTTGCTTACCTTCTTTGCTGTTTATTTCAGCAGTCTCATCATGAATCCGGAAACATCTACTGAGCAATCCATCAAGGCTCTCCAGGCTCAAAACGCCCAGTTCCAAGAGCTGATCATGAGTTTGGCCCAGGGGCAACAAGATCTGAAGACCCTGCTTTCGAAAAAGAAGAAGAAGAGGACGATGCTGTTCAACCCTAGACGCAAATCTGGGAATGGATCACGAAATGAAGTTGAGCAGACTACCCCATCTGTTGGGAAAGACAGTCCCCAAGAAAGGGAGGTTCCTAGTCCAGTGGTCTCCGACAACGAGACCGATTACAATGATGAGCAGCACCCTCCAGCTGAGGACAAGTATAAACAGTTGGAAGACCGGCTAAGTGCCATGGAGATACAAAAAGTGCCCGGCCTGGACTTCGAGGATCTAGGTCTGTCTTCTGGGGTAGTAATCCCGCACAAATTCAAGGCACCTGCCTTTGTAAAGTACGACGGGGCATCCTGTTCTAAGCTGCATCTCAGGTCTTACACAAGGAGGATCCAGCCCTACACGGCTGACAAGAATTTAGGGATTCACTTCTTTCAGGATAGTCTGTCTGGAACCCAACTCGACTGGTTCTATCAACTGAATGGAGCTAACATCCGCAGCTGGGAGGATTTGGCCACTGCATTCTACAAGCAGTACCAGTACAATGCCGACCTTGCTCCCACGCGCACTCAGCTTCAGGGAATGTCTATGGGTGCAGGTGAAGGTTTCAAAGAATATGCTCAAAAATGGAGGGACCTTGCTGGAAGGGTACAACCACCTCTGACTGACCGCGAGCTCGTCGACATGTTCTTGGGGACCCTGTCTGGTCCATTCTTCAATCACCTGATTGGGAATTCTGTTGCTGGGTTTACAGATCTGATCTTGACCGGGGAAAGAATAGAAGCTGGCATCAAGTCGGGGAAAATACAGAATGGTGACTTCTCGAACACTGAGAAGAAACCATCCAAGAGAGAATCTAGTGTTGTCTATGGCTCAAAAGGGCAGAATAGGTCCGAACACCGCCAAGATGTCAACGCGGTGGTTATTGCAAAACCGACCGGCGCTCCTCAGCATCACAATCAGCAAAGGGAAGAGAGACCCAAAAGGAAATTCACTCCCCTCGGCATGACCTTGTCACAGATATTGCCACAGTTGCTGGAAACCAAGTTGGTAACTCTCATGGACCCTCCAAAGAATCCCAACAGGACGCCTTCAAGGTATAACCCCAACGTTCGCTGCGCTTATCATTCTGACAGCCCGGGGCATGCTACAGATGATTGTTGGACTTTGAGAAACAAGGTTCAGGATCTGATCGACGCGAAGGAAGTCCAGTTCGACTCTCCAGAGACTCCGAATGTGACCACTGCTCCCTTGTCCAAAAATGGCTAGGATTGGAAACTTTTGTTCATTTGAATGTTCAGATTGTAATTTTCTTTGATTGTTCAAACATTTTATTTCATGTCAAACTTGGTTATTTCATTAATGCATTACACATGTCTGTTTTGAAGTAATTATTTCGTATTCACTATATGCAAACTGTTTTCATATTTTTGTGATGATCAACTCTTGATTGAAAATTCTAAGCCTCTTGAGGGAGGATGACGAAAACGATACCACGATCTTTACAGTATGCTTTTGAACAGACCCCGCTGATGAGGTACAAGCATTGTTTCAATTCCTAAACACTGGAGTTATAAGGAAGATAATCTCTCGTCAACCCCTCTGAGCCAAAGAAGTAGGAGTTTTTATTTTCGAAATTTAAAACCCTTAATCCTAACCTGGGGCAGGGTAGTCTCTCAGTTGATCCAAGTGCATAACGAATGGCACCAAAGAGGTCCTTACAAAACAAAAGACAATGATGGTTCCGAACAATCATACAGACAGGCAGTCATTACTTCTCAAAATAAAAACCCATTAAGTCAAAACCTATGAAGGGGACTTACAAAACTGGGGCATCCCGCTGACTGTAATTCCAAAAAGAAACAGTTCAGGCAAAAAACATGGATAATGAAAGAAAAAGAAAGAGGTCTTACAAACCCTAAACCAAACAAAAATGACTGCCTATTCAAATAAACGTTCAACATCCGAACCATCACTAGAATTTTAGAGCAAAGACTCAAACAAGGTCTAACGCACGATCAGCTGAGTTTAGGTTTGAAGAACATCACGAAGAGCGGGTGGGTACAAATAATTTGAGCCTTTATCCTTTGTTTCTTAAACCGTGAACCAGGCCACGCTACAACCCTTAAAAGTCCTAGCTGAAGCATGGGTTAGTTCGAAAGCATACTGTTACCAAAGGTATCCTGACTCCTTAAGGCTTGCTATAAAATATTGAGTTGACATCACATTTTACAAAATTTGCTGGTTTTACTGAAAAATGCATTTTTCAAAAACTTCAAGACAGACATAAGCTTTGCATTTTTAACATAACTTTGTTTGCATATGACTTTTTGTTTGAACAACATAGAAATTCGCACGACGAATGCCTAATGAACAAAAGCACCTCCAATCAAGGGGCATGGCCTGATCATTGTCCATCATCTGGGGCAGTCCAGTCAAGATTCAAGGAATCTCTCAAGATGCCAAACAGCCAGGGGCAAACCTCCGCCTGAGCCACTTGGGGCATTGGACATGAATTCCCAGCAACAAATCTTGCATGACCAAACATCTTCTGGTAGCGTGGCAACACAATAACAGGGGCACCTCCCTACATCCTGAGAGCATGGACATAGTCGGAAAAAATACTACGCGTAATCAAAGACCCGCTAGGTTGACACACCTAGGCAAAAATAAGGGCTTCCCGGCGAACCAAAAGGATTCGGGCAAAAATAAGGGATGAAAACGAAAAATCTGTACACCCGACAAGTCGAAAACTTGAAAAGGCGGCTTGGGCAAAAATGGGTATCCCGGTGGACTGAAAACCCGAAAGGGCGGTCCAGGCAAAAGTTAGGGATCAAAGCATACGACTATGTCCTGTCATCTCGTCACTTGCCTACTAGAAGAAGATTTGTCAATTGGCAGTCATCAAACACCTTCACAGGTACCTTCTTCTCCAACAGAAACTGGGGCAATAATGAGTTGTCTAAATGATCCGGTTGCTCTGTCCACCGAAGTGCCAAGGTAAGTTCAGCTGAAGAATGCGACCAAGATACCTTCATTTCCAACAGAGCACAACAACGAAATCCCCAGCGGAGTTATCATCAAATCTCAGCGAAGTATCTCTTCCCACAAAGTAATTCCCCGCAGAGTAATCTCTTCGCCAAGTTTATTCCCCAACGGAGTTATCTTCTCCGACCGGTATTCTTGCAATCATCCCCAATGGAAATGAAGAATCTCACTCTTCAACATCAGCCCAGGATTTGACTTCCCGGCATCCGTCAAGGATCTATTTTCCTAGACGCAGATACATTCATAAACATCACATTGTTATACATCATGATACATGCATATACGCATCATATCATACAATCTCATGTGTTGAAAAATATTATTGCTTGATCCATATCATGCATTGCATATGACTGACCTTTACCTTTCAGGAAGGATACAGTTAAAAGATCAGCAATGTAGACGAATACAGTCAAAAGAGACCAACCCAGTCAAAGAATACAAATTCAGTTAAATCAATGCCTAAAGATTTCTCTGATCCAACTCGTCGTTATAGACACTCGTCGCTATAGACACTCGTCGCTATAGACACTCGTCGTTATAGACACTCGTCGTTATAGACACTCGTTGTTATAGACACTCGTCGTTATAGACACTCGTCGTTATAGACACTCGTCGTTATAGACACTCGTCGTTATAGACACTCGTCGTTATAGACACCCGTCGTCATAGACACTCGTCGTCATAGACACTCGTCGTTATAGACACTCGTCGTTATAGACACTCGTCGTTATAGACACTCGTCACTATAGACACTCGTCGCTATAGACACTCGTCGCTATAGACACTCGTCGCTATAGACACTCGTCGCTATAGACACTCGTCGTTATAGACACTCGTCGTTATAGACACCCGTCGTTATAGACACTCGTCGTTATAGACACTCGTCGTTATAGACACCCGTCGTTATAGACACTCGTCGTTATAGACACTCGTCGTTATAGACACCCGTCGTCATAGACACTCGTCGTTATAGACACTCGTCGTTATAGACACTCGTCGTTATAGACACTCGTCGTTATAGACACTCGTCGTTATAGACACCCGTCGTTATAGACACCCGTCGTTATAGACACCCGTCGTTATAGTCACTCGTCGTTATAGACACTCGTCGTTATAGACACTCGTCGTTATAGACACTCGTTGTTATAGACACCCGTCGATAAAGACCACCCATCCATGGAAATAACCTGTCAGTAGAGACAACTCACCAACCTTTCTGAATTCCAAACTCGATTCCTGTATCCGGCCAGGGTACGTATGAAGAGTTCGAAGATCCGATTCCTGTATCTCGCCAGGGTGTATCTGTTGACAACTAATATTCTCCGGACTCAATTCCTGTATCCTGCCAGGGCACGTCTGAAGAGTTTAAAGATTCAATTCCTGTATCCAGCCAGGGCACATCTACGTAAAGAGTTTGAAGATCAACTCCTGTAACAGGCCAGGTAATTATTTTTCTTTCTCAGGTACGCAAGTTCTCGCTAAGGAATCTCTTACGCGATCGACACCTAGGTGGCGTCTATAAGCCCATTCCAGACAAGGTACTATCATACTTCCAGATGGCATCTATAAGCCCATCTCCACATACCTACAGTCTTCAAATGGCATCTGTAAGCCCATTCCATGCATCACACTGCTGACATTCTACTATGTGAGTGCAAATTTCTTGGCACTCTAGTGTTCAATCATCTTCCACCTTTAGATTACGAAAGGCACGCCAGCCAATCTACACCCTCAGGTCTAAGAAGATTGAACAGGGGCAATTGTTGTACCCCAAAATTTGCCCTCCCATATTTCTCAAAATATTTCAAGAAAAATTCACAAGTCCAACCCGACGCGTCATATTCAGGTATTCTTTCGCCAAGATATCTCTGATAACGTATTCTCAAATTCAGGTTCGGCTCAAGAGTCAATTCTTTAAAGAAGGTATCCGAATGTGTGAGTTTTCTCGAAGAAATATGGTGAAAAAGTGTGCTGAAAGTGCAGTTTTTACGCGCTAAAAAATTCATAACTTGAAGATCGTGGCTCATTTTGAACCCGTTCCGGTGGCCAAAATTCCGTCTTGACATTATCTACGTTTTCATCTCTCACGGCTGGAAGCCAATTTCAATCAGAAGGTCTTCAAAAATGTGGATTTATCAAGTATTTTCATACAGAAAATTTGTGACAGAAGTTTATTTGCGTCATGTTCAGAAAATCATAACTTGGTCGATTTTCATCGTATCGAGCTGGTTCCGGCGCCAAAATTTCACAAATTGAGTTGACTACATTTTCACAGAAGGTATTGAGTTCAAACGGTATTCAAAAGGCCTTCGTTGTTTGCTCAGAGTGCGTGACACGCTGAAAATCCTGAATGCTGAATATTATTTCATCTGGGCCGAAACTTCGAAAATTCATAACTCGGTCAATTTTTATCGGATTGGACTCATATTTTTACACAAGGTCACTGACTCATAGATCTACAACTTTGCTTCAAAAGTCGAGACCGGATTATGCTCCAATCAATACCAGTTGTTTATTGAAGAACGTGTCAGAGTCGACACTGGAGCCCAAAATAAGTTTGTCTGAGCTGAAACTTCAAAAATTCATAACTAATTCACCGTTTATCCGATTGAGCCGATTTTCGGACAGGAGTTAGTTATCGATGTCAGCTACATTTTGTTTTCACATTTCAACTTCAAAAATTGCACTTAAGTCCCTGCGATTTATCCTGGAAAGTGACGAACTCAAGTGAACATTGGAGGCCCAATTGCACATTCAAAGCCCATTTTCTTTACCCTAATTTCCATTATATAATCACCTTCTTTTCACACAAACCAGAGAGGACAAAAAAGAGAGAAAAAACCTTGCCACAACACTGTTAGAATATCAAATTCTTTCAAGAATCCTAAAACCTTGAAATCCTTATTACAAATCCCTCTCTCACTACAAACAGGCCATCACAGTTACAAACCAACACCTCATTACTTCTTCAGTAAGGATAAGGCTGGCTTGATCTCCATGATCCAAAGGGCATAAAAGCATTCAGGTCACTAATTTTCCAGTAAGGGTAAGATTGGTTTGATCTCCATGATCAAAAGGGTATAATCATTCATACATGCCATATTGTGCCTAAACATTAAATTTCTTCATATATTGGCTTTATTTGCATTTTATGATTTTATTTAATGTGTTCATGAGATTCAACACTGCAGATTTAGACAGGATCCCTTGCAGGTTCATTAAGGAATGTTGAGGCCAAAAGCCAAATGGCCAAAAGCCAAAAGCCAAATGGCCAAAAGCCAAATGGCCAAAAGCCAAAAGCCAAATGACCAAAAGAACAACTTATGCATGATGAGGCCAGAACACAAATGGCCAACCGCCAGAACACAAATGGCCAAACCACTCCAATTCACCTCCAAAAAGGGCCAGACATCCCCCAATGTTTGTATATTTTTAATTTTCTTTTCTTTTCTTTTTCTAGTTCTTTTAATCACTTTTATTTAATTCACTTCAAATAATTTTCTTTTCATAATAAATCCAGAAAATCAAAAACTAAAAATATGTTTAATTAATATTTAATTCATTATTATTTTTTGTAAATAAATGTTAACCATTATTTTAGTAAATTAAGTTTTAAAACTTTAATATTTTTCTTAATAAATAAAATATGTAGAAATTAGGGTTTTTAACTTTTTCATCCTTTTTAATAAATAATTTTTTCTTATTATTATTACTATTATTATTATTAATCATTAAATATTTTTGTAAATAAACATATACTTTAATTATTTAGTAAATTAGGTTAAACTTTAATGTTTTCTTAATAATTAAAATAACTTAGAATTAGGGTTTCTTTTAATTTTTATTTTTATTTTCTTTATTTTCATTAAATACAAAAAAACATAAAAACATTTCTTTTCTTAATTAAATAATTAATTAGCCTTTTAATTTCATTTAATTTCTCAAAAGGGCCCAACGCCCTCGAACATTCGATTCTAATTTCTTTTCGCGCATTTATTCTTATTTATTTTCTTTCAAATATTATGTAATTGCTCAAGCCTTGTAATAGTAATTAGGAATTTAATTTACTTTCCGCATTTTTATTAAAACGGGTCTTTGTAATTTGGCGATGTATAGACCCGCGCCTTGTAATAGCGTAGGATTTTACTTTCCGCATTTAAATTTCCGCACTTTTAAATTCTAATTGCATGAAAGAATGAATGACTAATTAAAAATAACTCGTAGCTCACAAATGCATGTTCAAAGATAATTGCATAACATGAAAACAACACACAAATTCACACACCACTCTTAGGGTACGCCTCACTGTTGCCTTGCCTTCGAAACGTGGTCGTCGAGTATAGGACGTTTTAGTAAGTCCTTATGTCCATGACATGATCCAGTTGCCTCGAAACGGTTGCCTCGGAATTAAAAAGGATTAATGGCATAAGGGTAGCTTCTAAGGTGTCCTGCTGTTGCTCTGGTGACCACACTGTCCCTAACAAACGAATTGACCCGAACACCTCCAACGGTGGTGCTACCTACCTCTCAATGGTGGGATGGCATTACTTAAAGGACATTTACACAGCCTAATTCCTTAGGGTAGGTAGATGACTCGTAGATACTTGCTCTATTTCAAAAAACAAACAAAACTCTTTTCACACCGACACTTTTCAAAAAGCTTTCAAAACAATTTTTCAAACACTCTTGAGGACTGATACAAGAGTCGATCTGAAATCTTTAAACGAAACTTTTTCAAACCCACTCACACTTTGAAAAGCAAACATTTTGAAAACACAATGAGCAAGTATCTAAGAGCCCATGGATAACCATGGATAGAAAGGGTGCTAACACCTTCCCTTTCTATAAATCTACCTCCCGAACCAAGAAACTATCTCATAAGGAATTTTGCTGTGCTTTTGTCCTGTCCATGTTGGAGAAAATAAAAGACGGTGGCGACTCTTGCTTCCGCGACATTTCGCGAACCAGCTTTAAACAGTCAGTTCCAGATCCACCGATCACACACACGATCAAAAATCATAGCGAGTTCCCCTGTAAAAATTTAAACCCTTCCCCTAATAAAATTTAAATCCTGTTTCCCCAACTCAAACCTAAAACCTAGTATCCTTGTGAACAAGGTAGATGAAAGGTGCCTAACACCTTCCTTTCGTCTAAAGAAGTCCGAAAACTAGAATCCCTGTCTGCGAATTCGGGTTTTTTGTTAGATTCCCTTCCCTAGGATAAAAACTAATAGGGGCGACTCTGATTTAAAAACCAGTTGCTACGCCTATTGATGTGCGTACAGAAGTGGGGTAGCCATGTAGAGCAAAGGAAATCATTTCGTGCCAATTTTTGTATGTCTTCACCATTTTCTAAATGATCTTCTTGATATTTTTATTGTCTTCCTCGATGGCTCCGTTCATCTTGGGTCTGTATGGTGAGGAATTCTGATGCTCGATTTTGAAATTATCGCATAGTTCCTTCATCATCTTGTTGTTCAATTTAGACCTGTTGTCTGTAATAATCCTACTTGGAACCCCGTATCTACATATGAGATTCTACTTGATGAAACGTGTAACCACTTGACTTGTCACATTGGCGTAGGATGCTGCTTCCAAGCATTTGGTGAAGTAATCGATGGCTACTAGTATGAAACGGTGTCCGTTGGATGCTTTCGGCTCAATCATGCTAATCATATCAATTCCCTACAATGAAAATGGACAAGGGGAGCTCATGAAATTCAGAGGAGTTGGTGGCACATTTATCTTATTGACGTAGATTTAGCATTTGTTGCATGTTCTCGTATAGAGATAACAATCGACTTCCATTGTTAACAAATAATACCCTGCTCGCAGAATATTTCTAGCCATGGTGTTCCCGTTTGAATGAGTTCCAAAAGTACCCTCGTGGATTTCTCTCATGAGTGTATCCGCTTCCTTTTTCTCTACATACCTGAGTAGTACCATGTCGTAGTTTCTTTTCTATAGCACACTATTACTCAAAGAATTTCAAGGCTAACCTCCATAGAGTTTGTTTGTCAATGATAGAGGCATTTTTTTGATATTCTTGTTTTTCAAGGTATTTGTCGATATCGTAAAACCAAGGCTTGTCATTCGGCCCTTCTTCAATAGCAAGGCAATATGCTGGCTCTTCAAAGTGTCTGATTGTGATATGCAGTTCGTGGTTTGGCCAAGTTAATTTGAACATAGCTGATAGAGTATCCAGAGCGTCTGCCATTTGATTTTCTTCTCGTGGAATGTGACTAAAAGTGATATCCATGAATTCCGTAGCCAACTTTAAAACATGATCCCGATATGGAATTAGTTTTGGATGTTTAGTATCCCATTCGTTGTTGACTTGGTATATGACTAGTGCGGAGTCTCCAAATACTTCGAGGTGTTTGATTCTTAGATCAATGGAAGCTTCTAGTCCTAGTATACAAGCTTCATACTCGGCGATGTTGTTGGTACAGTCAAAACACAACCTTGCAGTATAGGGCTTGTGATAATTCATTGGAGAAGTCAAGACTGTCCCTATACCGTGCCCTAGTTCATTTGAAGCCTTGTCGAACATGAGTGTCCAACATGCCCCTGGTTCGGGTCCTTCGTTAGGTCCTGGTATTTCGTAGTCACATACAACCATGACATCTTCGTTTGGAAAGTCCAACTTCATAGGTTGATATCCCGACAACAGTGGGTGAGCTATATGACCAGCTAGTATACTACCCTTGATGGCTTTTTGAGTGACATATTGGATGTTGTATTCTGATAGTAGCATCTACCATCGGGCGATTCTCCCTGTAAGAGCCGGTTTTTAAACACATACTTTAGAGGATCCACCCTTGCTATTAACCATGTGGTATGGGTTAACATGTATTGC
Organism: Vicia faba; assembly: GCA_948472305.1. Lineage (NCBI taxonomy): Eukaryota > Viridiplantae > Streptophyta > Magnoliopsida > Fabales > Fabaceae > Vicia > Vicia faba. The sequence continues at coordinate 192,505,020 of OX451739.1, read as the reverse complement.
CTCAACCTCTTAGTAGCCCATGCTAATGCACAACAAGTTTTCTCGAGGAGCGAATACATGGTTTCGCAGTTAGTAAACTTCTTGCTGAGGTAGTAAATTGCATGCTCTTTTCTTCCTATTTCGTCCTGCTGCCCTAAAACACAACCTGTGATCGGTGGATCTGGAACTGACTGTTTAACGCTGGATCGCGAAATGTCGCGGAAGCAAGAGTCGCCACCGTCTTTTATTTTCTCCAAATGGAAAGGACAAAAGCACAGAAAAATTCCTTAAAGAGATTGCTCTCGGTTCGGGAGGTAGATTATAGAAAGGGAAGGTGTTAGCACCCTTTCTATCCATGGTTATCCATGGGCTCTTAGATACTTGCTCATTGTGTTTTCAAAAATGGTTTGTTTGCTTTTCAACTGTGGGTTTAAAAAGTTTCTTTGAAAATTCCAGTTCGACTCTTGTATCAGTCCTCAAGAGTGTTTGAAAAATTGCTTTCGAAAGCTTTTTGAAAATGTGTTGGTGTGAAAAGTATTTTGTTTTGTTTTGAAATTTAGAGCAAGTATCTAGAGTCGTCTACCTACCCTAAGGAATTCGTCTGTGTAGATGTCCTTTAAAGTAGTGCCATCCCACCATTGAGAGGTAGGTAGCACCACCGTTGGAGGTGTTTGGGTCAATTCGAGGTTCGGGACATGGTGATCACCAGAGCAATGGGAAGACACCTTAGAAGCTACCCTCATGCCAGGTTCCCGGATCATGAGGACTTACTAAGACATCCTCTACTCGACGATCACCTTTCGAGGCAAGGCAACAGTGAGGCGTACCCTAGGGGTGGTGTGTGAATTGTGTGTCATGTTCAGTTATTTTGTCTTGTCATGTCATAGGTGATCTAGCGCTTGTTTTTATTCTTGTCCATACATTCTTTCATGCCTTGATTTAACAGTTAAAAATATTGCGGGAAAGTAAAAATTCTAAGCTATTACAAAAGGCGCGGGTCCACATCGCCAAAATTTCTCGAACCCGATTTGACAGAGAATAAAGAAAGTAAAAGAAAAGTAAAATGCAAGAATATTAATTACAAGGCTTTGGGAGAGATACATAAATATTGTGCGAAAAAGAAATAAGTATGCGAATTAATAAGAATTAAGAACGAGGGCGTTGGACCCTTTTTGCAAAATTAAATTAAACGATGAATTAATTAAAGTTAAAAGGAAAAGAAATTGTCTTTTTGGTATTTTTAGTATTTTATATTTTTAATGAGAAAAGGATAAAATGCAATTAAACCTAATTCTAGTTGTTATTTTATTATGAAAACATTGAAATTTTTAACCTAAAAATAATCCTAATTTTTATATACAATTTAATTATAAAAATAAATACCTAATATTTAATTATTATGGAATAAAAGAAAAAAAAGATGAAAATTAATTAAACCCTAGTTCTATGTTTTTTAGGTTTTTATTAAAAGAATTAAAATTAAAACCTAATTTAAAACTAAATTTACTTATATGCAATTATTTATAAAAATACTAAAAATAAAAATATTTACTATTTTCTCTTTTCTGATTTTTTATGTTTTTGGTTTTTTTATGAAAATAATTAATTAATTGAAAACAATAATTAAAGGAAAGTATAAATAATAATAAAAAAAAACAATAAAGAAAATATAAACTTTGCAAACCTAGGGGGGTTGCAGTCCCCAAAGTGGAGGTTTTTTGTAGTGATCCAGGCCCATTAACCTTGGCCTTGTGGACTTTCCCCAGGGAGCATGCTGGCGCGTTGACTGGGGCTCACCATGTACCTCAGAGCGTGGCCTTTGGATTGATGAAGTTGGACAGGTGGATGGCTTGATGGAGAAGGTGCATGGTGGTCTTCAGTATGGGCACTACATGTGAACGTTAATTGGAAAAAAACATATGGAAAGGGTGAAGACCTGGGGCTCGAACCCAGGTCATTAACATTACCAGCCTACACGTATGCCACTGAGCCATTCCAAGCGCGTTTAACACATAATAGCTAACAAATATTATAAAAGAACAATGGTCAACGGCTTGAAAACGCGCGAAGCATTTGAATGCTCCAATCAGAGCCATCCACGTAATCGTCTTCCTCGTTGGGGATTTCCTGAAACAAATTAACAAACATTTAACGGGGGTTTTGAACCCCCTCAAAACATGCTGATTTTAATAATAGCGATTAGGCCATGTGGCCTCAGAAATTTGGCGCGATGGTCTCAATCTCTTCGTCCCAACCTGCTGATTTCGCTCATGGCATTGTTATGTCTCAATTTTACAGGAATGGAAAACGCCTAAATTAAAAACCTTGGAACCCTAGATATCTCTAATGGCAAATCCTCATATAGGGCATGAAAACAAAATTAAATCACACGGTTAGCATCAGAATTACATAAGGAGTATAAATCACATATTAAAACTTGCAAAAAACGCATGAATTGAGATGCACGAATGAGAAATTTTCTTTGTACAGGTGAGATCGTTCTCACGTTTCTGGGCACGAGAGCTTATGGTTTTTGATGCAGAATCTTCCTATGAAGCCTCAGCAAGCCAATGCAATCAAAATCGTGCCTTGAATCGCCCTAGAATTAGGTTTTCAGTTTTGAGTTTCTTTGCAAAAATTTCAAGCTTGTGTCTTGGTTTCTAGCGCAGCTCAGTGGTTAATGGCATTAGGGTTGTGTTCCTTGTATATGTAGTAATGATTTAGGTCAAAAATTTGATCAAAAGAATCCAAGATTTGATTGTTCAATATTTGATTTTCAAGCATTATTTTTTCAATCTTTTTCATGCAATTTGAAACCAAATCATGCCAAAACTTTCCAACAATGATCATGCACGAATCTTGAATGTCCAATGAGAGTATTTTCTGCACAAAGAGATTTGATTTCATTAGTTTTGTATTTTTCATGTATTTTATTTAATTAACTGATTTATTAATAATAAAAAATCCAAATAAATAAATAAAAATGGAGAAAAAAAAAACTTCCCTTTGGGCCTAATGGTCGTGCACATGCTTTGGATGATGAATTGTGGAAGAAAAATGGGCCCATTAGCAATTTTAGGTCATTTGAATCAATGTTGACTTTTCAAAATATCCAAAAATTTCCCAACTTCCACAAGGCATAACTTGCTCAACTTTTAAGCTTTTCTCATGTTCTTGGACATTTTGGAAAGGTCTTTGAGTCCTCTAACCAATGCCTTTGGTACCATGTCATTTTGATTTACCAATCTCAAGTTATGGTCTTTGACTTAAAGTCCCTTTTTGTTGACTTTTGAAAATGACCTATAATGTTGAAATTGATAACTTTTTGTGAGAGCACTTCTTGGACTTGAAGTATGAAGATGAGTTGTAGGAAATGTCTTTCTCTTCAAAATGGGCTTTGGATGGAATTTTTCTGATAATCCATGTGAAAGTTATGCCCTGGTCAATTTACAGTTGACTTTTTCAACTGTCCAAATAAGGAAACTTTTGCATCTTGATGATTTTTGAGCCAAGCTTTGAGAATCATGATCAAGCATTGATCAAATGATGTTTGTGGCTTCAAAATGAGATGTTGACCAAAAATTTGAACTTTTGACTGCCAAATGACCATTTTGCCCCTACAGTTGACTGTAGTGCAATTTAGGGTTTTGACTGTGCAATTTTGTGCTGAAAGTCTTGAAACTTGGTATGAGGATGCTTGACCATAATTGTAGGCATGTGGGACTAGGTTGGACTCTTGGAAACTTCATTTTCTTGATCAGAACAAAAACCCTAGTTTTGACTGTTTAGGAGGTCCTTGCACTGTGCAACCCTTGGGGAATTTTGAAGCTTGACTTGGCAATTTCTTGAAAAATATGGGAGGGCAAATTTTGGGGTACAACACAACCCATTGATCCTTTCAGCACTGTTAGATACATGATGAGTGGTCTTCCAGCAAATGGTGGCATTAAGATTGGTGGCTCTTGTAAATATTGCTTTATTGTCTCGAAAGCTGTTTGGCAATCGTCATTCCATACTACCGTTTGATCTTTTCGCAATAATTTGAGTATAGTCTCACACGTAGATTTTAGATGCAATATGAACCTTGAGATGTAATTCAATCGCCCTAAGAAACCACGAACCTCTTTTTCTATCCTCGGCGCTGGAATTTCTTGTATGGCTTTTACTTTGTCGGGGTATACCTCGATACCACGCTGTCTTATAATGAAACCCAACAACTTACCTGATCTGACGCCAAATGTACATTTATTCGGATTCAACCTCAATCTGAACTCGCACAGCCGCTCAAATAACTTTTGTAAATGTATGATGTGTTCCTCCTCCGTATGGGATTTGGTGATCATATCATCCACGTACACCTCAATCTCTTTGTGAATCATATCATGTAATAGTGTGACCATAGCCGTTTGATAAGTTTCCCATGCATTTTTGAGACCAAACAACATTACTTTGTAGAAGAAGGTCCCCCAAGGTGTCATGAAAGTGGTATTTTCCATGTCTTCAGGTGCCATTTTGATTTGATTATAGCCTGAGAAGCCATCCATAAATGAGAATACTGAGGCTTGAGCCGTGTTGTCTACCAAAACATCTATGTGAGGTAACGGGAAGTCGTCTTTAGGATTTGCTTTGTTCAGATCTCGATAATCCACACACATGCGTACCTTGCCATCTTTCTTGGGTACCGGTAAAATGTTAGCTATCCATGGCGTATAATCTACCACTGCTAAGAACCCTGCGTCAAATTGTTTAAGAACCTCTTCTCTAATCTTGCTGGACATATCTGGATGAGTTCTCCTGAGTTTTTGCCTAACTGGAGAACAACCTTCTTTGACAGGTAGTATATGCACCACAATGTTTATATCTAACCATGGCAAGTCCCTGTAGGACCAAGCGAATATATCCACGTAATCATGAAATAGCCTGATCAGCCTTTCTTTGATGCTTTGCTCTAACATTGCTCCTAGCTTGATTTCTTTCAGATCTTCCTCTATGCCTAGATTAATGGTCTCAATGGCCTCTTGATACAGTTGTATGTTGTTGGCCTTTCGCTCTATTTCCCTTGCCATCTCTTCAGAAAGTTCAAGATTTTCATCACCTTCCTCTTCATCTTGGTTGATAGGAGCATCAAAATTATATTGGATTGCAGCAGTAACATTATCGGTGGTTTTGGGCATGGATCTGCATGTTTATCATGTTTTGGTGCAAATTTTAGTATATGAATTTTGAAAATGCATATGAAGAGAAAGTATTTCCATTTTAAAAATTTGAGATAAATGCAAGAGAAAGACAAGGATCTTAATTGAAAACAAAATATAACTTTTTATTAATTGTGAATATTGTATGAAACAAAATGGCGGACCCTTACAAGCAACCCTTATGCCTCGGGCTTGACATAGGTTCTTTCAAAAAAAAAGAAAAATTACTTAGGAAATAAAAAGATATCGGGAATCTCCATGGCTGTCCAACTTTTGAGTTCTTCTCCTGGGGAGCATTCTCGGATGAAGTCAGTTGTCTTTTTGGTGTTGACTTTGTTGGATATCATTGCCACCTGTCCGCCATGTTCTATTCCTTTGTTGACAAATGTCTCTTGGAGTCGAGGAAACCGTGCTTTGCCTTTCAGAGTAGCTTTTGATAGTTCATAGCCCAAACCGAAGCGATTCTTCTTCTCAGGGATTTCTGGGAGCTTTCCCCAACCTTTCGAGGTACCACTTTCCATTGTTGTTTGCAAATCTCTCCATGAGTTTACCATGGGTTTATTACTCTTATTTACCAGTAAAGTCACCATTGAAACAACTTCCAAGACTTGGAATGGGGTGGCTATAGAGTCTTCGCTGACACTAATATACTTGTGTGATTCGATGTGACTTACGAAGATGTCCTCCTCACCGTTGATTATAATTAACTTCCCTTCCACTAAGAACTTCAACTTTTGATGTGAGGTCGAAGTGACTGCCCCTGCTACATGAATCTAAGGTCTCCCAAGTAAGCATGTGTACTCCAGTTCTATATCCATGACTTGGAAAGTGATATAGAAGATATGTGGCCCAATTTTAACTTGAAGGTCCACCTCTCTGAATACCGAGCTTTGAGAACTGTCGATTGCTTTCACTATTGTAGAGCTTGGTCTTATCACGACACGATTCAATGTTAACTTCATCAAACTTGATTTTGGGAACACGTTGAGGGTAGAAACGATATCAGTGAGTACCTTGGATAGGCTAGTAGTACCTATATGGATAGAGACATGGAGTGCCTTGTTGTGAGCTCGGCCTTGTGGTGGCAAATCATCGTTATTGAAATCCAGATATGATCCGGATGTCAGGTTTGCTACCATATTGTCAAGTTGATTTACGGTAATCTCCTCTGCAACGTAGGCTGAAATTAGTACCTTCATCAAAGAGTCTCGGTGTGCCTCAGAATTGATGAGCAACGAGAGTGTAGAAATTTTAGTTGGGGTTTGGTGAAGCTGATCCACCACCCTATAGTCACTTCTTTTGATTATTTTCATAAACCCCCGCCTCTTGACCAGTGAAATTTTTTCTTGGAGGTTCTTTCTCTCAACTTGTTTCAACCACTGCTTTTCCTTTATCCTTTATTGCTGTAACACCCCAATTCTACCTGGCAATTATAAATGTAAATCAGAGTTATAAAATTCATGCAACCGAATCAGGATGCCACAAATTCAACCTTAAAAACACATTGCATTCAACATGGATACATAACACTTTAAAACTTCGGATGAACCATCAGCATAATAATTTAATCTCTTAATTCAACAACTTGAACATCTACGCAGCGAAATCATAATAACATCTTTATCCAACAATTACAACAACTTCAAAATAGCACATACTTAGCAACAGTCAAATTAAAGTTCAACAACTGAAATAATCAATAGTTAAAAGCAACAAGCGTTCATCCCCCCGAGTGTTACGTATCAGAGCAATGACACCGACTCGAACTACTGAAGGTAAACCACCTTCACTCTGGATTACTTGCACGTTACCAACGTAAGGGTAACATTCAAACAGAAGGGGTGAGATATCTAACAATATAATAAAATGTATGATAAATAATATATTAAATTAGATCACATAATATCACCACTTCTCATCTTATAAACAACAATAATTGCAACAAAATACCAACAATATACACATTTATCGCATCAATACATAACCTCTTTATGCAATCAGATAATGCGACTCAATACTATGAAAATGCATGTGGTACCATTGGAGTAGAACTCCCATCTCAAAATAATTGCCATTAAATAGAGGCATCAACAAGGCATAAGCCTTCATCTTAATATTCACCAATATAGGCCATCTTAACAAGCATCAGCTCCATCTTGAAATACAATGTATGTGACACAATCATAAATGTAATAACAACAACCATAATTAACAACATCTCAACACAACATCATCGTTGGCCAGAAGCCTACATCTTAATAACTGCCAATTATTAGAGGCATCTCAACATCATTCATCAACATAATTCATCAACATAATTCATCGCATAATTCATCAACATAATTTCATCAACATAATTCATCGCATAATTCATCAACATAATTCTACAGCAACTCAGCCACAACAACAATACAACGACATATCGATAATCCATCAACGTTGGCCATAGGCCTACAACATGTTAATGCCTATAATTAATTAATCATCTAAGGCTTACGTCTAGTTAAAAAACCTCTACATATTATTATTCTGTAATACTACATCATTATCATCATTAATCTTATTGTTATGAACCAAACAGTAATCTATAATCGTCTTATCCTCATCATACTTCCCAAAATTATCATAGCGATTAACGCGGGAAGCTAACTCTAATCCTAATTTTGGAACTAGGATTATTCTTCTTATCCTTCATTTTAATACTTAAGAATGAATTTCATCGCGTTAGCTATCTAACGCTTCGAACGACACCTCAAACGAATTCCGGAAACTCAAGTTACAACCTTTGGAAGAATCTGTCAAAAATCAGACTACATGAGTCGACGCATAATGTTTTGAGTCGACGCGTACTGGGTTAAAATTCCTGCATGAGTCGATGCGTAATCCCTTTGTATTGACTCATACTGAGTCTGCAACACCGCATGTATCGACACATACTTCTTCGTATCGACTCATCCTGAGTCCAAAAACCTACATGTATCGACGCATGGCTTTTTAGGTCGACGCATATTGTTCAGTCATGAATATTTTCTGTGATTTCACAATGTTTTCACTGCGATTTTCCTGACTTAGGCCCTAAAGACATCCTCTAATCATAGGTAATCATTAATTATAATAATCCTATGTTTCTACATCAATTATACAACATTAGGGCATCATTATTCATCTCTAAATCATTGATCTTCATCATACAACAATATATACATTCAAATTATAAACAAGACAACTTTTCACATCTAATACCACATACTAATCATCATAAACCCTATTATAGAGTCAGAACCCCGTTGTGATACGATGGAAGAACTGACTTGAGGTTTTGTGTTAGCAAATGCTACGGTTAGCAAGAGTCGCCACCGACTTTTATTTTATCCAATAAGGAAAGGTGAAAAAGCACAGGAAAGACCTTTAGAGATGTTTTCTTGAGTTGGGGGGGTAGATTATGAAAAGGGAAGGTATTAGCATCCTTTTCATCCATGGTTTTCCATGGGCTCTTAGTTACTTGCTAGATCACTTTCTTTTGTTTGAAAGATATGCTTTGTGTGGTTTTTGAAAGTATTTTGAAAAGGTGCCATTGTTTAGGAAAACTTTGCAATGGTTCTCGTTTGTAAGAACATATACAAAGTGTTGAGCTTTTGAAAATATTTCACGTTTGGAAAGTGTTTTGAAAGTGTATGTGATTGTTTTGAAATTGAGCAAGCAACTAAAAGTAATCTACCTACTCAAAAGGTCTTAGATTTGTTTTTCCTCCTCCTTTAGACGTTGCTATCTTACCATTGATTTGATAAGAAGCCCCATCGTTGGATGTGAAGGGACGGGTGTTGGGTCATCGTATGACCATGATAGCAATGTTGTGATATGACTTAGCACTTTTCTTTAGGGACTAATATCATTTTGAAAGGCAACTTTGATAGCGTCATTGAGGGACTATGATCTTGTATTTTTTGATTCGTTTGTGCCAAGACATCCCACATGTATAACATGGCCATTTTTGTAAGGCAAAAAGTGGAATTACCCTAAGGATGGATGTGTGCAAGTGTGTTTGATTTTCATGCATTTAATCTTTGATTTGGGTTATCTACTTGTTGATTTTATGTCTTTCCATACACGCCTATTTACTAGAATTTACACTCGAAAGCGATAAATTGCAGAAATGTAAAGTCCAACGCTATTACAATATTTAGGGGATGGGGGTACATATGTACGAATGGGGATTGCAAGTAAAAATAAGTCCTAAGTTACTATTACAACCATATTGAAATGTACAATATAAGAAATAAATAGACTTGTTTAGAAAATGTTTTTGTCTTAATAAAAAAAGAAATAAATTAGTTAATAAAATAAAATATTTTTTATGTCTTTTTATGTTGATATTAAAAATGATGAAAAGGAAAATAAATTAAAGATAGAAAACAGCGTGCTGCTGCAAGAAAAAACAATAAGGATTAGAAGTTCTGAAGACAGGCGCGTGATGACTCAACAGGAAACATCAATGGATATCAGAAGTTCAGAAGTTCTGAACTGGTAAACTCTGAGGTCCTGCAAGACACGTTAGAGGGAAAATACAGAAGTTCTGGATTGCTATGTGCTGAAGTTCTGCAAAAAATGTTAGAGGGAAAATACAGAGGTTCTGGGTGGTGTTCAGCCAGTGAGCCAAAAGTCAGAAGTTTTGTGTTTATGCTAAAATAGTGAGTAAACATCAGCAGTTCAGTGTGTTATTAACATGTAAGCATCAGCAATTCAGTGTGTGTTAAAATAATGAATGAATCATCAGAAGTTCTGTATTTTGCTGAGCTAGTGAGTGAACATTAGCAGTTCAGTGCGTTATCAACATGTAAAAATCAGAAGTTCAATGTGTATTAACGGTGAGAAAAATCATAGAAGTTTTGTATGTTAAAACTATGAACGAACATCAGAAGTCTTATGCCATATTTTAACTCTCAATCAGCACATCAATAATCTATTCAGTTTTCAACAAACAGTAAATCAGAAGGATAACAGCACAACAACTTATAGAAGTTCTAATCCTAATCCTGAGCCTAACATTATTCTAGAAGTTCCGGTCCATAGTTTTTCTATTCATGCCATGATATATACAACATTAATACTATGATATTTACATGTTAATGATGTTCAGAATAAAAAAATAAGCAAAGTCAGAGAGACTTACCTTGAACCTGGAGCGTGCTTGGAGCTTCGAGTGGCTGCCTTTGGATGTTCTGAGTCAGCAAGAGAAACGGAAGAATGGTTGTGTTCTTTGGTTCAAAGGGAAGAACCAAGGTTTATTTTTGTGTATGAGGAATATGTATTTTTATGAAGGTTTCACAACTTCCTTTTCTCTCTTTTGGCCAATCTCCCTCTTCAAAAGCCAACCCCTTGAACGTGTGATGGAGCCAAGTATTTATAGATGAATTTGCTATGATTTTGGGGGGAAAAAACAAATTGGGATTTGAACCTGTTTTGGAATCCTGTTCCTTTGCTTTTTCATCACAGTTTTCGTATGTTAGTTTGGTGCAATCATGGGATGCAGGCGTAGGCTGAACCAGCTGTTGGTCATAGGTCTGCAGTAGGTTGTATAAACAAGGTTTTGGGATTTGGTCAAGTTCTGACCAAAGCGTTGAATATAGCCTTCATGTGCTGAAGCGCTGCCTTATTTTTGAAGCAAGCGCGGTGGTTATCAGCAAGAATTAAGGAAAAGCAAAAAGCAAAGCATGGGCTTAGTAGCAAAGTTTCTATCCCAAGACAATAGAGGTACACGTGGTGAAAATCCTTTAGATAAAGACTCAGAAGGTGGTTGTGAGCATTAAATGAGCATTAAATGATGATGAGACTTATCACAACCAGAAATCCTGCAACGTGAAACTCTACACCAAGGCTTAGTTCTGGATCAGAAGTTATGCTTCAGCGTAGCATTCCATCTTCTGATCCTCTTATCTTCTGGCTCCAGCATGTTTTGAAGGAGCTTTCCGACTTTCTAGAAAGCTTGCAGCACGCTCCTTAACCCTCTTTGAATTACCTTGACAAACTCTGACTGAGCTTTTGTGAAAACTTACCCAGAAGTTCTGCCTAAACTCTGTCTTGAGAATATCCAGAATTTGCTGAGCGTTATGGTGATAACCTGGTCAGAAGTTCTGAATTTGTCATATTTTCTTAAACACTTAGAAAAATTCTAAGTATTTAGAATTTTGACCTCTTGGATTTTGATGAAACAAAACTTCATATTTCAACGTGTCTTGATGAAATATGATTCTTGAAGCTTGATTTTGATCCAAAAGTCAAAGTTTGACTTTTCAGTATGCAAATGACCATTTTGCCCTTGTGGATGATTTCCTTGAAAAATTGCAGTTCAAGGCTTGGAATTGGATGGAAGAAAACTTGAGGATCCAAGGTGATTCCTTGATAAATGAGATGGAAAATTTTGGGGTGCAACACCCACCCTTACCTTGGATTGAAGGTTGCTCTACGACTTTTCGGACTGAATTCCGTTCTGCCTCTTTTCCTTCTTTTCTGCAACTTTCACGTTCTCTTCCAACCCTTATTTCTTTCTCTTCTTACTGCTTCTTCTTTTACTTATTATTTCTAAAAACTAATATAATAACTCTATAATTCTAATTATGTCTTAATGGGCTGAAAACTCCTACACCCCCTTTCTACTACTTCTAACCCTTAAAATAAGCCCACATCAAATAATATTATTATTCTAATATTATTCCACAACTTAATAGAATAAATATATCCAATAACAACAACACATCAACTATCATCATAACACAACTTCACAAATATTCCAAAAATAATTTAATTAAATAATTAATTAAATTACAGGCGTTACAATTGTTATCTCATCATTCTTCTTTGGTGGTTCAGATCCGAAGACTAGACCAGTACGGGTCATACTTCCTGTCATTGCTATGTTTGAAATTGCAAGTCCTTGACTTGACGATGGCTCATCCTCTTGTTTCAATCCATTGATATACACGACTAAATCATAAATCCATGGTACCACTTTGTTACTTTCATAAGGGATAGGTCACGGTCCCTTAACTACCATTGTGGCCTTTGGAACTACTGATATTTGTAAAGTCTTCTTTGGTGCTATCCTGGGTTTCTTCCGATTCTTCCCACAGGATCACCAGAGTCTTCTTGTTAATATTTGGGCCTTGGAAAGGGATTACCAATGGCTTCTTTCCTTCAATCGTAGCTATATAATTTTCTTCAAGGTATGGTCCAAATTGGACTATCCCCTGGTCTACTAGCTTTTGTAACGTTCTTTTGAAGGCTTCATTATGTTCCAACAAGAACCCACATTCCAACAAATATTCTTTTAACAAGTTTATCAGGGCCTTTGCTTTCCTGGTTTCCCCACAGTAGATGACTATCTCGATCGCATTTATTGCCGGTCCACCATGCAGAGGCGTGGGGTTTGATTTGATGTTAGGTTTCTCAAAAGTAATGTCTTGAGATTCTAACAAATCTTGAACTTTATGCTTAAAGGCCCAACATTGTTCTATGGTGTGTCTGGGATAATTAGTATGATACTCACATCTGGCATCGGTGTTGTACTTTCGTTGGAGTGGCCCGACTGGAGGAGCTAGAGGTTTTAGTTCGACCAAGGATGCCTTGACCAAGTGTTGTAATAGTTGGCTGGGTGGCATAGGAAGTGGATCAAAATTTCTATGCGGCCTTCCAAATCTGCCTTGCTACTATCCTTGTGGGATCATTAATGGTTGTTGTGCCCTTGGTTATGAGGCCACAACATTAATTTCTCCCTCTTTTCTTTTTGGGAATTTTGGAGCATGTCTCTTTGGATTATAGGGGGTATTTGATGGTCCCCTAGTATTTTCCCACTCTTTCTACCAGTCTCAATTCTTTCTCCGATAGTCACCAGGTCTGAGAATCCCTAAGAGGTACTTCCTACCATCTTCTCATAATATAACCCTTGCAAGGTTCCCGTGAACATATCCACTAGCTCCTTTTCCAACAATGGTGGTTGCACACGAGATGCCATCTCCCTCCATCTCTGAGCGTATTCTTTAAAATATTCTTCTTTCTTCTGGGACAGGTTCTGGAGTTGCATGCGGGTAGGAGCCATGTCCAGGTTATATTTATAATGCTTTAAGAAAGCATTAGCAAGATCTGCCCATGTTCGAATGTGAACTCATTCCAACTGCATATACCAATCTAGAGATGCCCCGCTTAAGCTGTCTTGAAAATAGTGAATCACCAGCTTTTGATCATGGGCATGGGCATGCACTTTCTTGCAATACATGCGTAGGTGATTCTTTGGACAAGTGAACCCTTTGTACTTTCCAAAGTCAGGCACTTTGAACTTCGGTGGAATTACCACATCAGGAACTAGGCCCATCTCGAGAGCATCTACTTAGAAGGCATCAAAACCCTCCACAACTTTTAATCTTTCTTCCAGAGCCTTATAATGATTCATCACTAGTGGATTATCAATAACATGAGTACCAATTGCTTTTAAAGTTGTAAAATTGACATCCTCTAGGTCGTGATCTCCATACTGTAGGTCTAAGTAGTTGTCTGCATTATTGATTGGAATTTGTAGGGTATGAGATACCCCTACCTTTGATGGCGGTGGGACAAACCCTTCAGTTTCAGCCTCTCTTGTCTCTTGTTGGGCCATGACAGACTTTTGGGGCCCTGTTTCTAGCTCCTTTCTCAGTTGGTGACCGCTTGATGCACCAATCGTTTGGGCTACTTCCTCGAAAGCTACCATGGGAATATGATCTTGCCAGTCAATGATGTTCTTCAAAGCTAGGAGAACCTGACTCAGGTCTCCTTTCATTAAACTCACATCGCCTTTAACCTGGTCGAGATCCTCCTTAAATGCAACCTGATTATCTTCAATTTGTTCCATCGTTCTTTATTGGTAGGCCTTGTTTGATATGGAGGCCAAGGAGGTGGTGATCTTTTTCTACCAATGGTTTAACTGGAGAGGTTTTGAAATATAATGAGCTTTGGTATGAGATGCAGGTGTTTGCGAATGTATGCATCCATATGATTATGTATGAACATGTAAATGTTTCTTATTTTAAATGTCTTATTCACTTGGGTATTGTTGCACCCCAAAATTTCCCCTTTCATTTTACTCAATACATGTCCATTGAGATTTTCAATTTGCTCAAGTTTGCCCAAGAGTTGACCAGACAAACTCTCTCCTAAGGCAGTGTGTCTCAAATTAGGGTTTCCACTTTCATCAAAATGTGTGGATCACAAAGGCCCCAAATGATCTCCAAGGCCCTAATATGTTCCCAAGATTCTCCATGTCAAGTCTCATGCATTGCACAAGAAGTTTGCTCAGTCAACTACTCAGATGCTTGAGAATCAACTGTATTAGGTCAAAAGTCAACTATGACCCACATACAGTCAAACTTCAAGATTTTTGGTAAACATTAAAATTTTGAAGTGACTTTCATAATTTGATCAAGGATTGACCTTGATTCCACAAGAAATGCTCCAAATTCATCAAAACCCAAAAGTTGCTAAATTAGGGTTTCTTAGTAAAAGTCGACCAAACTTTGACCAAGCATAACTTCCACATGCTTTATTAGAAATTTTCCATCCAAAGCTCATTTTGAAGAGGATAAATTACCTACAACTCATCTTCATCCCACAAGTTCAAAATATGCACTCATAAAAAAGATATGAATTTTTGCATTATGGGTCCTTTTGAAAAGCTAACAAAAACACCTTTTGGGTCAAAGCTTCATACATGAACATGGAAGATCCAATTGAGTTGAAACCAAAAGGGTTGGTTAGGGGACATCCTAAGATTTCTAAAAAGTCCAAGAACACCTCTCTAGGGTCAAAATTGAGAGAGTTGTGCATTGTCAAAGTTGGCAATTTTTGGAAAATTGTCAAAAGTCAACATTGATCAAATTGACATTTTTTCCAAAGGGGCCCATGTTTTCTTCCTTGAAACATGGTTCTAATAGGACCCACGACCCCTGAGGTTTTCCACCTATTATTTTATTACTTTTATCATTTATTTTGATTTTTTTATTCATTTAAATCAAAATAAATCAAATTAAATGGTAAAATAATAAAAGCAAATAAAATCTTGGGATTTTTGTGCACACTTGGAGTCTATGTACAGCTAGCATGATGATCAATTTGTGCAAGACTCATTAGGATTGGAAAAGATTGGATTGAAGCTTGTTTTGGAAAGATATCATACATCAATAAAATCAAATTACATTTTCATAATTCTCAAAGATATGATGCAATTTTATTGACCTAATATGCTCTACTATATGTATACAACAATTCCAAATCATAAACACAAGGTTGGCAGCCGTGAAAAGCCATGAAGAAAACTCAAAAATTTGGACAAAAGTGTGAATCGATTTTCAATCTACAAGGCATTTCAAAGCATTTCAAGACCACCAATCCCTTCCTTGACGTTCCCAGAAGCTATTCCCATCATCTCCAAGGCCTGAAACATTCAAAATCATAAGCTATAAGACCCGTTTTGTCCCACTGTTTTTGGTTTTTTGATTTCATATATGCATGCGTTTTCCGTGAGAATTAACCGTACATTCTTGTTTGTCATAAGGATTTGAAGCCCTCTGTGTCATTTAATTGAATTTTAAGTGAAGGAAAGGCAAGATGCCATGATTAGGGTTACAAGCTTAGTTTTGGGGTTTCTTAGTACAGGCCAAATTAGGAACGTATATGGGTACCATGATAATCAGGGCTTCAAGCCCAGTTGATTCATGGCCTCCAATGAAATTTATATTGCGTTTGCTGCATTTTTGAAGGTGACAGGGTTTTAGCTATGGAGTCCTGTCCATAGGTAAAAGTATTCAGCCTAATACGATGGACATGGAAGAAGATGATGCGTGGCAAAGCACCACTGGCTGGTTTGAATTTACGCGCGTGTTCTGGAAATTGATGTTGTTTTTCAATATATTTTATTTTTGTTATTGATATTAACAAATGAAACAATGGCCCAGTGGTACAAGGTGACGCTTCCCAGGCGCGTGTGCAGGAGGTCAGGGGTTCGAGCCCTGCCTCATGCATTTTGTTTATTTCTTACAATTCTCTTGCAGATCTTGTGCGCATCACTGTCCAGCGTCTACCATGCGCCTCCAATAATCAACCAGTAGATCTATCATGCAGCCAGATGTACGCTCAACCTTGAGAGGCCATGGTGCGCCTTCAAGTCAATGCCACACCTAATCCAGCATGGTCAACCCAGGCTTAGCTTGTTGGGCCTGAAAAATTTAGATTCTCACCCCTTCAGCAATCCATCACAAGCCCAAGTTATTATTTTTTATATTTTTTAAATTCTTTATTTTCCTTTTTTTATTAACACAAAATTTATTTATTTTATTTAATCACAAAATTAACAAATCACAAAAATCACAAAAAAAGATTTTTTTTAATAATAAATATTTAATTAATTTTTCCCAAAAAATACACCAAAATCATTTTTCTCATAAAATACTTCTTTTTAATTTAATTAGTAAATTAGGTTAATTAGTTTCTTTCATAATTAAAAAAAAAAATTAGAAATTAGGTTTAATTAATTTGTAATTTAATTGTTTTCTCAAATAAAAATCCACAAAAAATACTTTTCCTCACTTAGAGTTTTAGGTTATTTTTCAACCGTCCTCGTATTTAATTCGCCGCGCGCTTGTTAATTATTTTGCCATTATTTTGTAACTGCTAAGGGTTTGTAATAGCTTTAAATTAGGGTTTTTATTTATCGCTTTTCCCCCACTTTTGGTTATGTAATTAATCCCCCTCCCCGAAGCCTTGTAATAGCTAGGTTTTATTTTTTCGCATTTTTAATTCCTGCAAATATTTGACTGTCTAGATGTATGCTAATAGGACTGTATGGCAAGAATGTATAGAAATTTAAAACGGTAGATCACCTAATGTGCAAAGATTAAATAACTGAAACAACTCATATGCACATATTCACTCCTAGGGTTTACCTCACTTCGGTTGCCTTCGGTAAACAATCATTGAGCATAGGAGATTTTAGTGATTGCCCTCCAGTCTAAAAGATCAAATTGTACCATTCGAATGTTGCCTCAGAAATGTTGCCTCGGAAATGTTGCCTCGGAAATGTTGCCTCGAAAAAGATCTTAAGACTCTAGGGTTACTACTAAAGTTTTCTAACTATTTCTTTAGTGATTGTACTTGTCCCTTTCGAATGTCCCTTACAACTCCAACGTCAGTGCTACCTACTCCTTAATAGTAGGATAGCGCTGTCTAAAGTAAATAGAACAAACAATATTTTTTCGAGTAGGTAGAATCTTAAGTACTTGCTCAATAAAAAACTTCTCACACAAACACTTTTCAAAACAACTTCGTCACATTCTTGAGGACTGATACAAGGGTTATCACGAAGTAAAACACTTTCAAAACAAGCACACACAAGCAATTTGAAAAAATGAGAAAGTACCTAAGAGCCCGTGGAAAACCACTGATAGAAAGGGTGCTAACACCTTCCCTTTCTATAATCTACCCCCCATACTCAGAATATCTCGAAAGAAGGTTTTTTCTGTTCTTTTTCCTTTTCCATGATTGGATGAAATAAAAGTCAGTGGCGACTCTTGCTTATCGCGACATTTGCGAATACAAAACGCAAACCAGTATTAATATTCGGTTCTGCCACCGTATCACAGAACTGGAGACTCTGCTGGGGAAGTATAAAGTGGGGTATACCTTAGGATCTAGATTAAATTGCTTCTCTTGATTGTCTTGATTGCTTTACTTTTGAGGGTTTGTTTGGGGTTACTATAGATTCTACACCCGAATCTGGGGGAATTCATTAGGTAAACAGCAATAGATCGTGGAGACTGTACGGCGTAGACCGATATGGTTTAAGCGATGGTTGTGTTGGTGTGACACTTTGGTTGGTACCAGTATCCTTCTGGGGAAACGAGGAGAATACGGGGCCGCTGCCTGGTGTCGTGAAACACTAACGGACCTTAGAACCTTAGTTGAACAAACTTGGCCATTAGAGAGTAGCGAGATAGCCGGCCTCGGTGTAGAGCTGATAACTGGTTAATACTCGATGCTACACTCATTGAGATCAGACTTTCGGGATATTTCGGCCGCAAGAAAAGATTGCGTGAGCTGAGACAATGCCGATAAAGGATGATCAGTGATATTGAGATCCTCTAGAACCCAGTTACTTTTTAAGACAGGTTTGAAACCAACTAAACTTCAAGAGGGTACTACCTTTGACCTCATGCAAGCCTTAAACCTAAGGACTTTGTGTGATTTGACTGTGCTTGCTATACCTGTGTTTGTTATACCTGTTTTTTATCATGACATCATGCATCATAACATAGCATCCATTCTTATTGCACTAACCATTTCAAAGACCAAGGGAATTTATATTTGCCCTGTTTTGAAGATCATGGCTTCTGTTCATAGAAACACAATCTGAATCAGCTTTGTGAAGATACCTTCCCAACTCAAAGAGCTAGCATCAAGGGTTTCTGAAACTTTTGTGTTCACCAAGAGACATGATCGACTTCTCAACCTGGTTACTTCAAACTTTGATGAAAAGATGATGAGTGTACTTTTTCAGTTATTTGATCCCAAGAATCACTGCTTCACCTTTCCAGACTATCAGTTGGCACCTACCTTAGAATAATTCTCTCAGCTATTGGATATACCCATTCTTGAGCAGTTACCCTTCACAGGTCTATAAGAAGTTCCTAAGCCAGAAGTCATTTCCTCAGCTTTGCACTTGAAACAGGCCGACGTGGTATCCAATTGGGAAACAAAAAGCGGAGTCAAGGGTTTTCTAGCTAAGTTTCTGTTAGACAAAGCCCAGCTGTTTTGGGATGATATGGATTTTCAAGCTTTTGAGGAGTTCTTGGCTCTTCTAATCTATGGGTTAGTCCTATTCCCTAATCCTGGCTCATTCGTAGATGTGAATGCTATTAAGATCTTTCTCTCTCGCAACCCGGTGCCTACCTTGCTCGGAGATATTTTACACACTCTCCATACTCGTACCATGAAGAGAAGAGGGATTCTTATGTGCTGCATGCCATTACTGTCGAGGTGGTTTATTTCTCACATCCCTAAGTACATACTGAAGAATGAAGAAGGTTTGGGTTGGTCGCAAAGGATAATGTTGCTCGCTCATACGGATATTCTCTGGTGTTCTCGAGCTATGGAAAATACTGCTATTATTAACCACTGCGGAGAATAACCTAATGTCCCACTACTTGGCATCAGAGGGGGTATAACCTACAACCCTTGTTTAGCCCTGCGACAATTTAGTTACGCTCGAAAGGATGGTCCCCATGAGTTGCTTATCTAGGGTATTGTATTCAACTATGAGGATGGTGTCAAAGAGTATCGCCGAAGGTTCATACGAGCCTAGGGCATGGTAAACAGATCTGGCGCCAAGGCTTTGGGTCCAAAGACTTCCATTTATATGGAACCTTACCTACAATGGGTACGAGCTCGTGCCCAACAACTTATGATGCCCTATGTGGCTGTTTTGCCAGTGATTGTGGAACCCACTATAAAAGAGGGTATTTCTTATACGGTTCTCTATCCTTACATGCCCACTGATCTTGGGGAATTACAGAGGTCTTGGATTCAGTTGATGAAGGAGAAGGATACTTACAGGGATCGGTTCCATGCTCAGGAGAGAAAGGTTTTAGAGCTCACAAAGCAGCTGCATGAAGAAAGAGGACTTAATGACTATCTCGGCACAAAGAGGAAGCATCCATGGGAATTTTGATGTCTTTTATAGTTTCCGATTTATTTTAATTATAACGCCTAAAGGGCATTTTGAACCTTCAAATTCAGCTAATAAAGTTTTTGTTTATTTTAGTTTGCAAATTTAAATTTCCTGAAGTCTTTAAAATTATTACATGCGCATCCCATTATCATACACATCATTGCAGGTACCATTACAGGTTTCTCATCTTCTTCGCTGTTTATTTCAGCACGAGATGTCTTCCGAGCAAACCATCAAGGACTTTCAAGAACAGAACGCCCAGTTCCAACAGATGTTCATAAGTCTGGCAAAAGGACAGGAGGATCTGAAAGCCCTTATTCTGAAAGAGAAGAAGAAAAAGAAGAAGACTGTTGGTATTTTGAATATGGGCAGAAGGTTTGGAGGGCAATTGAAGCGACAAACTGATCTGACCTCTTCATTGAAGGAAGGGGAGAATCAGGAAGAAGAGAAGGACCCTAGTCCTGCAGTCTCTGACATTGATACTGATTATAACGATGAGCAATATCCTCCTGCTGAGGATAGATACAAGAAGTTAGAAGACCGTCTGAGTTCCATGAAAGTTCAGAGGATACCTGGACTGGATTTCGAAGAATTGGGATTGGTGTCGAGAGTAGTCATCCCGCAGAAGTTCAAAGCTCCAGTTTTTGCTAAGTATGATGGGGTTTCCTACCCAAAACTCCATCTCCATTCTTATGTCAGGAAGATCCAGCCCCACACAACTGATAGAAATCTGTGGGTTTACTTCTTTCAAGATAGTCTGTCAGGGACTCAACTTGAATGGTTCTACCAGCTAGAGGGAGCAAATATCCAAAACCGGGAAGATCTGGCTGCTGCTTTCTACAAGCAATATCAGTACAATGCCGACCTTGCTCCCACTCGTACTCAACTCCAGCGTATGTCCATGGGTACATGTGAAGGTTTTAAAGATTATGCACAAAAATGGAGAGACTTGGCTGGGAGAGTTCAACCCTAGTTGTCTGATAGGGAGTTGGTTGATATGTTTCTAGGGACGCTATCTGGTCCATTTTCAATCATTTGATCGGCATCTCATCAGTTGGTTTCACTGAGCTAATCCTAACCGGGGAAAGAGTAAAAGCTGGGATTCGCAGCGGAAAAATACAGAAGGATGCCTCTTCAAGTTCAGTAAAGAAGCCTTTTGCTGGTAAGAAGGAAGCCAGTGCCATCTACAACCCAAGGGGTCAGAACAGGGTTGAACAACGTCAAACAATAAGTGCCATGATGATACCTAGACCTGTAGTTGCTCCATAACTCAACAATCAACAAAGGGTGGAAAGACCACAACGAAAGTTTACCCGCATCAACATGACATTGGCTGAAGTTCTACCTCATCTGCTGAGATCCAACTTGGCAACCTTGAGAGAGGCTCCCAAGAATCTGAATACTACATCTCCCCGATATAATTCGAATGCTCGATGTGCCTATCATTCTGAGAGTCCTGGCCACGATACAAATGACTGCTGGGCTCTGAGAAACAAAATACAAGACTTGATTGAAGCTAAGGAGATAGATTTTGATGCTCCGGAGAACCCAAATGTTATAACTGCTCTCATGCCTAAACACGGTCGTGGAGTTAATGTTGTTGATACTGACTTGTTCGTTACCTCCGTTGATGAAGTTTATACTCCTCTTATGACTGTCAAGAAGAATTTGCTGTTGGCCGGTTTATTTCTGGGTTGTGGTGAAGGTTGCCGCATGTGTTCGTTTCTACCTTCTGGTTGTCGTTTGCAAAAGTTAGGTGTTCAAAGCCTGATAGATAGCAAAGAAATTCTGTTTGAGAAAACATTGGTTCCTGTTGTTCCATTTGAAGACATCGCTATTATAACCATTTCCGCCAATCCTTCCAAGGTTTCCTCGAGAAGACCATTTAGGATTACATCTACT
Source organism: Vicia faba (assembly GCA_948472305.1). Classification (NCBI taxonomy): domain Eukaryota; kingdom Viridiplantae; phylum Streptophyta; class Magnoliopsida; order Fabales; family Fabaceae; genus Vicia; species Vicia faba. Next base: position 192,483,198 of record OX451739.1, on the reverse strand, counting down.
CCAAGAATTGCTCCACTGATAATCACTGTTCTTGGTCCTATTTCCATATGTCTCCGAAAAAGTTGTCTCCTGGCATTGTGGTGCCGAGGTGTACTATCATGGTATCAAACAAGATATGAAAGATGAAGAAGCTGGTCCTGATGTTGGTAACATTGTCGGAACCAGCAAAGTTACCCGAAGTGGAAGGGTCTTCTCTCCCAAGATTTCCCCTAAGACTGTCAATAAGCCTATTGTCATTCTGTCTGTTGTTCCTGCTAGTACATCAACTACTGTTCCTGTTCTTACTCCAGTTATTACCCCTGGCGGTGAATCGTCTAATACCCACGCCAAGGAAATTATAGGTGAGCCTGCCCGGACGGAGGTTCCTAAGAAAATTGTTGTGGAAGCCTCTAAGCAAGAAATGGAGGAAATACTGAAAATTATTATGAGGAGCGACTATAATGTGGCCGAGCAGCTGGGGAAGAACCCATCAAAGATATCCATGTTGTCTTTGTTGTTGTGCTCCGAGGCCCATGCGAAGGCTTTGATCGCATTCCTCAAAACTACGCATGTGCCGCAAGAGACTTTAGCTGATCAGTTCAAAGATTGTGTGGCCAGCCTGACTGCTGATAATGGGCTGGATTTTTCAGATGCGGATTTGACACCGAAAGGAAGGAAGTATAATGATGCTCTACATGTCTCGATTGAATGCAGGGGCACCACTATGGCTCATATGCTGGTAGATACTGGGTCTTCACTGAATGTTCTGCCGAATAAGGCGTTGGACCGGTTGGATTGTGGGGGTTTGACTCTAAAGCCTAGTAACATTGTGATAAGGGATTTTGACGGATTGAAGAGAATGGTGCACGGGGAAGTGGACATCCATGTCAAAGTAAGTTCTTTGACTTTTGGGTCCACCTTCTATGTGATGGATATTAGGCCATCGTATTCTTGTTTGTAGGGTCGTCCTTGGATCCATGAGGTTGGGGCAGTCACTTCTATACTCCACCAAATGCTGAAGTATCCGGTGAAAGGAAAGATTGTCACAATGCAGGGTGAAGAAGAATATATGGTAAGTCACCTCAACTCCTTCCGCTATGTAGAGATGGACGGGGAATTCATAGAAACTCCTTGTCAGAACTTCGAAGATGTCCCTCCGACCTTGGCATCAACTTAAACTACTACCAACAAACCTCCTTTGAAGATGGCTTCTTTCAAGGACGCCAGAGCCGTGGTTGAAGAATGTGGGTGTACCAATTGGGGTCAGCTCCCTGATTTCCCTCACAAAACTGACAAATTTGGTTTGGGCTTTACTACAGGGGCTCAAAGGGCTGTTAGACGCGCTCGGGCTGAAGGACCTCCCCTACGCATTAGCAATCATGGGATTAAAGCCATTGAAGATAATGAATAGGAATCAGACATTGGCAGCTGGATCTACCCAACTACCAACGGTGGACCGAGTAACTGGACGACTAGGGACTTCATACCTGTTTCTTTTATTCCGTAGTAATTGAATTATTTGTTTTAATATTTGTAATAAACAATTTGAAACTTTACGGCCCGGTGCCTTGCCCGAGGCGCCTTGGCTTTGCTTGTGAGGGCTATTATTTGTCATTTCATAATCATTAATAAATCATTGGATGTTTCTTGCATACAAATTTTGCGCTCTCTATTTTTCTTTCCTGCTTTCACTTTATCAAAAGAACTATTCTCTTACACACACTCACGTATCATAATGCAAATCCATATGCACTCTGGATCCCATTGATAACAGCTCTGCTATTGCCAGTTATGACTTCAAAAACCCGATCAACCAAGCCGAGGACGAAGGTGAGGATCATTGTGAGGTGCCTGGAGAACTTGCTAGACTACTATAGCAGGAAGAAAGGGCCATACAACCCCATGAAAAGCCGGTTGAGATAGTGAATTTGGGTACTGAAGAAGACAGAAAAGAGGTTAAAATAGGTGCAAATCTGGAGCTTAGTGTCAAACAGAGGTTGATACAAATGTTGCACGACTATGTTGAAATCTTCTCCTGGTCCTATGAAGACATGCCTAGTTTGGACACTGATATTGTGGTACATCGCCTGCTGACTAAAGAAGACTGTCCTCCGGTTAAGCAGAAGGTCCACCGTATGCGTCCTGAAATGTCAGAGAAAATCAAGGAAGAGGTCATGAAACAGTTCGATGCATGATTCTTAGCTGTCACTTCGTATCCACAGTGGGTTGCTAACATTGTTCCGGTACCTAAGAAGGACAGTAAGGTACGGATGTATGTTGATTACAGAGATCTGAACAGGGAAAGCCCCAAGGATGACTTCCCAGTTCCTCACATCGATGTTCTGGTCGACAACACTGCGCAACACAAAATCTTCTCCTTCATGGATGGTTTCTATGGCTACAACCAGATCAAGATGGCTCCTGAAGACATGGAGAAGACAACCTTCGTCACACAGTAGGGCACCTTCTGCTACAAGGTGATGCCTTTTGGGTTGAAGAATGATGGGGCAACCTATTAGCGCACCATGGTCGCTTTGTTTCACGATATGATTCACCATGAGATCGAAGTGTATGTTGATGACATGATAGCCAGGTCTCAGACTGAGGAAGAGCACCTTGATCATCTCTAAAAGTTGTTTGACAGATTGAAGACATATAAGCTGAGGTTGAATCCGAACAAGTGTACCTTCAGGGTAAGATCTGGTAAGCTTCTGGGTTTTGTCGTCAGTAACAAGGGTATTCAGGTAGACCCTGCGAAGGTAAAGGCCATACAAGAAATGTCGGCTCCCCGTATAGAGAAGGAAGTTAGAGGTTTCTTGGGACGCTTAAATTATATCGCCAGGTTCATTTCACATCTGACTGCTACTTGTGAACCAATCTTCAAGCTACTGAAGAAAGATCAAGTGGTAAAGTGGAATGATGAATTCCATACCACTTTCGAAAGAATCAAAGAATACCTTCAAGAACCACCAATTCTGATGCCTCCAGTTGAAGGAAAACCTTTGATATTATACTTGACAGTGCTGGACAATTCAATGGGATATGTGCTGGGGCAACATGACGAGTCTGGTCGAAAAGAGCACGCCATTTATTACCTTAGCAAAAAATTTACCGACTGTTAGACACGATACTCATTGCTTGAGAAAACATGATGCGCTTTGGCATGGGCTGCTCGCCGACTGAGACAGTATATGCTGACTCACACTACCTTGTTGATATCAAAGATGGATCTGATCAAATATATTTTCGAGAAGCCCGCTCTCTTCGGAAGGATAGCAAGGTGGAAAATTTTTGTACCCCAAAATTTGCCCTCCCATATTTCTCAAAACATTTCAAGAATGATACTCAAGTTGCTCAAGGTAGTCTAAGGGTTGGCCAGACAAGCTCTCTCCTAAGGCAGTCTACTTCAAATTAGGGTTTCATGTTGCATCAAGATACTTGAGTCCAAGTGATCCCAAATGCTCAACATTGTCCTAGTATGTTATCAAGATCATCTATGTCAAGTTTCAAGCCTTGCAGAAGAAGTTTGCTTAGTCAATTGCTCAAAGGTCCAAAAATCGACTGTGCTAGGGCAAAACTCAACTGTGACCCACATACAGTCAAACTTCAAGATTTTTGGTCAACATCCTCATTTTGAAGTATACTTCATCATTTGATCAAGGGTTGATCATGATTCATCAAGGATTGCTCATAATTCATCAAGACTCAAAAGTTGCTAAATTAGGGTTTTTGCAGGAAAAGTCAACTCAACTTTGATCAAGCATAACTTTCTCATACTTTATGAGAAATGACCCATCCAAAGCTCACTTTGAATATGATGCAATTCCCTACAATCCATCTTCATCTTCCAAGTTCAAAATATGCACACACAAGACGTTATGGATTTGGACATTATAGGTCATTTTGAAAAGTCAACAAAAACACATTTTTTGTCAAAGCTTCATACATGATCATGGAATATTAAATTCAGATGAGACCAAAAGGGTTGATTAGAGTACATCTTAAGCTTTCTAAAAAGTCCAAGAAAGCCTCCAAAGAGTCAAAATTGAGGAAGTTATGCATTGTTGAATTTGACCTTTTTGCAAAATTCCCAAAAGTCAAACTATCCCCAAAACTTCAAATTTTGCCAAATGGGCCCAATCTTTTTCACTTGTTTTGAGTTGGCAACATAGCCCACGAGCTCTAACCTTTGCCACTTATCCATATCTTATTTTTATTATTTATTTTGATTTTTATTTGAATTAATTTGATTTAAATCAAAATAAATCAAATAAAATCCAAAACATTGATAACAAGAGATTTTATGATTGTTTCAGGTCTTATTACACAGCTAACATCATTCAAATTCGTGCAAGGCATTAGAGTGAACAAAAAGATTGAAAAAGGCCATGTTTGGAAAGGTTTTAAAAGTGAATCAAATCAAATAAAAAATCATTGAAGAAGAAAGATTTGGACCAGTTTTGCAACCCTAATGAATTCACTCATACATATAGAACGAGGCCAGACCTAAAAGAAGGCTAGAGACAGGCATGGGAGGAAGAACAAAATCTGAAAAAAACCAAGAAAAATTGTGAGATCGAATTGGCATTTATAAGCATCCTCAAAGCTTGTTACCTATCCCAATCGCTTCCTGGGACTCTCTAGAAGCTAAAGCAATCAAGAACCAGCCCATTCCAGTCTCAAAACACAGTGTAAGTCGTTCACAACTTCGCCTTGTTCTTGAATTCAAATCTCATATTTTAAGAATTGTTAGATTGAATTAATTGCATATTCTTGATCTATGAAGCATTTGCAAGCTTCCTGCATTATTCAATTTCATTTATATGGTCCATATGGTAAATCACCATTGCTAGGTTTCGAAGCTTTGTTTTAGGGTTTTTGATTTCAGGAACAATTGGCCTTCGTAAGTGGTACCATTGTGATCAGGAGGATGAAACGACCTCAACCAAGGCTTTAGATGTTATTTCCATGGCCTGTGGAGATTTTAAGAAGGTACAAGTCTGTAGTGACGAAAATTTGTCCGTAGGTATAGGTTAACCCACCTTTAGCGACGGTGCAAGAACAAGGACGAAGACGTGGCCTCGTCTGATTTGGCCATTTGAATTTTCGCGCAAAATTTCCACTAATTATTTGTTTTCATATATTATTATTATTATTATTCCATATTATGACAACAAAGATAACTGGCCCAGTGGTACCCAGGCATATGCTTAAGGCGTTGGAATGCATGAGGTCAGGGGTTCGACCCTCTGCCTCCAACATTTGTGGTTTTTCTTGATTTATTTCAGGTTATCCAGTGCATATGCAATACCCAAAACCATGGTACGCCCTCATCATCAATCATGCTAATTGTCAGATGGCCAGATTTGATGGCCATCATCTGAAGGTGCACCAAGGCCAAGTCAAATGCATCACATGGGATCCTAAAAGTCAGCATGGGTCATCTCTTTTGGGCCCAGATTCCAGCTATTCACACCCCCATTCTCAGGCCCAATTTCTCTTTCTTTTATATTTTATTTATTTCATTTAATTTTATTTATTTATTTACTAACCACCAAATTAATTTTCTTTTATTAAAAAAATCACCAAAAATATCTTTATGTCCAATTAAAATTAGAATATTATTTTTCATCAATAAATTAATTAATTTAATTAGGTTTGATTAATTAGACAACTTTAATTTATTTTTTGTAAATAATTAAAATTAATTAGAATAAATAGGTTTTATTACTAATTTAATTTTTTATTTTTTTCCCTAAAATAACCAAAAATCAAAAATATGTCATATAATTATTTTTATTAATTAATTGATTAACTTTAACATTTAATTTAGAAAAACTTAGTTCTTTTCTTTTAAAAATATTAAAAAAACAACAAAAAAACATTTCTTTTTTTAGAAGGGTCAAAACCCTAGTTTCTCGTCGATCTAATTTTTAATCACGCGTTTTCTTATTACTTTGCCCAATTATTGTATCTGCTCACAGTTTGTAATAGTTTTAATTAGGATTTTTACATTTATCGCTTTTATTTTCAAAGGGTTTGTTTTTGGCTATGTAAATACCCGAAGCCTTGTAATAGCGTAGTTTTAATTTCCGCATTTTAAATTCCGCAAATTATTAACTGTTAGATGTTTGATAATAGGGTTTGCATGACAAGAATGTATGTCTAATTTTAAACAGTTAGATCACCGTAAATGTGCAAAGATAAATAAATCTGAAACTGAAACACTCGCACATGCGCACTCCTAGGGTACACTTCCACTTGGTTGCCTTCGGTAAATGGTCATTGAGTATAGGATGCTTTAGTGGTCGTCCTTTTGTCTAAACAAAGATCAAAGTCCCGATTCGTAAAAGTTGCCTAGGAATGGTTGCCTCGGAGTTGTTGCCTCGAATAATTGATCTAAGACATTAGGGTTATTACTAAGACGTCCTAACATTGCTTTAGTGACCGTGCGTCCCTTTTGAATTGACCCCCAAACTCCAACGACGATGCTACCTACTCACTAATAGTGAGATAGCATTGTCTAAAGGAAACAAATACATAATGATTCTTTTTTCGAGTAGATAGATTAGTTCTTAAGTACTTGCTCATTCCAAACAATTTTTTCACACTTACACTCCTTTATAAACAAAGTTTTCAAAAACACTTCATTACACTCTTGAAGACAGAAGCAAGAGTTAAATCGAAGTTAAAACAAAACCTTTTCAAAGCCCACAAACACAAAGATTTTTTTTTTTGAAAATGATGAGCAAGTACCTAAGAGCCCGTAGATAACTACTGATAGAAAGGGTGATAATACCTTCTCTTTCTATAATCTACCCCCCGTACATAGAAATATCTCGAAAAAGGAATTTTTCTGTGCTTTTTTCCTTTCCTTGTTGGATAAAATAAAAGTTGGTGGCGACTCTGGCTTACCGCGACATTTTGCGAACACAAACGCAAAATGCAAACCAGCAAAATTTCCTTAACGAAATAAGGGAACCACGTCCCAGTTCTGGCCACCGTATCATAGAACTGGCGACTCTACTGAGGAATAATAAGTGGGGTGTACCTTAGGATTAGTTCATCATATTGTTTTCAATTGATTGATTTGATGGCGTTATCTTTGTGGGCTTTGTATCGGAGTTACTATAGATCCTAACTCGGATCTAGGGACACCTTTTAGGTAAGTAGCAATAGAATGTGAGGGAACTGTACGACGTAGACCGATACGGTTGAAGCAGTGGCTATGTTGGTGTGACAAATTAGTTGGTACCGATATCCCTTGTGGAGCAACAAGGAGAGTATGGGGCTGCTAAGAGGTCATTAAGCATCAACTGACCTTAGAACCTATAATTGACCAACTTGGCCATAGAAAAGTAGCAGTATACTACACTCATTGAGACCGTACTCTCGTGATGATTTCGGCCGCAAGAAAAGGTTTCTAAACTGGAATTATGACCGATCGAGGATGGTCAGTGATATTGAGATCCTCTAGAACCCAATTACTATTACTAGGACAGGTTGAACCAACTAAACTGAAAGAGGGTAATACCTAAACTCCATGCCAGCCTAAAATTTAAGGGCTATTGTGTGACTTGTTTGCCCTTACCATTTTTGCTATATGTGAATACTTGTGGTGTGTATCTATCATGACATCATGCATCATAACATTGCATGCATATTTCATTAGACTAACCCATTTCAAGGACCGAGGGGATTCATCTTTGTTCTGTTTTGCAGATCATGGCATCTATGTGCAAAAATACTATTCACATCAGCTTTGTACAGATACCTGCTCAACTTAGAGAGTTGGTTTCTAAAGTTACTGATACTTCTTCCTTTGTCAGAAGACATGGTCATCTCCTCAGCCTGGTAACTTCCAAGTTGGATGAACAAATCATGAGTGTCTTGTTCCAGTTCTTCGACCCGTTACACCACTGTTTAACCTTCCCGGACTATCAGTTGGTCCCTACTTTGGAGGAGTTCTCTGATTTACTTGGCATTTCTATTCTAGAGCAGACACCATTTACAGGTTTGGAGGTAACTCCTAGGCCAGAAGATATTGCTACAGCCCTACATCTGACAAAGGTTGAGGTAATGTCTAACTGGGACATTCAGAGTGGGGTTTAAGGCTTCTTGGCTAAGTTCTTTATTGATCAAGCTCAACAGTTTTGGGACAGTCTGGACTTTCAAGCATTTGAAGATATCCTAGCACTTCTCATCTATGGCTTGGTTCTGCTCCCTAATTCAGATTCTTTCGTCGACGTGAACGCAGTCAAGATCTTCATGTACCGTAATCTAGTGCCCACTCTTTTAGGTGACATTCTACATGCTCTGTATGCCCGTACTGCTCGGAAAAGGGGAACCCTTATGTGCTGTGAACCGCTGTTGGCGAGGTGGTTTATTTCTCACCTCCCCAAATCTATATTGAAGAATGAGGAAGGTATGGGTTGGGCTTACAGGATCACGTCCCTTGCTCATACGGACATCATTTGGAGTACTAAAGACATGGAAGAGGTAGCTGTCATTGACCGGTGCGGAGAATACCCCAATGTTCCATTGCTGGGAATTAGGGGACGAATAACCTATAATCCTTGTCTGGCCTTACGACAGTTTGGATGAGCTCGAAGGGACAATCCTCATGAGTTGCTACTTCTAAGCATTGTCTTTGACTTCCAGGGAGATGTTGAGGGACATTGTCACAGGTTTATACGAGCTTGGGATAGGGTGAACAGGTCTGATCCGCATGAGCTAGGAATGAAGACTTCTCTCCCAATGCAACCGTATCTCCGGTGGGTTCAAGCCCACGCTCAAAAGCTCAGGATGCCATACGAAGCTGTCTTACCAGTGATTATAGAGCAAGCTGATGAAGAAGGGGTTCCTTGTACAGTCATCCATTCTTACATGCCTACTGACATTGGGGCATTAAAGAGGTCTTGGATCCAGCTAAGGAAGGAAAGAGATACTTATAGAGAGAAGTATCATGAACAGGAACGGAAGATCCTGAAGCTTACAAGGCAGCTGGAGAATGAGAAGGTCCTCAACGACTATGTCAGCACGCAAGGAAAACGACCATGGGAGCGCTGATGTCTTTTGCTATTTCTAGTTTTAATTTACTTTTCAAATTTTCTCTTTGTAACGCCTTAAAGGCATTTGTCAAACATTGTTTCAAGTTTTTAATCTAATAAAAGTGTGTTTCATTTTGGTTTACGAATTTGAATCCCCCTAAAGTCTTCGAAATCATATCATATGCATTCCATTCCCATGCACCTCATCACAGGTACCCTTACAAGTTTCTCATCTTCTTCGCTGTTTATTTCAATAATCATGTGTTCTGAAACATCTACTGATCAAGCTATTAAGGCTCTCCAAGCTCAAAATGCTCAGTTCCAGGAAATGTTCATGAACTTGACCAAGGGGCAGAAAGATTTGAAGACTCTTATCTTGAAGGATAAGAAGAAGAAGAAGATGGTTCTCCTGAATATGGGTCACAGGTTTGGGAACAGGTTGCGAGAGGAAGTTGATTTGTCCCACTCATTTGGAGGGGGAGAGAATCAAGAAGAAAGGAGGGCTCCTAGCCCTGTGGTTTCTGACAATGACACTGACTTTGATGAAGACCAGTATCCTCCTGCCGAGGATAGGTATAAGCAGCTCGAAGACGGGTTAAGTGCGATGGAGATCTAGAAGATACCGGGGTTGGATTTCGAAGATTTGGGCTTGGCATCTGGGGTGGTGATCCCGCACAAGTTCAAAGCTCCTGTCTTTGCTAAGTACGACAGGGTCTCCTGCCCGAAGTTACACCTCCGCTCGTATGTTAGAAAGATGCAACCATATAATGCTGATAGGAACCTCTGGGTTCACTTCTTTCAAGATAGTATGTCAGGGACTAAGCTTGAATGGTTCTATCAACTAGAAGGAGCTAATGTCCGTAACTGGGAGGACCTTGCTGCTTCTTTTTACAAGTAGTACCAATATAATGCCGACCTTGCTCCCACGCGTACCCAACTTCAGGGTATGTCTATGGGTGCTAGCGAAGGTTTTAAGGATTACGCTCAAAAGTGGAGAGATCTGGCAGGAAGAGTACAACCCTCTCTGGCTGATAGGGAGTTGGTGGATATATTTCTTGGGACCTTGTCTGGTCCGTATTTCAATCATTTGATCGGAAGTTCATTGTCTGGTTTCAATGAATTGATTATGACTGGGGAGAGAGTTGAGGCTGGTATCAAGAGCGGCAAGATACAGAAGGGCACTTCGTCAAGCACAGAGAAGAAGCCTTTAAAGAAGGAGTCCAGTGCAGTTTACAGCTCGAGGAGCCAAAATCGACCTGAGCGTCGCCAAGCAGTTAACACGGTAGTTATATCAAGACCAACTATTGCCCCACAATGCAACAATCAGCAAAGAGTAGAGAGACCGCAAAGACAGTTTACTCAGCTCAGCATGACTCTATCTCAAATTCTGCCGCAATTGTTGAAGACCAACTTGGTGATTCCGAAGGAGGCCCCCAAGAATTCTAACACCACATCACCGCTGTATAATCCGAACGCCCGCTGTGCTTATCACTCTGATAGCCCAGGGCATGATACCAACAATTGCTGGGCTTTGAAGAATAAAGTGCAGGATCTGATCGATGCTAAGGAGATTGAGTTTGAAGCGCCGGAAAAGCCTAATTTCGTAACTGCTCCTATGCCCAAGAATGGAGTGAATGCTGTGGATGATGATGTGTTTGTAACCTTTGTAGAAGACATTTCTACCCCGTTGTTGACCGTTAAGAAGAACTTATTATTGGCTGGTTTATTTCCGGGCTGTGGCGAAGGTTGCCACCTGTGTTCCATCCTACCTACTGGTTGCCATCTATTGAAGTCAGGTGTCCAACGCCTGATGGATAATAAAGAAATCTTGTTCGAGAAAACTTTTGTTCCATTGGTTCCTGTTGAAGAAGTTTCCATAATCACCATTTTCTCCAATTCTTCCAAGGCTTCCTCGAGAAAGCCTGTTAGAATTGCATCTGTTCTGAGAATTTCTCCATTGATCATTATTGTTCCTGAACCTATCCCTTACACGTCGGATAAGGCTGTCCTGTGGCACTATGGGGCCAATGTGTATTATCACGGGATTAAACAAGACTTGAAGAATGAAGAGGCTGATACTGGTGTTAGCAATATTGTTGGATCTAGTAAAGTCACCCGAAGCAGAAGACTTTTCTCTCCTGAGATCTCCACACCAATTGTCCAGAATCCCGTTGTTATTACACCTGCCAGTACATCTACTATTGTCCCTGTTCATGTTCTAATCCTTACCCCTGTCGCCGAGTCATCTGACACTTGGGGCAAAGGGATCACCGGTGGGCCTGCCCAGACGGAGGCACCGAAGAAGATTACTGTTGAAGCCTCTAGACAGGAGATAGAGGAAATTTTAAAGATTATCGAGAAAAGCGACTACAACATAGTCGAACAGCTGGGGCAAACCCCGTCGAAGATCTCTATTTTGTCTTTGTTGCTTTGCTCAGAAGCCCATGCTAAGGCTCTGATTGCTTTCCTGAAAACTGCGCACGTGCCCCAGGAGACATCTGCTGACCAGTTCAAAGATTGTGTGGCTAGTTTGACAGCAGATAACGGGCTGGGTTTCTCCGACGCAGATTTGACTGCCAAGGGGAAGAATCACAATGACGCTCTACATGTTTCAATCGAGTGCAGGGGCACTACCCTAGCTCACGCATTGGTGGATACTGGGTCCTCGTTGAATATTTTATCTAAGAAAGCATTAGACCGGTTGGATTGTGAAGGGTTGGTGCTGAAGCCGAGTAACATTGTGGTTAGGACCTTTGACGGGTCCAAGAGGATGGTACATGGAGAGGTGGATATTCCAGTTAAGGCTGGTTCTCAGATTTTCGCGTCTACATTCTATGTGATGGACATTCGACCATCTTATTCTTGTTTGTTGGGTCGCCCGTGGATCCATAAAGCTGGGGCAGTGACTTCTATGCTCCACCAGATGTTAAAGTATCCGGTAAAGGGGAAGATTTTCACAGTACAAGGAGAAGAGGAGTACATGGTAAGCCACCTCAACTCTTTCCGGTATATGGAAATGGACGGGGAGTTCATTGAAACCCCGTGTCAACATTTTGAAGAAGTCCCCCAGACTCTGGCATCGACTGAAACTGTTGCAGAAGATCCTCCAATGAAGATGGCTTCCCTCAAGGATGCCCGGGCTGTTATTGAGAAAGGTGGGTGTGAGAATTAAGGTCAACTCCCTGACTATGCACATAAGACTGACAAGTTTGGTTTGGGTTTCACTGCAGAAGCTCAAAGGGTCATTCGGTGCGCACGGATTGGAAGACCTCCCCTGCGTATTACTAATCCTGAAGTAAATGCGATTGAAGACGATGATGAAGAGTCTGAGTTTGACAGCTGGATTTACCCGACTACCGACAGCGGATTAAGCAATTGGACAGCAAAGGACTTCGTGCCAATTTCTTTTATTACACAGTAATAGACTTTTGTTTTGAATTTGTAATAGACAATTTTAAACTTTACGACCCGATGCCTTACCCGAGACACCGTGGCTTTGTTTGAGGGCTTATTATGTGTCATTTCCATATATCATTAATAAAAGTATTGGACGTTTTTCTTGCATTACGAATTTTGCGCTCCTTGTTTTTTCTTTTCTATCTTGCAAAATAGCTATTTTACACACACTCACATATACAGGTCTATATCCACTCTGGATCCCAATGATAACGACTCTGCTACTGCCAGTTATAACTTCAAAAGTCCGATCAACCAAGCCGAGGACGAAGGTGAGGATGATTGCTAAGTGCCTGGTGAACTTGCTAGATTGTTACTTCAGGAAGAGAGGGCCATACAGCCGCATGAAGAGCTAGTGGAAACAGTAAATCTGGGTACAGAGGTAGACAAGAAAGAGGTCAAGATCTGTGCAAATCTGGAGTCTAGTGTTAAGCAACGGTTGATACAGATGCTGCGTGACTATGTTGAGATATTTGCCCAGTCTTATGAAGATATGTCTGGGTTGGATACCGATATTGTGGTTCACCGCCTGCCCACCAAGGAAGACTGTCCTCCAGTGAAACAGAAAGTTCGCTGAATACGCCCGGAGATGTCTGAGAAAATCAAGGCTGAAGTTATGAAACAGTTTGACGCCGGTTTTCTAGCAGTTACTTCTTACCCACAGTGGGTTGCCAACATGGTTCTAGTGCCGAAGAAGGATGGTAAGGTTCGAATGTGTATTGACTATAGGGATCTGAATAGGGAAAGCCCCAAGGATGATTTCCCTCTGCCTCATATCAACATTCTGGTTGACAATACCGCGCAGCATAAGGTCTTCTCCTTTATGGATGGTTTCTCCGGTTATAATCAGATTAAGATGGCTCCCGAGGATATGGAGAAGACAACCTTTGTTACTCAATGGGGTACCTTTTGCTACAAGGTTATGCCGTTTGGATTGAAGAATGTTGGGGCAACGTATCAGCGCGCCATGGTCGCTTTGTTCCACGACATGATTCATCATGAGATTGAGGTATACGTTGATGACATGATTGCAAGGTCCCAAACTGAGGAAAAACATCTTGACCACCTTCAGAAGTTATTTGACAGGTTGAAGTTGTACAAGCTGAGGTTAAACCCGAACAAGTGCACCTTCGGAGTGAGGTCTGGTAAGCTGATGGGTTTCGTCGTTAGTGACAAAGGTATTCAAGTGGATCCTGCAAAGGTGAAGGCTATACAGGAAATGCCAGCTCCCTGAACAGAAAAAGAAGTCAGAGGTTTTCTGGGACGTCTGAACTATATTTCCCGGTTCATCTCACACCTGACTGCTACTTGTGAACCAATCTTCAAGCTACTGAAGAAAGATCAAGTGGTAAAATGGAATGATGAATGTCAAGCCGCTTTCGAAAGGATCAAAGAATATCTCCAAGAGCCACCTATTCTGATGCCTCAAGTTGAAGGGATACCTTTGATCTTATACTTGACGGTACTCGATAATTCAATGGGGTGCGTGCTAGGGCAACATGACGAGTCTGGCTGAAAAGAGCATGTTATTTATTACCTTAGCAAAAAGTTTACCGACTGCGATACCCAATACTCGTTGCTTGAGAAAACTTGCTGCGCTTTGGCATGGGCTGCTCGCTGGCTGAGACAGTATATGCTGACTCACACTACTCTATTGATATCAAAGATGGATCCAATCAAGTATATCTTCGAAAAGCCTGCCTTATCCGGAAGAATAGCAAGATGGCAGATGATCTTGACTGAGTACGACATCCAATACCCGACCCAAAAAGCAATTAAGGGAAGTGTGTTAGCAGATCATTTTGCACATCAGGCAGTGGACGATTACCAATCTATAAACTTTGAATTTCTGGACGAGAACATCATGTTGGTGACCGACTGTGAAACACCTGGACCGGATGAAGGACCTGAGGAGGGATCCCGATGGTCCATGTACTTTGATGGAGCTTCAAATGCTTTAGGTAATTGAATTGGCACCGTGATCATATCTCCTGAAGGCTCTCATACTCCGTTCACCACCCGACTATGTTTTAACTGCACCACCAATATGGCAGAGTATGAAGCGTGCATTATGGGTCTTCGAGCAGCTATTGACCTAAGGATTAAGTTCTTAAGTGTATTCAGAGATTCCTCTCTCGTGATCAGTCAGATCAAAGTCGAGTGGGATACGAAGAACCCAAATCTTATTCCTTACAAGGAGTATGTGTTGACATTGCTTCCACACTTCGAAGAGATAACCTTTGAACACTTCCCTAGAGAGGAGAATCAGTTGGCGGACGCGCTAGCTACAATGTCTTCTATGTTCAAGGTCAAATGGGACAATGAGGCTCCCCAGATTACCATTGAGAGGTTGGACGAACCTGCACATTTTTGTGACATTGAGGCTGAAAAGGTAGCAGATAAACCCTGGTTCCATGAGATAAAGAGGTATCTTGAGGCTCAGGAGTACCCTGAGGGTGCATCTGTTAATGATAATAAGTTTCTGAGGAGGTTCGCGGCGAAGTTTTTCATCAGTAATGGTATCCTTTACAAGCGTAACCATGATTCAACCTTACTGCGATGTGTGGATAAGAACGAAGCAGAAAGTATTATGGTAGGGTTGCATGAAGGTACTTTCAAAACTCATTCCAGTGGACACACCATGGCAAAGAAAATCCTTCGGGCAGGATACTATTGGTCTACTATGGAAACCGACTGCGATCAGCATTCTTGGACCTGTCATAAGTGCCAAGTCTATGTTGATAAAGTGCACATACCTCCAGTACCTCTGAACATCTTGACAACTCCTTGGCCTTTTGCAATGTGGGGCATCGATATGATTGGTGAGATCAGACCTACTGCGTCCAATGGGCATCGTTTCATCCTGGTAGCGATTGATTACTTTACCAAATGGGTTGAAGCAACTTCCTTTGATACAGTGACTAAGAACGTCGTGGCACGGTTTATTCGGCATAATCTGATCTATCGATATGGTGTACCAGAGAGGATCATTACGGACAATGGTACAAATCTCAACAATAAGATGATCACCGAGCTTTGCAAGCAGTTCAAGATACATCATCACAAATCTTCTCCTTATCGGCCGAAGATGAATGGGGATGTTGAAGCGGCCAATAAAAAT
This sequence comes from Vicia faba, assembly GCA_948472305.1. Taxonomy (NCBI): domain Eukaryota; kingdom Viridiplantae; phylum Streptophyta; class Magnoliopsida; order Fabales; family Fabaceae; genus Vicia; species Vicia faba. The sequence goes on along the minus strand of OX451739.1, from coordinate 192,467,592 downwards.
ATCAAAAAGATTGTGCAGAAGATGACAGTGACATACAAAGATTGGCACGAGGTGTTACCTTTTGCTCTTCATGGGTACCGTACCTCAGAGCGAACGTCAACAGGGGCAACACCCTATTCCTTGGTTTATGGTATGGAGGTGGTCTTGCCCATTGAAGTTCAGATACCCTCTCTTCAGATTATGAAGGACGTAGGGTTGAGTGAAGATGAATGGATTCAGACCCGGCTTGATCAGCTGAATTTAATCGACGAAAAAAGACTTACTGCTATTTGTCATGGTCAAACGTATCAAAAGCAGAAGATCAAGGCATTTAACAAGAAAGTCAGATGACAAGAGTATCAAGTTGGGGATCTGGTGATCAAGCGCATCATATTACCTCAAGGTGATCCCAGGGGAAAATGGACCCCTACGTACGAAGGTTCCTTTGTGGTTAAGAACATTTTCTCAGGAGGAGCTATGATTCTAACCACCATGGATGGTGACGACCTTCCTCACCCCGTCAATGCAGACATAGTGAAAAAAATACTATGCATAATCAAAGACCCGCTAGGTTGACTGGCCTAGGCAAAAATAAGGGCTTCCCGACGAACCAAAAGGGTTCGGGCAAAAATAAGGGATGAAAATAAAAAAATCTGTACACCCGGCAAGTCGAAAACCTAAAAAGGCGGCTTGGGCAAAAAAGGGTATCCCGGTGGACTGAAAACCCGAAAGGGCAGTCCAGGTAAAAGTTAGGGATTAAAGCGTAACACTATGTCTCATTGGATCACCTTGCAACCAGACTTCAGTATCGACTATCAAGCTCGGACGACACCAATCAGTCTGATCTACCTTCAACCAAGTAGCAAAGTGATGAGATGCTCGAGGACATAAAGGAAATAGCAGAGTTGGAGCCCAGTGGGATTGTTCACATAGCTATTTTTCTTTGTTTTTCACAAATTGTATAAATTCTATATGTTCGGCGGCGTTCTCTTACTAGGACGTCAGCCTCTTGTACAAAAAACGGCTATTTACAGGCTAAATTTCAAAATCAATACAAGTCATTTTTACAAAGAAATTTCAAACTGTTTTCCTATTTCTGTTTTGTGTTGCGAGAACGTCCAATGTTCATTTTTGATATATGCATTTGACATTGATTGCTGCTCATAAATATTTACATACAAAACAAAAGACGATTACTCGTAATATCAGGAACAAGGGGCAAACGAGAAATGTCCAAACTGTACAGTTGCTCTGTCCACCAGGTATAAGGATAAACCTAGCTGGAGGAAAAGATTGAAAGTACATTCATTCCCCGCAGAGTAAAGAGAAAGATAGTGGTGTTAGCTCTCCCCAGCAGAGACTCGCAACTACGAATGAATCGGTAATATTCTCCCTAAAGCAGAGTTTATCTACCATCAGCATTAAAAAATATATCCCCAACGGAGTATAAAAAAATTATCCCCAGTGGAGTTTGAAGAATCACCCCCAGTAGACTCTGGAAGATTGTCCCCAGTAGAGTCTAAAAGGTTATTCCCCGTGAAGTCGCAACTGGAAAATCATCTCGGCGGAGTTCTTTCCTTTGACAAACGGAAATTTAATCCCCAACAAGTTTCATTGTTACCAGCAACGGTAATTTATCCCCAGCTGAATTTATCAACGGAATCCTCAGCAGAGCATCTCCTCCCCACAGAGTCATTCTCTCGTCAGCTTATTCCCCAGCGGAGTCATCCTCTCCTGCAGGTTTATTCTCACAATCATCTTCATTCACCATCCCCAACGGAAACAAAGAATTCAACTCTTTTCTCTAGCAGTGATCCGGGATTTATTTTCCCCAAATAAAAACATCACATTTCCATACATCATGACACATGCATATACGCACCATACAAACACAATCTCATTTATTTTGAGAACATAATTTCTTGATACATATCATGCATTAAATACAACTAACCTTTATCTTTCAGGAAAGATTCTCACAAAATTCAAGCTATGAAGCTTTTTCCTCAGTTGAATTACGGACGAGTTCCTAAATCTCGACAAAGATGTTTCCTCAGTTGAATTATGGACGAGTTCCTAAATCTCGACAGAGATGTTTCCTCAATTGAATTACGGATGATTTCCTAAATCTCAGCAGAGATGTTTCCTCAGTTGAATTACGGACGAGTTCCTAAATCTCGACAGAGATGTTTCCTCAGTTGAATTACGGACGAGTTCCTAAATCTCAGCAGAGATGTTTCCTCAGTTGAATTACGGACGAGTTCCTAAATCTCGATAGATATGTTTCCTCAGTTGAATTATAGGCGAGCTCCTAAATCTTGACAGAGATGTTTCCTCAGTTGAATTACGGACGAGTTCCTAAATCTCAACAAAGATGTTTCCTCAGTTGAATTACGGACGAGCTCCTAAATCTCGACAGAGATGTTACCTCAGTTGAATTACGGACAAGTTCCTAAATCTCAGCAAAGATGTTTCCTCAGTTGAATTATGGACGAGCTCCTAAATGTCAGCAGAGATGTTTCCTCAGTTGAATTACGGACGAGTTCCTAAATCTCGACAGAGATGTTTCCTCAATTGAATTACGGACGAGTTCCTAAATCTCAGCAGAGATGTTTCCTCAGTTGAATTACGGACGAGTTCCTAAATCTCGACAAAGATGTTTCCTCAGTTGAATTACGAACGAGTTCCTAAATCTCAGCAGAGATGTTTCCTCAGTAGAATTACGGACGAGTTCCTAAATCTCGACAAAGATGTTTCCTCAGTTGAATTACAGACGGGTTCCTAAATCTCGACAGAGATGTTTCCTCAGTTGAATTATGGATGAGTTCCTAAATCTCGACAGAGATGTTTCCTCAGTTGAATTACAGACGAGTTCCTAAATCTCAGCAGAGATGTTTCCTCAGTTGAATTACGGACGAGTTCCTAAATCTCGGCAGAGATGTTTCCTCAGTTGAATTACGGACGAGTTCCTAAATCTCGGTAGAGATGTTTCCTCAGTTGAATTACGGACGAGTTCCTAAATATCAACAAAAAATGTTTCCTCAGTTGAGTACGGACGACCAAAGTTCCTAAATATCAACAGAGATGACTCACCAGCAGAATAACGGACGACCAAAGCTCCTAAAATTCTACTTCTCTCAACAAAGATCAGCCTTCCCCAGCGGAATCTTCCTCAACAACAAGTATGCAAGCTCTCGCTAAGGAATCTCTTACGCGATCGACACTCTTTTAGATGACATCTTTAAGCCCATCCCCTCATCAAAAATTTCCAAATGGCATCTGTAAGCCCATTTCCGATATCACAAGACAATTACCACTTCATGCGAGTGCAAATTTCTGGACACTCTAGTGTTGAATCCTTTTCCACCTTCGGATCATGAAAGGCACGGAAGCCAATCTATATCCTCAGGTTTAAGAAAATTGAACAGGGGCAGCTGTTGTACCCTAAAATTTTCCCTCCCATATTTCTCAAAACATTTCAATAATGATACTCAAGTTGCTCAAGGTAGTCCAAGGGTTGGCCAGACAAGCTCTCTCCTAAGGCAGTCTACTTCAAATTAGGGTTTCATGTTGCATCAAGATACTTGAGTCCAAGTGATAAAAAATGCTCAACATTGTCCTAGTATGTTCTCAAGATCATCCATGTCAAGTTTCAAGCCTTGCAGAGGAAGTTTGCTCAGTCAATTGCTCAAAGGTCCAAAAATCGACTATGCTAGGGCAAAAATCAACTGTGACCCACATACAGTCAAACTTCAAGATTTTTGGTAAACATCATCATTTTTAAGTATAATTCATCATTTTATCAAGGGTTGATCATGATTCATCATGGATTGCTCATAATTCATCAAGACTCAAAAGTTACTAAATTAGGATTTTTGTAGGAAAAGTCAACTCAACTTTGACCAAGCATAACCTTCTCAGACTTTATGAGAAATGACCCATCCAAAGCTCATTTTGAATAGGATACAATTACCTACAATCCATCTTCAGCTCCCAAGTTAAAAATATGCACACACAAGAAGTTATGGATTTGGACATTATAGGTAATTTTGAAAAGTCAACAAAAACACCTTTTTTGTCAAAGCATCATACATGGGCATCGAATATCAAATTGAGATGAGACCAAAAGGGTTGATCAGAGGACATCTTAAGATTTCTAAAAAGTCCAAGAAAACTTCCAAAGAGTCAAAATTGAGGAAGTTATGCATTGTTGAAGTTAACCTTTTTTGCAAAATTGCCAAAAGTCAAACTATCCCCAAAACTTCAAATTTTGCCAAATGGGCCCAATCTTTTTCACTTGTTTTGAGTTGGCAACATAGCCCACGAGCTCTAACCTTTGCCACTTGTCCATATCTTATTTTTATTATTTATTTTGATTTTGATTTGAATTAATTTGATATTAAATCAAAATAAATCAAATAAAATCCAAAACATTGATAACAAGAGATTTTATGATTGTTTCAGGTCTTATTACACAACTAGCATCATTCAAATTCGTGCAAGGCATTAGAGTGAACAAAAAGATTGAAAAAGGCCATGTTTGGAAAGGTTTTAAAAGTGAATCAAATCAAATAAAAAATCATTAAAGAAGAAATATTTGGACCAGTTTTGCAATCCTAATGCATTCACTCATACATATAGAACGAGGCCAGACCTAAAAGAAGGCTAGAGATAGGCGTGAGAGGAAGAACAAAATCTGAAAAAACCAAGAAAAATTGTGAGATCGAATTGGAATTTAGAGGCATCCTCGAGGCTCGTTACCTATCCCAATCACTTCCTGGGATTCTCTAGAAGCTAAAGCAATCAAGAACTAGCCCATTCCAGTCCCAAAACACACTGTAAGTTGTTCACAACTTTGCCTTGTTCTTGAATTCGAATCTCTTATTTTAAGCATTGTTAGATTGAATTAATTGCATATTCTTGATCTATGAAGCATTTGCAAGCTTCCTGCATTATTCAATTTCATTTATATGGTCCATACAGTAAATCACCATTGCTAGGTTTCGAAGCTTTATTTTAGGGTTTTTGATTTCAGGAACAATTGGCCTTCGTAAGTGGTACCATTGTGATCAGGAGGAGGAAACGACCTCAACCATGGCTTTAGATGTTATTTCCATGGCACGTGGAAGATTTTGAGAAGGTACAAGTCTGTAGAGACGGACATTTATCCATAGGTATAGGTTAACCCACCTTTATTGACAGTGCAAGAACAGGGACAAAGACGTGGCCTCGTCTGATTTGGCCATTTGAATTTTCGTGCAAAATTTCCACTAATTATTTGTTTTCATATATTATTATTATTATTATTCCATATTATGACAAAAAAGATAACTGGCCCAGTGGTACCCAGGCATGTGCTTAAGGCGTTGGAATGCATGAGGTCAGGAGTTCGACCCCTGCCTCCAACATTTATGGTTTTTCTTGATTTATTTCAGGTTATCCAGTGCATATGCAATACCCATAACCATGGTACGCCCTCATCATCAATCATGCCAATTGTCAGATGGCCAGATCTGATGGCCATCATCTGAAGGTGCACCAAGGCCAAGTCAAATGCATCACATGGGGTCCTAAAAGTCAGCATGGGTCATCTCTTTTGGGCCCAGATTCCAGCTATTCACACCCCCATTCTCAGGCCCAATTTCTCTTTCTTTTATATTTTATTTATTTCATTTATTTATTTACTAACCACCAAATTAATTTTCTTTTATTAAAAAAATCACCAAAAATATCTTTATGTCCAATTAAAATTAGAATATTATTTTTCATCAATAAATTAATTAATATAATTAGGTTTGATTAATTAGACAACTTTAATTTATTTTTTGTAAATAATTAAAATCAATTAGAATAAATAGGTTTTATTACTAATTTAATTTTTTATTTTTTTTCCTAAAATAACCAAAATTAAAAAATATGTCATATAATTATTTCTATTAATTAATTTAATTAATAGATTAATTTTCACATTTAATTTAGAAAAACTAAGTTCTTTTCTTTTAAAAATATTAAAAAAACAAAAAAAAAACATTTCTTTTTTTAGAAGGGTCAAAACCCTAGTTTCTCGTCGATCTAATTTTTAATCGCGCGCTTTCTTATTTCTTTGCCCAATTATTGTATCTGCTCACAGTTTGTAATAGTTTTAATTAGGATTTTTACATTTATCGCTTTTATTTTCAAAGGGTTTGTTTTTGGCTATGTAAATACCCGAAGCCTTGTAATAGCGTAGTTTTAATTTCCGCATTTTAAATTCCACAAATTATTAACTGTTAGATGTTTGATAATAGGGTTTGCATGACAAGAATGTATGTCTAATTTTAAACAGTTAGATCACCCTAAATGTGCAAAAATAAATAAATCTGAAACTGAAACACTCGCACATGTGCACTCCTAGGGTACACTCCCACTTGGTTGCCTTCGGTAAATGGCCATTGAGTATAGGATGCTTTAGTGGTCGTCCTTTTGTCTAAACAAAGATCAAAGTCCCGATTCAGAAAAGTTGCCTCAGAATGGTTGCCTCGGAATTGTTTCCTCGAATAATTGATCTAAGAGATTAGGGTTATTACTAAGACGTCCTAACATTGCTTTAGTGACCGTGTGTCCCTTTTGAATTGACCCTCAAACTCCAACGACGGTGCTACCTACTCACTAATAGTGGGATAGCGTTGTCTAAAGGAAACGAATACAAAACGATTCTTTTTTCGAGTAGGTAGATTAGTTCTTAAGTACTTGCTCATTCCAAACAAATTTTTCACACTACACTCCTTTATGAACAAAGTTTTCAAAAACACTTCATTACACTCTTGAAGACAGAAGCAAGAGTTAAATCGAAGTTAAAACAAAAACTTTTCAAAGCCCACAAACACAAAGAAAACAATTTTGAAAATGATGAACAAGTACCTAAGAGCCCGTAGATAACTATAGATAGAAAGGGTGCTAATACCTTCCCTTTCTATAATCTACCCCCGTACTCAGAAATATCTCGAAAAAGGAATTTTTCTGTGCTTTTTTCCTTTCCTTGTTGGATAAAATAAAAGTCGGTTGCGACTCTTGCTTACCGCGACATTTTGCAAACACAAACGCAAAATGCAAACCAGCAAAATTTCCTTAACGAAATAGGGGAACCACGTCTCGGTTCTGGCCACCGTATCACACAAATGATCTTAACCGAATACGACATACAATATACAACCCAAAAAGCAACAAAGGGGAGTGTATTGGCTGATTATTTGGCTCATCAGGCCGTAGATGACTACCAGTCCATGAATTTCGACTTCCCGGATGAGAATATCATGTTTGTGACTGACTACGAAGAGCCTGGACCGGATGAAGGACCTGAGGAAGGATCCTGATGGTCTATGTATTTTGATGGAGCCTCAAACGCACTAGGTAACAACATTGGCGCTATAATCATATCTCCCGAGGGCTGTCATACTCCGTTCACTGCCCGATCATGTTTCAACTTCACCAATAGCATGGCGGAGTATGAAGCATGTATTATGGATCTTCAAGCTGCTATTAAACTGAGGATTAAGTTCTTGAGTGTATCCGGGGATTCAAATCTAGTGATAAGTTAGATCAAAGGAGAGTGGGATACGAAGCACTCGAATCTCATTCCTTACAGAGAGTATGTATTGAAATTGCTCCCACACTTTGAGGAGGTAACCTTTCAACACTTCCCACGAGAGGAGAACTAGTTAGTGGACGCGTTAGCTACCATGTCTTCTATGTTCAAGGTTAGGTGGGACAATGAAGCTCCCCAAATCACCATTGAGAGGTTGGACGAACCAGCACACTGCTGTGAGATCGATACTGAAGAAGGGGCAGACAAACCCTGGTTTCACGAAGTCAAAAGGTACCTCGAGGCTCAGAAGTATCCTGAATGGGCATCTGTCAATGATAAAAAGTTTCTGAGAAGGTTCACTGCAAAGTTCTTCCTCAGTAATGGAATCCTCTATAAACGCAACCATGACTCCATACTACTACAGTGTGTAGACAAGAGCGAAGTAGAGAGGATCATGATAGATCTACATGAATGCACCTTCGAAACCCATTCTAGTGGACATACCATGGCTAAGAAGATCCTACGGGAAGGATATTACTGGTCCACTATGGAAGCCGGTTTCTATCAGCACTCTCGAACTTGTCATAAGTGCCAAGTCTATGGTGATAAGGTGCATGTGCCTCCAGTTCCTTTGAATGTCTTGACAGCTCCGTGGCCCTTTGCGATGTGGGGCATCGACATGATCGAAGAGATCAGACCTACTGCATCTAATGGGCATTGTTTAATCTTAGTAGCCATTGATTACTTCACGAAGTCGGTTGAGGCAGCCTCTTTTGCTACTGTAACCAAGAACTTCGTGGCGCGGTTTATCCGATACAATCTGATATGTCGATATGGTGTACCAAAGAGGATTATTACTGACAATGGTACAAATCTCAACAACACAATGATCACCGAGCTCTGCAAACATTTTAAGATACAACATCATAACTCTTCTCCCTATCGGCCGAAGATGAATGGCGCTGTTGAAGCAGCTAACAAGAACATCAAGAAGATTGTACAGAAGATGACTGTGACATATAAAGACTGGCATGAGATGTTACCATTCGCTCTTCATGGGTACCGTACCTCAACACAGACATCGACAGGGGAAACACCCTACTCTCTAGTATATGGCATGGAGGTAGTCCTACCCATCAAAGTCCAGATACCCTCTCTCAGGATTATGAAGGATGCAGGTTTGAACAAAGACGAATGGATCCAAACCCGACTTGATCAACTAAATCTAATCAATGAAAAGAGACTTACTACTATCTGTCATGGTCAGACGTATCAAAAGCGAATGATCAAAGCTTTTAACAAGAAAGTCAGACGCCAGGAATATCAAGTCGGAGATCTGGTGATCAAATGCATCATACTGCCACAAGGTGATCCTAGGGGCAAATGGACTCCCACGTACGAAGGGCCATTTATGGTTAAGAACATTTTCTCGGGAGGAGATATGATTCTAACCACCATGGATGGTGACGACCTTCCTCACCCTGTCAATGCAGACATAGTGAAAAGATACTACGCATAATCAAAGACACGCTAGGTTGACTGGCCTAGGCAAAAATAAGGGCTTCTCGGCGAACCAAAAGGGTTTGGGCAAAAGTAAAGGATGAAAATGAAAAAGAATCTATACACCCGACAAGTCGAAAACCCGAAAGGGAGGCTTGGGCAAAAAAGGGTATCCCGGTGGATTGAAAACTCGAAAGGGAAATCCAGGAAAAAGTTAGGGATTAAAGCGTATCACTATGTCTCATTGGATCATCTTGCGAGCAGACTTCGATATTGACTATCAAGCTCGGACAATGTCAATCAATCTGATCAACCTTCATCCAAGTAGTAAAGTGATGAGACGCTTGAAGATATAAAGGAAATAGCAGAGTTAGAACCCAATGGGGTCGTTTCACATAGCTATTTTTCTTTCTTTTACACAAATTGTATAATTTCTGTCTTTCGGCAGAGTTCTCTTACTATAGCGTCAACCTCTTTGTACAAAACGCCTAGTACATGCCGACTTCAAAATCAATACAAGTCATTTTCACAAGAAACTTCAATTTGTTTTTCGTTTTCTGTTTTGTTTTTCAAGAACGTCCAATGATTTGTTTTTGATATATGCATTTGAAAATGATTGTTACTCATAAATATTTACATAAGAAACAAAAGACAATTACTCGTAATTCCAGAAATAGGAAAAAACAAGAAGTGCCAAACCCGACAGTTCCTCTACCCAGTAGGTATCAGGATAGAGTCAGCTTGGGAACATAATTGTTGGTACATACACTCCCCACAGAGTAAAAGTATCCAAAGGCATTGATGTCAGCTTTTCCGAAATAGGACATAACTATCCCCAGTCGAGGTTCGTAATCGCAGACGAGTCAATAAATCTTATCCCCCATGCGGAGTTTATTTCTCCAGATACAGAATTTCAATCTCCAACAGAGCTCATCACTTCCAGTAACAGAATTTCATCCTCAGCTAATTTTGTTCCTCCAGATCAACAGGTCTACCAACAGAGTATCTCTTCCCCCAAAGTCTAGTCCCCGCAGAGTTATTCTCCAGCATCTCTTCTCGGCAGAATATTCGTAAATCTCCAGCAACCATCAGGGATTTATTTTCCCAGACGCGAGCATACCCCGACAACATTTCATGAACATACATCATGACATACAAATACATATCATATACAACATAATATCATTTATTTTGAGAACATCATCTCACCCTGCATTTCATGCATCACATACAACTAACCTTGATATCTTTTTTAGGAAAAGACGATTAGCTTCAACGAATCCAGCAGTTACACATATCACATCTACAGACAACTAATGGAAACTCAGTTCCCGAAATCAAACGGGTCAACTAATATACATTATCATATCTAAGTAACCTTACCCAGGTTCCTCCTAAAGTTTTACATAAACTCATCTCAAAGCAACCTTACCCCAGTTCATTCTGAAGTTTTACACGAACTTATCACAAAGTAACCTTACCCCGGTTCCTCGTGAAGTTTTACACAAACTTATCTCAAAGTAACCTTACCTCGGTTCATTCTGAAGTTTTACACAAACTTATCTCAAAGTAACCTTACCCTGGTTCCTCCTGAAGTTTTACACAAAATTATCTCAAAGTAACCTTACCCAGGTTCCTGCCTAAGTTTTACACGAACTTATCCCAAAGTAACCTTACCCCGGTTCCTCCTGAAGTTTTACACGAACTTATCATAAAGCAACCTTACCCAGGTTCCTTCTCGGCTCAGATACAATTTTACCCAAACTCCGCACGAAACAACCTTACCCTGATTCCTCCTGAAGTTTTACACAAACTTATCTCAAAGTAACCTTACCCCGGTTCATTCCAAAGTTTTATACGAACTTATCCCAAAGTAACCTTACCCAGGTTCCTCCTGAAGTTTTACACGAAATTATCATAAAGTAACCTTACCCTGGTTCCTCCTGAAGTTTTGCACGAACTTATCACAAAGTAACCTTACCCCGGTTCCTCCTGAAGTTTTACACGAGCTTATCACAAAGTAACCTTACCCAGGTTCCTGCTGAAGTTTTACCCAGACTCCTCATGAAACAACCTTACCCAGGTTCCTTCTCACAGCCCTACTATCAAGGCTTTTTCATATCTAAGTAACCCTACTACCTAGGTGCCTTCTCACAGCCCTACTATCCAAGACTTTCATATCGAAGTAACCCTACTATCCGGGTTCCTTCTCACAGCCCTACTATCCAGGCTTTTCATATAGAAGTAACCCTACTATCCAGGTTCCTTCTCACAACCCTACTATCCAGGCTTTTCATATCGAAGTAACCCTACTATCTAGGCTCCTTCTCACAGCCCTACTATCCAGGCTTTTCATATCGAAGCAACCCTACTATCCAGGCTTTCATTTCGAAGCAACCCTACTATCCAGGTTCCTTCTCATGACCTTATTATCTAGGTCCCCCCTCTCTTATCTCTAAACAGAAGTACACAACACTGTAAGACCGGGACCTAATCAAACACGATTGGTTTCGCATTTCCCCAGTAGAGTAACAGACAACTGAAGCTCCTAAAACTCTATTTCTCGAGATAGACACTAATGCTCCTCAGCAGATTCCTCATCAACAACAGGAACAAGGACTCTCATCGAAGGAATGTCTCAGGAAATAAACACTATCTAGATGGCATCTTTAAGCCCATCTCTGATGACTCTCTATAATCGACCTCCAAATGGAATCTATAAATATCACAAATCAAGTATCACTTCATGCAAGTGCAAATTTATGGGCACTCTAGTGTTCAATCATCTTCCACCTTCAGATCACGAAAGGCAGACGAGCCAATCTACATCCTCAGGTTTAAGAAGATTGAACAGGGGCAGCTGTTGCACCCCAAAATTTTCCCTCTCATTTTACTCAATACATGTCCATTGAGATCTTCAATTTGCTCAAGTTTGCCCAAGAGTTGACCAAACAAACTCTCTCCTAAGGCAGTGTGTCTCAAATTAGGGTTTCCACTTTCATCAAGATGCGTGGATCACAAAGGCCCCAAATGCTCTCCAAGGCCCTAATATGTTCCCAAGATTCTCCATGTCAAGTCTCATGCCTTGCACAAGAAGTTTGCTTAGTCAACTGCTCAGATGCTTGAGAATCAATTGTATTAGGTCAAAAGTCAACTATGACCCACATACAGTCAAACTTCAAGATTTTTGGTAAACATTAACATTTTGAAGTGACTTTCATCATTTGATAAAGGATTGACCATGATTCCCCAAGGAATGCTCCAAATTCATCAAAACCCAAAAGTTGTTAAATTAGGGTTTCTTAGTAAAAGTCAACCAAACTTTGACCAAGCATAACTTCCACATGCTTTATCAGAAATTTTCCATCCAAAGCTCATTTTGAATAGGATGTAATTCCCTACAACTCATCTTAATCCCACAAGTTAAAAATATGCACTCATAAAAAATATATGAATTTTTGTATTATGGGTCCTTTTGAAAAGTCAACAAAAACACCTTTTGGGTCAAAGCTTCATCCATGAACATGGAAGATCCAATTGAGATGAAACAAAAAGGGTTGGTTAGGGGACATCCTAAGATTTCTAAAAAGTACTAGAACACCTCTCTAGGGTCAAAATTGAGAGAGTTGTGCATTGTCAAAGTTGGAAAAGTTTGGAAAATTGTCAAAAGTCAACATTGATCAAATTGACATTTTTTCCAAAGGGGCCCGTGTTTTCTTGCTTGAAACATGTTTCTAATAGGACCCACGACCCCTGAGCTTTTCCACCTATTATTTTATTGCTTTTATCATTTATTTTGATTTTTTTATTCATTTAAATCAAAATAAATCAAATTTAATGGTAAAATAATAAAATCAAATCAAATCTTGGGATTTTTATGCACATTTGGAGTCTATGTACAACTAGCATGATGATCAATTCGTGCAAGAATCATTAAGATTGGAAAATATTGGATTGAAGCTTGTTTTGGAAAGATATCATACATCAATCAAATCAAATCACATTTTTATAATTCTCAAAGATATGATGCAATTTTATTGACCTAATATGCTCTACTATATGTATACAACAATTCCAAATCATAAACACAAGGTTGGCAGCCGTGAAAAGCCAGGAAGAAAACTCAAAAATTTGTACAAAAGTGTGAATCGGTTTTCAATTTACAAGGCGTTTAAAATAATTTCAAGACCACCAATCCCTTCTTTGACGTTCCCAGAAGCTATTCCCATCATCTCCAAGGCCTGAAACATTCAAAATCGTAAGCTATAAGACCCATTTTGTCCCACTGTTTTTGGTTTTTTGATTTCATATATGCATGCATTTTCCGTGAGAATTAACCCTACATTCTTATTTGTCATAAGGATTTGAAGCCCTCTGTGTCATTTAATTGAATTTTAAGTGCAGGAAAGGCAAGATGCCATGATTAGGGTTCCAAGCTTAGTTTCGGGGTTTCATAGTACATGCCAAATTAGGAACGAATATGGATACCATGATGATCAAGGCTTCAAGCCCAGTTGATTCATGGCCTCCAATGAAATTTATATCGCGTTTGCTGTATTTTTGAAGGTGATAGGGTTTTAGCTATGGAGTCTTGTTCATAGGTAAAAGTATTCATCCTAATACGAAGGATAGGGAAGAAGATGATGAGTGGCAAAGCACCACTGGCTGGTTTGAATTTACGCGTGTGTTCTGGCAATTGATGTTGTTTTTCAATATATTTTATTTTTGTTATTGATATTAACAAATGAAACAATGGCCTAGTGGTAAAAGGTGACGTTTCCCAGGCGCATGTGCAGGAGGTCAGGGGTTCGAGCCCTGCCTCTTGCAGATCTTGTGCGCATCACTGTCCAACATCTACCATGGGCCTCCAATAATCAAACAGTAGATCCATCATGCAACCAGATGTACGCTCAACCTTGAGAGACCATGGTGCGCCTTCAAGTCAATGCCACACCTAATCCAACGTGGTCAACCCGGGCTTAGCTTGTTGGGCCTGAAAAATTCAGATTCTCACCCCTTCAGCAATCCATCACAAGCCCAAGTTATTATTTTTTATCTTTTTTAAATTCTTTATTTTCCTTTTTTTGTTAACATAATTTTTTTTATTTAGTCACAAAATTAACAAATCATAAAAATCTCAAAAATCACAAAAAAAGATTTTTTTTAATAATAAATATTTAATTAATTTTTCCCAAAAAATACACCAAAATCATTTTTCTCATAAAATACTTCTTTTTAATTTAATTAGTAAATTAGGTTAATTAGTTTCTTCCATAATTAAAAAAAGCAATTAGAAATTAGGTTTAATTAATTTGTAATTTAATTGTTTTCTCAAATAAAAATCCACAAAAAATACTTTTCCTCACTTAGAGTTTTAGGTTATTTTTCAACCGTCCTCGTATTTAATTCGCCGCGCGCTTGTTAATTATTTTGCCATTATTTTGTAACTTCTAAGGGTTTGTAATAGCTTTAAATTAGGGTTTTTATTTATCGATTTCCCCCCACTTTTGGTTATGTAATTAATCCCCCTCCTCGAAGCCTTGTAATAGCGAGGTTTTATTTTTTCGCATTTTTAATTCCTGCAAATATTTGAATGTCTAGATGTATGCTAATAGGACTGTATGGCAAGAATGTATGGAAATTTAAAACCGTAGATCACCTAATGTGCAAAGATTAAATAACTGAAACAACTCATATGCACATATTCACTCCTATGGTTTACCTCACTTCGGTTTCCTTCGGTAAACAATCATTGAGCATAGGAGATTTTAGTGATTTCCCTCCAGTCTAAAAGATCAAATTATCCCATTAGAATGTTTCCTCAGAAATGTTGCCTCGAAAAAGATCTTAAGACTCTTGGGTTACTACTAAAGTTTTCTAACTATTGCTTTAGTGATTGTACTTGTCCCTTTCTAATGTCCCTTACAACTCCAACGCTGATGCTACCTACTCCTTAATAGTAGGATAGCGCTGTCTAAAGGAAATAGAACGGACAATCTTTTTTCGAGTAGGTAGAATCTTAAGTACTTGCTCAATAAAAAACTTCTCACACAAACACTTTTCAAAACAATTTTCAAAACAACTTCGTCACACTCTTGCGGACAGATACAAGGGTTATCACGAAGTAAAACACTTTCAAAACAAGCACACACAAGCAATTTTAAAAAATGAGCAAGTACCTAAGAGCCAGTCGAAAACACTGATAGAAAGGGTGCTAACACCTTCCCTTTCTATAATCTACCCCCCGTACTCAGAATATCTCGAAAAAAGGTTTTTTCTGTTCTTTTTCCTTTTCCATGATTGGATGAAATAAAGGTCGGTGGCGACTCTTGCTTACCACGACATTTGTGAATACAAAATGAAAACCAGTATTAACAGTCGATTCTTCCACCGTATCACAAGTATATATTTATCTTCTTTGATTTTTTTATTTTTTTTATTTGGTAAATATCTCAAAAATAGATAGGAAAACAAGATATGGAAACAAAATGCCTTTATTGAAACTAACATAATCCAGATATTGAAAAATATTACAACTTTAAATAAAAACTTGTTTGCATGAAAATAAACAAAGGGAAATAATCTTCTAGGTGTGCTTGTGGATGTCTGCTCTAAAACCATCGACCATGGCTCGACAAAGCTTGAGGAAGTCTTCAACATCCTTAGAAAGAGGAACCATTACGCTTTCCGTGTCTCTAAAACTTCTAGGGATATCCTCAATGAGATTGTTGGCTAGGAAAGTGAGCCTTTCACGTTTGTCCTTGTAATACCGATATTCTTGATAAAGATGTGGGATTATCTTATGGTTATCTCTCCCAGCTTTGGTGATCATTGTATATTGCTCTTCCCAATACATCTTTTCAGCCCTCATTTCTGTATAAAGCCTCCGTTGAATAAGGAAATCTTTTTGGAGGCCTTCTAGCTCTAGGCACACTTGCTCATATTCTTCAGTTCTCTGAGCCAGGAGTCTTTCTGCCTTCATCCTTTCAAGGAGTTCTTTAATCTCTAATTCTTGGCTGTCTTGAAGTCTGGTGGTGAGGTACTTTATCTGCTCTTCTTAATCTAAAGAAGCTTGCACCAAACTTTGGATTTGGGCTCTTAGGTCTTCCTCTAGCACCTTCTTGTCATGTGTTTCCTTTTCATACCATCTGGTTAACCTCCCAATTTCAGTAGCAACATTTTCTAGCCTTTGGTTGTG
The DNA here is from genome assembly GCA_948472305.1 of Vicia faba. Classification (NCBI taxonomy): domain Eukaryota; kingdom Viridiplantae; phylum Streptophyta; class Magnoliopsida; order Fabales; family Fabaceae; genus Vicia; species Vicia faba. Next base: position 192,451,351 of record OX451739.1, on the reverse strand, counting down.
GGAATCTAGATTTAAGGTCACACTCAATAGTCCTTCAGTTGTGCGCTTCTGTTTAAGGCTCTCCTTTTGCTATGCCTTTTGATCTTTCTCAATCTGTTGGTCCTTTGACTCAAGTATGAGCTGCATTTGTTTCTTTTCTTTGGTTAGATTGAGGAGGTTGAGTTCTAGTTCTTCCTTTTCCCTTCGATCTTGTTGTAGGGTGCTTTTCAGATCGTCGATTTCCTCCAAGGACATAGGGGTGACCTCTGGGACCTCTGACTTATACTCCAGATATATATCAAATGGAAGCTTGATAATTTGTACCCTATCTCGGACCCATCTAGTATAGGGTTCCCTTGTTATGGCATTCTTCCTTTCAGCTTTCCTTTTATTAACCTTATTCCAAGCCCGGATAACCTTGTTGAGAAACCCTTGGTCGTTTGTACCCATGTCATGAATGATCAATTGCTGGAGTTGTTCGTCTGAAGGTTTATCTTCCAAAGGATACCCTAATTGTCGTTGGGCTATGGTTGGGTTGTAATTAATACATCCCCGAGATTCGATCAATGGAACATTGGGAAAGTCCCCGCAGCTAATAGTAATATCACCAATATCCAACTTCCTTACATACCACAATACCGAATTAGCAGTGAGAGACCTTGATTTCTGAGGCCACTCGCGTTTGGTCAAGTTCGGAATCATATAATCTTATTTGTAAAGATGGGTCATGAACCAGGTATACAAAAGTGGAATGCAACAATTTAAGTGCCTCTTCTCTTTTCATACATTGTATGCAGTGTGTAATAAATGTCAACAAGCAGAGCGGGAGTTGGATCCGTATTGAAAATTTTTGCACTCGAAAGTATGCTAATGGCTGCAGGGTCAATATAGTCCACAGTCCTTGGAAATAAAATTATACCAAACACAAGCAATCCTAAACAATTGACACAAGGCTCCCATTCTTTATAATTAGCAAATTCGAGTGCCTTAGCTTCTAGGTATGTTCTCATGATTCCTTGTATTGTGCCTTCTCTTTGGTAATTTTGAACTAACTCAGAATAAGGGATCCCTAAGCCCTTTGCCAATACTTTGACTTTAATAGTTTTCCCGTTACCTACATAGGCCTTTTCTTTAGAAAAGTTCAGAATTCAATCAAATTTTTCCAGAGCCGACGCTAGTTTTAAGTCTTGGAAGGTGAAGCATCTCAGCGGAGGGTCGTAGAACTGAATGAGGGAAGAAATAACATCTAGTTGAACTTCTACTCTGGTCAAGTCAAGGGTATCCCCATAGTGGCGAACGAACATCTTCAGAGCTCTTTCGAATAATTTCCCCTTTACGACTTTGATTTTAGACATGTCTGGCTTGAGGGTGTTGACGTGGACAAGTTATTTTCCTTTGGCATCCATTTTCCAAGATAATCACCAAAATCTTGATTTTATTACCTTTATTTTTTTTACCCTGTGAATAAGACAAATAAAAAAGAAACGAATGATGAATATATGTGAAATGTATGAATGCATAGATGCAGGGTTTAGTGACAGGATTTTGTGATAGGTACCCTTATAAGGTAGGCTCTTAGTTTTGACCTACGATTAGTATACCCTCCCCAAAGGTGGCTTCCTTAAGGGTAATCATGAATAACACCAGAGGGAAAGGGCACAAGGGCCTTCCTTAGGTGGAGCCTTTTTACGGACCGAGACTTTCATCTCAAAGTCGTGAAAGGTCCCGTCATGAGATTTTGGCTAGGGTTGTACAAAGATTCATGGGTGGTATTCCAAAGTCCTACTTGTCAAGAAGATATCTATCGATAAGTATTCCTTTTGCGGAATTCCATTGACTCTAGTGAAGTCGTCACATAAACTCGCAGGGATGATGTACCCGCCACACAGTAAATATAATGATAAAAGAGACAAGGAAGCAAAAAAATAAACAAATAAGTAAATAAAGCAAATAAAAACCCCACAAAATAAAAAGCTAAAACCTAATGGGAAGGCTTCTAAACCTAGGGTTGGAGTCCCCAGCAGAGTCGCCAGCTGTTGCGACTGGTTTTAAATACAGAGCCGCCACTACTAGTTTTTATCCTAAGGAAGGGCATATAATAGGAAACCCTAATTCGCAAAATAGAGATTTTAAGTTCCGGACTTATTTAGATGAAAAGAAGGTGTTAGGCACTTTTAATCTACCTTATTCTTAAGGATACTAGGTTTAGGTTTAGGTTTAACAGTCATGTACAAAGAGGTTTTAATTTTTTTAATAGTGGAACTCGCCACAATTTTAGTCGTATCCCTACGTATCCTCTTAGGAGGAATCAGAGTCCCATTTTGATGTTCGTGGTTGGTTGGTGTTTTTTATAGGGATTCAAAGATATCTTAAATTGCCTCACATTTAGACCAGGTGTAGAGATATCAGAGGTTTGGACTAAATGCACGATTAGTCAAAATATATTTAGAACCCTTTTAAGAAAATTATTTATTAGATTATTTTATTAAGAAAAGAAGATTTAATATTGGTTGAGTATTTTTTAATCATATTAATTGAGAAAATTCTAATTAATGCATGACTAAAAATTTAACGCAATAATATCAAAATATATACATGAATTTTTGGAGAAAATAATTATTTCTATGATAATAATAATAATATTTGAAAATAAAATTTAAGTAATAATAAATATTCATAAAAATATAATAAGAAGTAAGAAATAAAAAAAGGTAGAAAATATAATAATTATAATAATAAAATTTAGAAAAATTAAAATAGTTTTCCAGGGGGGTGTATTTTGAGTTAGGAAGTAAAAAGGTGGGGGTGTAGATAGTGAGGGCCTGAATTCAGATATTGAATTCAGGCCCAATTGGCCTAGTGGTACGTTTTGTAGGCAGCAAGTAAAACAAGAGGGTCTGTTAAGAAATTGAGCCCAAGTTCAGATATTAAACTGGGCCCAACGGTAGGGATATGTTGTTCAAGTTGGTTTAGCAAAGCAGGTAAAGGGGGGTGTTAACATAAATGGGCTAGGCTCAGTACACGTCTTTGAGAGGGCCTGAATGACAGTGTATGTGAGGGTGCATGGGAATATGGTGAGGCTTGGCCTTACGTCCGTCTGATGATGATCTCGTGGATACAAATTAAAGGTACATGATGTTACAATAGGTGCGTGTATACTAGATTACAATAGAATATTAACATTGTTTTAGTACATTTTATTTTCATTTTCAATTACAACCTTTCTCTTTCTATGTTATCTTTCTCTCTCTCTCTCAACCCAACCCTCTTCCTTTCCCTTCTAACCCTAACGTCACAAACCCTAGAACCAACCCGCGACAACGCTCCAACCCAGTCCTTCTCCTTCTATCGTAAATCAACCTTTCACCCTCCTCATATCAATAACAACAAAACCTAGAAACAACAAAGATAAGTTCTATTTACCTCTAACCGCGATCCTTCTGATATGTCGTGCCTTAGTTTCTTGATCTCCTTCTTTTTATTTATTTGCAGGATGCTAGAGGTGGTGACAACAAAGCTTTGACGGTGCCTTAACGGCTCGGCAGTGGTGCGATTAGGGTTTCAAATATTGAAACCCTAGTCATCTTCTCCCTTCTTCAACAATTGGTATACGCTTCGATATATTCTTCTTGTCTAGAAATTTTTCGCCAATAATTTCTTCTCCTCCCTCCTTTCTTCTGTATTTTGTTATGTATTTATAAGGCTTAGGTATTTGTAGATTTGGGAATTGATGTTACAAATTTTTTAGGGCTTAGATTAGGTATGTTTAAGAGAAATTAGGGATTTGATTGTTCTGTAATTGATTTAATTATGTAATACGCGGATTCAGTTTTGATTTGATTTTTTTGATTTGTACTTTTGATTGAATGAACTGAGATTCCGGGATTTGTTTGTAATAAAGATTATTTCTGTATTATTATTTTTAACTGTAATAGATATGATTTGATTTAGTTTAGATTTGATTTGGTTTATTTTTTAGATCTGAACAGTATCTGTTAATCAATTGAGACGTGCGTACTTTTTTTTGCTTAATTTATACAGTAATGGTTTGCAACTACTTTGGACCTGCGTTGTTTCTTTCCCTTCCCCAGATTGTTCTCTGATGATTTTGGGCCTAACGCTATTATTCTCCAAACAGATCTGCATAAGATAGCCTTTTGGGCCTTATACCATCCATCCCAACTTCTATCTTTTTTGTAACAACGTTTTTCCTCATTTAATATGGACTGGGCCTGAAACGGGTCCATTCTCTTGACCCAATAACAAAATTTTTAAACACACTAATCATGTTTAAAATCTTTTAATAAATAATATTTAATAAAATAACTGTAATAAAATAAATGATGATGTTTTAATAACAATGTTTTAAAAATAAAACAGTTATAAAACAAAATAGAATCATTTTCTCAAAATGAATCAAATGGGCCTAGATTGCATCCATTGCCTGGACCTTAATGAATTAATACATGATGATACATGCACCCTCCTCTCTTTACTATTCAATTACTTAAAAACCAAATGGGCCATCTCAAATGGGCCTGTAATTATAAATGGAAATCGTACCCCTTTCTCTAAAAACAGTGAAACAAAACCTTTAATGGGCCTCCTTATTGAATTCTTTTTGAACAAGAACTCTTTTTTACATAAAACCTTAATGGACCCTCATACCAAAATCTCACCCTTTTCTTTAAAATAAGCTTCCATCTTAGAATCTCATAGGCCATTGGCCAACATGCCTCGCTAATGAGCCTACAAGCATATGGGTCTTTATGATTTAGAAAGCCCCACTCCTTTTGAAATTCTGGTATCAGATATGTGATGTCGAAAGAGATGTCACGACACGAATATCTGTTTGCAAGTAAGGTGCAGTAAAAAACAAAAGCAGTAAAAAACACAAGATATTGTTGACCTAGTTCAATGTACAACAACACCTACTCTGGGGGCTACCGAGCCAGGGACAAGTTCACTAAATAGTATCAATTTATAGACCCTCAGTAAACAACCAGTTTACGATATAATCACTTAATCACTACCCAAGCTAAACTTCTACCTAAGACTCACCTAGGTATGAGGCCATCCTCAAGTCCCTTCAATCCCTTACATAATTAATAAGTTTGAAACACTTCAATAATTCAATGCTTAAAAGCTTATGAATGATACAAAATTAACAACCCAAATAACAACTCAAGTACTTAAACTAATACTTAGAGTGTATTAAAAATAACAAGCCTAAACTTCTAATTAGAAAGAAAGTATTCTTTTGTAAAAATTGCTTAAATTTGAATAAGGTAACGAGTCCTTATATATGCGCAACTTTGGGCTTGGGCTTGAAAACAAATATTCAAATCTTTTGAATATTTCCATAAAAATAGGCTAAGATGCAATTTGAAAAATATTCCTCCATATTTTTCGCAACCTGTAGTTCACAAATCCTGAGTTATAGAGTGCTGGAAATTAGGAAATAAAAGACTTAACTAATTTTGGGCTGAGATCAGTTTAGTAGGCAAATGTCAAGACATCTGCTTTGGCATCATTCAAAACAGTTTTGCTCCAAATGTTAAGACATTTAGAAAACATTAACAAGTCTTGTTTTACCAAAATTGCTTCCAATAAACACTTACAAACTCCCCCCTTTGGAAAATTTTGGCTAAAACATTGTTAGTGTGTTTTATTAGAGCAGCAACACAATTATCAGAGCATTATCAGGGCAGCAGCAAGTAAGGCATTCAAAACATACATTCAGTTAGCAGTTAGCAGTTAGCTGTTAGCACAGGGAGATATCGAACATCTTCTGGGACATGAGGCTCCCCCTCAAGTATTGAGCTCCCCCTCAATCAATGGTCAGTGGTCAGTCAACGGTTAGTGGTTAGTCAGTCATTCACTCACTTTCTCTCCCCATTTTTAGTGATAATATGCCAAAGAAAATATGTAATCAAAGGAATATCGGTATTAGGGTACATACCATAAAATTCAAATGCCAAGCACATGTAAGTGCCAAAAAAGAGGAAACACATTGTTCAGAGAAACATAAAATAGTCTAACTATCATCCTGACCAGTTGACTTGGTTGAACCAAAACTTATTTCCTCAGTGGAATATTCACCTTCAGAGCTCACTGCATCATCAAGGTTGCTATCCTTTTGTAGGTCCTTGATCATCTTTTCAAAGACTAGCTTCCTAGATGAGCCCACTCTGATCACATCATCTAATTCCTTGCAAGCTTCCTTTAGTTCATTGATCATATCATCCTTAGTGGAGGTCTTGTCAGCAGGAGCATATGTTAAAACAATGTCTGGGACATGTTTTCCAGAAAAGAGCTTAAAGTGGAGGGTCAAGGCAGACTCCCTTTTGCACACAACATCATTTCCACTTAGGATTCCAGGATGCTGATTTAGGATAATTCCACATAAGAGGGAAGGAAAAGAAATTGGAATCTTGATGGCACAAGTTCCTGCATGTTTGATGGTGTGATCAAAGATATAAGTCCCATAGTCAAAAAAAAATTTGGTTTCCAATAGCATAAATGAAATTTCCTAAACCAATGGAGATGGTTGAGGTGTGATTAGTGGGAACCCAAATTGCGGCTCCAATCCTGTGTAAAATAGAATATTTTACACTCAGTTTGTTGACAGGAAGTTTGTTTTTCGTTGGCCACTCACTTACTTGATTGGCAGTAATGGCTCTACATACTTGATTGTCTGTAACTTCCAGCTCACAACAGACATCTTCAGACCTATCTAGAAACTTGTTTATAATGGCGGGAGAAAATTCAACACACTTTCCTCTAACAAAAACCTTTCTATATTTCTGACTATTATGGTCAGCACAGTCAACAAGAATATTAACAATAAACTTCTTAACAAGAGTTTATAGCAATTTGCAAACCTGGTGATTGTTTTCATCAGTCCAACATAGGAGATCAGCTTCATGATTTCCTTACACTCCAAGGCACCAGCTCCTAGCTCTCTCTCCGGGGAAATCCTTCTTTGATACACATACTTCCACTTTTCAGCATTCCCAACAGAGTGAAAGAAGATGTTGTCAAGTGGGGCATTAGGAACCCTAACAGACAATTTCTTAGTTGCAGACTTTTTTATAGGAGAGATGTCCTAGACATCTTGCTCGACATCATACTCAAAGTCAGTCTCTTCAACTAGAACAACTTTCTTCTTATTCTTGAACCTTTTTGCAACATCCTCATCATCATCAGCAGAGGTAACAGGTCTAGCTTTTCTCTTGCTAGAAGGAGGTACCACTTTACTTCCTGCTTTTGGGGGTCTGTACATGGTTTTCTTCTTGATAGTCTTGGGAGGGGGTGTGATGCTTGCATCTTTCACTATCCTGGACTTTAGCCTTCTAGCAATACCAGGTACAACATTAGTGATGAGCTCATTATCAAAGAGCTCTTCAACATTGATAACATCCACAACATTGTGACATTCTCCATCCTTGAAGGAAGCAACATTTTCTTCTACATTTTGATCATCTTGATCAACATTTTCTTCTTCCATATTTTTTAGGTAAGAGGTAGCAAGCTTCTCAAGTTTGCTATCAGCAACATCATTCTTGGTTGATTCACCAACATCATTTTTGGATGATTCAACAGCATTCTTAGGGTTACACCCTTTGTCAGTTGGAGGGGGCATACGAGCAAGGGGAGTAGAAATCCCAGGCACAACAAATCCTTCATTTAAAACTCTGTCCACAAGCCTTCTGATGCTTCTATCAACATTGATAGCTTCTTCTTCAGTTCTATTGTCAGTATTAGAAGAGGAGTTTTCTTTATCATCTTTTGATTTCTTGGCTGGTGATGATCTAGGTTTCTTGACCTTTTTATCAAGCGGAGGGATCGTTGATAGAGGAGTATCATCTAGTACTCTATCAAGAGAAAGACTTTCATTTGCAAATTTTGAGGAAGATGATGTGTGATGTTGAGACATGTTTGAAAAATTTCTGGCACGGAGATGAGGAATGGCAAGGATTCTTCTTCTGTTGAGGAGAATGAAGAGTTTGTGAAAGTAGAGAGAGGAGAAGTAGTAGTGTGTGGGAGAAATTTTAGGCAGTCTGGTAATGATTGTTTTCTAAAATTTATGTGTTGGAAACACAAACAATATAGTATCACTTTAATGATATTCCCACACACTTTTATTTGCTACAAACCCTCATATAAACATATCCCTAATTTTCCTCTTAAATTCTCAAATTGATTAGCATCCAAGGCCTTTGTGAAGATGTCAGCCAGTTGCAATTTAGTGGCTACATGTTCTAAGGCCAAAATTTTTTCTTCAACAAGCCTCTTATGAAGTGATGACGAATGTCAATATGCTTGGTCCTGCTATGTTGAATAAGATTCTTTGAAATGTTTATGGCGCTTAAATTGTCACAGAATAATGTCATGACATCTTGTTTGACATTGTACTATGTTAATATTTGTTTCATCCAAACTAATTGAGAACAACTGCTTCCTGCAGGAATGTACTCAGCCTCAACAGTGGATAGAGACACATAATTTTGCTTCTTGCTGAACTAAGATATGATGTTATTTCCCAAAAAGAAGCATCCTTCTGATGTACTCTTTCTATCATCAGCACTCCCTGCCCAATCAGCATTACAAAAACTAGTTAAGGAAGAATTTGATCCATGAGAGTACAACATCCCATAGTCACTTGTCCCATTCACATATTTAAGAATCCTCTTTACATGGTTGGCATGGCTAACTTTGGGATCATCCTGATATCTTGCACACACTCCTACATCAAAGGAAATGTGTGGTCTGCTAGCAGTGAGATATAGATGACTGCATATCATGCTTCTGTAGAGACTTTGATCTACACTCACTCCTTTTTCATCTTTAGTCAACTTCATATGTGTGGGAGAAATGGATCTTTTATGCCTTGCATTCTCCATCCAAAACTTCTTTACTATATTGGCATATTTGCTTTGAGATAAAAATATGGAGTCTTCCATTTATTTAACTTACAGGCCCAGAAAATAGGTTAGTTCACCAACTAGACTCATTTCAAATTCAGACTGCATCTGTTTGACAAAATGTTGAACCATCTCATTTGACATCCCACCAAGTACAATATCATCAACATAGATTTGAGCAATTATAATCTTCCCTTCTTCTTCTTTGACAAAGAGTCTTGTCTATGCCACCTTTCCTATATCCATTTTCGCCAAGGAGTACTGTCAGCCTCTCATACCAAGCTCTTGGATCTTGCTTCAATTCATGCAAAGCTTTCTTCAGTTTATAGACATGTTTAGGAAAGCTTGGATCAACAAATCCTTTTGGTTGCTCAACAAAAACTTCTTCATTCAGGTATCCATTCAAGAAGGCACTTTTTAGATCCATTTGAAACAATTTAAATTTCAAAATGCACGCAACTCATAACAGAAGTTTGATTGATTCAAGTCTAGCCACAAGAGCAAAGGTTTCATAAAAGTCCACTCCTTCAATTTGAGTGTATCCTTGAGCAACTAACTTTGCCTTATTACTAGTGACCAACCCTTTTTCATAAGATTTATTCTTGTATACCCATTTAGTGCCAATCACATTTGTCCCTCCAGGTCTTGGGACCAGATCCCAAACTTCATTCATACAGAATTGTTCCAGCTCCTCTTGCATAAGATTAATCCATAACTCATCAGTTAGGGCCTCTCTGACATTCTTAGGCTCAATTTTTTATACAAAGCAAGAGTTAGAAATTCCTTCTCTTGATCTGGTAGTAACTCCCTTGTTTAGATCTCCTATGATGAGCTCCTTAAGATGATATTTATGAGTTCTAATTGAAGGTCCTTTATTGAGCTGACTAGGCTGGGGATCTTCTTGAGGAGGGTTAGAATCAATACTTATGTCATTTGCTTCAGTTAGACTATCATGCAAAGATGTTCCAACATCTTCTGAGACATCTTCTTCAACATTCCATCCTCTATCATCAAAAGTGACATTTATTGACTCCATTATTACTTTGGTTCTGTAGTTAAACACTTTGTATGCTCTACTGTTTGTAGAGTATCCCAAGAATATTCCTTCATCACTCTTGGGATCTATCTTCCTTCTTTGTTCGCGATCAGCTAAGATGTAACATTTACTTCCAAAAACATGAAAGTATTTTACACTTGGTTTTCTTCCCCTCCATATTTCATACAGAGTAGCTGAAGTGCCTTTCCTTAGAGTGACTATGTTATGAATGTAGCATGCAGTATTCATAGCTTCAACCCAGAAATGGTAGGGAAGCTTCTTAGCATGAATCATGGCTCTTGAAGATTCTTGGAGAGTCCTATTCTTACGTTCTACAATCCTATTCTGTTTAGGAGTAATGGGAGAAGATAATTCATGGATGATCCCTTAAGAGGAGCAAAACTCAACAAATTTGTTGTTCTCAAATTATTTTCCATGATCATTCCTGATTCTTATGACATGACTTTCCTTTTCCCTTTTAAGTTTTTGACAAAGATCTTTGAATACTTCAAAAGTTTCTGATTTTTCTCTAATAAAGCTTATCCATGTGTATCTAGAAAAGTTATCTACAACAACAGAGACATACTTCTTACCACCAAGACTTTCAACTTGCATAGGACCCATCAAGTCCATGTGAAGAAGTTCCAATACTTTTGATGCAGTAAGACGTTGAATCTTCTGATGTGACATATTAGTCTGCTTTCTAATTTGACAGTCACCATATACCCTTCCTTCTTTTATCTTGAGCTTAGGAATCCCTCTCACTGCTTCTTCAGGTATGATTTTCTTCATACGTTTCAGATGCAAATGCCCCGATTTTTGATGCCATAGTTTAACCTTATTCTCTTTGGCTGAAACACATGTTGAGGAGAGGTTTAACTCTTGAGGAACCCATAGATAACAGTTGTCTTTAGATCTGATTCCTTTTATGACAACTTCATTCTTTTCATTGCACATTAGACATTCTTCTTTAGTGAAGTTAACTTTGAATCCTTGATCATATAGTTGGCTTATACTTATTAGGTTAGCTATTAACCCTTTTACAAGTAACACATTATCAAGTTTAGGAACTTCTGAATAGTCAAGCTTGCCAACACCTTTAATTTCTCCTTTTGCTCTATCACCAAAAGTCACATAACTGGTGGAATGAGATTTGACATCCACCAACAGATTCTTGACACCTGTCATGTGTCTAGAACAACCACTATCAAAGTACCAGTCATCTTTGGTTGATACTCTGAGAGAGGTGTGGGCAATGAGACTTTTAATATTTGATTTAGGAACCCATTGTTTCTTCTTTTTGTTGTTTTTGGAGATCTTATCATTTTTAGGAGGAGGATAATTTTTAGGATACCCATATAGCTTGAAACAGAAGGGCCTTATATGTCCAAGCCTTCCACAGTGATGACATTTCCAGGGCTGGGGATTCTCTCTGGCGTGATTAAGCTTTTTCTTCCCATGATGTCCTTTCTTCACACGGGGTTTCCCAAGATGTCCTTTCTTATGATGTTTACCCACATGTTGAGACATCTGATTCAACAACTTTGGTTTGGCCTTGGCATGTGTGAAAACAGATACAAGTTGTTTTCCATGATGTTCATTCTTTATATGATGTATGCCAGGATGTCCTTTCTTACCATGATGTTGAGACATTTGATTCGACATATTTGGTTTAGGCTTGGCATGAGTGGAAACAGATGAAGGCTCTTCAGAGTTAGGTTCATTTTTCTCATTGAAACCTAAACCACTCTTATCCCCTGTCACTCTTCCTGCTTGGAGAATTTCATCCAATGTGTCAGACCCATTATTCAGCATCTTGAGAGATTTGACCATTCTATCAAGATTTGAATTTAGAGAGGACACTTCACTTTCCAGATCAGAAATAGTTTTAAGGTGCTCTTCCCTTTCCTCCTTCAGCTGAGTTATAAGGGCTTTCTGTTTCTCCCCTTCAAGACATACTTCTGCACTTTTGAGACATAATTCTTTGGATGAAGCAACTAACTCATCAAAGGTTAGTTCCCCATCACTAGAATCTTTATCAGATACATATTTTCCTGTCAATGCTTTCACATATTTGGAGATTCTTCAAGATCATTCTCTGAGTCTTCTTTATACCAAGTAACAGATATATTCTTCTTCTGTTTCTTTAGATATGTAGGACATTAAGCTCTAATGTGACCAAATCCATCACATTCATGACATTGTATTCCCTTCCCTTGAGAATTTTTTTCTTCAGCCCTTTTTCTTCCTGTGATACGGTGGGAGAACTGACTTGGTGTTTTGCATTTCGATCGCATTTATGCGGATAGCAAAAGTCGCCATCGACTTTTCTTTTATCCAAAAGGAAAGGTAAAAAAGCACAGGAAAGACCTTTCGAGATTTTTTCTCGGGTTCGGGGGGTAGATTATGAAAAGGGAAGGTATTAGCACCCTTTTCATCCATGGTTTTCCATGGGCTCTTAGTTACTCGTTTAGATCACTTGCTTTTTGTTTTGACAGTGTGCTTGTGATGTGGGCTTTGAAAGTGTTTTGAAAAATCTCTTTGTAATGGTTCTCGTTTCTATAAGCACGCGTACAAAGTTTTGTTTCGAAAGATAGTTCAAAGGTGTGTTTGTGGATTGTGTTTTAGAAAGTGTTTTGAAAATATGTTTTGCAATGGTTCTCGTCTCTATAAGAACGTATACAAAAGGTTTTTTCTTTTGAAAATGTTTTGAGATGAAAGTGTTTGTGTAAAATGTTTTTGTCGTGAGCAAGCGAGTAACTAGGAGCGAATCTACCTACTCGAAAGGTCTCAAGGTTCTTTTATTCCTCCTTTAGAAGTTGCTATCTTACCATTGATTTGGTAAGATGCCCCATCGTTGGATGTAAAGGGACAGGCGCGGGTCAATTTTACAGTCATCGAAAGCAACTTATGTGACGCTTCAACAATTTTTGTAAGGGACAAGATTGTTTTATCGAAGGCAACGTTGAGGGTCATCGAGGGACTACGATCATTTTTATCGAAGGGTCATTGCTAAAACGTCCCATACTCGAGGGACATGACTGTATTTCCGAGGCAACGAGCGAGGTTACCCTAGAGGTGCGCGTGTGAAAAAGTGTGTTTAATTCAAGTTAATTTGATCTTTGAAATTAGGTTAACTAGCGATTGATTTTTTTGATCTTGCCATACACGCCTAATTACTATACAGTAATGAGTAAAACAATAAAAATGTAGAAATTGAAATTCTACGTTATTACAGAGCTTCGAGAATGGGGGTACAAATTAATGAATGGGGGTGACAGTAAGAAATAAATATTTAAATCAAACAATACAAGTCCAAACCGTTAAATAATTATTTAGGTTAAAATTCTTTTCATTTGATAAAATTAATTAAGGACTTAATTAATAATGTCAAACAAAAATTATTTTAAAGTTAATAATTATTTAAAACAAATATTAACATATTTACATTTTTTTTAATATATACTGAAGAAATAAAAATCAAATAATGAAAAAGAAAATATTAACAACAAAAAAATATAAAGGGGAAAATTAGAAATGGGCCTGCAAATAGAGCAAAACAAGGGGGTGTAAAAATTAAAAAGCCCAAACGTTTCTGGCTAATCCAGTGTAGCAACCCCCTGGAGGTGTACCATGGGAATGCATATAAGATGTGTTGAAAGGGCTGTGATAAATGATCAGATGGATGGATGATGAGGGCGCATCAGATTAACATGGGGATGCAAGTGGGGGATCATCCAGGGTAACTAAAGAGGTGGTGACAAGTGTCACCACCGGATTGGGCCAAAGTGTTGTTATCAAACAACACAAAACTTCACCACGCTGAAGCTATGCCTCATAATTAATTGTTTTTCTCTCTCTTAAATGCTCTGCCCTCTCTCTTCTCTCTTACTATGAGTCTTCACCGGAGAAGACCATTTGGCTGCGCCTGAAATCGCCTTACGGCGGTGACGGCAGCGGCGTGTCTCAAAACCCTATTTTTCTTACATCTTTCTGATCGTTTCTCTTTCCTAGTTACTAATTTGTGATCAATTTCTGCAGATTTTCATTTGGTAACCCTAAATCTAGAAAGGGGGAAAACGAAACCCTAATTCTCTGTTCGGTGAGATCGGCGAAGGTAACGATGCATGCAACGATATATTCAATGAGAGTATAAGAAAGGGAAGAAAGAGATCGTTGGTGAGGTCCGGATCTGTAACCTTACTAACCTCCTAAAGTTTTTCCGATAAGACTGTTCTGACTTTACTTGTAAATCGCTTGCTCTCTTCTTTTGGTAGCTTGTTGTGACTAGATCTTTTCTGGAAGGGTTTTTGAATAAATAGAAAACGACGATGATGATTAGGGTTTTTTGCTGCTTGTTTGAGTTACGAATTTGCTGGGTTTTGTGTATTCTGAATGGACTCAGAAAAGGGGAAAAATGATGAACAAAAATACTTGGCTTTTTTGTTGTTTGTTTGAGTTGCTGATTTGCTTATGTTTTTTTTAATAATGATGTTTGATGACAATGTTTGGGTGGTGGACTTTGGTTCTATGTTTTTGTTATTTGCTGGTTTTTTGTGATGGTTTGATGGCTGTTTTTTAATGGATGCTAGTTTTTAAGGATGGTTTGATGGTTGTTTTGATGGATACTGTGATGTTCTGGTTTTTTAGTGATGGTTTGATGGTTGTTTTGATGGATACTGTGATGTTCCAGTTGGTTTAAGACAAAGGGTTTTCTTGGACTTTTGGTTCTGAGTTTTTTATGGTTTGCTAGTTATGTTTGCTTCTCTTCTGTTCTGGTTTATTTTGTGATGTTTCAATTGGCTATGTTGGCTGCTAGTTTTTTACAGTGATGGCTTTGGTTCTATGATGTTTTAGTAGGTTTGAGACAAAGGACTTTGTTGAACCTTTTGTTATGAGTTTTTTGTGGTTTTCCTATTTGCTAGTTTTTTCTCCCTTTGATATCTGATGGTTCTCTCCTCTTTTATAAAACATTCATCCTTGTTATCTGGTTAGGGTGAAAAAATAGGAGGAAAAAAACTTTGAATTTTGACAGTTTTGGCTTTTCTAGTTTTGGGCCTTTGAGTGCAGTTTGAACTGTTTCCATTTTAGTGCAAGTTTGGGCAGTTTTTGGACTGTATTGTAGACTAGTTTGTCGTGGTTTATGTTGACATGCTTTTGTGCAGAACTTGGACAGATTTTGGGACTGCTATGGGCAGCATAAGGAGGCTTTTTGAGCAGGTCTTCTTGGATTGTTTCGTATAGCAACATGTTTGTCTTGGCATGGCTTTAGGTTATTTGCTGGCTAGGTGATATCTTTCCTCTTTCCTCTCTTTGTGAGATAAATCATTTTTTCTTTTTGATGCATTTTCTGAAGGATTTGCTTATTTTTAGGAAAGTGATGATGTTTAACTTTGTATTGCAATATCTGATGCCTTTGGCTTGTTGCTTGCATTTTATTTGTTTTGTTTTGTTGCATACATGTGTTGCTGCCTTTGTTTATTACATGTTGGTCTGCAGCATTTGTTGTGGGTTTGTTGCAGATTTGGTTCTGCCTTGGACAACTTGCTTGCTGTCTGCTATTTGCAGCCTGTTGCCTTGCATCTTGTGCTACTGTAATTGCTTTGCAAAGCACTGCCTTTTTTTGTGATGCATTTTGGCTGTTGGTATTGTTGTTTGCACTTGTTGCCTTGCCTGTCCAATTTGTATATTTATTTCCTCCCCCCCTCTTTTGTGAACCAAGACATAAGTTTTGATATTTGCAGAAATAGGGAGAAATGGATAAACAAAATTATGATTCATAAAAGCAAACCCTAGTGATGAAAAATCAAATTTGCTTGGACTTTTTCAATGTTGACTTTTTGCTAATGTTTTCTCTTTTCTTTTGTCACATGTACAAACAAATGAATGGCAAGCAAGACCATGGCTAGAAATGGGGAATTTCTTGAAGATGAAGCAAAGAGTCTTGAAGAAGAAGCAAATCCTCCCTTGTAGATTTAAACTTTGTATTTCACTTGTAATCTATTTGTAATCATTTGTAATCATTTGTGAATGACCCACAAAACTGTAATGAACACAAAGCTTGAGTAATAATGAATATTTGTTGTACAAAACTTTGAGTTTTATTTTAACTTTTCAATTCTTGATTTGAATGTTTTGAATAAACATCCTGGCTTGATAACTTGCATTTCAAGTAAACATAATATGATAGGATAAATCATGTACTTTGCACTCTTAAACAAAATAAATGTTTAAAAGCTCAAACCCAAATGATTAATTGAACCCTTAATCACGATTGCTTAAAATGATAGTTTTAGACTTTGCACCTTATTCAAACAGAATATGCTCTCAAAAATAACATCAATCCTCAGAAGATTATAGTTAAGAAAAAATAAGAATCACACAAATGCCTTTTCAATTATCTGGGCCATGGATTGGGAAAACTTGCAATGTAAGGTTTGAAAATTGGCTTAACAGACTTTGAGGAGACATGGTGATTTATTTGAAACCTTGATGACTCAAATTCCTTTGAGAAGTGCAAAACCCTAATTGCTAACTGGTTTCCTGGGAAGAGAATCTGGTTGATCAACTTTGAGTCAAATTGAATGTTTGAGAAACCTTGGGATAGCATCTTGAGTGAAAAGTGGGAGGGCAAATTTTTGGGTACAACAACTGCCCCTTTTCAATCTTCTTAAACTTGAAAAATGAGATCGACGTGTTTATCGTTCGTGGTTTGAAAGTAGAAGATGATTGAACACTAGAGTGCCCAGAAATTTGCACTTGATGATGCGCTGGTTGATTGTATAGGGAATGGGCTTAAAGATGCCATTTGGAGAAATGATGGAGAGTTTTTGGAGATGGGCTTATAGATGCCATCCAAAGATGATTGTTGACAGAAAGTCTGAACTCGATTTTAATAGAAAATGAATCAGAATAAACCGTTGAGAGATTTATCTGAAACAGTAAGAATTTGGAAATGAATCAGAATAAACCGTTGAGATATTTATCTGAACCAGTAAGAATCTGGAAACGAATAAGAATAAACCGTTGAGAGATTTATCTGAACCAGTAAGAATCTGGAAACGAATCAGAATAAACCGTTGAGAGATTTATCTGAACCAGTAAGAATCTAGAAACGAATCAGAATAAACCGTTGAGAGATTTATCTGAACCAGTAAGAATCTGGAAATGAATCAGAATAAACTGTTGAGAGAATTATCTGAACCAATAAGAATCTGGAAACGAATCAGAATAAACCGTTGAGAGATTTATCTGAACCAGTAAGAATCTGGAAACGAATCAGAATAAACCGTTGAGAGATTTATCTGAACCAGTAAGAATCTGGAAACAAATCAGAATAAACCGTTGAGAGATTTATCTGAACCAGTAAGAATTTGGAAACGAATCAGAATAAACCGTTGAGAGATTTATCTGAACCAGTAAGAATCTGGAAACGAATCAGAATAAATCATTGAGATATTTATCTGAACCAGTAAGAATCTGGAAACGAATCAGAATAAACTATTGAGAGATTTATCTGAACCAATAAGAACCTGAAACGAATCAGAATAAACCGTTGAGAGATTTATCTGAACCAGTAAGAATCTGGAAACAAATCAGAATAAGTCGTTGAGAGATTTATCTGAACCAGTAAGAATATGGAAACGAATCAGAATAAACTGTTGAGAGATTTATCTGAACCAATAAGAATCTGGAAATGAATCAGAATAAATCGTTGAGAGATTTATCTGAACCAGTAAGAATATGGAAATGAATCAGAATAAATCGTTGAGAGATTTATCTGAACCAGTAAGAAACCTGGAAGAAATATTTTGTTATGTAGATGGTCGACCAGTCTTTTCTTGTTGAAAATATTTGTCTGTTGGAACTTTGTTGATGATAATTTCCTGTCGATTGATTCTTTCCTGCAAAAGGTGAAGAGTTAATTGTATGCAATGCTATGATGTATGCAATGCATGGTATGATGTTGTTTCTCAAGATAAATGAGATTTCACTGTATGTACTCGTGTTGTTAATGTTATGACGCATGAATGAAAATGTATGGACTTAAAGATTATTCGTGCCGTAGTGTTGTTGGAAGCGGGGAAAATAAATCCCTCTTGAAGCACTAATGAGTGAGTTTCCAATCATTAAAGAAATAAACTTTGTTGTAGAAGGGAAACGTCGGACATTTCTTGTAGCTTTCGTGAAATCCTGCTGGGGAAACCTGAGAAGTTGGGAAACTTACTAGGGAACCTCTGGAGCGGTAGTTGGAAGTTTTGCTCTGTCAGGGGTATGAGAGCGCTTGATACCAACAGGCTGCATACTGAGGATATGTCAATGATTCTGTAGTAGGATGTATTTTCTTTTGTTCTTGCTGGAGAAGGTACCTGCGGGGATTTTATGGAATGGCCTATAGATATTATCCTATTTCTTAAAGCCATTAGTAATTGTCTTTCCGTTTTCTGTTTATTTGGAACAATAATCACGTTCAAATGCATATGTTCAAAATAAATCATTGGACGTTTTTGTAAACAAAACACAGAAACAAAGAAAAACAAATGGTTTTGCACTTCCAAAGGGGATATCTTTGTATTAATTTGAATAAGTATTTTTTGTACAATGAGACAAGCATTCTAGTGAGAGAATGTCGTCGTAAAAAAATAAAAATTGATACAAAGAAAAGATAGCTATGTGAAATAATCCCATGGGGTTCCTATTCTGCTATAGTCTTCATGCCTCTGAGTGTCTTGTCCACTTGTCACCTCGGCGAAGTCGATTGGATTGATTAGAACCGTTTGAGAAGATTGATCGACGCTGAAGATTATCTGCAAGATGATCCAACGGGACATAGTCATACGCTTTAAATCCCCAACTTTTGCCTGGACTGCCCTTTCGGGTTTTCGATCCACCGGGATACCCTTTTTTGCCCAAACCTCCCTTTCGGGTTTTTGGCTTGCCGGGTGTACAGATTTTTTTATATATTTTATCCCAAATTTTTGCCCGAACCTTTTGGTCCGCCGGGATGCCCTAATTTTTGCCTAGGTCAGTCGACCTAGCGGGTCCTTGTTCATGCGTATTATCTTTTAACTATGTTTGTATTGACAGGGTGAGGAAGGTCGTCGCCATCCATAGTGGTCAAGATCATTTCCCCATCAGAGTATATGCTTTTGATCACAAATGGTCCTTCATATGTAGGATTCCATTTGCCCCTTGGATCACCTTGTGGAAAAATGATACGCTTGATTACCAAGTCACTAACCCGATATACCTGACGCTTGACCTTTTTGTTAAAAGCTTTGATCATGCGTTTTTGGTACATCTGACCATGACAGATAACTGTAAGCCTCTTCTCATCAATCAAGTTCAATTGGTCAAGTCGAGTCTGGATCCAATCTTCTTCGTCTAAGCCAGCATCCTTCATGATCCTCAGAGAGGGGATCTGGACCTCGATAGGTAAGACAACCTCCATGCCGTATACCAGAGAATAGGGTGTTGCCCCAGTTGATGTACGAGTTATGGTACGATACCCGTGGAGAGTGAACGGTAGCATTTCATTCCAGTCTTTGTATGTGATTGTCATTTTATGTATGATCTTCTTAATATTTTTGTTAGCAGCTTCTACAGTGCCATTCATCTTTGGTCGATAAGGGGAAGAATTATGATGCTGAATCTTGAATTGCTCGCACAAGGCGGTGATCATAGTGTTGTTTAGATTCGTACCATTATCAGTGAGGATTCTCTCTAGGATACCGTACCGAAAGATTAGATTATGTTTGATGAACCGGGCGACCACACTCTTAGTAGCGGAAGCGAAGGAAGCTGTCTCAACCTATTTTGTAAAATAGTTGATGGCCAATAAGATGAAGCGGTGTCCATTGGAGGCCGTTGGCTTGATTTCCCCAATCATATCGATTCCCCACATAGCAAAGGGCCAAGGAGCCGTCAATACATTCAGAGAAACCGGAGGGACGTGCACTTTATCCGTATAAATCTGACACTTATGGCAAGTCCGAGAGTGTTGATAACAATCTGCCTTCATGGTAGACCAATAATAGCCTGCCCGTAGGATTTTCTTTGCCATTGTATGCCCACTGGAATGGGTACCAAAAGTGCCTTCGTGTAATTCAACCATGATCCTTTTAGCCTCAACCCTGTCTACGCACCGAAGTAATACAGAGTCATGATTGCGTTTGTACAAAATGCCATTACTAAGGAAGAACTTAGCCGAGAATCTTCTTAGGAACTTCTTGCCATTCACTGAAGCTCCTTCTGGATATTCCTGAGACTCGAGATACCTTTTAACTTCATGGAACCAAGGCCGATCCACTACTTCTTCAGTACCGATCTCGTGACAGTAGGCTGGTTCATCCATCCGCTCAATGGTGATTTGAGGAACCTCGTTATCCCAATTAAGTTTAAACATAGATGCCATTGTAGCTAGTGCGTCTGCTAGCTGATTTTCTTCTCGTGGGAAATGCTCGAAGGTAATCTTCTCAAAATGCGGAAACAATGTCAACACATGTTCTTTGTAAGGGATAAGGTTGGGGTGTTTGGTGTCCCATTCCCCTTTGATCTGACTGATGACCAAAGTTGAATCTCCAAATACATCCAAGGATTTGATCCCCAAGTCTATAGCAGCTTTGAGATAGAAGATGCATGCTTCGTATTCTTCCATGTTGTTTGTACAGTTGAAGCAAAGTCTGGAAGTAAAGGGAGTATGACATCCTTCCGGAGATATGAGTACGGCACCGATACCATTGCCAAGTGCATTGGATGCTCCATCAAAGAACAGGGTCCATCGGGATCCTTGTTCAGGTTCGTCATATGGCCTGATTTCTTCACAGTTGTCTAATGTCATGATGTCTTCATTCGGGAATTCAAACTTCATGGACTGATAATCTTCCACAGCTTGGTGAGCAAGGTGATCAGCTAATACACTACCTTTTATAGCTTTCTGGGTAGTATACTATATGTCATATTCTGTCAGGATCATCCGCCATCTCGCTATTCTCCCAGAAAGAGCGGGCTTCTCAAAGATGTATTTTATCGGATCCATTTTAGATATCAATAGAGTAGTATGGGTCAGCATATACTGTCTCAGCCAGCGAGCAGCCCATGCCAGAGCGCAACAAGTTTTCTCGAGCAGTGAATATCTTGTTTCACAGTCGGTAAACTTTTTTCTCAGGTAATAAATAACATGCTCTTTTCGGCCAGACTCGTCATGCTGCCCCAATACACACCCCATTGAGTTTTCTAAAATAGTCAAATACAGGATTAAATGCCTTCCCTCAATGGGTGGTGTGATACGGTGGCCAGAACCGGGACGTGGTTTCCCTATTTCGTTAAGGAAATTTTGCTGGTTTGCGTTTTTGTTTGCAAAATGTCGCCGTAAGCAAGAGTCGCCACCGACTTTTATTTTATCCAACAAGGAAAGGAAAAAAGCACAGAAAAATTCCTTTTTCGAGATATTTCTGAGTACGGGGGGTAGATTATAGAAAGGGAAGGTATTAGCACCCTTTCTATCCGTAGTTATCTACAGGCTCTTAGGTACTTGCTCATCATTTTCAAAATTGTTTTCTTTGTGTCTGTGGGTTTTGAAAAGTTTTTGTTTTAACTTCGATTTAACTCTTGCTTCTGTCTTCAAGAGTGTAATGAAGTGTTTTTGAGAACTTTGTTTGTAAAGGAGTGCAAGTGTGAAAAATTTGTTTTGATTGAGCAAGTTCTTAAGAGATAATCTACCTACTCGAAAAAAGAATCGTTCTATGTTCGTTTCCTTTAGACAACGTTATCCCACTATTAGTGAGTAGGTAGCACCGTCGTTGGAGTTTTGAGGGTCAATTCGAAAGGGACGTACAGTCACTAAAGCAATGTTAGGACATCTTAGTAGTAACCCTAATGTCTTAGATCATTTATCCGATGCAACAATATCCGAGGCAACCTTTCCGAGGCAACTTTGATCTTTGGACAAAAGGACGACCACTAAAATATCCTATACTCAATGACCGTTTACCGAAGGCAACCAAGTGGGAGTGTACCCTAGGAGTGCGTACGTGCGAGTGATTTAATTTCAGATTATTTTATCTTTGCACATTTAGGGTGATCTAACTGTTTTAAATTTAGTCATACATTCTTGTCATGCAAACCCTAATTATTCATACATCTAACCATTAATAATTTGTGGAATTTAAAAGTGCGGAAATTAAACTACGCTATTACAAGGCTTCGGGTATTTACATAGCCAAAAACAAACCCTTTGAAAAAATAAAGCGATAAATAGAAATAAACGTCCTAATTAACTATTACAAACTGTAGGCAGTTACATCAATATGGATAAAAATAAAGCGCGCGAGAAAATTAGATCGGCGAGAAACTAGGGTTTTGACCCTCTTAATCAAAACAAAAATGTTTTTGTTGTTTTTAATATTTTTTAAGAAAAGAATTAAGTTTTTTCTAAATTAAATACTAAATTAATTAGTTAATTAAATTAATTAATAAAAATAATTAAATGACCTATTTTTGGTTTTTGGTTATTTTAGGAAAAAATGAAATATAATTAAGTTAGTAATAAAACCTATTTATTCTAATTATTTTTAATTATATACAAAAAAAATTAAAGTTTTCTAATTTAATCAAACCTAATTAAATTAATTAATTTATTGATGAAAAATAATATTCCAATTTTAATTGGACATAAATATTTTTGGTGATTTTTTGATAAAACGAAAATAATTTTGTTGGTTAATAAATAAATAAATAAAATAATTAAATGAAATATAATAAAAATATAAAAGAAGATAGAGATGGGCCTAAAAAATGGGGTGTGAAAAGCAATTTCCTGGGCCCAAAAGAATGAGACCCGTTTGACTTTGTGGATCCAGTACTGCGCGCTTGACTTGGCTCATGATGCACCTTCAATGGTGGCCATCAGATTTAGCCATCTGACCATCTGGCATAATTGATAATGAGGGCGTATGATGTTCCTTAGGCTTGCAAACGCACTAGATAACCTGAAAGAAATTAGGAAAAACACAAATGTTGAAGGCAGGGGTCGAACCCCTGACCTCAAGCCTCCTAATGCCTTAAGCGTTGCCTGGCTTCCACTACACCACTTTGCTTTTGTTATACATATAATGGAAAATAATAATAATATATAAAACAAAGAATTATTGGAAATTTTACGCGAAAATTCAAATGGCCAAATCAGAAGAGGCCACGTCTTCGTCCCTGTTCTTGAATCTGTTGGTAAAAGTGAAACACTTTTACCTACGGACGTTCATTCGTAGCTACAACCTTGTGCATTCTCAAAATCAAGCACAAACATGATAAATGAAAAACAAAGCCATGGTTGAATTCGTCTGGTCATTCTGAACACAAAGGTACCCTTCATCAAAGCTAATTTCACCTGTAGATAAAAACCCTAATTCGAAGCTTCGAAACCTAGCCATGGTGAAATCTTGTATATGCAATTAAATCATACAACAAGCTTGCATATGTCTCAGAGATCAAGAATATGTGACTAATTCATGTTAACAATGCCTATATCATGATATTCGAATTCAAGAACAGAGCTATGTCGTGATGGACTTACAGTGCATTTTGGGACTGGAATGGACCTGTTCTTGATTGCTTTAGCTTGCAGAGACTCCCAGGAGTCGATTGAGATCGTTCAAAGGTCCTGAAACTGCCTCCAAATGGGATTTCGATCTTGCACTTTTCTTGATTTTTTTCAAATATTGCTTTGCTTGTTGCGCCTGTTTCCAACTTGTTTTTAGGTCTGGCTTTGTTCTATATGTACCAAGGAATAGATTAGGGTTCCAAAACTGATCCAAATCTTTCTCCTTCAATGATTTTTGATTTGATTTGATTCACTTTCAATATCATTCCAAAAATAGCTTTTTTCAATCTTTTTGTCCACTCTAATGCCTTGCACGAGTTTGAATGTTTGCTAGCTGTATAATAAAGCCTGAAACAAGCACAAAATCTCTTACTTTCAATATTTTGGATTTTATTTGATTTGTTTTGATTTAAATTGAATTAATTCAAATAAAAATCAAAATAAATAATAAAAATAAGATATGGACAAGTGGAAAATACTAGAGCTCGTGGACTATGTTGCCAACTCAAAACAAGTGAAAAAGATTGGGCCCATATGGCAAAATTTGAAGTTTTAGGGATAATTGACTTTTGGCAATTTTACAAAAAAGGTCAACTTCACCAATGCATAACTTCCTCAATTTTGAACCTTTGGATGTGTTCTTGGACCTTTTAGAAATCTTTAGATGTCCTAGAATCAACCCTTTTGGTCTCATCTCATTTTGATATTCCATGCTCATGTATGAAGCTTTGACAAAAAAGGTATTTTTGTTGACTTTTCAAAATGACCTATAATGTCCAAATTCATAACTTCTTGTGAGTGCATATTTTCAAATTGGGAGATGAAGATGGATTGTAGGTAATTGCATCCTATTCAAAATGATATTTGGATGGGTCATTTCTCATAAAGTATGAGAAAGTTATGCTTGGTCAAATTTGAGTTGACTTTTCCTACAAAACCCTAATTTAGCAACTTTTGAGTCTTGATGAATTATGGGAAATCCTTGATGAATCATGATCAAACCTTGATCAAATGATGAAATATACTTTAAAATGAGGATGTTGATAAAAAATCTTGAAGTTTGACTGTATGTAGGTCATAGTTGACTTTTGCCTTAGCACAGTCGATTTTTGGACCTTTGAGCAATTGACTGAGCAAACTTCCTCTGTGAGGCTTGAAACTTGACATGGATTCTCTTGATAACATATTAGGACATTGTTGAGCATTTGGAATTACTTGGACTCAAGTATCTTGATGCAACATGAAACCCTAATTTGAGGTAGACTGCCTTAGGAGAGAGCTTGTCTGGCCAACCCTTGGACTACCTTGAGCAACTTGGAGATCTTTCTTGAAATGTTTTGAGAAATATGGGAGGGAAAATTTTGGGGTACAACAGGTGGCAACAACATAGGAGGCTCTTGTAAGTATTCTTTTATTTTTTCAAAAGCAACTTGGCATTCGTCATTCCATTTGACTACTTGATCTTTCTTCAAGAGCTTGAAGATTGGCTCACAAGTAGATGTCAGGTGAGAAATGAACCTGGCAATGTAATTCAAACGTCCCAAGAATCCTATGACTTCTTTCTCAGTATGAGGAGAAGGAATTTCTTGTATCGCTTTAACCTTGGAAGGATCAACCTCGATACCTTTGTTGCTGACGACAAAGCCTAGGAGCTTACCAGACCGTACTCCGAACGTGCACTTGTTTGGATTCAATCTCAACTTGTACTTCTTCAACCTCTCAAACAACTCCTGTAAGTGATCAAGGTGCTCTTCTTCTGTTTACGATCTGGATATCATATCGTCTACGTAGACCTCTATCTCATGATGTATCATGTCATGAAATAAAGCTACCATGGCACGTTGATAAGTTGCCCCAGCATTCTTCATTCCGAATGGCATGACCTTATAGCAGAAAGTGCCCCACAGTGTAACAAAGGTTGTTTTCTCCATATCCTCAGGCGCCATTTTGATTTGGTTGTAGCCTGAGAAACCGTCCATGAAGGAAAACACTTTGTGTTGTGCCGTATTATCATCTAGAATGTCGATGTGGGGGAGTGGGAAATCATCCTTCGGGCTTGCCCTATTCAGATCTGTGTAGTCTACACACATTCGCACTTTATCGTCTTTCTTGGGCACAGGAACAACATTAGCAACCCATTGGGGATAAGAGGTGATAGCCAAGAATCCAGCATTGAATTGCTTCATGACTTCTGCTTTAATCTTTTCTGACATATCAGGCCTCATGCGGCGAACCTTTTGATTTACTGGAGGGAAATCTTCTCTTGTAGGCAGACGATGTACCACAATGTCTGTATCAAGTCTCGTCATGTCTTCGTACGACCAGGAAAAAACTTCGACATAATCGTGCAGCAACTGAATCAGACGCTCCTTGATACTAGGTTCCAAATTGGCACCCACCTTGACCTCCTTTTTATCCTCCTCAGTACCTAAGTTAACTATTTCAACCGGCTCCTCGTGCGGCTGAATGGTCCTTTCTTCCTGTTGCAACAACCTGGCCAACTCCCCTGGCACCTCACAATCTTCCTCACTTTCATCGTCGGCTTGGTAGATCGGATTTTCAAAGTTACAATGGGCCATAGCAGAACTGTTACCCATGGGATCCTGAGTGGATTTAGATCTGCATTTTAATATGTGAGTGTGTGTAAGAGAATAGATACTTTTGAAAGAAAATAAAATGTAATAAAGAAATATAAAGAACATAAAATTTGATGCAAAAACGTCCATGATTCATTAATGACATATGAGAATGAAGTGACAACCCTCACAAATGGACCGTTGTGCCTCGGGTAAGACACAAGGTTTTAAAAGTCTGAATTGTTTAAATATTATAAGCCTGAAAATATTAAAAGATAATTACTCTTGAATAAAAGTAATAGGAATGAAATCTTTGGCCTCCCAATTGTTAAGCCCTCCGCCGGTGGTTGGGAAAATCCATTCGTCCATATCACAGCTGCCATCACTGTCTTCTACTACATTGACTCCTTGATTACTGATACGCAGAGGTGGTCCCCCGGTGCGAGAACGTCGAACAACTCTTTGGGCCTCTGAAGTGAACCCCAACCCAAATTTGCCGGACTTGTAGGGAATATCCGAAAGCTGACCCCAGATGGTACACCCTTCTTCTTCAACTACTGCTCGAGCATATTTCAAAGACGCCATCTTCAGTGAAGGTCTGGTAATCTTCAGGACCTTAGACTTGGTTTCCGCGACCATTACTGTAACCTCCTTAAAGTTCTGACAGAGAGTCTCGATGAATTCACCATCCATTTCAACATACCTGAAAGAGTTCAGATGTCTACCCATGTACTCCTCCTCTCCGTGAACTGTGACAATCTTTCCTTTTATTGGGTATTTTAGCATTTGGTGCAAGGTAGAAGTGATGGCACCCGCACCATGGATCCAAGGTCGACCCAATAGACAAGAGTACAAAGGGCAGATGTCCATCACATAGAAAGTTGAGTCAAAAATCTGAGTTCCAATTTTTATGGGGATACTAACTTCTTCGTGCACTGTTCTCTTGGAACCATCAAAGGCCCTTACTATGATGTTGCTAGGTTTCAGGATGAGCCCCTCGCAATCCAGTCGGTCGAGAGCATTTTTGGGCAAGACATTCAATGATGAGCCGGTATCCACCAGAACGTGGGCAAGTGTGGCACCCCTGCATTCAATGGAAATATGCAAGGCATCGTTGTGCTTCCTTCCCTTAGAGGTTAAATCAGCATCGGAAAAGCCCAATCCTTTATCAGCAGTTAGACTGGCCACACAATTTTCAAATTGGTCGATGGAGGTCTCTTGGGGCACGTGGGCGGTCTTAAGAAACTTTACCAAGGCTTTGGCGTGGGTCTCAGAACACAAAAGTAAGGACAACAATGATATCATCGAGGGGAACTGCCCCAACTGTTCGACAATGTTGTAGTCACTTTTCTTGATTATCTTCAGTATTTCTTCTATCTCTTTTCTAGAAGCTTCAAGGATGATCTCGAGACGTTCTCTTGCTTGGACCGGTTCATTCAAGACCTCTTTTCCCCTTGTATCGGTAGTAGGGATAACAGTAGGAGTATCACTGGGAGTGTCGGTAGAAGTGGCAGTAGGAATGATCATAAGAGTAGCAACGGTCTTGAGAGAAATCTCAGGTGAGAAGACTCTTCCACTTCTTGTTATTTTGCTGGTCCCAGTGATATTACCAATATCGGGATCAATATCTCTCGCAACTTCGTCTTTGACAGCCAACTGATCTTGCTTGACGCCATAGTAATAAATGTCAGCCCCAAAACTCCAGGGAACAACTTTATCTGAAGAGTATGATATTGCTCTTGGCATAGTGATGATTAAAGGTGCAGATCTTGGAACAAATGTAATCCTGATAGGTCTTTTGGTGGAGACCCTGGGAGGATTGTCGGAAAGGGTGATTATCGAAAAATCTTGATAAGAACGTTTGATAAGAGGTAGCTTTTCAAATAGGATTCCTTTGCTAGTCAGCAGGCGCTGGACGCCTATCTTTAGTAACAAACAATCGTTCGGTAGAGACTTGCACAAGTGACAATTTTCATCGTAACCCGGAAACAGACCGGCTTGCAGTAGATTCTGTTTAATGGTCAGTCAACAAAGGAGTAATTCATTCATTCATGGAGGAGACAAAATGATCATCATCAATGGTGTTGATACCTTTGCCATGTCTGGGCATTGGCGCCGTTATTACATTAGGCATTTCTGGGAGATCAAACCCAATATCTTTCGCATCGATAAGGTCTTGCACCTTATTATTTAAGTCCCAACATTCATTTGTATCGTGCCCCGGGCTTTCAGAATGATAGGCACATCGAGCGTTCGGGTTATAGCAAGGAGAAGCAGTATTGGGGTTCTTGGGAGCTTCTTTTAAAGTTGTCAGATTGGTATTTAGAAGGTGTGGAAAAATTTGAGACATGGTCATGTTGATCCGGGTAAAACGTCTCATGGGCGCTTCTGGTTTGCGCTGATAATTTCGCTACTGATTTGGCACGGGATTAGAAATCATAACAGCCCATACCGCCGGGCGATGGTCAGTTTTGTTTTGATTCCTATAGTCATATGCAGCACTGACCTCTTTCTTTCCAATAAAAGGCTTCTTCATCATGCTCGAGGATGCATCCCTTTGAATTTTGTCGCTTTTTATACCGGCTTTGACCCGCTCACTAGTCATGATTAATTCAGTAAACCCAGCTGAAGAACTCCCAATCAGGTGATTGAAAAATGGTCCCGACAAGGTGCATAGGAACATATCCACTAATTCTCTGTCGGATAGAGGAGGCTGGACTCTGCCTGCGAGATCCCTCCATTTTTGAGCATAGGTTTCGAAACCTTCACTTGTTCCCATAGACATGCTTTGCAACTGCGTCCTAGTCGGAGCCAAATCAACATTGTACTGATATTGTTTGTAGAAAGTGGAGGCTAACTCTTCCCAATTGCGAACATTGGTCCCTTCCAATTGATAGAACCAGTCCAACTGTGTCCCAGATAAGCTCTCTTGGAAGAAATGCACCCACAAATTTTTATCAGCCGTATGGGGTTGAATCTTTCTTACGTATGACCTTAGATGTAGCTTCGGGCAAGAGACACTGTCGTATTTGGCGAAAGTGGGGACCTTGGATTTTTGTGGGATGACAACCCCTGAGATGAGTCCTAATTCTTCAAAGTCCAAACCGGGTACCCTCTAAATCTCCATAGCATTCAAACGATCCTCTAGTTGTTTGTATTTATCATCAGCAGGAGGATATTATTCCTTAGAGTAATCAGGCTCTTCCTCTTCCTCGGATGCTGGGTCTTTATTCACTTCCTGGGTTTGATTATCTCCTTCGCCTGATGATGTCGCAAACTCCAAAGTTCATCTGGCTTGTCCTTTAAACCTTATTCCCATGATCACAACACCATTTGATTTCTTCACTTTCTTCTTCTTCTCTTTGGCCAGCAAAGTCTTCAACTCCTCTTTCCCTTTTGTCAGAGCCAAGAGCATTTGTTGAAACTGGGTGTTCTGCACCTGAAGATCTTTCACAGCCTGTTCAACATCCATCTCACTGAAATAAATAGTAGAAGGATAAGGTGGCCTATTATGAGAAACCTGTATGATGTTATGATGAATGAAGATATAATATGCAAATGATTTCAAGGAAATTTAGAGATTTAAATTTGTTCAAACCAAAAAAAAGAACACATGTTATATTAAAATCCAAGTTTGAATACATCATGCCTCCTTGGGCTTACAATGAAAGAAACAAAATACAACAAAGCTCCTAAGACAAAAAGACCGAACACATCCTCTTTGGAGCAATGTAGGCATTTAGGTTTTTCTCTTCGTGAAGCAGTTTGGTGAGCTCCAGAACCTTCTTCTCACTGGCATAAAACTGGGCTTCAAAGATGTCTCGCTCTTTGTGATACGGTGGAAGAACTGACTGTTTTTGAAATGCTGGTTTGCGTTTTACGTTTGTTTTCGCAAAATGTCGCGGTAAGCAAGAGTCGCCACCGACTTTTATTTTATCCAACAAGGAAAGGAAAAAAGCACAGAAAAAATCCTCTTTCGAGATATTCTGAGTACGGGGGGTAGATTATAGAAAGGGAAGGTATTAGCACCCTTTCTATCCGTAGTTATCTACGGGCTCTTAGGTACTTGCTCATCATTTTCAAAATTGTTTTCTTTGTGTTTGTGGGTTTTGAAAAGTTTTTGTTTTGACTTTGATTTAACTCTTGCTTCTGTCTTTAAGAGTGTAATGAAGTGTTTTTTAAAACTTTGTTTGTAAAGGAGTGTAAGTGTGAAAAAAGTTTTGTTTTGGATGAGCAAGTATCTAAGAACTAATCTACCTACTCGAAAAATGAATCGTTCTATGCTTGTCTCCCTTAGACAATGCTATCCCACTATTAGTGAGTAGGTAGCGCCATCGTTGGAGTTTGAGGGTCAATTCGAAAGAGGGACATACGGTCACTAAAGCAATGTTAGGACGTCTTAGTGGTAACCCTAATGTCTTAGATCATTTATCCGAGGCAATGATATCTGAGGCAACCTATTTGAGGCAACTTATGATCTTTTAGACAAGAGGGCGACCTCTAAAATAGCCTATACTCAATGACCGTTTACGAAGGAAACCAAGTGGGAGTGTACCCTAGGAGTGCGCATGTGCGAGTGTGTTGATTTCAGTTATTTTTATCTTTGCACATGTTAAGGGTGATCCAACTGTTTTAAGTTCAGACATTCATTCTTGTCATGCAAACCCTACTATCAAGCATCTAGCAGTTGAATATTTGCAGAAATTAAAACGCGGAATTTAAACTAACTATTACAAGGAGTCGGGTATTTACATCGCCAAAAACAAACCCTTTGAAATTTAAAAGCGGTAAAAATAAATAAATGTCCTAACTTAATTATTACAAACAGGGAGCAGATACAATAATTGATTAAAAATGAAGTGCGCGGGAAAATTGAATCAAATGCGAAACTAGGATTTTGACCCTCCTAATTAAAAGAAAATATTTTTGTTGTTTTTTAAATATTTTTTAAGAAAGGAAATTAAGTCCTAACATTAAATGCGAAATTAATTAGTTATTAAATTAATTAATGAAAAATAATTAATGACATATTTTTGGAGTTTTTTTTTATTATTTTAGGAAAGAAATAAAATAATTAAGTTAGTGATAAAACCTAATTATTCTAATTGATTTTTTAATTATTTGCAAAATAAATGAAAGTTATCTAAAATTAACCTAATTAAATTAATTAATATTTATTGATAAAAAATAAAAATTCTGATTTTTATTGGATAAAAATATTTTTTGGTGATTTTTTTGATAAAAAGAAAATAAATTATGGTTAATAAAATAAATAAAATAACTAATTGAAATAAAATAAAGTATAGAGAGATAGAGATTGGGCCTGAGAAAGTAGGGGTGCCAATAGCAATAATCTGGGCCCATTTGTGGAGGTCTATTTGACTTTTTTGATCCTGTGTATTGCGTTGACCTTGGCCTATGATGTGCCTTCAAATGGTGGCCACCAGATCTGGCCATCTGGCGCATGGATGATGAAGGAGTATGGTGGGCATCAGGATCAAGCGTGCACTGGATTTCCTAAAATAATGATGAAAAATAACAAATGTTGGAGGCAGGGGTCGAACCCCTGACCTCCAGCCTCTAACGCCTTGAATATCCACCTGGTAACCACTGGAGCACTTGTTCTTATTTGATCATTAATCAAACGCTGAAAATAATATATAAAACAAAAGAAAATTATAAATAAAAAATGCACGCAATAATTTGAATGGGCGAATCAGGTGGATCCACGTATGCTTCTTCTTCCCTGCACCGTGGCTAAAACCTGAAACACCTATACCCATGGAAAAATGTTCGTTGCTACAAACCAAGCATTCTCAAAACCTTCCACAGGCCATGTAAATGGAATCTAACACCATGGTTAGATTCGTCTCGTCCTCCTGATCACAACCATGCCCATTATGAAGGCTAATTGTTCCTGAAATAAAAAGCCCTAAACCAAAGTCCGAAACCCTAACAATGGTGGATTTATAGACCATTAAAATGCAATTGGGTAATGCCAAAAGTTTGCAAATGCTTCATAGGTTAAGAATATGCCATTAATTCAGATCAATAATGCTTAAATTGCAAGATGCGAATTCAAGAACAGAGCAAGGTTATGAACGACTTACAGCGCGTGAGAGGGCTTGAAAATGCTTGGTTTTGATTGCTTTAGGTTTCTGAGGATGCCAGGAAACAATTGGGACAAATACCAAGCCTTGAGGATGCCCCTAACCACCAATTCGATCTCACACTTTTTGCTTCTTTTTTCAAATTCTGTTCTTGCTCTAGCGCCTCTTTCCAACCTCTGTTTTGATCTGCCTCGCCTCCTTATGTATCAAGCAATGCATTAGGGTTAATAGTTGTGTCCAAATCTTCTTCTTTCAATGCTTTGGATATTGATTTGATTTGCTTTTAAGATCTTTCCAAACATGGATTATTTTGAATATTTTTGTGAACTCTAAGGCTTGGCACGAATTTGAATGATGCTAGCTGTAATTGGAACCTGAAACAAGCACAAAATCCCTTGTTATCAATGCTTTGGATTTTTATTTGATTTATTTTGATTTAAATCAAATTAATTCAAATAAAAATTAAAATAATTAATAAAAATATGATATAGACAAGTGGAAAAGTCTAGGGCACGTGGGCTATGATGCCACCTCAAAACAAGTGAAAAAGAATGGGCCCATTAGGCAAATTTTGAAGTTTTGGGGATAGTTGACTTTTGGCAATTTTACAAAAAAGGTCAACTTCAACAATGCATAACTTCCTCAATTTTGACTCTTTGGAGGTGTTCTTGGACTTTTTAGAAAGATTGAGATGTCCTCTAATCAACCCTTTTGGTATCATCTCATTTTGATTTTCCATTCTCATGTATGTAGCTTTGACAAAAAAGATGTTTTTGTTGACTTTTCAAAATGACCTATAATGTCCAAATTTATAACTTCTTGTGAGTGCATATTTTGATCTTGGGAGATGAATATGGATTGTATGGAATTGAATCCTCTTCAAAATGATCTTTGGATGGGTCATTTCTCATAAAGCATGATAAAGTTATGCTTGGTCAAAGTTGAGTTGAGTTTTCCTACAAAACCCTAATTTAGCAACTTTTGAGTCTTGATGAATTATGAGCAATGCTTGATGAATCATGATCAACCCTTGATCAAATGATTAAATATAATTAAAAATGATGATGTTGACCAAAAATCTTGAAGGTTGACTGTATTTGGGTCATAGTTGACTTTTGCCCTAGCACAATCGATTTTTGGGCCTTTTGAGCAATTGACTGAGCAAACTTCCTCTGCAAGGCTTAAAACTTGACATGGATGATCTTGAGAACATATTAGGACATTTATGAGCATTTGGGACCACTTGGACTCAAGTATCTTGATGCAACATGAAACCCTAATTTAAAGTAGACAGCCTTAGGAGGGAGCTTGTTTGGCCAACCCTTGGGCTACCTTGAGCAACTTGGAGATCTTTCTTGAAATGTTTTGAGAAATATGGGAGGGAAATTTTTTTGGGGTACAACACTCTTCCTTCAACTGGACACAAGCTTTCTGCAAGTCTTCGTGAGAGGTAGGCATGTCGGGATGAAGAACGGTGTATGGGACGTCTCCTTCAACAACAGGTTCCATGATGACAGGAAGGATGGAAGGGTAAGGTATCAAGAGACTCTGAGCACGAGCCCGTACCCGTCTAAGGTAAGGCTCGAGAGGGATAGAGTTTTTGTGTCCCAAATTTCTACTGTCCACCTTGTTCACCATTCCCCAAGCACGTGTAAACCTCTGGCGGTAACCTTGGTCTTCTTTGTCGTAGTCGAACACCAGACCTTGGATGAGCATCTCGTGAGGGCTGTCTCTTCGGGCATACCCAAACTGTCTAAGAGATAAGCATGGGTTGTAGGTGATACCCCTCCTAATACCAAGCAGAGGTATGTTAGGGAACTCCCCACAGCGGTTAATGATAAAGACATCTTCCAAGGATCTCGAACACCAACAGATATCAGAGTGGGTGAGAGACATCATCCTTTGGGACCATGTCAGTCTTTGCTCGTTCTTCAATGTTAACTGAGGTAGGTGTGAAGTGAACCACTTAGCGAGTAGGGGGATACAACACAAAAGAGTACCTCTTTTCTTCATGGTGCGGGTATGAAGGCAATGCAAGATGTCTCATAGTAAGGTAGGTATAGGATTGCGAGAGAGAAATACTTTGATGGCGTTAACATCTATGAATTGGTCCGAATTGGGAAACAGAACCAAACCATAAATGAGAAGAGCCAGGACGTCTTCTAAAGCTTGGAAATCCATGTCGTCCCAGAATGAACGAGCCTTTTCCAATAAAAACTTAGCTAGAAAGCCTTTAACCCCGCTTCTTGTCTCCCAATTGGCTATGATGTCGCCCCTGTTCATATGCAAAGCTTCGGCGATGACTTCAGGTTTTGGAATCCCTTCTAGACCGGTGAACGATATTTGATCAATCACATGCACCCCTAAGAGTAGAGAGAACTCTTCCAGTGTAGGTACCAACTGATAGTCCGGAAAGGTGAAACAATGATATACGGGATCAAAGAATTGGAATAGTACACACATCATCTCTTCTTGGAAGTTGGATGTAGTTAAACTGAGGTGTCAACCATATTTCTTAGTAAAAGGAGAATCCCCGGGCACTCTTGAGGCTAGCTCTTGAAGTTGAGGATGTGCTTTTACGAAGTTGATTCAGATGGTGTTTCTTCGGAGAGAATTCATGATCTACAAAACAAAAACA
The DNA here is from genome assembly GCA_948472305.1 of Vicia faba. Classification (NCBI taxonomy): domain Eukaryota; kingdom Viridiplantae; phylum Streptophyta; class Magnoliopsida; order Fabales; family Fabaceae; genus Vicia; species Vicia faba. The sequence goes on along the minus strand of OX451739.1, from coordinate 192,416,488 downwards.
ATGATAAATTTCTAAATCCTTGAAATGGTTAGTGAGCATGCGTATGAAGATTCATGATGTTTATGATGTTTATGTACAAGTAAATATATACACACACAATAAACAAGTCCCTATGTTTTAGGCTTGCATGAGTTTTGTAGGTAAGTATCCTCTTGAAGTTTGGTTGGCTTAACCTGTCCTAGTAATAGTGATCGGGTTCTAAAGGATCTCAATATCACCGACCTTTCTCTTAGGTATTGTCTCAACACAACAATCTTTTCTTGCAGCCGAGATATCCCAAAAGTCTAGCCTCAATGAGTGTAGTCTCGAGTATCAACCAATTTTCAGTCTACACTGGAATCGGCTATCTCACTATGTCCCAATGGCCAAGTTTGTTCAATTAGGGTTCTAAAGTACATTAGTGCTTCATGACGCCACTCAGTGGCCCCGTATTCTCCTCGATTCACCACGAGGGATACCGGTACCAACAAATGCGTCACACTAACATAGCCATTGTTTCAATTATATCGGTCTACGTCGTACATTTTCCATAATATATTGCTATTTACCTAAAAAGGTGTCCCAGATCCGGGTGGAGGATCAAAGCAAGCCCAACACAAAGAACTAAATATAAAGCACATAAATATAATAATGAAAGCGATTAAAGGTGATCTAACCCTAAGGTAACCCCACTTTTAGAATTTTCCCCAGCAGAGTCGCCAGTTCTGTGATATTGTGATACGGTTGCAGAACCAGACTGTTTTAGGAAAAAATGTTGGTTTGCATTTTGCGTTTGTGTTTGCAAAATGTCGCGGTAAGAAAGAGTCGCCACCGACTTTTATTTTATCCAACATGGAAAGGAAAAAAGCACAGAAAAATTCCTTTTTCGAGATTTTGAGTACGGGGGGTAGATTATAGAAAGGGAAGGTATTAGCACCCTTTCTATCCGTAGTTTTCTACGGGCTCTTAGGTACTTGGTCATCATTTTTAAATTGCTTCCGTGTTTGTGTGTTTTGAAAATTTATGTTTTTTACTTCGTTTTGACCCTTGTATCAGTCCTCAAGAGTGTTACAAAGTGTTTTGAAAACTTTGTTTGAAAAGAGTGTAAGTGTGGAAAAGTTTAATTTGAGCAAGTACCTACTAGCATCTACCTACTCGAAAAAAGAATGTTTTTGTTCTTGTTTCCTTTAGATAGTGTTATCCTACTATTAGTGAGTAGGTAGCACCGTCGTTGGAGTTGTAAGGGTCAATTCGAAAGGGACGTACGATCACTAAAGCAATGTTAGGACGTCTTAGTAATAACCCTAGTGTCTTAAGATCATGTTCGAGGCAACATTTCCGAACGGGGTATTTTATCTTTGTTTAGACAAAAGAGCGACCACTAAAACACCCTATACTTAATGGTCATTTGTCGAAGGCAACCGAAGTGAGAGTATACCCTAGGAGTGCGCATGTGCGAGTGATTTGATTTCAGGTTATTATCTTTGTACATTTAGGGTTTGCTAACCATTTTAAAATTAACATACATTCTTGTCATGCAATCCTATTATCATAAATCTAGCAGTTAATATTTGCGAAAATTAAAGTGCGAGAAATAAAACTACGCTATTACAAGGCTTCGGTGAGGGAGATTAATTACATAGCCGAAAACCCGTAAAATGATAAATAAAAGAAAAGTCCTAATTAAACTATTACATTCCATGAGCAGTTACATTAATATCGTAAAAATAGATAAACACGTGATGAATCAAGAACGAGAGAAAATTAGGGTTTTGACCCCGTCTAAACCTAATTAAAAGAAAAATTATTTTTTGTTGTTTTTGATTATTTTTGAGAAAAATAAGGTTTTAATTAAATAAGTACAAACCGAATTATTAATTAATTTAAATTAAGAAAAATAATTAATTTTGACCTATTTTATATTTTGGTTATTTTAAGAAAAGAAAACAAAAATTAAATTAACTAAAACCCTAATTTTCTAATTTATTTTAAGTTATTTACAAAAAAGTTAAAATTTCCCTAAAATTAATTTAAGCTAATATTAAATTAATTTTGACAAAATATATAAAAAACCTAAATTTGATGAGATTGATTTTATGAGTTTTTGTAAAAAAAGAATTAATTTTTGTGAGAGAAAACAATTTAAACAAAAATAAATAAATAAAAGAAAATATATAAAAGAAAAAAAGAGAGAATTGGGCCTGGTGTTAGTGGTAAGAAGTGGGTGTCAAAAGCAGCTTTGGGCCCAATAAGCCTTAGCCCATGTTGACTTCTTCAAATCCCATGTGGCAAGTTGACTAGGGTCTATTGTAGACCTTCAGAGGATGGCTCTTGGATCCAGCTTGTTGGAGATCTGGTGGTTGAATTTTGAGGGCGTATGGTGGATGTCCTGGAAGCTTGCACACCTAATCATGTAAAATAAAATTGCATTGAACAAATATGGGGGACCTGGGAATCAAACCCAGGCCCTTTGGCAATTTCCAACACCTCCTGGCCAGCTGAGCTAACGTGCCTTGTTATACATGGAATAACAACCAAATATTATATTGGAAACAAGCAAAGTGATATATTAAAACGCGCGAACTTTTGAATGGGCCAGTCAGACCACGCCACTCCATCATCTTCTTCAGTATCTGTCGTCTTAGGTAAAACGACTTTTACCTACAGACGTTCTCTGTAAGTACAATCCCTGCATATTTCCATAATCTCATACAAGCATGATAAATGAAAAATAATGGTACGGGTCAGTTCGTCTTGGCCTTGTGAACACCATGTGTTGTACCCCAAAATTTGTCCTCTCATTCTATCAAAGATTTCCCCTCACAAGACCCTTTGGACCCAAGACCAAACTAGGGTTTGCACTGCTCAAGACATCTCCTTGCATTGATGACCTAAATTAGGGTTTGAGTTTGCACAAGGATTTTTGGACTTCTAATGCTCAAAGTGACTTTCATACTTCATGTTGGACTCATGAGTTTGTCCATACCAAGTTTCAAGCCTTGAATCAAATTTTTGCCCACTCAGTTGGACAGTTAACCTAGAAATCAGTTGTATTGGGGGAAAAGTCAACTATGGACAATTTGCAGTCAAACCTCATGATTTTTGACCCACATCAACATTATAGACTCATATGAACCATTTTATCAAGTTTGGACCACAACTCATCAAGAAATTTGATCAGATCATCAAAAGGGCAAAATGGTCATTTTTAGGGGTTTGACTGCACAAAGGCAATTTCTGATTTTTTGACCTAGCCAATGGCAAATTGGTTTCAAGCATGGATTCAAGGACTCAATGGAATCATCTTTACCTATTCACAAGGTTCAAAAGATCTCAATTGCATTGGATTGACAGATGAATTTTTCAGTCAACTGATCAAAATTTGACTGTACACTGAAAAGTCAAACTTTGACTTTTTAGTCAAAATCAAGTGCCAAGGGTCATTTTTCATCAAGATGTGTTAAAACATGAAACTTGTTCATCAAGAAACCCATTTTTGCAAATTAGGGTTTAAAGTTGAAAGTTTTCATAACTTAGAATTTTTCTAAGTTATGAAATTTTCTTAATTTTTCCTAACTTTGCCCAACATTTTCACCATGATGCAATTGGATTCAAACAAAACTTACAACATTAAAGTTGTAGTTCTTCACAAAATCTACAACTTTGATTCACAAAGTTTTCTCAAAAGAAGCTTGGATCTCAAGTTATGATTTTTGGAACAAGGGTCCATGAAACTTTTAACTTAGTGAAATTTTTCCCTAGTTTAGGCAGGATTTTGACCTATCTTCATGGCAATTTTTCACCTAGTTCCACTTGGAATATAAAAATGCATTTCAAAGATGGATTGTAGATCATGTTGCAAGCTTTCCAAAATGTCAAATAACTCTCCAAACTCATTTGTGGTTATGGAGAATCGAAGGCTTGAAGTTGGCAAAAACTCACTTTTCATCCATGGCATGTTCATATTGATACAAGTTGCAAATTCAAATCAGCTTGCTTTGCACTAGATTACAGGCCTCAAAACCATTCCATAGTCAATAATTAAATGCAAATCCATTGGTATAAGGTTTTGTTTTGGTTATTAGGGCATTGCACACAAGATTAATCCCTAAATGGTAAAAGGTACATTACCATTTTTGCCAAAGTATGCTTTATGTCAAAACCACAATCCTTGAGCATAGAGCCATATCTTGTGCAGCAAATCATATCCACCAACTTGAGGGGCCAAGAGAATAGTATGCAAGCTGATGGATAGCCTGTACAGGCCTGCTTTACATCACTTATCATGTTTTGCTTCATAACCAAGAAATTTGTCCAATATCACATAACTTGAACATCTGTGAAAACCAACTTGTGCAAGCTTTTGAGACAACTTTATCACATCCCCTTGAACCAGAAAAACGGCCCTTTGAGCCCTCAAACCTCCCATAGCACAAAATCACCTTCCATTGGCAAAACAGGGCAACATCTGCAGTTTGGTTTCCATAACACAATTTGCTCGTGCATTTTTCCTCAACCTGTTCAAACACCTTTCATACAACCTATCCAAGCTATCCCAACCCTTAAACACTAACTGTAACTCCATTTACAAGGTTTGCCATTTTTGATTTCAGCTTGTGCAGGTTGAGCTCTGTAGGCTTGTTCAAGCACATTCAAGGCAAGCTAGGCATTAGAGAAGATCAAGGGAAGTTCAAGAAAGCTCTCAAATACCTCAGGCCTCATTGAAAAGCTCCACATTGCCAGACACGATCTCAGCTGAAACAGGTTTTTGTCAACTTCCTATCTCTCTATTTAGGAACAATTAGACTTAAGTTTGTGAATAAGAAATGTAGTATTCATAGCCATGAAGTTGTACATATGCTCAGTTTTCATTTTAGTTAAGCATGCTAAGAGAATTTGATCCATGAATTTCCTGAAAAAATTAGGTTAGATTTTAGGGCCAGAGAAATTCTCTTTGTTCTTTGAGAGTTAGGACAATTTTTTTATATGGTTGGATTCGTCTTGAAAAGTGCTACAACTTTGATGTTATGGGTTTTTGCATTAGAGCACGTATACAGGTTGTTCGTGTTTGAATCCAGGCGCGCACGTTTTTGAAGAACAGAGGTTGAAGATGAAGTGTGGTGGGCTGGGTTTGGTCCTAGCTCATTATTGACACCCCCCTTTTACTGAATGCACCCCCTGGCCCAATTTCTTTATATTTTATATTTTTGTATTTATTTATCATTTCTGATTTTTATTTTATATTTTCCAAACATAAAAATATCCAAAAATATTTTCATAATTTCTCACATTTATTTTTATTATTTTATTGTTTTTTTTAGACATAAAAATAATTTAATTAGTATATACTTTATTTATTGAAAACTTGAAAATAATAAATAATAACATTATACTTTTATTTTTATTCTTTATTTTATTGTGGTAGCTCACGCTCAAAACTCCTCCGACACGAGTCCTAGTCGTTGCGCTGCGGTCCGTTTCCCGGCTTCGCTTGCGTATTTTATTATTGGTTTAATCCATCCCCGACCCTAATGAATCGAGTATGTATGAAACACTAAAAAAAATATTGTTCTAAATATATTTTTATTTTTGTATATATTTTATTTTATTTTTATTATACATAACTAATATAATTAATATATACATACATACTTTTATTTTATTTAATAAATACTTGAGAATAAAAACATAAAAATACTATACTTTTGTTTTTATTATTATTTATACTTAAATAATACTTTTTCTAAATATATTTTATTTTTTGTATATATACTATTTTATTTTATTATATATAAATAGTATATTTAATATATTGGTATTCTTAAAAGAAATTAGGGTTTACCCTTAATAAAAAATAATAATCCTTTTTTATTATTCTTTTCTTTTTACATTAAACATTTTTACATACATAAAAAATAAACATAAACATTTTTGCATATTATTTTGTATATTTATTTAATTTGTTTATTTAAGTATTATTCATTTATTTATTTTGTACCATTTGATTCAATTTGGATGTAATAGTAAAACTAGGGTTTTAATTTCTTGTCAAATAATCCCCATTCAAAAATTGTATCCCCATCCCCATAATCATGTTGTAATAGTGGTAGATTTATTTTACGCATTTACGCTTTTAATTATGCCATGATTAGAGGTTAGGGTTTGTATGCAAAAATCCAAAATCAACAAATAGCTTGACCTAATACAAAGACAAAAATGCATGATAATCAATACACAATGCACACTTGCACCCCTAGGGTTTCATCCACTTGTTACCTTAAAAATGGGCCATGTTATGCATGTTGAGTACTTTGGCAAAACAAAAACAAAACAAAAGATCATAGTCCCTCGATGACGCTATCTTGGTTGCCTATACAAAAATGATCTAGTCCCTCAAAAGTTGCTAAAAATACTTAACACAATTGCTATCATGGTCTATATGATGACCCGCGTCTGTCTCATTTAACATCCTAATACAAGGTTGTTTACAAAATACAATGGTAAAACAACACTGTCAAAAGGGTTAAAAACATGTAGGAAAGATCTTTGAGTAAAATAGGGTAGATAACTCTTAGTTACTTGATCAAAGCTTGCAAAACATCCTTGCTATTTTCAAACACACCTCACAACACAATTTCAAAATATTTCCCAAATCAAACTTTCAAAACATTAAACATCTTTTCAAAAGACAAAAACACCTTTGTATACCTTCAAACAAGAATCATTACAAAGGTTGCCACAACGATGGCCTCTTTTCAAAACATCTTTCAAAACCACACACAAAGCACCATTTCAAACAATTGAAAAGCAAAAGCAAGTGATCTAAACAAGTAACTAAGAGCCCATGGATAACCATGGATGAAAAGGGTGCTTCCACCTCCCCTTTTCATAATCTACTCCCCGAACCCAAGAAAACATCTCAAAGGTCTTTCTTGTGCTTTTTGACCTTTCCTTAGGATAAAATAAAAATTCGGTGGCGACTCTTGCTAAACCGAAACATTTGCGAACACAAAACGCAAAACCTCGAGTCAGTTCTCCCACCGTATCACAGAACTGGCGACTCTGCTGGGGAATTATAAAAGTGGAGTAAACCTTAGGGTTTAGATCGCCTTTACATGCTTATCTTGTTTGCTTTGATTGCTTTACATTTGGTTCTCTTGTTTGGGTTTGAATCCTCCACCCGGATTTTGGGAAAACATTCACAGGTAAATAGCAATACGTTGTGGAAACTGTGCGGGGTATACCGACATGGTTGAAGCAATAACTATATTAGTGCGACATATTTGTGGGTACCGGTAGCCTTTGAGTCAATCAAAGAGAATACGGGGCCGCTGAGCAATGTCATGAAGCACTAATGAACTCTTAGAACCTTTACTTGACCATCTTGGCCTTTTTAGGGGTAGTGAGATGACCGACTTTGGTGCAGTCCGAAGTTGGTTGATACTTGATACTACACTCATTGAGGGTTGTTTTCTTGGAATATTTCGGTCGCCAGTTAAGTGGCTAAACTGAAACAATGAACACATAAAATAATCCAGTGATATTGAGCTCCTTAGAACCTGATTACTATTTATAGGACAGGTTAAGCCAACTAACTTCAAGAGGGTACTTACCTATGAAACCCCATGCAAGTCTGAAACTAGGATCTTGTGTGGCTTGCTTGTACATATACTTGTGCATACATCATGAACATCATAAAGCATCATATGCATCCACTAACCATTTCAAGGGTTTGGATTTTCATCTTTGTTCTTGTTTTGTAGGTCATGGAATCTCTTCGCAGAAAAACTATTCAGGTTAACCTTGTGAGAATCCCTCCTCAACTCAAGGAGCTTGCTTCTAAGATTCCATAGAATTCTCTCTTCAGTGAAAGACATGGTAGACTTCTTAACTTGGTCAACTCCAACATTGAAGAAGACATGGTGAAAGTTCTCTTCCAGTTCTTTGACCCCCTACACCATTGCTTTACATTTCCTGATTACCAACTAGTACCTACTTTGGAAGAATTTTCTCAACTCCTGAGCATTCCTATTCTCCATCAACTACCCTACAATGGTACGAAGAGAGAGCCAAAGCCTGAAGATGTTGCTCAAGCCTTACACTTGCAACCATCTGATATCAAAGGTCATTGGGAAACCAGAAGTGGTGTCAAGGGTTTCTTGGCAAAGTTTATGTTTGAGAAGGCACAAGACTGTTGGAATTCTCTAGATCTGCAAGCTTTTGAGGATATTGTAGCACTTCTCATCTATGGGTTGGTCTTGTTCCCAAACGCTGATCAGCTTATAGATGTGAATACTGTCAAAATTTTCATATCTCGGAATCCTGTGCCTACATTGCTTGGGGACATACTACACTCATTTCACACACAAACAATGAGGAAAAGAGGTGTTCTCATGTGATGTACTCCTCTTCTAACAAGGTGGTTTATTTCTCACCTTCCCTAATCAGTTTTGAAGAATGAGCAGGGTTTAAGGTGGTCACAACGGTTGATGACCCTCACACATTCTGATGTTCATTGGTGTTCTCGGTCCAGAGAAAATGTCATAATCATTGATCTTTATGGGGAATTCCCTAATATCCCACTACTTGGCATTAGGGGAGGCATTACCTACAACCCCTGTTTAGCTCTGAGACAATTTGGGTATCCCCGAAGGGATGGCCCTCATAATATGTTAATTCCTGACTTGGTTTTTGACTTTGACAATGACGCTCAAGGACTTCGACAAAGGTTTATCCGAGCTTGGAAGATGCCCAACAAAGTGGATAGTAAGACACTGGGGCACAAGAATTCCATCCCCCTTGAGCCTTATCTCAAGTGGGTACGAACCCGCGCCCAAAGTCTTATGATGCCTTACCCTCACATTCTCCCTGTGATCAAAGAGCTTGTTGTGGAAGGAGAGGTTCAATACACCCTCCTACATCCAGACATGTCAACATCATTGGAAGATTTGCAAAAGAGTTGGATACAACTCAAGGAAGAACAAAATACTTTTGAAGCTAGCTTCTACGCTAGTGAGAAGAAGGTCTTGGAACTTACCCGTCGACTCCATGAAGAGCAGAATCTAAACACTTACATCGCACCAAAGAGGATGCGCAACGTCATTTTACATTAAGAACTTTGTAATATTTTTCCCATGGGGCATTTATGTACTAACAAATTTCTTCTTATTAATATGACGTGTGTTCTTTTTGTTTGCAACAAATTTGAATTTCTGAATCCTTGAATGCATTACATGAATACATATCATTCATCATATGCATAAACAGGTCTTCACACCAGTTTTCCTTATCTTTTTGCTGTTTATTTCAGCAAGATGGATATAGAGCAGACAGTCAAAGATCTGCAAGCACAAAATTCACAATTCCAGCAACTCTTCATGTCCTTGGCAAAGGGTCAAGAGGACCTTAAAGCACTGTTAGAGAAAGATAAGGAAAAAGAAAAGAAGAAAAAGAAAAGAATTGGTGTGGCCACTATGGGAAGAAGGTTTGAGAACCAGGCTAGAAGAGTCCTCGATTTCCCCTCGACGTCTGACGAAGGGGTTGGTAAAGGAAAGGGAGTTGCAATGCCCTCCAAGTCTGAAGCTGAAGAAGAAGAAGAGGAAGAGGATGAAGATTACTCCGAACAGCAGTACCCTCCAGCAGACGATAAGTATAAAAATCTGGAAGATCGGTTGGCAGCCATGGAGGTACAAAGGGTACCTGGGCTGGATTTCGAAGAACTAGGGTTGGTTGCTGGGATCGTCATTCCTCCCAAGATCAAAGTGCCTACATTTTCTAAATACGACGGTTTGTCCTGTCCGAAGATGCATCTGCGGTCCTACGTCAGAAAGATCCATCCTCACTCTTCTGATAAGGATCTCTGGGTCCACTTTTTCAAGATAGTTTGTCGGGTACGCAATTGGACTGGTTCTATCAACTTGAGAGATCTGATGTTCGTAACTGGGAAGATTGGCTGCTGCTTTCTATCGACAATACCAATATAATGTAGATTTAGCGCCTACTCATACTCAACTACAAAGTATGGGTATGGTCTCTAATGAAGGATTTAAGGAGTATGCCTAGAAGTGGCGGGATTTGGCTGGAAGGGTGCAGCCACCATTGTTAGATAGAGAGCTGGTTGATATGTTTTTGGGGACCCTGTCAGGTCCATTCTTCAATGACTTGATCGGGAGCTCATCTGCAGGGTTCACCGAATTAATTCTGACAGGTGAAAGAGTCGAAGCTGGCATTAAGAGTGGTAAAATTCAGAAGGATGCCTCCGCTTCCACTGCTATCAAGAAGACCTTCCCAGCCAAGAAGGAAGTTTCTGCTGTTCACACCCAGAGAAATCAAGGGAGAATGGAGCGCCGACCAGCGGTGGGGGCTCTGATGATCCAGAATTCCTCAACCGATCAACCTCGAAGCAGTCAACCCAGAGCTAACCAGCAATGGGTAGAAAGGCCATAACGGCAATTCACCTGGATCAATATGACACCTGCTTAGGTCCTCCCTCATCTGTTAAAGTTAAACCTTACCAACTTGAAAGAAGCGCCGAAAAACCCGAATACCTCTTCTCCCTATTATCATTCCAATGCAAAATGTGCATATCCTTCGGACAGTGTGGGGCACGACACCAACAACTGTTGGGCCCTTAAGAACAAGATCCAAGATTTGATAGATGCCAAGGAGGTGGAGTTTGATGCCCCCGAAAAACCTAATGTGATATCCGCTCCTATGCCAAAACATGGTCATAATGTCCATGCTATTGTAGAGGATCTTCATGTTACCGCTGTTGATGACTTAATGACTCCGTTGCCAATGATCAAGATGAATCTGTTGAAAGCCGGGATTTTTCCAGGCTGTGAAAAATATTGTTACCTTTGTACGACCTTACAATCTGACTGTCCGCTGTTGAAGTCAGGCATCCAACGCCTGATGGATACTCAAGAGATCCTCTTTCAGAAAACTCCTGTTGCTACTATTACTCATGCTACTCCTGTGACTCCAATCAATGATGTTGCTATAATCACCATTTCCGACAATCTTTCCAAGATCTGCAAAAGGCCTGTTAAGATTACACCCGATCCAAAGTTTGTACCGCTGAAGATTACCATGTCGGGGCCTATCCCATATAAGTCCAATAAAATAATACCGTGGAATTATGGAGGAGAAATCTTCTATCACGGTGTGAAACAGATCGAATCAGTTGAAGAAAATTCCGATGAAGAAACTTCTGATATAGGAAATATTGCAGGGACAAGTAAGATAACTCGTAGCTGAAGAATCTTCTCTCCGGAGATTGCTCCTCCACGGGCAGTCTTCATACCCTCAAGTGCTTCTGTGCCTGTCAAGATATCTGTGCAAAGTCCAGTGATTGAAGAAATTGTTACTCCCGAAGATGTACCCTCTGCTATTACTGCTAACAAAGGTAAGGGGATCCAAGAAGCGCCCGTCAGGATGAGGGCTCAGACTTTGGTTATCCCCGAGACCACCCAAAAGGAGATGGAAGAAATTTTAAAGATAATTAAGAAGAGAGACTATGATGTCGTAGAGCAGCTGGGGAAAACCCCTTCAAAAATCTCTATGCTGGCTCTATTGCTCTGCTCCGAGGCTCATGCCAAAGCCTTGATCAAATTCCTGAAGACGGGGCACGTGCCTTAAGAAACTTTTGCGGATCAATTTCAAGAGTGTGTAGCCAGCCTTACAGCCGACAACGGTCTTGGTTTCTCTGATGCCGATCTGACGTCTAAGGGAAGAAAGCATAATGATGTGCTGCATGTCTCGGTGGAGTGCAGAGGGACCACTCTTGCTCATGTTCTGGTTGATATCGGTTCGTCTTTAAATGTTCTACCAAAGAAAGCATTGGACAGATTGGATTGTGAAGGTTTGACCCTAAAGCACAGTAATATCATTGTTAGAGCCTTCGACGGTTCTAAGCGGATGGTTCACGGTGAAGTGGACATCCCAATTAAGGTGGGAACGAAAATTTTCAACTCTACTTTTTATGTGATGGACATCCGTCCTTCATATTCATGTTTGTTGGGAAGGCCATGGATCCACAACGCTGGGGCAGTCACTTCTTCTCTACACCAGATGCTCAAATACCCAGTCCAGGGTAAGATCATAATAGTTCATGGTGAGGAGGAGTATATGATAAGCCACCTTAACTCTTTCCGCTACATGGAGTTAGAGGGTGAATTCATAGAAACACCTTTCCAACACTTTGAAGAGGTTTCTCCTGAAGTTGCGGTAGCCAAGACAATGACTGATGTGCCCATCATTACCAAGCATGTGTCTCGGATGTCATCCCTTAAAGATGCGGAGGCTGTAATCAAGGAAGGAGGAAGTACAGTGTGGGGTCAACTTCCAGATTTTCCTTACAAGAGAGATAAGTACGGATTAGGTTTCACTGCTGCTAGCCAGAAAGTTGTGCGTCGCTCCCGGGCTGGAGGACCGCCATTGAAAATCACTCATCATGGAGTTCATGCTTTAGAAGATGATGAAGAAGGAAGCAATTTTGAAGACTAGATCTTTCCAACCATTGAAGGAGGACTGAACAACTGGGAGGCAAAAGACTTCGTTCCCATTACTTTCATCAATCAGTAATTTATCTTTTGAACATTTCCTGTTTGGTCTGTAATAACTTTTAAACAATTCGTACACTCTTTTCGCCTTATTCCTTACCCGGGGCATATAGGTCCATTTGTAAGGGTTTTGATTCTTCATTTTCATATGCCATTTTTAATGAATCATGGACGTTTTCAAATATAAACTTTTGTGTTCATTTTCTTTATTTTTTACATTTCATTTTGTTTAAAGGTGGCTATCCCTTACACACACCCACACTCACAAAATGCAGGTACCCATCCACTCCGGATTCCATGGGTAACAATTTTGCTATGGCCTTCAGCGACTCTGAAGATCTGGTCAATCATGCCGAATACGAAGGTGATGAAGACTGTGAAGTTCCTGGAGAGTTGGCTAGACTTTTGCAACAGGAAGAAAAGACTATTCTACCTTATGAGGAGTTGTTAGAGACTATCAACTTGGGAACAGAGGAAGACAGAAAAGAGGTTAAAGTGGGTGCCAACCTAGAGCCAAATGTCAAAGAGCGCTTAGTTCAGCTGTTGAATGAATATGTGGAGATCTTCGCCTGGTCCTACGAAGACATGTTGGGGCTGGATACAGATATTGTGGTTCACCGTCTCCCTACAAGAGAAGACTGTCCACCAATCAAATAGAAAGTCCTCCGAATGAGGCCCGACATGTCCAAAAAGATCAAAGCTGAAGTGATGAAGCAGTTCAATACTGGCTTTCTGGTTGTTACTTCCTATCCATAATGGGTTGCTAACATTATGCCCGTGCCTAAGAAGGACGCCAAAGTCAGAATGTGTGTGGACTACAGAGACTTAAACAGGGTTAGCCCTAAAGATGATTTTCCACTACCACATATTGACATCTTGGTTGAAAACACGACTCAACACAAGGTATTCTCTTTCATGGACGGATTTTCAGGGTACAACCAGATTAAAATGGCCCCTGAAGACATGGAGAAGACTACTTTTGTTACGCAGTGGGGTACCTTCTGCTATAAAGTGATGCCATTCAGACTGAAGAATGCTGGGGCAACCTATCAGCGAGCCATGGTAGCTTTGTTTCATGACATGATACATCATGAGATTGAAGTCTACATAGACGACATGATAGCCCATTCACACACAGAAGAAGAACACCTCGACCATCTACAAAAGCTGTTTGTCAGGTTAAAAGAATACAAGCTCGGACTGAATCCTAGCAAATGCACTTTTGGAGTCAGGACCGGTAAACTTTTGGGATTGATCGTCAGTAACAAAGGCATCGAGGTTGATCCTGCCAAAGTCAAAGCTATACAAGAAATGCATGCCCCTCGCACCGAAAAGGAGGTCATGGGTTTCTTGGGACGCCTAAACTATATCGCAAGGTTCATCTCTCACCTAACATCTATCTGTGAACCAATCTTCAAGCTGTTGAAGAAAGATCAGGTGGTTGAATGGAACAACGATTGTCAAGTCGCTTTCGATAAAATCAAGGAGTATTTGCTGGAACCTCCTATCTTGATGCCACTCGTTGAAGGAAGACCTTTAATCATGTATCTGATTGTTTTGGATAACTCAATGGGGTACGTACTGGGTCAACATGACGAGTCTGGCCGAAAAGAGCATGCCATTTATTACCTTAGCAAAAAGTTTACCGACTGTGAGACTCGCTACTCACTGCTCAATAAAACTTGTTGCGCTTTGGTATGGGTTGCTCGCCGGCTAAGGCAATATATGTTGACACATACCACTCTGTTTATTTCTAAAATGGACCCGATCAAGTACATCTTCGAGAAGCCTGCTTTATCCGGAAGAATCGCTAGATGGAAGATGATCATGACTGAGTATGACATCTAGTACACAACCCAAAAATCTATAAAGGGGAGTGTACTAGCTGACCATCTAGCTCATCAAGCCGTCGAAGATTACCAATCTATGAGGTTCGACTTCCCTGATGAGGATATTATGACATTGGACAACATTAAAGGTAACGGACCGTATGACGGACCTGAACAAGGATCCCGATGGACCCTATACTTTGATGGTGCTTCAAATGCACTTGGCAACGGTATTGGCGCGGTACTTATCTCTCCAGAAGGTTGCCACACACCTTTCACTGCTAGACTCTGCTTCAGCTGCACCAACAACATGGCCGAGTATGAAGCTTGTATCTTTGGTCTCAAGGCTGCTATTGACTTGGGAATCAAATCTCTGGTTGTATTTGGGGACTCAGTTTTGCTTATCAGTCAGATCAAAGGAGAGTGGGATACTAAACACCCTAACCTCATCCCTTACAAAGAAAATGTCCTGACATTGTTACCACATTTCAAGCAGATTACCTTCGAGCACTTCCCGCGAGAAGAGAATCAACTAGCAGATGCGCTAGCTGCAATGTCATCCATGTTTAAACTTAACTGGGATAATGAGGCACCTTAAATCACCATTGAATGAATGGACGAACCTGCACATTGTCACGAGATTAATAATAAAGAAGTGATGGACCGACCTTGGTTTCATGACGTCAAAAGGTATCTCGAAGCACAAGAATATCCTGAAGGAGCTTCAGTCTACGACAAAAAGTTCTTAAGGAGGTTCGCGGCCAAGTTTTTTCTGAGCAATGGTATCCTATACAAGCGCAATCTTGATTGTGTCCTACTCCATTGTGTGGACAAGATTGAAGCTGAGCAGATCATGGCTGAACTGCATAATGACACCTTTGGCACCCACTCGAGCGGTCATACGATGGCTAAGAAGATTCTACGGGCAGGCTACTACTGGTCTACCATGGAAGCTGATTGTCACCAACACTCCCGTACTTGTCACAAATGCCAAATCTATGCTGACAAGGTACATATTTCCCCAGTTCCTCTCAATGTCTTAACAGCTCCTTGGCCATTCGCGATGTGGGGAATCGACATGATTGGAGAGATCAAGCCTACAGCATCTAATGGACACCGTTTCATCCTGGTGGCCATTGATTACTTTACCAAGTGGGTCGACAGCTTCCTTCGCCTCCGTTACAAAGAATGTGGTTTCCCGCTTCATCAAGCAGAATCTCATATGCCGGTATGGTATCCCCGACAGGATTATTACGGACAACGGTACAAATTTGAGCAATACTATGATCACCGCTCTGTGCGAGCAGTTCAAGATTCAACATCACAATTCATCTCCCTATCGGCCAAAGATGAACGGTGTTGTTGAAGCCGCAAACAAAAATATCAAGAAGATCATTCAAAAGATGACAGTCACCTACAAAGACTGGCATGAAATGTTACCATTTGCTCTGCACGGGTACCGTACCACGGCACGTACTTTAACTGGGGTAACACCCTATTCTTTGGTATACGGCATGGAAGCTATTTTACCTATCGAGGTTCAGATCCCCTCCTTGAGAATCTTGAAGGATGCTGGTTTGAATGAAGACGATTGGATTCAAACCGGCTTGATCAACTTAACTTAATTGACGAGAAACAACTTACTACTGTTTGCCATGGTCAGGCGTATCAGAAACGTACGATCAAGGCCTTCAACAAGAAAGTCAAGAGACAAGTATACCAAGTCGGGGACCTTGTAATCAAGCGGATCATCTTGCCGCAAAGTGATCCCAGGGGAAAATGGACTCCTACTTACGAAGGACCATTTGTGATCAAAAACATCTTTTCTGGTGGGGCAATGATTCTGACCACCATGGACGGCGATGACCTGCCGCACCCTGCGAATGCAGACATAGTCAAAAGATACTATGCATAAACGACCTGGCAAGTCAAAAACCCGAAAGGGCGACTTGGGCAAAAATGGGCATCCCGGTGAATTGAAAACCCGAAAGGGCAGTTCAGGAAAAAATTAGGGATAAATAAAAAAAATTTGTACACCCGACAAGTTGAAAACCCGAAAGGGCGACTTGGGCAAAAAAGGGTTTCCCATTGGATTGAAAACCCGAAAGGGAGATCCAGGCAAAAGTTAGGGAATCAAAGCGTATGACTATGTCTCGTCGGATCACTTTAAGGATAATCTCTTCACAGATAAGCTCCGGGCTTCTGATCAACTTAATCATCATCGAACAAGGAAACAGATGGATAAGATACTCAGAGTTATGAAGGCTATAGCAAAATGGGAACCCCATGGAATTATTACACATAGCCATCTTTCTTTGTATAAATTTTTCTCATTTTTTATGACAACATTCTCTTACTAGAATGTCTGTCTCATTTGTAAAAAATACTTACACAAAGTTAATACAAAGATACTTCAAAGTACAGGAATTTGTTTGCCTTTTCTTTCTTTTTACACTTATGTTTTATTTGAAAATGTCCAATGATTTATTAAATGAGCATATGCATTTGAATATAATCACTGCTTACAAATAAAACGGAATGAGAAAGGATAATTACTGATAGATTGAAAGTATAGGAAGACGTCTTTAGGCTAGTCCAGAAGAAATCCCCTGCAGTATGTCATTCAGATCCTCAATAGAGCTAAAACCTTGAAATACATATCCCCAACGGAGTTAAGTTTCAAAATCCCTGTCAGAACTAAGTTTCCAAACTCCCAACCCCAAGCGGAGCTAGAAAACTTTAAACTGCAAACCCTCAGCGAAGATAAAACTCTCTTCCTCAACGGAGTCCAAAACTTCAACCTTTAAACCCCGGTGGAGTACTATCCAATTTCCTCCATAAATCTCCAGTAGATTGGCATACACCCCAAGCTCTTGATAATTCTTCGACGGAATAAATGTTCTCCCCACAGAGTTATTTCTCAGCAGAACGAAGAGTCTTGTTCTCATTTCTCCAGTTGAAGCCTCCCAGGTTTTAATTCCCCAGTAGAGATCGTCAGAGTTTTCCTTATCCGCCAGGAAAGTCATGAAGGATTCTCAATTCCCCGCAGAAGTTGTCAAAGCTCTTGTTAATCCCCACAGGTCACCAAGGATTTTCAATCCCCAGCAGTAGTCCAAAGGATTTCTCAGTCTCAGCAATCAAAGGTTTTGAATCTCCAGCAGCAGTCAAGGGTTTATTTTCCCCAGCAGCAGTCAAAGATTTCATTATCTCCAGTTATCAAGGATTTATTTTCCTCAGCAAGATAGCTAATCAGCTTACATGCGCATACATTACATCCATATATCATAAACATTGATAAAACACATTTATTGCACCATACATTCATGCAACATAACTTTGTGTTTTCAGCTAACATTTTACCCTTTTCAGGATAAGATTAAAAGCTATCTCTAACAAATATTCAGAGGTCTCAGACACAATATGGATACACCCCGGACACGGAGGTCATTCTATTACTCATTCAGAATTTTAAGTCAAGATGCAGTCCAGATACGCTCCAGACACGGATGCCATTCTGTCACTCATTCAGACTTCAACTATCATATACAGGTTAGATGCGCTCCAGACACGGAAGCCATTCTATTTCTCATTCAGATTCAACTATCAACCTCAGGTTCAGATACACTCCAGACACATAAGTCATTTTGTCACTTGTCCAGATCCCAGTTACAATACAGATACACTCCCAACACGGAAGTCATTCTTCTACTCATACATATCTCAACTTTAGATGCAGTCTAAATACTCTCCAGACACGGTTTCCATTCTGTCACTCATTCAAACCTATTCCCCAGCCCAGAGATACTCTAGACACAGATGTCTTTCTGTTGCTTATTCAGATTTCAGATTTCAGATACAATACAGATACACTCCAGACACGGCAGTCATTCTGATATTCATTCAAGAATCAAATACAGTTACAGCTTGGATACGCTCCATGCACGGATGCCATTCCTTTGCTCATACCAATCCAATCTCCAAATACAACTCAGATACGTTCCAGACACGGATACCATTCTGACATTCATTCTCCTGATTTTCAACAAACAAATCTTGGATGGAATCTTTAAGCCCATCTTCAGAAAGATTCTACCATCTCCAAATGTCATCTTTAAGCCCATTCCCTCAGCTACATTTTGACGAGTGCAAATTTACGGGCACTCTAGTGTCCAATCCTCTTTTACCTTCGAGTCACAAAAGGCAAACTCGCCAATCTAACTCTTCAGGTTCAAGAAGATTGAACAGGGGAAGCTGTTGTACCCCAAAATTTTCCCTCTCATTCTATCAAAAATTTCCCCTCACAAGACCCTTTGGACCCAAGACCAAACTAGGGTTTGCACTGCTCAAGACATCTCCTTGCACTAATGACCTAAATTAGGGTTTGAGTTTGCACAGGTATTTTTGGACTTCTAATGCTCAAAGTGAATTTCATACTTCATTTTGGACTCATGACTTTTTCCATACCAAGTTTCAAGCCTTGAAACAAATTTTTGCCCAGTCAATTGGACAGTTGACCTATAAATCAACTGTATTGGGGAAAAAGTCAACTATGGCCAATTTGCAGTCAAACCTCATGATTTTTGACCCACATAAACATTATAGACTCATATGAACCATTTTATCAAGTTTGGACCATAACTCCTCAAGAAATTTGATCAGATCATTAAAAGGGCAAAATGGTCATTTTTAGGGTTTTGAATGCACAAAGGAAATTTCTGATTTTTTGACCTAGCCAATGGAAAATTGGGTTCAAGCATGGATTCAAGGACTCAATGGCATCATCTTGACCTACTCACAAGGTTCAAAAGATCTCAATTGCATTGGATTGACAGATGAGTTTTTCAATCAACTGATCAAAATTTGACTGTACACTGAAAAGTCAAACTTTGACTTTTTGGTCAAAATCAAGTGCCAAGGGTCATTTTTCATCAAGATGTGTCAAAAAATGAAACTTGTTCATCAAGAAACCCATTTTTGCAAATTAGGGTTTAAAGTTGAAAATTTTCATAACTTAGAATTTTTCTAAGTTATGAAATTTTCTTAATTTTTCCTAACTTTGCCCAACATTTTCACCATGATGCAATTGGATTCAAACAAAACTTAGCAATGGTGGATCTCTGTATGGTTAGAAAAAATGCAATTAATTATTACCGTTATCTTGCAAATGTCTCAAAGATTCAAAATATATCCATAACATATGCTAACAATGCCAGAATTATGAATTGCAATTTCAAAAAGGTAGGGATATCGTGAGGTGCTTACAGTGTGTATCTGGGCATGAAAATTCTTGTTTATGATTGGGATAGACTCCTTGAATGCCCAACAAGCGAATGAGATAGCTGGGAAGGCTTGAGATAGCCTGGAACTATGAAATCAGATTGCCACTTTTTCTTGATTTTTTGAAAGTTGTTCTTCTCTTTTCACGCCTCTAACCCTTCTGATTTTGATTTGGATTTGTTCAATATATATCATAGAATCAATTAGGGTTACAAGTTTGCATCAAATCCTTGCAATTATGAAGATTTGATCCTTGATTCATCCTTGCATCAAATCTTTCTAAAATAAGAAAAATTCAATCTTTTTCTGTCCAAACAAGCCTTGCACGATTTGATCTCATTTCCAGCTATTCATGGACCTGAAATATGCACAAAATCTCAAGGTTTAAATGATTTTTGATATTTTCATTATTTATTATTGATTTTATTTGATTTAAATGAAATAAAAATCAAAATAAATGACAAAAATAAAATAAAGGCAAGTGGGAAGGATCATGGGTCGTGGATCATGTTACAAACTCAATGCAAGCACAAAATGTTGGGCTCATTTGACAAAAATTGCAAATTGAGACACATTTGACTTTTGGCAATTTTGCAAAAAAAGGTCAACTTCACCAATACATAAATCCTTCAATTCTGACTCTAGAGATGTGTTCTTGGACTTTTTAGAAATCTCAAGATATCCTCTAAGCAACCCTTTTTGTCTCATCTCAATTGAGTCTTCCATGTTCATGTATGAAGCTTTGACAAAAAAGGTGTTTTTGTTGACTTTTCAAAATGACCTATAATGTCCAAATATATATCTTCTTGTGAGTGCATATTTTGAACTTGGGAGATGAAGATGAATTGTATGGAATTACATCCTCTTAAAAATGATATTTGGATGGGTCATTCTTGATAAATTATGAGAAAGTTATGCTTGGTCAAAGTTGAGTTGACTTTTCCTGCAAAACCCTAATTTAGCAACTTTTGGGTTTTGATGAATTGTGAGCAATCCTTGATGAATCATGATCAAACCTTGATAAAATGATGAATAATACTTCCAAATGAAAATATTTACCAAAAATATTGAAGTTTGACTGTATGTGGGCCACAGTTGACTTTTGCCCTAGCACAGTCGATTTTCAGGCCTTTGAGCAATTGACTGGGCAAACTTTCTCTGCAAGGATTGAAACTTGACATGGATGATCTTGAGAACATATTAGGACAATAGTGATCATTTGGGACCCTTTTTATTCAAACATCTTGATGCAAACTGAAACCCTAATTTGAAGTAGACTGCCTTAGGAGAGAGTTTTTCTGGTCAACTCTTGGACTTCCTTGGAAAATTTGAAGACCTTACTTGAAATGTATTGAGAAATATGGGAGGGAAAATTTTGGAGTACAACAGCTGCCCATGTTCAATCTTCTTAAACCTGAGGATGTAGATTGGCTTGTTTGCCTTTCGTGATCCGAGGGTGGAAGATGATTGAATACTAGAGTGCCCAGAAATTTGCACTCACATGAAGTGGTATCCATCTTGCGATGTCGGGAATGGGCTTATAGTTGCCATTTGGAGATTGATGACGGAAGATGGGCTTAAAGATGCAATCAGAATAAGTTTCGATCGCATAAGAGATTCCTTTGCGAGAGTCCGTATACTTGTTGTCGAGGAGAACTACGCTGGGGAATGTTGACCTTTATCTTGGGAGAAATAGAATTTTAGGAGCTTCAATCGTCTGTTATTCTACTGGGGAATTGTCTCTTAGTCGAGAGGTGAAAATGAACTACTATCTGGTCGTGATCCAGGCTTCATAGTGATAAGATCGACTGCTATCTGGTCGTGCTCCAGAATTTACATTGACTTAACAGGGAGATGAGATTAAAATTGCTATCCGGTCGTTCTCCAGTCTTCGCAATTTCTCAATTATTATATGGTCGTACTCCAGGCTTCAGAAGGAATTAAGTTGTTATCTGGTCGCATCCGGGCTTTAACTTGAATTTAAGGCATACTAATATCCGGTCGATTCCGGGCTTCTTAGTAATTGTCCAGGTAAACTGCTATTTAGTCGAAACTCAAGCTTCGCAGTGTCTTAAATTGTTATCTGGTCGATTCCAAGCTTCATTCCTTTGCCGCTATCTGGTCGTGATCCAGGCTTTGCAACTTCTTACTTCTTATCTAGTCGTGTTCCAGGCTTCAGAAGACATCAAGTGGTTATCTGGTCGCATTCGGGCTTCCATTTGATTTTAAGGCCTACTAATATCCGGTCAATTTCCGAGCTTCATAGTAATTGGCCAGGTAAACTGCTATTTGGTCGAAATCCAAGCTTCGCAGTGTCCCTTACTGTTATCTGGTCGTAGTCCCAGGCTTCAGTGTCTTTTACCGCTATCTGGTCGTAATCCAATCTTCACGATGTATTATACCATTATCTGGTCGAGTCCAGGCTTCATGGTGTCTTGTGTTGCTATCTGGTCGTAATCCAGGCTTCACAGTAACTTGCTGAGCTATTATCCGATTGATTTCCGGGATTTACGGCTTTTGTTTATGATATACCACTATTTGGCCGATTCTAGGCTTCATGGTGTCTTTGTACTGCTATCTGGTCGTAATCCAGGCTTCACAGTAACTTGCATTGCTATCTGGTCGTAGTCCAAGATTCACAATAACTTGCTGGGGATTAAAGTTTTATCCAGTCGAATCCGGGCTTCATAGCTTGAATTTAAGATAAACCACTATCTGGTCGATTCTAGGCTTCACGGTATTTTGGTATTGTTATCCGGTTATTCTCCGGGCTTCACAATATGATGGAGAAATCAAGATACTATCCGGTCGGACCCGGGCTTCATAGCTTGAATTGGAATAGAAATCTTAGCATTGATTTGACTAAACCAGAGAAAACTTGTGAGAATTTGATTGTACCTTTCCCTGAAACTTAAAGAATTAGTCGTATGTAATGTCATGATGCATGAAATGTATTGAGCAATGATGTTCTCAAAATAAATGAGATTGTGTTGTATGATGCGTATGCACGTGTCATGATGTATGGATATGCAATGTTTTTATGATGTTCTCTAGTTGGGGAAAATAAATCCCAGACTGCTGCTAGAGAATACAAAGAGTTTTGCCTGCTGGGGATAATGACCGAAGATGATTTGAGAATAAATTGGGAGAATAACTCGGCTGGAGAATAAACTGGCGAGAAAATGACTCTGTGGGGAAGAGATACTTTGTTAGAAGATCTGCTGATTTGGAGAAATGACCTCGGCTGGGGATGAATTACCGCTGCTGGTGATAACGAACCCTGTTGGGGATTGAGTTTCTGCTTGTGGAAGAAATAAACTCCATTGGGGATAGTCTTCCATTGTTAGTGATATATGAACTCTGCTTGGGGAGAATTAACATCACTGTTTTTGGGTATTTCCTACTCTGCAGGGAGTGTATGCACTTTTAGTCATATTCTCCAGCTGGCTCTATCCCTGTACCTGGTGGGTAGAGCAACTGTAAGGTTTGGACATTTCTTGTTTGCCCCTGTTCCTGGAATTACGAGTAATTGTCTTTTGTTTCACATGTAAATATTTATGAGCAACAATTATTTTCAAATGTATATATCAAAAATGAATCATTGGACGTTCTTGCAAAACAAAACAGGAAAAGAAAAACAATTTTGAAATTTATTGTAAAATGAATTGTATTGATTTTGAAGTTGGCCTGTAATAGGCGTTTTGTACAAGAGGCTGACGTCCTAGTAAGAGAACGCCGCCGAAAAGATAGAAATTATACAATTTGTGTAAAAGAAAGAAAAAAAGCTATGTGAAAAATCCCATTGGGTTCCAACTCTGCTATTGTCTTTATATCTTCGAGCGTCTCATCACTTTGCTACTTGGTTGAAGGTAGATCAGATTGATTGGCGCCATCCGAGCTTGATAGTCGATACCGAAGTCTGGTCGCAAGACGATCCAATGAGACATAGTGTTATGCTTTGATCCGTAATTTTGCCTGGACCTCCCTTTCAGGTTTTTAGTCCACTGGGATACCCTTTTTTGCCCAAGCCGCCTTTTCAGGTTTTCGACTTGCCGGGTGTACAGATTTTTCATTTTCATCCCTTACTTTTTCCCGAACCCTTTTGGTTCGCCGGAAAGCCCTTTTTTGCCTAGGCTAGTCAACCTAGCGGGTCTTTAATTGTGCGTAGTATTTTTTCACTATGTCTGCATTGGCGGGGTGAGGAAGGTCGTCACCATCCATAGTGGTTAGAACCATAGCTCCTCCTGAGAAAATGTTCTTAACCACAAATGGCCCTTCGTATGTAGGGGTCCATTTGCCCATGGGATCACCTTATGGCAATATGATGCGTTTGATCACCAGATCCCCGACTTGATACTCTTGTCATCTGACTTTCTTGTTAAATGCCTTAATCATTCGCTTTTGATACGTCTGACCATGACAAATAGCAGTAAGTCTTTTTTCGTCGATTAGATTCAGCTGATCAAGCCGGGTCTGGATCCAATCGTCCTTGCTCAAACCTGCATCCTCCATAATCCGAAGAGAGGGTATCTGGACTTCAATGGGTAGGACTGCCTCCATGCCATACACTAGAGAATAACGTGTTTCCCCTGTTGATGTCCGCGCTGAGGTACGGTACCCATGAAGAGCGAATGGTAACATCTCATGCCAGTCTTTGTATGTCACCATCATCTTCTGCACAATCTTCTTGATGTTCTTATTAGCCGCTTCAACAGCCCCATTCATCTTCGGCCGATAAGGAGAAGAGTTGTGATGTTGTATCTTAAACTGTTTGCAGAGCTCTGTGATCATAGTATTGTTGAGATTTATACCATTGTCCATAATGATCCTCTCTGGTACACCATATTGACAGATCAAATTATGTCGGATGAACCGCGCCACGACATTCTTGGTTACTGTAGAAAAGGAAGTTGCTTCAACCCATTTCGTGAAATAGTCAATTGCTACCAGGATGAAACGATGCCTGTTATATGAGGTAGGTGTGATCTCGCCGATCATATCGATACCCCACATTGCAAAAGGCCAAGGAGCTGTCAAAACATTCAGAGGAACCGGAGGTATATGCACCTTATCAGCATAGACTTGGCACTTATGACAGGTCCAAGAATGCTGATAACAATCGGCTTCCATAGTAGACCAATAATATCCTGCCCGTAGGATTTTCTTTGCCATGGTATGTCCACTGGAATGAGTTCTGAAAGTACCTTCATGTAATTCTGCCATAATCCTTTCTGCCTCGTTCTTGTCCATACATCGCAACAAGGTTGAATCATGGTTACGCTTATAAAGGATACCATTACTGATGAAGAACTTCGTCGCGAACCTCCTCAGGAACTTCTTATCATTAACAGATGCACCCTCGGGGTACTCTTGAGCCTCAAGGTACCTCTTTACCTCGTGAAACTAGGGTTTATCTGCTACCTCTTCAGTCTCGGTGTCACAACAATGTGCGGGTTCATCCAACCTCTCAATAGTAATCTGGGGAGCTTCATTGTCCCACCTGACCTTGAACATAGAAGACGTGGTAGCTAACGCGTCCACTAACTGATTCTCATCTCTGGGGAAATGTTCAAAGGTTATCTCCTTAAATTGTGGGAGCAATGTCAGTACATACTCTTTGTAAGGAATAAGATTTTGGTGCTTCGTATCCCACTCGCCTTTGATCTGACTGATCACTAGAGCGGAATCTCCGAATACACTTAAGAACTTAATCCTTAAGTCAATAGCTGCTCGAAGACCCATGATGCATGCTTCATACTCCGCCATATTGTTGGTGCAGTTAAAACATAATCGGGCGGTGAACGGAGTATGACAACCCTCAAGAGATATGATCATAGCGCCAATGCCATTACTCAATGTGTTTGAGGCTCCATCAAAATACATAGACCATCGGGATCCTTCCTCGGGTCCTTCATCCGGTCCAGGTTCTTCACAGTCGGTCACCAACATGATGTTCTCATTCGGGAACTCGAAATTCATGGATTGGTAATCATCCACGACCTGATGCGACAAATGATCTGCCAATAAACCCCCCTTAATTGCATTTTGGGTTGTGTATTAGATGTCATACTCAGTTAAGATCATCTGCCATCTTCCTATTCTTCCGGATAAGGCAGGCTTTTCGAAGATATACTTGATTGGGTCCATCTTTGATATCAATAGGGTAGTGTGAGTCAGCATATACTGTCTCAGCCGGTGAGCAGCCCATGCCAAAGCGCAACAAGTTTTCTCTAGCAGTGAGTATCGGGTCTCACAGTCAGTAAACTTTTTGCTAAGGTAGTAAATAGCATGCTCTTTTCGGCCAGACTTGTCATGCTGCCCCAACACACACCCCATTGAATTATCCAGCACTGTCAAGTATAAGATCAAAGGTCTTCCTTCTACTGGAGGCATCAGAATAGGTGGCTCTTGGAGATATTATTTGATCCTCTCGA
Source organism: Vicia faba (assembly GCA_948472305.1). Lineage (NCBI taxonomy): Eukaryota > Viridiplantae > Streptophyta > Magnoliopsida > Fabales > Fabaceae > Vicia > Vicia faba. The sequence continues at coordinate 192,390,406 of OX451739.1, read as the reverse complement.
AAGCAGTCTGACATTCATCATTCCCTTTTACTACTTGATCTTTCTTCAGCAGCTTGAAGATTGGCTCACAAGTAGCAGTTAGATGCAAAATGAATCGGGCGATGTAGTTCAGACGTCCCAAAAACCCTATGACTTCCTTTTCTGTAGGGGGAGCTGGCATCTCCTGTAGAGCCTTTACCTTTGCAGGATCCACTTGAATACCTTTATCACTAACGACGAAACCCAACAGCTTACCAGACCTTACCCCGAAGGTGCACTTGTTCGGGTTTAACCTCAGCTTGTACATCTTCAACCTGTCGAACAGTTTCTGGAGATGGTTAAGGTGTTCTTCTTTAGTCTGGGACCTTGCAATCATATCATCAACATAAACCTCAATCTCATGGTGAATCATGTCGTGGAACAAAGCGACCATGGCGCGCTGATAAGTTACCCCAACATTCTTCAACCCGAAAGGAATTACCTCGTAACAGAAGGTTCCCCACTGCGTAACGAAGGTTGTCTTCTCCATGTCCTCGGGAGCCATCTTGATCTGATTGTAACCAAAAAAACCATCCATAAAGGAGAAGACCTTATGCTGCGCAGTGTTGTCGACCAGAACATCAATGTGAGGCCGTGGGAAATCGTCTTCGGGGCTCGCCCTTTTCTGATCTCTATAGTACACACACATTCGTACCTTACCATCCTTCTTCGGCACCGGAACAATGTTGGCAACCCTTTGTGGGTAAGAAGTGACAGCTAGAAACCCGATGTCAAACTGTTTCATGACCTCAGCTTTGATTTTCTCAGACATCTCAGGGCGCATACGGCGAACCTTCTGTTTTACCGGAGGACAGTCTTCTTTAGTCGGCAGGCAGTGTACCACAATGTCAGTGTCCAAACCAGGCATATCTTCATAAGACCAGGCGAAGATCTCAACATAGTCGCGTAGCATCTGTATCAACCGTTGCTTGACACTAGGCTCCAGATTCACACCTATCTTGACCTCTTTCATGTCTTCATTCGTACCCAAGTTCACTGATTCCACTGGCTCTTCATGAGGCTGTATGGCCCTCTCTTCCTGTAGTAACAGTCTAACAAGTTCCCCAGGCACTTCACAATCATCCTCACCTTCGTCCTCGGCTTGGTTGATCGGATTTTCAAAGTCATAACCGACAGTAGCAGAGTCATTATCAATGGGATCCAGAGTGGATGTGGATTTGCATTATGATATGTGAGTGTGTGTAAGACAATAGCTGTTTTGATAAAGTGCAAGATAGAAAAGAAAAACAAGGAGCACAAAATTTGTAATGCAAGAAAATGTCCAATGCTTTATTGATGATATATGAAAATGACAAATAATAAGCCCTCATAAACAAAGCCAAGGTGTCTTAGGCAAGGCACCGGGCCGTAAATTTTCAAACTGTCTGTTACAAATCTCTAAACAAAAGTTAATTACTGTGCAATAAAAAGAAACGGGTACGAATTCCTTCGCTGTTCAGTTGTTCAATCCACCATTGATAGTCAGGTAGATCTAGCTGTCGATATCTGAATCTTCTTCACCATCTTCAATTGCATTCACTCCCTGATTACTGATATGCAGAGGAGGTCTTCCAATCCGTGCACGCCGAACAACCCTTTGATCCTCTGCAGTAAAGCCCAAACCAAACTTATCAGTCTTGTGTGTGAAATCAGGGAGCTGACCCTAATTAGCACACCCACCTTTTTCAGTTACAGCCCTGGCATCCTTGAGGGAAGCCATCTTCATCGAAGGTTTGTCAACAGCAACTTCAGTCGACGCCAAAGTCTAGGGAACCTCTTCAAAGTTCTGACACGGGGTTTCGATGAACTCCCCATCTATCTCCATATAGAGAAAAGAATTAAGATGACTCACCATGTACTCCTCTTATCCTCGCACCGTAACAATCTTCCCCTTTACTGGGTATTTCAACATCTGATAGAGCGTTGAAGTCACTGCCCCAGCCTTATGAATCCAAGGGCGATCCAACAAGCAAGAATATGATGGTCTGATATCCATCACATAGAACATAGATGCAAAAGTATGAGAGCCAACTTTAACAGGGACGTCCACTTCCCCGTGCACCATCCTTTTTGACCCGTCGAAAGCCCTAACCACAATATTGCTTGGCTTCAGAATCAAACCTTCATAGTCTAGACGGTCTAATGCTTTATTTGGTAAAACATTCAATGACGACCCGATATCCACCAGTACATGGGCCAAAGTAGTGCCTCTGCACTCGATCGAGACGTGCAAAGCATCGTTGTGATTTCTTCCTTTGGCAGTCAGATCTGCGTCTGAGAAACCCAACCCATTGTCGGTAGTCAAACTAGCTACGCAATCTTTGAATTGATCAGCCGAAGTTTCCTGCGGCACATGCGCAGTTTTGAGGAAAGCAATTAAAGCCTTTGCATAGGCTTCTGAACACAATAATAAGGACAACATGGAGATTTTTGACGGGGTATTCCCCAGTTGCTCGACTACATTGTAGTCACTCTTCTTGATAATCTTCAGAATTTCCTCTATCTCCTGCTTAGAGGTTTCTACAATGATCTTCTTAGGCGCCTCCGTCCGGGCAGGCTCACCTGCGATTTCTTTGCCCCGAGCCCCAGATGACTCGGCGACAGGGGTGATAACTAGGATAGGAACTGGGACAGTGGCTGATGTACTAGCAGATGGAATGACAACAGGTTTGTGGACAGTCAGAGGGGAAATCTCAAGAGAGAAGAGTCTTCCACTTCTGGTGACCTTGCTAGCACCGACAATATTGCTGACATCAGCATCAGCTTCTTCAATTTTTAAGTCTTGTTTAACTCCATGGCAATACATGTCGGCCGCATAGTGCCAAGGGACAGCTTTATCCGAAGTGTATGGGATAAGACCAGGGATAGTAATGATTAACGGAGCGATTCTTGGAACGGGTGTAATCCTAACATGCTTTCTCGAGGAAGCCTTGGAAGGATTGGCAAAAATGGTTATGATGGCAACATCATGAATTGGAACCAATAGAATCATAGACTTCTCGAACAGGATCTCCTTGTTATCCATCAGGCGTTGAACACCTGATTTCAATAAGTGACAACCAGCAGGCAGAAATGAACACGTGTGGCAACCTTCACCATAACCCGGAAATAAACCGGCCAACAATAGATTCTTCTTAACTGTCATCAAAGGAGTATAAATTTCTTCCACGGAGGTCAAAAATAAATCATCATTCACATCATTCACTCCATGACCATGCTTGGGCATAAGAGCAGTTATGACGTTGGGTTTCTCCGGAGTGTCAAACTCAATCTCTTTAGCCTCGATCAAATCTTTCACCTTATTCTTCAAAGCCCAACAGTTATTTGTATTATGACCTGGGCTATCAGAGTGATAGGCGCAGCGGGCGTTCGGGTTATATAGCGGAGATATGGTGTTGGGATTCTTCGGGGCTTCCCTCAGAGTTACCAGGTTGGTCTTCAACAATTGTGGTAGAATTTGAGACAAGGTCATATTAAGCCGAGTGTACTGTCTCTGCGGTCTCTCCATTCTTTGCTGATTGTTGCATTGTGGGGCAACGATGGGTCTTGATATTACTACCGCATTTACTGCTTGGCAGCGTTCAGGTCTGCTTTGGCTCCTCGAGCCGTAGACTGCACTAACTTCCTTCTTACCAATGAAAGGCTTCTTTTCCTTACTTGATGAAGCACCTTTCTGTATCTTACCACTTCGGATACCAGCTTCTACTCTCTCCCCAGTCAAAATCAATTCAATAAACCCAGATGACGAATTTCCAATCAGATGATTGAAAAATGGACCAGACAACGTCCCTAGAAACATGTCAACCAACTCCCTGTCAGACAAAGGGGGTTGGACTCTTCCAGCCAAATCTCTCCACTTCTGAGCATAGTCCTTAAAACCTTCACTTACACCTATAGACATACCCTGAAGCAGAGTACGAGTGGGAGCAAGGTCGGTGTTATACTGATACTTCTTGTAAAAAGCAGCAACAAGGTCTTCCCAGTTTCGGATATTAGCTCCTTCCAATTGATAAAACCATTCAAGTTGAGTCCCTGACAGACTATCTTGAAAGAAATGTACCCACAAATTTCTATCAGCAGTGTAAGGTTGGATTTTTCTAACGTACGAGCAGAGATAGAGTTTTGGACAATATACTCCATCGTACTTAGCAAAAACCGGAGCTTTAAACTTATGAGGGATCACCACCCCAGATGCCAGTCCCAGTTCTTCAAAATCCAAACCAGGGACCTTCTGACACTTCATAGAACTCAGCCAGTCTTCAAGTTGTTTGTACCTATCCTCAGCAGAAGGATACTGTTCTTCATCATAATTTGTATCATTATCAGAAACTGCAGGACTGGGGCCCTTTTCTTCTTCTTGGTCCTCCCCTCCTTTGTATGAAAAGGACAGATCAACTTGTTGTTTCAACCTATCCCCAAACCTTTTTCCCATGCTAAAAAGAACAACCTTATTCTTCTTCTTCTTCTTTTTCTTCTCCTTCTCTTTCTCTTTCAAGATGAGAGCTTTCAAATCCTCTTGCCCTTTAGCCAAGCTTAAGAACATCTCTTGGAATTGAGCATTTTGCGCCTGAAGATCTTTGATAGCTTGATCAGAAGACATAATTGCTGAAATAAACAGCGAAGAAGATGAGAAACCTGTAATGGTACCTGTAATGATGTACATGATAATGGGTTGCGTATGTAATGATTTCAAAGACTTTTGGAGATTTAAATTTGTAAAACAAAAATAAGACAAACTTTATTAGATTAACTTGTAAAAATGTTTAACAATGCCTTTGAGGCGTTACAAAAGAAATAAATAGAAAACAAATCTAAACTAGAAAAAGCAAAATCAGAAATCCCATGGACGCTTCCCCTTTGTGCTGACGTAGACATTAATCGTTCTTTCATTCTCAAGTTTCCTGGTGAGCTTCAAGATCTTCTTTTTTTGCTCATGGTACTTCTCTAGGTAGGTATCCCTCTCCTCTTTCAACTGAATCCATGATCTCTTCAATGCCCCAAGATCAGTGGGCATGTAGGGATAAAGGACTGTATAAGGAATGCCCTCTTCATTGGTAGGCTCCACAATCACTGGCAACACAGCTTCATAAGGCATCCCAAGCTTCTGGGCTCGAGCTCGGACCCACTGGAGATAAGGCTGCATAGGGAGAGAAGTCTTTGGTTCTAGCTCTTGAGGTTCAGACATGCTCAACATGCCCCAAGCTCGTATAAACCTTTGGCGATGCTCATCAACATCTTCCTTGTAGTCAAATGCAATATATGTAAGAAGTATCTCATGAGGACCGTCTCTCCGAGCGCGACCAAATTTTCGCAAAGCTAAACAAGGACTGTAGGTTATACCCCCTTTGATTCCTAGCAACAGGACATTAGGGTATCCCCTACAATGATCAATGACGGAAATGCTTTCCAAAGCCTTATAACTCCAAATAATGTTTGTATGGGCAAGGGACATTATCCTGTAAGACCATCCTAAACCTTCTTCATTCCTCAACACGGACTTGGGAAGGTGCGAAATAAACCACCTCGCCAGCAGCGACATGCAACATATGAGGGTCCCTCTTCTCCGCACAGTACGAGTGTAGAGGGCATGCAAGATATCACCCAGAAGAGTAGGCACAGAATTACGGGACAGGAAGATCTTAACCGCATTCACATCTATGAAGGAATCTGGATTTGGGAAAAGAACCAAACCGTAGATAAGGAGAGCCAAGATGTCTTCGAAAGCCTGGAAATCCAAGTTATCCCAGAATAGCTGAGCTTGATCCATCAGAAACTTGGCTAAGAAACCTTTAACCCTGCTTCGTGTCTCCCAGATGGATACTACATCAGCCCTTTTCAAATGTAAAGTTTAAGCAATGTCCTCTGGTCTAGGAGTCTCTTCCAAACCTGTGAAGGGCGTCTGCTCAAGGATGGATATGTCCAATAAGTGAGAAAACTCTTCCATAGTAGGAACTAGCTGATAATCTGGGAAAGTGAAGCAATGATGCACCGGATCGAAGAACTGGAAAAGCACACTCATCATCAGTTCATCAAAATTTGAGGTAACCAAGCTAAGAAGCTGACCATGTCTCCTAATGAATGAAGAAGTATCAAAAACTCTCGAGGCTAAATCTTTGAGTTGAGCAGGTATTTGCACAAAGTTAACTCGGATGGTGTTTCTGCGCACGGAAACCATAATCTGCAAAACAGAATAAAGATAAATCCCCTTGGTCTTTGAAATGGTTAGTAAAATGGTGCATGCATGCTTATGTTATGATGCATGATGTCATGATAAAACACACAACATGTATAGCAGATAACATACATGGTAAAGGCAAACAAGTCACAGCAAAGCCCTTAAGTTTCAGGCTTGTATGGGGTCTAGGTATTACCCTCTTGAAGTTCAATTGGTTTCAACCTGTCCTAATAATAGTAACCGGGTTCTAGAGGTTCTCAATATCACTGACCATCCTCCATCGGTCATGGTTTCAGCTCACGCAATCTTTTCTTGCAGCTGTAACTATCTAGAGAGTATGGTCTCAATGAGTGTAGCATCGAGTATCAACCAGTTCTCAACTTTACACTGAGGCCGGCTATCTCACTACTTCATATGGCCAAGTTGGTCAATTATAGGTTCTAAGGTCAGTTGATGCTTAGCGACATACACAACAGCCCCGTATTCTCCCTGTTTCTCCACAAGGGATACCAGTACCAACCAATGTGCCACATCAATGTAGCTACTGCTTCAACTGTATCGGTCTACGTCGTACAATTCCCTCACAGTTTGTTGCTACTTACCTAAAAGGTGTCCCCCAGATCCGGGTTAGGATCTATAGTAACTCCCAATACAAAACCCTCAAAAGTAAAACAATCAAATCAAACAAGAGAAGCAATTTATGATGAACTAATCCTAAGGTATACCCCACTTATTTTCGATCCCCAGCAGAGTCGCCAGTTCTGTGATACGGTGGCAGAACCGGACTGTTTTAGGAAAAAAATGTTGGTTTGCATTTTGCGTTTGTGTTTGCAAAATGTCGCGGTAAGAAAGAGTCGCCATCGACTTTTATTTTATCCAACATGGAAAGGAAAAAAAGCACAGAAAAATTCCTTTTTCGAGATTTTGAGTACGGGAGGTAGATTATAGAAAAGGAAGGTATTAGCACCCTTTCTATCCATAGTTTTCTACGGGCTCTTAGGTACTTGCTCATCATTTTTTAAATTGCTTCCGTGTTTGTGTGTTTTGAAAAGTTTTTTTTTTACTTCGTTTTGAACCTTGTATCAGTCCTCAAGAGTGTTACGAAGTGTTTTGAAAACTTTGTTTGAAAAGAGTGTAAGTATGGAAAAGTTTGATTTTGAGCAAGTACCTACTAGCATCTACCTACTCGAAAAAAGAATGTTTATGTTCTTGTTTCCTTTAGACAGCGCTATCCTACTATTAGTGAGTAGGTAGCACCGTCGTTGGAGTTGTAAGGGTCAATTCAAAAGGGACGTACGATCACTAAAGCAATGTTAGGACGTCTTAGTAATAACCCTAGTGTCTTAAGATCATGTTCGAGGAAACATTTTCGAGGCAATCTTTCCGAGGCAACATTTCCGAACGGGACATTTGATCTTTGTTTAGACAAAAGAGCGACCACAAAAACACCCTATACTTAATGGTCGTTTATCGAAGGCAACCGAAGTGAGAGTATACCCTAGGAGTGCGCATGTGCGAGTGATTTGATTTCAGGTTATTATCTTTGTACATTTAGGGTTTGCTAACCATTTTAAAATTAACATACATTCTTGTCATGCAATCCTACTATCATACATCTTAATATTTGCGAAAATTAAAGTGCGAGAAATAAAACTACGCTATTACAAGGCTTCGGGGAGGGGGATTAATTACCTAGCCAAAAACCCGTAAAACGATAAATAAAAGAAAAGTCCTAATTAAACTATTACATTCCATGAGCAGTTACATTAATATCGTAAAAATAGATAAACGCGTGATGAATCGAGAACGAGAGAAAATTAGGGTTTTGACCCTGTCTAAACCTAATTAAAAGAAAAATCATTTTTTGTTGTTTTTGATTATTTTTGAGAAAAATAAGGTTTTAATTAAATAAGTACAAACCAAATTACTAATTAATTTAAATTAAGAAAAATAATTAATTTTGACCTATTTTATATTTTGGTTATTTTAAGAAAAGAAAAAAAAATTAAATTAAAAAAACCCTAATTTTCTAATTTATTTTAAGTTATTTACAAAAAGGTTAAAATTTCCCTAAAATTAAATTAAGCTAATATTCAATTAATTTTGACAAAATATATAAAAAACCTAAATTTGATGAAATTGATTTTATGAGTTTTTGTAAAAAAGAATTAATTTTTGTGTGAGAAAACAATTTAAACAAAAATAAATAAATAAAAGAAAATATATAAAAGAAAAAAAAGAGAATTGGGCCTTTTGTTAGTGGCAAGAAGGGGGTGTCAAAAGCAGCTTTGGGCCCAATAAGCCTTAGCCCATGTTGACTTCTTCAGATCCCATGTGACAAGTTGACTAGGGTGCATTGTAGACCTTCAGAGGATGGCTCTTGGATCCAGCTTGTTGGAGATCTGGTTGTTGAATATTGAGGGCGTATGGTGGATGTCCTGGAAGCTTGCACACCTAATCATGTAAAATAAAATTGCATTGAACAAATATGGGGGACCTGGTAATCGAACCCAGGCCCTTTGGTAATTTGCAACACCTCCTGGCCAGCTGAGCTAACGTGCCTTGTTGTACATGGAATAACAATCAAATATTATATTGGAAACAAGTAAAGTGATATATTAAAACGCGCGAACTTTTGAATGGGCTAGTCAGACCACGCCACGCCATCATCTTCTCCAGTATCCGTCGTCTTAGGTAAAACGACTTTTACCTACAGACATTCTCTGTAGGTACAACCCCTGCATATTTCCAGAATCTCATACAAGCATGATAAATGAAAACTAATGGTACATGTCAGTTCGTCTTGGCCTTGTGAACACCATGGTACCCCTCTTTTGGGCCAATTTTACCTGCATGAAAAAACCCTAAAACGAGCAAGGAAAACCTAGCAATGGTGGATCTCTGTATAGTTAGCAAAAATGCAATTAATTATTACCATTAGCTTGCAAATGTCTCAAAGATTCAGAATATATCCATAACATATGCTAACAATGCCAGAATTATGAATTGCAATTTCAAAAAGGTAGGGATATCGTGTGGTGCTTACAGTGCGTATCTGGGCATAAAAATGCTTGTTGATAATTGGGATAGACTCCTTGAATGCCCAGCAAGCGAATTAGATAGCTGGGAAGGCTTGAGATAGCCTAGAACTATGAAATCAGATAGCCACTTTTTCTTGATTTTTTGAAAGTTGTTCTTCTTTTTTCACGCCTCTAACCCTTCTGATTTTGCTTTGGATTTGTTCAATATATATCATAGAATCAATTAAGGTTACAAGTTTGCATCAAATCCTTGTAATTATGAAGATTTGATCCTTGATTCACCCTTGCATCAAATCTTTCCAAAACAAGAAAAATTCAATCTTTTTCTGTCCAAACAAGCCCTGCACGATTTGATCTCATTGCCAGCTATTCATGGACCTGAAATATGCACAAAATCTCAAGGTTTAAATGATTTTTGATATTTTCATTATTTATTATTGATTTTATTTGATTTAAATGAAATCAAAATCAAAATAAATGACTAAAATAAAATAAAGGCAAGTGGGAAGTATCATGGGTCGTGGATCATGTTAGAAACTCAATGCAAGCACAAAATATTGGGCCCATTTGACAAAAATTGCAAATTGAGACACATTTGACTTTTGGCAATTTTGCAAAAAAGGTCAACTTCGCCAATGCATAACTCCTTCAATTTTGACTCTAGATATGTGTTCTTGTACTTTTTATAAAGCTCAAGATGTCCTATAAGCAACCCTTTTGGTCTCATCTCAATTGAGTCTTCCATGTTCATGTATGAAGCTTTGACCAAAAAGGTGTTTTTGTTGACTTTTCAAAATGACCTATAATGTCCAAATATATATCTTCTTGTGAGTGCATATTTTGAACTTGGGAGATGATTATGAATTGTAGGGAATTACATAATCTTAAAAATGAGCTTTGGATGGGTCATTATTGATAAAGTATGAGAAAGTTATGCTTTGTCAAAGTTGAGTTAACTTTTCCTGCAAAACCCTAATTTAGCAACTTTTGGGTTTTGATGAATTGTGAGCAATCCTTGATGAATCATGATCAACCCTTGATCAAATGATGAATAATACTTCCAAATGATAATGTTGACCAAAAATCTTGAAGTTTGACTGTATGTGGGCCACAGTTTACTTTTGCCCTAACACAGTCGATTTTCAGGCCTTTGAGCAATTGACTGGGCAAACGTTCTCTGCAAGGCTTGAAACTTGACATGGATGATCTTGAGAACGTATTAGGACAATAGTGATAATTTGGGACCCTTTTGATTCAAACATCTTGATGCAAACTAAAACCCTAATTTGAAGTAGACTGCCTTAGGAGAGAGTTTTTCTGGTCAATTATTGGACTTCCTTGGGCAATTTGAAGACCTTACTTGAAATGTATTGAGAAATATGGGAGGGAAAATTTTGGGGTACAACTGATACGGTGGGAGAACTGACTTGGTGTTTTGCGTTTCGATCGCATTTGTGCGGATAGCAAGAGTCTCCACCGAGTTTTCTTTTATCCGAAAGGAAAGGTAAAAAAGCACAGGAATGACCTTTCGAGATTTTTTCTCGGGTTCGGGGGGTAGATTATGAAAAGGGAAGGTATTAGCACCATTTTCATCCATGTTTTTCTATGGGCTCTTAGTTACTCGTTTAGATCACTTGCTTTTTGTTTTGACAGTGTGCTTGTGATGTGGGCTTTGAAAGTGTTGTGAAAAATATCTTTGTAATGGTTCTCGTTTCTATAAGCATGCATACAAAGTTTTGTTTCGAAAGATAGTTCAAAGGTGTGTTTGTGGATTGTGTTTTAGAAAGTGTTTTAAAAAGATATTATATAATGGTTCTCGTCTCTATAAGAACGTTTACAAAAGGTTTTGTCTTTTGAAAATGTTTTGAGATGAAAGTGTTTGTGTAAAATGTTTTTGTCGTGAGCAAGCTAGTAATAGGAGCGAATCTACCTACTCAAAAGGTCTCAAGGTTCTTTTATTCCTCCTTTAGATGTTGTTATCTTACCATTGATTTGGTAAGAAGCCCCATCGTTGGATGTAAAGGGACAGGCGCGGGTCAATTTTACAGTCATCGAAAGCAACTTATGTGATGCTTTAGCAATTTTTGCAAGGGAAGAGATCGTTTTATCAAAGGCAACGTCGAGGGTCATCGAGGGACTATGATCTTTTTTATCGAAGGGTCATTGCTAAAACGTCCCATACTCGAGGGACATGACTGTATTTCCGAGGCAACGAGCGAGGTTATCCTAGAGGTGCGCGTGTGAAAAAGTGTGTTTGATTCAAGTTAATTTGATCTTTGAAATTAGGTTAACTAGCGATTGATTTTTTTGATCTTGCCATACACACCTAATTACTATACAGTAATGAGTAAAACAATAAAAATGCGGAAATTGAAATTCTATGTTATTACAGAGCTTCGGGAATGGGGGTACAAATTAATGAATGAGGGTGACAGTAAGAAATAAATATTTAAATCAAACAATACAAGTCCAAACCGTTAAATAATTATTTAGGTTAAAATTCTTTTCATTTGATAAAATTAATTAAGGACTTAATTAATAATGTCAAACAAAAATTATTTTAAAGTTAATAATTATTTAAAACAAATATTAACATATTTACATTTTTATTAATATATGCTGAAGAAATAAAAATCAAATAATGAAAAAGAAAATATTAACAACAAAAAAATATAAAGGGGAAAATTAGAAATGGGCCTGCAAATAGAGCAAAACAAGGGAGTGTAAAAATTAAAAAGCCCAAACTGTGATCGGTGGAAATAGAACTGACTGTTTTGAAATGCTGGTTCGCGAAATGTCGCGGTAAGCAAGAGTCGCCACCGTCTTTTATTTTCTCCAACAAGGAAAGGACAAAAGCACAACAAAATTCCTTTTCGAGATGTTTCTCGGTTCGGGAGGTAGATTATAGAAAGGGAAGGTGTTAGCACCCTTTCTATCCGTGGTTATCCACGGGCTCTTAGGTACTTGCTCACTATGTTTTCAAAAATGTTTTGCTTTTCTTGTGTTTGTGGGTTTTGAAAAAGTTTGTTTGAAAACTTCGATTTAACTCTTGTATCTGTCCTCAAGAGTGTATGAAGTGTTTATTTGAAAACTTTTGTCAGAAAAGTGTAAGTGCGAAAAGTATTTTTTGTTTTGAAATAGCAAGTATCTAAGAACCTCTACCTACTCAAAGGAAATTAAGCTGTGTAAATGTCCTTTAGACAGTGCTATCCCACTATTGAGAAGTAGGTAGCACCGTCGTTGGAGTTTCGGGTCAATTCGATTATAGGGACATGTGGTCACCAAAGCAATAGTAGGACGCCTTAGCGGTAACCCTAATGTCTTAGATCTTTTTTATCCGAGGCAACCGTTTCGAGGAAACTTTTTGATCTTTAGACAGGAGGGCGACCTCTAAAACACCCTATACTCAATGACCACGTCGAGGCAACCAAGTGAGGCGTACCCTAAGAGTGGCATGTGCGAGTGTGTCAGGATTCAGTTAAATTATCTTTGCACAGGTTATGGTGAGCTACAGGTTGATTTTAATTTCAGAGATAAGTCTTGTCATGCATAGCCTAGTTAACATACATCTAACAGTTTATAGTTTGCGGAAAATAAATCTACGCTATTACAAGGCGTCGGGTATTTACATCGCCAAAAACAACCCTTGAAAAGTAAATTGCGGAAAATAAATAAAGCGATAAAAAGTCCTAATTAAAGCTATTACATCCTTGGAGCAATTACATAATAATGATCAAAAATATGAATAAAAAATAAACATGCGCGAGAGAAAATTGAATCGGGGAAGTCCTTAGGGTTTTGACCCTTTTTGAGAAAGAAAGAAGTTTGATTATTTATGAATTAAATTAAATTAAACCTAATTAATTAATTAATTAAAAGAAATATTTTTTTATCTTTAATGTCTCAAGGAAATAAAATCAAAAGGATCACAATTGTCAAAAGAAACCCTAATTCTATGTTGATTTTAAATTATTGAGAAAAAGTTAAAATTAACCCTAATTAAACTAAATTAATTTGTTAGTATTTATTTACAAAAATAATAAATTAAGGGTGAAATTAATAAATAATAATAATAAAAAAATATTATTTTTTAGTTTTCTGATTTTATTATGAAAAAATTAATTGAGTTAATTAAATAATAATAATAATAATTAATAGTAAAGTAATTAAATGGAAATTATAAAAGAAAAAAAAGAAAGAATGAACCAAGGGGGTGCAGGCCCAATTAGGAGGTACGTTTGGAATTTTGTGGCCCATTAACCTCAAGCCTGCTTTGACTTTGGTGATTGTCCAGGCGCATGGTTGACTGGGAGTATGGTGATCACTCCATCTGGACCATTAGATTTGAATTTGAAGCCACCTAGAGTTTGGTAAGTGAGGCACATGGTGAATCACGTTAGGAAGCCTGCATGTGAATATGTTAGGAAAAATAACATAAGCGTTTTGGGTGGACCTGGGACTCGAACCCAGGTCCCAAGGGATAATCTTCCAATGCTTTGGCCAACTGAGCTGTACTGCACGTTTGTTAATAGAATGGAGAGAGTATATTATATATGGAAAATAAGCAATATGCTGAAAACAAAACAAAAACGCGCGTATTTTTAAATTGTCCAACCACGTACTAACACGTACTCGTCTTCTTCGTTGTACCTGTAAAAACAAAATCAAATAGCGGGGGTTTTTAACCCCCACAACATGTGTTGTACCCCAAAATTTGCCCTCCCATATTCTTCAGGATTGCTCAAGGGATTGCATAGTCAAACATCCTCCTAAGCCAGTCAAAATTAGGGTTTTGGTTCTTGCAAGGAAATTGAGGTTTTCAATGGTCCAATCAAGTCCCATATGCCTATATACATTGTCAACCACCTACTTGTCAAGTCTCAAGACTCACAATGTCAAATTGCACAGTCAAAAGCTCCATTTGCTTCACAATCAACTGCAGGGGTAAAATGGTCATTTTACAGTCAAAAGTCAGAATTTTTGGTCAACATCTTATTTTGAGCTCACAATCATCATTTGATCAAGTCTTGATCATTATTCCACAAGCATGGTCAAAAATCATCAAGATGCCAAAAGTTATTATTTTTGGACAGTTGAAAAGTCAACTGTGCCTTGACCAAAGCATAACTTTCTCATGGTTCATCAGAAAAATCCCATCCAATGCTCATTTTGAAGGGGATGACATTTCCTACAACTCATATTCATATTCCAAGTCCAAGAAATGCTCTCACAAAAAGTTATAAATTTCTACATTATAGGTCAATTTCAAAAGTCAACAAAAATGCACTTTAAGTCAAAGACCATAACTTGATATTGGTAAATCCAAATGACATGGGACCAAAGGAATTGGTTAGGGGACTTCAAGACCTTTCCAAAATGTCCAAGAACATGTTCATATGATCAAAATTGAGCAAGATATGCATTGGAGAAGTTGGGAAATTTTTATGAATTTGCAAACGTCAACTTTGCTCAAAACACATTATTTTTGCTAATGGGCCTCAAATTTCTTCTTGAAACTCTGTCCAAGGCCTATGCACGACCCATTGAGATTAAATTGAATTATTTTCTTATTTTTTATTAATTAATTGGATTTTTAACTGATTTTTAATTCATTTAATTAATTTAATTGTAGGAAAATATCAAGATATGATTTTCAAATCTTTTTGTGAAGCAAAAGTGGTCAACATGTGCTGGAGATTTCGTGTACACATCAAGGGAACAAGGATCTCTCAATTTGGCAAGGTTTTTCAATCAAAAAGATTGAAAAATATTTGATTGAAAATCAAATATGCAAACCATAATTCCATGGATTCTTGGCCAAGATTGTAACCTAAATCCATTCTATTATAAGTACTGAACCTAACCCTAATGCCTTACACGTGAAAACTCTGCAAGAAAGCCATATGCAATATTGAAAAAAAGTCAAGAAAACTCAAAACTGTTTTCTCACTCCCAGGCCCTTTCAAAGCAATTTAAGGATTCTAATACATTGCTAGCATTCCCAGAAACGTATTGGAATCAAAATCAAGTGCTAGAACTCAAAGAATATGCAAGAACAATGATACGGTTTGCTTACTATTTTGATAATCGAAACTCATATTCCATGCGCATTTAACATGATTTGTTGGTTGTTTTGCATTGCTTGAATCTACAGGAAGCTTTTGGCATAGGTTAATTGAGTTATTATGCAGTGAATCGAAAGTTGCCATGTTCAAATTCTAGGGTTCATAAACCTTCGAATTGGGGATTTCCAGCACAGGAAAAATTAGACCTTCTCACGCATATGGTTGTAATCGTTGCATCAAGACGAAGTTAACCCTACCCTCGCGAACAATTTATATTGCATACAGCTCTATTCGCTATTTTTTCTTATTGCAGGTTGTGGGGGTTAAAAACCCCCGCTAATTGTTTTTGTTTTACAGGGAATCTGGGGAAGACGAAGGACGTGTTGGCTTGTGATTGGAGCGTTCAAACGAACGCGCGCTTTTTTTCTCTTTCCAGCATAATTGACATGTTCCATATATTATATTCATTAGCTATTGTAATATCAAATACAGGCGCATGGCTCAGTGGAAGATGATGTGGCTGGCAACCATTGGGACCTGGGTTCGATTCCCAGGTCCCCCCAAAGATTATTTCTATTTTTTCTTAACATGGTTATGTGCAGGCTATCCCAAGCGTCCCACCATACGCCTCATCCAGATGCACGCCAAGTGGCCACAATCCCCAATCCAATGGTCAAAAGATGAAGATCATGATGTTCATGAGTCAATGTGTATCTGGACAATTCAGGAAAGTCAACAAAGGCTTGAGCTTAATGGGCCAGATTGCTAATTAACACCTCCTAAGGGCCCAACACCCCCCTGGTTCTTTCATATTTTTCTCTTTGTTTTCCTTTTCTTTTTATTTTCTTTTACTAATTTTTAATTATTAATATTATTATTATTTAATTAACAAATTAATTAACTTTCACAATAAAATTCAGAAAATTAAAATGTACATATTTTTATTTATATTATTTATTAATTTCACCTTAATTTAATTATTTTTGTAAATAAACACTAACATGAATTAATTTAGCTTAATTAGGTTTAATTTTAATTTTCTTTTACCATAAATAAAATAAATTAGACTTAGGTTTTTTTACTAACTTTTGACCTTTTCTTTTTATTTTCATTAAAATCTAAAAAACATAAAAAAAATACTTTTTCTTTTAATTAATTAATTAATTAGTATTAGGTTTAATATTTAATTAAATGCAAAGGACCAAAATTTCTTTCTTTTCTCAAAAAGGGTCAAAACCCTAAGGACTTCTCCGATTTAATTTCTTTTCGCGCATAATATTTTTGATTATATTTATGTAATTGCTCCGAGGATGTAATAGCGTAATTAGGACTTTTTATCGCTTTCTTTATTTTCTCGCATTTACTTTTCAAGGGTTGCTTTTGGCGATGTAAATACCCGACGCCTTGTAATAGCGTAGATTCAATTTACCGCAATTTATTTTCCGCAAATTATTAACTGTTAACGATGCATGCAAGACTTGTCTGAAAAATAAAAACAAAGCGTAGCTCACAAATAACATGTACAAGATAATCTTAACTGAATTTGACACACATGCACATGCCATTCCTAGGGTACGCCTCACTTGGTTGCCTCGACGTGGTCATTGAGTATAGGGTGTTTTAGAGGTCGCCCTCCTGTCTAAAGATCCAGTTGCCTCGAAACGGTTGCCTCGGATAAAAAAGGATCTAGGATATTAGGGTTACCGCTAAGGCGTCCTACTATTGCTTTGGTGACCACACATGTCCCTATAATCGAATTGACCCGAATAACTCCAATGACGGTGCTACCTACTTCTCAATAGTGGGATAGTACTTTCTAAAGGACATTTATGCAGCTTAATTCCTTTGAGTAGGTGGATTTCTCCTAGGTACTTGCTCTTTCAAAACAAAAGAAACTTTTCGCACTTACACTTTCAAACAAAAGTTTCCAAACAAACACTTCATACACTCTTGAGGACTGATACAAGAGTTACCTAGAAGTTTTCAAAACAAACTTTTTCAAAACCCATAAACACAAGAAAAGCAAACATTTTTGAAAACATAGTGAGCAAGTACCTAAGAGCCCGTGGATAACCACGGATAGAAAGGGTGCTAACACCTTCCCTTTCTATAAATCTACCTCCCGAACCGAGAAACATCTCGAAAAGGAATTTTGCTGTGCTTTTGTCCTTTCCTTGTTGGAGAACATAAAAGACGGTGGCGAATCTTGCTTACCGCGACATTTCGCGAACCAGCTTTAAAACAGTCAGTTCTATTTCCACCGATCACAGCATGCTTGCACAAAAAATAGCGATTAGCGCTGTAGTTCACATAAACGTTTCGTGAGGGTTCAATCTTGTTCGTCTTGGTTAAACGAATTCAGTCATGGGTCTCACAAGTCTCAATTTTTCCTGGATTGCAAAGCCCCAAATTCACAGCTCATGAACCCTAGAAATTGATCATGGCAACTTTTGATTTATGGCGTTTCAATGCAATTAAACTATACCATTAGCTTGGTACAGTCCCTAGCAACACAAAACGATCACAAAAATATGTTAAATATGCATGAATCAATGTTTACGATTTTAGAAAAAAGCTTCAAACCGTGGTTCTGTAATGGGTGATTTCTTGAGCTTTAGCACGTGAGTTTGATTGCCACGCGTTCTGGGAACCTCCTGCAATAGATTAGAATCAAAAAAAGTCTTTAAATCGCCCTGGAATATACAAATCAGTTTTGAGTTTTTTCTTGAATTTTCTTGAATGGCTATGGCTTTTTTCTGCAGCTTTCTCACGTGTATGGGATTAGGGTTTGCTTGCATATATATAGGGGAATGGAATTAGGTCAAAATCTTGAGCAAAAATCCATTGAATTGATGATTGAATATTTGATTGAAAATAAAATCTTTTTGCATTTTCATGATTGAATAAAGTTGCCAATTTTGGAGATTCTGTATCTTTGACTTGGTGCACGAAATTGCCAGCATATCTTGACCATATTTTCTTCACAAAAATATTGAAAAACCAAATCTTTGTGTTTTCCTACAATTTAAATTAATTAAATGAATTAATATCAATTAAAAATCCAATTAATTAATAAAAATAAGAAAATAAATTCAATTAAGCTTTATGAGTCGTGCATAGGCCATGGATGAAGTTTCAAGAAGAGATTTGAGGCCCATTAGCAAAAATGAGGTGTTTTGAGCAAAAATGACTTTTGCAAATTCATAAAAATTTCCCAACTTCTCCAATGCATATCTTGCTCAATTTTGATCATATGAACATGTTCTTTGACATTTTGGAAAGGTCTTGAAGTCCTATAACCAATGCCTTTGGTCCAATGTCATTTGTATTTACCAATCTCAAGTTATGGTCTTTGACTTAAAATGCATTTTTGTTGACTTTTGAAATTGACCTATAATGTAGAAATTGATAACTTTTTATGAGAGCATTTCTTGGACTTGGAATGTGAAGATGTATTGTAAGAAATGTCATCCCCTTCAAAATTAGCATTGGATGGGATTTTTCTGATGAACCATGAAAAAGTTATGCCTTGGTCAAGATACAGTTGACTTTTCTACTGTCCAAAAATAGTAACTTTTTGCATCTTGATGATTTTTGAGCTATCCTTATGGAATCATGATAAAGACTTGATAAAATGATGATTGTGACCTCAAAATAAGATGTTGACCAAAAATTCTGACTTTTGACTGCAAAATGACCATTTTGCCCCTGCAGTTGATTGTGGATCAAATGGAGCTTTTGACTGTGCAAATTGGCACTGTGAGTCTTGAAACTTGGCATGTAGATGCTTGAGGATGTATATGGGCATATGAGACTTGATTGAGCCATTGAAAACCTCAAATTCCATGAAAGAACCAAAACCCTAATTTTGACTGGCTTAGGAGGTGGTTTGACTGTACAATCCTTTGAGCAAACTTTGAGCAATTTGAGGATGATTCTTGACAAACCTTGAAGAATATGGGAGGGCAAATTTTGGGGTACAACAGTTGCCCCTGTTCAATCTTCTTAAACCTGAGGATGTAGATTGGCTTGCGTGTCTTTCGTGATCCGAAGGTGGAAGATGATTGAACACTAGAGTGCCCAGAAATTTGCACTCGCATGGTGTAGTATCAGCAATGTGATGTCGGGAATGGGCTTACAGATGCCATTTGGAGATATGATGGATAGGAGGATGGGCTTATAGATGCCATCTGGAGATGTGACAGAATCTTATTGGGGATGGGCTTATAGATGCCATCTGGGACTGTAATGGATAGTTGTGGAGATGGGCTTAAAGATGCCATCTGGAAATGTTTGTTGAATTGTAACTTGGTAGGTTGAAAGAGGGAACCTGTGTGGGGTTTCCTGACGATGAGTCCGTGTAAAACTGCATTTTGGAAGAGAAGGAACCGGTGTAGGGTTGTTCATGATGGTCAAGTAGATAGTTGTCCTATCTGGTTTCAGGTATTAATCTACAATCCGTCGTCCACGGATATTTCCTGGCTTGCTACAGGTATTAATATGGAACTTGAGAAAGGGTGGTCGAGGAGATAGTTGTCCTGGATGGATACAGGTATTAATCTCTGACTTGAGAAAGAAAGATAGTTTCCTGGCCTGTTATAGGTATTGATCCTCAATCTCTTCATGTAGATAACTTTCCTGGCTAGTTACAGGTATAGATCTACAATCAGTCGTCCATAGATATTTCCTGGCTAGATACAAGTGTTGATCTGGAACTTAAGAGAGGTGAGTCGAGATAGCTTTCCTGGCTAGATACAGGTATTACTCTCTGACCTGAGAAAGAAAGATGATTTCCTGGCTTGCTACAGGTATTGATCTTCAATCTCTTCAATGTAGATAACTTTCCTGTCTGGTTTCAGGTATAGATCTACAATCAATCGCTCACAGATATTTCCTGGCTAGATACATGTGTTGATCTGGAACTTAAAAAGGGTTGGTCGAGATAGCTTTCCTGGCTGGATACAGGTATTACTCTCTGACCTGAGAAAGAAAGATGATTTCCTGGCTTGCTACAGGTATTGATCTTCAATCTCTTCAATGTAGATAACTTTCCTGTCTGGTTTCAGGTATAGATCTACAATCAATCGCTCACAGATATTTCCTGGCTAGATACAGGTGTTGATCTGGAACTTAAAAAGGGTTGGTCGAGATAGCTTTCCTGGCTGGATACAGGTATTACTCTCTGACCTGAGAAAGAAAGAAGATTTCCTGGCTTGCTACAAGTATTGATCTTCAATCTCTTCAATGTAGATAACTTTCCTGTCTGGTTTCAGGTATAGATCTACAATCAATCGCTCACAGATATTTCCTGGCTAGATACAGGTGTTGATCTGGAACTTAAAAAGGGTTGGTCGAGATAGCTTTTCTGGCTGGATATAGGTGTTGATTTGGAACTTAAAAAAAGGTGGTCGATGAGATAGTTTTCCTGGCTGGTTTTAGGTATTAATCTCTGACCTGAGAAAGAAAGATGGTTTCCTGGCCTGTTACAGGTGTTGATCTTCAATCTCTTCATGTAGATAACTTTCCTGACTAGTTACAGGTATAGATCTATAATCAGTCGTTCACAGATATTTTCTGGCTAGTTACAGGTGTTGATCTGGAACTGCAAAAGTTGATGGTAATCATCTTTTGATTGACCTTTTCCTAAAAAGGCAAAACATTAGTTGTATGCAATGTCATGATGTATGAAATGCATGATGTTCTCACAATGAGATCATTTCGTATGCACTTTGTCATGTATGTAAATAGGAGATGTAAAATGTGATATGTATTTTCGTCTGGGAAAATAAATCCTTGACAGATGCCGGGAAGTTTGTTAAATCCTGGGCTGATGTTGAAGAGTAGAGTTCTTCGTTTCCGCTGGGGATGATGAACAAAGATGATTGCAAGAATAAACCGGTAGGAGAAGATGACTCCGTTGGGGAATAAACCTGGTGAAGAGATTACTCTGCGGGGAATTACTCTGTGGAGAAGAGATGCTTCGCTGAGATTTTAACGATAACTCCGCTGGGGATTCCGTTGATAAACCCTGTTGGGGATTTTGATGATGAACCCCACTGGGGATAGAAAGAACTTCGCTGAGGACGATCTTTCCGTTGTAATTTGCTGAGGATAACCCAGTTAGGCTCTGGTGGGGAATAACCTTTGAATATGGCTAGGGAGTGATATTTGTACTCGACAGGGGACAAGCTTCCAGAATCTACTGGGTAAGATGATTCAACTCTCCTAGGGAAACTTTTGAGGAAATGGCTCTACTGGGGGTATCTTGTATTCCACCGGGGAACATTCTTATATTCTGTCGAGGAATATTAAGACTGTCGGGGATGCTTGCTGAGGATATCTGTATATTCTGCTAGGGAATATTAAGATCTTCTGGGGATACCCAACTTTTCCCGGACTGATGGTAGACCAACTCTGCTCGGGGGAGAGTATTGCTGACTTGCTGGGGATACTGTGCCTTTTTAGGGCTGATGGGAGACTAACTCTGCTTGGGGAGAGTATTGCTGATTTGTTCGTAGTTGCAGGTTTCAGTGGGGAGAGCTTCCATTACTGTCTTACTCTGCGGGGAGTGAAGGTATCTTAGCCATACTCTTCAACTGAATCTACCTTGTACCTGGAGGACAGAGCAACTTGTATAGTTCAGACAATTCTTATTGCCCCAGCTTCTGTGGGAGAAGGTACCTGTGGAGGTCTTGATAACTGCCGATTGACAAATCTTCTTCTGGTAGGCAAGTGACGAGATGACGGGACATAGTCGTACGCTTTGATCCCTAATTTTTGCCTGGACCGCCCTTTCGGGTTTTCAGTCCATCGGGATACCCTTTTTTTCCCAAGCCGCCTTTTCAGGTTTTCGACTTGCCGGGTGTACGGATTTTTTCATTTTCATCCCTTATTTTTGCCCGAACCCTTTTGGTTTGCCGGGAAGCCCTTATTTTTGCCTAGGCCAGTCGACCTAGCGGGTCTTTGATTATGCGTAGTATTTTTTCGACTATGTCCATGCTCTCAGAATGTAGGGAGTTGCCACTGTCAGTAGTGTTGTGTTGTCATATTACCAAAAGATGTTTGATCGTACCATATTTGTCGTTGGAATTCATGCCCAATGCCCCAGTTGATTCAGATGGAGATCTGCCCCTGGCTATTTGGCATTTTTGAGAGATTCCTTGAATCTTGACTGGACTTCCCCAGATGACGGACCATGATCATGTCTGCCCCTTAGTTAGAAGTGTTTTTCCACTTGAGGTGATCCTTGAGAAGATTTTTGTTCACTAGATATTCGTCGTGCGAATTTCTCTGCTGTTCGAACAAATAGTCATATGCAAACAATGTTATTCTAAGAATGCAAAGCTTATGTCTGTCTTGAATTTTTTGAAAATGCAGTTTTCAATAAAACAAGTGAATTTTTTTGTAAAATGTGATGTCAATTCAGGATTTTACAGCGAGCCCTACAGGAGTCAGGATACCTTTTGTAACAGTATGCTTTCGAACTAACCCATGCTTCAGCTAGGACTTTTTAAGGGTTATAACGTGGCCTGGTTCACGGTTTAAGAAACAAAGGATAAAGGCTCAAATTTTATTTGTACCCACCTGTTCTTTGTGATGTTCTTCGATCCTAAACTCAGCTAATCGGGCATTAGATCTTGTTTGAGTCTTTGCTCTGATATTCCAGTGATGGTTCGGCTGCTGACAGTTTATTTTGAATAGGCAGTCATTTTGTTGGGAGTCTGTAAGACCTCTTTCTTTTTGTTTTTATTATCCCTGTTTTTTGCCTAAACAGTTTCTTTTGTGATTACAGTCAGCGGGATGCCCCAGTTTTGTAAGTCTCCTTCATAGGTTTTGACTTAACGGGCTTTTATTTCTGAGAGATAATGATTGCCTGTCCTTATGATTATAGGGAACCATCACTGTCTTTTGTTTTGGAAGGACTCCTTTGATGCCATTCATTGTGCACTTGGATCAACTGAGAGAACTACCCTGCCCCAAGTTATAATTAAGGGTTTTAATTTGTGAAAAGAAAAACTCCAACTTCTTTGGCTCAAAGGGGTTGACTAGGGATTATCTTCCTTATGACTCCACTGTTTAGGATTTGAAACAATGCCTGTACTTCATCAGCGGGGTCTGTTCAAAAGCATACTATAAAGATCGTGGTATCATTTTCGTCATCCTCCCTCAAAAGGCTTAGAATTTTTAATCGAGAGTTGAACATCACAAAAAATGAAAGCAATTTGAATATAGTGAATACAAATGGATTGATTCAAAACAGACATATGCGATGCATTAATAAAAAAGTTTGCCATGACAATAATTGTTTGAATAAGCAAAGAAAAATACAACTTGAAAATTCAAATGAACAAAAGACATTCTCAATGATTTGGTGTAGGATCAGTGATCAAACTTGATCTCCTTGGCATCAATCAGGTCTTGGATCTTTTTCTTCAAACTCCAACAGTTGTTTGTGTCGTGTCCCGGACTGTCAGAGTGGTATGCACACCTTTCATTGGAATGATAGGTAGGAGCGGAAGTATTTGGGTTTCGAGGAGGAGCCTTTAATGTAATCAGCCCTGTCTTCAACATGTGTTGTAGCACTTGAGTCAGTGACATGTTGATCTTAGTAAATTGCCTCCTGGGTATGTTTGGCTTACTCTGATCAACCTGTTGTTTTTGGTGAGGTTGTTGTTGGACCCTTGATGCAGTAGCAACTTGGAGAGGTCCATTTTTCACCATACCAAACTCTTGTCTTCTTGGAGGCTGATTACTGGTTTGATCCCCAACCTTGACCGTTCGCTTCATACTATTGTATCTGTCTTGATGAAGTTGGTTGATCATGGCTCGCAAATCTTCTTGTTCCCGAGCTAAGCCTTAGATAAGAGCCATCTGCCCCAGCATCTGGGTTCTCATTATATCTACCTCAGCTTGCAGACGTTTCAGCCATTCGTCCTTATCGTCTTCAGGACTGTTCCTGACCAAAGTCCCCATGAGGAGTGTTCTCAACTCTTCCTGCCCCTTGAATAGATTTAGGAAGATTTCTCTGAACTGAGTCTCTTGAGTATGGAGATCCTGGTTGTCTTGTTGGAGAGCCATTGCTGAAATAAACAGCGAGAATATGAGAGACCTGTAAAGGGTAACCTGTTATGCAATGATATGTATGCATGCAATGTTTTCAAGGATCTCGCGGGGTAAACAAAGAAACTTGTTAGAATTTGAATCCGATAGCTTTGATTGAAGGAACTTCATGTGGCTGAGAGTCCTTATTCAAGAGTTAGGCTCACCATATCAAGTGGGTCATAGCCCTTGACTCCTGTTATCATGTTTTGATCTCCAAACAACCTTGGCTAGAGGAAAATAAATCCCCTTTTCCCCTTGCTAGACATTTGGTTCATCATGACCTTCATCACAAACCCTTGAGATCCTTGAAATGGGTTAGTCCTTATGCAGGATGTATGCAATGGTATGATGTTATGATGTCATGATAAAGGCACACCACAAGTATTCACAAAAGGAAAACATGGTGAAGGCACACAAGTCACACAAAAGAGCCCTTAGAGTTCAGGCTAGCATGAAGTTTAGGTACTACCCTCTTTCAGTTTCAGTTGGTTAAGACCTGTCCTAAAAATAGTAATCGGGTTCTAGAGGATCTCAATATCACT
Source organism: Vicia faba (assembly GCA_948472305.1). Taxonomy (NCBI): domain Eukaryota; kingdom Viridiplantae; phylum Streptophyta; class Magnoliopsida; order Fabales; family Fabaceae; genus Vicia; species Vicia faba. Next base: position 192,365,463 of record OX451739.1, on the reverse strand, counting down.
GACTACCCTCAATCGGTCATAACTCCAGCTTCGCAACCTTTTCTTGCGGCCGGAACCATCGCGAGAGTTTAGCCTCAATGAGTGTAGCATACTGCTACTGTTCTATGGCCAAGTTGGTCAATTTAAGGTGCTAAGGTCAGTTGGTGCTTAATGACTCCTCAGAAGACTCATATTCTCCTCGTTCCAACACAAGGGATATCGGTACAGACCAAGGTGTCACACCAACGTAGCTACTGCTTCACCTGTGTCGGTCTACGCCGGACATGTCCCTCACAGTTTATTGCTACTTACCTAAAGGGTATTCCCCAGATCCGGGTTAGGATCTATAAAACTCCAATACAAGCCCACAATATCAAAGCAAACAAGGCATACAATTGAAAACATAGAATGATCTAATCCTAAGGTACACCTCACTTAAAAGAGATTCCCCAGCAGATTCTCCAATTCTGTGATCGGTGGAAATAGAACTGACTGTTTTGAAATGCTGGTTCGCGAAATGTCGCGGTAAGTAAGAGTCGCCACCGTCTTTTATTTTCTCCAACAAGGAAAGGACAAAAGCACAGCAAAATTCCTTTTCGAGATGTTTCTCGGTTCGGGAGGTAGATTATAGAAAGGGAAGGTGTTAGCACCCTTTCTATCTGTGGTTATCCACGGGTTCTTAGGTACTTGCTCACTATGTTTTCAAAAATGTTTTTCTTTTCTTGTGTTTGTGGGTTTTGAAAAAGTTTGTTTGAAAACTTCGATTTAACTCTTGTATTTATCCTCAAGAGTGTATGAAGTGTTTATTTGAAAACTTTTGTCAGAAAAGTGTAAGTGCGAAAAGTATTTTTTGTTTTGAAAGAGCAAGTATCTAAGAACCTCTACCTACTCAAAGGAAATTAAGCTGTGTAAATGTCCTTTAGATAGTGATATCCCACTATTGAGAAGTAGGTAGCACCGTCGTTGGAGTTTCGGGTCAATTCGATTATAGGGACATGTGGTCACCAAAGCAATAGTAGGACGCCTTAGCGGTAACCCTAATGTCTTAGATCTTTTTTATCCGAGGCAACCGTTTCGAGGCAACTTTTTGATCTTTAGACAGGAGGGCGGCCTCTAAAACACCCTATACTCATGACCACGTCAAGGCAACCAAGTGAGGCGTACCCTAAGAGTGGCATGTGCGAGTGTGTCGGGATTCAGTTAAATTATCTTTGCACAGGTTATGGTGAGCTACGGGTTGATTTTAATTTCAGAGATAAGTCTTGTCATGCATAGCCTAGTTAACATACATCTAACATTTTATAGTTTGCGGAAAATAAATGTACGTTATTACAAGGCGTCGGGTATTTACATCGCCAAAAACAACCCTTGAAAAGTAAATTACGGAAAATAAATAAAGCGATAAAAAGTCCTAATTAAAGCTATTACATCCTCAGAGCAATTACATAATAATGATCAAAAATATGAATAAAAAATAAACATGCGCGAGAGAAAATTGAATCGGGGAAGTCCTTAGGGTTTTGACCCTTTTTGAGAAAGAAAGAAGTTTGATTATTTATGAATTAAATTAAATTAAACCTAATTAATTAATTAATAAAAAGAAATATTTTTTTATCTTTAATGTCTCAAGGAAATACAATCAAAAGGATCACAATTGTCAAAAGAAACCCTAATTCTATGTTGATTTTAAATTATTGAGAAAAAGTTAAAATTAACCCTAATTAAACTAAATTAATTTGTTAGTATTTATTTACAAAAATAATAAATTAAGGGTGAAATTTAAAAATAATAATAATAAAAAAATATTATTTTTTAGTTTTCTGATTTTATTATGAAAAAATTAATTGAGTTAATTAAATAATAATAACAATAATAAAAATTAATAGTAAAGTAATTAAATGGAAATTATAAAAGAAAAAAAAGAAAGAATGAACCAAGGGGGTGTTGGCCCAATTAGGAGGTACATTTGGAATTTTGTGGCCCATTAACCTCAAGCCTGCTTTGACTTTGGTGATTGTCCAGGCGCATGGTTGACTGGGAGTATGGTGATCACTCCATCTGGACCATTAGATTTGAATTTGAAGCCACCTGGAGTGTTGGTAAGTGAGGCACATGGCGAATCACGTTGGGAAGCCTGCATGTGAATATGTTAGGAAAAATAACATAAGCGTTTTGGGTGGACCTGGGACTCGAACCCAGGTCCCAAGGGATAATCTTCCAATGCTTTGGCCAACTGAGCTGTACTGCGCGTTTGTTAATAGAATGGAGAGAGTATATTATATATGGAAAATAAGCAATATGCTGAAAACAAAACAAAAATGCGCGTATTTTTAAATTGTCCAACCACGTACTAACACGTATTCGTCTTCTTTGTTGTACCTGTAAAAACAAAATCAAATAGCGGGAGTTTTTAACCCCCACAACATGCTTGCACGAAAAATAGCGATTAGCGCTGTAGTTCACATAAATGTTTCACGAGGGTTCAATCTTGTTCGTCTTGGTTCAACGAATTCAGTCACGGGTCTCACAAGTCTCAATTTTTCCTGGATTGCAAAGCCCCAAATTCACAGCTCATGAACCCTAGAAATTGATCATGGCAACTTTTGATTTATGGCGTTTCAATGCAATTAAACTATACCATTAGCTTGGTACAGTCCCTAGCAACACAAAACGATCACAAAAATATGTTAAATATGCATGAATCAATGTTTACGATTTTGGAAAAAAGCTTCAAACCGTGGTTCTGTAATGGGTGATTTCTTGAGCTTTAGCACGTGAGTTTGATTGCCACGCGTTCTGGGAACCTCCTGCAATAGATTAGAATCAAAAAAAGTCTTTAAATCGCCCTGGAATATAGAAATCAATTTTGAGTTTTTTCTTGAATTTTCTTGAATGGCTATGGCTTTTTTCTGCAGCTTTCTCATGTGTATGGGATTAGGGTTTGCTTGCATATATATAGGGGAATGGAATTAGGTCAAAATCTTGAGCAAAAATCCATTGAATTGATGATTGAATATTTGATTGAAAATAAAATCTTTTTGCATTTTCATGATTGAATAAAGTTGCCAATTTTGGAGATTTTGCATCTTTGACTTGGTGCACGAAATTGCCAGCATATCTTGACCATATTTGCTTCACAAAAAGATTGAAAAACCAAACCTTTGTATTTTCCTACAATTTAAATTAATTAAATGAATTAATATCAATTAAAAATCCAATTAATTAATAAAAATAAGAAAATAAATTCAATTAAGCTTGATGGGTCGTGCATAGGCCATGGATGAAGTTTCAAGAAGAGATTTGAGGCCCATTAGCAAAAATGAGGTGTTTTGAGCAAAGTTGACTTTTGCAAATTCATAAAAATTTCCCAACTTCTCCAATGCATATCTTGCTCAATTTTGATCATATGAACATGTTCTTGGACATTTTGGAAATTTCTTGAAGTCCTCTAACCAATGCCTTTGGTCCCATGTCATTTGGATTTACCAATCTCAAGTTATGGTCTTTGACTTAAAATGCATTTTTGTTGACTTTTGAAATTGACCTATAATGTAGAAATTGATAACTTTTTATGAGAGAATTTCTTGGACTTGGAATGTGAAGATGGATTGTAGGAAATGTCATCCCCTTCAAAATGAGCATTGGATGGGATTTTTCTGATGAACCATGAAAAGGTTATGCCTTGGTCAAGATACAGTTGACTTTTTTGCTGTACAAAAATAGTAACTTTTTGCATCTTGATGATTTTTGAGCTATCCTTGTGGAATCATGATCAAAACTTGATCAAATGATGATTGTGACCTCAAAATAAGATGTTGACCAAAAATTCTGACTTTTGACTGCAAAATGACCATTTTGCCCTTGCAGTTGATTGTGGATCAAATGGAGCTTTTGACTGTGCAAATTGGCACTGTGAGTCTTGAAACTTGGCATGTAGATGCTTGAGGATGTATATGGGCCTATGAGACTTGATTGAGCCATTGAAAACCTCAAATTCCATGAAAGAACCAAAACCCTAATTTTGACTAGCTTAGGAGGTGGTTTGACTATACAATCCTTTGAGCAAACTTTGAGCAATTTGAGGATGATTCTTGACAAACCTTGAAGAATATGGGAGGGCAAATTTTGGGGTACAACACAAACGTTTCTGGCTAATCCAGTGTAGCAACCCCCTATAGTTGTACCATGGGTATGCATCTAAGATGTGTTGAAAGGGCTGTGACAAATGATTTGATGGATGGATGATGAGGGCGCATCAGATTAACATGGGGATGCAAGTGGGGGATTATCCAGGGTAACTAAAGAGGTGGTGACAAGTGTCACCACCGGATTGGCCAAAGTGTTGTTATCAAACAACACAAAACTTCATCGCGCTGAAGCCAGGCCTCATAATTCATTATTTTTTCTCTCTCTTAAATGCTCTTCCATCTCTCTTCTCTCTTACTATGAGGCTTCATCAGAGAAGACCCTTTGGCCGCGCCAGAAATCGCCTTACAGAGGTGACGACGACGGCGTGTCTCAAAACCCTATTTTTCTTACATCTTTCTGATCATTTCTCTTTCTTAGTTACTAATTTGTGATCAATTTGTGCAGATTTTCATTTGGTGACCCTAAATCTAGAAAGGGGGAAAACTAAACCCTAATTCTCCGTTCGGTGAGATCGGCGAAGGTAACGATGCATGCAACGATATATTCAATGAGAGTATAAGAAAGGGAAGAAAGAGATCGTTGGTGAGGTCCGAATCTGTAACCTTACTAACCTCCTAAAGTTTTTTCGGTAAGACTGTTCTGACTTTGCTTGTAAATCGCTTTGTCTCTTCTTTTGGTAGCTTGCTGTGACTAGATATTTTCTGGAAAGGTTTTTGAACAAATAGAAAACGATGATGATGATTAGGGTTTTTTTCTGCTTGTTTGAGTTACGGATTTGCTGGGTTTTGTGTATTCTGAATGGACTTTGAAAAGGGAAGCTATTTGTTTGAGATGCTGATTTGCTTATGTTTTTTTTTTAATAATGATGTTTGATGACAATGTTTGGGTGGTGGACATTGGTTCTATGTTTTTGTTATTTGCTGGTTTTTTGTGATGGTCTGATGGTTGTTTTTTGATGGATGATGGTTTTTAGTGATGGTTTAATGGTTGTTTTGATGGATACTATGATGTTCTGGTTTTTTAGTGATGGTTTGATGGTTATTTTGATGGATACTGTGATGTTCCAGTTGGTTTGAGACAAAGGGTTTTCTTGGACTTTTGGTTATGAGTTTTTTGTGGTTTGCTAGTTATGTTTGCTTCTCTTTTGTTCTGGTTTTTTTGTGATGTTTCAGCTGGCTATGTTGGCTGCTGGTTTTTTTACAGTGATGGCTTTGGTTCTATAATGTTTCAGTAGGTTTGAGACAAATGACTTTGTTGAACCTTTTGTTCTGAGTTTTTTGTGGTTTTGCTATTTGCTAGTTTTGTCTCCCTTAGATATCTGATGGTTCTCTCCTCTTTTATAAAACAATCATCCTTGTTATCTGGTTAGGGTGAAAAAATAGGAGGGAAAAAACTTTGAATTTTGACAGTTTTGGCTTTTCTAGTTTTGGGCCTTTGAGTGCAGTTTGAACTGTTTCCATTTTGGTGCAAGTCTGGGCAGTTTTTGGACTATATTGCAGACTAGTTTGCTGTGGTTTATGTTGACATGCTTTTGTGCAGAACTTGGACAGATTTTGGGACTCCTATGGGCAACATAAGGAGGCTTTTTGAGAAGGTCTTCTTAAACTGTTTCGTATAGCAACCTGTTTGTCTTTGCATGGCTTTAGGTTATTTGCTGGCTAGGTGATATCTTTCCTCTTTCCTCTCTTTGTGAGATAAATCATTTTTTCTTTTTGATTCATTTTATGAAGGGTTTGCTTATTTTTAGGAAAGTGATGATGTTTGACTTTGTATTGCAATATTTGATGCCTTTGGCTTGTTACTTGCATTTTGTTTGTTTTGTTCTGTTGCATACATGTGTTGCTGCCTTTGTTTATTACATGTTGGTCTGCAGCATTTGTTGTGGGTTTGTTGCAGATTTGGTTCTGCCTTGGACAACTTGCTTGCTATCTGCTATTTGCAGCCTGTTGCCTTGCATCTTGTGCTGCTGTAATTGCTTTGCAAAGCACTGCCTTTTTTGTGATACAGTTTGGCTGTTGGTATTGTTGTTTGCACTTGCTGCCTTGCCTGTCCAATTTGTATATTTATTTCCTTTTCCCCCCTTTTTGTGAACCAAGACCTAAGTTTTGAGATTTGCAGAAATAGGGAGAAATGGACAAACAAAATTATGATTCCTAAAAGCAAACCCTAGTGATGAAAAATCAAATTTGCTTGGACTTTTTCAATGTTGACTTTTTTTCTAATGTTTTCTCTTTTCTTTTGTCACGTGTACAAACAAATGAATGGCAAGCAAGACCATGGCTATCAATGGGGAATTTCTTGAAGATGAAGCAAAGAGTCTTGAAGAAGAAGAAAATCTTCCCTTGTAGATTTAAACTTTGTATTTCACTTGTAATCTATTTGTAATCATTTGTAATCATTTGTGAATGACCCACAAAGCTGTAATGAACACAAAGCTTGAGTAATAATGAATATTTGTTGTACAAAACTTTGAGTTTTATTTTAACTTTGCAATTCTTGATTTGAATGTTTTGAATAAACATCCTAGCTTGATAACTTGCATTTCAAGTAAACATAATATGATAGGATAAATCATGTATTTTGCACTCTTAAACAAAATAAATGTTTAAAAGCTCAAACCCAAATGATTAATTAAACCCTTAATCACGATTGCTTAAAATGATAGTTTTAGACTTTGCACCTTATTCAAACAGAATATGCTCTCAAAAATAACATCAATCCTCAGAAGATTATAGTTAAGAAAAAATAAGAATCACACAAATGCCTTTTCAATTATCTGGGCCATGGATTGGGCAAACTTGCAATGTGAGGTTTGAAAATTGACTTAACAGACTTTGAGGAGACATGGTGATTTATTTGAAACCTTGATGACTCAAATTCCTTTGAGAAGTGCAAAACCCTAATTGCTGACTGGTTGCCTAGGAAGAGAATCTGCTTGATCAACTTTGAGTCAAATTGAATGTTTGAGAAACCCTGGGATAGGATCTTTAGTGAAAAATGGGAGGGGAAATTTTGGAGTACAACACTTCCCATGTCAAATGAGATTTTTTTTACATTTGACCTTTGGTTCCTGTCCATTCTTTTTATCACTTTATTAAATTGTCTTCCAATCATAGCTAGGGCATTTGATATTCCACCATCTGGATCCAGATCACAGTCCTCTTCTTCATCTTCACTATTGGATACAAAAGCTATGCTTTTGTTTTTCTTCTCATATCTTTCATTTATGCTCAATTCAAATGTTAGAAGGGATCCAGCAAGTTCATCCACTTTCATTTTGTCAATGTCTTGAGCTTCTTCTATAGCAGTTACCTTCAAATTAAATCTGTTGGGAAGAGACGTGAGCATCTTTCTCACTAATTTTTCTTCACGTATTTTCTCTCCTAAAGCACTTGAGGCATTAGTAATTTCAAGGATGTTCATATGGAATTCATTTATACTTTCATCATCTTTCATCCTTAAGTTCTCAAATTTTGTGGTGAGCAGCTGAAGTCTTGACATCTTAAATTTGGTTGTTCCTTCATGAGTAGATTGAAGAATTCCCCATGCATCCTTAGCAACTTCACAGGTTTTGTACCCCAAAATTTTCCATCTCATTTATCAAGATTATTCTCACAAGATCTCTTTGACTCAAGACTGGATTAGGGTTTGGTCAGCTCAAGACATCTCATCTTACACTGTTGACCCAAAATTAGGGTTTGAGTTTGCACAAGGATTTTTGGACTATCAATGCTTAATATGACTTTCAAACATAATTATGGACCCCTAAGATTACTCATGACAAGTTTCAAGCTTTGAACCACATTTTTGATAAGACAATTGGACAGTTGACCTAAAAATCAGCTGTATTGGGAAAAAAGTCAACCATGGCCAATTTACAGTCAAAATTCATAATGTTTTATCCACATCAACATTTTAGACTCATATGTATTATTTGATCAAGTTTGGACCATAATTCCTCAAGAATTTTGATTAAATCATCAAAAGGGCAAAATGGTCAAAATTAGGGTTTTGATTAAGAAAGGGCAATTTCTGATTTTTGACCTAGAAAATGGCCAATTGGTTTGAAGCATGTTTTCAAGGGTTCATTTGTATCATCTTTACCTAATTACATGGTTCAAAACATTGCAAATCCATTGGATAGACAGATGAAATTTGCAGTCAACTGATCAAAAGTCAATTGTATACTGAAAAGTCAAACTTTGACTTTTTGGTCAAAATCAAGTGCCAAGGATCATAATTCATCAAAACATGTCAAAATGTGAAACTTTTTCATCAAGGAATCAAATATTGAAGATTTGGTTTTAAAATTTGAAATTTTCTTAACTTAGAAAATTTTCTAAGTATAGAAAATTTCTTAATTTTTCTCAACTTTAGGCCATTTTTTCACCATGATACAAGATGATTCAAAGAAAGTTACCAACATGAAAGTTGTAGACCTCCATGAAATCTACAACTTTGCTTTACACATTTTTCCTTAAAGATGCTTGGATCTCAAGATATAATTTTGTGAATACATGCTCATGAACTAAATAACTTAGTGAAATTTTGCCCTAATTTAGGCAGGTTTTTGACCTAACTTCATGGAAATATTTCACCTAGTTCCAAGAGGAATCTTGAAATGCATTTCAAAGATGAGTTGTAGAGCACATTTCAATCTTTCCAAAAAGTCCAAGAACTCCTTGAGATCATTTTTTAGTAGAGAGAATCAAAGAGATGAAGTTGGCAATTTCTCACTTTGATTTCAAGCCATTTCATGATGAACAAAAATCAAATCCAAGCCTAGGATGCATAATATTCACTTTTAAGGCCTCTTGACTTGAATATCTATCCATAATCAGATGTTTACACAATTGATTGAACCATTATCCAAGTGGTTCAAGTATTGTCCATTGCATCTTTCCATTTTTGGCACAAAGGCACCATTGCCATTCTTGCAAAGTTCACTTTAATCATAAAGTCAATTTCTTGAGCCTCTAACTTGTTGTTCTAATCACACTCAACTTCTACAACTCAGAACAAACATGTTTAAAGTGATCAACCACTTTAGATAACTTGGTACAAGCATTGGAAACATGTTCTTCATGCTTGCTTCAAAAACAAGCAAGATAACCATAACATGTGATTCAAAATCTGAGTTGTTTGAAGTCTCAAACTTTCTCTATAAATAGAGAGGCCAATTGAAAGAGAAAGGAGTTAGAAAAAATAGAGATAAAAAGCCAGAAGTTTTATTGATAAACCTTTAAAATCTCATATTCACAAAAAGCCATAACAGTCCATAAAACTTCCACTCTTGAGTTTTAAAATCCAAATATCCAGAACTCTCACACTTTGAAAACTCTATCCAAGCATTTAAGAACCTCACATACATCACCTAGAAATTGTCCAAACTCAAGAACAAGCTTCTACAACACCTCTGCTTTCTTTTTCAAAGTTCAAGAATAGTCAAAACAACAAATCAAACTCAAAATATAAGATCCAACTCCAAGGTAAGTTTCTTGACTTTAGTTCTTCACTTCAAGCATCATTAGTAATTCCTTTTTTGGAGACAAAGTGTAGTAACCATTGTCCTTGAAGCTAATTTTTTGTTTATATTCCATTCTTTTCATTATGTGTTGAGAACTAACCCATGTATGCAGCAAAACAATGTTGAAATAGAAAAAATCACAGTATGAGTCGATACATACTGCTTTACAGGCCCAAAACAGAAGGAAAAAACAGTTTATGAGTCGACACAAAGCACGTATGAGTCGACACATGCAGTGTATGAGTCGACACATACCATTATGTTTCGACTCATACTGAGTTGATTTGGAAATACAGGGGCAAGGAAAGTTATGTGTCGATGCATGTGAGCTTGTGTCGACACATGATAGTTCAAAATGCATTTTTTTCCCTTCTTTTTACACTGTTTTTACATTTCCTTCATTATTATTCGATATGGTTGTAATATTTAAGTTCTTATTTCATCCCCATTTGTAAATTGTACCCCCATCCCCTAAATAATTTAATAGTGTAGGACTTTATTTTCCGCAATTTAACGCTTTCAAATACAAATGCTAGTAATTAGGGTTTTGTACGGCAAGACTAAAATCAACAAGTAGAAAACCTAATACAAGATAAAACAAACATGAAAATCAATACACTTGCACACAAGCACCCTTAGGGTTTCTCCACTTGGTTTCCTTATACAAAAACATCCATATTACGCATGTGAGGTATCTTAGCAAAAACAAGCAAATACAAGATCATAGTCCCTCGATGACGCTATCTAAGTTGCCTTACAAATGATCTCAGTCCCTCAATAATGCTAAGATACTTTGCAACATTGCTAATTATGGTTATACGATGACCCACGTTCGTCCCGTTTACATCCAAAGATAGGGTTGCTTACCAAATCAATGGTAAGAGAACAATATCAAAGGAAAAGAAAATGAACAAGAAAGACATTTGAGTAGGTAGATTGCCTTTAGTTACTTGCTCCATTTCAAAAACAAATATCCTTGCTATTTTCAAAACAAACAAACACATTTCCAAACATCTTACAAAAATTGAAAACATTTTCAAAAAGACAAACATCTTTGTATACATTCTTTTGAACGGGAATCATTACAAAGATTGCCTAAACAAATGGCCTCTTTTACAAAATACTTTCAAAAACCACACAAAGCACAATTTCAAACAAAAGCAAGTGATCTAGCAAGTAACTAAGAGCCCATGTAAAACCATGGATGAAAAGGGTGCTAACACCTTCCCTTTTCATAATCTACCCCCCAAACTCAAGAAAACATCTCAAAGGTCTTTCCTGTGATTTTTCACCTTTCCTTTTGGATAAAAGAAAAGTCGGTGGCGACTCTTGATAAACCGCAACATTTGCGATAAAACGCAAAACCCTCAAGTCAGTTCTCCCACCGTATCACAGAACTGGCGACTCTACTGGGGAATTTTTATAAAGTGGGGTTACCTTAGGGCTAGATCACATTTATTTGCTTACATTGTTTGACTTGTTTTCTTTACATTATGGTTCTTTGTTTGGGTTTGAAATCCTCTACCCGGATTTGGGATACATTATAGGTAAATAGCAATACATTGTGGAAACTGTGCGGGGTATACCGATATAGTCTAAGAAATAGCTATGTTAGTGTGACATATTTGTGGGTACCGGTAGCCTTTGAGTCAATCAAAGAGAATACGGGGCCGCTGAGTGATGTCATGAAGCACTAATGAACTTCTAGAACCCTTTTCTTGACCAACTTGGCCTTTAGGATGTAGTGAGATGACCGGCTTTGGTGAAGTCCGAAGTTGGTATATAATCGATACTACACTCATTGAGGGTTGGTTTCTTGGGATATTTTGGTCGCCATTAAAGAGGCTGGAGCTGAAACAATGACCAAGGAAACAATCCGGTGATATTGAGCTCCTTGGAACCCGGTTACTATTATTAGGACAGGTTTAAGCCATCTAAACTTCAAGAGGGTACTTACCTATAAAACCCCATGCAAGCCTAAACTAAGAACTTGTTTGCTTTGCTTGTATATTCATACTTGTACATAACATCATGGACATCATGAGCATCATATGCATCCACTAACCATTTCAAGGATTTTGGAGATTCATCTTTGTTCTTGTTTTGTAGGATATGGATTCACTTCGCATGAAAACTATCCAAGTCAACCTTGTAAGAATTCCTCCACAACTCAAGGAGCTAGTTTCAAGGATCCCTAAGAACTCTTTGTTCATCGAGACATATGGTCGTCTACTCAACTTGGTCACCTCCAACACAGATAAGGATATGATGAAGGTTCTCTTCCAGTTCTTTGATCATTTGCACCATTGCTTCACATTTCCCGACTATCAGCTTGTGCCCACTTTGTAAGAATTCTCTCAACTCTTGAGGATTCCCATTCTCAATCAACTACCTTTCAATGGTACTGAAAGAGACCCAAATCCAGAATAGATTGCTCAAGCTCTGCACTTGCACTCATCTGATGTCACAACTTATTGGGAAACTAGAAGTGGTGTCAAAGGCTTCTTAGCAAAGTTTCTGTTTGAGAAAGCCCAAAGCTGTTGGAATTCCTTATACTTACAAGCCTTTGAGGAAATTGTGGCTCTACTCATCTATGGGATGGTTTTGTTTCCCAATCCTGACCAACTCATAGATGTGAGTGCCGTCAAAATCTTCATGTCACGCAACCCGGTGCCTACATTGCTAAGAGATATCCTACACTATTTTCACACTCGCACAATGAGGAAAATAAGTGTCCTTATGTGTTGCACTCCTCTCCTGGCAAGATGGTTTATTTCTCATCTTCCCCAGTCAGTCTTAAAGAATGAGCAAGGATTAAGGTGGTCACAAAGGTTAATGACGCTCAAACATTCAGATATTCATTGGTGTTCCCGATCCAAAGAGAATGTTATCATTGTTGACCGTTGTGGGGAATTCCATGATGTCCCCCTACTTGGAATTAGGGGAGGCATCACCTACAACCCATGCTTAGATCTAAGACAGTTTGGTTATGCCCGAAGGGATGGCCCGCATGAGATGTTGATTCAAGGCTTGGTATTCGACTACGACAATGACGATCAAGGTCTTCCCCAGAGATTCATCCGAGCATGGAAGATGCTAAACAAGGTGGATAGTAAGACTTTGGGACATAAGAATTCCACCCCTCTTGAGCCTTAACTCAAGTGGGTACAAACCCGCGCTCAAAGTCTCATGATGCCTTATCCTTCCATCCTCCCGGTGATCATTGAGCCTGTTAAGGAAGGAGATGTTCCATACACTATCCTACATCCTGACATGCCCACATCTCTTGAAGACCTACAAAGGGATTGGATACAATTCAAAGGAGAGTGAGATACTTTCGAAGCCCAATTCTACGCAAGCGAGAAGAAGGTTTTGGAACTCACTAGGCTACTTCATGAGGAGAAGACTCTAAATGTCTACATTGCACCAAAGAGGATGCTCACTAATTTTTTATCTTAGAGTGTTGTATTATTTTGCCCAAGGGGAATTGATGTACTCAAACTCTATCTTATTAATATAACGTGTGTTTCTTTTTTTCTAAAACAAACTTGAATCTTTAAAAATCCTTGAAAACATTACATATGCACATATCATTCATCATGACATAAACAGGTCTTTTGTAACGAGTTTCCTCATCTCTCTACTGTTTATTTCAGTAAGATGGATCTCGAACAGATAGTCAAGGATCTTCAAGTTCAAAACACGCAGTTTCAACAGTTACTCATGACCCTATCCAAGGGGCAAGAAGAGTTGAAGACTCTGCTAGCTGAAGAAAGAAAGAAGAAAACAAAGAAAGCCACTAGGGTTTTGAACATGGGGAGAAGGTTTCAGGGACATACTAGAAGAACCTTGAATTTTGAAACCACTTTCGGGGAAGGAGAAGGGAAAGGAAAAGAAACAGCGGTTCCATCAGAATCTGAAGAGGAGGAAGAAGAGGAAGACTACTCTGAGGAACAGTATCCTCCGGCAGATGATAAGTACAAACATCTTGAAGAGCGTTTGAGCGCTATGGAAATACAAAAGGTGCCAGGTCTAGACTTTGAAGAATTGGGATTAGTGTCAGGAATTGTGATCCCACCAAAGTTCAAAGTGTCGTTGTTTGCAAAATATGATGAGGTGTCATGTCCTAAGATGCACCTCCGATCATATGTGAGAAAAATCCATCCGCACTCCGTCGATAAAGACTTGTGGGTACATTTTTTCCAAGATAGCATATCTGGAACACAACTCGATTGGTTTTACCAATTAGAAAGGGCCAACGCCCACAACTGGGAAGATCTTGTCACAACTTTCTATAAGTAATACCAATATAATGCAGATTTGGCGCCTACTCGTACTCAACTTTAGAGTATGGCCATGGCTTCCAATGAGCGTTTCAAGGATTACACGCAGAAATGGAGAGATCTAGCTGGGAGAGTGTAACCCTCTCTGTCTGAAAGGGAATTGGTGGACATGTTCTTAGGCACTCTATCGGGCCCTTTCTTCAACCATCTGATTAGAAGCTCATCTGCAGGATTTACTGAGTTAATACTAACCGAAGAGAGGGTGGAAGCTGGCATAAAAAGTGGAAAGATTCAGTAGGATTCATCTGCCTCTACAGCTGTGAGAAAGCCTTTCACTGGGAAGAAGGAGGTATTTGCTGTTTATCCACAAAGGAACCAAGGGAGAGCTGAACACCGACCAATGGTAGGGGCTGTTATGATCCCAAAGCCTACATCTGATCAACCAAGAAGTAATCAACCGAGAGTGGAAAGGCCAATCTGGCAATTCACCAGAATCAATATGACTCTAGCCTAGGTTTTACGGCACCTTCTGAAATCCAATTTGGCAACTCTAAAAGAATCTCCAAAGAACCCCAACACAGTGTCCCCTCATTATCACCCAAATTCCCATTGCGCATATCATTCTGAAAGTCCGGGTCATGACACTAATAACTGTCGGGCCCTGAAAAACAGAATTCAAGACCTTATAGAGGCAAAAGAGGTTGAGTTTGATGCGCCCGAGAGGCCAAACGTCATTTCTACTCCTATGCCTAGACATGGCCACCACACCAATGTTGTTGAAGAAGATTTGTTTATTACCACAATTGATGAACTCTTGACTCCACTTCCAATCATTAAGATAAACTTGTTGAAAGCCGGTGTATTATTGGGTTGTAATGAAGACTGCCATCTTTTCTTATCCTCACCAACTGATTTCCTTTTGTTCACAGGCATTCAACGCTTGATAGACAACCAAGAGATTTTGTTTGAAAGTACTCCTGTTTCACCTGTTCTTGTTGAAGACGTTTCAATCATCACCATATCCGCCAATTCTTCCAAGGGCCCCAAAAGACCCGTTAGGATTACATCGGTTCCAAAAACTACTCCTCTTATAATCACAATGCTCGGGCCAGTCCCGTATGAATCAGACAAAACGGTGTCGTGGAATTACGGTGGAGACATCTACTACCATGGTATCAAACAAGATAGGCTGGCCGCCGAAGAGATGAGCTCCGAAGAAGACTCCGACATTAGAAATATTATCGGAACCAGTAAGATTACCCGAAGCGGTAGAATCTTCTCTCCAGAAATTTCCCCCCCAAAGGCAGTTTTTGGACCCATGGCTACTCCAAAGGTTATCTCTGTACCAATAATCATATCTGCAAGTGCTCCTATTGACAAAGACGACACAACCCCTGCTATCATTCCTACCAACACTCCTACTGCTGAAACTCGAGGAAAAAGTATTCAAGTAGAGTCTGTCCGGATGAAGGCTCAACCATTGACTATCCGTGAAACCTCCAAGAAGGAAATGGAGGAGATCCTGAGAATAATAAATAAGAGAATCTATGACGTAGTTGAACAGTTGGGGAAAACTCCCTCCAAAATCTCCAAGATGGCATTGTTGCTGTGTTCTGAGGCACGTGCGAAAGCCTTGGTGAAGTTTCTAAAGATAACTCATGTGCCTCAGGAGACATCTGCTGACCAATTTCAAGATTGCGTGGCTAGCTTGATGGTGGATAATGGGCTAGGCTTCTCGGATGCTGATCTGACACCAAGGGGAAGAAAGCACAACGAGGCATTTCATGTCTCTATAGAATGTAGAGGAACAACTATGGCCCATGTCTTGGTGGACATTGGCTCATCTTTGAATGTTTTACCGAAGAAAGCTCTTGACAGATTAGACTACGAATGACTGACGTTGAAACCCAGTAACATAGTCATGAGAGCGTTTGATGGCTCAAAGAGGATGGTGCACAGGGAGGTGGATATCCCCATAAAGGTTGGGACTCAAACTTTCAACTCAACCTTCTATGTAATGGACATCCGCCCCTCTTACTCCTGTCTTCTAGGACGACCATGGATCCATAATGCCGGTGCTGTCACCTCTACACTACACTAGATGCTAAAATATCCGGTCCATGGAAAGATTATCGCTGTCCACGGAGAGGAAGAGTATATGATTAGCCACCTCAATTCTTTTCGGTATGTGGAATTGGATGGCGAGTTCATTGAAAATCCTTTTCAACATTTCGAAGAGGTTCCCCAAGAGGTAGCAGTAACTAAGACTGTATCCCATATTCCCAAGATTACGAGACCTCCGCTCCGGATGTCATCTCTAAAGGACGCCAAAGCAGTAGGAGAGGAAGGAGGATGCACCATCTGGGGGCAACTTCTGGATATTCTGTATAAATCTGACATGTTTGGTCTAGGGTTCACTTCAAGTGCTCAGAAGGTTGCGCGCCGTGCCTGTGCTGGAGGGCCACCCTTGAAGATTAGCAATCGAGAGGTCAATACGGTGGAATATGGTGAAGAGGATTTCAGCTTGGAGGATTGGATCTTTCCTACTATCAACGGAGGACTTCGCAATTGGGAAGCCAGAGACTTTGTCCCAATAACTTTCATCCCTCAGTAATTTATCTTTACATTTCTGTTGGACTTGTAATATTCACAAATAATTCGCACATTTAAAACCTTGTGTCTTGCCCGAGGCACAATGGTCCATTTGTAAGGGTTTTTATTTCATCTTCATATGACATTCAATGAATCATGGACGTTTTTCACATACAAACTTTTGTGCTCATTGTTTTTTCTTTTACATTTTATTTTTTTAAAAGGATGGCTATACCCTTACACACAACCGCACTCACAAATACAGGTACCCGTCCACTCTAGATCCCATGGGTAACGATACTGCTATGGCCTTTTGTAACTCTGAGGATCTAATCTACCAAGCCCAAGACGAAGGTGAGGTACCAGGGGAACTTTCCAGATTGCTACAACAAGAGGAAAGAGCCATTCAACCTCACGAGGAACCTGTGGATACAATCAATCTGGGTACCAAGGAGGATAAAAAATAGGTCAAGGTGGGTGTCAATCTTGAGCCTAGTGTCAAGGAGCGTCTGATTCAGCTGTTGCATGATTATGTTGAGATCTTTGCCTGGTCATATGAAGACATGCCAGGAATTGATACATTATGGTACATCGTCTGCCAACAAGAGAAGACTGTCCACCAGTAAAACAAAAAGTCCACCGCATGATACCTGACATTTCGGAGAAGATCAAAGCAGAAGTCATGAAACAATTCAATACTGGATTCTTGGCTGTCACTTCATATCCTCAATGGGTTTCCAACATTGTTCCCGTACCTAAAAAAGATGGAAAAGTACGAATGTGCGTGGATTATAGAGATTTGAATAGGGCGAGCCCTAAAGATGATTTTCCACTCCCCCACATCGATATCCTGGTTGACAATACCGCACAACACAAAGTGTTTTCCTTCATGGACGGATACTCAGGTTATAACCAAATCAAAATGGCACATGAGGACATGGAGAAAACTACATTTGTCATACAGTGGGGTACATTCTGCTACAAGGTGATGCCATTTGGATTGAAGAATGCTGGGGCAACCTATCAACACGCCATGGTAGCTTTATTTCATGATATGATACATCATGAAATAGAGGTCTACGTAGACGATATGATAGCCAGATCACAAACGGAAGAAGAACACCTTGATCACTTACAAAAGTTGTTTGAGAGACTGAAGAAGTATAAGCTGAGGTTGAATCCAAACAAGTGCACGTTTGGAGTATGGTCCGGTAAACTCCTAGGTTTTGTCGTCAGTAACAAAGGTATTAAGGTCGATCCTGCCAAAGTTAAAGAAATACAAGAGATGCCTGCTCCTTGTACTGAGAAGGAAGTTAGAGGATTCTTGGGACACTTGAACTATATTGCCAGATTCATTTCTCACTTAACAGCTACTTGTGAGCCAATCTTCAAGCTATTGAAGAAAGATCAAGTAGTCAGATGGAATGATGAATGCCAAGTTGCTTTTGACAAAATCAAAGAATACTTACAAGATCCTCATGTGTTGATACCACCAGTCGAGGGAAGACTGTTGATTATGTATCTGACTGTTTTAGAAAACTCAATGGGGTGTGTATTGGGGCAGCATGACGAGTTTGGCCGAAAAGAGCACGCTATTTACTACCTGAGCAAAAATTTTACCGATTGTGAAACCAGATATTCACTGCTCGAGAAAACTTGTTGCGCTCTGGCATGGGATGCTCGCCGGCTAAGACAGTATATGATGACTCATACTACCTTGTTGATATCTAAGATGGATCCGATAAAGTACATCTTTAAAAATCCTGCTCTGTCTGGAAGAATAGCTAGATGGCAGATGATCCTAACAGAATATGACATACAATATACCACCCAGAAAGCTATAAAGGGCAGTGTATTGGCTGATCACCTTGCTCATCAAGTTGTAGAAGACTATCAATCCATGAAGTTTGAATTCCCGGATGAAGACATCATGACATTAGACAACTGTGAAAAAATCAGACCATATGATGGACCTGAATAAGGATCCTGATGGACTCTATTCTTTGATAGGGCATCCAATGCACTTGGTAATGGTATCGGTGTTGTACTCATATCTCCGGAAGGGTGTCGTACTAATTTTACTGCCAGACTTTGCTTCAACTGTATGAACAACATGGCAGAGTATGAAGCATGCATCTTCGGTCTCAGAGCTTCCATAGACTTGGGAATCAAATCCTTAGACGTGTTTGGAGATTTAACTTTGGTCATCAGTCAGATCAAAGGGGAGTGGGACACGAAGCACCTAAACCTTATCCCTTACAAAGAACATGTTTTGACATTGCTACCACATTTTGAGAAGATTACCTTCGAGCATTTCCCGCGAGAAGAAAATCAGCTAGCAGATGCTCTAGCCACAATGTCATCTATGTTTAAACTTAATTGGAATAACGAGGCTCCCCAGATCACCATCGAACGAATGGACGAACCAGCACACTGTTACGAGATTAATACTTAAGAAGTAGTGGACCGGCCTTGGTTTCACAAAGTCAAGAGGTATCTCGAGGATCAAGAATATCCAGAAGGAGCTTCAATCAATTATAAGAAGTTCTTAAGGAGATTCTATGCTAAGTTCTTCCTTAGTAACGACATCCTATACAAACGCAATCGCGACTCCATTTTACTTTGGTGTATGGATAAGGTTGAAGCTGAAAAATCATGGCTGAATTACACGAAGGTGCTTTTGGCACTCACTCCAGTGGGCATACGATGGCGAAGAAAATCCTATGGGAAGGCTATTATTGGTCTACCATGGAGGCAGATTGCTATCAACACTCTCGGACCTGCCATAAGTGTCAAATTTATATCGACAAGGTGCATGTACCTCTGGTTCCTCTGAATGTCTTGACGGCTCCTTGCCCCTTTGCTATGTGGGGAGTTGATATGATTGGAGAAATCAAGCCCACGGCCTCCAATGGACACCGCTTCATCCTAGTGGCCATTGACTATTTTACAAAATGGGTCGTAGTAACTTCCTTCGCATCCGTTACCAAGAATTTTGTTGCCCGCTTCATCAAGAAAAATCTCATTTTCCGGTACGGTATCCCGGAAAGGATCATCACTGACAATGGTATAAATCTCAACACTATGATCACCGCATTATGCAAGCAATTCAAGATTTAGCATCATAATTCTTCCCCCTATCGGCCAAAGATGAATGGTGATGTTGAGGCTGCAAATAAAAACATTAAAAAGATCATACAAAAGATGACAATCACATACAAAGACTGGCATGAGATGCTACCATTTTCTCTCCACGGGTACCGTACCACGGCTCGCACATCAACCAGGGCAACACCTTATTCTTTGGTATATGGCATGGAAGTTGTGTTGCCTATTGAGGTCCAAATCCCCTCTTTGAGAATCATGAAGGATGCAGGTTTGAATGAAGACGATTGGATCCAGACTCGACTTGATCAACTGAACTTAATTGATGAAAAAAGACTCACTACTATTTACCATGGTCAGATGCATCAGAAACGGATGATCAAGGCTTTCAACAAGAAAGTCAGACGCCAAGTATATCAAGTTAGGGATCTAGTGATCAAACGTACCATTTTGCCACAAAGTGATACCAGGGGAAAATGGACTCCTACATATGAAGGACCGTTTGTAATCAAGAACATATTCTCTGGTGGGGCAATGATCTTGACCACCATGGAAGGTGACGATCTACCGCACCCTGCAAACGCAGACATAGTCAAAAGATACTACGCATAAGAGACCCGCTAGGTTGACACACCTAGGAAAAACAAGGGCATCCCGACGAACCAAAAACGTTCGGGCAAAAAATAGGGATAAAATAAATAAAAAATTGTACACCCGGCAAGTTGAAAACCCGAAAGGGCGACTTGGGCAAAAACGGGTTTCCCGGTGGACTGAAAACCCGAAAGGGCGGTCCAGGCAAAAGTTATGGAATTAAAGCATATGAGTATGTCCCGTCAGATCACTTAACAGACAACATTTGACTTCCACTGACAAACTCGGAGTTTCTGATCAATTCAATCATCTTCGGACGAAGCATCAAATAGACAAGATACTCGGAGAATGCAAAGGCTATAGCAGAATGGTAACCCCATGGGATTATTACACATAGCTATCTTTCTTTGTATAAATTTTTCTTGTTTTATGGCACAATTCTCTTACTAGAATGTTTATCTCCTTTATACAAAATACTTATTCAAAGTCAATACAAAGATACCTCTTTGAAAGTACAGAAAACTATTTGTATTTTTCTTTACACTTGTGTTTTATTTGCAAAAACGTCCAATAATTCATTAATAAACATATGCATTTGAACATAATTACTGTTTACAAATAAACAAATTGAGAAATAAAACTATTGATAGGTTGAAAGAACAGGAAAATGTCTCTAGGCTATTCCATAAGTAATCCCCACAGTACGTTATTTAGATCCCCAGCGGAACAAATTTCAAATTATTAATCCCCAGTAGAAATCATCAAATTTCTCAGGATTCCCCAAGCAAATCTTACAAGCAGTACACAGCATTTCCCTCACAATAGAATTTACTTCTCTCAACAAGAGTTTGTCAGTATTTCAACTTTAAGACATTGAAATTTCAACGCATCCTCAGCAGCATTCAAGGATTTATTCTCCTCAATCAAACAGCAATACAGCAAATCAACTTACATGCGCATACATTACATCCACATATCATAAACATTGATA
The DNA here is from genome assembly GCA_948472305.1 of Vicia faba. Classification (NCBI taxonomy): domain Eukaryota; kingdom Viridiplantae; phylum Streptophyta; class Magnoliopsida; order Fabales; family Fabaceae; genus Vicia; species Vicia faba. The sequence continues at coordinate 192,344,246 of OX451739.1, read as the reverse complement.
AAGCAAACGCATAGTGTTGTACCTCAAAATTTGCCCTCCCATATTCTTCAAGTTTGTCAAGGATCATCTTCAAAATGGTTCAAGACTTCTCAAGGATTGCACAGTTCAAATGCCTCCTAAGCCAGTCAAAATTAGGGTTTTGGTTCTCTCAAAGAATTTGAGGTTTTCAAGGGCTAAATCAAGACATATATGCCCATATACATTGCCAAGCATCTACATGCCAAGTTTCAAGACTCATAGTGGCAAATTGCACAGTCAAAAGCCTTATTTGCTTTACAGTCAACTGCAGGGGTAAAATGGTCATTTCACAGTCAAAAGTCAAAAAATTTGGTCAACATCTTATTTTTAGTTCACAATCATCATTTGATCAAGTCTTGATCATGATTCCTCAAGAATGGCTCAAAAATCATCAAAGATGCAAAAGTTATTATTTTTGGACAGTAGAAAAGTCAACTGTATCTTGACCAAGGCATAACTTTTTCATGGTTCATCAGAAAAATCCCATCCAATGCTCATTTTGAAGGGGATGACATTTCCTACAACTCATCTTCACATTCCAAGTCCAAGAAATGCTCTCACAAAAAGTTATCAATTTCTACATTATAGGTCAATTTCAAAAGTCAACAAAAATGCACTTTAAGTCAAAGCCCATAACTTGAGATTGGTAACTCCAAATGACATGGGACCAAAGGCATTTGTTATAGGACTTCAAGACCTTTCCAAAATGTCCAAGAACATGTTCATATGATCAAAATTGAGCAAGATATGCATTGGAGAAGTTGGGAAATTTTCATGAATGTGCAAAAGTCAACTTTGCTCAAAACACATCATTTTTGCTAATGGGCCTCAATTTCCTTCTTGAAACTTTGTCCAAAGCCTATGCACGACCCATCAAGCCTAAATTGATTTATTTTCTTATTTTTATTAATTAATTGGATTTTAAATTGATTTTTAATTCATTTAATTAATTTAAAATGTAGGAAATTCAAAGATGTGATTTTTTCAATCTTTTGTGAAGCAAATAAACTCAGGGCAAGCTGGAAAATTCGTATATCAATCAAGGACATCAAAATCTCCATGTTTGGCAAGTTTTCTCAATCAAAAAGATTGAAAAATATTTGATTTTCAATCAAATATTGGAACATCAATGCAAGGGATTTCTTGTGCAAGATTTGACCTAAAACCATTCTACTATAAGTGCATAAGCTAAACCTAATTCCTAACACGTGAGAATTCTGCATACAAAGTCATAACCATATTCAAAAAAATCAAGAAAAAAGCCAAAATTGTTTTCAATCTTCCAGGGCAATTCAAAGCGTTTTAGTGATTCAAACACATTGCTGGAGCTCTCAGTAACATTTTGCAATCAAAATCATACGCTAGAACTCAAGAAATCGCTCTACCCAGTCACACGGTTTAACTTTCTTTCTCAGAATCGAAATCCATATTCCATGCATCATTAACACAATTTGTTGTTTGTTTTGTATTGTATGAATCCACAGGAAGCTTTTTACATGGTTTAATTGCATTATAACACGCAGAATCGTGACTTGCCATTAACGAATTTTAGGGTTCTTGAGGTTTTGAATTGGGGCTTTCCACATCCAGTAAAATCAGAACTTCTCGTGCCTATGGTTGAATTCGTCAAGGCCAGACGAATCAAACCCCATGCTCGCGAACAATTTCTATTTAACGTACGCCTAATCGCTATTAATCGTGCTTGTAGGTTGTGGGGGTTAAAAACCCCCGCTATTTGATATGTTTTGTGCAGGTAATTGAAGAAGACGATGACGCGTTGATATGCTATTGGTGGTTTCAAAAAGATGGCGCACGTTTTGTTTGTCCTTCAGGACGTTATTTGTTTTATATATTATAATTAATCATCACTATGTGAACAAAGCATGCAGCGTGGTGTGGTGGTTGGTGATCTGTCCAATAACCATTGGGACCTGGGTTCGATTCCCAGGTCCCCCAAATATTGTTTCTATTTTTTAATAACATGTTCCTATGCAGGCCTTGCCAATATATTCCACCATGAACCTTCAATGATCAGCATGCCAAGTGGCCACAAATGTGAATCCAAAGGCCAGAGATGGAGGATCATGGTGTTCCTCAGTCAACATGCACGTAGACCATTCAGAAAGTCAACGCAGGCCTGAGCTTAGTGGGCCATAAACTGCAATCAACACCTCCACACATGGGCCAGCACCCCCCCTGGTTTCTATTTTCTCTTTTATTTTCTTTCTTTTTATTTTCTTTTAATTATAATTATTATCATTATTATTATTAACTAACAAATAATTATTTTTTATAATTAATTCAGAAAACCATATTTTTTATTATATTATTATTATTTATTAATTTCAATTATTATTTTGTAAATAAACACTAACATGAATTAATTTAGTTTAATTAGGTTTAATTTTAATTTTCTTTTACAATAAATAAAATAAATTAGACTTAGGTTTTTTCTAACTTTTGACTTTTAATTTCTTTTTATTTTATTTCATTAAAAACATAAAACCACAAAAATACTTTTTCTTGTAAATAATTAATTAATTAGTAAATTAGGTTTAATATTTAATTTAATTGCAAAAAAGGACCAAATTGCATTCTTTTCTCAAAAAGGGTCAAAACCCTAAGGACGTCCCGATTCAATTCTTTCGCGCGCATATTTATTTTTAATTCTTATTTTGATCATTATTTATGTATCTGTTTCCGAGGATGTAATAGTTAATTAGGCTTTATCGCTTTCTTTTATTTTCTCGCAATTTATATTTTCAAGGGTTATGTTTTTGGCGATGTAAATACCCGACGCCTTGTAATAGCGTAGATTCAACTTTCCGCAATTTATTTTCCGCACTCTTAACTGTTAATATGCATGCAAGACTTGCTTGAAAAATAAAACCAACTCGTAGCTCACAAATACATGTGCAAAGATAATATGAACTGAATCCTGACACACATGCACATGCCACTCCTAGGGTACGCCTCACTTGGTTGCCTCGACGTGGTCGTCAAGTATAGGGTGTTTTAGAGGTCGCCCTCTTGTCTAAAGATCCAGTTGCCTCGAAACGGTTGCCTCAGATAAAAAGGATCTAGGATATTAGGGTTACCGCTAAGGCGTCCTACTATTGCTTTGGTGACCACACATGTCCCTATAATCGAATTGACCCGAATAACTCCAATGACGGTGCTACCTACTTCTCAATAGTGGGATAGTACTGTCTAAAGGACTCTTACACAGCCTAATTCCTTAGAGTAGGTAGATTTCTCCTGGGTACTTGCTCTTTCAAAAAACAAAAACATCTTTTCGCACCTACACTTTCAAAAGGTTTTCAAACAAATACTTCATACACTCTTGAGGACTGATACAAGAGTTACCTAGAAGTTTTCCAAACTAAACTTTTTCAAACCCACACATACTTGAAAAGCAAACAATTTTTGAAAACATAGTGAGCAAGTACCTAAGAGCCCGTGGATAACCACGGATAGAAAGGGTGCTAACACCTTCCCTTTCTATAAATCTACCTCCCGAACCGAGAGACATCTCGAAAAAGGAATTTTGTTGTGCTTTTGTCCTTTCCATGTTGGAGAACATAAAAGACGGTGGCGACTCTTGCTTACCGCGACATTTCGCAAACCAGCTTAAAAAACAGTCAGTTCTATTCCCACAGATCACAGAACTGGCGACTCTGCTGGGGATAATTTATAAGTGAGGTGTACCTTAGGATTAGACCACTCTTGTTTTCAATTGTATGTCTTGATTGCTTTTATATTTGTGGGCTTGCATCGGAGTTTCATAGATCCTAACCCGGATCTGAGGAATACCTTTTAGGTAGCATAAGTTGTGAGGGACCTGTCCGGCGTAGACAGACACGGGTGAAGCAGTAGCTACGTTGGTGTGACACCTTGGTCTGTACCGATATCCCTTGTGTTGGAACGAGGAGAATATGGGTCTTCTGAGGAGTCATTAAGCACCAACCGACCTTAGAACCCTAAATTGACCCAACTTGGCCATAGAACAGTAGCAGCATGCTACACTCATTGAGGCTAAACTCTCGCGATGGTTCTGGCCGCAAGAAAAGATTGCGACGCTGGAGTTATGACCGATTGAGGGTAGTCAGTGATATTGAGATCCTCTAGAACCCGGTTACTTGTGATAGGACAGGTTTTGAGCCCACCAACTTCAAGAGGGTAGTACCTAAACTTCATGCTGGCCTAAACTCTAAGGGCTGTCTTGTGTGACTTGTGTGCCTTCAAACTTGACTACTTGCATGTTCTTGTTACCTAACACATGAGTTTCTTGCAGGTTTTGTTTACAGTCCTTAATCTGGACTCATAACAGGGTTCACTTACATCACTCCACGCATAGCATAACATCATACCATCATACCATTGCATACATCCTGCATAAGGACTAACTCATTTCAAGGATCTCAAGGGCTTGTGATGCAGGTCATGATGAACCAAAATGTCTAGTAAAGGGCAAAGGGGATTTATTTTCCTCTAGCCAGGTTGATGACTTGAGTCAGGGGCTATGACCCACTCGATATGGTGAGCTTTGACTCTTGAAGAAGGACTCTCAACAACATGAAGTTCCTTCAATCAAGCCACCGGATTCAAATTCTAATGAGCTTCTCTGTTTACCCCATGAGATCCTTGAAAACATTGCATGCATATCATACATATCATTGCATTACATGTACACTTGTTACAGGTCACTTACCGTCTTCGCTGTTTATTTCAGCAATGGCTTTCCAACAAGACAACCAAGATCTTCATACTCAAGAGACTCAGTTCGGGGAAATCCTCCTAAATCTATCCAAGGGGCAGGAAGAGCTGAGAACACTCCTCAGGGGGAATTTGGCCAAGAAGGGTCCAGAAGACGATAAGGACGAACGGTTGAAACATCTGCAAGTTGAGGTGGATGCCATGAGAACCCAGATGCTGGGGAAAATGGCTCTTATCCAAGGCTTGGCTCGGGAGCAAGAAGAGTTGAGAACTATGGTCAACCAGCTTCACCAAGAGAGATACAACATGAAGCAAACAGTCCAAGTCAAGGACCAGGTCATTGATCAGCTTCCAAGAGGACAAGAGTCTGGTATGGTGAAGAATAGACCTCTCCAAATTGCTACCACTTCCCAGGTTCAACCACAACCTCGCCCAGAGGAACGGGTTGATCAGAGTAAGCCCCGAAGGAAATTTACCAAGCTCAACGCGTCGCTGTCTCAAGCTTTACAACACCTGCTGAGGTTGAATTTGGTAAATCTAAGGGCTCCTCCCCGGAATCCCAACATCTCTGCTCCTACTTATCATCCCAATAGAAGATGTGCATACCACTCTGATGGTCCGGGACATGACACAAACGACTGCTGGTCCCTAAAGAACAAGATCCAGGACCTGATTGATGAAGGAGCAGTGGAATTCACCCAAGATGGCCAGGCTGAGTTCTTCTACTATCCCTGCAAGATTCACCATTTGAAGTGACAAGTCCTGAGACGAGAAGACTTTTTGTCCATTAGAATTTTCAAGTTGTAATTTTCTTTTGATTGTTCAAACAATTATTGTCATAGCAAACTTTATTATTTCATTAATGCATCGCATATGTCTGTTTTGTGAATCAATCCATTCGTATTTCACTATAATTGCTTTCATTTTTTGTGATGATCAACTCTCAATTAAAAACTCTAAGCCTCTTGAGGGAGGATGACGAAAACGATACCACGATCTTTACAGTATGCTTTTGAACAGACCCCGCTGATGAGGTACAAGTATTGTTTCCAATCCTAAACACTGGAGTTATAAGGAAGATAATCCCTCGTCAACCCCTTCGAGCCAAAGAAGTAAGAGTTTTTCTTTTCACAAAAAAATTAAAACCCTTAATCATAACCTGGGGCAGGGTAGTTCTCTCAGTTGATCCAGGTGCACAATGAATGACATCAAAGAAGTCCTTACAAAACAAAAGACAGTGATGGTTCCGAATAATCATAAAGACAGACAGTCATTATCTCGCAGAAATAAAAGCCCAATAAGTCAAAACCTATGAAGGAGACTTACAAAACTGGGGCATCCCGCTGACTGTAATCACAAAAGAAACAGTTCAGGCAAAAAACAGGGATAATGAAATCAAAAAGAAAGAGGTCCTACAAACCCTCAACATAAAAGAACTGACTGCCTATTCAAAATAAATTGTCAACATCCGAACCATCATTGGAATATCAAAGCAAAGACTCAAACAAGGTCTAACGCACGATCAGCTGAGTTTAGGTTTGAAGAACATCACGAAGAGCGGGTGGGAACAAATAAAATTTGAGCCTTTATCCTTTGTTTCTTTAACCGTGAACCAGGCCACGTTATAACCCTTAAAAGTCCTAGCTGAAGCATGGGTTAGTTCGAAAGCATACTGTTACAAAAGGTATCCTGACTCCTTAAGGCTTGCTGTAAAATACTGAGTTGACATCACATTTTTGCAAAATTTGCTTGTTTTACTGAAAAATGCATTTTCAAAAACTTCAAGACAGACATAAGCTTTGAATTTCTGATATAACATTGTTTGCATATGACTATTTGTTCGAACAACAGAGAAATTCGCACGATGAATATCTAAGTGAACAAAAGTACTCCCAATCAAGGGGCACAGCATAATCATGGTCTATCATCTGGGACAGTCCAGTCAAGATTCAAAGAATCTCTCAAATGCCAAGAAACCAGGGGCAAATCTCCATCTGAGTCACTTGGGGCATTCCAGCAACGAATCTTGCACGATCAGACATCTTCTGGTAGTACGGCAACACAACACTATTGACAGTGACAACTCCCTACATCCTGAGAGTATGGACATAGTCGGAAAAGTACTACGAATAATCAAAGACCCGCTAGGTTGACACACCTAGGAAAAATAAGGGATAAAAAAAAAAGAAAAATCTGTACACCCGACAAGTCGAAAACCTGAAAAGGCGGCTTGGGCAAAAATGGGTATCCCGGTGGACTGAAAACCTGAAATGGCGGTCCAGGCAAAAATTAGGGATCAAAGCGTACGACTATGTCCCGGTATTTCGTCACTTGCTTACCAGAAGAAGAATTGTCAACCGGCAGTTATCAAGGCCTCCACAGGTACCTTCTCCCGCAGAAGCTGGGGCAATAATAATTGTCTGAGTGGTTTAGTTGCTCTATCCACAGGTACAAGGTAGGTTCAGTTGAAGAGTATGATCAAGATACCTTCACTCCCCGCAGAGTAAGACAAGGTTCAGCAATACTCTCCCCCGAGCAGAGTTGGCCTCCCGTCAGCCCTAAAAAGGCACATTATTCTCCACCAAGTCAGCGACACTCTCTCCAAGCAGAGTTAGTCTACTGTCAACCTTAAGGAAGTGGGATATCCCCAGAAAATCTCAATATTCCCCAGCGGAGTATGCAAATGTTCCCAAGCAAGCATCCCCGGTAGTCTTAATATAAGATTGTTCCCCGGCGGAATACCAGACACCCCAGTGGAATCATCTCCCTAGTATAGTCCAAAAGTTTCCCCAGGAGAGTTGAACCATCTCCCCAGTAGATTCTGGAAGCTTATCCCCAGTATATTCTGGAAGCTTATCACCTGCAGAGTACAACGTATCTCTCCCCGACCATATTCAGAGGTTATTCCCCACCAGAGCCTATAACTGGGTTATCCTCAGCTAATTACAACGAAAAGATCGTCCTCGGCGAAGTTCTTCCTATCCCCCAACGGAGTTCATCAAATCTTCCAACATAACTTATCAACGGAATCCCCAACGGAGTTATCATCAAAATCTCAGCGAAGTATCTCTTCCCACAGAGTAATTCTCCGCAGAGTAATCTCTCCAACAAGTTTATTCCCCAACGGAGTCATCTTCTCCTACCGGTTTATTCTTGCCATCGTCATCCCCAGCGGAAACAAAGAACTTTACTCTTTAACATCAGCCCAGGATTCAACAAACTCCCGGCATTCGTCAAGGATTTATTTTCCTAGACGAAAATACATTCATAGACATTTCACATTTCATACATCCTTCTTACATACATGATAAAGTGCATACGACACGATCTCATTTATTTTTGAGAACATCATGACATCATGCATCTCATACATCATGACATTGCGTACAACTGATGTTTTGCCTTTTCAGGAAAAAGGTCAATCCAAAGATGATTACTATTAATTGTCACTAATTCCATATTCAATACCTGTATCTAGCCAGGGCATATCTGTGAGTGATTGATTGTAGATTTGATACCTGTATCCAGCAAGGGCATATCTACAGGAAGAGTTTAGAGATTCGATACCTGTATCCAGCCAGGGCATATCTGTAGACGACCAATTCCAGATTCGATTCCTGTATCTAGCCAGGGCATATCTGTGAGTGATTGATTGTAGATTCAATACCTGTATCCAGGCAGGGCATATCTACATGAAGAGTTTAGAGATTCGATACCTGTATCCAGCCAGGGCATATCTGTAGACGACCAATTCCAGATTCGATTCCTGTATCTAGCCAGGGCATATCTGTGAGTAATTGATTATAGATTCGATACCTGTATCCAGCCAGGGCATATCTACATGAAGAGTTTAGAGATTCGATACCTATATCCAGCCAGGGCATATCTATAGACGACCAATTCCAAATTCGATTCCTGTATCTAGCCAGGGCATATCTGTGAGTGATTGATTGTAGATTCGATACCTGTATCCAGCCAGGGCATATCTACATGAAGAGTTTAGAGATTCGATACCTGTATCCAGCCAGGGCATATCTGTAGACGACCAATTCCAGATTCGATTCCTGTATCTAGCCAGGGCATATCTGTGAGTGATTGATTGTAGATTTGATACCTGTATCCAGCCAGGGCATATCTACATAAAGAGTTTAGAGATTCGATACTTGTATCCAGCCAGGGCATATCTGTAGACGACTAATTCCGGATTCGATACCTGTATCTAGCCAGGGCATATCTATGAGTGATTGATTGTAGATTCGATACCTGTATCCAGCCAGGGCATATCTACATGAAGAGTTTAGAGATTCGATACCTATATCCAGCCAGGGCATATCTGTAGACGACTAATTCAAGATTCAATACCTGTATCCAGCCAGGGTATATCTGTGAGTGATTGATTGTAGATTCGATACCTGTATCCATCCAGGGCATATCTACATGAAGAGTTTAGAGATTCGATACCTGTATCCAGCCAGGGCATATCTGTAGACGACTAATTCCGGATTCGATACCTGTATCCAGCCAGGGCATATCTGTGAGTGATTGATTGTAGATTCGATACCTGTATCTAGCCAGGGCATGTCTGCATGAAGAGTTTAGAGATTCGATACTTGTATCCAGCCAGGGCATATCTGTAGACGACCAGTTCCAGATTCGATACCTGTTTCTAGCCAGGGCATATCTGTGAGCGATTGATTATGGATTCGACACCTGTATCTAGCCAAGGCATGTCTACATGAAGAGTTTAGAGATTCGACACCTGTATCTAGCCAGGGAATATCTGTAGACGACCAGTTCCGGATTCGATACCTGTATCTAGCTAGGGCATATCTGTGGGCGACTAATTCCAGACTCGATACCTGTATCCAGCCAGGGCATATCTGTAGACGACAAATTCCAAATTTGGTACCTGTATCTAGCCAGGGCATATCTGTGAGCGATTGATTGTTGATTCGATACCTGTATCTAACCAGGGCATATCTGCATGAAGAGTTTGAAGATCAACCCCTGTAACAGGCCAGGAAATTATCTTTCTTTCTCAGGTACGCAAATTCTCGCTAAGGAATCTCTTACGCGATCGACACCCCTAGATGGCATCTTTAAGCCCATCTCCACCACTATCCATTACATTTCCAAATGGCATTTATAAGCCCATTCCCGACAAGGTTCTGTCACATCTTCAGATGGCATCTATAAGCCCATCCTCCCATCCATCATATCTCCAAATGGCATCTGTAAGCCCATTCCAGCCATCACATTGCTGATACCACACTATGCGAGTGCAAATTTCTGGGCACTCTAGTGTTCAATCATCTTCCACCCTCGGATCACGAAAGGCACACAAGCCAATCTACATCCTCAGGTTTAAGAAGATTGAACAGGGGCAACTGTTGTACCCTAAAATTTTCCCTCCCATATTCTTCAAGTTTGTCAAGGATCATCTTCAAAATGGTTCAAGACTTCTCAAGGATTGCACAGTTCAAATGCCTCATAAGCCAGTCAAAATTAGGGTTTTGGTTCTCTCAAAGAATTTGAGGTTTTCAAGGGCTCAATCAAGACATATATGCCCATATACATTGCCAAGCATCTACATGTGAAGTTTCAAGACTCATAGTGGCAAATTGCACAGTCAAAAGCCCTATTTGCTTTACAGTCAACTACAGGGGTAAAATGGTCATTTCACAGTCAAAAGTCAAAAAATTTGGTCAACATATTATTTTGAGTTCACAATCATCATTTGATCAAGTCTTGATCATGATTCCTCAAGAATGGCTCAAAAATCATCAAAGATGCAAAAGTTACTATTTTTGGACAGTAGAAAAGTCAACTGTATCTTGACCAAGGCATAACTTTTTCATGGTTCATTATAAAAATCCCATCCAATGCTCATTTTGAAGGGGATGACATTTCCTACAACTCATCTTCACATTCCAAGTCCAAGAAATTCTCTCACAAAAAGTTATCAATTTCTACATTATAGGTCAATTTCAAAAGTCAACAAAAATGCACTTTAAGTTAAAGACCATAACTTGAGATTGGTAAATCCAAATGACATGGGACCAAAGGCATTGGTTAGAGAACTTCAAGACCTTTCCAAAATGTCCAAGAACATGTTCATATGATCAAAATTGAGCAAGATATGCATTTGAGAAGTTGGCAAATTTTCATGAATGTTCAAAAGTCAACTTTGCTCCAAACACATCATTTTTGCTAATGGGCCTCAATTTCCTTCTTGAAACTTTGTCCAAAGCCTATGCACGACCCATCAAGCCTAAATTTATTTATTTTCTTATTTTTATTAATTAATTGGATTTTTAATTGATTTTTAATTCATTTAATTAATTTAAAATGTAGGAAATTCAAAGATGTGTGTTGTACCCCAAAATTTGCCCTCCCATATTCTTCATGATTTGCAAAGAACATGCTTCAAAATCTCCCAAGGGTTGCACAGTTCAATTGCCTCCTAATAGTCAAAAACTAGGGTTTTGGTTCTGACAAAGAAATTGAAGTTTCCAAGGGTCCAATCAAGCCCCACATGCCTATAAACATTGTCAAGTATCCTCATGTCAAGTTTCAAGAATTACAGCACAAAATTGCACAGTCAAAAACCCTAATTGCTCAACAGTCAACTACAGGGGCAAAATGGTCATTTGACAGTCAAAAGTTCAAATTTTTGGTCAACATCTTATTTTGAAGCCACAAACATCATTTGATCAATTCTTGATCATGATTCTCAAGGCATGGCTCAAAAAGTCTCAAGATGCAAAAGTTTCCATATTTGGACAGTTGAAAAAGTCAACTGTAACTTGACCAAGGCATAACTTCCACATGGTTTATCAGAAAAATTCCATCCAAAGCTCATTTTGAAGAGAAAGACATTTCCTACAACTCCTCTTCACACTCCAAGTCCAAGAAATGCTCTCACAAAAAGTTATCAATTTCAACATTATAGGTCATTTTCAAAAGTCAACAAAAAGGGACTTTAAGTCAAAGACCATAACTTGAGATTGGTAAATCAAAATGACATGGGACCAAAGGAATTGGTTATAGGACTTCAAGACCTTTCCAAAATGTCCAAGAACATGATCAAAGCTTAAAGATTGAGCAAGATATGCCTTGTGGAAGTTGGGAAATTTTTGGGAATTTTGAAAGGTCAACTTTACTTCAAATGCTTCAAAATTGCTAATGGGCCACATTTTCTTCCAAGAATCATTATCCAAAGGCTATGCACGACCATTTGGCCCAAAAGGGAATTATTTCATCATTTTTTATTATTTATTTGAATTTTTAATCACTATTAATTCATTTAATGAAATAAAATATGACAAAAATAGAAAACCATGTTTTTTAATCCCTTTTTGCAGCATATTCTCACCATAAAACCTCAAGATTCGTGCACACCCAATTTGGAAAGGTTTGGCCATGATTGGTATCAAAAACACATGGAAAAGATTTGAAAAGATTTCATTAAAAATCAAATATTTGATTCATCAAAACATGGATCTTTTGGCTTGAATTCTTACCCTAATCCATTGGCATACATAAGCAGATGATAACCCTAATGCTCACAACCAGAAAGCTGCGCCTAAGAACCAAAACCAACTTTGCATTTTTCATCAAATTTTTCAAAACTGAAAACGATATTGCAGGGAGTTTCAAGGGGAAAGAACTATTCCAAAAGCTTCCCAAGGTTGCCAGGAATCGTTTCCAATCCGAATCACACTTCCATACTCAAAGAATTGGTAGATGGGAACTTGACTTTCTTCTAAAAATTGCATATTCGTGTTTGAATTTATACATACTTTTCATGCATTTTAATGTTTGAACTATACTAATGTGATGATTCTAAAGCTAATGATGTGATTCAATTGGAGAATGGTGGTCTGAATAGGAAGTTGCCATGGAAGCTCTTTAGGGTTTCAGAGTTCAAAAATTAGGGCTTTGCGCTTGGGGAAAAATTGGCCAACAAGACCTGGACCACTGAACTCACGACCTTCATACGAATTCATTACACATATCGCGCTCAATTCATGAGCGACGGTGGCCTATTCGCTATTTTCACGTTTACCATTTAGTGGGGGTTTAAAACCCCCGCTATCTCTTTTTATTTTGCAGGCAGTATGAAGAAGATGGAGGATGTGTCCATTGCTCACAGGCGCGTTTGAATTTCGCGCGAAAAACACCACTCATCATTGTTTTATATTATATTCTTTATTTTCCATATTATACACAAAACGCGCTAATGGCTCAGTTGGCAGGCATATGGTTTGGTAAGCAATGGGACCTGGGTTCGATTCCCAGGTCCCTTCCCTTTCTCAATATTATTTTTCCTTCTATGTTTCCATGTAGCGTTCCCTCCAGAGTCCTACCATGCACCCAGCGCTGAAGCTTGCCACGCGTCTCAGGAGATTCATCTAATGGTCAGATCCCTTAGCCCACCGTGCATCCTCAGTCGTCCCTGTGCATACAAGTCAGAGAAGTCAACGTGGCCAAGCTTCAAATAGGCCCAATTCCTGCTGATTTTACCTCCAGATTGGGGTCAACACCCCCCATTGGTTTGCATTTCATTTTCTTTCTCTTTATTTTTCTATTTATTTGTTTTATTTATTTTATTTAATTCATCAAAATTAATTTTCATAAAATATAAAAAAAATCAGAAAGTCACAAAATAAAAATATATTTTATTTAATGTTATTTTGTAAATAAATTTTATTAATTGATTTAGTTTTAATTCTAGGTTTAATTTTAAATGTTTTTTAATAAACTAAAAAATGTAGAATTAGGGTTCTAAATACTTTTATTCTTTTTCTTTTCTTTTATCATTATTAAATATTAATTATTTTTATAAATAAATTGCCATGTAAATAATTAATTTAAACTAGGTCTAATTTAAACATTTTCTTAATAAATTAAAAACAATTTAGAATTAGGGTAAATTAACTTTTCTTTTTAATTCCAATTTAATTTTCTTACTAAAATCCATAAATACAAAAAACTCCAAAAAACAATTTCTTTCTTTTATTTAACTTAATTAATTTATTAATTGTAATTTAATTTCTTTAAAAGGGTCCAACACCCTCGCATTCGATCATAATTCTATTTCGTGCGCTTATTTTATTTCCTTTTTATAAATTTCATGTAATTATCCCAAAGCCATGTAATAGATTAATTAGGACATTTATTTTTTCGCGCTTTATTTTATTCAAATCGGGTCTTGGACTAATTTGGCGATGTAGACCTGCACCTTTGTAATAGCATAGGATTTTTTAATTCCGCACCTTTTAACTGTTGATAATTTGCATGAAAGAATGAATGCCAAAATAAAAGCAACGCGTAGATCACCAATGCATGAACAAGACAAAAATATCTGAAAATGACACACAAATCACACACCACCCCTAGGGTACGCCTCATTGTTGCCTTGCCCCTCAAAAGGTGGTCGTCGAGTAGAGGGTGTTTTAGTAAGTCCTCATGTCCATGAACATGGCATGAGGGTAGCTTCTAAGGTGTCTTCCTATTGCTCTGGTGACCACCATGTCCCGAACCCCCGAATTGACCCGAACACCTCCAACGGTGGTGCTACCTACCTCTCAATGGTGGGATGGCACTACTTAAAGGACATTTACACAGACTAATTCCTTAGGGTAGGTAGACAACTCGTAGATACTTGCTCTAATTTCAAAACAAAATCAAAAAACTCTTTTCACACCGACACTTTCCAAAAGCTTTCGAAAGCAACTTTTCAAACACTCTTGAGGACTGATACAAGAGTCGAACTGAAATTTTCAAAGAAACTTTTTTAACCCACAGTTGAAAAGCAAACAAACCATTTTGAAAACACAAATGAGCAAGTATCTAAGAGCCCATGGATAACCATGGATAGAAAGGGTGCTAACACCTTCCCTTTCTATAAATCTACCTCCCGAACCGAGAGCAATCTCTATAAGGAATTTTTCTGTGCTTTTGTCCTTTCCATTTGGAGAAAATAAAAGACGGTGGCGACTCTTGCTTCCGCGACATTTCGCGAACCAGCATTAAACAGTCAGTTCCAGATCCACCGATCACAGAACTGGCGACTCTGCTGGGGAAATTGTACTTAAAGTGAGGTGTACCTTAGGATAGTTCATAACTGTGTTTTCAATTGTATTGACTTGCTTTCTTTTAAATTGTGGGTTGCATGGGAGTTACATAGATCCTAACCCGGATCTGGGGATACCCTGTTTAGGTAGCATAAGTTGTGAGGGACCTGTCTGGCGTAGACCGACACGGGTGAAGCAGTGGCTACATTGGTGTGGCACCTTTGTCTGTACCGATATCCCTTGTGTTGCAACGAGCAGAATATGGGTCTTCTGAGGAGTCATTAAGCACCAACAGACCTTAGAACCTTAAATGACACAACTTGGCCAATAGAACAGTAGCAGTATGCTACGCCCATTGAGGCTAAACTCTCGTGATGGTTCTGGCTGCAAGAAAAGATTGTGATGCTGGAGTTATGACCGATTGAGGGTAGTCAATGATATTGGGATCCTCTAAGAACCCGGTTACTTTTTATAGGACAGGTATGAACCAACAAACTGAAAGAGGGTAACACCTAGACCCCATGCTGGCCTAAACTCTAAGGGCTTCTCTTGTGTGACTTGTGTGCCTTCCAACTTGATTACTTGCATACTTGTTATCTGACACTTGAGTTTCTTGCAGGTTTTGTTTACAGTCCTTAATTGGGACTCATAACAGGGTTTACCTACGTTACCCCATGCATAGCATAACATCATACCATTGCATACATCCTGCATAAGGACTAATCCATTTCAAGGATCTCAAGGGCTTGTGATGCAGGTCGTGATGAACCAGGATGCCCAGCAAGGGGCAAAGGGGATTTATTTTCTCCTAGCCAGGTTGAGGATTTGAGTCAGAGGCTATGACCCACTTGATATGGTGAGCTTTGACTCTTGAAGAAGGTTCCCCTAGCCAAGGTGTTTGGAAATCAAAACAAACCTGATGACTTGAGTCAGGGGCTATGACCCACTTGATATGGTGAGCCTTGACTCTTGAAGAAGGACTCTCAACAACATGAAGTTCCTTCAATCAAGTTACCAGTTTCCAACTCTAACAATTTTCTTGTTTACCCCGCGAGGTCCTTGAAAACATTACATGCATGTCATACACATCATTGCATAACAGGTACCCTTGTTGCAAGTCACTTACCTTTCTCGCTGTCTATTTCAGCAATGGCTTCCCAACAAGACAACCAGGATTTTCATGCTCAAGAGACCCGGTTCGGGGAGATCCTCCTAAATCTATCCAAGGGGCAGGAGGAGTTGAGGACACTTCTCATGGAGACTTTGGTCAGGAACAGCGCTGAGGACGAACGGCTGAAACATCTGCAAGCTTAAATGGATGCAATGAGAGCCCAGATGTTGGGGCAGGTGACTATCATCCAAGGCTTAGCTCAAAGACAAGAAGAGCTCGGAGTTCTCGTCAACCAACTGCTTCAGAGTAACCAACTGGGGCAAACGTCTAAGGGTAAAGAGCCAGTCATCGTTCAACCACCTTTGAGACAAGGAGATAAGGGGAGAGCTCCTCAATTGGCTTCAGGGTCACAAACTCAGCATCAACTTCAGCCAGACAAGCCCAGGAGGCAATTCACCCAGCTCAACATGTCGCTGTTTCAAGCTTTACAACGCCTGTTGAGGTTAAATCTGATCACATTAAGGGCTCATCCCCGGAATCCCAACACAGCATCTCCTACCTATCATCCCAATAAAAGGTGTGCCTACCATTCTGCCAGCCCGGGACACGACACAAATGAGTGTTGGGCTCTGAAGAATAAGATCCAGGACCTGATTGATGAAGGGGCATTGGAGTTCACTCAAGATGGTCAGGCTGAGTTTTTCTACCATTCCTCCAAGGCTCACCATTTGAAGTAACAAGCCCTGAGGATGAAAAGACTTTTGTTCATTAGGATTCCCAAGTTGTAATTTTCTTTTGTTCAAACATTTACTCATGTTAAACGTTGTTATTTCATTAATGCATCGCATATGTCTGTTTTGAAGCAATATATTCGTATTCACTATATGCAAATTATTTTTGTATTTTTTCTGATGATCAACGCTCGATTAATAATTCTAATCCTCTTGAGGGAGGATGACGAAAACGATACCACGATATACAGTATGCTTTTGAACAGACCCCGCTGATGAAGTACAGGCATTGTTTCAATCCCTAAACACTGGAGTTATAAGGAAGATAATCCCTCGTTAACCCCTCTGAGCCAAAGGAGTAGGAGTTTTTCTTTTTGAAATTTAAAACCCTTAATCATAACCTGGGGTAGGGTAGTCTCTCAGTTGATCCAAGTGCATAACGAATGGCACCAAAGAGGTCCTTACAAAACAAAAGACAGTGATGGTTCCGAACAATCATACAGACAGGCAGTCATTACATCTCAAAAACAAAAAGAAAAACCCAAATAAGTCAAAACCTACGAAGGAGACTTATAAAACTGGGGCATCCCGCCGACTGTAGTCACAAAAGAAACAGTTCATGCAAAAAAAAAGGGGGATAACAAAAATCAGAAAAAGAAAGAGGTCACACGAACCCTCAACAAAAACAAAAAATGACTGCCTATTCAGAATAAATCATCAACATCCGAATCATCACTGGAAAATCAGAGCAAAGACTCAAACAAGGTCTAACGCATGATCAACTGAGTTTAGGTTTGGAGAACATCACGAAGAGCGGGTGGGTACAAATAAAATTTGAGCCTTTATCCTTTGTTTCTTAAACTGTGAACCAGGCCACGTTATAACCCTTAAAAGTCCTAGCTGAAGCATGGGTTAGTTCGAAAGCATACTGTTACGAAAGGTATCCTGACTCCTTAAGGCCTACGGTAAATACGGAGTTGACATCACGTTTTACAAACATTCACTTGTTTTATGAAAAAGAATGCATTTTCAAAATCTTCAAGACAGACATAAGCTTTGCATTTTTAACATAACTTTGTTTGCATATGACTTTTTGTTTGAACAACATAGAAATTCGCACGACGAATGCCTAATGAACAGAAGCACTTCCAATCAAGGGGCATGGCATGATCATGGTCCGTCATCTGGGGCAGTTCAGTCAAGATTCAGAGAATCTCCCAAAGGCCGAATAGCTTGGGACAAATCTCTGCCTGAATCGCTTGGGGCATTCCAACAACGAATCTTGCCTGATCAAACACCTTCTGGTGGCATGACAAAACACTTCTGACAGGGGCACCTCCCTACATCCTGAGAGTGTGGACATAGTCGAAAAAATACTACGCATAATCAAAGACCCGCTAGGTTGACGTACCTAGGCAAAAATAAGGGCTTCCCGGCGAACCAAAAGGGTTCGGGCAAAAATAAAGGATGAAATAAAAAAAAATCTGTATACCCGGCAAGTCGAAAACCTGAAAAGGCGGCTTGGGCAAAAATAGGTATCCCGTTCGACTAAAAACCCGAAAGGGCGGTCCAGGCAAAAGTTAGGGATTAAAGTGTACGACTATGTCCTGTCATCCTGTCACCTGCCTACCAGAAGAAGGTTTGTCCATCAACAACTATCAGCACCTCACAGGTCTTCCTCTCCCACCTCAGAAACAGGGGCAGTAATGAGTCGTCCAAACGATCTAATTGCTTTGTCCGCCAAAGTATCAAGGTAGGTTCAGCTAAAGAACGTAACCAGTATATCTTAATTCCCCAGAGAGTGAGTCAGCAAGTCAGTGCATTCTCCCCAAGCAAAGCTATACTATCAGCCTTAAGGAAGTTGGGCATCCCCCGCAGATCTCAACATTCCCTCAGCAAAGTATACAAACATTTTTAACAAGCATCCCCGACAGTCTTGACCTAAAGATTGTTCCCCGGCGGTATATCAAACATTCAATAGAGTCATTTCCCCAATATAGTGCAGATTTCCCCAGGACAGTCCAATCAAGATTTCCCCACGAAAGTTTGAATCATCTCTCCAAGCAGTAAGCTTATCCCCAGTAGATTCTGGAAGCTTATCCCCGTAGAGCACGGACGTGTCCCCTGGCTTTATTCAAAGGTTATTTCCCTACCAGGATATAACTGAGTTATCCTCAGCCAAAAGCCACGGAAAGATCGTCCCCGGCGAAGTCTTCTCATCCCCCAGCGAAGTCTATTAACACTTCCAACATAACAACGGTATCCCCAGCGAAGTTACCATTAATACCCTAGCAAAGTACCTCTCTCCCCACAGAGTATTTTTCCCCAGCAAGATCGTCAGAGTACTTTTCTCCCCGCAGAGTAATCCATTCGCCAAGTTTATCCCCCAACAGAGTTATCTTCTCCTACCGGTATTCTTGCAACTATCTTCCCCAGCGGAGACAACAAAGCACTATTCTCCAAACATCAGCCCAGGATATGACTTCCCGGCATCCGTCAAGGATTTATTTTCCTAGGACGAAAACATACATTCATAAACACCGCATTTCCATACATTACAGTATGCATATACGCATCATGAACATACAATCTCATTTATATTGAGAACATCATTGCTTGATCCATATCAGGCATTGCATATGACTGACCTTTACCTTTCAGGAAAGATCCAGTTAAGTTCTCAGCTACATTTCAACACCTTGTCTGGTTCAGTTAAATCGACCCTAAGATTTTCCTGTTTCTTATCCAGTCAAAGGCCTTCTCTGGTTCAGTCAGATCGACCCTAAGATCTCCCTGTTTCTTATCCAGTTGAAGATTTCAAGACCTTGTCTGGTTCAGTTAAATCGACCCTAAGATTTTCCTGTTTCTTATCCAGTCAAAGGCCTTCTCTGGTTCAGTCAGATCGACCCTAAGATCTCCCTGTTTCTTATCCAGTTGAAGATTTCAAGACCTTGTCCGGTTCAGTTAAATCGACCCTAAGATTTTCCTGTTTCTTATCCAGTCAAAGGCCTTCTCTGGTTCAGTCAGATCGACCCTAAGATCTCCCTGATTCTTGCCCAGTTGAAGTTTTTCCAAGACCTTGCTTGGTTCAGTTAAGTCGACCCTAAGATTTTTCTTGATTCTTATCCAATCAAAGGCCTTCTCTAGTCCAGTTAAATCGATCCCTAAATATTTTCCTGATGAAGACTCAGTAGAAGACATCCAAGATTCTCTCAGCGTTACTGTTGAGGTTGAAGTCTCCCAAGATTCTCTCAGCGTTGCTGTTGAGGTTGAAGTCGCCTAAGATTCTCATAGCGTTACTGTTGAGGTTGAAGTCGCCCAAGATTCTCTCAGCGTTACTGTTGAGGTTGAAGTCGCCTAAGATTCTCTTGGCGTTACTGTTGAGGTTGAAGTCGCCCAAGATTCTCTCAGCGTTACTGTTGAGGTTGAAGTCGCCTAAGATTCTCTCAGCGTTACTGTTGAGGTTGAAGTCGCCTAAGATTCTCTCAGCGTTACTGTTGAGGTTGAAGTCGCCCAAGATTCTCTCAGCGTTACTGTTGAGGTTGAAGTCGCCTAAGATTCTCTCAGTGTTACTGTTGAGGTTGAAGTCGCCTAAGATTCTCTCAGCGTTACTGTTGAGGTTGAAGTCGCCCAAGATTCTCTCAGCGTTACTGTTGAGGTTGAAGTCGCCCAAGATTCTCTCAGCGTTACTGTTGAGGTTGAAGTCGCCCAAGATTCTCTCAGCGTTACTGTTAAGGTTGAAGTCGCCCAAGATTCTCTCCCCGTTACTGTGGAGGTAGTAATCGCTCTAAGATTCTCTCAGCGTTCCTGTTGAGGTAGTAATCGTCCAAGGTTCTCTCACTGTCCCGTTGAGGTAGTAACCATCCCTGGTTCATTCATCACCATTTGAAGCTCCAGACCCAATTCATGTAACCAGTCAGGGCGCATCTATACAAAGAGTTTGAAGACCAGCTCCTGTAACAGGCCAGGTAATCATTTTCTTTTTCAGGCACGCAAGTTCTCGCTAAGGAATCTCTTACGCGATCGACACCCAGATGGAATCTATAAGCCCATCCACCTTCCATCATCTCTTAGCATGGAATCTATAAGCCCATCATCCTATCCATCAATCTCCAAATGGCATTCATAAGCCCATTCCCACCATCACACTACTATGTGAGCGCAAATTTCTGGGCACTCTAGTGTTCAATCATCTTCCACCTTCGGATTACGAAAGGCACGCCAGCCAATCTGCATCCTCAGGTTTAAGAAGATTGAACAGGGGCAACTGTTGTACCCCAAAATTTTCCCTCCCATATTCTTCAAGATTTGCAAAGAACATGCTTCAAAATCTCCCAAGGGTTGCACAGTTCAATGGCCTCCTAATAGTCAAAAACTAGGGTTTTGGTTCTGACAAAGAAATTGAAGTTTCCAAGGGTCCAATCAAGTCCCACGTGCCTATAAACATTGTCAAGTATCCTCATGTCAAGTTTCAAGAATTACAGCACAAAATTGCACATTCAAAAACCCTAATTGCTCAACAGTCAACTGCAGGGGCAAAATGGTCATTTGACAGTCAAAAGTTCAAATTTTTGGTCAACATCTTATTTTGAAGCCACAAACATCATTTGATCAATTCTTGATCATGATTCTCAAGGCATGGCTCAAAAAGTCTCAAGATGCAAAAGTTTCCATATTTGGACAGTTGAAAAAGTCAACTGTAACTTGACCAAGGCATAACTTCCACATGGTTTATCAGAAAAATTCCATCCAAATCTCATTTTGAATAGAAAGACATTTCCTGCAACTCCTCTTCACACTCCAAGTCCAAGAAATGCTCTCACAAAAAGTTATCAATTTCAACATTATAGGTCATTTTCAAAAGTCAACAAAAAGGGACTTTAAGTCAAAGACCATAACTTGAGATTGGTAAATCAAAATGACATGGGACCAAAGGCATTGGTTAGAGGACTTCAAGACCTTTCCAAAATGTCCAAGAACATGATCAAAGCTTAAAAATTGAGCAAGATATGCCTTGTGGAAGTTGGGAAAGTTTTGGGAATTTTGAAAGGTCAACTTTACTTCAAATGCTTCAAAATTGCTAATGGGCCACATTTTCTTCCAAGAATCATTATCCAAAGGCTATGCACGACCATTTGGCCCAAAAGGGAATTATTTCATCATTTTTTATTATTTATTTGAATTTTTAATCACTATTAATTCATTTAATGAAATAAAATATGACAAAAATAGAAAACCATGTTTTTTAATCCCTTTTTGCAGCATATTCTCTCCATAAAACCTCAAGATTCGTGCACACCCAATTTGGAAAGGTTTGGCCATGATTGGTATCAAAAACACATGGAAAAGATTTGAAAAGATTTCATTAAAAATCAAATATTTGATTCATCAAAACATGGATCTTTTGGCTTGAATTCTTACCCTAATCCATTGGCATACATAAGCATATGATAACCCTAATGCTCACAACCAGAAAGCTGCGCCTAAGAACCAAAACCAACTTTGCATTTTTCATCAAATTTTTCAAAACTGAAAACGATATTGCAGGGAGTTTCAAGGGGAAAGAACTATTCCAAAAGCTTCCCAAGGTTGCCAGGAATCGTTTCCAATCCGAATCACACTTCCATACTCAAAGAATTGGTAGATGGGAACTTGACTTTCTTCTAAAAATTGCATATTCGTGTTTGAATTTATACATACTTTTCATGCATTTTAATGTTTGAACTATACTAATGTGATGATTCTAAAGCTAATGATGTGATTCAATTGGAGAATGGTGGTCTGAATAGGAAGTTGCCATGGAAGCTCTTTAGGGTTTCAGAGTTCAAAAATTAGGGCTTTGCGCTTGGGGAAAAATTGGCCAACAAGACCTGGACCACTGAACTCACGACCTTCATACGAATTCATTACACATATCACGCTCAATTCATGAGCGACGGTGGCCTATTCGCTATTTTCACGTTTACCATTTAGTGGGGGTTTAAAACCCCCGCTATCTCTTTTTATTTTGCAGGCAGTATGAAGAAGATGGAGGATGTGTCCATTGCTCACAGGCGCGTTTGAATTTCGCGCGAAAAACACCACTCATCATTGTTTTATATTATATTCTTTATTTTCCATATTATACACAAAACGCGCTAATGGCTCAGTTGGCAGGCATATGGTTTGGTAAGCAATGGGACCTGGGTTCGATTCCCAGGTCCCTTCCCTTTCTCAATATTATTTTTCCTTCTATGTTTCCATGTAGTGTTCCCTCCAGAGTCCTACCATGCACCCAGCGCTGAAGCTTGCCACGCGTCTCAGGAGATTCATCTAATGGTCAGATCCCTTAGCCCACTGTGCATCCTCAGTCAACCCTGTGCATACAAGTCAGAGAAGTCAACGTGGCCAAGCTTCAAATGGGCCCAATTCCTGCTGATTTTACCTCCAGATTGGGGTCAACACCCCCCATTGGTTTGCATTTCATTTTCTTTCTCTTTATTTTTCTATTTATTTGTTTTATTTATTTTATTTAATTCATCAAAATTAATTTTCATAAAATATAAAAAAAATCAGAAAGTCACAAAATAAAAATATATTTTATTTAATGTTATTTTGTAAATAAATTTTATTAATTGATTTAGTTTTAATTCTAGGTTTAATTTTAAATGTTTTTTAATAAACTAAAAAATGTAGAATTAGGGTTCTAAATACTTTTATTCTTTTTCTTTTCTTTTATCATTATTAAATATTAATTATTTTTATAAATAAATTGCCATGTAAATAATTAATTTAAACTAGGTCTAATTTAAACATTTTCTTAATAAATTAAAAACAATTTAGAATTAGGGTAAATTAACTTTTCTTTTTAATTCCAATTTAATTTTCTTACTAAAATCCATAAATACAAAAAACTCCAAAAAACAATTTCTTTCTTTTATTTAACTTAATTAATTTATTAATTGTAATTTAATTTCTTTAAAAGGGTCCAACGCCCTCGCATTCGTTCATAATTCTATTTCGCGCGCTTATTTTATTTCTTTTTTATAAATTTCATGTAATTATCCCAAAGCCATGTAATAGATTAATTAGGACATTTATTTTTTCGCGCTTTATTTTATTCAAATCGGGTCTTGGACTAATTTGGCGATGTAGACCCGCGCCTTTGTAATAGCATAGGACTTTTTAATTCTGCACCTTTTAACTGTTGATAATTTGCATGAAAGAATGAATGCCAAAATAAAAGCAACGCGTAGATGACCAATGCATGAACAAGACAAAAATATCTGAAAATGACACACAAATCACACACCACCCCTAGGGTACGCCTCATTGTTGCCTTGCCCCTCGAAAGGTGGTCGTCGAGTAGAGGATGTTTTAGTAAGTCCTCATGTCCATGAACATGGCATGAGGGTAGCTTCTAAGGTGTCTTCCTATTGCTCTGGTGACCACCATGTCCCGAACCCCCGAATTGACCCGAACACCTCCAACGGTGGTGCTACCTACCTCTCAATGGTGGGATGGCACTACTTAAAGGACATTTACACAGACTAATTCCTTAGGGTAGGTAGACAACTCGTAGATACTTGCTCTAATTTCAAAACAAAATCAAAAAACTCTTTTCACACTGACACTTTCCAAAAGCTTTCGAAAGCAACTTTTCAAACACTCTTGAGGACTGATACAAGAGTCGAACTGAAATTTTCAAAGAAACTTTTTTAACCCACAGTTGAAAAGCAAACAAACCATTTTGAAAACACAAATGAGCAAGTATCTAAGAGCCCATGGATAACCATGGATAGAAAGGGTGCTAACACCTTCCCTTTCTATAAATCTACCTCCCGAACCGAGAGCAATCTCTATAAGGATTTTTTCTGTGCTTTTGTCCTTTCCATTTGGAGAAAATAAAAGACGGTGGCGACTCTTGCTTCCGCGACATTTCGCGAACCAGCGTTAAACAGTCAGTTCCAGATCCACTGATCACAATGTGATTTTTTCAATCTTTTGTGAAGCAAATAAACTCAGGGCAAGCTGGCAAATTCGTGTATCAATCAAGGACATCAAAATCTCCATGTTTGGCAAGTTTTCTCAATCAAAAAGATTGAAAAATATTTGATTTTCAATCAAATATTGGAACATCAATGCAAGGGATTTCTTGTGCAAGATTTTACCTAAAACCATTCTACTATAAGTGCATAAGCTAAACCTAATTCCTAACACGTGAGAATTCTGCATACAAAGTCATAACCATATTCAAAAAAATCAAGAAAAAAGCCAAAACTATTTTCAATCTTCCAGGGTAATTCAAAGCGTTTTAGTGATTCAAACACATTGCTGGAGCTCTCAGTAACATTTTGCAATCAAAATCATACGCTAGAACTCAAGAAATCGCTCTACCCAGTCACACGATTTAACTTTCTTTCTCAGAATCGAAATCCATCTTCCATGCATCATTAACACAATTTGTTGTTTGTTTTGTATTGTATGAATCCACGGGAAGCTTTTGGCATGGTTTAATTGCATTATAACACGCAGAATCGTGACTTGCCATTAATGGATTTTAGGGTTCTTGAGGTTTTGAATTGGGGCTTTCCACATCCAGTAAAATCAGAACTTCTCATGCCTATGGTTGAATTCGTCAAGGCCAGACGAATCAAACCCCATGCTCGCGAACAATTTCTATTTAACGTACGCCTAATCGCTATTAATCGTGCTTGTAGGTTGTGGGGGTTAAAAACCCCCGCTATTTGATATGTTTTTATGCAGGTAATTGAAGAAGACGATGACGCGTTGATATGCTATTGGTGGATTCAAAAAGATGGCGCGCGTTTTGTTTGTCCTTCAGGACGTTATTTGTTTTATATATTATAATTAATCATCACTATGTGAACAAAGCATGCAGCGTGGTGTGGTGGTTGGTGATCTGTCCAATAACCATTGGGACCTGGGTTCGATTCCCAGGTCCCCCAAATATTGTTTCTATTTTTTCATAACATGTTCCTATGCAGGCCTTGCCAATATATTCCACCATGAACCTTCAATGATCAGCATGCCAAGTGGCCACAAATGTGAATCCAAAGGCCAGAGATGGAGGATCATGGTGTTCCTCAGTCAACATGCACGTAGACCATTCAGAAAGTCAACGCAGGCCTGAGCTTAGTGGGCCATAAACTGAAATCAACACCTCCACACATGGGCCAGCACCCCCTCTGGTTTCTATTTTCTCTTTTATTTTCTTTCTTTTTATTTTCTTTTAATTATAATTATTATCATTATTATTATTAACTAACAAATAATTATTTTTTATAATTAATTCAGAAAACCATATTTTTTATTATATTATTATTATTATTTATTAATTTCAATTATTATTTTGTAAATAAACACTAACATGAATTAATTTAGTTTAATTAGGTTTAATTTTAATTTTCTTTTACAATAAATAAAATAAATTAGACTTAGGTTTTTTCTAACTTTTGACTTTTAATTTCTTTTTATTTTATTTCATTAAAAACATAAAACCACAAAAATACTTTTTCTTGTAAATAATTAATTAATTAGTAAATTAGGTTTAATATTTAATTTAATTGCAAAAAAGGACCAAATTGCATTCTTTTCTCAAAAAGGGTCAAAACCCTAAGGACGTCCCGATTCAATTCTTTCACGCGCATATTTATTTTTAATTCTTATTTTGATTATTATTTATGTATCTGTTTCCGAGGATGTAATAGTTAATTAGGCTTTATCGCTTTCTTTTATTTTCTCGCAATTTATATTTTCAAGGGTTATGTTTTTGGCGATGTAAATACCCGACGCCTTATAATAGCGTAGATTCAACTTTCCGCAATTTATTTTCCGCACTCTTAACCGTTAATATGCATGCAAGACTTGCTTGAAAAATAAAACCAACTCGTAGCTCACAAATACATGTGCAAAGATAATATAAACTGAATCCTGACACACATGCACATGCCACTCCTAGGGTACGCCTCACTTGGTTGCCTCGACGTGGTCGTCAAGTATATGGTGTTTTAGAGGTCGCCCTCCTGTCTAAAGATCCAGTTGCCTCGAAACGGTTGCCTCGGATAAAAAGGATCTAGGACATTAGGGTTACCGTTAAGGCGTCCTACTATTGCTTTGGTGACCACACATGTCCCTATAATCGAATTGACCCGAATAACTCCAACGACGGTGCTACCTACTTCTCAATAGTGGGATAGTACTGTCTAAAGGACTCTTACACAGCCTAATTCCTTAGAGTAGGTAGATTTCTCCTGGGTACTTACTCTTTCAAAAAACAAAAACATCTTTTCGCACCTACACTTTCAAAAGGTTTTCAAACAAATACTTCATACACTCTTGAGGACTGATACAAGAGTTACCTAGAAGTTTGTTAAACTAAACTTTTTCAAACCCACACATACTTGAAAAGCAAACAATTTTTGAAAACATAGTGAGCAAGTACCTAAGAGCCCGTGGATAACCACGGATAGAAAGGGTGCTAACACCTTCCCTTTCTATAAATGTACCTCCCGAATCGAGAGACATCTCGAAAAAGGAATGTTGTTGTGCTTTTGTCCTTTCCATGTTGGAGAACATAAAAGACGGTGGCGACTCTTGCTTACCGCGACATTTCGCGAACCAGCTTAAAAAACAGTCAGTTCTATTCCCACCGATCACACATTGCATCATGCATTTGTTGAAACATAACTTTGCGTTCCAGCTAACATTTTACCCTTTTCAGGATAAGATTAACAGCTACCATTAACAATATGCAATCATGGTACAATACATATACGATCCAGACACGGATGCCATTCTGATACTCATTTAGATTCAGACTTCAGATACAGTACGGATACGCTCCAGACACGGATGCCATTCTGATACTCATTCAGATTCAGACTTTCAGATACAATATGGATACGCTCTAGACACAGATACCATTCTGATACTCATTCAGATTCAGACTTTCAGATACAGTACGGATACGTTCCAGACACGGATGCCATTCTGATACTCATTTAGATTCAGACTTTAGATATAGTACGGATACGCTCCAGACACAGATTCTATTTTGATGCTCATACAGATTCAGTCTCCAGATACAGCTCAAATACGTTCCAGACACGGATATCATTCTGATACTTATTCTTTCGACTTACAACTTACAATTCAATAAACATT
The DNA here is from genome assembly GCA_948472305.1 of Vicia faba. Taxonomy (NCBI): domain Eukaryota; kingdom Viridiplantae; phylum Streptophyta; class Magnoliopsida; order Fabales; family Fabaceae; genus Vicia; species Vicia faba. Next base: position 192,316,425 of record OX451739.1, on the reverse strand, counting down.
CTTGGATGGCATCTACAAGCCCATATCCAACAAGATTCTATCACTTCTCCAAATGGCATCTTTAAACCCATTCCCTCAACTACACGTCATCAAGTGCAAATTTCTGGGCACTCTAGTGTCCAATCATTCTCTCACCTTCGAGTCACGAATGGCAAAACTCGCAAATATGACTCTTCAGGTTTAAGAAGATTGAACATGGGCAGTTGTTGTACCCCAAAATCCTCCCTCTCATTTATCAATATTATTCTCACAAGATCTCTTTGACTCAAGACTGGATTAGGGTTTGGTCAGCTCAAGACATCTCATCTTACAATGTTGACCCAAAATTAGGGTTTGAGTTTACACAAGTATTTTTGGACTATCAATGCTTCATATGACTTTCAAACATCATTATGGACCCCTAAGATTACTCATGACAAGTTTCAAGCTTTGAACCACATTTTTGATCAGCTAATTGGACAGTTGACCTAAAAATCAGCTGTATTGGGGAAAAAGTCAACCATGGCCAATTTATAGTCAAAATTCTTAATTTTTGATCCACATCAACATTTTAGACTCATATGTATTATTTGATCAAGTTTGGACCACAATTCCTCAAGAATTTTGATCAAATCATCAAAAGGGCAAAATGGTCTAAATTAGGGTTTTGACTAAGAAAGGGCAATTTCTGATTTTTGACCTAGCAAATGGCCAATTGGTTTGAAGCATGTTTTCAAGGGTTCATTTGTATCATATTGACCTAATTACAGGATTCAGAACATTGCAAATCCATTGGATAGACAGATTAAATTTGCAGTCAACTAATCAAAAGTCAACTGTATACTGAAAAGTCAAACTTTGACTTTTTGGTCAAAATCAAGTGCCAAGGATCATAATTCATCAAAACATGTCAAAATGTGAAACTTGTTCATCAAGGAATCAAAGATTGAATATTTGGTTTTAAAATTTGAAATTTTCTTAACTTAGAAATTTTTTCTAAGTATAGAAAATTTCTTATTTTTTCTCAACTTTAAGCCATTTTTTCACCATGATACAAGATGATTCAAAGAAAGTTACCAACATGAAAGTTGTAGACCTCTATGAAATCTACAACTTTGATTCACACATTTTTCCTTAAAGATGCTTGGATCTCAAGATATAATTTTGTGAATACATGCTCATGAACTAAATAACTTAGTGAAATTTTGCCCTAATTTAGACAGGTTTTTGACCTAACTTCATGGCCATTTTTCACCTAGTTCCAAGAGGAATCATGAAATGCATTTCAAATATTAGTTATAGAGCATATTGCAAGCTTTCCAAAATGTTCAAGAACTCCTTGAGATCATGTTTGAGTAGAGATAATCGAAGAGATGAAGTTGGCAATTTCTCACTTTGATTTTAAGCCATTTCATGATGAACAAAAATTCAAATCCAAGCCTAGGCTGCATAATCTTCACTTTGCAGGCCTCTTGACTTGCATATCTATCCATAATCAAATGTTTACACAATTGATTGAACCATTATCCAAGTGGTTCAAGTATTGTCCATTGCATCTTTCCATTTTAGGCACAAAGGCACCATTGTCATTCTTGCAAAGTTCACTTTAATCATAAAGTCAATTTCTTGAGCCTCTAACTTGTTGTTCTAATCACACTCAACTTCTACAAGTCAGAACAAACATGTTTCAAGTGATAAATAACTTTAGATAGCTTGGTACAAGCATTGGAAACATGTTCTTCATGCTTGCTTCAAAAACAAGCAAGATAACCATAACATGTGATTCAAAATCTAAGTTGTTTGAAGTCTTAAACCTTATCTATAAATAGATAGGCCAATTGCAAGAGAAAGGAGTTAGAAAAAATAAGAGAGAAAAATCCAGAAGTTTTATTGATAAACCCTTAAAATCTCATATTCACAAAAAGCCATAACAATCCATAAAACTTCCACTCTTGAGTTTTAAAATCCAAATATCCAGAACTCTCACACTTTGCAAACTCTATCCAAGCATTTAAGAACCTCACATACATCACCTAGAAATTGTCCAAACTCAAGAACAAGCTTTTACAACACCTCTTCTTTCTTTTCCAAAGTTAAAGAACAGTTAAAACAACAAATCAAACTCAAAATATAAGATCCAACTCCAAGGTAAGTTTCTTGACTTTAGTTCTTCACTTCAAGCATCATTAGTAATTCCTTTTTTGGAGACAAAGTGTAGTAACCATTGTCCTTGAAGCTAACCTTTTGTTTATATTCCATTATTTTCATTATGTGTTGAGAACTAACCCATGTATGCAGCAAAACAATGTTGAAATAGAAAAAATGACAGTATGAGTCGATACATACTACTTTACAGGCCAAAAACAGAAGGAAAAAACAGTGTATGAGTCGACACAAAGCACGTATGAGTCGACACATGCAGTGTATGAGTCGACACATACCATTATGTATCGACTCATACTGAGTTGATTTGGCAATACAGGGGCAAGGAAAGTTATGTGTCGATGCATGTGAGCTTGTGTCGACACATGATAGTTCAAAATGCATTTTTTTCCTTCTTTTTACACTGTTTTTACATTTCCTTCATTATTATTTGATATGGTTGTAATATTTAAGTTCTTATTTCATCCCCATTTGTAAATTTTACCCCCATCCCCTAAATAATGTAATAGTGTAGGACTTTATTTTCCTCAATTTAACACTTTCAAATACAAATGCTAGTAATTAGGGTTTTGTACGGCAAGACTAAAATCAACAAGTAGAAAATCTAATACAAGATAAAACAAACATGAAAATCAATACACTTGCACACAAGCACCCTTAGGGTTTCTCCACTTGGTTGCCTTATACAAAAATAGCCATATTACGCATGTGAGGTATCTTAGTAAAAATAAGCAAATACAAGATCATAGTCCCTCGATGACGCTCTCTAAGTTGCCTTAAAAATAATCTCAGTCCCTCAAAAATGCTAAGATACTTTGCAACATTGCTAATCATGGTTATACGATGACCCACTCCCGTCCCGTTTACATCCAAAGATAGGTTTGCTTACCAAATCAAAGGTAAGACAACAATATCAAAGGAAAACAAAATGAACAAGAAAGACATTTGAGTAGGTAGATTGCCTTTAGTTACTTGCTCCATTTCAAAAAACAAATATCCTTGCTATTTTCAAAACAAACACACACATTTCCAAACATCTTACAAAAATTGAAAACATTTTCAAAAAGACAAACATCTTAGTATACATTCTTACGAACGGGAATCATTACAAAGATTGCCTAAACAAATGGCCTCTTTTACAAAATACTTTCAAAAACCACACTGTGATCGGTGGAAATAGAATTGACTGTTTTTTAAGCTGGTTCGCAAAATGTCGCGGTAAGCAAGAGTCGCCACCGTCTTTTATGTTCTCCAACATGGAAAGGACAAAAGCACAGCAAAATTCCTTTTCGAGATGTTTCTCGGTTCGGGAGGTAGATTTATAGAAAGGGAAGGTGTTAGCACCCTTTCTATCCGTGGTTATCCACGGGCTCTTAGGTACTTGCTCTATGTTTTCAAAATTGTTTGCTTTTCAAGTGTATGTGGGTTTGAAAAAGTTTCGTTTGAAAAATTTCTAAGTAACTCTTGTATCTGTTCTCAAGAGTGTATGAAATATTTGTTTGAAAACTTTTTGAAAGTGTGAGGTGCGAAAAGATGTTTTTTTGTTTTTTTGAAAAAAAAGAGCAAGTACCCAGGAGAAATCTACCTACTCTAAAGGAATTAGGATGTGTAAGAGTCCTTTAGACAGTACTATCCCACTATTGAGAAGTAGGTAGCACCGTCGTTGGAGTTATTCGGGTCAATTCGATTATTAGGGACATGTGTGGTCACCAAAGCAATAGTAGGACACCTTAGCGGTAATCCTAATGTCCTAGATCCTTTTTATCTGAGGCAACCGTTTCGAGGCAACTGGATCTTTAGACAGGAGGGCGACCTCTAAAACACCCTATACTTGACGACCACGTCGAGGCAACGAGTGAGGCGTACCCTAGGAGTGGCATGTGCATGTAGGTTGTTTCAGTTTATATTTATCTTTGAACATGTCATTTGTGAGCTACGGATTGGTTTTATTTGTCATACAAGTCTTTCATGCATTTTAACAGTTAAGAGTGCGGAAAATAAAGTGCGGAAAGGTAAATCTACGCTATTACAAGGCGCGGGTCTATACATCGCCAAAAACAAAACCCGTTTGGAAAATAAATGCGAGAAAGTAAAAGAAAGCCATAAAAGCCTAATTAACTATTACATCCTCGGAAACAGATACATAAGTATGATCAAAAATAATAACGCGCGAATAAAAATTAAATCGGGACGTCCTTAGGGTTTTGACCCTTTTTGAGAAAAGAAAGTAATTTGTCCCTTTTTTGCAATTAATTAAATATTAAGCCTAAAACTAATTAATTAATTATTTAAAAGAAAAAATGTTTTTTTGTATTTTTATGTTTTTAATGAAAATAATAAAAAAAAGAAATTAAACGTCAAGAAAACCCTAATTCTAAGTTTATTTTATTTATTATGAAAAAAAGATTAAAGTTAACCTAATTTAACTAAATTAATTAATTTACATTTTATTTACAAAAATAATAATAATTAATAAATAATAATAATAATAAGAACATATGATTGAAAATTGTCAACCCTAATTCTACATGATTTTTATTTATTTATGAAAAAGATTAAAATTGCCCTAATTAAACAAAAAGACTAAATTAATTAATGTTTGTGTTTATTTACAAAATAATTAATAGTGAAAATAGTAAATAATAAAAATATTTAATATTTTAAGTTTCTGAATTTAATATGAAAAATAATTAATTTATGAATTAATAATAATAATTAATAAGAGTTAATAAAAATTAGTAAAAAGAAAATAAAAGGAAAATTGTGAAAGAACCAGGGGGGTTGATGGCCCATGTATGGAGGTGAATTTGCAGATTTCAGGCCCAATAACACTCCAAGCCTTGTTGACTTTGGAGATTGGCTGCACGTTGCTTTGACTGGGAGTATGGTGTTCTCCACTTTTGGCCACTGGATTGGGGATTGTGAACACCTGGCGCCTGGATGGTTGAGGCGTATGGTGGAATCAATGGAAAGTGCTGCATGAGAATATATTAGAAAAAATATGAACAAAGGTTTGGGGGACCTGGGAATCGAACCCAGGTCCCAATGATTAACGTCCACCTCACTAACCACTAGGCCATCACGCTGCATTTGATATAATGATGGTTAATGAATATAATATAAAAAGGTTAATGCATATGTGGTAAATCAAACACAGCGCGCCTTTTTATTTAAACGGACCACTCATGATTGAACACGTCCTTCATCTTCTTCAATTGCCTGCAAAAAAATAAAGAGATAGCGGGGGTTTTTAACCCCCACAAACTGGAAAAGGAAAAATAGCGATTAGATTTGTGTGCAATATAAATTCATCGCGAGGGTTGGGTTTGATTCGTCTGGCCTTGACGAATTCAACCATGGGCTTTAGAGTCTCTAATTTTTCCTATATCACAAAGCCCCAATTTGGAAGCTTCGAAACCCTAAGTTTCATCAATGGTGGTTTACGTTTCAGGGCATCTTAATCCAATTGAATCACACCAAAAGCTTCACCTGAGTTCTATGAACATAAAACAAACAACAAAAGATGTTAAATATGCATGAATTATGAGATGCAATTCTAAAAAAAAGTGACAAACCAAAGGACTGTTCTTGCGTGTTTCTTGAGCTTTAAGGCTTGTTTTTTATTGCAATGTATTCCTGGGGATCCCTGCAATGTGTTAGAAGCACTAGAAGGCTTTGAATCGTGCTGGAATGTTAAAAACAGTTTTGAGTTTCTTTGATATTTTTCAATGTTCTTATGGCTTTTGTGCAGCAGTTCTCACGTGAATGGCATTAGGGTTAGGCTCAGCATATATAGTATAATGGATTTAGGTTACAATCTTGGCCAAGAATCCATGGAATTCATGTTTTCAATATTTGATTTCAATCAAATCTTTTTGCATATTTTTGATTGCCAAAACTTGCCAAAATTGGATATTCTTGTCTCTTTGATTGGCACACGAAATCTCCAGCTCATATTGGTCACATTTGCTTCATGAAAAGATTTGAAAACCATATCTTCATATTTTCCTACAATTAAATGAATTAATAATCAATTAAAAATCCAAATAATTAATAAAAATAAGAACATAATTCAATTTAATCTCAATGGGTCGTGCATAGGCCTTGGACAATGTTTCAAGAAGAAATTTGAGGCCCATTAGCAAAAATGATGTGTTTGGAGCAAAGTTGACTTTTGCACATTCATGAAAATTTCCCAACTTCTCCAATGCATATCTTGCTTAATTTTGATCATATGAACATGTTCTTGGACATTTTGGAAAGGTATTGAAGTCCTCTAACCAATGCCTTTGGTCCCATGTCATTTGGATTTACCAATCTCAAGTTATGGTCTTTGACTTAAAGTGCCTTTTTGTTGACTTTTGAAATTGACCTATAATGTAGAAATTGATAACTTTTTGTGAGATCATTTCTTGGACTTGGAATGTGAAGATGCGTTGTAGGAAATGTCATCCCCTTCAAAATGAGCATTGGATGAGATTTTTCTGATGAACCATGAAAACGTTATGCTCTGGTCAAGTTACAGTTGACTTTTCTGCTGTCCAAAAATAGTAACTTTTGCATCTTTGATGATTTTTGAGCCATTCTTGTGGAATCATGATCAAGACTTGATCAAATGATGATTGTGTGCTCAAAATAAGATGTTGGCCAAAAATCTTGACTTTTGACTGTAAAATGACCATTTTACCCCTGCAATTGATTATGAACCAAATAGGGCTTTCGACTGTGCAATTTGATGTTGTGAGTCTTGAAACTTGGCATGTAGATGCTTGACAATGTATATAGGCCTATGAGACTTGTCTGAGCCATTGAAAACCTCAAATTCACTGAGAGAACCAAAACCCTAACTTTGACTAGCTTAGGAGGATGTTTGACTGTGCAACCCTCTGAGAGATCTTGAACCATTTGAAGATTGATCTTGACAAATTTTGAAGAATATGGGAGGGCAAATTTTGGGGTACAACAGTTGCCCTTGTTCAATCTTCTTAGACCTGAGGATGTAGATTGGCTTGCGTGCCTTTCGTGATCCGAAGGTGGAAGATGATTGAACACTAGAGTGCCCAGAAATTTGCACTCACATAGTAGAATATCAGCAACGTGATGTCGGGAATGGGCTTACAGATGCCATTTGGAAAAATGATGGGTAGGAGGATGGGCTTATAGATGCCATCTTGAAATGTGACAGAACTTTGTCGGGAATGGGCTTATAGATGCCATTTGGAGATGTGATGGATAGTTGTGGAGATGGGCTTATAGATGCCATCGGAAGGTGTCGATCGCGTAAGAGATTCCTTAGCGAGAACTTGCATACTTTGAGAAAGGAAGATGGTTTCCTGGCCTGTTACAGGGGTTGATCTTTAAACTCTTCATGCAGATATGCCCTGGCTAGATACAGGTATCGAATCTACAATCAATTGCTCACAGATGTGCCCTGGCTAGATACAGGAATCGAATCCGGAACTTCAAAAGGTTGCTTACAGACGTGCCCTAGCTGGATACAGGTATCGAATCTACAAACAATCGCTCACAGATGTGCCCTGGCTAGATACAGGAATCGAATCCGGAACTTCAAAAGGTTGCTTACAGACGTGCCCTGGCTAGATACAGGAATCGAATCTCTAAACTCTTCATGCAGACATGCCCTGGCTAGATACAGGTATCGAATATACAATCAATCACTCACAGATATGCCCTGTCTAGATACAGGAATCGAATCTAGAATTAGTCGCCTACAGATATGCCCTGGCTGGATACAGGTATCGAATCTCTAAACTCTTCATGTAGATATGCCCTGGCTGGATACAGGTATCGAATCTACAATCAATCGCTCACAGATGTGCCCTGGCTAGATACAGGAATCGAATCCGGAACTTCAAGAGGTTGCTTACAGACGTGCCCTGGCTAGATACAGGAATCGAATCTATAAACTCTTCATGCAGACATGCCCTGGATAGATACAGGTATCGAATCTACAATCAATCACTCACAGATATGCCCTGGCTAGATACAGGAATCGAATCTAGAATTAGTCGCCTACAGATATGCCCTGGCTGGATACAGGTATTGAATCTCTAAACTCTTCATGTAGATATGCCCTGGCTGGATACAGGTATCGAATCTAAAATCAATCACTCACAGATATGCCCTGGCTAGATACAGGAATCGAATCTGGAATTAGTCGTCTACAGATATGCCCTGGCTAGATACAGGTATCAAATCTCTAAACTCTTCATGTAGATATGCCCTGGCTGGATACATGTATCGAATCTACAATCAATCACTCACAGATATGCCCTGGCTAGATACAGGAATCGAATCTGGAATTAGTCGTCTACAGATATGCCCTGGATGGATACAGGTATCGAATCTCTAAACTCTTCATGTAGATATGCCCTGGCTAGATACAGGTATCGAATCTACAATCAATCACTCACAAATATGCCCTGGCTAGATACAGGAATCGAATCTGGAATTAGTCGTCTACAGATATGCCCTGGCTGGATACAGGTATCGAATCTCTAAACTTTTCATGTAGATGTGCCCTGGCTAGATACAGGTGTCGAATCCACAATTAATCGCTCACAGATATGCCCTGGCTAGATACAGGTATCGAATCTGGAACTAGTCGTCTACAGATATGCCTTAGCTGGATACAGAAATCAAATCTCTAAACTCTTTATGTAGATATGCCCTGGCTGGATACAGGTATTGAATCCACAATCAATCGCTCGCAGACATGCCCTGGCTAGATACAGGTATCGAGTCCATAATCAATCACTCACAGATATGCCCTGGCTAGATACAGGTATCGAATCTGGAATCAGTCGTCTACAGATATGCCCTGGCTGGATACAGGAATCGAATCTCTAAACTTTTCATGTAGATGTGCCTTGGCTAGATACAGGTGTCAAATCCATAATTAATCGCTCACAGATATGCCCTGGCTAGATACAGGTATCGAATCTAGAACTGGTCGTCTACAGATATGCCCTGGCTGGATACAGGAATCGAATCTCTAAACTTTTCATGCAGATATGCCCTGGCTAGATACAGGTATCGAATCTACAATCAATCGCTCACAGACATGCCCTGGCTAGATACAGGTATCGAATATGGAACTGCGAAAGTTGATGGTAATCATCTTTGGGTTGACCTTTTCCTGAAAAGGCAAAACATTAGTCGTATGCAATGTCATGATGTATGAGATGCATGCCGTCATGATGTTCAAAATGAGATAGTGTCGTATGCACTTTATCATGTATGTAAGCAGGATGTATAAAATGTGAAATGTTTATAAATGTATTTTTCGTCTTGGAAAATAAATCCTTGACGAATGCCGGGAAGTTCGTTGAATCCTGGGCTGCTGTCAAAGAATAGAGTTCTTCGTTTCCGCTGGGGATGATGATTGCAAGGATAAACCGGTAGGAGAAAATGACTCTGTTGGGGAATAAAATTGTTGAAGAGATTGCTCTGTGGGGAATTACTCTGTGGGAAGAGATACCTTGCTGAGGTTTTGATGGTAACTCCGCTGGGGATTCTGTTGATAAGTTTTGTTGGGGATTTTGCTGAGAAGCTTTGTTGGAAGATTTGATGAACTCCGCTGAGGGATAGGAAGAACTTCGCCGAGGACGATCTTTTCGTGGTAATTAGCTGAGGATAACCCAGTTATAAGCTCTGGTGGGGAATAACCTCTGAACATGGTCGGGGAGAGATATGTACTCTACAGGGGATAAGCTTCCAGAATCTACTGGGGATAAGCTTCCAGAATCTACTGGGGAGATTGATTCAACTCTCCTGGGGAAACTCTTGGACTGCACTGGGGAAATGGCTCCACTAGGGTGTCTGATATTCCACCGGGGAACAATCTTATATTAAGACTGCCGGGGATGCTTGCTTAGGAACATCTGTATACTCCGCTGGGGGATGTTGAGATCTTCTGGGGATATTCATCTTTCTTAAGGCTGATAGTAGACTAACTCTGCTTGGGGAGAGTGTTGCTGACTTGCTAGGGATACTGTGCCTTTTCAGGGCTGATGAGAGACCAACTCTGCTTGGAGAGAGTATTGTTGATTTGCATTACTCTGCAGGGAGTGAAGGTATCCTGGTCACGTTCTTCAGCCGAACCTACCTTGGTACCTTGGTGGACAGAGCAACTAGACCGCTTAGACAACTCATTATTGCCCCTGTTTCTAATGTCACCTGTAATTAGTCCTTTGTTTCACATGCAAATATTTATGATTAGCAATTAGTGTCAAATGCATATATCAAAAATGAACATTGGATGTTTTTTGCAAAACAAAACAGATAAAGGAAAAACAATTGGCAATTTGTCTGAAAAGTGAGCTTGTATTGATTTTTGGAATTTGCCTGTAAATAGGCGTTTTGTGTACAAGAGGCTGACGTCCTAGTAAGAGAACGCCGCCGAACAACATAGATTTTATACAATTTTGTGAAAAGAAAACAAAACAGCTATGTGAAAAATCCCACTGGGTTCCAACTCCGCTATCGCCTTTATGTCTTCAAGCGTCTCATCACTTGGCTGCTTAGTTGAAGATGAAACTGATTGATTGATGCCATCTGAACCTGATAGTTGATACCGAAATCTGGATGCAAGGTGATCCGATGAGACATAGTATTACGCTTTATCCCTAACTTTTGCCTGGACCGCCCTTTCGGGTTTTCAGTCCACCGGGATACCCATTTTTTCCCAAGCCGCCTTTTCAGGTTTTCGACTTGCCGGGTGTACAAATTTTTTCATTTCATCCCTTATTTTTGCCCGAACCCTTTTGGTTCGCCGGGAAGCCCTTATTTTTGCCTAAGTGTGTCAACCTAGCGGGTCTTTTATTCATGCGTAGTATCTTTTTACTATGTCTGCATTGGCGGGGTGAAGAAGGTCGTCACCATTCATGGTGGTTAGAATCATAGCTCCTCCTGAGAAGATATGTTTTACCACAAATGGCCCTTCGTACGTGGGGGTCCATTTGCCCCTGGGATCACCTTGAGGGAGAATGATGCACTTGATTACCAGGTCTCCGACTTGATACTCTTGTCGTCTGACTTTCTTGTTAAATGCCCTGATCATCCGTTTTTGGTACGTTTGACCATGACAAGTAGCGGTGAGTCTCTTTTCGTCGATTAGGTTTAATTGATCAAGTCGAGTCTGGATCCAGTCATCTCCGTTCAAACCTGCATCCTTCATTATCCGGAGAGAGGGTATCTGGACTTCGATAGGCAAGACTGCCTCCATGCCATAGACCAAGGAAAAAGGAGTTGCCCCTGTTGACGTCCTTGCTGAGGTACGGTACCCATGAAGAGCGAATGGTAACATCTCGTGCCAATCTTTGTAGGTCACTGTCATCTTCTGCACAATCTTCTTGATATTCTTATTTGCCGCTTCGACAGCCCCATTCATCTTCGGTCGGTAGGGAGAAGAGTTGTGGTGTTGTATCTTAAATTGCTCGCAGAGCTCAGCGATCATCTTGTTATTATGATTGGTACCATTGTCCGTAATGATCCTCTCAGGTACACCGTAGCGACAGATTAGGTTATGCCGAATGAACCGTGCCACGACGTTCTTGGTTACTGTAGCATAGGAAGCTGCTTCAACCCACTTTGTAAAGTAATCAATCGCTACCAGGATGAAGCGATGCCCGTTGGATGCCGTAGGTCTGATCTCGCCGATCATATCAATGCCCCACATTGCAAAAGGCCAAGGTGCTGTCAAGACGTTCAGAAGAACTGGAGGAACGTGCACCTTATCAGCATAGATCTGGCATTTGTGACACGTCCGAGAATGTTGGTAACAGTCGGCTTCCATTGTGGACCAGAAATATCCTGCCCGAAGGATCTTCTTTGTCGTGGTATGTCCACTGGAATGTGTTCCGAAGGTACCTTCATGTAGCTCTGCCATGATCCTTTCTTCTTCAGTCTTATCCACACAATGCAGTAAGGTTGAATCATGGTTTCGTTTGTAGAGAATGCCGTTGCTGAGGAAGAACTTTGCCGCGAACCTTCTCAGAAACTTCTTGTCGTTAACAGATGCCCCCTCGGGGTATTCTTGAGCTTCAAGGTACCTTTTCACTTCATGATACCAAGGTTTTTCAGTTACCTCTTCAGCCTCAAGATCGCAGCAATGTGCAGGTTCATCCAACTTCCAGATAATGATCCGAGGAGCCTCGTTGTCCCATTTGACTTTGAACATAGAAGACATTGTAGCTAACGCGTCCGCCAACTGATTCTCCTCTCTCGGGAAATGTTCAAAAGTTATCTCTTCGAAATGGGGGATCAATGTCAACACATACTCTTTGTAGGGAATAAGATTTGGGTTTTTCGTATCCCACTCGCCTTTGATCTGACTGATCACGAGAGCGGAATCTCCGAAGACACTTAGAAACTTGATCCTTAAGTCAATTGCAGCTTGAAGACCCATGATGCATGCCTCATACTCCGCCATGTTGTTGGTGCAGTTGAAACATAGTCGGGCAGTAAGTGGAGTATGAGTGCCTTTAGGGGATATGATCACAGCGCCAATACCATTACCCAAAGCGTTCGAGGCTCCATCAAAGTGCATAGACCATCGGGATCCTTCCTCAGGTCTTTCATCCGGTCCAGGTACTTCCCAGTCAGTCACTACCATGATATTCTCGTCTGGAAATTCAAAGTTCATGGACTGGTAGTCATCCACTGCCTGGTGTGCCAAATGGTCTGCCAACACATTTCCCTTGATTGCTTTCTGAGTCGTGTACTGGATGTCGTATTCGGTCAAGATCATTTTCCATCTTGCTATTCTTCCGGACAAGGCGGGATTTTCGAATATGTACTTGATTGGATCTATTTTCGAAATTAACAGAGTAGTGTGAGTCAACATATAATGTCTCAGCCGGCGAGCAGCCCATACCAAAGCGCAGCAAGTTTTCTCGAGCAGTGAGTATCGGGTCTCACAGTCGGTAAACTTTTTGCTAAGGTAATAAATAGCATGCTCTTTTCGGCCAGACTCGTCATGCTGCCCCAGCACACACCCCATTGAGCTGTCAAGTACTGTCAAGTATAATATTATAGGTCTCCCTTCGACCGGCGGCATAAGAATGGGTGGCTCTTGGAGATACTCCTTGATTCTTTTGAAAGCGGCCTGACATTCATCGTTCCAACGTACTACTTGATCTTTCTTCAGCAGCTTGAAGATTGGTTCACAGGTAGCAGTTAGATGCGAGATGAATCGGGCAATGTAGTTCAGTCGTCCTAGAAAGCCTCTGACTTCTTTTTCTGTCTTGGGAGTTGGCATCTCTTGTATGGCTTTCACCTTGGCAGGGTCCACTTGAATACCTTTGTCGCTCATGACGAAACCTAGTAGTTTTCCAGATCTTACCCCGAAGGTGCACTTGTTCGGGTTCAACCTCAGCTTGTACAACTTCAGACGGTCAAACAGCTTCTGCAGATGGTCAAGGTGTTCCTCCTCAGTTTAGGACCTTGCAATCATATCGTCGACATAGACTTCGATCTCGTGATGGATCATGTCATGAAACAAAGCAACCATGGCACGTTGGTAGGTTGCCCCAGCATTTTTCAACCCAAAAGGCATGACCTTGTAGCAAAAGGTGCCCCACTGAGTAACAAAAGTGGTCTTCTCCATGTCTTCGGGAGCCATCTTGATTTGATTATAACCAGAGAAGCCGTCCATGAAAGAGAATACTTTATGCTGAGCAGTGTTGTCAACCAGAACGTCGATGTGAGGCAGAGGGAAGTCATCCTTAGGGCTCGCCCTGTTCAAATCCCTGTAATCAACACACATTCGGACCTTACCATCTTTCTTTGGCACTGGAACCACGTTGGCAACCCACTGAGGGTAAGAAGTCACTGCTAGAAACTCGGCATCAAATTGTTTCATAACCTCAGCTTTGATTTTCTCTGACATCTCTGGACGCATACGGCGGACCTTCTGTTTAACCGGAGGGCAGTCTTCCTTGGTAGGTAGGTGATGAACCACAATGTCAGTATCCAACCCAGGCATGTCTTCGTAAGACCAGGCAAAGATTTCCACATAATCATGCAACATCTGAATCAACCGTTGTTTCACACTAGCCTCCAGATTAGCACCAATCTTGACTTCCTTTCTGTCTGTCTCAGTACCCAGGTTTACCGTTTCCACTGGCTCTTCATGTGGCTGAATGGCCCTCTCTTCCTGGAGTAACATTCTTGCAAGCTCACCAGGCACTTCACAATCATCTTCACCTTCTTCTTCGGCTAAGTTGATCGGATTTTCGAAGTCATAACTGGCAGTAGCAGAGTCGTTACCAGTGAGATCCAGAGTGGATTGGAACCTGTATGGGTGAGTGTGTGTAAATATATCTGTTTTGAAATATATAAAGAAAGAAAGGGAGCACAAGATTTGAAATGTGAAAAACGTCCAATGTTTTTATTCATGATATATGAAAATGACAAATAATAAGCCCTCACAAATGAAGCCACGGTGCCCCGGGTAAGACACCGGGCCATAAAGTTTCAAATTATTGTTCATTACAAATTCAAAACAAAGGAGTTCATTACTGAGTGACAAAAGTAATAGGTATGAAATCTTTGGCAGTCCAGTTGTTCAGTCCACCGTTGGTCGTTGGGTAGATCCAGCTGTCAAATTCGGATTCCTCCCCGTCGTCTTCAATAGAATTCACTCCCGGTTTGGTGATTAACACATGAGGTCTTCCAATCCTTGCCTTGCGAACAGCCCTCTGAGCTTCTGCAGTGAAACCCAAACCAAACTTGTCAGTCTTCGGAGTAAAATCAGGAAGTCGACCCCAGTTTGCACACTCACCCTTCTCAATAACAGCCTGGGCGTCCTTTAAGGAAGCCATCTTCAAAGGAGAGTCTTCTTCAGTCACAGTCTCTGCTGACGCCAATGTCTGAGGAACCTCTTCAAAATGTTGAAAAGGGGTCTCAATGAACTCCCCATCCATTTCTATGTACCGGAACGAGTTAAGATGGCTGACCATATATTCTTCCTCCCCCTGCACTGTAACAATCTTCCCTCTGACCGGGTACTTAAGCTTCTGATGTAATGTGGAGGTCACAGCTCCAGCCTTATGGATCCATGGACGACCCAACAAACACGAATAGGACGGTCGGATGTCCGTCACATAGAACGTAGAATCAAAAACTTGAGAACCGACCCTGATTGGAATGTCAACTTCCCCATGTACCATCCTTTTCGACCCGTCAAAGGCCCGGACAATAATGTTACTCGGCTTGAGCTCTAAACCTTCACAATCCAGCCTATCTAAAGCTTTCTTGGGCAGTACGTTCAACGAAGAACCGGTGTCTACCAACACATGGGCAAGAGTAGTGCCCCTGCATTCAATGGAGACATGCAGGGTGTCGTTATGGTTTTTTCCTTTGGCAGTCAGATCAGCGTCAGAGAAACCCAACCCATTATCAGCAGTCAAGTTGGCCACACAATCGGTAAATTGATCAGCAGACGTTTCTTGTGGCACATGGGCCGTCTTCAGGAAGGAAATCAGGGCCTTGGCATGGGCCTCTGAACACAACAACAATGATAGCATAGAAATTTTCGATGGGGTGTTCCCCAGCTGCTCAACCACATTTAAATCACTCTTCTTGATAATTTTAAGAATCTCTTCCATCTCTTGCTTGGAAGCTTCAACATTGACGGTCTTCGATGCCTCTGTCTGGGCAGGCACATCAGTAGCAATCCCTTTGCCCCGAGCGTCGGATGACTCGGCAGTAGGGGTAGAAATAGGAACTTGGTCAGGAAGGGAAGCAGGCACACTGGCAGGTGTGATGACAAGAGGTCTTTGAATAACTGGTGGCGCAATATCAGGTGAGAAGAGCCTTCCACTACGAGTGACTTTGGCAGGCCCGGTGATGTTACTGATGTCAGTACTAGTATCAAACTCTTGTTTTACTCCGAGCATATAAACATCTGCCTCATAGTGCCAAGGGACAGCTTTGTCAGATGTATAGGGGAGGGGCCTCGGAACAGTGATGATGATAGGAGCAATCTTCTGAGTGGACATGATTTTGACAGGCTTCTTTGAGGGAGCCTTAGGAGAGTAAATAGTAACAATAGACACTTCTTCAGCAGGGACAGCAGGAACAATAATCTTCTTGAACAAGATCTCTTTGCTATCCATCAGGTTTTGGACGCCTGACTTCAGCAAGGGACAGCCAGCAGGTGAAACAGCACATAAATGGAAACCTTTCCTACATCCCAGAAATAAACCGGCTAGCAACAGGTTCCTCTTGACAGTCAACAACAGAGTAACAATATCATCCACAGAGGCCACATACAGGTCTTCTTCCACAACATTCACTCCATGCTGGGGCATGGGAGCAGTCACAACATTGGGCCTTTCGGGCGCCTCGAACTGTATTTCTTTAGCATCAATAAGGTCCTGAACCTTGTTCCTCAGGGCCCAACAATCATCCGTAGAATGCCCCGGGCTATCAGAGTGATAAGCGCAGCGGGCATTAGGGTTGTACTTTGGAGAGGTTGTATTCACTACCTTCGGAGCTTCCTTGACAGTTACCAGATTGGTTAACAGCAGTTGCGGCAAAATCTGAGACAGGGTCATACTGAGCCAAGTGTACTGCCTTTTGGGCCTCTCACCCCTTGGTTGGTTATATTGATGAGGAGCAGCAGCAGGCTTTGAAATTACCACGGCGTTGATAGCTTGGCGGCGTTCCGGTTTATTCTGTTTCCTGGAACCATAAACAGCACTGGATTCCTTTTTGAAGGGTTTCTTTTTAGTACTCGAGGAGGCACCCTTTTGTATCTTTCCGGACTTGATACCAGCTTCTATCCTTTCTCCAGTTAAGATCAGGTCTGTAAACCCAGCAGAAGAATTCCCAATCAGGTGGTTGAAGAACGGACCAGACAGGGTCCCCAAGAACATGTCCACAAGCTCCCGGTCAGTCAAAGGTGGCTGCACCCTGCCAGCTAGGTCTCTCCACTTTTGCGCGTACTCCTTAAAACCTTCACCCGTCCCAAGTGACATACCCTGGAGTTGGGTACGCGTGGGAGCGAGGTCGGAATTATACTGATATTGCTTATAAAAAGCAGTAGCCAAGTCCTCCCAGTTACGAATACTGGTTCCATCCAGTTGATAGAACCACTCGAGTTGAGCCCCTGAAAGGCTATCCTGGAAGAAATGGATCCATAGATTCTTGTCTGCAGTGTAAGGTTGGATCTTCCTTACATATGATCTGAGATGTAACTTAGGACAACATGCCCCGTCGTACTTCGCAAAAGAAGGTGCCTTGAACTTGTGTGGGATCACCACCCCAGAAGATAAACCCAGATCTCCAAAATCCAACCCAGGCACATGTTGAATTTCCATAGCACTTAGACGGTCCTCTAGTTGCTTGTACCTGTCCTCAGCAGGAGGGTACTGTTCATCATTGAAATCTGTCTCGTTGTCGGAGACCACAGGACTAGGAACCCTTCCCCCTTGGGGACTGTCTTTCCCTACAGAGGAAGTAGCTTGATCAGCCTCATCTTGCAGTGTATTCCCAAACCTCCGTCCAGTGTTGAACAGCACAGTCCTCTTCTTCTTCTTCTTCAAAAGCAGAGTCTTCAATTCCTATTGACCCTGGGCTAAGCTCATGACCAGCTCTTGAAACTGGGCGTTCTGGGCCTGGAGGGCCTTGATAGCTTGTTCATTGGATGATTCAGGATTCATGATGACTGCTGAAATAAACAGCGAAGAACATTAAGCAACCTGTAGAAAAAGGGGTACCTGTTATGCATATGATGAATGGAATGTGTATGAGTTATGTTTTCAAAGACAATCGGGATTCAACTTTGTAGACAAAAAGGAAACACACTTTATTAGATTCAAACTTTAAATTGTTCCAGAAATTGCCCTTAGGCGTTACAAGAATGAAAGTACTGAAAAGGAAATGAAAGTTGTAAAAGAAACATCCAAGGCCCATCAGTGCTCCCATGGCCTCCTCTTCTCAGTACAGATATAGTCATTCAGGACCCGCTCGTTCTCCAACTGCTTAGTCAGCTTCTGGATTTTCTGTTCTTGTTCGTTGAACCTTTCCCGATAAGAATCCCGTTCTTCCTGTAGTTGCGCCCATGACCTTTTTAGTGTATCAACATCAGTGGGTATCTGAGGAGGGAGTACAGTTGGAGGAACCCCGTCTCTATCAGGAAATTCAAGAATGATAAGCCTGACAAATTCGTATGGCATACCTAACTTCTGAGCACAGATGCGGGCCCATCTGTAGTAGGATTCCATAGGTAGAGAGGTCTTCGGTCCCAACTCATGTGGGTCAGCTTTGTGAATTCTGTCCCAAGCCTTGATGAATCTACGACGCAACTCGTCACTGTCTACCTGAAACTCAAAACTGATGTGAGGTACCAACATCTCATGAGGCCCTGCTCTTCTGGCCCTTCCAAACTGACAGAGAGCTAAGCATGGATTATAAGAGATTCCTCCCTGGGTACCAATCAATGGAACATTAGGATATTCTCCGCAACGATCAATAACAGTTACCTCATCCAAACCTCTGAGAGTCCAAATGATGTCATTATCAGTGAGAGACATTAACCTATGAGCCCAGCCCCTTCCTTCTTTGTTCTTCAGCACGAACTTAGGGAGGTGCAAAATAAACCACCTCACTAACAAAGGAGCACAACACCACAGAGTTCCCCGTCTTCGAGCAGTACGAGCATAGAGTTGTTGTAGGATATCACCCAAGAGAGTGGGTACAGGATTCCGAGACATGAAGATCCTTATGGCATTGACATTGACAAAGTTATCAGGATTTGGAAACAATACTAGACCATAGATTAAGAGAGCCAGGATGTCTTCGTACGCCCTGAAGTCTAAGTCATTCCAGAAACTATTAGCTTTGCCAACCAGAAACTTAGCCAAAAAGCCCTTAACTCCACTTCTAGTCACCCAGTTATCCATTACCTCCTTGTTGGTCAAAGGAAGGGCTGCAACAATCTCCTCAAGCCTAAGGGTCTTTTCCCAACCAGTGAAGGGAGTCTGCTCCAAAACAGGGATACCAAGCAAATCAGAGAATTCTTCCAGGGTAGGGACCAGCTGGAAGTCTTGAAAAGTGAAGCAATGGTATAGGGGATCATAAAACTGGGTCAGGACACTCATCAGTTGTTGGTCCCACTTTGAAGTGAGTAAACCGAGAAGAGAACCATGCCTCTGGATGAAGGAAGTAGTATTTGGAATTCTGTCAACCAACTCTTTAAGCAAATCAGGTGGGTGAACAAAGTTGAGCCGGATAGTATTCCTTCGCACATGCATCATAATGTCCTACAAAACAGAGCAAAGATGAAACCCTCTTGTCTTTGAAATGGGTCAGTCCTTATGCAGGATGCATGAAATGGTATGATGGTATGATGTTATGATAAAGCACACCACAAGTATCCACAAAGGCAAACATGATAAGGCACACAAGTCACACAAGACAGCCCTTAGAGTTTAGGCCAGCATGAGGTTTAGGTACTACCCTCTTGAAGTTGGTGAGCTCAAAACCTGTCCTATCAAAAGTAACCGGGTTCTAGAGGATCTCAATATCATCGACTACCCTCAATCGGTCATAACTCAAGCGTCGCAATCTTTTCTTACGGCCAGAACCATCGCGAGAGTTTAGCCTCGATGAGTGTAGCATACTGCTACTGTTCTATGGCCAAGTTGGGTCAATTTAGGGTTCTAAGGTCGGTTGGTGCTTAATGACTCCTCAGAAGACCCATATTCTCCTCGTTGCAACACAAGGGATATCGGTACAGACCAAGGTGTCACACCAACGTAGCCACTGCTTCACCCGTGTCGGTCTACGCCGGACAGGTCCCTCACAGCTTATGCTACCTAAAAGGGTATTCCCCATATCCGGGTTAGGATCTATGAAACTCCGATGCAAGCCCTTAATATTAAAGCAAATAAAACAAGCAATTGAAAACATAAGAGTGGTCTAATCCTAAGGTACACCTCACTTATTAATTATCCCCAGCAGAGTCGCCAGTTCTGTGATCGGTGGAAATAGAACTGACTGTTTTTTAAGCTGGTTCGCGAAATGTCGCGGTAAGCAAGAGTCGCCACCGTCTTGTATGTTCTCCAACATGGAAAGGACAAAAGCACAGCAAAATTCCATTTCGAGATGTTTCTCGGTTCGGGAGGTAGATTTATAGAAAGGGAAGGTGTTAGCACCCTTTCTATCCGTGGTTATCCACAGGCTCTTAGGTACTTGCTCTATGTTTTCAAAATTGTTTGCTTTTCAAGTGTATGTGGGTTTGAAAAAGTTTTGTTTGAAAAATTTCTAAGTAACTCTTCTATCTGTCCTCAAGAGTGTATGAAATATTTGTTTGAAAACTTTTTGAAAGTGTGAGGTGCGAAAAGATGTTTTTTTGTTTTTTTGAAAAAAAAGAGCAAGTACCCAGGAGAAATCTACCTACTCTAAAGGAATTAGGTTGTGTAAGAGTCCTTTAGACAGTACTATCCCACTATTGAGAAGTAGGTAGCACCGCCGTTGGAGTTATTCGGGTCAATTCGATTATTAGGGACATGTGTGGTCACCAAAGCAATAGTAGGATACCTTAGCGGTAACCCTAATGTCCTAGATCCTTTTTATCCGAGGCAACCGTTTCGAGGCAACTGGATCTTTAGACAGGAGAGCGGCCTCTAAAACACCCTATACTTGACGACCACGTCGAGGCAACGAGTGAGGCGTACCCTAGGAGTGGCATGTGCATGTGTGTTGTTTCAGTTTATATTTATCTTTGAAAATGTCATTTGTGAGCTACGGATTGGTTTTATTTGTCATACAAGTCTTTCATGCATTTTAACAGTTAAGAGTGCGGAAAATAAAGTGCGGAAAGGTAAATCTACGCTATTACAAGGCGCGGGTCTATACATCGCCAAAAACAAAACCCGTTTGGAAAATAAATGCGAGAAAGTAAAAGAAAGCCATAAAAGCCTAATTAACTATTACATCCTCGGAAACAGATACATAAGTATGATAAAAAATAATAACGCGCGAATAAAAATTAAATCGGGACGTCCTTAGGGTTTTGACCCTTTTTGAGAAAAGAAAGTAATTTGTCCCTTTTTTGCAATTAATTAAATATTAAGCCTAAAACTAATTAATTAATTATTTAAAATAAAAAATGTTTTTTTGTATTTTTATGTTTTTAATGAAAATAATAAAAAAAAGAAATTAAAAGTCAAGAAAACCCTAATTCTAAGTTTATTTTATTTATTATGAAAAAAAGATTAAAGTTAACCTAATTTAACTAAATTAATTAATTTACATTTTATTTACAAAAATAATAATAATTAATAAATAATAATAATAATAAGAACATATGATTGAAAATTGTCAACCCTAATTCTACATGCTTTTTATTTATTTATGAAAAAGATTAAAATTTCCCTAATTAAACAAAAAGACTAAATTAATTAATGTTTGTGTTTATTTACAAAATAATTAATAGTGAAAATAGTAAATAATAAAAATATTTAATATTTTAAGTTTCTGAATTTAATATGAAAAATAATTAATTTATGAATTAATAATAATAATTAATAAGAGTTAGTAAAAAGAAAATAAAAGGAAAATTGTGAAAGAACCAGGGGGGTTGATGGCCCATGTATGGAGGTGAATTTGCAGATTTCAGGCCCAATAACACTCCAAGCCTTGTTGACTTTGGAGATTGGTTGCACGTTGCTTTGACTGGGAGTATGGTATTCTCCACTTTTGGCCATTGGATTGGGGATTGTGAACACCTGGCGCCTGGATGGTTGAGGCGTATGGTGGAATCACTGGAAAGCGCTGCACGAGAATATATTAGAAAAAATATGAACAAAGGTTTGGGGGACCTGGGAATCGAACCCAGGTCTCAATGATTAACGTCCACCTCACTAACCACTAGGCCATCACGCTGCATTTGATATAATGATGGTTAATGAATATAATATAAAAAGGTTAATGCATATGTGGTAAAGCAAACACAGCGCGCCTTTTTATTTAAACGGACCACTCATGATTGAACACGTCCTTCGTCTTCTTCAATTGCCTGCAAAAAAATAAAGAGATAGCGGGGGTTTTTAACCCCCACAAACTGGAAAAGGAAAAATAGCGATTAGATTTGTGCGCAATATAAATTCATCGCGAGGGTTGGGTTTGATTCGTCTGGCCTTGACGAATTCAACCATAGGCTTTAGAGTCTCTGATTTTTCCTATATCACAAAGCCCCAATTTGGAAGCTTCGAAACCCTAAGTTTCATCAATGGTGGTTTACGTTTCAGGGCATCTTAATCTAATTGAATCACACCAAAAGCTTCACCTGAGTTCTATGAACATAAAACAAACAACAAAAGATGTTAAATATGCATGAATTGTGAGATGCGATTCTAAAAAAAAGTGACAAACCAAAGGACTGTTATTGCGTGTTTCTTGAGCTTTAAGGCTTGTTTTTGATTGCAATGTATTCATGGGGATCCCTGCAATGTGTTAGAAGCACTGGAAGGCTTTGAATCGTGCTGGAATGTTAAAAACAGTTTTGAGTTTCTTTGATATTTTTCAATGTTCTTATGGCTTTTGTGCAGCAGTTCTCACGTGAATGGCATTAGGTTTAGGCTCAGCATATATAGTATAATGGATTTAGGTTACAATCTTGGCCAAGAATCCATGGAATTCATGTTTTCAATATTTGATTTCAATCAAATCTTTTTGCATATTTTTGATTGCTAAAACTTGCCAAAATTGGATATTCTTGTCTCTTTGATTGGCTCATGAAATCTCCAGCTCATATTGGTCACATTTGCTTCATGAAAAGATTTGAAAACCATATCTTCATATTTTTCCTACAATTAAATGAATTAATAATCAATTAAAAATCCAAATAATTAATAAAAATAAGAAAATAATTCAATTTAATCTCAATGGGTCGTGCATAGGCCTTGGACAATGTTTCAAGAAGAAATTTGAGGCCCATTAGCAAAAATGATGTGTTTGGAGCAAAGTTGACTTTTGCACATTCATGAAAATTTCCCAACTTCTCCAATGCATATCTTGCTCAATTTTGATCATATGAACATGTTCTTGGACATTTTGGAAAGGTATTGAAGTCCTATAACAAATGCCTTTGGTCCCATGTCATTTGGAGTTACCAATCTCAAGTTATGGTCTTTGACTTAAAGTGCCTTTTTGTTGACTTTTGAAATTGACCTATAATGTAGAAATTGATAACTTTTTGTCAGAGAATTTCTTGGACTTTGAATGTGAAGATGAGTTGTAGGAAATGTCATCCCCTTAAAAATGAGCATTGGATGGGATTTTTCTAATGAACCATGAAAAAGTTATGCTCTGGTCAAGTTACAGTTGACTTTTCTGCTGTCCAAAAATAGTAACTTTTGCATCTTTGATGATTTTTGAGCCATTCTTGTGGAATCATGATCAAGACTTGATCAAATGATGATTGTGTGCTCAAAATAATATGTTGACCAAAAATCTTGACTTTTGACTGTAAAATGACCATTTTACCCCTGCAGTTGATTATGAACCAAATAGGGCTTTTGATTGTGCAATTTGATGCTGTGAGTCTTGAAACTTGGTATGTAGATGCTTGACAATGTATATAGGCCTATGAGACTTGTCTGAGCCATTGAAAACCTCAAATTCACTGAGAGAACCAAAACCCTAACTTTGACTGGCTTAGGAGGATGTTTGACTGTGCAACCCTCTGAGAGATCTTGAACCATTTGAAGATTGATCTTGACAAATTTTGAAGAATATGGGAGGGCAAATTTTGGGGTACAACACACACAAAGCACAATTTCAAACAAAAGCAAGTGATCTAGCAAGTAACTAAGAGCGCATGGAAAACCATGGATGAAAAGGGTGCTAACACCTTCCCTTTTCATAATCTACCCCCCGAACTCAAGAAAATATCTCAAAGGTCTTTCCTGTGCTTTTTCACCTTTCCTTTTGTATAAAAGAAAAGTCGATGGCGACTCTTGCTAAACCGCAACATTTGCGATAAAACGCAACACCCTCAAGTCAGTTCTCCCACCGTATCACAACAGGTATTCACTAATCTGAAAATATTCTTGTCAATTCCATTGAATATGGAATTCAAAGCTTTAGAATTTCCAAGAGAAATCTCATCTTCTTCCATAGACCAATCTTCTTCTGGTTTAAATTCAGAAGTAGGTTCTCCATTTTCTCCCTGTTTGACAGGGTGTTTCCATCCTCTTAAAACAGCTTTCCAAGCTATGTTGTATAAGGACTTTAGAAAGGCAACCATATGTGGTTTCCAGTAGTCATAACTGCTTCCATATAGAATGGGTGGTCTATTTGCAAATCCTCCTTCCTTGTCCATGTACCAGAAAGTATCTTCCTTGGATCTCACCTAGATAAAGAGAAGGATGCCTGCTCTGATACCAATTGAAATTCTGGTATCATATATGTGATGTCAAAAGAGATGTCACGACACAAATATTTGTTTACAAGTAAGGTGCAGTAAAAAACAAAAGCAGTAAAAAACACAAGAAATTGTTCACCCAGTTTAGTGTACAACAACACCTACTCTGGGGGCTACCAAGCCAAGGACAAGTTCACTAAATAATATCAATTCATAGAACCTCAGTAAACAACCAGTTTACGATCTAATCACTTAATCACTACCCAAGCTAAACTTCTACTTAAGACTTACCTAGATATGAGGCCATCCTCAAGTCCCTTCAATCACTTACAGAATTAATAAGTTTGAAACACTTCAATCATTCAATGCTTAAAAGCTTATGAATGATACACAATTAACAACCCAAATAACAACTCAAGAACTTAAACTAATACTTAGAGTGTATTACAAATAACAAGCCTAAACTTCTAATCAGAAATAAAGTATTCTTCTGTAAAAATTGCTTAACTTTGAATAAGGTAACGAGTCCTTATATATGCACAACTTTGGGCTTGGGATTGAAAATAAATATTCAAATCTTTTGAATATTTCCATAAAAATAGGCTAAGATGCAATTTGAAAAATATTCCTCCATATTTTTCTCAACTTGTAGTTCACAAATCCTGAGTTATAGAGTGCTGGAAATCAGGAAACAAAAGACTTAATTGATTTTTGGCTGAGATCAATTCAGTAGGCAGATGTCAAGACATCTGCTTTGACATCATTCAAAAGCAGTTTTGCTCTAAATGTTAAGACATTTAGCAAAACATTAACAAGTCTTATTTTACCAAAATTGCTGCCAATAAGCACTTACACCCTTGAATTAGGATACACCCATCTGTTTACTTGAATTCTTACAAATGGGCCATCAGATATTGATGGACCATCTTTAATTAAAATATTTTTATTCCATTTTTAACCTTGAAAATCATACAGTTATATGATCATAAAGGTGGGGAAAATTTGGGGTACGACACTATCCTGAAGATTTCTTGTTAAAATCTAAGTGCGAGATACTCATTATCTAGGAAAATTTGAGTTGTCTCTTCAAGCGTATGATTGTTTTTATTGCTTGATCATTTCATCTGATTAGTTCTTCACTTTTAAATTTGTATCTGTTGAATTGTCTTAATTAATGAAGTCTTTATTTTATGATAAATTATTGTTTATTAATTATGCACTATCACGAAATGAAAAGTAACAAGACAATATATTCTCGTATACGTATATGAGAAATAGGACTAAAATCTTTGGTGTGTGTCAGTTACTTTCCCCACAGATTAAAGGGTAACTGTCAAACTTCTTTTCATTTAATATTCCCTTCATAAATAAGATTAATTACTTTTTGTCTTTCCCAATATATCTAGGTTCTCTAGTCTTAACTAAGATAATCATAGCCTATCTAATATATGTCAGACCTTGGTTCACTATCAGTCTCTGTAAATAGTTGACGTCTCTTCTTCACCATTCATCATCCTCAGTCCAAATAGAAATCTCTTTAAATCTTCCTTCGCCTGATTTAATAATGTCTGCTATAACTTTTCATCGCAATGAGGAAGCTCTTGAAATCTTTCAAGAAAATTGACCCAATCTTCCCAGACTCAAACACTATGGATTGGACCTAATAAGAAGTATGCAACTTCAATCTTGGACAAGCTACTTTACTCTACTTAGAGGTCCCATCTTCCCTGTCCTTGTGAAGGAATTCTGGAAGTATGCCAAAATTAGTGATGATGGCAACACTATTCTGTCTGAAATCTTCAGACTTCCCATTCCTATCACCATCTCTTTCCTTGTAAGAGTTATTGGGTGTGCCTCATCGGGAGTCACCATTGATGACTATCAATATGACCTAAGTTTTGTTGAAAGGTTTAGGGTTCTTCATGACAGTTCAGTACCATATGAACCAACTAATCCTAAAACCCTTCTTCCTTCAGCCAAGATTTGGTTCAGGTTCTCCCTTTCCAACCTCCATCCTCGAGCCACATCAAGAAGCACTATGTTTCATGATGACATAATTTTTGTTTTTCTCTTGATACATCACTTCAAGATCAACCTTCCCAAAACCATATTTAATCATCTGAAACACTCCATTGAAATATCAAGAACACAAATTCAATCCTATATTACTTATGGAAGGATACTATCTGAGATTATAATCCAAGACAGGATGTGGGAGTTGATAAAGAAGAATAGACCGGATAATGCATTGGTTAAAGAAAGGTGTGCTAGAATTGATATAATTCAACACTTTGATGATTGAAATCTTGTCTGTAATGTTTTTAGAAAATCTAAGTTTTCTTCTATTTTTCCTTTTTCTCTTGATGTACTATGAAATTCCTAGAATGAAATATTAGGATAAAAGCCTTTTGACGTTTAGTGTTTTTTTTCACACATAGTTTCCTTTTTGATGATGTCAAAAAGGGGGAGAAGTATAATAAATTTGATGAACCTTAAAAGAAATGCATCATTATAATTAAATGATATAAAATATGCATTTACCACTGACGTGTGTTTGTTTGATGATTAAACGACGAACTCTAAACAAGTTCACTATGCATTCTAAGACATGTCAAAATGAAAGAAATTTGTCTAATCTATTAAAGATGTTCATATAATCGAAGATGTATACTCTGTGAACATATACTCAATATCAGATAGACCCAATACTGATCAGAAGTTGAGAACTTTCTGAAAGTTAAAGTTATCTTGATTTTGGTATCATAATGTTCAGAAGATGTAAAATATCTAAGAATGTGATATTCAGAACATAAGAATCAAAAGCAGAAGCAGACGCCTTCCAGAAGAACAAAGCAAATCAAAAGTTGAAGACTGTCTGAAAAATATGGATAGAAGATTCAATAATAAGAAGCTCTGGTGAATTAAAGATCTCAATTGATTATATTCTCATATGAATCAAGACTTCTAAGGATTCAATATCTGATCTATTGCAACCAGGGAGAGTTCACCCAGAAGGTTCACACTCAGTATATCTGATCCTCACGCAGTCTGTGACTCAGGGGGAGCTTATCATAAAAAGGATAAGTATTCCTTACCTTTCTATTTTCACTTCTTGTGATTATAAGAACAAAATCGTGTCATCAAAATACATACTTTTTATCATCAAAAAGGGGGGTATTGTAAGAACAAGATTTAGTTCTGCAATATTATCTCTGAGTTTTGATGATAACAAATTATTATATTTGTATGAACAACTTTGTTGTACTAATGTTTGTTATTGTTGAGTACTGAATAAACAGGTTATACTTATGATGGATGGTGTAGCCAAGACATTAGAAGAGAATTAGTTCCGCTTCTGCACTACACAAGTTCTATTGAATAGTAGTAAGACACTCCAGAAGGATCAGAAGTGTAAATCTCTGATGTTTGTCTAAAGAAACCAGTTAAAATATCTGAAGATATAAGTTGCTACTTAAGTCCTGATGTTGAAGACTCATAATTCTGAAGACAACGGGTTCTTAAGAAACAGTCAGAAAATCTAAAGACAGAAGTTACTAGTTAAAGTCCACATGCTGAAGACTCAAGCTTCTAAAGACAACATGCTCTAAAGAAACAGTCAGAAGATCTGAAGAATCAAGTTTCTACTAAAGTCCAGATGCTAAAGACTCAAGTTTCTAAAGACAGTGTGTTCCAAAGAAACAAAGTTTGAATATCTGAAGACAAAGTTTCTACTGAAGTCCAAATGCTAAAAACCCAGTTTCTAAAAAAACAACTTGTTTCAAGAAGAAAAAGTTAAAATATCTGAAGACAAAGTTTCTACTGAAGTCCAGATGCTGAAGACTTGTGTTTCAAATAACAAGGTTCTTAAAAGGATTCTTAAAGACCAAGTGCTAAAGATTCTAAAGACGGACTTTCTGAAGATTCCAAAGACTTGAAGTTCTAAATATCCATGGTTCTCTACAACGGGTTCTCAAGACCAAGTGTTGAAGACTCTAAAGATGCAACTCTTAAGAATCTCAAGACTTGAAGCTCTTCTGGTCCAAGGTTCTCTACAACGGGTTCTCACGATCAAGTTCTGAAGACTCTGAAGATGCAGTTCTGAAGACTCTAAAGATACAGTTTTGAAGACTCTGAAGACCTTATATTATGTTCCCGCTTCTAAACTCATGCTCGCAGAAGCCTTTGAAGTGTTGAAGGAAAGAATATAACAGTAACATGGTACAATAATACACAGTATGAAAACCCTTATTTCACTACCTCTTCACTAGCTTGAATTATGGAAGAGAAAAGGACGTAGAAGTACTATTTGTAACGACTCTTTTTAAAATATCCAACAACTCTATATTTCTTGGCTATATAAGAAAAGAATTATATGTTGGAAAAGTTGTTGGTGTTCAATGTTAAAAATGAAAGTTGTCATTATTGGAACACAACCAAAAAGCTATCAACCACTATAACAACAACAAGAAAAAATGTTATCAAAAATGATTCTTCAATCATGTTGATACTGATTACAGTGAAATCATTGATTCACAATGTGCTTAATTTCATATGTTGCACAAAGCTTGCTAAGCCACAAAAGATAACAAAGATGGTCATCAAAGCTCCAGTTACAAATCCATAACATAAATTTTGTGCTCTAAAGTGATCATTGAAGAAAATATAACAAGGGTTATTGTCTAGAATGTTCTAAGGTGAATCAAGATGAAGAATTTATTCTCTTTACCATATCAATATCAACAAAGCTTTTAGAAGCTTATGAAGAAGAAGACTTCAGCGATTTAAGTGCTTTGGGTTGTTGTCCATGAAGAAGCTACTTGAAGAAAATAAGACCACACATTAAAGCCACAATACAATATAATATCGTTTAGTGTGTATTAGGTTCTTCTGATGTACTTAATTCTGTTTACATCCAGCTTGTGTAGAAGCATTATTATTGTAAACAAATGTAAATCAAACAGTTGTTTGATGGTTCCTTAAGAGACTCGACTGAGGCAGGATTCTCAAGAAAAATTTGGTTGCGGTCATCATAGGAATCCTGGTAGTGGATTCTATTAGGTCCATGGTAGTCATATCTCAAAGGGGACTGAGTGAAGGTCAGCCTTGTGAGATCACTGATGGATATCATTGCAAGGAAATCCTGATAGGGTATTTTTGAAGAATCAGATTATGTTGGGTCAATGAACGTTATATCCAGTCTAGATCACTGAATGTGCCATTGGATGTTAGTCACTGGCGGTTGCCCATGCGATTGTAATTAGATTGGTTATAGTGGATTAAGTTCTTGAGTTCAAGGAAAAATCACCTTGGAAGGGTGGACTGAACTAGCTTGGGGGTTTCTCAAGTGAACCAGGATATATCGCGTGTTCTTTAATTTTTCTTATGCTTTAGAGTTTATGTTTTCCTAACTTAATTAGAAGCATTACTTAGAAGTAACACTCATAAGCATTGTTCAATGAATAATGCTTAAAAGCGAAAGTTATCCAAGAAAGGAAAACCAAATTCAAACCCTCATTTCTTGCATTTTCTTCACACCTTCAAGACCAATCGTCTATGTCATACCCATTGCTCTTCATTAACAGACATGAAAATTTTAATGTTTTGTTCTTTAAGATCAGAAAATCTAATCTTATAGATGTTGTTCTTCCTCTTTCCATTGAAAATAATGGAGCCTCCCTTCAGACTAATAGATTTACATGAATTTTGGTTATAGATAATATCATAACCGTTATCACTTAATTGACTTATGAACAATTGATTATGATCTAATCCATAAACTAGTCAAAAATTAGTAATAGAGGGGAGATTACCATTACCTACTTCTCCAGAGCCTATAATCTTCCCTTTATGATCACCTCCGAAACTCACGAAGCCACCAGGCTTTGGAACATATGCCTTTATTCTATCATGTGTCACGAGCACCCAGAGTTCAAGTACCATGACCGGTGTTTTAAGTTGGCTGCAAAGGAGATCTGCAACATAGATTATCTTATCCTTAGGTAACCACATTCTTCTGGGTCCTTTCTTGTCAGTACTCCCATAGTTCTTAACAAACTTAGGTTTCTGAGTAGGATAATCATATTTATATGAATAGTGAAAATGACGAGGTGCAGCTTTTGGTTTTATCTTCGGTTTTGAAATAATTTTTCTTTAGGCACAAAACCAACATGTACAAAATGGGACTTCATTGGAATCATAACTAATTCCTCTTGTTCCATTTCAGCTGACACCA
Source organism: Vicia faba (assembly GCA_948472305.1). Classification (NCBI taxonomy): domain Eukaryota; kingdom Viridiplantae; phylum Streptophyta; class Magnoliopsida; order Fabales; family Fabaceae; genus Vicia; species Vicia faba. The sequence continues at coordinate 192,285,652 of OX451739.1, read as the reverse complement.
TAGATCATTGAAACCATTATGCTTCTAACTACGCTTCTACCAAGGAATTTTTGGAAATTTTTTTATTCTTCTTCATGACATCATCAGAACTCACAAAAGCTTTTGAAAGAATATCTTCCTCAAGTTTAAAACTCTTGCTTTTAAGGGCAGAGTTGTCATTCTCAAGAATAAAATATTCTTCATTTAAAATGGAGAATTCTTTCTTAAGCTTGTTGCGTGCTTCAGATTCAGATGCATGGACTTGTTCCAGATCCTTGTATTTGTTCTAAAGCTCCTGATATTTTTCCAGAATCTCACACAAATAAAATGAAGAAGTGAAAAACACAAGAAGGGGGGGGGGGGGGGGGGGGTTGAATTGAAACTTAAAAACCAAAAGCAATAGACACGAGATTTTTATCCTGGTTTGCTTGATCTCAAACTACTCCAGTCCACCCGCCAAGGTGATTTCGCCTCTCTCCAACAAGGACTTAATTCACTAATCAAACTGATTACAATTCTACTTTGACAACTGCCAAAGTCTTCTTGAGTACAACCGCAAACCGGTTTATCTTAAGGGAAAATTACTTAATCAAAGGAAAAGATTTACTCTGTACTATTCGTTTTTCGTTACAAAAACTGTATCACTACTGTGACGTATTACACAAATTGAGTATAGTATGAATATGACTTTTTGTAGCTTTTTTGAGATTGTATATTGCAGTAGTATGAAATCGTAAACGATTTACCCTTTGAACTTGTTTATATAGGCGTGACAAATCTATCCAAATGGAAACATGATAATGGACACTTAATGCACTTTCTATACTGAGAAGATCCTTGTCTGAATGAAGTCGTTGCACATGATACTTCCTTAATGGAAAAGTAACGTTTCAGAACTTAGGAATCTTGCATGTTGCTTTACTTCAGAATTTGGGAAGTCAGAAACATAAGGTTTTGTTTGCATGTTGGACTTCCGTTCAGAATCAGGATATCTTTCTCTTTAGCGCAGATTCTAATCATCATGCTTCAAAACATTCTGATTACTCAACTTGAGTGCTTCTGTGGCTTAACTTCTCATGCAGTTTTAGTCAGAACTTCTGTATAACATAAAACACAAATTTAGAGTGCATATTTATTCTTTGTGTTTGTTATCATCAAAACTCTTATGAGGGTTATAGAATCAAACTATGTCTAACAATCTCTTCCTTTTTGATGATGACAAATACTAGGATTTTTCAATAAAAAATTACAGAACAAAAGCTTAAGAGAGTCTCCCCCTGAGTTGAGTACTCAGATAGAGATGAGATACTTCCCTGAAGTTCCTTCTTATCAGAGCTTTTGATGCATCTCCTCTTGTCTATGTCAGAATTTATTCCTGTTTAAGCTTTTAGAAAACAAATAAGAAGTTAAGATATTCAGAATATTTGAGACTTTGCCCCAGTAAACTGTTATGGAAAATATCTTACATTCTCCACATTTTTTGTCAGGTATCAAAAAGAAATATAATCATAAATTATCAGAGTCAAAATTGATGATTTGTATTGAAAACAGATTGCAATGACATCTTTCAGAAACAAAGAAGATAATATGAAGAATACAGAAAACAAGTTAAAGAAAATCTAAGATGGAGGAGGAAGTCGTGTGAACAACGCTTCCAGCAAGCTCTTAATCTGAGTGCTTTATTCTTCCTGCTTTCCCAGTATATCCTTGATTTCATTGGTAGAGTATTCTTGTTTATCCAATATATCCCCTATTTATTTGTTTGTGTCTTCTTGCTTAACCAAACTTGCGTGGATTAAAGCATTCTCCTTCTTCAACTCTTCCAGAGTTTGCATGACCAGAGACGTAGCCGGTGTTTCCTCAAAGGTTGCATGTCATTCAGAACACTCTGCAGCATCTTCAGATTCAACTACTTCTTCTGTTGCAATTTCCTTTTCTGGAGCAGTAGTCAGAGGGTGACTATCAGAACCTGGTTTAGTGGCTTCTGAAGGTTGGTGCTCTTTCTAGGGAGCATTTTCCAGCAGAAGAATTTCTTTCTTGTCCCAGTGACTCATAACTTGGTCTTTGAAGGCTTTCAGCTGATCATTGAAGTTCTACTAAGCCATCTCATAACTCAATTCTTTCAGCCTCTGGGATTCAGAGTTGAACCATTTTCTGAATCTATCCCAAAGAGAATTAGAAGCAACAGGATTATAATTCTCTTGACTTGCTTGCTTCAAAGAAGTAACCCATTCCTGTATTTCTGTTTCAAAAATCAACAAGTTCTTACCAACATCTGTTTTGGTTAAGGTTTGTTTGGGTTTGGGAATGGAAATTTTATTTGAGGTTGAAGCTAGATGGTCCAGCGCTTATAGGTCAATGACAGTTCTGAGATGATCAGCTGGACGGTTAATTGGTGAGAGAGTAGGAGAATCAGAAATCAGGATTGGTGAGTGAGGAATGTTTGGTGGTGTGGAATCATATTGTGAAGGTATTTCTGGAATATCATGGATGGAGAGAGGTAAACGAACCATAAGAGGTTCTGTTATTCCAGGAATTGGGGTAGTCGTATCAAAGTCTGTAAAAGAGTATTCTGATTGGTTTGCGGTAGCGTGTTGATTTTCTGGTTCAGGGGTTTTATAATTTGGATTTTCAGTTTGAGGGGCGAGAGGGTTTTCATTTTCTAGTTGAGGAGAGTTGGGATTTGGATGTTCTGGTTGTGGAGAATGAGGGTGTGGATTTTCTGGTTAATGAGAGTGGAGGTTTGGATTTTCTAGGATTGGTGATTGAAAGTCTTGGTCAAAAAGTTCAATATCAGATAAAACTCTTGCAAGTTCTAGTTGATTTTGTTCTGGATTTGGATTAGGGGAGTGAGGTTCATTTAAGAAACTGCCAAGAGTTACAGATGGATCAAACTCTATGTCAAAATCCTCAAATGTTTGTGGTGAGGGATTTTTTGTTGGTTGAGGGGGAACTGTTTCAGATGTTGGGAAAATTATAGATACTACAACAGATACAAAAGACGCGTTACCTCTGAGAGTATCCTTCTCTTGTTGCCTTCCTCTTTCTGGATTTCTTTAGCACAACATCCGGAGCTGGCTTGTGCAGGTCACAGATGTTGAGTTCTGGAATAGTTCTATCTTCCTTGCAAGCTTCAAGGTATTTGACCACAATATCCGGAGAAGCATCTATCTCAGAAAATAGTGGAAAATCCTTTAGAGGGATTCTCCTAGACGTTATGACTTCATGAGAAGCAATTGTTGGTTCCTTCTTAATGCTTTCAATAATCTTCATTTTTCTTCAGATTCTTGGCATTTAGTGGTTTCCCAGCACTTGCTTCCAGAGTGCTGATCTCCTGAGCCTCTGTCAGATGTTCTATCAGCCTGTTTTCCGTTAGAATGTCTAAAATCAATCTTCCCAGAGGGATCCAATCCCTCTTTGTTCTTTCTTCTTCCCTTGTTTCCTTCACACTTGTTCTCAGATGATTGAAGAGCAGGTGTGGAAGGTTTATTTTGGTCTTCTTTGCAATGAAGTACAACAGAAACTGCTCATCAATGTTGATGTAATCAGGAGAGCTTGTAGGCTTCCTGTGATTTATGCAACCCAGAATGATCCTGGCCCAGACTCTGTAATAATATTTCAAGTCTCTTATCTTGCTGGATGGCTGTCCAGAAGTGAAAATGACCCTAGCAATAGATTTTAGGGCAGAACACTTATCAGCCATGTCAATGCATCTGACTCCGCCGCCATTGTACCCAATAAGTTTCCAAATCAAGTCTTCTGTAATCACTATCTTCTTCCCCATAACATATGACATAACCTGATGGTTGGATGAAGTAGCATGAATCCAGAATTCCTTAACAAGAATAGGAAATACTGAACCCAACAGACGATCAAAGTATATGTTCCATCCCTGAGTTGTCACATCTTCATACAAATCAAACCCATTTTCATTTAAACTCTCAAAATCAATGATCAACTCACATAGAACTTCAAGATTATCTACTGGAGTGAGCAACATTCTTATAGATTCCTCATAATGTTCTATTGAAGAAGAACCAGGAGCACTGTTGAGATTTTTGATGCTTGATGAGGATGCCATTGTTCACACGGATTTGTTGAAGAAAACTGAGAAAGGGGGGTTTTTGCAAAAACGAGAGCGAGAGAGAATAATGGATGCAGTAAGAAGTGAATGAAATAGTGAAATTGAATTTATAAACACTTTTGAAAACTTAATTAGTAAGAAAGAGAAAATAATTAATGATTATACTGAAATTCTGAAACCTGAAATTAGGGGATTACGTGTAGATACTGAACAGTTACCATTGACAAGTGTCTCAATGCATCCAAACAGAGCCTTAGACCCTTAAGAATTTAAACGCGTGTTAAACCTCAGAAGGTAGCTTGTGAGAGGATGATAGATGTTTGATGGTGTGAACTGCACGCCTCTATCTTTGAAATGAAAGGTTCAGATCTTCATAGATAGATTCTGAATGCAACTGTACTCCTAACTTATGAAGACACTTGATCAGATGTTCACAAAAAAAGTTCCTAGGGTTAGAATATGCAAATAAAACTTCTTATTCTGGACATAACTTCATACTGAGATGATTCAGAATGAAATTAAATCTATCTTCAGAAAGGGGTTTTGTAAACACATCAGCCCATTGATGGTCTGTGTCAATAAATTTTAAAGAGATAATTCCTTTCTGAATATAGTCCCTAATAAAATGATGTTTTATTTCAATATGCTTAGCCCTAGAATGCAAAATAGGATTTTTGGATAAACAAATAGCAGAAGTATTATCACAGAAAATAGGGATGTTACTCTCAAATATGTTGAAGTCGTCAAGCTGACTTTTCATCTATAGTATTTGTGTGCTGCATCTAGCAGCTGCAATGTATTCAGCTTCTGCTGTTGACAACGCAATTGTGGACTGCCTCTTGCTGGTCCATGAGATCAAATTGTCTCCCAGAAACTGGAAGCTTCCAGAAGTTCTTTTACGTTCTACTTTGTCTCCAGCAAAATCAGCATCACAATATCCTACTAAGTTGTATTCATTGGATTTTCTATAAAACAAACCCAGGTTAGTAGTACCTTTCAGATACTTGAAAATTCGCTTAATTGTTGTTAAGTGAGATTCTCTAGGATATGATTGGAATCTAGCACATAAACAAACGTTGAATAAAATATCAGTCTTTGAAGCTGTCAGATAAAGGAGAGAACCAATCATACCTCTGTAGATCTTCTGCTCTACCTTTTTACTTACCTCTTCCTTTCCAGAATGCATGTGAGATGCATTGGAGTCTTTGAAGGCTTACATTCTGAGAGGTCAAATTTCTTCATAAGTTCTCTGACGTATTTTCTCTGGTAAATGTAAGTTCCTTTGTAAGTATGATTGATATGAATGCCCAGAAAGAATTTAAGTTCTCCATTAAACTCATCTCAAACTCTGCCTGCATGCACTTAGCAAATTCTCTTCCCAAAGAAGGTTTAGTAGATCCAAATATAATGTCATCTACATAAATCTAACAAACTAAAATGTCATTCTTAAATTTCTTACAGAACAAGTTTGTGTCCACTTTCCATTTGGTAAATTCCCTTTCTAACAGAAAGTTACTCAGTCTTTCATACCAAGCTCTGAGAGCTTGTTTCAGACCATAAAGTGACTTCTTTAGTTTGAAAACATATTCTGGGTGTTTGAAATTTTCAAACCCAGGGGGTTGGTGCATATATACCTCTTCATCAATGTAACCATTTAAGAATACACTTTTGACATCCATCTAATACAGAGTGATGCCATTGTTTACAGCAAAAAATATTAAGAGTCTGATAGACTCTAACCTGGCGATTGGAGCAAAGGTTTTAGTATAGTATATCTCCTCTTGATGAGTATAACCTTGTGCAACCAGTCGTGCTTTATTTCTGATGATTTCTCCTTGCTCATTCAGTTTGTTTCTGAACACCCACTTTGTTAGAATGACGTTGTATCCTTTTGGTTTGGGAGCCAGATCCCATACGTCGTTTCTGGTGAATTGGTTTAACTCCTCCTACATTCCCATAATCCATTCATTGTCCAGAAGAGCTTCATCAATTGTTGTTGGTTCAATCAGGGATACCAATCCCATGAGGGATTCTTTAGAATTTCTGAATGTTGATCTTGTTTTGATTGGATCATCCTTCTTTCCCAGAATCTTATCTTCACGGTGAGCTATGCTGCTTCTAGATAACCTTTTCTGGAGTTGATCAATAGAAGGTACTTGAATGCTTGTGATATTTCCTTCTGATATTGTTGGAGCGCCTCTATTGGGAACTTCTGATGAGTTTCCTTCAGCACCTGTGAATTCAACTTCTATATCTGCAAAAGATTCATTCTGCTTTGACTTTTGAGGGTCAAGCTTATCATCAAATCTAACACTAATTGACTCTTCAACAATCTGTGTTTCTGTATTATATACTCGGTACCCTCTTGAGCGTTCAGAGTATCCTAACATAATACACTTCTGTGCTTTAGAGTCAAACTTGTTCAGATGATCTTTAGTATTCAGAATAAAACATGTACGTCCAAATGGATGGAAATAAGAAATGTTGGGCTTTTTGTTCTTCCACAATTCATATGGAGTCTTTTCCAAAATAGATCTTATAGAGATTCTATTCTGAATGTAACACGCTGTGTTAATTGCTTCTGCCCAGAAGATCTTAGCAATGTTAGTCTCATTGATCATGGTTCTGGCCATTTCTTGCAATGTTCTGTTCTTTTGTTCTACAACTCCATTTTGTTGGGGGGTTCTAGGACAAGAGAAATCATGAGAAATGCCTTTTTCATTAAAAAATATTTCAAATTTTTTGTTTTCAAACTCTCCACCATGATCACTTCTGACTTTGACAATTCTAAGATCCTTTTCTTTATGAACTTGGTTACAGAAAATAACAAGCACAGAATATGACTCATCCTCGTGTCTTAAGAACTTTACCCATGTCTATCTGCTATAGTCATGTACGATCACTAACCCATACTTCTTGCCACTAACAGACGCAGTTTTCACTGGTCCAAATAAATCTATATGCAGAACTTCTAATGGCCTAGAGGTAGAAACAACATTTTAGCTTTAAAAGCGGGTTTTGCAAATTTGCCTTTCTGACATACTTCACACAGAGCATCTGAGCTGAACTTCAGATTAGGAAGTCCTCTAACCAGATTGAGTTTGTTAATATGAGATATTCTTCTCATACTAACATGCCCCAATCTTTTGTTCCAGACCCATTGCTCGTTGTTAACAGAAAGAAGGCATTTTACATTCTGACTCTTTAGTTCAGAAAGTTTTATCTTATAAATGTTATTTTTCCTCTTTCCATTAAACATGATAGTTCCATCTTTCTGACTAACAGTTTTGCATGAATTTTGATTAAAAATTATATCATAACCGTTATCACTTAGTTGACTTATGGATAACAGGTTATGCATCAATCCATCAACTAACAACACATTATTAGTAGAAGGAAGATTACCATTACCTACTGTTCCAGAGTCAATGATCTTCCATCTTTGATTTCCTCTAAAGCCCATGTAGCCTCCAGGTTTAAGTTCCAGGCTTTGGAACATATGCCTTCTTCCCGTCATGTGTCGAGAGCATCCTAAGTCCAGGTACCATGACTGGTGTTTTATCCTTGCTGCTAAAGATATCTGCTACATATACAATTTTGTCCTTAGGTAGCCATATCTTTTTGGGTCCTAGTTTGTTAGTTTTACCAAAATCCTGTTTGAATTTTGGTTTGGCAGAATAATCATTGCTAGTGTACTTCAGATCATGTGTGTGCCCATAAGTGAAGTGAGATTTTAGTGGTCTGCATTTAATTACTAGGTCCATGACTTTCTTAGGTGGAGATACCTTACCTTGGTATACTATTCCTTTTCTGCCATTTCTGCTAACTCCATAGATCATTGAAGCCATCTTGCTTCTATCTATGTTTTTAGCCAGAAACTTCTGAAAGTTGTGATCATATTCTTTTATGATTTTATCAACACTACTGGGAGCCTTTGAGATTATTTCTTTCTGAGAGTTTTGTAAATCATTTTCTAGTTTTGAAATCTTTTCTTTTAGCTCAGAATTTTCTAATCTAAGACTCTCAGTTTCTTCAGAGTCAGACGCAAGATCCTTTTTCAGGTTCTTGGATTTGACTCTGAGTTGCTGATACCTTTCCAGAATTTCACTCAGACTTTCTCCTAGTCCAACTTTGGTAAAATTAATAGTGAAGTCAGAAAATACCTCTTCTGTGTCTGATTCTGAGTCTGACCCAGATGTTTCGCTGTCTTCTGTCACATTTTCCATAAGAGCAATGTTGGCTCTTTCATCATCTAACTCTGAGTCAGCGTCATAAGTATCTGAATCATCCCATGTTTCCATGAGACTTTTCTTCTTCTCCTTGAAGAACTTCTTTTTGGGCTTCTCCTTCTGAAGCCTTGGACAATCACTTTTGTAGTGCCCTTGGTCATTGCACTCATAGCAGATGATGTCTCTGTTGTTTGACTTTCTGTGACCAGGGGAAGCTTTAGACCTTCTGTGTCTAGAGGAGGGATCCGACTTTCTGTATCTAGAGGAGGATTCATTTTGATTCCCTGATCTTTTGGAGTTTATGAATTTTCTTTGCCTCTGCTTCCACAGCTGATTGACCCTTCTGGAGAGAAGAGACAATTCGTCTTATTCTAATGAGGATCCATCAGAGGTTTCTTCCATAGCCTGCAAAACCTTAGAGTCAAGTTTTTTTTGTTATATTTTAATGCTAAAGGCTTACCTTGCTTCTGAGGCTCGTCATCTTCTAGCTCTATCTCATGGCTTCTGAGGGAGCTAACAAGTTCCTCCAGAGATATCTTGTTGAGATCTTTAGCCAACTTAAGAGCAGTGACCATTGGCCTCCATTGCTTTGGTAAACTTCTGATGATCTTCTTTATGTGATCAGCAGTAGAATACCTTTTGTCAAGAACTTTCAGCCCATCAACTAGGATCTTGAATCCTGAGAACATTGCTTCTATGGATTCATTATCTTCCATCTTAAAAGCTTCGTATTTCTGAATGAGCACAAGGGCCTTGGTTTCTTTAACTTGTATGTTTCCTTCATGCGTCATTCTCAGAGAGTCAAACATGTTTTTGGATGTCTCTCTGTTTGAGATCTTCTCATACTCTGAGTATGAGATGGCACTGAGATGAATTGTTCTGGCCTTATGATGGTTTCTGAAGTCACGCTTTTGTTGGTCAGACATTCTTTTTCTATCTATCTTCTGACCACTTTCATCCACTGGATGCATGTACCCATCGATTACCATATCCCATAAGTCCATAAGTCAACATCATGAGCCAGAAAGAAGCTCTCAATTCTATCTTTCCAGTAGTCAAAATTTTCTCCATCAAAGACTGGAGGTTTGCCGTTGATTCTGTCCTTGTCATCGTGATAGTCATTGCTGATGTTTTGGCTTGGTCCCACCATAGTGTTTTTCTAAAGCTTGGATCTTGTACTGACACAGTTAAGTGAATGAACTCAGAACCAGGCGCTCTGATACCAATTGAAGAAGTGAAAAACACAAGAAGGAGGGGTTAAATTAAAACTTAAAAACCAAAAACAATAGACACGAGATTTTTATCCTGGTTCGCTTGATCTCAAACTACTCCAGTCCACCCGCCAAGGTGATTTCTCCTCTCTCCAACGAGGACTTAATTCACTAATCAAACTGATTACAGTTCTACTTTGACAACTACCAAAGTCTTCTTGAGTATAACCACAAAACGGTTTATCTCAAGGGAAAATTACTTAATCAAAGGAAAAGATTTACTGTGTACTATTTGTTTTTCCTTACAAAAACTGTATCACTAATGTGATGTATTACACAAATTGAGTATAGTATGAATATGACTTTTTGTAGCTTTTTTGAGATTGTATATTGCAGTAGTATGAAATCGTAAACGATTTACCCTTTGAACTTGTTTATATAGGCATGAAAAATCTGTCCAAATGGAAACATGATAATGGACACTTAATACACTTTCCATACTGAAAAGATCCTTGTCTGAATGAAGCCGTTGCATATGATACTGCCTTAATGGAAAAGTAACGCTTCAGAACTTAGGAATCTTGCATGCTGCTTTACTTCAGAATTTGGGAAGTCAGAAACATAAGGTTTTTTTTGCGTGTTGGACTTCCATTCAAAATCAGAATATTTTTCTCTTTAGCGCAGATTCTGATCATCATACTTCAGAACATTCTGATTACTCAGCTTGAGTGCATCTGTGGCTTAACTTCTGATTCCGTTTTAGTCGGAACTTCTAAACAACATAAAACAAAAATTTAGAGTTCATATTTATTCTTTGTGTTTGTTATCATCAAAACTCTTATGAGGATTGTAGAATCAAACTATGTTCTAACATAAAATTCTAATTCAGAACGGAGGAGTTTAGAAAATACCTCTTCAGAATCTGATTCAGATTCTAATTCTAGCTTTGGCCGAGTATTCTCATCAGAAGCTATGTTCAGAATCTTTACTCCTGCAACAAGAGTCTAAAATCTTGAGAACATATTCTCAACAGTTTCATCATCTTCCATCTTGAATGCTTCATACTTTTGTATCAAGGAAAACACTTGTGTTTCTTTTACTTGATCATTACCTTCATGAGTCATTTTCAATGAATCAAATATAGACTACATTGTGTATCTATTTGTGATCTTCTCATGCATAGTATAAGAAATAGCATTCAGCAGAGTGGTTCTAGCTTTGTTATGATTCTTGTAATCTTTCTTATGTTGCTTAGTCATCACACTTCTTTCTATCTTGTTACAACTAGCATCAACATGATATTCGTATCCATCAACTACCATATCCCATAGATTTACACCGTGACCAAGAAAGAAACTTTCTATTCTCTCTTTTCAGTGGTCAAACATTTCTCCATCAAAGACTGGAGGTTTGGCATTATAGTTATCTCTTTCATTCACAACAGGTGCAATTGGTGGAACTATTCCCGCCATTAGGTTTCAATAAAAAATATGGATCTTTATCTGACATGGTGAAATGTTTGATAAGCAATCAATACCAGAACCGAATCTCCGATGCCAATTGAAGGTATAGGAAACACAAGAAAAAAGGGGGTTTAAATTGGGTTTCTATATTTGAAATTTTTTCTACCCAACACAATCAAAGATGAAACAAGAACAAAAATAAATGAACATGATTATTTTTATCCTGGTTCACTATTAACGAAGTTAATCCAATCCACCCGCTAAGGTGATTTTGCCTTTCTCAACAAGGACTTAACCCACTATAACTAAACTGATTACAATCACAAAGACTAACCATCAAAGTCTTCTTGAGAAATTCTGACTATACCTTAGTCTCTCAAAGAACAATCAACTCAATGCCTTTCTCTCTCATCTTCTGCCCATTCTGAACATTACTCTCTCGTCACTTTCTTCTACCTGGAGCATTAAGGTATTAATTCTCTCTCGCCGGTTTCTTATTCCTCTTTGTTCATGCTTTAATTTTGATTTCGTATGCTTTCACAACGGTTTGCATTCTTCTTTTCTTATCATCTTACTTTTGCTTTCATACTTTCGTCTCGATTTCGTATGCTTTCACTAATTTATGACTTTTCATAAGCTTTCTGATATATGCAGTGTTGTGAAGTTCCATTTTTTATGAACTTATGTTGATTTTAAGTGTTATAACGGTTTCTATTTAGTAAAGTTTCTTCAATGCCTTTTTTATAAAGTTTTGTTTTTTATGATGTTTCGTTTTCTTGTGGTGTTTAGTTATTTATAAACTTTAGTGTCGTGTGAAGTTTCTCATATTTACAGTGTTCTGAAGTTCCATTTTTTATGAAGTTAACCTAATTTAAAGTGTTACAACAGTTTCTATTTACTCAATTTTCTTCATTGCCTTTTTGTATGATTTCTGATATATAGAGTGTTGTGAAGTTCCATTTTTTTATGAACTTAAGCTGATTTGAAGTGTTACAACAATTTCTATTTAGTCAAGTTTCTTCACTGTCTTTTTATAAAGTTTTATTTTTTATGATGTTTGGTTTTCTTGTGGTGTTTGTTTATTTATGAACTTTACTGTTGTGTGAAGTTTCAAATATATGCACTATTGTGAAGTTCTATTGTTTATGAACTTAAGCTGATTTTGAGTGTTACAACAGTTTCTATTTAGTCAAGTTTCTTCATTGGCTTTTTATAATGTTACGTTTTTTAGGATGTTTGGTTTTCTTTTGATGTTTGGTTAATTATGAAGTTTAGTGTGTTGGGAAGTTTCTTTATATGCATTGTTGTGAAGCTTCTTTTTTATGAAGTTTAGTTGTTTTGAATTTTTACATCAGTTTCCAGTTAGATGAGTAACATAATCTGCATTTTATAAAGTTTCGTTGAAGATAGAATTTTCAATTACTTTTCTGGCTACATTATATCTTTTTGGATTTTGCCTATTAATTTTTACATTCACATCGTTTCAGACCACCCGTTTATCATTTCAAGAGCTCCACTTTTGATCACTGACTTGAAGTCTGAATTGAATGTCTGGAATATTGCGGTTCGCGTCATCAACCTTTGGACGGCCAAGGAACGAAATGGAAATCAGTATCTAGAGGCTATTTTACAGGATGCCAAGGTATTAAAATTGTGTCTGCTATGTTTTCATATACTATTCAATAAACCACTGATTGTTGCTCTTCATTTTTGTCTCACTAGAATAATCAGATTTATGTCATAACACGAAACTGCAAACTAGAAACCTAGAAAGAAACTCTACTGGAGGACCAGACTTATATGGTTTACAACGGAGAGCCTCAGATCAATGACCTACCATTGAAAGTCTGCGACAACAAGCTGAAACTGTTTTTTAATGGTACCACCATAATTACCAGTATCGATATGCCTGATATTCCAGTACACACTTTCAAATTCAATCCCTTTCAGACTTCTTGAATGGAGATTTTGATGTTGATCGCTGATATGGTAAAAACTATTTGCATCTTCCATTTATATTTTTGTTCAACTGTTGAACTAACTCTCCTTTTCCAATCAGATACCATTGGTTTCGTGCAACAAGTTGTTAGGACCCAGACTGGAGGAGCTGGTAAAAAAACCGTGTGTCAACCTCATTTTGTCTGATGAAAGGTATGCCACGTTACAACTTCACACCTGCCTAATTTATATTTATTCGCTTCATAGTGTTTCGATGTTATTTGTTTTGTTAGTGGAGATGAATTGATGTCACCCATTGGGAGGCGTATGCCAACCAACTAATGGCTTTTACTAAAGATAACGGTCCACCGGTTATCATACTAACTCATTCTTAGTGTCACCAAAGTTCGAGTACGTTCCTTCATTAATTTTCTCACATACATTCATTCATTGACCTGTACATGCTTCACATACATCAATTCCTTAACAAAAACATGCTTCTCATACATTTATATTTTCATGGTTGCAGCCACAGGGAAACTGGATCTTTCAAACGCTTAGAACAGTTCCAAACTGCTACCTAACTATGACCATCCCCAAGTAGTCGATTTCAAGGCAAAGTGTGCAATAATGATATCTATCTGAAGCCAGCTTCTGCTTCTGCTGCCCAAAACTAGAGTCCTAATCTGAGCTCTAACAATACTCCATCCAGGAGATTCTCAGGAGATGATTCTAACGAAGATTATGGACCCTCTGAATTTTTGACTCCTAAGCTATCTGCTACAAAGAATCCAAGGACCAAGAGTGCAAGACATCCCAAAGGCAAATGATGGGCAATTTTTCATCTATAAATTACTAGGCTTGAAGTTCCAGTGATGTTTTATTTGGCGTATATTCTTATTTTGTGTAAGACATTAATTATCATCAACTTGTCCTTTTAACAATCATTATCTTTTGTAAAACCGTGGCGAACTTCGCTACAAGATATTATTTTTTTTTAATGATATTTCCATTTTATTGGAATACATTTGGTTCTCTTTTACAATCCACTTATTTTGTTCTTTATTTCTCAGTGTTAATATTGAACCAACTTATATATACACTTCAAGTGAATTTTAAACAACTTCTTTTAAACATTTAGCCAAAGAAAAAGTGAACTAACTCATTTCTTATTTCTCTGAACTAAACAATTACAACAATCTATTGTAAGCACTAATTGTTATTTCTAAGGTTAAGGTTTCCTGCATTCATTTGCTTATCATTTAAAACATTAATCTTATTCTTGTATGTCTATATCAATTACTATTGCAGTTGCTTTATATTTTCAGCACCTCCAACATGCATGTCTCAAAGTTAAACATAAATGCATGATAATAACTTGTTGGAAATCCACCAAAGTCTATGATGAATTTCTACCACAATGACAATTTAATTATGAGACAAACAAATAAAAGAAGACAAGACAAATAATTTCTGCAGAGTTTCTCTCTGCTCATAAACTGTGAAAACTTTCTTATTCAATTTGCAACTGCAAAATACTGTGAATGACTTGCTTGACTTACTTACAAAAATAGGGGTTACTCCCTCTATTTATAACTGAGCTTACACCCTAAACCCAAAGTCCAAAATATCTTTTTGTTACTAAATCAAATCTAATTTATTCTAGACTTAAATCAAATCTATTTAAATCTAAAACAAATCAAATTTTTTCGACACATTGGATTACAATTTAACATAACTCTCATTTTAAAGAACACAGGACAGAGCGTTTTAAACCGAACGAGACAACCGTCAATACACCTACCACCAGTCGTATTCCCCTTTCAGACATCAAGACAACAACTAATCAACAAGGTTACATCACTAATCTTCTACCAGGTTTACTACTTATTTTTAATCACTTATGACATCTTATATAAATCATTTTAATTATTTAACATTATGCTAACACATTTATTTCAATCGTTTAGGTGATGAAAAGGAGTATCTGAGTAGTGACACTATAGACCGATCTATAGCTAATGATATTGATGGTTTTGAGCATTTGATACCAGAATTCTTAAGTTGTTTGAAAATATCAGGATTTCCAAATCATTCAATGAAGCTAAAAATTGGCACATGTATAATGTTGATAAGGAATTTAGATCAATGCGAAGGACTGTGTAATGGAACGAGATTGACGGTGACTAAACTAGAAAATCATGTCATTGAAGCCCAAATTATATCAGGTACTCATATTGAAAATATTATTTACATTTTCATAATATTTTTATCTCCTTCTCAATCTCCTTAGCCATTCAAGCTTATTAGAAGACAGTTCTCAATTATTGTTTCATTTGTCATGACAATAAATAAATCTCCGAAAAAATCATTAGAATTTGTGGGTTTATATTTGCCAAAAGATGTATTTATTCATGGTCAATTATATGTGACAATATCAAGAGTCAAGAGCAAAAAAGGTTTGTAGATCTTGATTCATGATAAAGAAAAAGTTCATTTATGTCAAACAACTAATATTGTATTCAAAGAAATTTTTCGTAATGTTGTCTAGATTTTCATTACTATTTAGTTTGTTGACATTTTTATTTAATTTCAACATTGTCATCATGTTTTTTGATTGTGTACAACTTGTGTTCCTTTAGAAATTCCTTTCATCAATTTAATTTTTTGTCATTTTACTTACGATATCACTAAACAAATCTTTCTTTTAACATTTTCATTAGATGTTAAATTTTTTTTCACATTCCGATCTTACCATACCGACGCACGAGTCTTCTACTAATTAATAATAATAATAATAATAATAATTATTATTATTATTATTATTATTATTATTATTATTATTATTATTATTATTATTATTATTATTATTATTATTATTATTATTATTATTATTATTATTATTATTATTATTATTAGTGTTATTATTATATTTAAATATATTATAATAAAATATAATTAAAGTATGATATTATATATAAAATCAAATTCTCTAAAATATCATATTAAATATAAATATTTTATTTTATTTTATTGATTTACAAATTTGTTAATTTATTTAAATACAAGTTTTATAAATCATTTAAATATATTCATATAAACTAAAATTTTAAATTTGGTTAATAGAATCTAAGACTACAAACTTAGATTTACAATTTTTTTGACTAAATCAAATTTAAAGTTTGCAATGTCTAACTCAATTCAAGTTTAACTTGATCTGATTTATTCATGATGAGATTATTTCTAATGTTTCTCATTATCTCCGTCTTTTTTGATAAAAGAAAAAGTCACACATTTAAATAAAAATTGATTCTAAAAATAATTTATATATAACATTTACACTCCTCAATTTAAATTCTAATGTTTCCATAACTACGTGAATAAACAACAACAACAAAAATAGTTGCTAGCCATGTCTGAATTGTGAACCAATTTCCTATATTTATGATTGGAACAACATTGTCAATCAATTTACTATTTATGATTGGACCATCAGTTTGAATAAATTCCCAATTGAGTTGATTAAGCTTATCTAGAATTCAAGCAAAAAATCATGTGATTCTTAAAGACACAAAAGTTCAACTTACTTTTAATTAATAAGGTTATTCTGCCTCTGTACATAATGTACATGCATAAAGTTGAAGAATGAAGACAACTGAAAATGCTTTATTAGTGACAAGAAAAACATGATTACACAACAAGCATTATTGAAGTACTCTTTATTCCTAGAGGAATATCGTTCAATTTCCTCCATTCGCAAGCATGAACACTTGTTGCATACTTGGCCTATTCTTTGGTGTTTTCTATTATCTTCTTCTCTCAATAAAAACCACACCCTCTTTTCACTTTATATGATGTCATTTTCATTAACTTCAAAAACAACAAAATTTAAAATCTTGCTTGCAATATGACAAAGGTGGATAGGCACCTCTAGGTACTTGTTTTTTCTTGTAGCCACATTGAAAAAACATCAAGTGTTCTTTCATCAGCCCTGTAATATTTTTGTGTAAATTCAAGCAAACTTGGCCATGTGAAGTTTGGATATTTCCTTGGATTCTCTTTGGTAATAAGCTCTTTTGGAGGAGTGACCATTTTGTCTTCATTTGGACAGAGAAAAAATGCAAGTGATTTTCTCACTATTTTGTCATTTACAATTGCTCTATGCAAGCAACTCTTGAAAATTCCATTTGATAGAGCCTGAAAATAAATCACTACATGTTAGCATTTAACTTTATTCCATAAGCATAACTATCAAATTTTGTTAAATGTTCACTAATATTCCTTTAATAATATTTAATATGATAAAGTTCCACTAAATATATCATTTTTTGTCATTTCCGGAAGAATTTTTTTTTATATATATTTATTTTAGTCTTTACAAAATTTAATGATATCAAATTTGATACTTGTTTGTTCTTATTTTAAAACATTAAAAATCAAATGTTTTACAAATATAATAGATCCATTTTAATTTAAATAAATTTTGTAAAAATTAAAATAAAATAAATAAAAAACAAAATATTTCACATTTGAAAGGACTAATAATAAAATAGAAAATATTTTATAAAAATTAAAAGTCCTAATATTCTGAGATACCATTTATCAGAGCTTTAAAAAACAGTTCACGATTGTGAAAACGACGGTGATAAAATAGTACAAATAGATACCGATATCATTATTTTTTTTTATTAAAGAATAAATTATAATTCATATTGTAACGATTGAAATAAGTGTTGCAACACTTGTCCTTATCCTGATCGAAATCGTGAAGACTTTTATGTGACTGTGACACTTTTTTAAAACCTTACCATTGATATATTTAAACCATACTTAAATATGCATTTAATTGTGAACAAATTATGTGCAACTTGAGAACCTTAAAAATATGAAAACCATACCATAAATGTGTCACCAATGTTGACCACGAAAGCATCTTCTTTAGGAACAACTGAGTGCCATATTCCATCCACAAGCACTTGAAGACCTTCAACTTGATCTTGGTGGAGAATGGTTAGTGAAGTAGGGTCACAATGAGGTCCAGTTCCTAATGCTAAATCAGGATTTTTGCATGGTGGATAGTAATTCAATCTCATAACTGAGTCATTTCCTTCAAAAAAGTTTCTAAAATATTCCTTGTCAACTCCTAGGCTCATACCAAGAAGCTCCATTATGCTAAGAGAGAGATTGCTCATAGCTTCACAATAGTTTTGGTACACACTCCTATTAAATTATAGAAGAAAAAAAATCAATAAGAAGAAAAAGTTTGAACAATCGATATATCTAACCTATATATAATCAAATAAGAATTTTTTTTCTTATAATAATTAAGATAGTAAAAAAAACGATTTTATCAAAGTAACACCAAAAGATGCCGATATCGATACTGTTACTCACTGTTTTTATAATAAGAAAAAATTATGGTTTATTTACACGAGGACGACCATTATCATGTTGCAATACATATATTGATTAAAATCGCAAAAGTTTTTATGCGAGTGTGTTTTAAAACCTTTAAGTAGTTATATTCTTGAAACAAACTTTGTCATTAGGAAACTAAGAAATTAGAGTATGCAAGAAAAAACCATTGTGTCTTACCCAAATTGTCTGAAATCTTCTCCCATGACATTTACAAAATAGTCCTCCACAGTTTTGCATGAGTTGTTCCCGGAGTAACGAAAAGAGAGTGTTTCCTTCCATGGAAGTTTGGAAGAAAATCTTCCAATAAAACTATTAGCATAACCACAATGTTCACCCATCTTTCTTTGAGCTCTTTGCTTCTCAGATAGTTGCATGCAGAAGAATTCATCAACAAGCTTATGAGCTTGAGCTATGAGTTTGTTATCAACACCATGGTTAACAACAAGAAAAAAGCCATGTTTTTTGCATGCATGATACACTTCTGAACAAGCATTTGAGATGGAATTTGGATCATTAGAGAGAAAAGCTTTTAAATCAATAGGTGGAACTTCAAGTTTTGGTGGTGTTAAACATGGTTTCTCATGTTCTGGCCATATGAACTCTGAGGGTATGTTGGTAATTTGTAATGGTAGAGAAGTTGTATTGTCATGACATTGTTTGTTTTCATTCATGAAACTTTCATTTGCATTTGGGGGTGCAAATAGCATTGAAGGACTAAGCACTTGCATGTTTGAGTACACTTGGTGAGTACTTTGTGAAATGCAATTTATGTAAAAATTTGAAGTAGAAACTAGAGAGAGAGTGATGTGAGAGAGTGATTGAATGATAAATAAGACAAAGGAAGAGGTTAAATAATAAAGGTGGTGAAAATGGAATGTGTAGAAAGGCCAATAGAGTTCATTGGGGAAGTCGAGGAACAGCATATGAGAATCTTATAATAATATATAGTTTGAATTTTTTTGATAAAATTGTTCTAATGTTTATAGAATATATAGTGTCGATAATATATTGGTAGATTATGTGTCAATGTTCAAATCATACAAGTGGTGTGTGCATAAACATGCTCCATTAATTCAGAAAAGCTTCTTCACTTTTGAAAAAATAGTGCAATCAAGTAGAAATTATTTATTATCATGATTGTGTATTACAAATCTAGTTAAGTGAAATAATAATATTCTTCTTGCTTTATATGTATTTGGATGCATAAAACAAATGATCTAGCATATGACACGCATATTTTTTATTAAATTAACTAGTAAAATATGAATGAGGAACAAAGTAAATGGAATAATAGTGAAATTTAATATTATCTTTAGGGATTGGAACCTCTAGAAAAGGAAAATCAAACAAAAGAATGACCCAAATTTATGATCGGTCTCTTTGTATTTGAAATTATGTTGGAATATTTAAAAAGGATGGTCAATGTTGGTATTGGGTAATAACATGGAGACCTCTACATTGTAATATTAATAATATTGGATTAATGAAATTCAACACGATCATTGTGAATAATTAAAAACATCAATTTTAAACAATATTATTATAGATTATATAAATGAGTTATTTTTTTTATCACGCTCATTTATACATATTACAATCTCACTAAATATTTTAAGTTAAATATGTCTGAAAAAGATAACAAGGTAGAAACTAATTTCATTAATCTCTTAGTATTATATTAATTAATTATTGAAAACATGATTCTCACATCATTGTCATTTTAAAATTGCGTGTTAGAAATTAAACATATTCATCGTCGTCAATTGACATATAAGAGTACACAAAAAAAATCGATACAAGAACCATTTTTTCCATTTCATTTTCGCATCCCAATGCAAATCTGCCGTAGTTTTATAACGGTCAAATTCTTAGCTTCTTCCAAAAGTACGGTTTTTAACTCTCCTAATGTGAAAACAAACATTCACTATGTCAAAAACTCCTCAATGTGAGTTCAAATTATAGAATTCAAAATTTTCTATAGTAGTATCAAAGTTCATATATTTAATAATAGCACATTTAAGTTATACCTACATAAATAATAATCTAAAAAATATATTTTTTAAATTGAACAAAAAATATTCAAAATTATAGATAACATAACATGTCAAACTGAATATGTGATGATATACATTACAAGAAGAATATATTTGACTACTGTTATTTTAAGATATTGCGGTTATTTAAACCGTCGCTATCCTTGAATTAGGACAAACTATTGCAAAATTATGTGTAACAAGTTTATTCTGCGACGGTTTGAAAAACTACCGCCCCAACTATTGGAAATGTAATTTAGTTAATGTCTACAATTCTCAATGCTTATTCTTTATTAGGGTCTTTTGGCATTTTCAATTTTAGTATAAATATGCTACCTAGGCTATCAATATTGTAACTCATTCATTTCTCTTTTGATATACAATAGTAGTCCTCTTTGTTATCATTCATTGCTCATTCTTCTTCTCCCCTTTCATTACCTTGCACCAACAAATTGGTATCTAGAGCACTTGGTTCTGTTTTTCCTGGGAAACACGAGTGTTTGTGAGATGTGTGTTTGATTTTGGTTCATTGTTTTTTCTGTTGAAATCTTGAACAAAATCTGAACAGGATTTGATTCTGTGGGTTGGGAAACAGTGTGTTTGAAGATATGAAAATCCGTGCAAGGTTTAAAATGAGTGGAGACAGTAGTTTGAACACCAAACTTCCAGTTTTTAATGGCAAAAACTGAAACAGATGGATGATACAAATGCGTGTGTTGTTTGGTGCACAAGATGTTCTAGATCTGGTTACAGATGGTTATGTACCAGATGCAGCAGATGCAACTGAAGAACAGAGAACTGCTGAGAGGATGATGAGGAAGAGGGACCAGAAAGCTCTGTTCTATATCCATCAGTGTGTGGATGAAAGTGTGTTCGAGAAGATTGATGATTCAACAACGTCAAAAGGGGCGTGGAATTTACTGGTGAGATGTTACGGTGATGACACATCAGTAAAGAAGGTGAAGCTGCAATCCCTACGAAAGTAATATGAGAACCTGAACATGAAGAGCAGTGAGAAAGCTTCTGAATATATCTTCAGGGTGATTCTGATCACTAACGAGATGAAGGCGTGTAGAGAAACTCTGATGATGAATCTGTACTACTAATGGCTTCTGACTCTGATGGAAAATGCTCAGAAGATTGGTGGTATATGGATACTGGTTATTTTCAAATCATTTAACTGGAAACAAACAATGGATGATAGACTTTGACTCTAGAAGGAGAACAAAGATCAGATATGCTGGCGATAAGTATCTTAATGCAGAAGGTATGGGAGATGTCAGAGTTAGAGTGAAGAATGGGAAAGACATTTTGATCAAAGACGTTTGGTATGTTCCTGGTATTAGAAGCAATCTGATGAGCGTAGGACAGCTGATTGACAAAGGTTTCTCAATTGTTATGAAAAACAATCTTCTGACATTGTATGGTTCTAATCAGAAGTTGATTATGAAGTCTGAACAAGGAGGAAACAGAACATTCAAGGTAAATGTAGAAACAACTGAAGCAACGTGTCTTAGTGCAGAAGTCGCTGAAGGTAACAGTAAGTTGTGGCATAAGAGGTTGGGGCATTTGAACTATAAAAGCTTAGGGCATCTATGTTCTAAGAAGCTTGTACATGGTATTTCGAAGATTGTGAAGCCTGAGAAGTCATGTGAGATATGCATGAAAGGAAAGCAACCTAGATTTCCATTTACATCAGAAGTAGCCCCTAGAGCGAAGCATGCTCTGGGAGTAGTACATTCTGATGTGTGTGGACCATTTCCAGTACCTTCACTTGGAGGAAACAATTATTTTGTGTCTTTTGTGGATGAGTTCACAAGAATGACATGGGTAACACTCATCAAGTTCAAGCATGAAGTGTTTACTGAGTTCCAGAAATTCAAAGTGAAGGCTGAGAAGTAGAGTGGTCAGAAGTTAAAAATTCTGAGAACAGATGGTGAAGGTGAGTATAACTCTACAGTGTTTCAGAAGTTCTGTGAGGAGAGTGGAATAGAACACGAGGTTACTACTCCATATACTCCTCAGCACAACGGTCTTGCTGAAAAAAGAAACAGAACTTTGCTTGATATGACCAGAAGCATGATGAAAGAGAAAAAGCTACCTTACGTGTTATGGGGAGAAGTTGTTGCCACGTCGGCATATATTCTGAATAGGTGTCCAACGAAGAAACTGAAGGAAGTTGTTCCTTTAGAAAAATGGACTGGAGATAATCAGAGTGTCAGTCATCTGAAGGTGTTTGGCTTTGTCTGTTACAAACACATTCCAGAAGCTAGAAGATAAAAACTGGATGATAGAAGCAAAGTAATGTTGTTGGTGGGGTACCACAGTACAAGGGCGTATAAGCTTTATTGTCCAGAAAGTAATAAATTTGAAGTCAGTAGAGACGTTGTGGTGAAAGAGTCTGAAGCATGGGATTGGAACAAATCTCAAACAGATTCTGGTGCAGTGCCAACACCAGAGTTATCCTCTGAAGATGTTTTAGAAAGTTCAGAAGATGAATCTGATTCTGAAGATCCTGAAAATTCTGAAGATGAGTCAGAAGAAGATTATGGAAATGGATCTGATTCTGATCCAGATGCTGATGATGATCCAGAAACTGGTGGTGATCATAGTTCTGGAAGGGAAAACTCTGAAGGTGGTAACTCTGAAAGTAGTAGTTCTGGTGTAGCTTCAGAACAAGCTCAAAGACCACAGAGAATCAGACAAAAACCAAGAAGGTTTGCAGATTTTGACATGCTACAGGATAATGAAGTTGACTCTGAAGGAGAAGTCGTTCAGTGTGCCATGTTAGTAGATTCTGAACCAGTGGGCATTGAAGAAGCTCTCAAGAAGAAAGAATGGCTTAATGCCATGAAAGAAGAACTTGAGGAAATAGAAAGGAACAAAACTTGGAAATTGACTAAACTTCTAGATAAGAAAAAAGCCACCGGCGTCAGATATGCTGGCGATAAGTATCTTAATGCAGAAGGTATGGGAGATGTCAGAGTTAGAGTGAAGAATGGGAAAGACATTTTGATCAAAGACGTTTGGTATGTTCCTGGTATTAGAAGCAATCTGATGAGCGTAGGACAGCTGATTGACAAAGGTTTCTCAATTGTTATGAAAAACAATCTTCTGACATTGTATGGTTCTAATCAGAAGTTGATTATGAAGTCTGAACAAGGAGGAAACAGAACATTCAAGGTAAATGTAGAAACAACTGAAGCAACGTGTCTTAGTGCAGAAGTCGCTGAAGGTAACAGTAAGTTGTGGCATAAGAGGTTGGGGCATTTGAACTATAAAAGCTTAGGGCATCTATGTTCTAAGAAGCTTGTACATGGTATTTCGAAGATTGTGAAGCCTGAGAAGTCATGTGAGATATGCATGAAAGGAAAGCAACCTAGATTTCCATTTACATCAGAAGTAGCCCCTAGAGCGAAGCATGCTCTGGGAGTAGTACATTCTGATGTGTGTGGACCATTTCCAGTACCTTCACTTGGAGGAAACAATTATTTTGTGTCTTTTGTGGATGAGTTCACAAGAATGACATGGGTAACACTCATCAAGTTCAAGCATGAAGTGTTTACTGAGTTCCAGAAATTCAAAGTGAAGGCTGAGAAGTAGAGTGGTCAGAAGTTAAAAATTCTGAGAACAGATGGTGAAGGTGAGTATAACTCTACAGTGTTTCAGAAGTTCTGTGAGGAGAGTGGAATAGAACACGAGGTTACTACTCCATATACTCCTCAGCACAACGGTCTTGCTGAAAAAAGAAACAGAACTTTGCTTGATATGACCAGAAGCATGATGAAAGAGAAAAAGCTACCTTACGTGTTATGGGGAGAAGTTGTTGCCACGTCGGCATATATTCTGAATAGGTGTCCAACGAAGAAACTGAAGGAAGTTGTTCCTTTAGAAAAATGGACTGGAGATAATCAGAGTGTCAGTCATCTGAAGGTGTTTGGCTTTGTCTGTTACAAACACATTCCAGAAGCTAGAAGATAAAAACTGGATGATAGAAGCAAAGTAATGTTGTTGGTGGGGTACCACAGTACAAGGGCGTATAAGCTTTATTGTCCAGAAAGTAATAAATTTGAAGTCAGTAGAGACGTTGTGGTGAAAGAGTCTGAAGCATGGGATTGGAACAAATCTCAAACAGATTCTGGTGCAGTGCCAACACCAGAGTTATCCTCTGAAGATGTTTTAGAAAGTTCAGAAGATGAATCTGATTCTGAAGATCCTGAAAATTCTGAAGATGAGTCAGAAGAAGATTATGGAAATGGATCTGATTCTGATCCAGATGCTGATGATGATCCAGAAACTGGTGGTGATCATAGTTCTGGAAGGGAAAACTCTGAAGGTGGTAACTCTGAAAGTAGTAGTTCTAGTGTAGCTTCAGAACAAGCTCAAAGACCACAGAGAATCAGACAAAAACCAAGAAGGTTTGCAGATTTTGACATGCTACAGGATAATGAAGTTGACTCTGAAGGAGAAGTCGTTCAGTGTGCCATGTTAGTAGATTCTGAACCAGTGGGCATTGAAGAAGCTCTCAAGAAGAAAGAATGGCTTAATGCCATGAAAGAAGAACTTGAGGAAATAGAAAGGAACAAAACTTGGAAATTGACTAAACTTCTAGATAAGAAAAAAGCCATCGGCGTCAGATGGGTTTTTAAGTTGAAACTTAAGCCAGATGGTTCAATTGTCAAGCACAAAGCTAGACTAGTAGCTAGAGGTTTTCATCACAAACCTGGGCTAGATTACTTTGAGGTGTTTGCGCCTGTAGCTAGGCATGAAACAATCAGACTGGTGATTACTTTAGCTGCAAATAGAAAATGGCCTTTAATGCATCTGGATGTGAAGTATGCATTTCTGAACGGTCCATTACAGGAAGAAGTTTATGTGTCACAACCTTCTGGATTTGTGAAAAAGAGTCAGGAAGGGATGGTATACAGGTTAAATAAAGCTATGTATGGACTGAAGCAAGCGCCTAGAGCTTGGAATCTGAAAATTGATTCGTTTTTCAAGAAGTAGAGGTTTCAGAAATGTGACATGGAATATGGAGTTTATGTACAACACTCTGATAACAATATGATTCTGGTGTGTCTCTATGTTGATGACATTTTGCTAACAGGTAGCTGCCCAGAAGATATAAAGAAGTTCAAAGAAGTTCTGATGAATGAGTTCGAGATGACAGATATAGGAAAAATGACATATTTCCTAGGGATGGAGATTCTGTACTCGAAGAAGGGTATCATTCTGCATCAGTTAAAATATGAACAAGATATTCTGAAGAGATTTAAGCTGCAGAATTGCAAAGTTGGTGTGACACCATCAGAAACCAATCAAAAATTGGATTCTGACTCTGATGGTGATTTTGTTGATTCTACAACCTTCAAACAATTGGTTGGTTCTCTAAGGTATTTCTGTAATACTAGATCTGACATTTGTTATGCAGTTGGATTGGTTAGCAGATTCATGAGTAATCCAAAGTGGTCTCATTTCCAAGATGCTATCAGAATTCTGAGATATATCAAGGGAACTCAGATATGGAGTGATGTTTTATTCTGAAAGAAAGACAGGATCAGAATTAGTTAGTTATTCGGATTTTGACTGGTGCGGAGACAGAGTGGACAGGAGAAGTACTTCTGGATACTTGTTTAAATTTTTTGGGAGGTCCTATTTCCTGGAATTCCAAGAAACATCATGTCGTGGCCCTGTCAACATGTGAAGCTGAGTATATCGTAGGTACTGTAGCTGCTTGTCAAGCAGTTTGACTTCTGAATCTCCTGCATGATCTGAAGGTTGAAGTTGAGGAACCTCTGAAGCTGATGATTGATAATAAGTCTGCAATTGATCTTGCCAAGAATCTAGTGAAGGAAAATTGCGATCAAAAGCGCAGCAGAATTTAAAATTTTCCTTTAGCTATCCTTACGAATGAACATGGTCAGTGATAGAAATATTTACCTCTTGTGGTGATTCAGACCTTTGATGTTGTGATCACGAGCGTTGATAAAGAACAACGCCTCTACTCAGTCCAAACGAATAGATCGCTTCCGGTCACAGTGCTAGCTGATCACGAACGAACACCTTGAGTGAGAGAGAGAATCAAAAACGAAATTGCATCAAGTGAAATTGCTTCATCACAAGGGATCTATTTATAGATTCACTCGTGTGGGCTACAAGCTAAGAGCCCAATTAAGGCTATAAGCTAAAATCCCAATTAAGCTTATGGACATCATACCTTATGATGTACCATATATCACTTATCCACGTGGTACCTTACCACTTTCTGTAATACACTTAAGTGCACCGTACCTTACGGTGTTCCTTATTTATTCTATCTCTCATCAACCTGTCCTTATGTGTGTGACCCTGTAGGTTTTCGTGACGTTGGCAATTATATTAAATCACACATTTAATATAATAAACAGTGAGCGATATCTAGCAACACATCACTGTTACCCAAGTCACGAAAATGTCATGTGATCTGACCAAGCCTTTTCCGTGATAATATTTGTGTTGTACAATTACCCTTTTGCCCTCATGTCTATATTGAACACAAGGCATACACTGTGTCACCCTTGTCCAGTTCAATATTGGGCCCTTAGACATTTATCCTGTTATGCAGGATGAGCAAATTCCATCTAGGTCACTCATGTCCCTTAGCATGCTTTGTGAAGTACCCATCAACCATCTTTATAGTCATCCAGTTACGGATGACGTTTGATCAGCAATAAAGTACTTGACTCTACATCTAAGGTCCATAGTGGTTTCAGGTCGAAGGGTGGTATACACCATTATCATCTTGAGAATAACTTATGACACTTTGCATAACATTCTATGTAGTATTCTCATAGCGGGTCAATCCAGTATAAATATTACTCCTAATATTCATACATATGTCAAGACTTGATAACTCCTTATCTATGATCCATGAGATGTGATCATCAATCTATCTTCATAATAATCTTAATGCTTTAATGTTATCCCACTTCACATTAAAGCTTGACTATGGATACTTTAAGAATAGTGTCTTATGTTTAATGGGATCTCATGATTAAGTCACACTTAACATTTCATTAAACAAATAAACCATTCTAGGGACTTTATTATTTTGGAAAGCAAACATAATAAAGAAATTCCTTTTATTATTAATAAATAATTCGATACAAGTACCAAAAGTATTGGCCTCTAGGGCTTACACCAACAATCTCCCACTAGCACTAGAGCCAATCAGGCATACCCCTAATACCCATAGATCTAGTATGTCCATCATGCTTCAGTTGCGCAAGAGGCTTTGTTAATGGGTCAGCAACATTGTCAAGTGTAGGTAGTCTGCATATTTTCACATCTCCCCGATCGATTATCTCTCGAATGAGATGATAACGCCTAAGTATGTGTTTGGATCGTTGGTGAGATCTAGGCTCCTTAGCTTGTGCGATAGCACCATTGTTATCACAATAGAGATCAATGGGATCCACAATGCTATGGACTATGCCAAGTTCACTAATGAACTTATTGATCCAAACAGCTTCCTTTGCTGCAGTTGAGGCAACAATATACTCAGCCTCGGTTGTAGAATCAGCAACTGTATCTTGCTTTGAACTTTTCCAGCTCACAGCGCCACCATTTAAACAAAACACATAACCAGATTGCGATCTAAAATCATCCTTATCTGTCTGGAAGCTAGCATCGGTGTATCCAATTACAGCAAGCTCTTCCTGACCTCCATATATCAAGAATGAGTCCTTAGTCCTTCTCAAGTACTTAAGGATATTCTTGACAGCTACCCAATGAGCATCACCGGAATTAGACTGGTACTTACTCGTTGCACTTAAAGAATACGAGACATCTGGTCGAGTACATAGCATGACATACATGATAGATCCTATTGCAGATGCATATGGAATCTTATCCATGCGATCCCTTTCTTCCTTACTTGAAGGGGATTGTGTTTTTGACAGACACATGCCATGTTGCATAGGTATGAATCCTTTCTTGGAATCATGCATATTAAAGCGTCTCAACACTTTTTCTATGTATGTACTCTGACTTAGGCCAAGCAGTTTTTGTAACCTATCTCTATAGATCCTAATTCCTAATATATAGGCTGCTTCACCTAGGTCCTTCATTGAAAAGCATTTCCCTAACCAAGTCTTCACTTGTTGCAAGGTAGGGACATCGTTTCCAATGAGTAATATGTTATCTACATATAATACCAGGAATACGATCATGCTCCCACTAACCTTCTTGTAGACACAAGGCTCATCTTCATTCTTGATGAATCCATATTGTTTTACTGTTTCATCAAAACGAAGATTCTAGCTTCTGGAAGCTTGCTTCAATCCATAAATTGATCGCTGTAACTTACATATCTTTTGGGCTTCTTCTGGTATGTCAAATCCTTCAGGTTGTGTCATGTACACGTCCTCAAGAAGATTCCCATTAAGGAAAGCAGTTTTGACATCCATCTGCCATATTTCATAATCATGATATGCAGCGATAGCAAGTAAAATTCGAACAGATTTAAGCATTGCAACTGGTGAAAAGGTTTCATCATAGTCAACCCCATGAATTTGTTTATAGCCTTTTGCAACCAGTCTTGCCTTATAGGTATGTACCTTACCATCCATGTCAGTCTTCTTTTTGAATACCCACTTGCATCCTATAGGGTTAACTCCTATAGGAAGCTCTACCAAGGTCCAAACCTGGTTTGTGTACATGGAATCCATTTCAGATTTCATGGCTTCTAGCCACTTCTCGGACTCAGGACCAGTTATGGCCTCTTGGTAGGTCACAGGCTCATCTTGATCCATGAGTAATACATCACCCTGATCACTTATGAGATATCCATATCTCTCAGGTTGTTGACGTATCCTGCTTGACCTACGCTGGTCTTGTTCTACTTGAGCAGGTTTCTCTTCCACAACTACTTGTGTTTCCTACTCTAATTCCTCCATAGGTGTATCAATGCTTTGTGGTTCTTGAATTTCTTCAAGCTCTATTTTCCTCCCACTGATTCTTTTGGAAATAAAATCCTTTTCCAGAAAAACTCCAGTTCGAGCGACAAACACTTTGCCCTCATAAGGATTGTAGAAGTAATACCCTCTTGTTTCTTTAGGATACCCCACAAATAAGCATTTGTCAAATTTGGGCTCAAGCTTAGTTGAAATTTGTCGTTTCACATAAACTTCGCAACCCCAAATCTTCATGTAAGACATATGTGGTTTCTTACCACTCCATATCTCATATGGTGTCTTCTCAACCTTTTTGGATGGAACCCGGTTAAGTGTGTAAGCTGCAGTCAATAGTGCATGTCCCCAAAAGGAGTTCGGAAGATCGGCGTGACTCATCATGGATCGGACCATGTCTAACAAGGTTCGATTTCTTCTCTCAGATACACCATTCCATTGTGGTGTTCCGGGAGGAGTAAGTTGGGATAAAATCCCACATTCCTTTAGATGGTCATCAAACTCTAGGCTTAAATATTCACCGCCTCGATCTGATCAAAGAACTTTAATATTCTTACCTAGTTGGTTTTGTACTTCATTCTTGAATTCCTTGAATTTTTCAAAGGTTTCAGATTTGTGTTTCATTAAATACACATAACCATATCTACTGAAATCATCAGTAAATGTGATGAAGTATTGAAAACCTCCTCTGGCTGGTATGTTCAGTGGTCCACATACATCAGTATGTATGAGGGCCAAAAGATCATTAGCCCTTTCACCTTTTCCTGTGAATGGGGACTTTGTCATCTTTCCAATTAAACAAGATCTGCATGTCTCATATGATTCATAATCAAAAGAGTCCAAGAGTCCATCTTTATGGAGTTTGGAAATGCGTTTCTCATTTATGTGGCCTAAGCGACA
This sequence comes from Vicia faba, assembly GCA_948472305.1. Classification (NCBI taxonomy): domain Eukaryota; kingdom Viridiplantae; phylum Streptophyta; class Magnoliopsida; order Fabales; family Fabaceae; genus Vicia; species Vicia faba. Next base: position 192,255,449 of record OX451739.1, on the reverse strand, counting down.
GTGCCAAAGGTAGCTTGGATTTAACTCATTAGGTTTAATCCGTTTAGTATTAATGTTATAAATTGGCATTTCAAGATCAAGGACATATAGTCCATTGTTCATTTGTGCAGAAGCATAGAATATATCATTCAAATAAATAGAGCAACAATTGTTCTTTATTATAAATGAAAAACCAAACTTGTCCAAACAAGAAACAGAAATAATATTCCTACTAATTGCAGGTACATAATAACAGTTCTCTAACTGAATTATTAAACCACTAGGTAAAGTCAAAACATAAGTTCCTACGGCTAAAGCAGCAACCTTTGCTCCATTTCCAACTCGTAGGTCAACTTCACCTTTTGCCAAATCTCTACTCCTTTTTAGCCCCTGCACATTAGTACAAATGTGAGAACCGCATCCAGTATCTAATACCCATGATGCAGAAGTAGATAAATTAATTTCAATAACAAAAATACCTGAATTTGAAGTCCCTACTCCATTGTTCATATCTTCCAGGTGCTTTGGGCAGTTTCTCTTCCAATGTCCGGTCTTACCGCAATGGAAGCAAGTTCCCTCCTTTGCTATGCCTCCACTAGGCTTCAAAGCAGGAACAATAGGTTTAGGCTTGGCAACTTCCTTGCCTTTCCCTTTACCAACCTGCTTGGTAGGCCTGTTGTTCAGCTTCTTTCCATTACTGACCATCAGAATGGACTTCCCTTTTGTCTTCATATTCTGCTCAGCAGTTTTCAATATGCTTAGCAATTATGGAAGACTCTTATCCATGTCATTCATGTTGAAATTCATGACAAACTAATTAAATCTATCTGGCAATGATTGCAAGATAAAATCAGTTGCAAGTTCCTTTCCAAGCGAAAACCCTAACCTTTCAAGATTCTCCACATACCCAATCATTTTGAGTACATGGGGACCTACAGGGTTTCCCTCAGATAACTTGCTGTTAAAAAGGGCCTTTGAAACCTGAAACCTCTCATTTCTTGCCTGCTCTTGATAGAGCATTTTCAGATGTCCGATCATATCGAACGCTGACATGTTCTCGTGTTGCTTTTGCAACTCCGAGTTCATAGTAGCTAGCATGAGACAAGCGGCTTCGTTAGCATCATTAAAATGCTTCTTATAAGCATCTCTTTCTGCCTTAGGTGCCAAACTAGGCGGTTCCTCTTCAGGAACAGGTGTCTCTAAGACATACAACTTCTTATCGTGCTTGAGGACAATCCTCGGATTTCGGTGCCAATCCAGGAAATTTGTCCCAGACAATTTTTCCTTATCTAGGATTGATCGCAAAATATGGTTGTTTTTTGTCATGGTAATCTACAAAAAAATGAAAATATAAGTATCATTAAAACAACATATTTAATTAGGCCTTTAATCAAATATGCTCCCACTATTTTACTCAAACCAAATGACCCTCATCATTTGATTCGGAAAATCCCGTTGGAAGACTTTCTAGTGGGTCGACATCCACATTTCACTTCGTTCTAAGTCAGTGTTAGGCTGTTTACACAAAACTAGGTTATTTAGGTAGGAACTCCTTCCAATTGTATCTCATACAACTCTCGAATATTTTCAGTTGGGTGAATAACTCCTTATTCTAATTCATCATATGAATCATTCCCAACTCTTGCTTTTAAACATGTATAATCTTATTATAATGTGTTTAGTTAAGTTTGACCCATTGTTTTAGCAGTTGGATATTACAATTATCCCATCGCACCTTACTAATATAGAACATGCACCTCGCGTAGGCGAAACCTACATTGTTCGATACTAGTCTTGATGAGTGCTAAAACTTGGAAAGCATGAACTTAATATTTAACTTGAGGGATTTTGTTATTAGTTTGATCTCACCGGCTTAACATGCAATTCGTCTCTCTCATGCATCAACATACAAACACATGCATCAATATATATAAAAGGATACAGTTATGGCCCCTAGCGCAATTGTTCTCCCAAGCCAATGAGAGAACCTAAGCTAACCTAATAACGATCTAAACTTCTCCAAGCAAGATCTCCAAGGTTATCCTCCTTTGATATTGTATTCTTCTCTTTCTTCATAACATTACATTACATAAAAGAAACTCGTTTTACATACGAGGGAGTGAGATGAGAAAAGAAGTTACATCAAGAATTTTAGAGAGAGGCACGACACGCAGGCCGTATTTTACAATCCCAAAACAAAATAAAGGAAAAAACTAAGGCCATAACTGATCACCACAAGACAATAATAATAAACACACTTTTATTATTAGTTTAAATTTTGTTAATTAAAAAAAGGCAAATTAAATTTCGACGATTGATCACACTACGCAAAATTTTAATGAACAATTCATTTGAAATCGACGTCATTTTCGCACAACTCTTGTGCATTCACAACCCTAATCGCATAACTCTGTAACAACACAACCCTTGTGCCGTCATGAACCCTAATGCAACAGTTTCATGCTGTCAAACACATTTCGATTGATAATTCAGTATGATTAATCACATGCCATTGCTTCACCATACTAATGTCGGATTCCGAAGCATATGAACAGTGATCGGTCAAAGGAATAACAATCATCAAGTGTTTGAATGAACGAAACAGAAACAATATATCCCATATACCATCGTTGCATCAGATTTACTTATATCATATATAAAAGTGATCGATCTTATTTGTGTAACCTATGGACGATCGATGTATCGCTGCTTCACCATACTAATATCGGATTCCGAAGCATGGTCAACATCAATCATCTAAATCATACACAACAGATGCCAAATTTAATTACTCGTTTATTATTCAATTCATTCTGGTTTTAATCGAATCAAAACAAAAAATATAGAACATAAACAACTATCAGATCCATGGTTTCATAAGTGGCTCTGATACGACTGAAGGAAAATTGCGATCAAAAGCGCAGCGGAATTTAAAATTTTCCTTTAGCGATCCTTACGAATGAACATGGTCAGTGATAGAAATATTTACCTCTTGTGGCAATTCAGACCTTTGATGTTGTGATCACGAGCGTTGATGAAGAACAACGCCTCTACTCAGTCCACACGAACAGATCGCTTCCGGTCACAGTGCTAGCTGATCACGAACGGAAACCTTGAGTGAGAGAGAGAATCAAAAACGAAATTGCATCAAGTGAAATTGCTTCATCACAAGGGATCTATTTATAGAATCACTCATGTGGGCTACAAGCTAAGAGCCCAATTAAGGCTATAAGCTAAAAGCCCAATTAAGCTTATGGACATCATACCTTATGATGTACCATATATCACTTATCCACGTGGTACCTTACCACTTTCCGTATTACACTTAAGTGTAGCGTACCTTACGGTGTTCCTTATTTATTCTATCTCTCATCAACCTGTCCTTATGTGTGTGACCCTGTAGGTTTTCGCGACGTTGGCAATTATATTAAATCACACATTTAATATAATAAACAGTGAGCGGTATCTAGCAACACATCATTGTTACCCAAGTCACGAAAATGTCATGTGATCTGACCAAACCTTTTCTGTGATAATATTTGTGTTGTACAATTACCCTTTTGCCCTCATGTCTATATTGAACACAAGGCATACACTGTGTCACCCTTGTCCAGTTCAATATTGGGCCCTTAGACATTTATCCTGTTATGCAGGATGAGCAAATTCCATCTAGGTCACTCATGTCCCTTAGCATGCTTTGTGAAGTACCCATCAACCATCTTTATAGTCATCCAGTTACAGATGACGTTTGATCAGCAATAAAGTACTTGACTCTACATCTAGGGTCCATAGTGGTTTCAGGTTGAAGGGTGGTATACACCATTATCATCATGAGAATAACTTATGACACTTTGCATAACATTCTATGTAGTATTCTCATAGCGGGTCAATCCAGTATAAATATTACTCCTAATATTCATACCTATGTCAAGACTTGATAACTCCTTATCTATGATCCATGAGATGTGATCATCAATCTATCTTCATAATAATATTAATGCTTTAATGTTATCCCACTTCACATTAAAGCTTGACTACGGATACTTTAAGAATAGTGTCTTATGTTTAATGGGATCTCATGATTAAGTCACACTTAACATTTCATTAAACAAATAAACCATTCTAGGGACTTTATTATTTTGGAAAGCAAACATAATAAAGAAATGCCTTTTATTATTAATAAATAATTCGATACAAGTACCAAAAGTATTGGCCTCTAGGGCTTACACCAACATCTAGTTCTACATGGAAGAAGCAAGCACATTGAGACGAAGTATCACTTTCTCAGAAGTCAAGTGCAAAAAGGAGTGTTAGAAGTTCTGCACTATAGCACTCAAACAGCTTGCAGATCTTCTGACAAAGGCAATTAAAACAGATCAATTTCTTCATTTGAGAGATGAAATTGGTGTTTTTAGTTTCTGATAAAATATCTAAATTAAGGGATGATATTGGAAATGTAATTTAGTTAATGTCTACAATTCTCAATGCTTATTCTTTATTAGGGTCTTTTGACATTTTCAATTTTAGTATAAATATGCAACCTAGGCTATCAATATTGTAACTCATTCATTCCTCTTTTGATATACAATAGTAGTCCTCTTTGTTATCATTCATTGCTCATTCTTCTTCTCCCCTTTCATTACCTTGCACCAACACCAACTGCCTAATAATAGTAATAATAATTTATTATTATTCTTTTATTAATAAATGTTACTCATAAGTCGACATGATAGGAAAGGGGATGTTATGGTCTTTAGAGCATCCACATCCATCATACCCATTTGGGTATTTTTAAATAGGACCCACATAATTTTTTATATTATTTTGCACTTCTCAATTTTTTAAACAACCCATCTACAATTTTCAAATATCCATGTAACTCATCAAAAAATTTAAAATGGGTCCCACATTTAAAACAAATCAACTACATTCTTGCAATTTTATTTATTAATTTATTATCATGATCCACTTAATTGGAGTGTAGAAGCGTGCTTTAGTATGAGGATGTACTTTAGTTCAGGAACGTGAAAACAAGTGAAATATCCATTTATTATTGACACAATTTCTTTAATAAATGTGTAGGAACTCTCAAAGAACACTGATAATCATGCTCTTAGTTTGATTTTTCAAGTTAAATAGATTTTTTTTAATAAAAAGATTAATCTTTTGTACTTAAAAATAATGTCTAATCTTGAATGAGCATTATGAAAGATTTAAACTAGCAATGGATTTTGACATTACATTTTCACTCAAATTTAAACATTAAGTAAGTAAATATGAGTCACATAATTTAGCTCAACATTCCAGTAGACTATACCGATATAGGGATGCATCAAAAATGGAATCGCTCTCACTTCTTAATAAAGCAATAATATACTCAAATACTAATTATTGGTGAGTTTGTGAAAGTATTGGGAGTAACAAAACACTAAAGGCATGAATTATCAATATATATTGGCATCATATTTTCGTACAAAATTTCAAGGCATTAAGTTTGATTCATCTCTTATAATATACACTATCATTTATTTAATTCATTCTTAGTTGATGTGTAATTCACCACCTTATACTATTGCAGACAATGTGAAAGATTCTCAGAAGTATGTATTCTAGATAGAGACCTAGGGTTATAACTATTCAGAAAGCTAAAGAATTAAACCACCAGAGGGTCGAAAAACCCATGAGCTTCCTGAAGAGTCATGAGCTTGATTTAAATACAGATGAACATCTAAAAAAATAAAATTCATTGTCTCAAATTCAAAAGGAAAAGTTTACAAAGGAATTTCAAGATGAGGCAATGGAGTATGATGATGAGGCCTTATGGGTGAAGAGTTTGAAAGGTTAAATGATGAAAAGATGAATGTTCTAACTAAGAGGCTTCAACATGTGTAATAAGAAGAAAACTCCCTATAGGGAGTTCTAAGCCATATAAAGGATTAGCCTCTATACCCTAGAAGGATTACTAGAATGTCTGTTATAATTGCAACAAGCCAAGACACTTCAAGAGTGAATGTTTAGAGATTTATAAGGAGAAACCTAAGGTGGAAACTTAAAATGAAGTAAGAAAAAATATTATGAAAACATGAAATGATTCTGATGAAGAAGAATATGATGAAGAATAAAATATTATGATGATAGATATGACCTCTAGTAATGAGAAAGATTCAAATGATGAATCAAACGATGAGGTTTTATTTACAAAAGGATTAAAATGCCAATATTGTATCTAGAAAGTGGATGCTTAAGACACACTTAAGGAGAAGGCAAATGTGATTAAAAATATGTTATTTTCTTTACAAAAGGATTAAAATTCTAGTCATGATTGAAGGTGCAAGAAACACAAGAAAGAGGGTTTTAAATTGGGTTACACTAAATGTAATCTTTTCGCAACTCAAACACAAAGCTAACAAATGAATAAAAAGGTGAAAACAATTATTTTTATCCTGGTTCACTATTAACTAAGTTACTCCAGTCCACCCCGCGAGATGATTTTCCTTATCCACAATGACTTAATCCACCATAATCAATTGATTACAGATAACCACAATAAGTCTAATCATCCTTGTTGACAACCCTAACAAGTTCGTTGATCTGTATTGTAAATCCACTATGACCACAATCAAAGTTTTCTTGAGAATCCAGACTCACTGAGTCTCTCAAGGAACCTATCAACAATCGTTGATTTACAAAGATGTGTATACAAAGATGTTTCTAAAAAGCAGAGTACACAATGTTTAAGTACAACAACATAAAAGTGTTGATAGCAAGATACGAACAAAAACTCCTTGCATATTTACAAAACTATACAAAGAACATCTCAAAAGAGTTTGTGCAATTCTTTAGCGTAGTTTTGTTGAACTAATTCGTTGATTTTAAATTCTTTAAAGTCCTCCTTTTATAGCTGAAAAAGAGATCCATTAGAGGGTATAATAGAAAACACAAAACCAGTTATTTTGTTCCCAACGGTCATGATGAGAATGGTAGATAACAAGTTCAAAAAGGCATGTCCTTACGCCACCCTATACAGTAGAGGTCATAATGTACTTTTGTACTTTTATACTCACCATTACATGCAATCCATAGTCTTGATCTTTATCTTCTATATCTTCAGAGGTTTCTAATTTGAATGTTGATGAAGCATGTTGTAGAAGGATCATAACATGTATCTTCAGAACCTAAGTCTTTGAATCTTTCAGAGCTTGCTTAGAGAACCCTTGTCTTCAGAGTCTTTAGCACTTGGTCTTTAGAAGATTTTCTTCAAATCTTCAGAACTAATTCAGCAGAACCTTGTCTTCAGCATCTTTCGAACTTGGATCAACATAAGTAAAGCTTTAGAAGGCCTCTAAAACTTCCTTGTAAAGTCTCGATCAGAAGCTCTTGTAAGAACATGCCTTAGAACCATTGCATAAGAAGCATTCCAGAATCTTAACTTAACTTGTGACACACCAAAGGAATCATTCCAGAGTGTTGAGTTCAAGACCTGATGATGTCACATGCCTTCTTATCAGAGTCATAACTTGTTTAGCAAAATATACACACTAGACAGAAACCATTAGAGTACATAAATTTTCTCTAAGATATCATGTACAGTTATCATCAAAATTCAAGGCCAAATGCAGAATAAATCTTGTTCTTACAAAGATACCTGAAGCAAAAAGGAACTGTAGGATTTGAAGGAAATGTATGAATTTATTTGGTAGATTAGTTCAAGATGAAAAGGACATCATATCATTGTTGAACAAGATGAGTTTTTAAAAACAATATGGATAAATATGTATTTTAAGCTCACTTTATATTTGTATCCACAAATATGTTTGAAACTGATTAGAGTAAATACTTTGGACCATTCTTCTTCAAGTTTAATTTATCAAACTAAATAGATATTTCAATCCTATAGATTTGTTCATGTTTGTCTCTAATAAGAGTTCATGATAATTTTTTTACAATTGTCTCAAAATTTTTCTCTCTTCCAAACATTAATGAATCTTTTTTCTTTTAAGTTTGTTTTATTTCAGTGGTATTTTATTTTGGAAACAATTGTAAAATTCATATCACTCATATCGCCCATGTCTCACAACTACTCTCACACTTATGTCTTTCAAACTTCTCTAGAAAAAAAAACATAAATTTTCTCTAGAACCGTAAAATCCTAAAAAATGGCTCAACAAGTAAAAATGTGTGACTGAAACAATAGCTCCTTATAAATAATTACTCATGAAAATGAAGGAAAAGAACATCGATCCTTATCATCTCAAGGTTCTGGGTGATAAATCAGTGGAATTTTACCACCTGGATAATAATGAGTCCAACATTGAAGTTGATAAGGAATTTCAATGATGGTAACTTTATTTCAAGATGTTTGAAGGACCCTTCTTCGCTAATATGGTTAATGAATTCAAGATATTTGTTAAATCTACTCCGAAGTAAGGGTGTGCATGATTCATAACCTAAACTAAATTGAACCAAATATGTGGATCAGTTTGATTTTTAAAACCACTTTGATAAAATTGATTTATTTTTCTAAAATCGGTTTATGTTTGGATCGGTTTGGTTAATAATCAGTTTGCACTAAAAAAACTAATTTTTGTTTGGATTAGTTTTAAAACCATATCTCCTTCAAACTTGTTTTGACTAAAACTCAATTTACAATCCAACAACTCTTAAATCTATCCACCATTTTTGAAATCAATAATCATTTGTCAGCAGTGAATCCTTGAATCTCAATTGAGACATTTCCTAAAATTTCATAGCTCAACAAAACTGAATTGAATTAATAAGTAATAATTATGAATAAAAAATTTTAAGAAACTGTAAAAAATGTTTCAATTTCCAAGCTGGGAAATCAAAATTGAGTAATTGCAAAATACATAATTCTCTCTCGTAATACATAATCTCTCTCATATATACATAATTCTCTTTTGTTTCACCTTCTCAAGAAGCTGCTCTATGTATATTATTTTAGTATTTTACACTTACCATCTTCATGACTCCACTGCTCTTCACTTCACTTTCATTTTACAAAAGTAGACGAGATTGCTAAGAGGAAACATATTAGTCTAATGAATGAATTAATAAACAACTCAATAATCATTTAATTTCAAGTATGGTTCATGGTCTTTTTGGGTTGCATAACACAAATGAGATAAACAACATGTTTTGCATCAGTTGCACATCAATCATCCACTACATCACATGCCCAACAATAATCACTTTTACAATAACCATCATCTGTCATATAACCACCACATGCTCACTTTTTTCTACGTATACAAAAATCACCACATGTACATCTTTCACCACATGCACAACACTCTTCACCTTAACTAGATATAAATTCACTCCAAACTTCGCAACCCAACAAATTGTACCCGTTGAAGTCTAATTCAGTGTTTACTACGCGCTCCCACATCATCTTCATCATCATTAAGTTTTAATGTCACAATATCAGATTGTATAAATGAACATAACTTCAACCTTGCTCGTTCCTCTTCCAATGATCGTTCTAAACTTTTCACCAAAGAATTCTTAGATAAATTTTGAGTTAGATAAACTACATCCCACTCTATGCACCATCTTCTAGTCAAATAATCCACCTTCGATGACTCCTTGACTAGTCACCTACACCACTACTTTGATAATTTGTCTCATCCCAATCTAACACACCACTTCCAATGATTCCTCAACTTGAACTACTCTCATCTTCTATCCTGTAATACGGTGGGAGAACTGACTTGTTTACTATTTTATCCCAAATGTTGTGGTTAACAAGAGTCGCCACCGACTTTTCTTTTATCCAATATAAGGAAAGACTTAAAAGAATAGGAAAACCTTAATAGATTTTGAGTTCGGGGGATAAGTTATGAAAATGGAAGGTGTTAGCACCCTTTTCATCTGTAGTTGTCTACGAACTCTTAATTGCTAGCTCACTTTTTGAAATTTGCTTTGTGTGTGTGATTTGTTTGAAAATATTTTGAAAAGCTAACTTTATAATGATTCTTGTATCAGTCCTTAAGAATGCATACAAAGTGTTGAAAATATTTTGTTTGAAAAAGTTTGATGTGTAAAGATGTTTTGTTTGTGAAAAAGGTTGTGAACAATCCATTAAAAGTTCCTTACCCACTAAAGCTCGTTCTTATTCTTTTCCTTCTCCATTAGAGACAGTGTTACCCATACCATTAATTGGTAGGTATCCCTATCTATTGGATGCGAAGGGACAGGCGTAGGGTCGTCATATGGTCATAGAAAGCAACTTGTAAGGATACTTTAGCAATTCGAAGGGACTACCATCATATTACTCGTAGACAACAAGGGACTAGATCATCTTTTTGTAGGCAACTCGAGGGACATCGCGGGACTATGATATTTATTCGAAGGGATTATGATGATTTAATCGAGGGTTTTTGCTAAAGTACCCTTACTTTCGAGGGACATGACCATGTTTCCGAAGGCAACAAAGAGAGGTTACCCTAGAGGTGCAGAGTGTGGAAAGGTGATTCAGTTCAATTATATTATCTTGAATTAAGGTTTTCTAACGTCTTATTTTAGATCTTGCCATACAAATCCTACTAGCATACATCTAACAATTATGTATACAGGTATATAAAATATAAGTGCGAAAAGTAAATCCCTAGGACTATTACATGGCTTCGAGGAAGTTACAATATTTAATAAAATCTTGTGAGAAATTAAACACTAAGCTATTACAATTTCGACACGGAACCTATACAATCGTCTAAATAATAAAATGAAAGAAATAATAAACAAAAAGGAAAATAAGTGGTAAGAAATTATTTTTTACAAACCTAAATGTCTAAAATGTCACATTATATTTTTTTTTATATTTTGGGTTAATTTTTAGCATTTAGAAAATAATTAGTTATTTAATTCTAAATTAATTATAAAGTGTTGTACTCCAAAATTTTCCCTCCCATTTTCTTCAAGACACCTCCTCATGCTCCTAGGATTTTCAATTGCTCAAGGCTACTCAATATTTGATCAGACAAATTCTCCTCCTAAGTAGTTGACCTACAACTAGGGTTTCACTTTTCTCAAGGAAGATTTGGCTTCTAAGGCCTCAAGTGGATTCCATGGTTTCTTATATGTCTCCAAGAATGCTCATACAAAGTTTCAAGCTTTGCATCACAAGTTTGCTCAGTCAATGGCTCAGATGATTGAAAATCAACTATATTGGACAAAAAGTCAACTGTGATCAACATACAGTCAAACTTCAAAAATTTTGGTCAACTTCAATATTTTGAAGTCATATTCATCATTTGATCAAGGGTTGGTCATGATTCATCAAGAAAACTCTCAATTCATTAAAAGTCAAAAGTTGCCAAATTAGGGTTTTTTTAAGGAGAAGTCAACTGAACTTTGACCAAGCACAACTTTCACATGCTTCATCATATTTTCCTCAACCAAATCTCATTTTGAAGGAAATTCAATTCTCTACAACTTGTTCTATCTAAGATCAAGTCCTAAAAATGCTTCATTTGGGAAATATGGGCTAATACATTATAGGTCATTTCAAAAGTCAATAAAAACACACTTTTTGTCAAGACAACTTACATCAAGATAAAATCTTCAAATGCTAAAATTATCAAAATAGAGATGGTATAAGACATCTTGATATTTCCAAAAAGTCAAAGATCACCTTCAAATGATAAAAATTGAGAGAGTTATGATTGGTGCAAGTTGGGAAATTTTGAGGAAATGAATGAAACCAAAAGTGATCAAACTTGAATTTTTGGGCTAAGGGGCTATTATTCCAAGGTCCATGTGTGATATATACCTCATTGTGAACCTTAGAACTTACTCATACACCCCATGCATTTTTTATTCTATTTGTTTTTATTTTTTATTAATTTAAAGTCAAAATTAACAGGATAAACCAAGGCTTCATACAAAAGTCCAAGCCCATTCTTTGGTTGACCTATTTCTTCTCTATATATCTCATTCATTCAGAAAAACCTTACATGAATCCTTGCAGCAAGAAATACCTCTCCAAAATTCTAAAAATATCAAAGAACTAGGGCAACTTATAAACCCTAATTGCAGCCACTCTCAAGGCAAATCAACCTTTCCATTCACTTCCAAGAACACTATAGGTTAAGGTTGGATAGATTGAAATGATCAAAAGGGCATAAAAACTCATATATGTGCCTCACCGGTTTTGTTATTGCATGAATTTCATACATTTATTTTCTTCGTGTTTTTATGCATACTAACTTTTCTAACGTGTTCATGAGGTTTAATAGTGCAGGAATAACCCAAAGCATGATCCCTAAAATGGCTAAATCAAAACTTTCCATGTTCATACCGATTTGAGTTATCTTTATTGTAGTTCACGATTCAACGTAATTTTAGCCCAAACCAATGGTTCCATTGAACTCGCATGGCTTGATTTACGGGGTAAGATCCCTTTGGATCTCTAACAATGGTTGTTTTGCAGGTTGGAAGAAGCATAATCGCCAGAGAAGACGACTTGAGCTAGAGCTCCGGCACCTCTCCAATCTAGTTAATGGGTTTTATAATATATTTAATTTGTTTCACCAATAATATCGGATGTATAGACACCCCAGTGGCAAGACAACGCGCGTTAAGGCATTACCCTACAAAGGCATGGGTTGGATCACTGCCTTTTGGTGTTTAGGTTTTTTTTTACATTTTCATGTTTTGCAGGTTTAACATAAAGCACGTTGGTTCTATTCTTTCAACACAAGTGCGCGCTTGGCTCATTGGTAAAGCGTATGGTTGAGGAAGCAAAGGGTGTGGGTTCAACACCCACCCCTAACATTTGCATTGTTTTTTTTTCTTCTATTTTCTAACCCTTTACTTTTTGTTTTCTTTCCTTATGCATTTTTAGCAAGATTAAACCCTAATTCACTTAATCATAAACCATAAACCCTTTTTTTTACAAACCCTAAAATAATTAGTTTTTAGGTTTTTACCATTACCTTTTTTAATTAATTTAATTTATTAACTTCTTTTACTAATTAAAATTAATTAATTTTTAGGTTTATTATAAGTCATTATTCAAAAACTTTTTTTTCATAAAAAATATTAAAAAAAACATTTCTTTTTCTTTCACATTTTTAGATCGACTGTATAGGTTTCGTGAATGTAATTTTTATTCGTCGTTTTCATTTTTCCACTATTATGTAAATGTTTACAGGTTGTAATAGCTTAGGGTTTTTCTTTTCCGCTCTACTATTATTTAACTGCCTCGAAGCGATGTAATAGTTTAGGGTTTACGCTTCTGCCTTTATTTTTCGCACTTTACCGCTTTTTATTATTTTATGTTTACTTCTTAGTAATTAGGGTTTGCATGGAAAGATAAAAACCTGACGATAGAAAACCCTAATCTCAAAGATAAAATAACTGAATACAACACACTCGCACACTTGCAACTCTAGGGTAACCTCCCTTGTTGCCTTCGGAAAACAGTCATGTCCTTCGAATGGAGGGACACTTTAGCAAAGTTCCTTGATTAAAAAGATCATAGTCCCTCGATGACCCTTCGACATTTCCTTTCGGTAAATGACCTAGTCCCTTACGAAAATTGCTAAAGTATCCTTACTAGTTTCCTTCCATGACTGTACAATGACCCTCACCTGTCCCTTCACATCTAATGATAGGGCTTCCTACTAATTAATAGTAGGATAGAACTATCTAAAGGAGGAAGAAAATCACAAGAACTACCTTGAGTGGGTAGATACTCGTAATCGCTTGCTCACAAAGCTCTTCAAAACAAAAACATTTCACACAAACACTTTCAAAATATTTTCAAAACACTTTGTACACATTCTCGAGGACAAATACGAGAATCATTACAAAGTCTTTCCTTACATTGGCAACTTTTCAAAATATTTTCAAACACATAAAGAAATTTTCAAAAAGTGAGCTAAGTGATTAAGAGCCCGTAGATAACTACGGATGAAAAGGGTGCTAACACCTTCCCTTTTCACAATCTACCCCCCGAACTCAAAATTTATCAAGGTCTTTCCTGTTATTTTCACCCTTTCTTTATTGGATAAAAGAAAAGTCAGTTGCGACTCTTGCTATCCGTAACATTTGCGATAAAATGTAAAACCAAGTTAGTTCTCCCACCGTGTTACACAACTGGTGACTCTACCGAGGACAACTTAAAAAAGGAGAGGTTACCTTAGAGTTAGATCACTTTTCATTTGCTTGTTTTCTTTGTTTGCTTTATATTTGAGGGTTGCTCGGGTTTAAATTTATTGCAAAGATCCTACACCTGAATCTGGGGGTACCTTAGGTAAGTAGCATCATTCTCTCTAGTCTACGATGTGGAATTTGTCCTACCCATCGAAGTCCAGATTCCTTCTCTGCGGATTATGAGAGACGCAGGTTTAGACGAAGACGAGTGGATTTAGACTAGTCTAGACCAGATGGATTTGATTAAGGAGAAGAGGCTTGCAGCTGTTTGTCATGGTCAAATGTACCAGAAGTGTATGATTAAAGCTTTTAATAAGAAAGTTAAACATCGGGTATATCAGGATGGAGACTTGGTAATAAAACGCACCATCCTACCAGAACGCGATCCCAGTGGCAAATGGACTCCCACCTACGAAGGGCCATTTGTTATCAAGAAGATATTTTCTGGCGGCGCTATGATACAGACCACCATGGACAACGGAGATTTTCCGCACCCTGTGAATGCGGACATAGTTCAAAAATACTACGCATGAAAGAGACCCGCTAGGTTGACTGGCCTAGGAAGAACTAAGGGCATCCCGGCGAACCCAAAGGGTTTGGGAAAAAATTAGGGATATATATATATATATATATATATATATATATATATATATATATATATATATATATATATATATATATATTGTACACCCGTTGAAAACCTGAAAAGGCTGCTTGGGAAAAAAAGGGTATCCCGGTGGACTGAAAACCCGAAAGGGCGGTCCAGGAAAAAGTTAGGGATTGAAGCGTACAACTAGGTCCCGTTGGATTACCTACTTACAGCAATCTTGGTTACCAGCGTCAAGTTTGAATGGTACAAATCAATTTAGTCAACTTTTTCCGACAGCAAGGTATGAGATGCTTGTAGATATAGGGGCAATATCATAGTCGAAACTTGATGGGATTGTTTCCACATAGTTGTTTTTATCTATTTTACTTTGTACTCTTTTCATTTTACGAAGATTTCCTCTTACTAGGCTTTCTGTCTCTTTGTACAAAACCGCCTATTTATAGGCAAACTTTCAATACAAAGTCAATTTCAAAATTCAAATTTGTTTTACTTTCTTTGTTTTGTTTGCAGAAACGTCCAATGACTAAACTGAATAAACATATGCATATGAATATGATTACTTTTAACAAACAGGTGCATAAAAACAGGAATAAGCATTTAATAAAGACTCTAGGAGTTGGGATAATGTTCATGTCGTCCACAAATACCCATAGAGAAAATCCCTCAGAGTTACCTTCACAAGCTCATCCCATACGAAGATACATTCTCCAACAAGTCTAATATGCCCTCAGACAGGAATTGTGGCAGTTTTCGGCAGTTCACATGATCATCTCACCTAGTAGGTCCCATAGCATACAAATAAGTTTGATCATTCCCCCATCACACGGTGGAAACATCCTCTACATGACCAATGAAATTCCAATCCCCATCAGATATTATGATTCCTCAACACAGTTTACAAGAATTTAATTCTTCAGCAGAGTTTATTTCTCCAACACTGTAGAAGCCCCCACAAAATTCTCTTCTCCAACAGGGGTTATTTCCTCCAACAGGGTTTATTTCCCCAATAAAGTTAATTTCCCTAATTACTGCAAATCCCCGACAAATTCTCTTCTCCAGCAAAGTATATTCAAGGTTGTTATCCCCAAAGAGTTGCTACGAAAATGGAAATCAGGCCAGATATCATTTAACTTTGTCCTCCCCAGAAGAGTTGGTATCCATATCGGAAACTCAGTCAGACAATACCTCAGAAGGTTATCCATCTCTTTTATCCCCATGTCAGGGTATATAAGAACTAAATTCCCTATTAGAGTGATGAACGACCAATGTTCGTGAGTTCTTCTATCCCCAAACGAAGGACAAACATTCTCATCGGAGTATCCTCAAACAGAAAGCAAGAATCCCTAGCCAATACATTCTAAAAAATATTGAAGATTCATGTTCTTCATCCCCAGAAACAGTTAGGGATTTATTTTCCTCAGCCAAAGATGCTATACGAAGCTGCCATTATCGTCGGTGACATCTTACATCCATACATCATTTACAAAATATCATAGCATATGCATACGAAATGCATATGAGACTCTCATTTACTTCGAAAACATCATCACACAATGCATTACATACATCATGAAATTGCATAAATACTAACTTTGTCTTTTCAGGTAAAGTCTACAAACAGACGAATATCCTCGACAATTTTCAAACAAGTCTGAGATTAATTCCTGAAACAAGATGGGGCAACTATCTATATGACCAATCGGTATAAATTCCCGAAATAGGACAGGTTTACCAACAAAAGCAGGTTGGAGATTAATTCTCGAAACCAGATGGGGTAACTATCTATACGACCAAGCGGTATGAATTCCTGAAACAGGACGAGTTTATAAACAAAAAAAGTGGGTCAGAGATTAATTCCCAAAATAGGATGGGGAAACTATCTACATGACCAGGTGGTATGAATTCCCGAAACAGGACGAGCTTACCAACAAAAATAGACTATAGATCAATTCCCAAAGTAGGACGAGGCGACTATCTACATGACAAGCATTTTCCTCAAAGACTAAATCTGACAAGCATTTCCCCAGAGACTAAATCTGACATGCAGCTACTTAAGCACTTTTCCCAGAGAGTCGTCCTAAAAAGAATTCTTCAAATATAGTCAAGCGTAGACTTATTCTGATACTCCTATCAACAATCACTTTGATGGCATCTATAAGCCCATCTTCGACGACACTTCATCATCTCTTCGAATGGCATCTTTAAGCCCATTCAAGCAATATTATCAACCAACAATGTTACCTCCTGCACATGAGAGTGCAAATTTCTGGGCACTTAATTGTTCAATCCTTTTCTACCTTCAGATCACGAATGGCGGACATGCCAATATAACTCTTCAAGTTTAAGAAGATTAAAAAGGGGCAGTTGTTGTACCCCAAAATTTTCCCTCCCATTTTCTTAAATACGCCTCCTCATGCTCATATGGTTTTCAATTTCTCAAGGCTACTCAATGTTTGATCAGACAAATTCTCCTCCTAACCAGTTGACCTACAACTAGGGTTTCACTTTTATCAGGGAAGGTTGGGTTTCTAAGGCCTCAAGTTGATTCCATGGTTTCTTATATGTCTCCTAGAATTCTCATACCAAGTTTCAAGCTTTGCATCACAAGTTTGCTCAATCAATGGCTCAGATGACTAAAACTTAACTATATTGGACAAAAAGTCAATTGTGGTCAACATACATTCAAACTTCAGGATTTTTGGTTAACATCAACATTTTGAAGTCATATTCATCATTTGATCAAGGGTTGATCATGATTCATCAAGAAAACTCTCAATTCATCAAAAGTCAAAAGTTACCAAATTAGGGTTTTCTTAAGGAGAAGTCAACTGAACTTTGACCAAGCACAACTTTCACATGCTTAATCATATTTTCCTCAACAAAAGCTCATTTTTAAGGAAATTCAATTCTCTACAACTTGGTCTCTCAAAGCTCAAGTCCAAAAAATGTTTCATTTGGGAGATATGGGCCAATACATTATAGGTCATTTCAAAAGTCAACAAGACGACACTTTTTTTCAAGGCAACTTACATCTAGATAGATTCGTAAAATGAAAATATTATCAAAATAGAGATGGTAGAGGAAATCTTGAGCTTTCCAAAAAGTCCAAGATCACCTTCAAATGATAAAAATTGAGAGAGTTGTGAATGGTGCAAGTTGGGATATTTTGAGGAAATGCATGAAACCAAAAGCAATCAAACTTGAATTTTTGGGCTAAGGGGCTATTATTTCAAGGTCCATGCGTGATATATACCTCATTGTGAACCTCATAACTTACTCATACTCCCCATGGAATTTTTATTCAATTTATTTTGATTATTATTAATTTAAATTCAAAATTAAAAAGATAAACCAAGGCTTCATACAATGGTCCAAGCCCATTCTTTGGTTGACCTAATTCTTCTCTATATATCTTATTCATTCAGAAAAACCCTTATGCGAATCCTTGCAGCAAGAAATACCTCTCCAAAATTCCAAAAATATCAAAGAACTAGGGCAACTTGTAAACCCTAATTGTAGTCACTCTCAAGGAAAACCAACCTTTCAATTCACTTCCAAGAACACTATAGGGTAAGGTTGTATCGATTGCAATGATCAAAAGGGCATAAAAACTCATATATGTGCCTCACCGATTTTTTTATTACATGAATTTCATACATTCGTTTTCTTCGTGTTTTTAGCCATACTAACTTTGCTAACATTTTCATGAGATTTAATAGTGTAGGAATAACCCAAAGCATGATCCCCATAATGGATAAATCGAAGCTTGCAATGTTCATACCAATTTGAGTTATCTTCATTGTAGCTCACGATTCAACGCATTTTAGCCCAAACCAATGGTTCCATTGAACTCACAGGGCTTGATTTAGGGGGGTAGGGTCCCTTTGGATCTCTAACAATGGTTGTTTTGCAGTTTGGAAGAAGCATAGTTGCCGGAGAAGACAACCGGAGCTAGGGCTCCAGCGCCTCTCCAATCCAGTTAATGGGTTTTATAGTATATTTAATATGTTTCACCAATAGTATCAGATGTATAGCCACCCCACTGGAAAGGCAGTGCGTGTTAAGGCGTTACCCTACAAAGGCATGGGTTGGATCCCTGCCTTTTTTTTATTTTATACATTTTCATGTTTTACAGGTTTAACATAAAGTACGCTGGTTCTATTCTTTCAACACAAGCGCGTACTTGGCGCAATGGTAAAGCGTATGGTTGACGAAGCAAAGGGCATGGGTTCAACACCCACCCCTGAAATTTGTATTATTTTTTTTCTATTTTCTAACCCTTTTATTTTTGTTTTCTTTCCTTATGCATTTTCAGCAAGATTAAACCCAAAATTCACTTAATCATAAACCATAAACCCTTTCTTTTACAAACCCTAAAATAATAAGGTTTTAGGTTTTTACCATTAAATTTTTTAATTAACTTAATTGATTATCTTTTCTTTTACTAATTAAAATTAAAAAATATTTAGGTTTATTCTAAATCATCATTCAAAAACTTTTTTTTCATAAAAAATATCAAAAAAACATTTCTTTTTCTTTCACATTTTTAGATCGACTGTATAGGTTTCGCGAATGTAATTTTTATTCGTTGTTTTCCTTTTTCCACTATTATGTAACTGTTTACGGGTTGTAATAGCTTAGGGTTTTTCTTTTTTGCTCTACCATAATGTAACTTCCCTGAAGCGGTATAATAGTTTAGGGTTTATGTTTCTGCCTTTATTTTCTACACTTTATCACTTTTTATTATTTTATGTTTACTGCTTAGTAATTAGGGTTTGCATGGAAAGATAAAAATATGACGATAAAAAATCCTAATCTCAAAGATAAAATAACTGAATACAACACATTCGTTGTTGTACCATAAAATTTTCCCTCTCTTTTCTCAAGACATTTCTCACAAGATCTTCAAATAGCTCAAGTTTGCACAAGTATTGACTAGGTCAAACCACCTCTTAAACCCTGATGCCCCAAATTAGGGTTTTGATTTCCACAAGGAAAAATGGACTTCTAATGCCTCAAGTGACTTTCATGGATCATTAGAGACCTCTAAAAATACTCATGTCAAGTTTCAAGCCTTGAATTATAATTTTGCTTAGTCAATTGATGAGATGACTGAAAAATCAACTGTATTGGTTAAAAAGTCAACCGAGGTCAACTTACAGTCAAACTTCAAGAGTTTTGACCAATATCAACAATTTGAAGTCACATTCATCAATTTATCAAGTTTGGATAACAATTCCTCAAGAAAAGCACGCAAATCAACAAAAGGGCAAAATGGTCAAAATTAGGGTTTTTGATTAGAATGACTGATTTTTGACTTTTGAGCTAATACATGACTTATTGGTTTGAAAAATGATCTCAAGGATTCAAGTACAACATTTTGACCTAATTGCATAACTCAATTCACCTCTCAAGATCAAACAATTGATAGATGAAATTTGCCAACTAATAAAAAGTCAATTGATACACCAAAAGTCAAACTTTGACTTTTTGATTAAAATTGAGTTTCAAAAGTCAATATTCATCAAGACATTCAAAAATATGAAGCTTGATCGTCAAGAAATCAAGAAAGTCAAAAGTCAATTTGAAAAGTCAAACTTTTCAAGACTTAAAAAGTTTTCTAGGTGTTTATGTACATGATAATTTCACTACTTCATGTCATCTTTTCACCAAGATCCAAGACGATTCAATGAAAACTTTCAAAATGAAAGTTGTAGATCTTGATTAAATCTACAACTTTGTATTAGAGGGTTCATATCCAAAAAAATGCTTATATTTTAAGTTGTAGGCCCATGAAGTCATGCACTTTTTCTTAAACACTTAGTGAAATTTTGACCTAGTTTAGGAAGATTTTTTGTCCCAAATTCTTGGCTATTTTTCACATAGATCCAATTTTATTTAGAGAAAATGGAAAACATGAAAGTTGTAGAGGATGTTTCAAGCTTTTCAAAATGTCCAAGAACTTGAAGAGATCATTTTTGAGTTAATAGAATATAAGAGAGGAAGTTGGGCATCCATTTTTGAATTACAATGCATTTTTGTGATGAACACTTGAGAAAAACCCTAGCCTATGTTGCATATATTCACTTTGCAGGCTTCTAATTTGTGTTCCACTCTATAATTAATTGATTACACAACTGATATAGCCATTATCCAAGCATTTTAACCATTATCCAAGTTGCATTTCCATTAATGGCACAAAGTAACATTGTCATTCTAGTAAAGTGGCTTTAATCACAAAGTCAACTTGTCTTGAGAATTGCACTTGTTCTTTCTGAACAAGCATCCTCTACACAATCAGATCAGCATGTTTAAAGTACCTAACCACTTTATATAGCCTTGTACCTTGCCTTGGAACAATGCTTGTCAAGCTTGCTTCAAAAACAAGTCAAATGGCCATAACATGTGAACTTTTGCTTCTGACCACCTCAAGCCTCCAAAACTTCTCCAATATATTAAGACACTATTATGCAACTTAGGACACAAAATTAGAAGCCCTGAAACTCCCTGAAACTCCCTCAACCCAAAAATTGCTCTAAAAACACCATAACTTATAATTTCTGCCCAAGAATTTCCATCTTATAAACCACTCGTGCATTTCTTATCCAAATCAATACTAAAGCTTCCTTACATCAAATATAACTTATCCCCCTCCCTTTTTCACAACTGTAACACCTCCATCACCATTGTCCAAACCTCACATTGAACCTCTGTAACTTGACTTCTCCAGAACATTACAGGCACTCTCAGCTCAAGCTAAGCATTACATTAGCTTCCTACAGGTTCAAGGAAGCTAATAAAATCATTGCAGCACCTTTAAGTGAGCTCTAACTCAAAACGTGATCTCCATCTGTAAGGTGAGTTTTCTGAGCTGCTGATACCTTTCCAGAATTTCACTCAGACTTTCTCCTAGTTCAGCTTTGGTAAAATTAACAGTGAAGTCAGGAAATACCTCTCTGTGTCTGATCCTAAGTCTGACCCAGATGCTTCGCCGTCTTCTGTCACATTTTCCATAAGAGAAATGTTGGATCTTTCATCATCTGATTCTGAGTCTGCGTCAGAAGTATCTGAATCATCCCATGTTGCCATGATACTTTTCTTCTTCTCCTTGAAGAACTTATTTTTGGGCTTCTCCTTTTGAAGCCTTGGACAATCACTTTTGTAGTGCCCCTGTTCATTGCACTCATAGCAGATGATGTCTCTGTTGTTTGACTTTCTGTGACCAGACGAAGCTTCAAACCTTCTATGTCCAGAGGAGGGCTCAGACTTTCTGTACTCGGAGGAGGATTCATTCTGATTCCCTGATCTTCTGGAGTTTCTGAATTTTCTTTGCCTTTGCTTCCACAACTATTGACCCTTCTAGAGAGAAGAGACAATTTGTCTTCTTCTGATAAGGATCCATCATAGGTTTCTCCCATAGCCTGCAAAACCTTAGAATCAAGTTTTTGTTAGATTTTAATGCTAAAGACTTACCTTGCTTCTGAGGCTCGTCATCTTCTAGTTCTATCTCATGTCTTCTGAGGGAGCTAACAAGTTCCTCCAGAGATATCTTGTTGATATCTTTAGCCAACTTAAGAGCAGTGACCATTGGCCTCCATTTCTTTGGTAAACTTCTGATGATCTTCTTTACGTGATCAGCAGTAGAATACCCTTTGTCAAGAACTCTCAGCCCAACAACTAGAATCTAGAATCTTGAGAGCATCGCTTCTATGGATTCACTATCTTCCATCTTGAAAGCTTCGTATTTCTGAATGAGCGCAAGGGACTTAGTTTCTTTAACTTTTATGTTGCCTTCATGCATCATTCTCAGAGAGTCAAACATGTTTTTAGTTGTCTCTCTGTTTGAGATCTTCTCATACTCTGAGTATGAGATGGCACTGAGAAGAATTGTTCTGGACTTATGATGGTTTCTGAAATCATGCTTTTGTTGGTAAGACATTCTTTTTCTATCTATCTTCTGACCACGTTCATCCACTGGATGCATGTATCCATCAATTACCATATCCCATAAGTCAGCATCATGAGCCAGAAAGAAGCTCTCAATTCTATCTTTCCAGTAGTCAAAATTTTCTCCATCAAAGACTGGAGGTTTGCCGTTGATTCTGTCCTTGTCATCATGATAGTCATTGCTGATATTTTGGCTTGGTCCCACCATAGTGTTTTTCTAAAGCTTGGATCTTGTACTAACACCGTTAAGTGTATGAACTCAGAACCAGGAGCTCTGATGCCAATTGAAGAAGTGAAAAACACAAGAAGGGGGGGGGGGGGTTGAATTGAAACTTAAAAATCAAAAGCAATAGACACGAGATTTTTATCATGGTTCATTTGATCTCAAACTACTCCAGTCCACCCGCCAAGGTGATTTTGCCTCTCTCTGACGAGGACTTAATTCACTAATCAAACTGATTACAATTCTACTTTGACAACTGCCAAAGTCTTCTTGAGTACAACCACAAACCGGTTTATCTCAAGGAAAATAACTTAATCAAAAGAAAAGGTTTACTATGTACTGTTTGTTTTTCGTTACAAAAACTGTATAACTACTGTGATGTATTACACAAATTGAATGTAGAATGAATATGAATTTTTGCAGCCTCTTGAGATTGTATGGAGAAGTCGTGTGAAATTGTAAACGATTTAACCTTTGAGCTTGTTTATATAGGCGTGGCAATCTGTCCAAATTGAAACGTGATAATGGATACTTAATGCACTTTCCATACTGAGAAGATTCTTGTCTGAATGAAGCCGTTGCACATGATACTGCCTTAATGGAAAAGTAACGCTTCAAAACTTAGGAATCTTGCCTACTGCTTTGCTTCAGATCTTGCTAAATCAGAAACATAAGGAGATGTTGGCGCGTTCGACTTCTGTTCAGAATAAGGATATCTTTCTCTTTAGCGCAAATTCTGATTACTCAGCTTGAATGCCTCCGTGGCTTAACTTTTGATGCCGTTTCAGTCATAACTTCTGTACAACATAAAACACAAATTTAGAGTGCATATTTGTTCTTTGTGTTTATTATCATCAAAACTCTTATGATGGTTGTAGAATCAAACTATGTTCTAATAGTAATCCATTCCGAAGTTATTATTAAAATGAGATTTTTAGTATTTCCAAAAGTGTTAGTACTTTAACATTTGCAATTGTCTTTGATTCTTTGAGTTCCTTGAATAAACACAATAAATCATATGCATTGTATATCATGCATCGTTTTGCACATATTTTTGCATTCATGTTCATTCCCAGGTGTCTTACTTGTTTCTATGCTTCAACAGTCGGCAAGTTGTCTCATCACTATAATACTCGGGCTAATTTTAAAAGAAGATGGAAAATATTGAACAAGAGAATCGTGAGTTTCATGAAGAAGTTACTGCTTTGAGAGCTGGTATGGACAACTTGACTTCTTTAGTAGAATCACTGGTGGTTGCTCAGAATCAGCCACCTCCCCCTCCTCCTCCTTCGTCTCCTCATGTTACTCAACCACAACAGACAACCATTATTTCATAGGTTCTATCAGTTCCCATCTCTGTTACTTCATTACTGCTACTCAATATCGTATGCCTCGCGGTTACCCATGGGGAATGCCTAAGAATTTCATGCCAGCAGGTTACAATCTTGTTGCTCAAGTTGCTCCATTTGTTCAAACTATTGCTGCTTTTGCATCTCCTCTGGTGCATGCTATTCCTGTTGCTAATAATGAGATTCATCATGTTTTACTTCCTTTAGTGAATGTTATACATGTTATCAACAATGAAGTTTATCATCATGCTCCTATACCAAGTGAAAGTTTGGGCTTTTATGACCGAAAGGATGACTTTCATGATCAATTCAATGAAATTCAGAAAGAAGTGAAGGCTCTCCGAGTGAAAAAGTTATTCATACAAAATGTTAGTGACCTCTGCCTGGTTCCTAATGTGAAAGTACAACAGAGTTTAAGGTGCCAAAATTTGAGAAGTACAAGGGCAACTCTTGTCCCTATGATCACCTGGTGATGTATATTAGAAGGATGTCCACTCATACTGATGACCAACGCTTTCTCATTCATTTCTTCCAGGATAGTTTAACTTGTGCATGCCACATTTAACTTGTGAATTATATGAATGATGATCTGGTATAGTTGCATGCCACATTTTGTCACATGGATAGCCAAAAGGTACATCATTATGGGTCCTATCAAATCTATTGTAGGGATTCTCATGGTTGTTTTGTTGTAAGAAGAGGTGTTCAATTGCTGCTAGATGATGGTACTATCAGAGTCACAAGCAACATATATGATTATAATGGGGTTAATGTGATTGAAGACTACTTAGTTGAGGCCATGACAGATGATGAATATGTTTTTACTGATGAGTTATTTTCTTCTGATGAAAGTATGTTTTTTGATAATGATTCTATGATTCCTGAGTATTCTGAAGAAGAGGGGGTGAATGTCATTGTGCCGTAATTTGGTGTTCCCGCTCCTGTAGAAATTGCGTACCACAGCAAGCCTGTTGTTACTCCCATAGTTATCTGTCTGTCTGGTTCTATCCCATATGAATCAAATAAAGCATGTCTTATAAGTACAATGCAACTATCCTGGAAGATGGTGTGGAAATTCCTATCAAACCTTCATCCCATGTCGAGAATATTGTTGAAGCTAGTCGGGTAACTCGTAGTGGTCGTGTATTCTCCCCTACCTTTCGAGGAAATGTTAATTTTGGTAAGAAGTTTGTTGAGAATGTTAAACCTAAGAAAGTGGTAGGAGAATCTAGTGGAACTGCCTTGGAAACGGATGTTGATGATCTATTGAAAATCATCAAGATGAATGATTACAAATTTATAGATCAGTTGTTGCAAACTCCATCTAAGATTTCCATTTTATCCTTGTTGATAAACTCTTCTTCTCATCGGGAATCTCTAATGAGAGTGTTAGATCAGGATTTTATTGAAAGTGATATGTCTCTAGATCAGTTCAACAGTGTTGTGGGGAGTATTACGTCTTGTAACAATCTGAGTTTTTATGATGAGGAATTGCATGATGAAGGGAGAAACCATAACCTAACTCTGCATATATTTATGAATTGTAAGAATGACTCTGTGATACGGTGGGAGAACTGACTTGAGGTTTTGCGTTTGTGTTTGCAATTATGCGGTTTAGAAAGAGTCGCCACCGACTTTTTATTTTAGCCAAAGGAAAGGTCAAAAAGCACAGGAAAGACCTTTGATATGTTTTCTTGGGTTCGGGGGGTAGATTATGAAAAGGGAAGGTGCAAGCACCCTTTTCATCCATGTTTATCCATGGGCTCTTAGTTACTTGTTTAGATCACTTGCTTTTGCTTTTCAATTGTTTGAAATGGTGCTTTGTGTGTGGTTTTTGAAAATGTTTTGAAAAGAGATCATCATTGTGGCAACCTTTGTAATGATTCTGGTTTGAATGTATACAAGGGTGTTTGTATTTTGAAAAGATATTTCAATGTTTTGAAAGTTTGAAAATTTGTTTTGGGAAATGTTTTAAAATTGTGTTGTGAGGTGCGTTTGAAAATAGCCAGGATGGTTTGCAAGTTTTGATCAAGTAACTAAGAGTTGTCTACCCTATTTTACTCAAAGGTATTTCCTACACATTTTTAACCCTTTTGACAGTGTTGTTTTACCATTGCATTTAGTAAACAACCTTGTATTAGGATGTTAAACGGGACAGGCGCGGGTCATCGTATTGACCATGATAGCAATATTGCTAAGTATCTTTAGCAATTTTTGTGAGGGACTAGATCATTTTGTATAGGCCACCAAGATAGCGTCATCGATGGACTATGATCTTTTGTTTTGTTTTTGTTTTGCCAAGATACTCAACATGCATAACATGGCCAATTTTAAAGGCAACAAGTGGATGAAACCCTAAGGGTGCATGTGTGTATTATGTTGTCAATTTACATGCTTTTTGTCTTTGTATTATTCAAGCTATTTTGTTTGATTTTGGATTTTTGTATACACGCCTAATTACTATACAGTATATAGAAAGCAATAAATTGCGGGAATTAAAAGTCTAAGCTATTACAAAAGTATCCGGGGA
The DNA here is from genome assembly GCA_948472305.1 of Vicia faba. NCBI lineage: Eukaryota > Viridiplantae > Streptophyta > Magnoliopsida > Fabales > Fabaceae > Vicia > Vicia faba. The sequence continues at coordinate 192,228,633 of OX451739.1, read as the reverse complement.
TGGGGGTACAATTATTACAAATGGGGATGAGTCTCACCAGAATAAGAATGTCTAAATATCAAGTATTACAACCAAATCGAATTGTCGCAATTCAAAACAAAGTTATAACAAATTAAGAAATAAAGAAAATCAATCAAATATGAAGTGCATGTATTTATTAAAAGAGAGATAAATAAAAATCTATTCTAAAAGATTAAAAATTATTATTATTCTTCTATTTGTTTTATTAATTATGTAAATAAAAAGTTTAAAGGAAGAAAATTTAATTAAACAAAATTTCTATTATTTTTCTATTTTTATTAATCAAATAAAAAAGGGTTTAAAGAAAACAAAAATTAATTAAATCAATTTAAATGCTTTTTTTTGGTATTTTATCAAATGAAACAAGATTAATTAATAAAAGAAGAAAATAAAACTAATTTAAGAAAATCAAAGTTTTAATTATTATTAATATTATTATTAACAAAAGAGATAAAAAAGATAAGTTAAGAACAAGAAAATTAACTAAGCTAATCTTAAATTTGATAATAAATAAAAAAAAGTATTGAGTTTTTTTGTGAAATTCTTTAACAAAAAGTAAATAAATAGAAAAGTAGAAATGGGCTTTAAGAGTAAATTGATGTTGGGCCCAAGAAAAAGAAGAAAAAGGTCAGAATGAAAAAATTGGGGGGGGGGGGGGGGGGGGTGCGCTATTTGTTATGGGCTTATGGTTGGGGCAGACAGACCCAATTGCTCAAGTTTGCAACGTTTAGGGTTTGTGGAACAAATAGGGGTTGTTCCTTGTTTTACAGCAGCTCCGTTTCTTTGTTCTCCCTCTTCATCTCTCTCAGCCTCAAACCTTCGTTCTGATCTTCCCTCCCCTCAAGCCGCCGGAGCGCTGTCTCCCTCTCTCATCTCCTCACAATGATCAAGGGTTTCGTTTGAACGGTATGATTTGTCTTTGTTTGATTTAACATCTTTCTTTCATGTTTGCTTGCTTTGTTCATGTCTAATTTGTTTAACCTATGGTATTTATGCCTAAAACACAGTAAAGGGTTTGAGGAGCAGCTACCTGTGAGATTTTCTGGAAAATGGAGAGGAAAGAGGTTGGAGCTGGCGGCGTTCCTTGGTGGCTAGAGGCGGAGGAGAGGAAATGATGACAACGATAATGCCTCTGATTCTTGTTGATGATTTGGGTTTTGAAACTTTGATGATGATTTCGCTTCTGAACTCTTTGATTTTGTTGGTAGTTGTTTGCTTCTGAAACTTTTTCCTCTCTCTTGAACTATGATGATGCCTTCTGACACTTTGTTATGATTTGTTGGTTATTTTTGTTAATGTTGATAATTGTTCTGAAACCTTGTTACCTCTTTCCTCTCTATTGAACTTGAATGTTGATTATGATTGGCTTCTGAAACTCCTTCCTCTCTCTTGAACTATGATGATGCTAGTGTATTCTGAAACTTTGGATTGTTGTTTTGCTGAACTTGAATGTTGATGATGATTGCTTCTTTCTGAAACTTTGGATTGTTGTTTTGCTGAACTTGAATGTTGATGATGATTGCTTCTTTCTGAAACTTTGGATTGTTGTTTTGCTGAACTTGAATGTTGATGATGATTGCTTCTTTCTGAAACTCTGTTTTGTAAGCTTGGATTTGTTGATTTCTGAAGCTTTTGGTTGATGGTTTTTGTTGAAACTTTTGATTATTGGTATGGATTGGTTGATGATGGCGTAGTTCTGAAACTTTGGCAATTGGTATGGATTGAATGGGCATACTTGTTTGCTTTCACAGGGTTTTGTGATTAATTGGCTGTTGGCCTGTTTGTTTGGTTTAGGAACTGTTAACAGGTTTTTCTGGTTTACAGTTTGGCAAGCTTTTGCAGGTTTTTGGTGATTTGTTGAGTTTGATAACAGGTTTGGATACTTGTTATTTTATGAGTTTTCAGGCTTGTGTTTCTCAAACTATTATGCAGTTATGATTTTTGGGGGTTTTGCTAGTTTGATAACATGTTTGGATACTTGTTGTTTTGTGAGTTTTCAGGCCTGTGTTTCTCAAACTGTTATGCAGTTATGATTTTTGGGGGTTTTGCTAGTTTGATAACAGGTTTGGATACTTGTTGTTTTGTGGTTTTAAAACTGTTACAGGTTTTTATTGCTTGATAACAGGTTGGGAGTCTTTTCTTTGTTTGTTACAGTTTGGCTGGCTTGGAGATTGGTTTGATTGTTAGGCTTTTGCAGGTTTGGGGTATTTGGCTCTGTTTGAGAACTGGTTTGGGTTTGTTTGAAACTGATATGCAGTTTCTAGTTTGTGCAATGTTTGCACAAGTTGTTGGACTGTTTGTTAACAGGTTTGTTGTAGTTTGGTTCTGCTAACAGGTTTGGGAGAGTTGTGCAGTTGCTTTGGTATGTTTTGCATCTGGTTGAAAACTGTTAGGCAGGTTGGGCTCTTTGAAACTGCTACCAGGTTTTGACAATGGTTATGCAGGTTGTGTGATTTGTATAGCTTCAAACTGTTATGCAGTTTTGGTTCTGCAAGTTTTTTGACCAAAATGTTCTCTCTTTTCTAAACTGTTATGCAGTTTGGAATTCTTATATCCTTTTAGCTGTTGTTTTTGTAACTTGTGACAGCCTTTAGCCCAAACTGTACACTCTCACCAAAAAGGTGATATCTTTTCTCTCTTTCTCTCTCAATGACAAAGCACTTTTTTGCTTTTTTTCTTATTTTTTGAAAAGTTTTGCCTATTTCCTGGAAAATGATGAAAAAGCTATGACAAGCCTTTTGCTTGTGATTTGGTTTACCTTTTGCTTTCTACTTTTAGCCTGCTATTCTGCTGCATTGTGTACTTGCCTTGTATGTTGCATCCAGTTTGCTTTGTTCAGTTTGCTGCAATGTTTCAGTTTGCCTTTGTAACTTGCTTTGATGTTTAGTATAGTTGGCGCCTGTTTGCCTTAGTTGTTGCATTGTATTGCCATGTTGTTTGGTTTAGTTGCTTTGTACAGTTTTGCATCCAATTTTGGCCTTGTTTTGTAATGCAGTTTGGCGCCTTGTTGCATTTGAATAAATTTGCTTTGTTTGCATTCTTCTTTTGCATTTTTTATTTTCTCTTTGTGAACTAAGAAGAACAATCTTCTTGTGATTTGCAAAGAGGAAAATAAAAACGTGATGAAAAATAGCACTCTGATTCCAGACGACAAACTTTAATGATGAAAAATTTTCTTTTATTTTTTGTTTGAAAATTATATTTAACTAACTGTACTAATCCTCTTTTCTTTGTTTTTTTATATCATGTGAGCACAACTTGGGTGATGACAAAGCAGAGGAAGCAGAATACTTTGTGGCGAGCATGGGAGCACTGGAAGTTTAGGCTTAGACTTTTTCTTAGATAGATTTTCCATTAATTGTAATAATTTTTTTTTCAAGTACTATAAGTTGTAAAACCTACAGTATTCAAATAATAAATTATTTTTGTATCAACATTTGAAAAATATTTGTGAGACAGTCTGATATCCAATAAAATCTTCTACTGTCCAATATCTTGCAATTCTTTCTTTGCATCTTCACTTAATCCTTTAAGATTCTCAGATCAAAATAATTGAAATTGCATTCCAACAATTCTAATACAGATAACTTAAACTTTAAGTAATCCAACAACTGTGTAGTCTCGTAACCTTGAAATAGAATTCCAATCAAAATATGCACTGGGTATTCCAATAAACAAGCAAACATTTCATTCCAATAACAAGCAAATGTCTTAACAGACGCACATTATCTAGTTAACCTGGATCAGACAAAAACTGAATATTCAAAATGACAGTCTCAGCTCCTATCTCTTATCCCAGATAATCAGGCCTTGAGAACAACCAGTAATCTTTCAGTAAGCTTAAAAAAGCGTGAAAACATGTGACAGTTAATTGAATTTCTGAGAATTATGTTTCTTCTGAGAAATGCAAGAGAAAACCCTAATTCTTGATCTATTGCCAAATAAAATCTGTCTGATCGATTCCTGAGCCAAGTCTTTGAAAATCTGAGAAAAACCCTAGGGTTGGGATTTCTTGTGAAAAAGGGAGGGAAAATTTTGGGGTACAACATACTCTTTGTCCAATGTGTTAATAGACAATGAATCTACTTTGAATGTCATACCGAGAAGTACTCTCATGAAGCTTAAGTACCAAGGAACTCTTATGCGCCTAAGTGGCATTATAGTCAAATCTTTTGAAGGTTCGAGAAAATTTGTCATTGGAGAGGTGGATTTACCTATTCACATAGGTCCGCACTTATTCCAAATCACCTTCCAAGTTGTGGATATTATCCCAACATATAACTATTTATTAGGACAACCCTGGATCCATGAAACTGGAGTTGTTACTTCCACCTTGCATCAGAAGCTAAAATTTGTTCGTGAAGGAAAGGTAGTCATTATGAATGGCGAGCAAGATCTATTGATATATCATTTGTCTTCCTTTAGCATTGTAGAAGCTGATGAAGTCGCTGTTGGAACTTAGATCTAGGGTTTGTCTATGGATAATATAAGGAAGAATGAAGATTATATCACCTCATTTAAGGATGTACAACAGGTAGTGTAGAAGGGCCCTAGCAAGGTGTGGGGATAGGATATTAATTCACCTGTGAACATGAATGGGATGGGTTTAGGTTTCTCCATGGAGAAGGAAGTTGTGAAGTCGATGTCCACTTTGAGTAAATATCAAGACACCTTTCACAGTGCAGGATATTTCCATCTGATTAATCCAAGGATCAATGCTATTCTCGAAGATGAGCCAGAGCAAGAGATGCCGAACTTTGTAACACATGGAGTCAGAATCCAGAATTGGGTCAATGTTGATGTACCTTCTTGCATTCGCATTTCAAAGTAATTTGTTTTTTTGTTTGTCTTTTCAAAAATATTTCACTCTGCCCAAGGTGAAAGTAATTATGTTGTATCGGTGTGTCTGTTGTTTTGAATTTTAAAACCATTAATAAAATTTGTTTTTGATTTCTAAAATTGTGTCTTTATTTTATGATTTTTCTTGGAAAATGGTAATCATAAAAAACTTTCAAAATAAATAATTGTGAATAAATCTGCATAATCACTTGTTACATGTGTCAGTTTCTTAAATCAATCATAAATCATATGTGCAGATTAATTAAAAAACCCATTGAGTGCAATGACCCTGCACCTTCTCCCAACTTTGAATATCATGTGTATGTGGCTTAATAAGAAGAATATGAAGAAATCCCAGAAGAGGTTTCATGGTTGCTTGAGCGCGAGGAAAATACCATTTAGTCGTATAAAAAGTCATTGGAGACGATTAACTTGGGTTCAGAGGAAGATCCGAAAGAAGTCAAGATTGGGGCACTGCTTCATCTCTATGTGAAGAGTAGGTTTATTGAGTTGCTAAAAGAGTATGTGGATATCTTTTCTTGGTCTTATCAAGATATGCTTGGTTTGGACACCGATATTATGGAACATTATTTTCCGCTAAAGCCAGAATGTTCACCAATCAAGCAGAAGATGCGGAGAACTCATCCTTACATGGAAGTTAATATTAAAGAAGAGGTTTTGAAGTAGATTGATGTTGGTTTTCTTGTGACATCAATGTACCCTCTATGGATTGCTAATATTATTCATGTACTAAAGAAAGACGGAAAAATACGCATGTGCGTTGATTATAGAGATTTAAATAAAGCGAGTATGAAAGATGATTTCCCATTGCCACATATTGATATGTTGGTTGATAGCACAACAAAATTCAAAGTTTTCTTATTCATGAAAGGATTTTCCACATACAATTAAATTAAGATGGCTCCCGAGGAAATGGAAAAATCAACGTTTATCACACTCTAGGGAACATTCTGTTACAGAGTGATGCCCTTTGAGTTGAAGAACGTCGGTGCAACATACCAGAGGGCTATGACAACCCTATTCAATGATTTTATGCATAAGGAAATTGTAGTATATGTTTATAATATGATTGCCAAATCTCGGAATGAGGAAGGGCACATAGAAGACTTGTTGAAATTGTTTCAGTGTTTAAGGAAGTATCATCTCCGGTTGAATCCAAATAAGTGTAGGTTTGGTGTTCATTCAAGATAGTTGTTAGGTTTCATTGTCAGCCAAAAAGGAATTGAAGTTGATCCTGATAAAGTTAAGGCAATTCAAGAAATGCATGTACCAAGAACTAAAAAGCAAGTCAGAGGCTTCCTTGGACGTTTGAATTACATTTCCAGATTTATTTCCCATATGACCTGTAACATGTGAACCAATATTCAAGTTGTTGAAGAATAATTGAGGTTGTATATGGACGAATTATTGCCAAAGGGAATTTGAAAGCATTAAAGAGTATATGCTTGAGCCTCCTACCTTGGTCCCTCCTATTGAAGGAAGACCATTAATTATGTATCTGACTGTGTTAGATAACTCCATGGGTTGTATTTTGGGACAACAAGATGAAATAGGAAGAAAATAATATGCCCTTTATTATCTCAGCAAGAAGTTCACTGGCTGTGAGTCACGGTATTCTATGCTAGAAAAAACATGTTGTGCTTTGGCCTGAGCAGCAAAGCGATTGCGGAAATATATGTTGAATCACACTACTTGGTTGAATTCCAAAATGGATTCGATTAAGTATATTTTTAAAAAGCCTACTCTTACTAGAAGAATTGTCCGCTGGCAGATGCTAATATATGAATATGATATTGAACACCATACTCAGAAGGCTATTAAAGGCAGTGTGTTGGCAGAGTACCTTGCTCACCAACTGATTGACGATTATCAGTTTGTTAAGTATGATTTCTTTGATGAGGATGTGAAGTTTTTGAAATTAAAATATTGTGATGAACCTTTTCCTAAGGAAGGTCCTGACCCTGAATCCTGGTGGAGTATGGTGTTTGATGGAGCTGTAAATGCTTATGGAAAAGGAATTGGTGTTGTGATTATTACTCCTCATGGGTCACATATCCATTTCATTACAAGGATGACATTTGATTATACCAATAACATAGAGGATGATGATGCTTTTATCATGGGTCTTGAAGAGGCTATAGATCCCAGAATCAAAATTCTTGATGTATATGGTGATTCAGCTTTGGTAATAAATCAGATCAAAGGAGAATGGGAGACTCGTCACACTAGCTTGATTCCCTATAAAGATTATTCAAGAAGATTATTTCCTTTCTTAAATAAAGTTGAATTCCGTCATATTCTCAAAGATGAGAATCAGATGTCAGATGCTTTGGATACTTTTACTTCCATGTACCAAGTGAATGCTTGGATTGATGTACCTTAGATTATAATTTGGCGTCTTGATAAACCAGTTCATGTGTTTGCTACAGAGGGGACGTAAAATGGAAAATCTTGGTATTATGATATCAAGCACTTTCTTCAGACTCAAGAATACCCGCTTGGTGCGTCGAACAAAGATATAAAGACATTGAGAAGGTTGGCAGGTAGCTTTTTCCTCAATGAAGATGTGTTATACAAGAGAAATTATGACATGGACTTGCTCAGATGCATGGATAGACACGAAGCAGGCATGTTAATGCATGAGATTCATGAAGGTTTCTCTGGTACCCATGCCAATGGACATTCAATGGCAAAGAAGATGCTTAGGGCATGATACTATTGGCTGACAATGGAATCTGATTGTTACAAATTTGCGAAGAAGTGCCATAAATGTCAGATTTATGCTGACAAGATTCATGTACCTCCAATTCTTCTCAATGTTATTTCTTCCCCATGGCCTTTTTCTATGTGGGGTATTGATATGATTGGAATGATTGAACCCAACGCGTCAAATTAACATCGTTTCATCTTAGCGAAAATTGACTACTTCACCAAGTGGGTGGAAGCAGCTTCTTATGCTAATGTCACCAAGAAGGTGGTAGTACACTTTATCAAGAATAATCTTATATGTCGGTATGGTGTGCCAAGTAAGATTATCACTGATAACGGCTCAAACTTGAATAATAAGATGATGACAAAACTTTGTGAAGAATTAAAGATTGTACATCACAATTCGTCTCCTTACAAGCCTAAGATGAATGGGGTTGTTGAAGCTTCTAATAAAAACATTAAGAAGATTATCCAGAAGATGGTTGTTACCTATAAGGATTGGCATGAGATGCTCCTTTTTTCTTTGGTTGGTCAACGTACATTCGTATGCACTTTAACATGAGAAACCCTATTCTCTCTTGTGTATGGTATAGAAGCAGTTCTCCTTGTTGAGGTTGAGATTCCCTCTTTGCGTGTAATAATGGAAACTGAGTTGTCAAATGTTGAATGGGTCAAGAACATGCTTGACCAGTTTAATTTGATTTAAGAAAATAGAATGACAGCCTAGTTCCATGGTTAGTTATATCAGAAAAGAATGAATAAATCTTTTTATAAGAAGGTTAAGCCTCGTGAATTGAGATAAGGAGACCCCATTCTTAGAAAGATCATGTCTTTTAACACTGATTATAGGTGAAAGTACACTCCAAATTATGAAGGCCCATATGTTGTCAAGAACGCCTTCTCTGGCAGTGCATTGATTCTTGAAACTATGGATGATGAGGAGTTCCCTTGTCACATGAATGTTGATGCAGTCAAGAAATACTTCGCCTAAATAAATAAAAGAACAGCTCGTTAAGTTGAAAACTCTAAAGAGCGGCTTAGGCAAAAAAGAGCGTCTCGGTATGCTGAAAACCTGAAAGGACGGTCTAGGAAAAAGTTAGAGACACAAGAAAAATAAATGTTCCCGGTAGGTTGAAAACTTGCAAGGGAAATCTAGGCAAAAGTTAGGGATTTCCTGGAAAGTAACTGCATCAGACAAGACTTGATCATTGAAGCAACAATCTTCTCGGATTCTCATCACACTTCAACTGAAGCCTCTGCCCAAGAGTTCAAAGTGGTTAGGGAGAATAGTGTTCATTGTATTTCAATGTATCTTTTCCATGTATTTACCATTTTCCAAAACTTTGTAACCATGTATGGAGTCTCGCCATTCATAGACTACAATTATATTAATAAATTTTGAGAATTTATCCAATTCTTTGCAGTTCTTATTTTATTCAGTTTAAAAATTTTTCATTTATTATTGATAGTAATTTTCAAAACAAAAATACTTAATAATAAAAACATGTTTTTGAAAAGAATTAGAAAATTACTTTTTACCTAAATTTTGTGATTCAAGTGGGACAAAAGTAGTGGTTCCAAGGATGGGCAAACTCTGAAGTTTCATAATTTCTCCCCAAGAAGTATCCTGGGTTACTCTTGCTGATATGCGCGTAGTCCACTTGTGTTTTGTCCTTGGGTTGATGGACTTCATACCAATTGATATATGGTGTGGTGTTGGGTTCATAATTCCATTTTCCCCAGTTAAGTCTTGGTTCAAATTTTCTCCAAGTTTTTATATGGTGTTGGGTTTTTCTGGTTTGATACCTCTCTCCCATATTCCTCAGTTAAGTCTTGATTCAGATTTCTCTAAGCTGAGTGTGATTCTTTCCTCAAACAGGTTGTGATCAAGCAGAGATTGTAAGGTTATGAAGCTTTTTCACATTTGATGGAGTTCTTTCTTTGTATATTGAGAATTGATGTGGAATCTCTTGTAGAGCATTGTTCTCTCCAGTTATGACGTTGTTGTTGTTGTGTGCTCCCTGAGTAGTCAGACAAGGTCAATATCTCTTCTAAGAAGTGTTCAAACAGTTGTCAACTTTTTGGGTTTTCTCTCACCAAGTGTTGAATTTGATTTAAAATCCCCATAATTTTGACTTCTTGATGTGATGTTAACTTCTTAATTCCCCAAATTAAGCAAAGATGATGCTTCTCTCTAAAGTTATTATCCCCAGGAAGTTTCAAAAATTCTCCCCAGAGAAGTTTTCGCAACCATTACCCTTAATATTGAAGAATGTATTTGGGCTCCCCTCGTTGATGTGGCCTTGCCTTCCCTAGTTAAATCAGTACAGAATCTCTAGTTGAAGCCTAAACGATGTGGCATTGTCTTCCCTAGCGAAGTATGTATGATATTCCCTGGTGAAGCCTGGAGGAGTTTATTATATCCTTGCAATTGTATTGATTTATTGCTATCAGATTATGCTTTGATCATATTTTCAATCCATGTCTCTTCCTGATGAAGTTAAACCTTGAATTGGAATTTTTTCTCCTCAATTGGTGCTTACTATCTTATGGAATCTTAACCCTGGATGTGATTTATCCAAGTGTTGTCTTTACCCAAGTTGGTTTTGTCTGGTTATTCCCAGTGTAGTGTGTTTGTTTTGTCAGCATATACATGATAAGATTCATACATTCATACACATCATGCATAGATGAATTAAAAAACTCAGGCTTCATTTTCACTCATTGATGTTTTTGATGGCATATTATCCTCTTTGAAGAGTTATGTTATCCTCTTTCCAATAGAATATCAACCTTAAGCAGAAAGTGATATCCTTTGAAATTCCCCACTGAGTTATCCTTCGTGGAAGAATTTTGGTTTAGCCTTCCTACCCATCTCTTTATCTGGATGGAATTTGATCCTCATTTGAGTTTACTCCTCATTGGTGGTGTCTTGGTTGACTGTTTCACTCCAGTTTGTCCCTGGTTTGAACTTTTGGTCCCCGACAACAATATCATTTTTAACCCTATAGGTTGTGAGCCCTTAATTGAGAATGTGCATTTATTTTGCACGTGCAAACTTTATCCCCTTAGAAGGAACGTGTTGGTATATCCCCATGAAATCAAGCTTCATTTCCCAGCAGGTTTATCGTAACAACAAGTGGCGGTCTCTTTATTTGAGCAACCTGTACTTCCCTAGTAAGTCTGTTAGTTCCTAGAGAAGATTATTTTGATGTACTCCAATGGATGGTAGTCTCTACATTATGGGAGATAGTTCATTTTTGAGTTTGGATTTACTCTGATGTTAAAGACTGCTCATTGAAATATTCTTACAGCAGTTATCACCCTTTCCGAGTGATATCTTGGTCAAAGAAGAAACTCTTACCGTTCTCGGTGAAATCTAGAAGTTGGTAAAGTTTATTACCCTCTGCAGGTGAAATGATGGTAAAAGAAAGAGTTGAGACCCGTTCTAGGTGGAATGCCAGAATTTTGGGAAACTCGTTATTGTTAATGCAGATCCTACCTTCAGTGGAAGTTGGTATCTCACCTTTAGTAAAAGTTAGTGCATTCTCTGTTTCGCTACCTTTAGTGGAAGTCGGTAGTTCACCTTCAGTAAAAGTTGGTGTACCTTTTATAACTCTAGATTCAATGAAAGTTGGTAGTTTACCTTTAGTAAAAGTTGGTGTATCCTTTGATTATTACCTTCAATAAATGTTGGTATTTTCTCTATATCTCTACCTTCAGTGGAAGTTGGTAGTTCACCTTCAGTAAAAGTCAGTGCACCTTTTGTATCTCTACCTTCAAATAAAGTTGGTAGTTCACGTTCAGTAAACGTCGGTGTTTCTTATGTTTCTTCACCTTCAATAAAAGTAGGTATTGTTCTATGTTTTTTCTACCTTCACGCGTGAGTTGATAGTTCATCATTCATTCGCTAGTCGATATTTACTTATTTCTCCTCATTGGACTTTACCCTAATAAAGTTGAGTTGTTTCCAGCCATAAGTGTTGATGTCAACCCTTTGTTCCCAGCCATAAGTGTCGATGTCAATCCTTTGTTCCCGACCATAAGTGCTGATGTCAAACCTTTGTTCCCAACCATAAGTGCTTATGTCAACCCCTTGTTCCCAGCCATAAGTGCTGATGTCAAACATTTGTTCCCAAGCATAAATGTTGATGTCAATGTTATACGATGTGATTGATCTAGAAGGGGGGTTGAATAGATCATTTAAAATAATTTGCGCTTTTTAAAATTGTTTTTAAGAAATTTATGCGAAAGCTCCCGGAATCTCCAATCGTCTAAACGATCCTCTATTGAAAAGATCAGATATGCGTAATTGTATGGGATAGAATGACAAAGTAAGAATCAATGCGTTTTACTCAATTGATCAATCACTTATACACCCTCAATGAATATGAATTACTTATAATGAGTTGAATGAGATAAAGCTAAACACAATGAATAATTTGTGGATTAGTCAATTTGTCAAACACCCTATGAGCAAAGAACCTAAGGTTTGATTTTACTAAATTGTAGTGGTGAGTTTTCTTAGGTATCAATCAAAAGGATTGTTACCAATGTTGTGAAATGATCTCAACATACCACAATTTCAGTACAAGCAAATTTGGCAAATTAATTTTCACAAATCATATTTATCAAGTATGGAGATAAAGAAAAAGAAGAAGAACACTTATTTGTTAAGGAAGTTCCCCTTGTCATCCTCGCGTAGGGTAAATCTGCCCCTAATTCTAGAATCTATAATTGAGATACTTGATATTAAGTTGCAAATGTTACAAGAGAAGAGATAGTTCACAATACAAACAAACCAATGTTGTTGATGTAACAGTCTTCGTCCCTTTCCTTGTTTTGAGTAAAACCAAGTGCCAAATTCTTAGAACAAACCTCCAGTTACTGTTACTTGATTAAGCAAACCTACTATTTCTTAATACTTTCACTCGTCTGATTTCGATCGCAAGCAATCTGACCCCAAATCAATCGTCACAATCCTCCGGTTATCGCTACTTGATTAAGCAAACCCACAGTTTCTTAATCCTTTCACATGACTGAATTCAATGAAGTAAAGACTTGTGCAAAAACCCATGCACCAATAGGAATCTTGGAGGAGAAAATCCAAATGATTTTATTCAAGAACAACCCACAATTGCTCAACCCAAATCTAAATTGAATCCTTGATTTTAACGTTATCACCACAACAATTTTCTTGAATCAACAACCATGATTATGTGTAGATGTTGATTTTTGAGAAGAGAGGATGAAGATAATAAGCACTATGTGTATCTTTCAATAGTTGTTGTTAACTGCTCAAAAGAAATTTAAACTCTATTTATATGTGTTAGTGAAAAACCAATAATACCTGAGAAAGAAAAGAAAATAATACAAATAGAATTTTGATAATGTTAAGTGAGCGATCGACCGCTTCAGAGGTTTGGGTCGGTGCAACACAACCCGTGCCAAGGAGAAGAGCCAAAAATATTGAATGCGTCGACTGCACCAGAGTCTTGGGTCGGTGCAACACAACCTGCGTTAAGAACATGAGCCAAACAGATTGAATGCGTCGACCACACCAGGGGTTTGCATCGATGCAAACTTCAATTTTCTTTGATAAACAGGTTTAATCGACTAAGGGGTCGGCGCAACACATCCAGGGAGAAACACACAGATTTGAGTCGACCGGGGCCAGTTTTGCATCGACCCAGTCTTTGTTTTTCCTGCCAAAAAGATTATTTTCATCTAGGCTGCATTTCACTCTTTGTCCCAACTATCTTTTAAGTACCAAACATGTCATTAAGGGTAGGAGAAGTTTTGACATCATGAAAACATGAATCTTGCCCTCACATGCTCCCTATTTTTTGATGATGGCAAAACCTACACAATATTTTTGAGTCAAGACTTACGTCAACTTGACATAATAAGAGAGAACTCCCCCTAAGTTAGTGCACATTTTCAGAACTCTGAAATTGTAGGTCTATTTCACACTCATAGCATTTCTCCCCCTTTGACAACATCACAAAGAGAAAAGCAGTTGATTAGTTAAAAAAAGAGTAAAGATCAAAATTTTGCATCTTAACGCACTACAAGCCATTCATATAAAATGAGAAATAGTGAAAATGAGATAAATAGTCAGACAACACAAAGTACTATATACAAACTAAATGATAAAATTACTTAAAAAAACACATAGTAGTTTTTAGGAAAGCAAATAGAGTTAGACAGGACATTACAAAAATGTATCAAAGTGAAATTTAAGTGAAAAGACACAAGATACAAAGCAGGTTCAATTATCATTGTCCTGGTTTTGGTCTTGGTTTCGGGTTGAAGAACCTTGTTGAGAGGGATGCTGAAGGTGTTGCATAAAGGTGTATTGGAAGGAGGAAAAGTTGCCAGCCTGTGTTTGAATCATTCCATGCAAGGTTGAATACCTTTGATTTTGGACGGCCAAATAGGAAGCAAAGTTTTCACTTTGGACCTTGATGATATTGTAGAGGTTTGAGATTTGTTCATTTTGGAGGGAAGCATATTCATTTTGCTGAATTTGCATCCTTTCCAATTGGGATAACACACTAGTATTGTCACTTTGAGAAGTAGGAGTATTCGCTTCCATATCTTCATCATTTTCATTACTTGTTTCTTCTTCACTTTCAATATCAATTTCCTCATCCTCTTCATCATCGATATTCTGGAGTTATGCACGGTGACTTCTTACGATATGTCTGTAAACTCATTAAGGAAAGAGATTTGCTATAAAATTCTTGGTCTATCCCTAAACTTATATAGGAGATATCGGGCACCCGAATACAATCTCTGTTGAGAGCTCGTTGGATAAATGACGAATAGCATAGTGCAGTTCCTCTCTCAGACTTGTGTAGATCGAAAATTCTGCAAGCAAAGTAGTATGGCCAATGAGTTTTGATTTTGTTCTTGAGTACATACATGAGCTGAACCTCTAGCTTGTCCACACGAGAGTACCTACCCTTTTTGGGTCGAATGATGTGGCAGACGATCCAAAATAAAATCCTATCAATAGGAGCTAGAGCACTCGTGGTCACGAATTTGGGAAATAGATCACTATTCACAATCCACTCAATGTAAGGTTTCTTGAGCATAGAGTTCAAAGAAGTTTTAAATTCATACCCAGGAGCAACAATAAATTCAGAAATCTTAATAGAATCAAAGTCAACAGGGCACATCTGAACCAAATCTTTCCAAACATGAGAATTGATCGTGTAATTTTTGTTATTCATTCTATACCTAAACTCAAAATCCTTAAAAATTCCTTGAACACTCGCAAAAAATATTCTAACCAAATCTTCATTATATTTGTCCTTACATTCAAGAAAGTTGTGAATATTTTGAAATATAATAAGATCAATGATCTCCGAAAGGTGTAAATGACCCAAGGTTGTCATTTCCAAAAAGAATTGCTTAACAACTTTTCTTTTTCCAAACTTGGCTTCATAAGATTTAACAATGTCATCAGAGATAAGAGAAAGAGCATTTATAGGAGATTCAGAAGGAGCATTGGAGGAGTTACCTCTAATGGTTATCTTCTTTGCAACCCTAGATGTGGCCATGATGAAGTTTTCTTGAGATGTTTGGAGTAGAGGAAATTTTGTTTTTGATATAGAGGAGTTTAGGTTTTTTGGGTTTTTGGAAAAGTAAAGGATAAGTTGAAAAAGTGAAAAAGTGCTTAAAATCAAATGCGCAATGACACAGTATTTTTATCCTGGTTCGTTTGATCTCAAACTACTCCAGTCCACCCGTCAAGGTGATTTCGCCTCTCTCCAACAAGGACTTAATCCACTAATCAAAAACTAATTACAATCACTACTTTGAAAACTGTCAAAGTCCTCTTGAGTACAAACACAATCTGGTTAATCTCAAGGATAAACTGTCTTAATCAAGATACAAGAATTCTGTGTATAATAGTTTTTCGTTACAAAAATAGTTACCACAACTGTGATAATTTACACAATTTAGAGCGTGGAAAATAAGTATGTAAGGTTGCATCCTTTTGAGATGAATTGCAGTAGCGTAGGAAAATCGTAAATGATTTGATCTCTTAGCTTGTTTATATAGGCAAAGGAATCCTGTCCAACATTAAGCGTGATAATGGACATTAAAGCAGTTTCCATATTGAGAAGATATTGTCTGAATGAAGCCGTTACAAGTGATGCTGTCTTGATTGAATAGTAACGCTTCAGAATCTTACAACCTTGTATGCTGCAATTGCTTCAGAACATTGATGACTTAGAGTTGTGAGAATCTGATTGTATATGATTCTTCTGTTCAGAATATTCTTCACTTCAGCACATGTTCTGATCATCATTCTTCAGCGCATGTTCTGATTACCTCAACGTGAAAGCTTCTATAGCTTAACTTCTGATGCTGCTTTGGTCAGAACTTCTGCATGCATAGTAACCCAATTTTAGAGTGAATATTTCTTCTTTGTGTTTGTTATCATCAAAACTCTAATTAAGGGTTGTAGAATCAAACTATGTTCTAACAATCTCCCCCTTTTTGGTGATGACAAAAACTAGAATTTTCAATGAAAAATATAGAACAAAAAAACTTAAGAGAGACTCCCCCTGAGTTGATTACTTCCCTGAAGTTTCTTCTCGTTAGAGCTTTTGATGCATCTCCTTCTGTTCTTATCAAAATGTGTTCCTGTTCAAGCTTTTCAGAAAGTAAAGGTTAAAATATTCAGAATGTTTGAGACTTTGTCCCGGTATACTGTTATTGAAAATATCTTACTTTCTCCCCCTTTTTGTTAGGTATCAAAAAGTAATATAATCAGAGTCAAAAAGATGAATTATATTGAAAACATAATGCAATGACAAGTTTCAGAAACAAGGAGGTAAAGATAAAAGATTACAGATAAACAGTTTTAAAGAAAATCTAAGAAGGAGGGGGAAGACGTGTGAATAACGCTTCCAACAAGCTCTTGATCTGAGTGCTTGACTCTTCCTGCTTTCCCATAATGTCTTTGATTTCTTTTGTAGTATATTCTTGTTTATCCAGAATACCCATGATCTATTTGTTCGTATCCTCTTTCTTATCCAGTCTGGCATGGATTAAGTCATTCTCTTTCTTTAACTCTTCCAGAGTTTGCATGACTAGAGAGGAAGCTGGTGTCTCTTCAGGGGTTACATGTTGTTTAGAACATTCTGCAGCCTCTTCTGATTGAACCAATTTTTCTGCTACAATCATGTCTTCTGGAGCAGTAGTCAGGGAGAGACTATCTGAATCTGGTTCAATAACTTCTGAAGGATGGTGCTCTTTCCAGAGAGCATTATCCAGCGGAAGAATTTCTTTCTTTCACCATTAGATCAGAACTTGATCTTGGAAAGCTTTCAGCTGATCACTGAAGTTCTGCTGAGCCCTTTCATAACCCAATTCCTTCAGCTTCAGAGTTTCAGAGTTGAGCCATTTTTTTAATCTTTCCCACAGAGAATCAGAAGCAGCATGATTAGAAATCTCTAGGCTTGCTTGCTTCAGAGAATTGATCCATTCATGCATTTCTGTTTCAAAAATCAATAGACTCTTACCAACATCTGATTTGGTTGCGGTTGGTTTAGGTTTAGGAATGGCAGTTTTGTTTGATGTGGAAGCCAGTCTATCTAGCACTAGTGGATCAATGATAATTCTGAGGTTATCAGCTGGATGGTTGATGGGTGAAGGAGTGGGAGAGTCAGGAATTATAATTGATGTGTTAGGGGTGTTTGGTGGTGTAGATTCATATGGTGAAGGGATTTCTGGAATATCATGAATAGTGAGGGGTAAGCAAATCGTAACAGGTTCTGTTATTCCGAGGATTAAGATAGTGGTATTAGAATCTGAAGGAGAGTCTTCAGATTGGTTTGTGGAGCGTGTTGAGTTTCTGATTCAGGAATTTCAGAGGATGGGTTTTCAGAAGGTGGAGAGAGAGAGAGTGTCTATTTTCTGGTTGTGGTTGAGAGTTTGGATTTTCTGGTATTGGAGAGGAAAAGTCTTGATCAAACAGTTCAATGTCAGATAGAACTTTGGCAAGTTCTGGTTGATGATATTCTGGGTTTGGATTTTGATTAGGGGAGTGAGGTTCATTCAAAAAGTTTCCTAGAGTTACAGATGGATCAAACTCTATGTCAAAATCCTCAAATGTTTGGGGTGAAGGATTTTCTATTGGTTGAGGGGGGATTATTTCAGATGTTGTAATAGCTATTGATTCTATAACAGAAACAGAAGATGGATTACCTTTCTTTTTCACAGCTTTAGGTGCCTTCTGAGAGGATCCTTCTCCTGCTGCTTTCCTCTTCTTGGATTTCTTTAGCACAACCTCTGGAGCTGGCCTGCGCAGATCTTGAATGTTGATTTCTGGAGCAGTCCCATCAACCTTGCAAGCTTCAAGGTATCTGACTATGATTTCTGGTGTAGCATCTATCTCAGAAAATAGTGGAAAATCCTTCAGAGGGATTCTCCTAGAAGTAATGGTCTCATGAGAAGCAAGAGTTGGTTCCTTCTTAATGTTCTCAATGATCTTCATTTTCTTCAGATTCTTGGTGTTCAAAGGCTTCCCAGCAGTTGCTTCCAAAGTACTTATTTCTTGAGCCTTTGTCAGATGTTCTATCAGCCTGTTTTCTGTTAGGATATCTGATATCAGTCTTCCTAAGGGAATCCAATCCCTCTTAGTCCTTTCTTCTTCTCTTGTCTCTTTCACACTTGTTCTGATATGGTTGAAGAGCAAGTGTGGAAGGTTTATCTTGGTCTTCGTTGCAATGAAGTAAATCATAAACTGCTGATCAATATTGATGTAATCAGGAGAGCTTGTAGGCTTCTTGTGATTGATACATCCCAGAATTATTCTAGCCCAGATTATGTGATGATCCTTCAAGTCTCTGATCTTGCTGGATGGTTGTCCAGAAGTGAAAATTTCTCTGGCAATTGACTTTAGGTCAGAACATCTATCAACCATATCAATGCATCTGACTCCACCACCATTGTATCCAATGAGTTTCCCAATAAGATCTTCTATTATCACTATTTTCTTTCCCATAACATATGAAGTAACCTGGTGGTTGGATGAGGTAGCATGAATGTAGAACTCTTTGACGATAATGGGAAACGTTGGACCCAACAGACGGTCAAAATATCTGTTCTAACCCTGAGAAGTTACGTCTTCATACAGATTAAACCCATTTTCTTGTAAACTCTCAAAATTAATGATCAATTCAGAGAGAACTTCCAGGTTGTCAACAGGAGTGAGAAGCGTTCTAATGGGTTCTTCATATTATTCCGTTGAAGAAGATTCAGGAGCACTGAGATTCTTGAGGCTTGATGATGATGCCATTGTTCACACGAGTTTTTTGAAGAAGATGGAAAAGGTTTTTGAAAACGAAACTTGAAACAAGAGAGAATATAGAAGAGAGTAAAAGTGAATGAATGAAATAGTAAATTGAGTTTAAATAAGTTTTTGAAAATGTAAGCAGTAAGTAAGAAAATAAGTAATGATTATATGCATTAATGAAACCTGAATTTAGGGGATTTAGAAAGATATTTGAACGGTTACCACTGACAAGTGTCTCAATGCATCCAATCAGAGGCTTGGACCCTTCATAATTTGAACGCGTGTTCATCCTCAGAAGGTAGCTTGTGAGAGGATGACAGATGTTTGATGATGTGAACTGTACGCCTCTATCCTTGAAATGAAACGTTCAGATCTTCATAGATAGATTCTGAGGCAACTGTACTTCTAACTTCTGAAGACAAGTTGATCAGATGTTCACAGAAAACAATAAAGTTCTGAGGGTTAAGATATGAAAATAAAACATTTTATTCTGGGCATAACTTCATGCTGAGATGTTTTAGAATGAAATTGAATCTATCTTCAGAAAGAGGTTTTGTAAATACATCAGCCCATTGATGGTCTGTGTCAATAAATTTGAAGGTAAGAATTCCTTTCTGAATATAGTCTTTAATAAAGTGATGTTTTATTTCTATATGCTTAGCTCTAGAATGAAAAATAGGATTCTTACTGAGACATATAGTTGAAGTGTTATCACAGAAGATAGGAATGTTACTCTCAAATATGTTGAAGTCTTCAAGTTGACTTTTCATCTAGAGTATTTGAGTGCTACAGGCAGCAGCTGCTATGTATTCAGCTTCTGCTGTTGACAATGCTGTTGTGGACTGTCTCTTGCTGGTCCATGAGATCAGATTGTCTCCTAGAAAGTGGCATCTTCCAGAAGTGCTTTTACGCTCTACTCTGTCCCCAGCAAAATCAGCGTCACATTATCCTACTAAGCTGTATTCATTGGATTTTCTATAAATCAAACCCAGATTAGTAGTACCTTTCAGATACTTGAAAATTCGCTTAACTGCTGTTAAGTGAGATTCTCTAGGATCTGATTGGAATCTAGCACATAAGCAAACACTGAATAAAATATCAGGCCTTGAAGCTTTCGGATAAAGGAGAGAGCCAATCATACCTCTGTAGACTTTATGTTCTACCTTTTTGCTTACCTCTTCCTTTTCCAGAATGCACGTGGGGTGCATTGGAGTCTTTGAGGGCTTACATTCTGAGAGATCAAATTTCTTTAGAAGTTCTCTGACATATTTGCTCTGATGAATGTAAGTTCCTTCTAGAGTTTGGTTTATCTGAATGCTCATAAAGAATTTGAGTTCCCCCATTAAGCTCATCTCAAACTCTGCCTGCATGCACTTAGCAAACTCTCTTCCCAGAGAAGGTTTAGTGGATCCAAAGATGACGTCATCTACATAAATCTGACACACTAAAATGTCATTCTTAAATGTCTTACAGAACAAGGTTGTGTCCACTTTCCCTCTGGTGAATTCCTTTTCTAACAGGAAGTTACTTAGTCTTTCATACCAAGCTCTGGGAGCTTGTTTCAGACCATAGAGTGACTTCTTTAGTTTGAAAACATATTCTGGGTGTTTGGAATTCTCAAACCCAGGGGGTTGGTGCACATATACCTCTTCATCTATATATCCATTTAGGAATGCACTTTTGACATCCATCTGATACAGAGTGATGCCATTGTTTACAACAAATGAGATTAAGAGTCTGATAGATTCTATCCTGGCGACTGGAGCAAAGGTTTCTGTATAGTCTATCCCCTCTTGCTGACTATAACCTTGTGCCACCAGTCGTGTTTTTTTTCTGATGACTTCTCCTTGCTCGTTCAGTTTGTTTCTGAACACCCACTTTGTTCCAATGATGTTGAATCCTTTTGGTTTGGGAACTAGATCCCATACGTCATTTCTGGTGAACTGATTTAATTCCTCCTGCATTGCTAGAATCCAGTCATTGTCCAGAAGAGCTTCATCAATTGTTGTTGGTTCAATCAGAGAGACCAATCCTATGAGGGATTCTTCAGAGTTTCTGAATGTTGATCTTGTTCTGATTAGATCATCCCTCTTTCCCAGGATTTTATCTTCTGGGTGAGCTATGCTGCTTTTGGAAAACCTTTTCTGGAGTTGATCAACAGAAGGTGCTGGATTGCTTGTAACATTTCTTTCTGACGTTGTTGGAGCGTCTCTGTTGAGAACTTCTAATGAGTTGTCTTCAGTACCTGTGAATTCAACATCTATATATGCAAATAATTCATTCTGCTTTGACTTTTGAGGGTCAAGCTTACCATCAAATCTAACACTGATTGACTCTTCAACAATCTGTTTTTCTGTATTGTATACTATGTACCCTCTTGAGCGTTCGAAGTATCCTAACATAATACAGTTTTGTGCTTTAGAGTCAAACTTGTTCAGATAATTTTTAGTATTCAGAATGAAACAAGTGCATCCAAACGGATGGAAATAAGAAATGTTGGGCTTTCTGTTCTTCCACAGTTCATATGGAGTCTTTTCCAGAATAGGTCTTATAGAGATTCTATTCTAAATGTAACACGCTGTGTTAATTTCTTCTACCTAGAAGATCTTAGCAATGTTAGTCCCATTGATCATGGTTTTGGCCATTTCTTGCAATGTTCTGTTCTTTCGTTCTACAACTCCATTTTGTTGGGGAGTTCTAGGACAAGAGAAGTTATGCAAGATGCCTTTTTCATTAAAAAATGATTCAAAATATTTATTTTCAAATTCTCCACCATGATCACTTCTGACTTTGACAATTCTAAGATCCTTTTCATTCTGAACTTGGTTACAGAATGCAACGAACATAGAGTGTGACTCGTCCTTGTGTCTTAAGAACTTTACCCATATCCATCTGCTATAGTCATCTACGATCACTAACCCATACTTCTTACCACTAACAGACGCAATTTTTACTGGTCCAAATAAGTCTATGTGCAGAAGTTCTAATGGCTTAGAGGTGGAAACAACATTTTTGGATTTAAAAGCAAGTTTTGTTGCCTTTCTGACATGCTTCACACAGAGCATCTGAGCTGAACTTCAAATCAGAAAGTCCTCTGACCAGATTGAGTTTGTTAATCTGATATATTCTTCTCATACTAACATGCCCCAATTTTCTGTGCCAGACCCATTGCTCGTTGTTAACAGAGAGAAGACATTTTACATTCTGACTTTTTAGTTCAAAAAGTTTTATCTTATAAATGTTGTTTTTTCTCTTTCCATTAAAAAGGATAGTTCCATCTTTCTGACTAACAGCTTTGCATGAGTTTTGATTAAAGATTATATCATAACCGTTATCACTTAATTGGCTTATGGATAACAGGTTATGCATTAATCCACCAACTAATAGCATATTATTTATAGAGGGAAGATTTCTATTACCTACTGTTCTAGAGCCAATGATCTTTCCTCTTTGGTTGCCTCCAAAGCCCACGTAGCCTCCAGGTTTAAGTTCCAAGCTTTGGAACATATGCTTTCTTCCCGTCATGTGTCGAGAGCATCCAGAGTCCAGGTACCACGACTGGTGTTTTAGCCTTGCTGCTAAAGATATCTGCTACATATATAATTTTGTCCTTAGGTACCCATATCTTCTTGGGTCCTGGTTTGTTAGTTTTACCAAAATTATGGTTGAATTTTGGTTTGACAGAGTAATCATTACTAGTGTATTTTAGGTCATGTGTGTGCCCATATATGAAGTGTGATTTAAGTGGTGTGCGTTTTATGACTAAGTCCATGACTTTCTTAGGTGTAGATACCATACCTTGATATCCTATCCATTTTTTGTCATTTCTGCTAACTTCATAGATCATTGAAGCCATCTTGCTTCTATCTATGTTTTTAGCGAGAAACTTATGAAAGTTGTGATCATACTCTTTGATGATCTCATCAGCATTACTGGGAGTCTCTGAGATTATTTCCTTATGAGAGTTTTGCAAATCGTTTTCTAATTTTGAAAATTTTTCTTTTAACTCAGAATTTTTTAATCTGAGACTCTCAGTCTTTTCAGAGTCAGAGACAAGATCCATTTTCAAGTTCTTGAATTTGACTCTGATTTGCTGATACCTTTCCAGAATTTCATTTAGACTTTCTGCAAGTTCAGCCTTAGTGAAATTAATAGTGAAGTCAGGGAATACCTCTTCAGTGTCTGATTCTGAGTCTGAACCAGAATCCTCACTGTCTTCTGACACGTTTTCCATGAGAGCTATGTTTTCTCTTTCATCATCTGACTCTGAGTCAGCATCAAAAGAGTTTGAATCATCCCATGTTGCCATGAGGGTTTTCTTCTTCTCCTTGAAGAACTTCTTTTTGGGCTTCTCCTTCTGAAGCTTTGAATAGTTACTTTTGTAGTGCCCTTGCTCATTGCACTCATAACAGATGATGTCCTTGTTATTTGACTTTCTGTATCCTGAAGAGCCTTCAGATCTTCTATGTCCAGAGGAAGACTCAGACTTTCTGTATCTGGAGGAGGATTCATTTTGATTCTCTGATCTTCTAGGATTTCTGAATTTTCTTTGTCTCTGCTTCCACAGTTGATTCACCCTTCTTGAGAGGAGAGACAATTCATCTTCTTCTGATGAGGATCCATCAGAGGTTTCTTCCATAGCCTGCAAAACCTTAGAATCAGATTTTCTGTTAGATTTTAATGCTAGTGGTTTACCTTGCTTTTGAGGCTCATCTTCTTCTAGCTCTATCTCGTGACTTCTGAAGGAGCTGACAAGTTCCTCCAGAGATATCTTGTTGAGATCTTTGGCTAGGTTAAGTGTTGTGACCATTGGCCTCCATTGCTTGGGTAGACTTCTGATGACCTTCTTTACGTGATCCGCAGTAGAATATCCTTTGTCAAGAACCTTCAGCCCAGTAACAAGGATCTGGAATCTTGAGAACATTTCTTCTATGGATTCACTATCTTCCATCTTGAATGCCTCATACTTCTGAATGAGCGCAAGGGCCTTGGTTTCTTTGACTTGAATGTTGCCTTCATGCGTCATTCTCAGAGAGTCAAACATATTTTTGGTTGTCTCTCTGTTTGAGATTTTCTCATATTCTGAGTATGAGATAGCACTGAGAAGTATTGTTTTGGCCTTATGATGATTTCTGAAATCACGTTTTTGCTGGTCAGACATCATTTTTCTGTCTATCTTCTGACCACTTCCATCCACTGGATGTGTGTCTCCATCAGTTACCATGTCCCATAGATCAGCATCATGGGCTAGAAAGAAGCTCTCAATTCTGTCTTTCCAGTAGTCAAAAATTTCTCCATCAAAGACTGGAGGTTTGCCACTGATTCTGTCTTTGTCTTCATGATAGTCATTGCTGATGTTTTGGCTTGGTCCCACCATAGTGTTTTTCTGAAGCTTGGATCTTGTACTGACACGGTTAAGTGTATGAACTCAGAACCAGACACTCTGATGCCAATTGAAGAAGTGAAAAACACAAGAAGGGGGAGTTGAATTGAAAACTTAAAATCAAATGCGCAATGACACAATATTTTTATCTTGGTTCGTTTGATCTCAAACTACTCCAGTCCACCCGTCAAGGTGATTTCGCCTCTCTCCAACGAGGACTTAATCCACTAATCAAAAACTGATTACAATCACTACTTTGACAACTTTCAAAGTCCTCTTTAGTACAACCACAATCCGGTTAATCTCAAGGAAAAACTGTCTTAATCAAGATACAAGAATTCTGTGTATAATAGTTTTTCGTTACAAAAATAGTTACCACAACTGCGATAATTTACAAAATTTAGAGCATGGAAAATAAGTATGTAAGCTTGCAGCCTTTTGAGATGAATTGCAGTAGCATAGGAAAATCGTAAACGATTTGATATCTTAGCTTGTTTATATAGGCAAAGGAATCCTGACCAACATTAAGCGTGATAATGGACATTAAAGCAGTTTCCATATTAAGAAGATCTTGTCTGAATGAAGCCGTTACAAGTGATGTTGTCTTGATTGAATAATAACGCTTCATAATCTTATAACCTTGTATGCTGCAATTGCTTCAGAACATTGATGACTTAGAGTTGTGAGAATCTGATTGTATATGATCCTTATTTTCAGAGTATTCTTCACTTCAGCGCATGTTCTGATCATCATTCTTCAGTGCATGTTCTGATTACCTCAGCGTGAAAGCTTCTATAGCTTAACTTATGATGCTGCTTTGGTCAGAACTTTTGCATACATAGTAACACAATTTTAGAGTGCATATTTGTTCTTTGTGTTTGTTATCATCAAAACTCTAATTAAGAGTTGTAGAATTAAACTATGTTCTAACATAAGTGAATCAATATGAACCACAAAAAATTTGAAAATTCGAGAGGTGCGTCGACCAAACTAGTTTGTGCGTCGACGTAATGTTAAAAAATAATACTGAAGAGTTTATATAAGAGTGCATCGACGTAATGTTAAAAAATAATACTGAAGAGTTTATATAAGAGTGCGTCGACGCACTTTGGTTGTGAGTCGACTCATCCTGCGAAAATTTGAAATTTACTACATTTTTTGAAGGAATGTCATGAAATAGGGAAAAGTAATAATAAATCACACATACATATCAACATTGCAATGAATGTAGAGTAAGAAGATGACCTAAATAAGCATATATATATATATATATATATATATATATATATATATATATATATATATATATATATATATATATATATATATATATATATATATATATATATATATATATATAGGATGAATATTACCTTTATGAAGATTGGTAAGATTTTCACTAAACTATTAATAAGCGCATTGAACATAAAGGAAATATTTGTAATAAAATAAGAAGCATGCAACTAAATTAAGTTACAACCTATCCGAGATATCGAGAACACCAAGTTCCCTACGTATGTGAAAGATGGGTTCTGTAGCGAGAGGCTTAGTAAATTGATTTTTGCTGTCAACATGCTTGAAAATGACGTCACCCTTTTCCACATGATCCCTTAGGAAATGATGCCTTATCTCAATATGTTTTGTGCAAGAATGCAAAATCGGATTTTTGGTAAGATTTATGGCACTTGTATTGTCACAAAAAATAGGAATATGATCAAGTCAGACATTGAAGTCGAGCAATTGTTGTTTGAGACACAAGATTTGGGCACAACAATTACCGGCTGCAACATATTCCGCTTTGGAGGTTGACATGGCAACGAAAACTTATTTTTTTCTTTGCCAACTGACCAAAGAGTTTGAAAATAAATGACAAGTACCACTAATACTTTTTCTATCCGATTCGCAACCGGAAAAGTCAGAATCTGAATAGCCAACCAAAGAGCAATCACCACCCTTAGAGAACCAAAGTCCATAAATAGTTGTACCACTAAGGTACCTAAGTATGCGATTTACAACTTTTAAATGTGACTCCTTAGGACATGATTGAAATCGAGCACACATGCAAACACTAAAAATGATATCTGGATGAGAGGCCGTAAGATAGATAAGGGAACCAATCATACCTCTATACCTTTTTATATCGATGGGTTTACCATTATCATCTCGGTCTAAGTTCACGGCCGTAGGCATAGCAGTATCGATAGCCTTTGAGTTTGTCATGTCGAATCGCTTGAGTAGGTCAAGACAATATTTTGTTTGAATCACGAATGTCCCTTCATTTAGTTGCTTGATTTAAAGTCCAAGGAAGTAGTTTAACTCCTCTATCATGCTCATCGCAAATTCTCCCTGCATCATCTTAGAGAATTTCTTGACCAAAGATGTGTTAGAAGAACAAAAAATAATGTCATCTACATAAACTTGAACTAAAATAAAATGCTTTCCTTCATGCTAAATAAAAAGGGTTGTGTCAACCTTTCCTCTTGAGAGTCCTTGATCTAGTAAGAATTTGCTAAGACGTTCGTACCAAGCCCTAGGGGCTTGTTTAAGACCGTATAGAGCATGCTTAAGTTTGTAAACATAGTTAGGATTCTCAAAATTCTCAAAACTGGGAGGTTGAGACACATAAACCTCTTCATTAATGTATCCATTTAAGAAGGCACTTTTTACATCCATTTGAAATACTTTGAAGTTTTCTGAGCATGCATATGCGAGAAAAGGCGTATAGCCTCGAGTTGGGCCATCGAAGCATAAGTTTCCTCATAATCCATGCCTTCCTCTTGGTTATATCCTTAGGCAACAAGTCGAGCCTTGTTGCGAGTTATAATTCCGTTTTCATCTAGTTTGTTCCTAAAAACCCATTTAGTTCCAATAACTCGATGATCTCGCGGAGAGGGGACAAGGTCCCAAACTTCATCTCTTTTAAACTGATTTAGTTCCTCTTACATGGCTAATAACCAAATTTCATCGAGTAAGGCATCTTTAGAATTTTTGGGTTCAATTTGAGAGACGAAAGCAAAATGATAACAAAAGTTACTTAACTTAGAGCGACTGGTGACTCCCTTTGATATATCTCCTAGGATGTTGTCGATGGGATGATCCTTAGAGGTTTTACATTCCAAAGGAATATCGTTTTTATTGCTTGGATAATCTTCCCCTCTTTCTTCAGATACTTAATCCAACTCTTCTTCAATTTTAGTATATTCCGAGTCCTTTTCTTTGGGATCTTATAGTATGCTTTCTGAAGATACACCTGCACCATCATTAACACTACCCTTTTCAACTAATTTCGGATTGGATTCATCAAAGGAAACACGCACAAACTCTTCAAATATATGTAATCTTTTATAAAATACTCTATAGGATTTACTTGATTGAGAGTATCCAATAAAGATACATTCGTCAGCTTTTGAATCAAATTTACCTAAATTTTCTTTACCATTATTTAACACAAAGCATTTACATCCGAAGACATGAAGATGAAAAATATTTGGTTTTCTTCCTTTCAAAAGTTCATAGGGAGTTTTGTTTAGAATAAAACGTATTAGAACCTTATTCAACACATAACATGTTGTGTTAATGGCATCAGCCCAAAAGTATTTTGGAAGACGGTGTTCATTGATCATAGTTCTTTCGAGTTCTTCTGAAACACAGTTTTTACGTTCCACGACTCCATTTTGTTGAGGAGTATGTGGGGTGAAAAAATTATGATCAATTCCATATTTTTCACAAAATTTATCAAAGAAATCATTCTCAAATTCACCACTGTGATCCCTTCGAATAGTAACTATGCTAGTGTTTAATTTGTTCTGAGAAAACATGGCAAATTTTTCAAATGCCGGAAAGGTGTCACTTTTATTTGCTAAAAAAATGTTCCAACAAAATCTTGAGTAGTCATCTACAATAACGAATCCGTAGTAGTTACCACCTATACTTTTAATTCTAGATGGTCCAAAAATGTCCATATGGAGAAGTTCAAGAGGTCTCGTTGTAGAAACAATGTTTTTTGATTTAAACTAGATTCTAGTTTGCTTCCCCATTTGGCAAGCATCACATAAGTGATCCTTGGAAAATTTTAGTTTTGGTAAACCAGCTACTAAATCTTTTGAGACAACTTTATTTAACAAATCAAAATTTAAGTGAGTTAGACGTCTATGCCACAACCATGAATCCTCATTTAAGGTGACTAGATATTTAGCTCCGGTTAGGGACACATTATTCAAGTCAAGCATGTATACATTGTTTACCCTCAAGCCTTTGAACACATCATCTTTCTTATCATTATGTTCAATTATGCAACAATCTTTTGAAAACGATACATTGTATCCTTTGTCACATAATTGACTAATGCTAATAAGATTGTGTTTAAGACCATTAACTAATATAACATCTGAGATAGTAGTAGAAAAAGGATTACCTACACTACCTTTACTGAGTATTACTCCCTTGTTATTATTGCCATAGGTGACAAATCCTTTCTTTTTAGCCACAAAGTAAAAAAATAGGGAGATGTCGGATGTCATATGTCTTGAGCACCCACTATCGAGAAACCATCTTTTCTCCGTAGTCTCAAGACATTCCACCTACAAATTTAAACAAGGGAAATAGGTACCCAATTTTTATTGGGTCCTTGTGTGTGAGTGATACTTGAGTTGCATTTTGGCAACCATTTGAAAATGCCTTGAGGAACCAAAAACCTCCTAAATCGACACTTGCCAATGGTGTGCCCCCTTTTGCAACAATATAAACAAGTTAGAGTTTTGGGTAAGTTACTTTTGCTTGGAGGATCTCTTATTTCATAAGTGTAATTTTGATATGGATTTATCATACTACTTTTGAAATTTGATTTATCAATGCTAAAATTAATTTTGGGTTGTAAAGTCTTATCAAGTTTAGCTTTAAGAGTTTTTACCTATCTTTGCCAAATATAACAAGTTTCACATCCAGCCCAATCATGCCAAGAAAACTTATCATCTTTGCTATTAGTTTTGATTTTCTCTACCATGAATGCCTTGAGAGCTTCAAATTCTTTTTGGGATTTTGACACTTTATGCTCAAGGTATGAATTTTTTTTCTTATTTGATGCTAATCGTTTAAAAGCTTCCTTAGCCTCATTTTGTAGAGTATCAAAATCTCTTTGCAATTCTATGTGAGACATTTTATCAATATGATCATATTTAGAGTGACTTACATTGCTTTTCTGCTTTTGATGAGCCATGAGGCAAAGGTTGATCATTTCTTCTTCGTCACTAGAGTCACTTTTGCTTGAGGCTTCACTATCACTATCCCAATCAATGTATGCTCTTCTAGCTTTGGTCGGTCTCTTTTGGAATTTGTCTTTTCCTTTGTCTTTCTGGAGCAACGGGCAGTCCGGTTTATAGTGGTTGGGTTTTCCACAATTGAAACATGATCCTCTCGATTTAGATTTCTTACCTTTATCTTGTCTTGAAGGTTTTGATTAGATTCTATAATTGATGAGATTTTTGTCCGAGTGTTGGACTTCATTCTTTCAGAGATATCTATAACATTTTCTCATAAACAACCCCATGTCTTCACTTGAGCTTTCATCATCATCACTAGAATCATTCACACAAGAGTTTTTGGTGGAGGACTTTAAGCTTGAAGCCTTTAATGCAATAGACTTCTTTTCTGTGTATTTTAGTTTTTCCTTCTTTTCCTTTTTCTCATGCTTATTGAGATTTATGATCTCTTGCTCATGATCTTGAAGCATCCCAAACAATGTTGTTATGTAGAGTGTAGCTAAATTGTTGGCTTCCTTGATCGTTGTAACTTTAGGCTGCCATTCCCTATTAAGACATCTTAAAATTTTGTTAGTAGCAGCAACATTGGGAGTAACATGACCAAGAGTGTGTAAGCGACTGATTATATGAGAAAATCTCTTTTGCATATCAGCAATGGTTTCACCATGCCTCATGTGAAAAAGATCAAACTCTTGAGTCAATGTATTTATTCTAGCAAGTTTAACATCATTTGTCCCCTCATGGACAATTTGTATAGCATCCCACATTGCTTTAGCAGTAGCACAATGTGACACTCTAAAATATTCATTAACACCTAAAGAAGCAATAAGCATATTTTTACCTTTCCAATCATAGCTATACTTTTTCTCATCTTCCTCATCCCATAGTGCTTCCGGTTTGGGTATGGTGATGTTATCCTCATTGGTCATGGTTATTTGAATAGGACCATCCTTGATAACTTTCCATATCTTTCTATTAACATAGTTAATATGCACACACATACAATCTTTCCAATAGCTATAATTTTCACCAGTGAAAACATGAGCTCTCATATAAGCCCCTTTTGGATCGTTCTACATATTCAACAAAGTAATATGTGAAGCAACAAATGAACCAGTGCTCTGATACCACTTGTTAGACGATGAGATCAATCTAGAAGGGGGTTGAATAGATCGTTTAAAATAATTTGCGCTTTTTAAATTTTTTTTAAAGAAATTTATGTGAAATCTCCCGGAATCTCCAATCGTCTAAAAGATCCTCTATTGAAAAGACTGTATATGCGTAACCGTATGGGATAGAATGACAAAGTAAGAATAAATGCATTTTAATCAATTGATCAATCACTTATACACCCTCAGTGAATATGAATTACTTCCAATGAGTTGAATGAGATAAAGCTAATCACAATGAATAATGTGTGGATTAGTCAATTTGTCAAACACCTTATGAGCAAAGCACCTAAGGTTTGATTTTACTAAATTGTAGTGGTGAGTTTTGTTGGGTATCAATCAAAAGGATTGTTACCAATGTTGTGAAATGATCTCAACACATCACAATTTCAGTACATGCAGATTTGACAAATTAATTTTCACAAATTATATTTATCAAGTATGGAGATAAAGAAAAATAAGAAGAACACACGATTTGTTAAGGAATTTCCCCTTGTCGTCCTCGTGTAGGGTACGTCTGCCCCCAATTCTAGAATCTAGAATTAAGATACTTGATATTAATTTGCAAATGTTATAAGAGAAGAGATAGTTCACAATACAATCAAACCAATGTTGCTGATGTAACAGTCTTCTTTGCTTTCCTTGGTTTGAGCAAAACCAAGTGCCAAATTCTTCGAACAAACCTCCGGTTACCGCTACTTGATTAAGAAAACCCACTGTTTCTTATTCCTTTCACTTGGCTGATTTCGATCGCAAGAAATTTAACCCCAAATCAATCTTCATAATCCTCCGGTTACTGCTACTTGATTAAGCAAACCCACAGTTTCTTAATCCTTTCAATCGTCTAAATTCAATGAAGAAAAGACTTATGCAAACCCACCCGCACCAATAGGAATCTTGGAGGAGAAAATCCAAATGATTTTATTCAAGAACAACCCACAATCGCTCAACCCAAATCTGAATTGAATCCTTGATTTGAACATTATCACCAAAGCAATTTTCTTGAATTAACAACCATGGTTATATGTAGATGTTGATTTTTTAGAAGAGAGGATGAAGATGATGAGCACTATGTGTATCTTTCAATAGTTCTTGTTAACTGCTCAAACGAAATCTAAACTCTATTTATATGTGTTAGTAAAAAACCAATAATATCCGAGAAAGAAAAGAAAATAAGACAAATAAAATTTTGAGAATGTTAACTGAGCGGTCGACCACTTCAAAGCTTTGGGTCGGTGCAACACAACCCGTGCCAAGGAGATGATCCAAAAATATTAAATGCATCAACCGCACCAGAGTCTTGGGTCGGTGCAACGCAACCCATGTCAAGAACATGAGCTAAACAGATTGAATGCGTCGACCGCACTAGGGGGTTGCATCGACGCAAACTTCAATTTTCTTTGATAAACAGGTTGAGTCGACCAATGGGGTCAGCGCAACACATTCGGGGAGAAACACACAGATTTGAGTCGACCGGAGCCAGTTTTGCATCGACGCAGTCTTTGTTTTTCCTGCCAAAAAGGTTGTTTTCATCTAGGCTTGCATTTCACTCTTTGTCACAAGTATATTTTAACTACCAAACATGTCATTGAGGGTAGGATAGGTTTTGACATCATGAAAACATGAATCTTGCCCTCACAGTCAACTCCTTATTCCCAGCCATAAGTGCTGATGTCAAACCTTTGTTCTCAGCCCTAAGTGTTGATGTTAACCCCTTGTTCCCAACCATTAGTATTGATGTCAACCCTTTGTTCCCATCCATAAGGGCTGATGTCAACTCTTTATTCTCAGCCATAATTTCTAATGTCAAACCATTGTTCCCAGCCATAAATGATGATGTCAACCCCTTGTTCCCAGCCATAAGTGCCAACATCAACCTTTTGTTCCCATCCATAAGCGATGATGTCAATCATGTGTTTCCAGTCATAAGTGTTGATGTCAATCATTTGTTTACTAGTCTCGATGTTGATATTTACTGTTATACCTGAGACTGTATTATCTTACTATTTGTATTTGCATCATTTAGTTTGTTAGTTTATGATCCATAGTGAGTTGATGTTACTCTCCTTTTTCTATCTCCTCTTTGAGTGGATAGTTCATAATTATATGTCGATCGTTGCTATCCATTGCTTTTTTCCTTATTTATGGAGTTAATGATACTTTGTCTCCTCTTTGGGCTTTACCCCAGTAGAGTTGAGTCTTCTTTTCCCTAACAAAGTTGATTTTCCTCTAATGGAATTTAGTTTCTTTCCTCTAGTCGAGCCGATAGTTATTTCTTATTGGTTACCTCCTTTTAGCTTGTTGCTTGCATTTTAAAGAATTTTTGTCGTTGAAATCTTACTATACATTTAGATTATTTAATCATGATTTTGGCTTTACCTATTTATAGCCATCCCCAAATCCGTGTTGTTCCTCAGTGTTTTATTTTCCTGGTTGAACTCTTTTTTTGGTTCATTGGTTTTACTTTTTTCTTTTCCCAGTTGTCTCTTGTTTCCCCTGAGGAGTTCATCTTGTACGTTCATAATCAAAAGCATTGCATGGAATCTTAGAGCCAAAAATATGATTTTTTTTTATATTTAAGTATCTTCAATCGCGTCGAGACGAATATTTTAACCTTCGTATCTCCAGATAGAAGACACTTAAACAAGGGAAGTTGTTATACCCCAATTTTCCCCCTAAGATCCATATATCATCCCATACCATTACAATGCATCAAGGTCATATATTATGGTTGGTTATCCCTTCTACTTCATCCTATTCTTAAGTTTGTTCTTGAGGGATCACCAAGCACCTTAAATTATGTATCTTGAACATGTGTTCTTTTAACTAACATCAAGATATGTATATATGTCTCTTTGAATATTCATATTGTAGTTGATGAAACAATTGCATTCATCTCACCATCTAACCTAGGGTTTGATGGGTGGTCCTCGGTTAAAATGGTTCTTCAATGGACTGTAAGAGTTCAAACTTCAAGGATATATCTATGATATCAAATATTTATGGTTCAAAGGGCTCCCTCACTTTATTTAGGTCAAGTTCTCCTCAAAGTTGGTGGTGGAATTCATCAAGAAGATTCGTAGATTCATGTGTTTATTTCCATGCCTTCTTCAACAAGCTTCATTTAGACTTTAGCTCCATCTTTAAGTGTTCTTAAATACAACATCATTCTAAGGCCTATTATGATTCATCATGATTTCATTTTCCAAGAAAGTTCAAAAGATTCAAGGTTGATTCAAAAAGTTTGACCTAATTGAGAAAGTGCTTGATTCAGTGATCACAAGTGCATAACTCTCTCAATTTTCAACATTGTGAGTTAGTTATTTTTTTCTATGGATTCTTATTATCATCTAAAATAACCTCTCTTCACATTACAATATCCAATTGTGTAAGAAAAATCATCAAAAGTTGAAAGGGATTTCAAGTCATTTTGACACTCTCTGAGCTAGGGTTATTTGACTTCTAAGGACCATATCTTTCTCATTTTTTGAGAATTTTGATTGAATCCAAAGCCATGTGTTGTACCCCGAAATTTTCCCTCTCATTTTATCAAGATTTCCCATCACAAGGTTCCTTGAACTCCAGACAGGATTAGGGTTTTGCTTAGCTTAAGACATCTCCTTACACTTATGACCTAAATTAGGGTTTGAGTTTGCACAAGGATTTTTGGACTTCCAATGCTCAAAGTGACTTTCATACTTCACGTTGTACCTACAAGATTGCCTCTACCAAGTTTCAAGCTTTGAATCAAATTTTTGCCCAGTCAATTGGACAGTTGACCTAGAAATCAATTGTATTGGGGAACAAGTCAACTGTGGCCAATTTACAGTCAATCCTCACAGTTTTTGATCCACATCAACATTATAGACTCATATGAACCATTTGATCAAGTTTGGACCACAACTCCTCAAGAAATTTGATTAGATCATCAAAAGGGCAAAATGGTCATTTTTAGGGTTTTGACTGTACAAGGGCAATTTCTGACTTTTAACCTAGCCAATGGCAAATTGGGCTCAAGCATGGATTCAATGACTCAATGGCATCATCTTGACATATTCACAAAGCTCAAAAGATCTCAATTGCATTGGATTGACAGATGAATTTTCCAGTCAACTAATCAAATTTGACTGTACACTGAAAAGTCAAACTTTGACTTTTTGGTCAAAATCAAGTGCCAAGGGTCATTTTTCATCAAGATGTGTCAAAACATGAAACTTTTTCATCAAGAAACCCAATTTTGCAAATTAGGGTTTAAAGTTGAAAATTTTCATAACTTAAAATTTTTCTAAGTTATGAAATTTTCTTAATTTTTCCTAACTTTGCCCAACATTTTCACCATGATGCAATTGGATTCAAACAAAACTTCCAACATGAAAGTTGTATTCCTCCACAAAGTCTACAACTTTTATTTACAAAGTTTTCTCAAAAGAAGCTTGGATCTCAAGTTATGATTTTTGGAACAAGGGTCCATGAAACTTTTAACTTAGTGAAATTTTGCCCTAGTTTAGGCAGGATTTTGACCCATCTTCATGACCATTTTTCATATAGTTCCACTTGGAATATCAAATTGCATTTCAAATATGGATTGTAGATCATGTTGCAAGCTTTCCAAAATGTCCAAGAACTCTCCAAACTCATTTGTGGTTAGGGAAAATTGAAGGCTTGAAGTTGGCAAAAACTCACTTTTTATCCATGGCATGTTCATATTGATACAAGTTGCAAATTCAAACCAGCTTGCTTGACACTAGATTACAGGCCTCAAAACCATTCCATAATAAATAATTAAATGCAAATCCATTGGTCTAAGGTTTTGTTTTGGTCATTAGAGCATTGCACACAAGATTAATCCTTAAATAGAAAAAGCAACATTGCCATTTTTGCTTAAATTTTGCTTTATGTCAAAACAGCATCCTTGAGCATTGAGCCATATCTTGTGCAGCAAATCAAATCCACAAACTTGAGGGGCCAAGAGCATAGTATGCAAGTTGATGGATAGCCTGTACATGCCTGCTTTGCATCACTTGTCCATTTTTGCTTCATATACAAGAAACATGTCCAAAATCACATAACACACACATCTGTGAAAACCAACTTTGGCAAGCACTTGAGACAAGTTTCTCACATCCCCTTGAACCAGAAACACGGCCCTTTGAGCCTTCAAACCTACCATACCACAAAATCACCTTCCATTGGAAAAACAGGGCATCATCTGCATCTTGAGTTCTATCTCACAAGTTGCTCGTGCGTTTTGTCCCAAACCTGTTTAAATACCTTCCATACAACCTATCCAAGCTATCCCAACCCTTCAACACTAACTGTAACTCCATTTACAAGGTTTTCCATTTTGGATTTCAGCTTGTGCAGGTTGAGTTCTGTAGGCTTGTTCAAGCACATTCAAGGCAAGCTAGGCATTGGAGAAGGTCAAGGGAAGTTCAAGCAAGCTCCCAAACATCTCAGGCCTCATTGAAAAGCTCCACATTGTCAGACACGAAGTCAAATGAAATAGGTTTTTTTCAACTTCCTATCTCTCTATTTAGGAACAATTAGGCTTAGGTTTTTGAATAAGAAATGTAGTATTCATAGCCACGAAGTTGTACATATGCTCAATTTTCATTTTAGTTAAGCATGCTAAGAGAATTTGGTCCATGAACATCCTGAAAAAAATAGGTTAAGATTTAGGGCCATAGAAATTCTCTCGGGTCTTTGAGAGTTAAGACAAGTTTTTTATATGGATGAATTCGTCTTGGAAAACCCTACAACTTTGATGTTATGCATTTTTGCATTAGAGCTCGCATGCAGGTTGTTCATGTTTGGTACAGGGCGCGCGAAACTTTGAAGAGAGGTTGAAGATGAAGTCTGGCCTGGGCTGGGCTGGGCTTTGGTTCTTTCACTATTTGCACCCCTCTTTTGCTGAATACACCCCCTGGCCCATTTCTTCATATTTTTATTTTGTTATTTTATTTTCATTTCTGATTTTATTTTATTATTTCCAAACATAAAAAATACTAAAATATTTTTCTATAAATTCTCACATTTATTTTTGTATTTTATTAATTTTTCTAAACATAAAAGTAATTTAATGAACATATATCTTTATTTTATTTTAATGAGAACTTAAAAATAAAACATTAAAAATTATACTTTTATTTTTTTATATTATTATTTATACTTAAATAATACTTTGTTCTAAATATATTTTTGTCTTGTATATATTTTATTTTTATTGTACATAATTAATATAATTAATATACATATACATACTTTTATAAATACTTGAGAATAAAAACATAAAAATATTATACTTTTATTTTTAATATTATTTATACTTAAAAAATACTATTTTCTAAATATATTTTATTTTTTGTATATATATTATTTTATTTTATTATATATAAATGGTATATTTAATATATTTACATTCTTAAAAGAAAATTAGGGTTTTACCCTTAATAAAAAAATAATCTTTTTTTATTTATTTCTTTCTTTTTGCATTAAATATTTTTTACATACATAAAAAATAAACATAAACATTTTTGCATATTATTTTGTATATTTATTTAATTTGTTTATTTAAATATTATTCATTTATTATTTATGTCATTGATTCAATTTGGATGTAATAGTAAAATTAGGGTTTTAATTTCTTGTCAAATAATCCCCCATTCAAAAATTGTATCCCCATCCCCATAATCATGTTGTAATAGTGGTAGATTTATTTTACGCATTTATGCTTTCAATTATACCATGATTAGAGATTAGGGTTTGTATGCAAAAATCCAAAATTAACAAGTAGCTTGACCTAATACAAAGACAAAAATACATGAAAATCAATACACAATGCACACTTGTACCCCTAGGGTTACATCCACTTGTTGCCTTAAAAATGGGCCATGTTATGCATGTTGAGTACTTGGGCAAAACAAAAACAAAACAAAAGATCATAGTCCCTCGATGACGCTATCTTGGTTGCCTAAACAAAATGATCAAGTCCCTCGAAAAATTGCTAAAGATACTTGGCACAATTGTTATCATGGTCTATACGATGGCCTGCGCCTGTCCCGTTTAACATCCTAATACAAGATTTTTTACCAAATGCAATGGTAAAATAACACTGTCAAAAGGGTTAAAAATGTGTAGGAAATACCTTTGAGTAAAATAGGGTAGATAACTCTTAGTTACTTGATCAAAACTTGGAAAACATCCTTGCTATTCTCAAACACACTTCACAACACAATTTCAAAACATTTCCCAAAAACAAACTTTCAAACATTGAAATCTTTTCAAAAGACAATACATCTTTGTATACATTCAAACAAGAATCATTACAAAGGTTGCCACAACGATGGCCTCTTTTTCAAAAGCATTTTCAAAAACCACACACAAAGCACCATTTCAAACAATTGAAAAGCAAAAGCAAGTGATCTAAAAAAGTAACTAAGAGCCCATGGATGAAAAGGGTGCTTGCACCTTCCCTTTTCATAATCTACTCCCCGAACCCAAGAAAACATATCAAAGGTCTTTCCTGTGCTTTTTGACCTTTCCTTAGGATAAAATAAAAAGTAGATGGCGACTCTTGCTAAACTGAAACATTTGCGAACACAAACGCAAAACCTCAAGTCAGTTCTTCCACCGTATCACACCATGATTCTCTTTAAAGAATCCTTAAACAGTTATCTTCAATGATCTAAGGCTAATTTTGAATTGAAGATCACTAATGGTTGAGAAAGACTACAAGTCTCTTTGAAAAACCTTTGAATCTTAGGGTTTGACTTCAAATGATCATAACTTGGTAAATTTTTATCTCCTTGAGCCCATTATTTTTCCAAAATAATCTTTGGGGTGTCTACTGATACCTTGTTTCAATTTTCAAGACTTGAAATTGCTTGTAAAGTTGTTGAAGAATTGAAAAGATTATAGGTCTTTTGTGAATTTTCCCAAATTTGATCATCATCTTCCAAAGACCATAACTCTTTCAATTTTTATGATTTTTGAGTGATCTCAATTCCACAATTCAATTCAAATTGTCTACTTCATCTCATATTCATATATCAATATCAAATTTAGAGTGGAAGGTCATGTAATTTTGAAGAACATTATAGGTCATTTTGAGGTTTCATATTTAGAAATATTTCTAAGTACAAAAGTCAAATTTTTTCATGATACATTTCTTGTCACATTGTATACTTTATGACCTCATCTTCCAAATGCAAAAAGAATGAATCCAAAAAGGTCCCTGAGTAGTGAGTAATGCATTGTTGAAGTTGGCTCCATGGAATCTGTTTTTGCCTTGAGTCATAATTTATACCATGAGTAAACTTGGATTACAGGTCAAATTACTAAAATTTTAGTTGCTAAACATGTTTAACTAATTGCTCAGATGCGTTTTGATAAGATTTGCACTTGGTATGAGGTCATTTTGATGCATTTTAAGTCACATGTTTGGCATGATCACAACTGGCCTGGCCTGCATGATTTGCTCACAATTCCTCTCATTTCTCATCATCATTCACTTCCCTATAAATATAGGATGTTATTCCATTTATTTTCTCAAGCTTTAAGAGCCAAAGAAACTCACTTGCAAACCTCCATTTCTGCAACTTCGA
Organism: Vicia faba; assembly: GCA_948472305.1. Lineage (NCBI taxonomy): Eukaryota > Viridiplantae > Streptophyta > Magnoliopsida > Fabales > Fabaceae > Vicia > Vicia faba. The sequence goes on along the minus strand of OX451739.1, from coordinate 192,189,313 downwards.
ATTCCTATTTAGAGCACTTCCAACTCCAATTTATTTATTGATTCTTCTTCCTTGAACTTCACTGAAGCTAACAGAAGAAGAATTAAGTCTTGAGGTTTTTTAAATCGCGCCAACCAAGTCAAGTTTAAGAGAAATTTCTTCATACTTCGTTCTGGTAGTTTAAGGCATCAATTCTTCTAACTCAAATTACTGGAATGGTCTATGATGTTCATTGATGCTTGCTGATGGTTTAATTTTGATTAATTGATGTATCTGTTTGCGAATTCAAATTCTTCAAAAACTCTCTGGTTTTTTTCAAATCGAGTAAGCTACACTTTAAATATATTTTTCGCGAGGGCGAGGTTAAGATTATCTGGAAGAGACGAAACCAATGATACTCGTTTGAGCTTCAAATGATTCCATTTGAAGAATCTCATAAAAACCCAGGGCACAGAGGTCTGGAGGTTGAAGACGACCTACGTGTCGTTCTTCAACCAATTATTGTGTGACATTTGTTTTAATTTTATTTACTTGTCTTTTATTGATTCTGTGTGTTTTTCAATAAGCTCCATAACATGCACAACATGCCAGGTCCCTCAGATATGCTTACTAACGTGTTTGACAATGATCAAATGGTCCACATTATTTTGATATTATTTTTTATTTTCTGATTTTTGATTTAATTCTTTTAAACTTCAAAAATTCATAAAAAATTCATTTCAACTTCTAAAATTGTGAAAAAATTCTCAAAAATACTTTTGATTTTTCTCTTTCTAATTTTTATTTTTTCACAATTTTATTTTCTTATTTGGTATTTTTTATGATTTTTTACTTTATTTGACTTGTTTTAATTGTTTAAAAATACTTTTCTTGAGTTTTAAATTCTGAAAAAAATTATGGAAAGATCCGATGACTTCTTGTCAAATATTGGTGACCTCATTTTATTTTTATTTCTAGTTTTACTATTTTTTTAAAAATTATGGTTTATTTTTCTTATTTCTTTAAATTTTCAAAAATAGTTTCTGACATTAAAAAATTCTGAAAATTTTTGTCAACACTTATTGGCTCATGTTTAACTTCTGATATTTTTTTAGGATTTTTATTTGGTGTTTTAATACATGTTGTATATTTTACCAATTATTTTCTTTTTAAAACATTTAAATTTTGTCTTGAATTAAATGTATTTTATTATTTTTTGAGTGGTCCTGATTTGGAGACACTTGGGTGTTATTTTGGGATAAGTTCCTCAACTTCATTATATCTTGGGTGTTGATAGGTTGAAAAACCAAATCCATCAAAATGGATGAATGATGTTGATGATATTTGAAACCCTAACTTCATCTGATACATCCCCCTCCTTCTTCATCTTATCCTTTTTTCTTGGTTTTACTTGTGCTACATGTCTTTGGAAAATGATCTATATATAAATTCTCTAACATGTTGGTACATAGATTGCTATTGACCGACCTCAAAATAGGTGCGACTTCTACATAAGTTCATTTACGATTGCTTAACATAACGCTAAATTTTCCCTGATTAAAAAATGATCATTCGTGACCCAAACTAATGTTTGCAAGCCCAAGTATGTTTAATTTGAAACCTTTGATCCAATAATTTTGATGTTCATTGTTAGGAGGCTTTGGTTCTATCAATCCTCTAATAAACTTCATGAATTTTGGTCTAAGTGAATCATTTGAACATCGTTGATCATATGTGGTTACTTTGAGCATTTGAAATGAATGATATACTTGACAAAAATCAAATGAGGCTTGTTGTTGAGAAGATTTGATTTTATCAATCTTCTAATGAGTTTTCAAATGCAAGCTTAAAGATGGTCATTCAACTAACCTTCAATGTTATTTCTCTTTTTTCTCACTTAAGAATTTATCTTTATGTCATTTTATCTTTACTCACTTGAGCTTTCTTTTCTTTTTTAAGAAACTTAATAATCAACTTGAACATTAAAAAACATTAAGGTTACTTGGGCTACTTGGTTATTGTCCTTAGCATTATGGAGTTGTGGATCTCTCGGACTTAGAATAAGAAGCCTTGATACTTGGGGACCTTGTTGCTCTATTGTTATTTTGTATGAAGTTCTTGGGGTTTACCACAAGGCATTGGGTTGATTTTTCTTTGTGTGTAGGTTATTCTGGTTATATGTTTCATCCGTGATTAAGAATTCCCATGTGTACGGTCGTTACGCTGCCCAATTTTTGTGAAGACTTAATTCATCTGAAGCTTGGTATTTCTCAGAGGTTTAGTATTTTTGCTTGCTTGGTTTCAATCCAAAGGATGGGAATTCTATATTGACTTCTTATGTCAAGTTGGGCAAATTTTTCTTTTCAAAAATATGGCCGGTTTTAATTCATTCCGAATGGAAGTGAGGCTTTTAGGGCATTCTAGGGTACAAGTTAGCAACTCCGTTTAATCATGAACAAGGAAGAATTCCAATCCGAAAACGTGAAAATTAGCTTCAAACACTATCTAAACGTCAAGCCTAAGTATCTTAAGCATTAATAATTAAGCAATATGTGACTTTGCGTTCAAAAACGGATGAAAATGTACAAAAATCAAATGCTAATTTAATTCCCAAACTATATGTTTTTTGCATCGAAAATGAGAGTTTACTTCTGTATAGACTTGGAAATTATGTTAACATGTGATAAACAACAAAATCTCACAATTAATTTCATAATTGACGCTAAGTTAGAAATTTGTATTTTTTTTTTAAGTTTAAGTGTTTTGTACCGAATTGTAAATCCTAACTTGTATCAATTATGCAATTAAACAACAATCAATGCTTCTCTCCGATAACCACATGTCACAACAAGTTTTAACAATTACTAGAATCAAGCATGTTATATGTAAAACAAGATCAAGCAAATCTCATGAAACAAGTTATGGAAATTAGGCATTGAAAGTCAAGTAAGCTCAATGAAACTCCACATGAATTATGCATTCAAGAATCAATGCTAGGCTAAATCCATATCACAACTTCAATGCAACTTATCCTTGAATTCAAGCAACCACAACCTCATCATTCCATTATAAATCTAGCCTATGCCACACTTCTTCCTCATCATTATGTCAAATCTACATTTCTACAACTCTATTTTCTCCTTTTAATTTAAGTTCTATCACATAAGCAATATCACAAATACCTAATGTGTACTAATTTTCTTTATCAAGAATCAATGTTCGATTCACTAATTCTATGTCTAATTTCCTAATCTTGATCAAGATCAACATACAAATTCATAAATAAATGCTATTATAAACTCAATTTCGTAATTCTAAAATCACAATGAAATTCAAGAATCCATGGAATTTATGAGTATTTGCCTCTTGAAGAGAAGAAGAGGTTGAAGTGATAATGAAGATGATTGGAGCCTGAGAAGAGAGAAGTTGCACGAGGGAGAGAACCACAGTGAAGAGAAGCTCGGGCAGTGGGAGTGTGTGGCCGCGACTTCATGGTGCCGAGAAGAGGAAGAGATCGTGCGTTGCACGAGAAAGCGAAGGGACTATGTAAGTCGCAACCTCGTAGAGGTTGATGAAGGAGGAGAAGTCGCTGGAGCGGCGGCCGGACAGAGCAGAAGGAGGAGATTCGGCGAGCCTATGAGGAGTAGATGGAGGAGGTTCGATTTGCTTTATGGAGGGAGAGGGAGTAGTTTGAATTTTTCCTCTTGGAAGTGAGAGAGAATGGAGAGAGTTATGAGAGGGTTTTTGTGTTTGATGGAAAAATGATAGTGTATTTGAAAAATTAGAGTGTATTTGAATATATAGTTTTTGCTCCAAATAATGAAATTTCAGCTTATTTGATGTGTACTCGATACTCAAAACAAACCCCATAATAATCGATGCAAAATTTTGATGTAGCACCAACAAAAAAATCACCCGCGATGAAATCCGTGATGCAATGCAAAAAGAACAGAGGCAATCCGACAAAAAATGAGCGAGTTCGATCACTTTAAGCGGCAAACAGTCGACAATGTCATGCCTCCTGGAGCAAAATACGAACTTCGAACCTTAAACAAAAATGAAGGTGACGACTCCCATGATGTATAGCAAAAAGAACAGACTCAATTGAATAAAAATTGGAGAAGTTGTGAATTTCCGAACGCGCGAAGGCGCATGGTCCGATTTCTTTTGTGATGAAATTTCAACTTATTTTACTGCGTCGTTCACGAAACGGACCAAAAAAAGAAGCCTTCGGAGTACCGTTTAAATTTGGATTCTGAAGCCAAACTGTAGTAGACGAAATTTTTGAACCAACGTTTCCAAGCTTAGTGTGATACGATAAGAATAGAATTAGTTACGATTTTTAAAATATTGAAAAGGTGACGAACCATAATCCCGTTTTGCTGTAAAAATCTTATGGTAATCCGTAATTTCGGAGATTCTTAGCTCAGAGCTCTCGACCCGAACATACGAAATGAAGATAAAATCAAGAAAGATTTTTAACAAAAAGAACGGGTCTGAAACAACAAACAGGGCGTGAGTTAGGAATTTTTGAACGTCTGAAAAGTACACGATCAACACCTTATTTCCACTGTATTTTCCACCGTACATCATCAGGAAACTTGCATGTTCGGAGACTTTCGTTGAGGAGTTAGCTCTCGGTCTGAACATATGAATTGGAGAAGACATCGAGACAGATCTTATGGTAGAAGAACTAATCCGAGATAATAAACCAAATCAAATTTTTGAATTTTTGAATATTCACAAGGCAACGAACCAACAATTAATTTAGTTTACCGTCTTCAAAAGATTAAAATTCCTGGAGGTTTTCTTCACAAAATTAGCTTTTGATTTGAACATGAGAGATGATAAACGAATCAAGAGAACCTCAATGCTCGAAGAATCAACTGAAGATGCTGAAGCAGATGTCAGTTAAAAAATTCCAAACACCGTGGAAACAAATGACCAGTCATTAAATTCAAATTATTTGGAGATGTTATGCACATAATTGGCTTCCTAGTTGAACATATGAAATGGAGAAAATATCGAGACAAATCTAATGCTTGAGGAATCAACTCAAAGAAGTATCCGGATTGCAAATTCTGAATTTCTGAGCTCAAACCAGTGAAAGCACTGTTTCTGATATACGTCGTCTCAAATCCACTGAAACACCCAATTTCTTTGTAATTCAGAGTATGTTGAAATTCATGAGAGTCTGACAAGATGATGTATTGATTGATCATTGATTTAATGGCTTGTGAATTACCCGGAATACATTCAAACCTCGAAAACCAAAGTTTTGCCCTGTTGCACTGTCTGATGGAACAATCTCTTTTGTGCGGCTTCTTGAAAAGAAATACCTTGATCCCATGATTATTAATGATATATGCAATACTAGATGACCTATTGATGGACACGCATAAGTCATGTAAACCTTAAAAAGGGGTAAGACAAATTTAGAGTATGATACGTACATGTAAAATTGTTGGCATTTGTTATATAAATTTTTTTAATTCAGATGTTAAATCAGCTACTATTAGGACGGTCTTTAGTATTGATGTTTCTAAACCTTGGAAATTCATTAGTTGGATGTCAAGAATGTTTCTCTACATGGGAAACTAAAAGAGGTAGTCTACATGCATAAAGGATTAGGCTTCAAGGACCCAACAAATCCTTATCATGTGTCTTATACGTAAATATTTATATGGGCTTAAACAAGGTCCTCCATCTTAGTACAAGTATTTTTTCTTATTATGTTTCATCTATTAACTTTTCTCACAGAAATTGCAATAACTTCCTCTCTTACTCTACAAGAAAGAAACTCATTTGGCCTACATTTTAATATATGTTAGTCATATTATTCTTACTACTTATGATACTTTGATACATTATATCATTTTACTCCTCGATTCTGAATTTGCTCTGAAATATTTGGAATCCCTTGACATCTTTCTTTGCAGTACACAAGATCTATCTCTTCATGCATAACCCTATGAAAGCCATCATGCATCCTCTTAGACGTATTTTACGACTTTATCCCCCATCTAATATCTGTTAGAATTTTGGGTATGATAATCCTGGATAACTTCGAAGAATCGTGTTCGTACACTTTCCGAACAAAGTATTTCGACCCTATTCTTTCCTGGGTTCACGAAATCTTTGTGGGGATAATTCTCGAAGAACAATCTGTTTCTGGCAAAAGAAAACTGATTACAAATGTAGAGAGAAAGTATTGTTTTTCGTCCTTGAAACCGAGGCCAAATGACTCCTTATATAGGAGATCAATAACTGAAACCGAGGCCTAACGGGGCGCTACCCCGCACCCCGCCAGGGGCTTCGCCCCTTGGAACCCCAACGGGGCGCTGCCTCGTACCCCGCCAGGGGCTTCACCCCTTGGAACCCCGTTTCAATTATTCATATTCAATTATACATTGGCTCGACGAGCATGCACTCCACACTTCCCTAACTCGTTTCCAAGCTTAACGCATAATTGCATCGGCCTTTAGTAAATCACATTACTACTAAAATACATTGGTGATACTAAAATCACCAACAAATCCCCCCATTTTAGTGTAATCCTTGATTTACTCAGTACATACAAATATATACAAGGTATAACCTACAGGTATAACGATCAAACAAATGCATAAACGAAAATGTCTTGCAATTGAATTTTCATCTTAGTACAAATACACATTCCAAATACTCGAAAATCGGGGTGTCATAACGATTGAACCCGTCAATCCATTTGAATATCTGAAGATACAGTACACATATGTTTCTTACAATACTCTACTGTTAATTCTTGACACTTTTACAAGCCATGTTTCCTTATCCATTAATAAGCATATAGGAAGCCAAGTCCAAGCTTCCTGAAGCGGCAAAACTTCATGCTCACATAGGTGATCCTTTTAATCTTGCACCTGCATTTGCAATTTTTCAAAGAGAACCATTAAGAAGATATACTTCAACCTAGCCATTACTTGCAGGTCTGAGCACATACCTTGGGAAGATAAACACGATTGCTCCAATCCTTAACAATGATCTTTCCACATTGAATTTTGCTTCTAACGTTGTATTAGAAGGGAATTGGGTATACCATATCTAATAGATTTAAATGGACTTTAATCCCATCCCAATTACCGACTTCTTCACTAAGTCTCTAGCTAACCCCTTCGTCAAGTGGTCAGCTAAGTTTTGTTGCGACCGAACAAAATCAATAGATATCACCCCATTCATGATTAATTCCCTAATCATACTATGTCTAACACCCAAATGTCTAGACTTCCCATTGTATATTTGACTATAAGCTTTAGCCAGTGTGGCAGTACTATCACAACGGATAGAAATTGGTGCTATTGGTTTAGGCCACATTGGAATCTCATATACCAAGTTCCTTAGCCATTCCGCTTCTTTACCAGCAGCAGCTAATGCCACAAACTCAGATTCCATTGTGGAACTAGTTATACATGTTTGCTTCTTGGAAGCCCATGAAATGGCACCTCCCCCAAGCAAGAACGCCCATCCACTTGTAGAGGATGAATCTTCAGCATTATTTATCCAACTAGCATCTGAATAACCTTCTAACACCGAAGGAAATCCCATATATGACAATCCATAATTCATAGTACCCTTCAAATACTTGAATACCCTAGTGATGGCATGCCAATGGTGTCTACTAGGATTACTAGTAAATCTGCTCAACTTTCCAACCGCATAAGCAATGTCCGGTCTAGTGCTAATCATAGCATACATCAAAGAGCCTATAGCTCTTGAGTATTCGAGTTGATCCACAGGTTTACCTGTATTTGGCATGAGTTTTTCTCCCGGATCCATGGGAGTACTTACTGGAGTACAACTTTCATAATTGAACTTCTTGAGTATTTTCTCAATATAATGGGATTGAGTAATTACAATCCCCTTATTCTCCCGTTTAATCTTAATACCAAGAATAACGTCCGCTTCTCCCATATCCTTCATGGAGAACTTTGATGACAGAAAGTTCTTTGTTTTATCAATTTGATTTTGGTCGGTGCCAAAGATCAACATGTCATCAACATACAGACAAATGAAAACTCCTTTACCGGGTGTATCAAATTTGCTATATACATATTTGTCAGCTTGGTTTAGAATGAAACCATTAGACAAAACAACCTCATCAAACTTTTGATGCCACTGCTCCGGAGCTTGTTTCAGCCCATATAACGACTTAACTAGCTTACACACTTTATGCTCATTACCAGGCATTACAAATCCTCCAGGTTGCTTCATATACACTTCTTCTTCCAAATCACCATTCAGAAATGCTATTTTGACATCCATTTGATGAATCACTAGATTATGAATAGCCGCCAAGGTAATCAACAATCTAATAGTAGTGATACGGGAAACTGGAGCATAGGTATCGAAATAATCGATCCCTTCCTTTTGTCTGAAGCCTTGGATTACTAATCTAGCTTTAAACTTGTCAATTGTACCATCGACTTTCATCTTCTTTTTGAATATCCATTTGCAAACCAATGGTTTGCAAACTGGTGGTAAATCAGACAATACCCAAGTATTATTTTCCATGATAGAACCAATCTCTTCATCAATTGCTTCTTTCCAAAAACCAGAGTCTCGAGATTTCACAGCTTCATCATATGTTCTTGGATCCTCCTCTATACTATAGCAATAATAGTATTGAGTATCAATCTGATCCTTTGATCCCTCAACCAGATACAATTGAAAATCATATCCATAAGTTCTAGATTTTCTAGCTCTTTTGTTCCTACGAGGTTCAAGTGTCTCACTTGGCACATCATTTGAATGATCATCCCTTAGAGATTCATCTGAATTAGGTATAGAAATATTTGGTCTAGGTATAGAAGAGAAACAATTGTCATCAAATATGACATCTCTCGATTCTATTATCATGTTAATAGAAATCGAGTCATTAGGCTCTATAACATAAAACCTATAGGCCTTGGAGTGCTCAGCATATCCAACAAAGATGCAAGCTATACCCTTTTCACCCAAAGTTTTCCTTTTTGGGTCCGTGAGTCTAACCACGGCCCTACAACCCCAAACACGTAGAAATGTTAAGTTGGGTCGTTTCTTATACCAAAGTTCATATGGGGTAGTCTTGTTCCTTTTATTAGGAACCCTATTTAACAAATAGCAAGCCGTTAACATAGCTTCTCCCCAAAACCCTTCACTCAGACCAGAGTAGGATAACATGGCGTTCACCATTTCTTTAAGAACTCTATTTTTCCTTTCAGCCACACCATTTTGTTGAGGTGTATAAGGTGCCGTAGTTTCATGAATGATTCCTACGGACTGGAAAAACACAGGATCATAATATTCACCACCTCTATCGATACGTAATGTTTTAATCAACACATTCTGTTGCACTTCAACTTCAGTTTTATAGATTTTAAATTTATCTAAGGCTTCATCCTTAGCGTGCAACAATAAACATAGCAAAATCTAGACGCATCATCTATGAAAGTGATAAAATATTTTTTATGCCCTAATGATGGAGTAGCATGCAGATCACATAAATCACTATGTATCAACTCAAGAATGATAGATTTCCTTGTTATACTTTTAAAAGGTTGCCTAGTGATCTTTGTTAACATGCAAGTTTTACACTTTTCTACATTTTCATTAAAACTAGGAATTAAATCATCTTTAGACATTTCATGCATTCTTTTATAATGTACATGTCCTAGACGAGCATGCCATAACGAAAAATTGATAACATTTGACGAGGACATAAATACAGAACCAGAATCATTAGGAACTCCATTCAAATTCATCATAAACATACCATTATTATAATATCCAAATCCTACAAACACACCAGACTTTGATAAAATATATTTATCGGATTCACACACTTGCTTGTATCCAAGCTTATTTAATACAGGACCAGAAATTAAATTCTTACGTAATTTAGGAACATACAAAACATTAAACAAAGTAATAGTCTTTCCAGAACTGAATTCTAGCACCACGTTTCCTTTGCCTTCAACGGGAGCGAAGTGATCATCTCCCATGTAGAGGACATAACCATCTTCCACTGGAACAAGAGTCTTGAACCAGAAACGATCCTTGCAAACATGTGTTGTGGCACCAGAATCAATCCACCACGCGGCAGCATCATCCTGCACATAAAATGCTTCAGAATTTAGTGAAACCGAATGTTTAATCGAACTATTCAAATCACAAATTGATTTCTGACCTTGGTTTTTGGAGTGGTCCTTAGACCCCTTTCCTGAACCACTTGCATTCGCATTGTCATGCTTTTTGCCGAAACGGCAGTCCTTCTTGAAGTGGCCTGTTTTTCCACACTTCCAGCATTCTAGTTTCGGTTTCTTGTTAGCACCGAAACTTCCTTTTTTGTTCTTGAAGGAACGCTTCTTTCCTTTGTTTTTGTTGTAATCGTTCTTACCACCCTCTTCGACCATATTAACCGAGGGTCCAACAATTTCTTTGCCCTTTCCTTTGTCATCTTCCTGCGCTCTTAGAGATTATTCTATGCACAAATGACTTCCAAGTTGGATCAAAGACAGTTCGTCTTTTCCATGTTTCAGATTGTGTTTGAAATCCTTCCACGAAGGAGGCAACTTGTCTATGATGCTTGAGACAGATATTGTTTCATCCATCTTCAATCTGTGTTGTGTGAACTGTCCAAGGATTCGGAGGAGTTCATTGAATTGTTCCATGACAGACCTCGATTCAACCATTTTGTAATTGTTGAAATCGGTTACCAGAAACTTTTTACTGGATGAGTCCTCTGCCATGTACTTGGATTCGAGACAATCCCACAATTCTTTTGCAGATTCCACGTTTCGGTAAATATCAAATAAGGAATCATACATACCGTTAAGAATGTGCCCTCTGCATATGTAGTCGTCGTTCTCTCACTTTGATCTGCGTCTCATATTTTCGACTGAGTCATTCTCCTGAGATTCTGGAATCGGTGTAGACATGACGTGTACCACCTTCAACGTTGTCAACATGAAATGCATCTTCTTTTGCCAACGCCTGAAGTCTTGTCCTTGAAACTTGTCCAATTTTCCGAAGTTTGTAGTCATCTCCTTGATGGTGCTTCCTCCAGCCATGATTATCAGAAATTACTTTGTTCGTTTGTTAGAAATTTGGGTATGATAATCCTGGATAACTTCGAAGAATCGTGTTCGTACACTTTCCGAACAAAGTATTTCGACCCTATTCTTGCATGGGTTCACGAAATCTTTGTGGGGATAATTCTCGAAGAACAATCTGTTTCTGGCAAAAGAAAACTGATTACAAATGTAGAGAGAAAGTATTGTTTTTCGTCCTTGAAACCGAGGCCAAATGACTCCTTATATAGGAGATCAATAACTGAAACCGAGGCCTAACGGGGCGCTGCCCCGCACCCCGCCAGGGGCTTCGCCCCTTGGAACCCCAACGGGGCGCTGCCCCGTACCCCGCCAGGGGCTTCGCCCCTTGGAACCCCGTTTCAATTATTCATATTCAATTATACATTGGCTCGACGAGCGTGCACTCCGCATTTCCCTAACTCGTTTCCAAACTTAACGCATAATTACATCAGCCTTTAGTAAATCACATTACTACTAAAATACATTGGTGATACTAAAATCACCAACAATACCTCCTTAAACTCTTATACGTATGTCGATTGGAGAAGGTACCGTGGAATCAGACGTTCTACCTCTAGTTACTATATATTTCTTGGTGATAACTTATTATATGTGAAGTGATGATATTAAATTATGTTGGAATTAAATTTTTAAACATAATTTAAAATCATCACTTTTGTTGTTATTAAAAGACTGTATGTCTAATATCTTGGACTCTATATAGATTAAATATGATTTGCCTCTGAAAACGTGTTGTTTGCTCTAACATTATTCTTTCATTTCAAATTCAGAATGAATGCAAAATCACGTGAATCTAAAATGTTATTATCAAAAACAAAAATGTGAATTACTTGGTTATTTTTTAGATGATATAGACATCGCTACATACAACTTCAAAACTAATCACCGTATAGGATTAGGTAATAATCTGGACTCGGTCGGTTTGGTTTTATACATTCAAATGGACAAAATGTCACTGTTACAATGAGTTGGATACTGCATTCCAATGAGACATTAATCTAGGAAATCGTTTGTTTTTAGCAAGGTTTGCTTGATTTGTTCATTTTGAAAAGAATCTTACATATGCCAAAATTGGTAATGATGTGGATGTAGTTTTTATTTAAGAGTTAATTAATTGCTGCATTCATAACATATAAAGGATTTTGCTAAAATTTCAAACTGTGTAAAGTTTAAAGGAATTAAATATATTTTTGTGTTAATCTTTGTGTTAAGAGTCTTTAATTGGATAATATATAGTTTGAACCTCTATTTATAAATGAGAACCATTTTCACTTCATAAATATTTTTTTTTAAATATAATATAAGAGTTTAATTTAAGATTTTTTAAGTCATGAAATATTAGATTTCTGTTACTGAATTACCTACTATTTAAGTACACACTTCAGATGTCTAGTCTTAGATGTGAGAAGTTGTGTTAAAAACTTAGGGATCTAATATTTTGTTTGTCTATAGGGGCGGAAAAGATCCAACTTAGGAATAAGCATTTTGGTTGCTTTTATGGGCGGTAAAGACCCCATTTAGGGATCCAATATTTTGATTGCCTCTATAAGCGGTAAAGATCCCACTTAGGGATCCATCATTTCGGTTGTCTCAATGGGCGGCAAAAATCTCACTTAAGGATTCAGTATTTTGGTTGCCTCTATGAATGGTAAGGATCTCACTTAGGGGTCCAGCGTTTTGATCATCTCTTTGGGCGACAAGGATCTCATTTAGGGACTCAACGTTTTGATTGCCTATATAGGAAGCAAGGATCCCACATAGGGATCCAATGTTTTGGTTACCTCTATGGGCGATAAGGATCCCACTTATGGATCCAACACCTTCAATCTTCATAGGGTGGCAAGGATCCCACTTAGGAATGCAACACCTTGATCTCCTCATAGGGCGACAAGGATCTCACTTAGGATCTAGCATTTTAATCGCCTTATAGGGAAATTTTATCTCGATATTTTATGTTTCAGGCAAATACAGGAATAACCAGCAAACACATATTCTCTAAGATAATAAAACAATGTCCCTCGTTAAAAACCATCGCCTTATGAAAAGCACGGAGGGACCCGCAAAATAACTTGTCCTTACAATCGACAGAGATGTAATAACCACCTATAAAAATCAATAACATAATATCTAAACAACGATAAAGAAAAACAAATAAACGATTGCAATACATGTGGCTCCATAAATAATTCTTTCAGAGCCTTCATGTGAGTGCAACTTCACCATTAGATGTTTTGTATGATGTCAAAACTAGAAAATTTAGCATTTTTGTATGTTGGATGGTATCTCAAATGTCTTCTGGCATTCCTTTGCATTAGGGGTCTTAGAAATCATTAAAAAACATTTTTTAATTGATCTAAGTTATGAAAAATAAGTTTCTACATAAAATTTCATTGTATGTGTCGACACATACGAATTTCAGGTCGACACATACAACTCAGTTTTAAAGCCTGTAGCCTTTGGACGGCTTAGGTCGACACATGTATCAAATAGGTCGACACATACTAAAGCTTTTTCTGAAATTGTAGAAATTCTTATTTTATGTGTTGACAGATACGAATTTTAGGTCGACACATTTACTGTTGATATAAAGCCTATAGCTACTGACTTGCTTTGGTCGACATATACAATTGAAATTTGAAGTATGTGTCGACACATACGATTTTTAGGTCGACAATAATTTTTAATAAGGTCAATTTTTTAATTCTTTTTAACTCCGAAAATCTCTTTTTTTCATCTAAACTTCTACAACTACAAATACACCATTCATGCATCATTCCAACTTGATGATACCAAAAACATTTCCTGCAATTGCTCTTCACCTTCAACCTCCAACTTATGCATACACACTAACAAATCATCGTAATAGTATTTTGTTGGGGTGCCATCTAGAAGAGGTTCGATAACGTCCAATTATGTTCTTGTGCAGCAGAGAATATTGGGTTGAGATTTGCAGGGGTCTTCATCTGGAAAAACCGCGGGTTTGTCCTCCCCAAGATCATTGGTTCATTTAGGGTTTTCGTGAAAGACGTTCAAGAGAGGATTGTGGCCTAGTGAAAGCATTTGGAGATAAATAACACAAATGATCCTTTGGAGATAAAGAACGTAAAGTAAGTAGCGCGAGAATGACAAATCAAATTGAAGTCTTGTGTTGCAATAGGTAGAATTGATGGTACACGAAAGATTTGGAGATAAAGAATGTAAAGGAGTAGAAAGATCTAGATAGTCAATTGACAATCTATTGTGTTATTGATCTTGTTAGAGATCAAAAGAAGAGAGTGGGTTGAATCAACAACAAACGGTTAGGGTTTGTAAGATTTCTCTTGAACACTTCTCTTGTTATCATACTTTTTGCATAGTAAGAAAGTATCTTACTTTCACATTGGAATTGGGCGAAGACATATCCACATGCGAGGAAGAAAGTGGGGAATTGTGAAGACAGATCCTCGTGTCTCATTTTTGTATTGTTTTACTTGCTTTATTTTTCATCAATCAATTTGTCGAATATAATTGGGTAACCGATTGATTTGCAAGAATTTTTCCAGACTGTTTTTGTTTTGAATTAAGTGTTGATATTGAATATAATCACTTTTGATTATAAGTGTTTTTTTTGTATCAACTCAACTCAAAGGAAAATTCTGAAAATTCAACTGCACACCAAGTGTTCGAAAAATTGTTTTGTTAAGTTCTTTTGATAATTGTCATTGGAAATAGTATTTCTAGTAACTTGTGTCGCACTGTGTAAAATGAGAAAAGAATGTAGCGGTAAAGATTTAGGACTAAGCCATAAATTGATTTATCTCAATCAATAAATTCGCCACCGAACTTTATTATTTCCAAAGGGAAATGGGAAAAAAGCGAACAAAACCCACAATGAAATAAAAGATCAGAGATCGGGATGTGGGGGGTGATTTTACAAAGGGAAGGTATTAAAACCCTAAGCATCTACGGTACTCTACAGTATCCACTTTGTTTGTTTTCTTTTAAAAGATGTGTTAACTAAAGGCTTACTTGCTAAATGGAAAGAATGAATGAGTATTTACCAATAAAATAAAATAAAATGTTTTATTATTATTTTTTTCATGCCTTGGGTCATAAGACCTAGTGCCTACGTACTCCCTCGTACGATGGGAAAGTAAGAGCACCGTAGTTTGGCTAAAAAAAGACTTGTATGTTGGTTGATTTTAGAGGTTATTATGTATCAAAAGAAGATATAGACGAGTATCAAGGAAAGGTTAAACCCGGACGAGTGTTTGAATCAATACGGATGAGTATCAAAAGAAGATACAGACGAGTATCAAGGAAATGATTACAATGACGAGAGTTTAAATAAATAGGGACGAGTATCGAAAGAAGATACAAACGAGTATTAAAGAAAGGTTAAACACGGACGAGTGTTTGAATCAATACGGACGAGTATCGAACGAAGATACGAAAGAGTATCAAGGAAAGGTTAAACAAGGACGATTGTTTGAATCAATACGAATAAGTATCGAAAGAAGATACATACGAGTATCAAGGAAACAATTACACGGATGAGTGTTTAAATCAATACGGGCGAATATAGAAAGAAGTTATAGACGAGTATCAAGGAAAGTTTAAACACAGATGAGTGTTTGAATCAATACAGACGAGTATCAAAAGAAGATACGAATGACTATCAAGGAAATGATTACACAGACGAGTGTTTAAATTAATACGGACGAGTATCGAAAGAAGATACAGATGAGTATCAAGGAAAGTTTAAACAAGGACGAGTGTTTGACTTAATACAGATGAGTATCAAAAGAAGATACGAACGAGTATCAAAGAAAGTTTAAACAAGGATGAGTGTTTGAATCAATACGGACGTGTATCAAAAGAAGATACAGACGAGTATCAAGGAAATGATTACATGGACGAGTGTTTAAATAAAAAACAGACGAGTATCGAAAAAAGATGCTGACGAGTATCAAGTGTCGGATAATACAGACAAGTGTTTGAATCAATACAGGAGAGTATCAAAAGAAGATACAAACGAGTATCAAGAAAATGATTACACGGACGAGTGTTTGAATAAATATGGATGAGTATCGAAAGAAGATACGAACGAGTATTTGAAAATGATTACACGGACGAGTGTTTGAATCAATTTGAACGAGTATCGGAAGAAGATACATACGAGTATACAAGAAATTTTTAACACTGGTGAGTGTTTGAATCAATACGGACGAGTATATAAAGAAGATACATACGAGTATCTAAGAAAGGTTTAACACAAACGAGTGTTTGAATCAATACGAACGAGTATCAAAATAAGATACATACGAGTATCAAGGAAATGATTACACGGACGAGTGTTTGAATCAATACGGATGAGTATCGAAAGAAGATGCAGACGAGTATCTAAGAAAGGTTTAACAAAGACAAGTGTTTGAATCAATATGAACGAGTATCGAAAGAAGATACAGACGAGTATCTAAGAGAGGCTTAACACGGACGAGTGTTTGAATCAATTCAAATGAGTATCGAAAGAAGATACAAACGAGTATCAAGGAAATGATTACATGGACGAGTGTTTGAATCAATACAGATGGGTATCAAATAAAGATACACACAAGTATTTAAGAAAGTTTTGACACAAACGAGTGTTTGAATCAATACGGATGAGTATCAAAAGAAGATACAGA
Organism: Vicia faba; assembly: GCA_948472305.1. NCBI lineage: Eukaryota > Viridiplantae > Streptophyta > Magnoliopsida > Fabales > Fabaceae > Vicia > Vicia faba. The sequence continues at coordinate 192,172,560 of OX451739.1, read as the reverse complement.
CGAGTATCAAAGAGAGGTTTAACACGGAAGAGTGTTTGAATTAATATGAAAGAGCATCTAAATAAGATACAGACGAGTATCAAGGAAAGGTTAAACACAGACGATTGTTTGAATCAATACAGACGAGTATCGAAAGAAGATACATACGAGTATCAAGGAAATGATTACATGGGCGAGTGTTTAAATCAATATGGACGAGTATCGAAAGAACATACAAATGAGTATCAAGGAAATATTAAACACGGATAAGTGTTTGAATCAATATGGACGATTATCAAAAGAAGATACGAATGAGTATCTAAGAAAGGTTAAACAAGGACGAGTGTTTGAATTAATAAGGACGTGTATCGAAAGAAGATACAGACGAGTATCAAGGAAATGATTACATGGATGAGTGTTTAAATAAAAACATACGAGTATCGAAATAAGATACTGGCAAGTATCAAGGACTGGATAAAAGAAACGGGTGTTTAAATCAATACAGGCGAGTATCAAAAGAAGATACAGATGAGTATTAAGGAAATGATTACACGGACGAGTGTTTGAATAAATAAGGATAAGTATCGAAATAAGATACGAATGAGTATTTAGGAAATGATTACATGGACGAGTGTTTGAATCAATTCAGACGAGTTTCGAAAGAATATACATACGAGTATCCAAGAAAGTTTTAACACTGACGAGTGTTTCAATCAATACAGATGAGTATCGAAAGAAGATACGGACGAGTATCCAAGAGAGGTTTAACACGAACGAGTGTTTGAATCAATATGAACGAGTATCAAAAGAAGATACATACGAGTATCAAGGAAATGATTACACGAACGAGTGTTTGAATCAATATGGATGATTATCGAAAGAAGATACAGACGAGTATCTAAGAAAGGTTTAACACAGACGAGTGTTTAAATCAATACAGACGAGTATCGAAAAAAGATAAGAACGAGTATCCAAGAGAGGATTAACACAGAAAGTGTTTGAATTAATTCAGATGAGTATCGAAAGAAGATACAAACGAGTATCAAAATTACACGAACGAGTGTTTGAATAAATACAGACGAGTATCAAAAGAAGATACACACAAGTATCCAAGAAAGTTTTAATACAGACCAGTGTTTGAATAAATACAGATGAGCATCGAAAGAATATACGGACGAGTATCAAAGAGAGGATTAATACGAAAGAGTGTTTGAATTAATACGAACGAGTATCGGAAGAAGATACAGACGAGTATCAAGGAAATGATTACACGGACGAGTGATTGAATCAATACGGACGAGTATAAAAAGAAGATACAAACGAGTATCCAAGAGAGGTTTAAAACAAATGAGTGTTTGATTCAATACGGACGAGTATCGAAAGAAGATACAAATGAGTATCAAGGAAATGATTACACGGACGAGTGTTTGAATCAATACAGACGAGTATCGAAAGAAGATACACACGAGTATCCAAGAAGTTTTTAACACATACGAGTATATGAATCAATATGGATGAGTATCGAAAGAAGTTACAGATGAGTATCAAGGAAAGGATAAACACAGACGAGTGTTTAAATCAATACAGATGAGTATCAAAAGAAGATACAAACGAGTATCAAGGAAATGATTACACGGACGAGTGTTTAAATCAATATGGATGAGTATCGAAAGAAGATACATATGAGTATCAAGGAAAGATTAAATGCGGACGAGTGTTTGAATCAATACGGACGAGTATCACAAGAAGATAAGAACGAGTATCAAAGAAAGGTTAAACAAGGACGAGTGTTTGAATCAATACGGACGTGTATCAAAAGAAGATACAGACGAGTATCAAGGAAATGATTACATGGACGAGTGTTTAAATAAAAATAAATGAGTATCAAAAGAATATACAGACGAGTATCAAGGATCGGTTAATACATACGAGTGTTTGAATCAATACAGTCGAGTATCAAAAGAAGATACAGATGAGTATCAAGGAAATGATTACACTAATGAGGCTTAGGAGAAAATAAATCTCCTTGCCTCTCCATAGACTCCACCGCTCGACTCTCAAGGATCTCGATAAAATCGTCTTTCTCCTTCAGGTCTGCTCTGTAGGAACTCTCTAAAGTTTGGAACTTGTTCTTCCAAGCATCTCTTTCCTGTTGCATCCTAACCAAAGCAAGCTGCAACTCTTCTAGATCATCTAATAAAGGAGGAGTGGTATTCACTAATAGATCAGGCATGGGTGTCTCCCGAGTATACGACATCTTCAACTGGATGGCTCTCGATCGGACCCACTGAAGATATGGCTTCAAAGAAACAACACCCCTAGGTCCCAAATCCTTCCTACTCTTCTTATGAATGTGGCGCCAGGCCTTCACAATCTGCTCCCTAGCTTCCCTGTGGTCTTCTCCTTCCTTCAGAAAGAAACTACTCAAATGAATACTGTTTGGTTTATCCCTCATCGGATAACCAAGCTATCGCCGTGCAAGAACAAGGTTATAGTTAATTCGTCCCTTTGTACCAAGAAGAGGTACATTGGGGAAACTACCATAACTGTCAATAATCTCTATATCCTGATAAGCTCGATGACACCAATCAATACTCGAGTGAGTAAGTTCCATGATCTTAGGAGCCCAACGGGGTTCCTTCTTGACATCCCAAAAAAGCATCAGACTGAGGCATATGAGAGATGAACCACCAGTATAACAAAGGCATGCAACAGATAATCATTCCCCCATGATAAGAATTTCTAAGATAAACAGAGTAATAAGCATAACCCAACAGTGTAGGAACCAGGTTTCCAATCATGAAAATCCTGATAGCATTAACGTCGACAAACTTGTCCACATTAGGGAATAAGAATAATCCATAAGCAAGTAAAGCAAAGATGGCCTCAAAAGCAACTGTACTCTTCATTCTGGCAAGGTAACGAGCTTTCTCCAATAAGAACTGAGCTGGTAATCCTCTAATCCCTCCTTTGGTAGTCATATGGGCTTCCACCTCAGACTTCCCCAGATGAATCAAAGCAGTAATCTCACGTGGTTTTGGCTCATCCTCCAAACCAGTAAAAGGAACACGATCGGTAACGGGTAAATCCAATAGATAGGAATACTCCTCCAGTGTAGGCATCAACTGATAATCGGGAAAAGTAAAGAAGTGATACACCGGATCATAGAACTGGACCAAGGTCGAGAGAATACCCTCCTTCATCTTCAGCTTCATGAGAGGAATGATGGATCCATACTTTTTCCAAAAGTCTGCAGGACACTCGATCTCTGGAATTAGACTGACCAACTCATCTATCTTGGGATCCTTGAAACTGTATTTCCCGGTCTTTCTATTTCCAGAATCCATGGTTAACAGTACCTGATATATTCATAAATAATCAACCTTTAAATTCCTTGAAATATTGTTTTCTTCAAGAGATACTTATGAGTGCATGGATGCATGATGCAAAAATCACACACAAGATCACATATATAGGGTTCATAGGTTCAACGTCACGAGCATGAGGTCGAAGGTACTACCCATAAGGTGTTGGTCTAAGAGTTATCACCTGCCGAACAAGGTTCTAGAGGTTCCCAGAGTCTACATCCTTCCTTCGGATATTACCAACTTCCCGATTAACTCGGTAATTAGTAATATTCTCAAGAAAGACTCGTCTGAGCGTAGTATCGCGTGACAACTATTTTCGGATTACTCCGTCATAGCTTCCACACTACACCTAAAAGGCCAAGATGGGTTTGGTATTCTATGGTCCTCAGTTTCAGCAGGCTCCCAGGTCGAAAGCAGCACGTCTTCCCGATTACTCGGTAAACGACACTACAGTCAAAGGGGCCTCCACTGAGTGGGGGATCTCATGCCTCCTTTTTTGGGATTACTCCCTCAAAGTTAACATGACTATACCGCCCATCCTATCTTAAAGTTTTCCCAAGTCCGGGTATAGGACTTATGAGTAATCACCAAGCACCCTGAAAACCAGGAAAATCAAAACAAACAAACATATATACAACATATAACACAAAAAAAAATAATAACACATATACAAATATAAACAAAGATAGGCTTAACCCACTTAGGGATGGACCAGCAAGAGGTCAGTCTCTCCCTAGTGAAGTCTCCATTTTTCTGTAGCAGTAGAAATGTTCAAGACTAAGCCATTGGATTGACTAGACTTCATACATATCAAAAATAAAAATCGCCACCGCCTTTATTGTTTCCAAACGAATGGGAAAAGAGCGAATAACCCAAAAAAAGGGGGGAAGATTCAAGATAAGGGGGTTGGCTATGCAAAGGGAAGGTATTATCACCCTAAACATCTACGGTACTCCGCAGGAACCTCTTTGTAAAATCTGTATATTTTGGCTATAAAATGTGTTGTATATAAAATGGATGGTGGAGGTGAGAGAAGAAATATATTTTTTTTATGATTTTTGCACCCGCCGCGGTTGCGAACCTTTAGTGCCTACGTACCACCTTTCATGCAATAGGGGATCAGGGTACACGTAGTTCCTCTTTTAAAAGTTTGAAACACAAGTGTGTTGGTTGATTTTAAGAGATAAGACATCATCGTCACTGTCCGTGTGGAAAACATGCTTACTACCCACAATCATGAGAAATGATAATTTGCATCATCTCAAAGTGGAGGATATGGCTTGGATTTTAAAATCAACAACGCCTCACTCAACACCCAAGTGGAAAATATCTCTCTTCACTACACATTGTAGAAGTATAGTTGTTTGCATCACTACAAGGATTGACAAGAGTCTAATCTTTTAAGAAAAGTTTAAAGGTAAAAGCCAAAGTGGCAAAATGGTTTGAAATGAGATTGGTTGACTTTTAGTCTTCTCACAAAAATGTCAAAGCATTATTAAATTGATTGAAGTTTATTTATGAAAATGTTTTGAAAATACATGGACCTAATCCAAGTTTATTATGAAAGTGCTTAAGTTTCAAAACAAGAAGGGTTTTCAAAAGGAGGGAGAATATTTTTGAAATTAAAGAAGATGGGAGGAGTAGAAGAGGATATCCTAAAGCATAAGGTAAAAGCTAAGGATAAGGACCATCTAACCAACAAGAAGCCAAAACTTGACATTATGAGCCAAGATAGAATTCCCATTCTTTGGATTGGAACCAAGCAAGCAAAGATACTAGCCCTCTGAGAGAACCAAACTTCAAGTGTATTAAGTCTTCACAAAAATTGGGCAGAATAACAGCTTTATGTGGGTGAATTCCAGATTACAAACAAAGAGATGTAATCATAAAAACCTGCACACAAAAACAAACAAGCAACCCAATGTCTTGAGGTGAACATCAAGAGCTCCAGACAAAATAATCAGATTAGATCACAAAATCTCCAAGATAGGCCAAGGTTTCTAATCCTAGGTCCAAGAAAATAGTCCTATGCTCCATAATGCCAAGGATAGTAACCAAATTGTCCAAGTACCATTAAGAGTTTTTTAGGGTTTAAGTTGATTATTAAGTATCTTAGGAAAAGAAAAAGAAAAGCTCAAGCGAGCAAAGTAAAAATGACAAGAATATAAATGCTCAAGTGAGCAAAGATGAAAATGGCATGAAATGAAAAATGATAAAAAATAAATAGTGCATAAAGCATAAAAGAATAAAATCATAAAATAAAACAAGTCAATAATTAGTGGTTAGTTGGATGACCATCTTGAAACTTGCATTTGGAACTCATTAGAGAATTGGTAGAACCAAAGCCTCCACACAACAAGTTGCATTTGCTTTTTGTCAAGTATATCATCCATTTGGAATTCTCACAAGTACCATTTAATGATCAACGATGTTTAAGTGATCCACGTTGACCAAAGGTATTGTAGATCCATTAAAGAATTGGTAGAACCAAAGCCTCCACACAATGAATATCAAGGTTATTGGATCAAAGAGATCAAATCAACATACTTGGGCTTGCAATCATAAGTTTGGGCCACGAATGATCATTTATTCGAATCGGGACAAAATTTAGCGCTATGTTAAGCAATCGTAAGTGGACTTATATAGAAGTCGCACCTATTTTGAGGCCGGTCAATAGCAATCTATGCACCATTTGTTTTGAGACATGATATATAGATCATGCTCTAAGAACTTTTAGTGCAATGAGAAGGGGATGAGATGAAGAGGAATTAGGGTAAAAAGAGAAACCACATTTGAATTATAAAAAAATTAATCAAACTATTATTAAAATCATTCATCCATTTTAGTGGAGTTGAACTCAACACCTAAGATCCAATGATGTTAATAAAGCCATGATCGAAAAATCAACCCAAGACAGCCAGAAAATAATCACAAAATTATATATATTTAATATATACATTTAAAGGTTAAAAAATGTTTTTTTTAAAAATAAAATAATGAGGAAAATATCAATTATATTCAAATTAATCATGAAATGAAAAATAAGACCATAGAAAAATCAGAAAAGAGGCCAAGTAATTTTACAAAATTTTTGGGAATTTTTAAAAGTCATAAACAATTTTTAAAAATTAAAATAAATGGGTAAAATAAAATAAAAATAGTAAAAAAATAGTAAAGTCATAAACAAAAATAAAATAAGGTCACCAATATTTGTCACAATATCATTGGATCATTCCATAATTTTTTCAGAATTTAAAAATGTGTAAAAGTATTTTTAAACATTTTAAACAAATCAAATAAGTGTAAAAATCATTAAAAAATATCAAAACACAAAATTAAATTGTGAAAAAATAAAAATCAGAAATAGAATAATCAAAAATATTTTTCATAATTTTTCAGATTTTTTGGACTAAAAATGAATTTTCTATGATTTTTTGAAATTTAAAACAATTAAAATATAAAAATCAGAAAAAGAAAATAAAAGAAAAAGATGTGGACCATTGGATGAAAGTCAAAACGTGTTAGTAATCAAATCCAAAGGATCTGGTGCGTTGTGCATATCATGGTCTTTAATGAATAATGTACAAAATCATTAATAAAATCAGAATTTGAAAATAACAAATGTCCCGCTTTCATTGGTTAGAAGATGACACGTTGGTCATCTTCAACCTCCAGCCCTCACGAATTGCAGGTCTCTCAAAATGTAAAATCAGAAGCTCAGACCTATGCCATTCGCTTCGTCTCTTCAAGACGAAGACAACCACACCCTCGCGCCAAATTTATATAAACTGTAACTCAAGCAATTTGGAAAGAAAGTTTTGAAAAGGGATTTGAAAATTCATGGTCAAAACGTGCTTCCAGATAAAAGTAAGTGTTGCGACTGGAACCAGAGCAATGAGAGCAACACAATAATACCAAAGTTTTGAAGAATTGATGAAGGAATCTACCTATTAAAGTTGAGTTGCAGAGCTCTGAAACTGGACTTCTATGGAGCAATATAGGGCACGATTCTTGAATGTGATTATATGGTTAGCTTCAGGGAAGATCAAGGAAGGTGAATTGATGAAAAAAATGGATTGAAAAAGGGTTGAGGATAGGATTATAAGTAGCTGAATTTTGAGTTGTGAAGTAAGTTTGGCTGGGTGATTCTGGCTATCTAAGCTTGGGAAATTGAATGGGGGATGACCCTCTATTTATAGGGAATCAAATGGAATGTTCAAGCGTATGGAATGATGCAAATTGGAGGGAAATCGTGTGAACCTGATGCACGAGCAAAGTGTGATCTGATTTGCATCAAAACTCATCTAATCCTTGCGTTTCAAAGCTCTAATCCACTTTGGAAACTTGGTTAAACATGTTTAGATCACAAACGCGTGCTAATTTTATGTTTAAAGACCAAAACATGAATTTCAAATTCTGACTTATGGAGAAACTTCAATTCCAAGTTACCAAGTTCAATCCAATGGCATTTCCACCTCGGGGGGTCTTAGGGCAAAATTCTTGATGCTTTAGAAAGATGAGGTAACAAGCTTTGCAATGGAAAAAGAATGGAACCAAATGGATGCTTGAGCTGAAAGTTACATGGAGTCAAAGTTGAAGAAAAAGAGTTGACTTTCCATACTTAGAAATATTTCAAATTCTTCTTTTAAAAATGACCTATAATCTCTTGCATCCAAACATGGCCTTCCACTTAAAATTTGCTCTTGACCAAAAAATATGGAATGAAGTAGATCTCTTGAATGACATTTTGCAATTTGAACCACTCAAAATCTCCAAATATTGAGCAAGTTATGACTTGTTGAAGTTGACCAAAAATCATGAAATGACCTATAATCTCTTGCATTCTTAAGGCAACTTCCATCCATTTTCTTACTTTGCACATAAAAGATGACATGAAGTACACATCCTTAGGATCATCATGAAAAAATAATGGGCTCAAGGTGATAAAAATTGACCAAGTTATGACCATTTGAATCACATATGGAAAATTGGTGATTCATCTGGATGACTTGTAATCTTCCATCTTCACCAAGTTCCTTCCACATGAAAACTCCTTGTAACTTTTGAAGTTATTTGTTTGTAACTCTTTAAGGAGAAGAATGTTTTTTGAATCACTCAAAAATACCAAAAGATGAACAAGATATGCCCCTTTGAAGTCCAAAACCCTAGCCTCTAGATCAAGAGAATGCTTGGTGGAACTTTGCCAAGTTTGAACAAACTTTTTGTGCTAATATTCTTCCTTTGTGAATAGAAATTGTTGAGGATGATGATGAGGACTCATGGCCACCAAAACCACTTCCATACCAACTTCAAAACAACTTCAATGGTGAGGTTTGAATTTCTCAAGCTTTTGACTAGGGCATGGAAATAAACTCATGAACCCATGAAGTAATTTGCTAAACCTCATTGCCTTTACCTACATTATTAACAAGTAAGACAAACCAATATTGCATTTTGTTAATTAGAGAGAAAATCAAAGAAAAATATCCATGATCACAAAAGAAAACAAGTTAAGGTGCTTGGTAATTCCTCAAAAGAGCAAGGCTAAAGATAAGGAGAAGAACCAAAAGCCCTAATGTGATTTTGTTGTAATTGAAACAATATGGTATGATGAAGGGATCTTAGGGGAAACAATTGGGGTACAACAACTGCCCTTATTTAAGTTTCTTCTATCCAGAGATACGAAGGTTAAAAATCTTCGTGTCAACGTGATCGAAGACACTTAAATATAAAACAAACCCTGTTTTTGGCCCTAAGATGCCATGAAAATGTTTATGCATATGAATGCATATGAATGGAACAAAAGAGACGCAAAGTAGCATTGGGGATGCAACACAAAATGTAGAAACAGAGGAGCAACCCCACCAGAAAAATAAATCACTGGTAAACCACGAGAACAGAATCAGAGAGGAGGATAACAAGCATTGACGTTCACTGCCGATGTACTATCAACATTCACTGAATATATCATACCATCGCCGTTCACTGACGATGAACTATCGACGTTCACTGAAGATAGAAAAGAGATAAGAGACACCGATGTTCACTACCGATGTGCTACCAACGTTCACTGAAGGTAGAAAGAGTAAATATATCATATCACCGCCGTACACTGACGATGAACTATCGACGTTAACTAAAGATAGCAAAAAGATAAGAAACACCAACGTTCACTGCCGATGTACTACCAACGTTCACTGAAGGTAGAAAGAGTAAATATATCATATCATCACCGTTCACTGACGATGAACTATCAACATTCACCGAAGATAGAAAAAAGATAAGAAACACCGACGTTCACTGCCGATGTACTACCAACATTCACCAAAGGTAGAAAGAGTAAATATATCATATCACCGCCATTCACTGACGATGAACTATCAACGTTCACTGAAGATAGCAAAAAGATAAGAAACACTGATGTTCACTGCCGATGTACTACTAACGTTCACTGAAGGTAGAAAGAGTAAATATATCATATCACCGCCGTTCACTGACGATGAACTATCAACGTTCACTGAAGATAGCAAAAAGATAAGAAACACCGACGTTCACTGCCGATGTACTACCAACGTTCACTGAAGGTAGAAAGAGTAAATATATCATATCACTTCCGTTCACTGACGATGAACTATCAACGTTCACTGAAGATAGAAAAAATATAAGAAACACCGATGTTCACTGAAGGTAGAAAGAGTAAATATATCATATCACCACCGTTCACTGACGATGAACTATCAACGTCCACTGAAGATAGCAAAAAGATAAGAAACACCGACGTTCACTGCCGATATGCTACCAACATTCACTGAACGTAGAAAGAGTAAATATATCATAGTTTCCCCAAGATTCTAGTGTTTTGCCAAGAACGAGTCTCAACTTCTTCTTTAACCAAGGAAATCTTCCTGGAAAGGGTAATACGTGATATGTCTCAAATAAAGAGACTTCCACTTATTGTCAAGGTGAATTGCAAAGAGAAATGAATTTCTATGGATAGAAATATGACTTCCCGGGGAAATACCACGATATTCCTGCTGAGGAGATAAATTCTTCCTGTGCAAAATAAATGCACAAACCAAAACTCAAAGTTTTCAGAAAACTAAAAATCCAATTCAGAAATAAACTAGAGCAAGACGTCCAATGCAGATTCATCCTTTGAGAAATAAACTCAAGAGGGAAAACCAAATTCAACTAAGAAAAGAGCGCTGCCAGAAAGGTCAGAACACAATGTCAATGAATGATGATTTTTAGCAATGCATGATGTATGTATGAATGTATTAGTGCTATTGTGCATATGCTGGTAAAAAGGATACATAATCAGCGCAGACAAACGAAACCGCCTCAGGTACTAACAACATTGGGCTAAGCTTCAAACAGAAAGATCAATCCAAGAAAGGTAACTGCAGAAACCAAACTTATTGTTTTAACTTCACTGAGGAGAAACAAAATTTGGATGTAGCTAAATCAAACAGATACTGGGATAGAACATTCTTCTTCCAGTTTCATCGGAGAAAAAGGGTTTCCAAAAGAAACATGCCTACTGGAGATTGCAAGATCAATCTCAAATAAAGCAGACTGATGCCAAAACAACCAAGCCTCACTGGGGGATTCAAGCCTACCTCCCTGGAGAAAAACTGCGGACTGAAACTTTCATCACGAATACTCATTCCAACAAGAGATGCCCTGGGATAACCTTCCCGGGAAATCAAGAAGTCAACATTAATGCCAAAACTGCAAAAAGAGCGACATCCCAGCACACCAAGGGAATAAAACCTTTCATAATATGAGGAAAGACTTTGTTGGGGACTCTAGGACAAAGGATTCTGATCATGCAAACCCGAAAAAAATGAACCAAGACTTAACTGGGGATAGTGGAGTCACAAACCCAATATTGTACCTTGTACCCACTGATATCGTCTTTAACTATCTGAGAAACACACAAAGATTTCGCCCACCAGCAAAATGACCTGAGAAAACCTTCATGAAAGAAGTAAATCTTCTTAAAACAAACGGAGTTTGTTCATTCTTGGGATCACCATCTTTGTTGTCATTGTTTCATCACAAATCCCAAAGTAAATTGAATTGTAAAGATCTCTGAAACAACAGGCTGAAAATCATCAAACAATGAAGTCTCCATTGAACGTTTTTTATCCTACAGGAAGGGAAAGGTAAACATCAAGAAAACCTGAGAAGGGAGAAGTCACGGTCTTGCGACCGAGAGATAAGGGTAAGGGAGTCTGTTACACGAGGGGAAGGTATTAGCACCCCACACGCCCGTAGTACTCTACGGTATCCATTCTTGTTGTCTATCTTATGAGTGTGTTCAATCTATATCTAAGTTGTACAGGGAATGCATGAAAAATAAAAGAGAAAAGAATGTAGGGAAAATAAAATTGTGCTCGTTCGGGCCCTACCCCGATGCCTACGTATCCCTTTTAAGGAATCAGAGCAGCCGTAGTTCGGCTTATGTTTTTTGTTGGTTTGTATTTTTTACTGAACAATATTAATTTCACCTTCTGCCACAACTCGACCTTTAGAGACTTACGCGTTAGTACAGAAGTGAATTAACATATTCTTTCTGAAAAGGTTTGGAGAAAACGTGCCTGGGCGCACAAAAAGTTTGAATTGGATTGTGGTTGTAATGAACAATATTAATTTCGCCTTCTTCCGCAACTCGACCTTTGGAGACTTACGCGTCAGCACATAAGTGAATTAACATGCTCTACCTGAAAAGGTTTTGAAAGAAAGGCCCGAAGGCAAAAGAGTTTGTATTGTTTGGTGTTTTTGCTTGTAGATAATAGCTAGTTGATCTCAAGAGAGAGATTTTAGCCATGTCTCTACTTATTCATGAAATGATTCTTTGAGACTTGTACCATGCCAAGGCTTAGAATAAGAGAATAATAAGATCGAGAAGAAACCCACTTATCATCTCCCAAACTTAGCAAAGACATGATTCTTGTCAGTAAATTTTTAAGTATTTTGAGGTTTGTAAGAAAAAGAAGTTTTTTTTTTGTGTTAATGTATATGCAAAAAGAAAAAGAAAATTCCAGGTGAGACTAGCCTATTTCTAAACCTAATTTTATTATACTTCACACAATCTACGGGAATGGATAAATGCAGGGTGAAAATAGAAAGAAACTATACCAAACGAGTACTAGCCTATAGAGCAAAGCAGAAAAAGCAAAGATACTCGACGATCTCGTGAGCTGTTAGCATCAACAAAGAAAAGAGTTAGAAATCCAATACTCGGAATAAGTGTTGAAGCATCATCGATGTGAAAATATGTCACACTCGAAATTTCAAGCGTATCTGCATACCGCCTAATGAACCTGCATAAGATTTAAATCTCAACAAGCAAAGGTGAATCATGAATTTCAAGTATAATTGGGTAATCGGGATTTACTTCCTAAAATCACATAAAAACTAACAAATTTTTGTATTTGACTTTATTATTCTTATCATGTGGGAGAAAGAAGAAAAGAAAAAAAGTCAACAAATCTAAACAATTCACAAAATTATTTAAAAGGAAAATATTGAAATAATAAACTCAGGGGGTATTATATTACAATCAGGGGGTGCTGAAGTAATCTGATACTAACCCAAACCAAAATAATCCAATGCTCCTTTTATTTATCAAGGTACTAGGCCCACTAATGTAGAATCCAACAGAAGGTTTTTTTATGTCAATGGTCCAAAAATAGGCACAAGCGGGCCTATGAGGTGCAAGCCCGATCCACTCAATAGATTTTTATCATTAATATTGAAAAGAAATAAAATCAACGAATAAAGAAATTACAGAACCGGAAATGGTGGCGTTTTGCTCACAGAACAGTCTCTTCCCTCTCATCTTCCTTATTCGCCCTTATTCAACAAAGCTCGCCGCCATACCCCCACCGTCAAACAACAACCAGCAATTCCCAAATCGTGAAGCGTTAAACACCAAACTCAATCAGAATCGTGCCCTGATTCCTAATCCTAAGCTTTTTTCCTCAAATTTCACTCGTATTAACCTAAATCTACAATCTCATAAACCCTAAAAATTGAAAAAAGGGAAGGAACCAAATGCCGAGGACACACGTAAAACCCTTAGAGGAATTGATGGTTACATTATAGTGATACAAACCGCTACAAGAATGAAGAAATGAAGTAAATCGCAGCTTACATAGCCGAGAAATTTCGATGCTTCTTCGACGGTGCCGGTTGCATAAGAACTCCAGAAGATTTCATGTAACTCTAGTTATTCTTCTTGCGTGTTTGATTCTTATGCTTACGCGTTTTTCTTCTGTTTCTTGTGTTGTCTACTCATCTTCTTTTTCTTCTACTCCATTTTTATCGTGATTCCGTGTTATTTTGTGATCACGATAGGAATACGGAAACCAGAGGGAAAGTTATGAGAGTGCTATGTGATGTTGACGATCCAGTAGAGAGTGAGAGTTGCAGAAGTATAAACACGAACAATTGAAGCTTCAATGTGAAGCTTTAACGGCTTTTTGAAGAGAGCGTGTGGTGAGGTATGGGAGAGTGAAGAATCAATGGTGTAGATTCAGTGGTTCTGGAAGCTGAAAATTGGTGGTGAAAAAATCCTTGAATGATCGTGGAGAAGAGGTTATATAGGGATTGGGGGAAGAGAAAATTGTTAAAGGTTGATGATTCTCAATCATAGTATCTGGGGAGTTAGTTATGAGATGAAGGGTTAGATTTGAATTGGTTATATTACTGTTAGAGTTTGTTATTCTTTCTGCTAATTGGTTTTAGAGATTAGGAAGTTGGTTAGAAAGTTGTTAGTGTTAGTTAGAATTCTGTTAGAAAGTTTGGTATATAAATTGGCTTAGGAAAAAACAGTTTGGAGGTTAGTGAATCTGTTAGAAGTTTAGAGGGCTGTTTAGAAAAAAATTTGTTTGACAGTTAGGAAAGTTAGTTGTCAATTATGTTGGATAATGCTTGGTTATCATGAGTTTAATGCTAAAAACTATTAGTTGCATTGAAACTGAGAATGCAGGAGTTGTTCTGTTAATACATTCTTTTTTTGATCTGTGCAGAAAAATTGATGAGATATTGAAAATTCCGAGATTCACGAACGAAGCATAGTGATGATTGATTAAAGATCTGACTTGAATCAGTAGTGGAGATTGAAGATGATGCAAAATATGGTTGATGTTGAGATGCTGCAAAGATGATGCAAAAGAAGGTTATGATGACGGAGATCACAAAGACTGTGATGATGGAGATCACAAAGACGTTGCTGTTGATTATGGTTACGTTGGTAAGTAAGGAGTTAGTTGGAAATTTCTGTCACAATTCTGTTTGGACTATTATGGGAAATTAGAAATTATGTTACAATTCTGTTTTTTTCCTTTTCCCAGCATTAGCTTGCGCTTTTCTTCGTAAACTATCCTAGTCAAATTGTACCTTCCTACACCATAACATCCAGTATTTGTTACTCTGAAACCTTAGGCTGATGGGTTGTTTATGATGTCTCCAAAGATACTATAAACATTTATATAGATGAATTTTGCATTAGGAAATTGGTTATTGAATTGATCAACGAGAGATTTTAATCCATTTTTGAATAACTGATTTGCAGAATTGATTCTAGCTACACATGTTCTATCACCTGGGCTGTTTTGAGCCAATTCACTTGGATTTCAACCTATTTGACCAACTCCAAATAATTCCATTTTCCTTGCTCCATAGGTATATAGAATCCTGAGTTGTTGAGCATATGCTTGAAGAAGAACATTAGCATACTGCTGTGGTGTGAATTTCCTACTGCTAGAATAGATTTGAGGCATGAAATAGTTGTTAAGGTAATCATTACTTCCCAATCCAATTGTACAAATGCATCTGCTTAGATAATTTGTAGTAGTATTCTCATCTCCAAAATTATTTACTAACTGAGACACTGCCCTTTGGTAATTTACCACTTGACCTATAAAATTAATTCTTTGTCCCAATTATTGTCCAGTTTCCTGTCTAATTCCAGCAGCTGCCGAAGAATAATTGACTCCTCTTAGTATGTCTCGGCCTCTAGCTGATGCATACGAAGATATGTGACTGTTGAATCCCAATTTCTCAGCAATTACATCAACAAAAGTTTTGCCATTAGAAAATCTTCCAGTTGGTCCGCCAGGAAAGTCAATTCCGTAAGGTGCATAATTAGCTTTTGCAATTGAAGTGAGCTGGTTGTTGTTACCATTATCAACCAAAGAGTCTCCAAATATAAAATAGAAAGGTACTTGTTGTGTACTTCCAATTCCAAAACTCAAAACTAACACCATTAGTACTATCCCTATATCCATTATAGAGAGTGTGTTGTGTGTCATTGAAGAAAGAAAATGGGGCAAGTAGTTGTTATGGGACATGGAGTGTGAGAGTTAGAATGAGAAAGATGAATTTGGATGATGTGGACCTATTCTTTTGGCACGATTGCTTGTATTGACTTGGATTTTTTTGTATGAATGTGCAGGCCATGAACTTAGAATGAAGAGAATTGCAACGTGAAGAGCATGAAGTTGAAAGGTTAGCCATGATGATGGAATCTTGGAGACTATGAAGGTTTTGGGGGCATGGGGACACATTAGAGATTAGACCCAGGATAGGTTTGTGGTGTAAATGGCTTGATGTAATCTTCTTGATATTTGTGATGTATTTGAAATGATAATGTAAACGGTGACCTTTGATGTAATGATATCCTCTTCAGTCATTTCTCTTCTTTCAATTTCGAATTCACATCTTCAAACCTCATTGATTTTTGCCTTTTGCTCTTGAATTTCTATTTAAAATTTTGTCTTAAAGATGTTTGAAAACCTTGAATGATATTGCATTATGGTCACTTGAACGGTGAATGAAATTTGGATTTGGAGTATAACTTTGATTCATATAGGGGAATATGACTTCTTTTAAAAAATGATAAAGTTTGAATTTCCCTCCTGTTGTACCCCAAAATTTTCCCTCCCATATTCTTCAAGGTTTGTCAAGAATCATCTTCAAATGGTTCAAAATTGCTCAAGGGTTGCACAGTCCAAATGCCTCCTAAGCCAGTCAAAATTAGGGTTTTGGTTCTCTCAAGGAATTTGAGGTTTTCAATGGCTCAATCAAGTCACATGGGCCTATTTACATTCTCAAGCACCTACATACCAATTCTCAAGACTCACAGTGTCAATTTGCACAGTCAAAAGCTCCATTTGATCCACATTCAACTACAGGGGTAAAATGGTCATTTTGCAGTCAAAAGGAAGAATTTTTGGTCAACATCTTATTTTGAGCACACAATCATCATTTGATCAAGTCTTGATCATGATTCCACAAGCATGGCTCAAAAATCATCAAGATGCAAAAAGTTGCTATTTTTGGACAGTAGAAAAGTCAACTGTATCTTGACCAAGGCATAACTTTTTCATGGTTCATCAGAAAAATCCCATCCAATTCTCATTTTGAAGGGGATGACATCTCCTACAACTCATCTTCACATTCCAAGTCCAAGAAATGCTCTCACAAAAAGTTATCAATTTCTACATTATAGGTCAATTTCAAAAGTCAACAAAAAGGCATTTTAAGTCAAAGACCATAACTTGAGATTGGTGAATCCAAATAACATGGGATCAAAGGCATTGGTTAGAGGACTTCAAGACCTTTCCAAAATGTCCAAGAACATGTTCATATGATCCAAATTGAGCAAGATATGCATTGGAGAAGTTGGGAAATTTTCATGAATTTGCAAAAGTCAACTTTGCTCAAAACACTTTGTTTTTGCTAATGGGCCTCAAATTCCTTCTTGAAACTTTATCCAAAGCTTATGCACGACCCATTGAGATTATTTTAATTTATTTTCTTATTTTTTATTAATTAATTGGATTTTTAATTGATTTTAATTCATTTAATTAATTTAAATTGTAGGAAATTCAAAGATATGGTTTTTTCAATCTTTTGTGAAGCAAACAAGCTCAATATATGCTGGCAATTTCGTGCATCAATCAAAGAGACAAGAATCTCCAAGTTTGGCAAGTTTTTCCAACCAAAAAGATTGAAAAATATTTGATTTTCAATCAAATATTGAAACATCAATTCCATGGATTTCTTGGCAAAGATTTAACCTAAATTCAGTCCTCTATAAGTACACAACCTAAACCTAATGCCATGGACGAGAATTTGCTGCAAGAAAGCCATAATCACATTAAAAAAAAATCCAAGAAAAAGTGAAAATTGATTTCCACATTCTAACGTGATTTAAAGCTTTTTATTGTTTCTAATACATTGCAGGGGTTCCCAGAGACAGATTGCAATCAAAACCAAGCGCTAAAGCTCAAGAAACTGTCAAGAACAAACTCACGGTTTGCATATTTTTTCCATACTCGAAACTCATGATTTGTGCATCATTAACATGATTTCTTGTATGTTTTGTGTTGCTAGAACTCACAGGAAACTAATGGCATAGTTTAATTGCATTGAAACACCCAGAATCCAAAAATGCCATTGATGAATTTTAGGGTTCATAAGCGTGTAAATTAGGGCTTTGCTGTACAGGAAAAATCAAGCCTTGAGAGACCCATGGTTAGATTCGTGAGAACCAGACGAATCTAAAACCACCCTCGCGAAATATTTATGTGCATCAGGGACCTATTCGCTATTATTCCTCATGTTAAATTGTGGGGGTTAAAAACCCCCGCTATCTAATTTGTTTTTTGCAGGCATAAGGAAGAAGACGAATGCGTGTTATCACATGATTAGCCAATTCAAAAAATAGCGCGCATTTTATTTACTTTCCAGCATAATTGTTGTTTTTATATATTAATTTCATTGCTCATTATAATAACAAAGCGTGCAAGTTGGTGTAGTGGATGGTGTGCTGGCTGTGTATCATTGGGACCTGGGTTCGATTCCCAGGTCCACCCAAAAGCTTATAATATTTTTCATAACATGTTCACGTGCAGGCATCCTAAAAGCATTCCACCATACACTTTCAAATCCCAGGCGCCAAGTGGCCACAAGCTGGAATCTGATGGTCATGATTGGAAGACCATGGTACTCCTAGTCAATGCATGTGCAGCTGATCTCCAAAGTCAAACGTGGCTTGATTGTTAGTGGGCTTGGAATTTACAAACAAGCCTCCTCTTTGGGCCAGCACCCCCTGGTTTCTCTATTCCTTTTTCTTTTACATTTTAATTTTTATTATTATTATTTAATTATCATTATTATTATTTAACTCACAAATTAATTAATTTTTATAATAAATTCAGACAACTAAAAAATGTAAATATTTTTATTAATATTATTATTTATTAATTTCACTATTAATTATTATTTTGTAAATAAATACTAACAAAATTGATTTAGTCTTTTAAATTAGGTTAACTTTGACTTTTTTTTGCAACATTTAAAATCAATCTAGAATTAGGTTTTTTCTTTTGACAACTTTTAATTTCTTTTATTTTTATTTTCATTAAAACATAAAAAAAACATAAAAAATACTTTTTTCTTTTAAATAATTAATTAATTAGTTTTAGGATTAATATTTAATTAAATGCAAAAAAAGGACCAAAATCCATTCTTTTCTCAAAAAGGGTCAAAACCCTAAGGACTTCTCCGATTCAATTTCTATTCGCGCATTATTATTATTTTGGTCATATTTATGTATCTGCTCCGAGAATATTATAGATAATTAGGACTTTTATCGCTTTCCTTTAATTTCTCGCATTTATTTTTCAAGGGTTATGTTTTTGGCGATGTAAATACCCGACGCCTTGTAATAGCGTAGATTCACTTTCCGCAATTTATTTCCCGCACAATTATTAACTGTTAATTATGCATGACAAGACTTGCCTGAAAATTAAAATCAAAACGTAGCTCACCATGATACATGTTCAAGATAACTTAACATGAAACCTGACACACGTGCACATGCCACTCTTAGGGTACGCTTCACTCGGTTGCCTCGAAGTGGTCATTAAGTATAGGGTATTTTAGAGGTCGCCCTCCTGTCTAAAGATCCAGTTGCCTCGAAACGGTTTCCTCGGATAAAAAAGGATCTAGGACATTAGGGTTACCGCTAAGGCATCCTACTATTGCTTTGGTGACCACACATGTCCCTATAATCGAATTGACCCGAATAACTCCGACGACGGTGCTACCTACTTCTCAATAGTGGGATAGCACTGTCTAAAGGACATTTACACAGCTTAATTCCTTAGAGTAGGTAGATTTCTCCTGGGTACTTGCTCTTTCAAAAAACAAAAACAACTTTTCGCACTTACACTTTCAAAAAGTTTTCAAACAAACACTTCATACACTCTTGAGGACTGATACAAGAGTTACCTAGAAGTTTTCAAACTAAACTTTTTCAAAACCCACATACACAAGAAAAGCAAACTCTTTTGAAAACATAGTGAGCAAGTACCTAAGAGCCCGTGAATAACCACGGATAGAAAGGGTGCTAACACCTTTCCTTTCTATAATCTACCTCCCGAACTGAGAAACATCTCGAAAAGGAATTTTGCTGTGCTTTTGTCCTTTCCTTGTTGGAGAAAATAAAAGACGGTGGCGACTCTTGCTTACCGCGACATTTCGCGAACCAGCATTTCAAAACAGTCAGTTCTATTTCCACCGATCACAGAACTGGCGACTCTGCTGGGGAAATACTTATAAGTGAGGTGTACCTTAGGATTAGACCACTCTTTTTTTCAATTGTATGCTTTGTATGCTTTAATTTTGTGGGCTTGTATCGGAGTTTTATAGATCCTAACCCGGATCTGGGGAATACCCTTTAGGTAAGTAGCAATAAACTGTGAGGGACCTGTCCGGCGTAGACCGACACGGGTGAAGCAGTAGCTACGTTGGTGTGACACCTTGATCTGTACCGATATCCCTTGTGTTGGAACGAGGAGAATATGGGTCTTCTGAGGAGTCATTAAGCATCAACTGACCTTAGAACCTTAAATCGACCAACTTGGCCATAGAACAGTAGCAGTATGCTACACTCATTGAGGCTAAACTCTCGCGATGGTTCCGGCTGCAAGAAAAGGTTGCCAAACTGGAATTATGACCGATTGAGGGTAGTCAGTGATATTGAGATCCTCTAGAACCCGGTTACTATTTTTAGGACAGGTCTTAACCAACTAAAACTGAAAGAGGGTAGTACCTAAACTTCATGCCAGCCTGAAATCTAAGGGCTCTTTTGTGTGACTTGTGTGCCTTTGCCATGTTTTCCTTTTGTGAATACTTGTGGTGTGCCTTTACCATGACATCATAACATCATAACATTGCATACATCTTGCATAAGGACTAACCCATTTCAAGGATCTCAAGGGTTTATGATGCATGTCATGATGAACCAAATGCCTAGCAAGGGGCAAAGGGGATTTATTTTCCTCTAGCCAAGGTTGTCTGGAGATCAAAACATGATAACTTGAGTCAGGGGCTATGACCCACTCGATATGGTGAGCTTGAATCTTGAAGAAGGACTTTCAGCAACATGAAGTTCCTTCAATCAAGCTACCAAATTCAAATTCTAACAAATTTTCTTTGTTTACCCCACGAGATCCTTGAAAACATTGCATACATATATCATACATATCATTGCATTACAGGTACCATTACAGGTCTCTTATCTTCTTCGCTGTTTATTTCAGCAATCATCATGTCTACTGAACCTTCCACTGAGCAAGCTATCAAGGCTCTCCAGGCCCAGAATACCCAGTTCCAAGAGTTGGTTATGAGCCTAGCCCAGGGTCAACAGGATTTGAAGACTCTGATTCTGAAAGAGAGGAAGAAGAAGAAGAAGAAGGGACCGTCTTGTTCAACACTGGACGCAGATTTGGGAATGGATTACAGAATGAGGTTGAGCTGACTACCTCATCTGTAGGAAAAGACAGTCCATAAGAGAGAAGGGTTCCTAGTTCCGTGGTCTCCGACAACGAGACAGATTATGATGAAGAACAGTATCCTCCTGCTGAGGATAGGTAGAAACAGTTGGAGGACCGCTTAAGTGCTATGGAGATACAGAATGTGCCCGGGTTGGACTTTGGAGACCTAGGCTTATCCTCTGGGGTGGTGATTCCCCATAAGTTCAAGGCACCTGCCTTTGCCAAATACGACGGAAATTCCTGCCCAAAGCTGCACCTATGGTCGTATGTAAGGAAGATCCAGCCTTACACCACTGACAAGAATTTGTGGATCCATTTCTTTCAGGACAGTCTTTCAGGGACTCAACTCGAATGGTTCTATCAGCTGGATGGGGCCAGTATCCTCAACTGGGAAGATTTGGCTACTGCGTTCTATAAGCAGTATCAATATAACTCCGACATCGCTCCTATGCGTACCCAACTCCAGGGTATGTCACTAGGGACGGGTGAAGGATTTAAAGAATATGCTCAAAAATGGAGAGACCTTGCTGGAAGGGTGCAGCCACCTTTAACTGACCGTGGGCTTGTTGATATGTTCTTGGGGACCCTGTCTGGTCCATTCTTTAACCATTTGATTGGAAACTCTTCAGCTGGGTTCACAGACCTTATCTTGACTGGTGAAAGAATTGAAGCTGGCATCAGAAGCGGGAAGATTCAAGAAGCTACACCTTCCGATGCTCAGAAAAAGCCCTATAATGGGAAGAAAGAGTCCAATGTTGTGTATGGTCAAAATAGTCATCATGACCAATGCGTGGGAGAAATCTTGATCTCTAATCCTACGTCTGCTCAACAAAGACAAGGGCATCAATGTAAGGAGGTCGCACCTAAAAGACAATTCACTAAGATCAACATGTCACTGACTCAAGCACTACAGCAAATGTTGAAGGCAGGGCTGATTACATTAAGGGCTCCTCTCCGGAATCCAAACACCTCCGCTCCTACCTACCATCCCAATGAAAGGTGTGCATACCACTCTGACAGTCCGGGACATGACACAAACAACTGTTGGGCTCTGAAGAATAAGGTCCAAGACATGATTGATGCCAAAGAAATCCAGTTTGACCCTCCAGAGACTCCAAACATAATCACTGCTCCTATGCCAAATCACTGAAGGCTTTTGTTTTATTTGAATTTTCAAGTTGTATTTTTTCTTTGCTTATTCAAACAATTATTGTCATGGCAAACTTTTTTATTTCATTAATACATCGCATATGTCTGTTTTGAATCAATCCATTCGTATTCACTATATTAAAATTGCTTTCATTTTTTGATGCTGAACTCTCGATTTGAAAAATTCTAAGCCTCTTGAGGGAGGATGACGAAAACGATACCATGATCTTTATCGTATGCTTTTGAACAGACCCTGCTGATGAGGTACAGGCATTGTTTCAAATCCTAAACAGTGGACTTATAAGGAAGATAATCCCTCGTTAACCCCTTTGAGCCAAAGAAGTTGGAGTTTTTCTTTTCACAAAATTAAAACCCTTAATCATAACCTGGGGCAGGGTAGTTCTCTCAGTTAATCCAGGTGCACAATGGATGGCATTAAATAAATCCTTCCGAAACAAAAGACAGTGATGGTTCCTATAATCATAAAGACAGGCAGTCATTATCTCTCAAAATAAAAGCCCAATAAGTCAAAACCTATGAAGGAGACTTATAAAAAACTGGGGCATCCCGCTGACTGTAATCACAAAAGAAATAGTTCAGGCAAAAAACAGGGATAATGAAATCAAAAAGAAAGAGGTCCTACAGACTCTCAACAAAAAAAAATCGACTGCCTATTCAAAATAAACTATCAGTATCTGAACCATCACCGGAATATCAGAGCAAGGATTCAAACAAGATCTAATGCACGATTAGCTGAGTTTAGGACCGAAGAACATCACGAAGAGCGGGTGGGTACAAATAAAATTCGAGCCTTTATCCTTTGTTTCTTAAACCGTGAACCAGGCCACGTTATAACCCTTAAAAGTCCTAGCTGAAGCATGGGTTAGTTCGAAAGCATACTGTTACCAAAGGTATCCTGACTCCTTTAGGGCTCGTTGTAAAATCCTGAGTTGACATCATATTTTACAAAAATCACTTGTTTTATTGAAAACTGCATCTTCAAAAACTTCAAGACAGACATAAGCTTTGAATTTTTAAATAACATTGTTTGCATATGACTATTTGTTCAAACAACAGAGAAATTCGCACGAAGAATATCTAGTGGAAAAACACTTCCAATCAAGGGGCAGACATGAGCATTGTCTATCATCTGTGGCAGTCAAGTCAAGATTCAAGGAATCTCTCAAAGGGCCAAATAGCCAGGGGCAAATCTCCGCCTGAGTCACTTGGGGCATTGGACATGAATTCCAGCAATGAATCTTGCACGATCAAGCATCTTCTGGTGGTATGGCAACACAATACTACTGACAGCAACAACTCTCTACATCCTGAGAGCATGGACATAGTCGAAAAATACTACGCATAATCAAAGACCCGCTAGGTTGACACACCTAGGCAAAAATAAGGGCTTCCCGGCGAACCAAAAGGGTTCGAGCAAAAAAAGGGGTATCCCGGTGGACTGAAAACCCGAAAGGGCGGTCCAGGCAAAAATCAGGGACCAAAAAGCGTACGACTATGTCCCGTCATCTCGTCACTTGCCTACCAGAAGAAGATTCGTCAATCAGCAGTTATCAAGCACCTCATAGGCCTTCTTCTCCAGCAGAAACTGGGGCAATAAGAATTGCCCGAACTGTACAAGCTGCTCTGTCCAAGGTACCAAGGTAAGTTCAGCTGAGGAATTTGACCAAGATACCTTCACTCCCCGTAGAGTAAGACAAGATTCAGCAATACTCTCCCAAGCAGAGTTGGTCTCCCATCAGCTCTAAAAAGGCACAGTGTCCCTAGCAAGTCAGCAACACTCTCCCCAAGCAGAGTTAGGCTACGGTCCGCCCTAAGGAAGTTTGGTATCCCCAGAAAATCTCAATATTCTCCAGTAGAGTATACAGATGTTCCTCAGCAAGCATCCCCGACAATATTAATATTCCTCGACAGAAATATAAGATTGTTCGCCGGCGGAATACAGACACCCCAGTGGAGCCATTTCCCCAGTGCAGTCTAAAAAAATTTCCCCAGGAGAGTTGAACCATCTCCCCAGTAGATTCTGGAAGCTTATCCCCTGCAGAGTATAAATGCATCTCCTCATCCATATTCAAAGGTTATTCCCCACCAGAGTCTAACTGGGTTATCCTCAGCTAATTGCAACAGAAAGATCGTCCTCAGCGAAGTTCTTCCTATCCCCAGCGGAGTTCATCAAAATCCCCAACAAAGTTTATCAACGGAATCCCCAGCGGAGTTATCGTTAAAACGTCAGCAAAGTATCTCTTCCCACAGAGTAACTCCCCGCAGAGTAATCTTTTCTCCAGGTTTATTCCCCAACGGAGTCATCTTCTCCTACCGGTTTGTTCTTGCAATCATCTTCGTTTATCATCCTCAGCGAAAATGAAGGACTCTACTCTTCAACATCAGCCCAGGATTCAACGAACTTCCCAGCATTCGTCAAGGATTTGTTTTCCCAGACGAAGATACATTCATAAACATCACATTGTCACACATCATGATACATGCATATACGCATCATATCATACAATCTCATTTATGTTGAGAACATCATTGCTCGATCCATATCATGCATTGCATATGACTGACCTTTATCTTTCAGGAAAGATGCAGTCAAAGTCTCAATTTCTGTCAAAGGAGACAAATTCAGTCAAAGAAGACAAATTCAGTCAAAGAAGACAAATCCAGTTAAATCGATTCCTAAAGATTTTTCTGACGCAAATCCAGTCAAAGAAGACAAATACAATTAAATCAATTCCTAAAGATTTTTATGACGTTAATCTGTCAATGAAGACAACTCGTCAATAAAGACAACCCGTCGTTGAAGACAACCCGTCATTGAAGACAACCCGTCATTGAAGACAACCCGTCAATGAAGACAACCTGTCAATAAAGACAACCCGTCAGTAAAGACAATCCGTCGTTGAAGACAACCCATCAATAAAGACAACCCGTCTATGAAGACAACCCGTTAAAAAAGACAACTCGTCAAAGAAGACAAAACCTCCCCTGGTTCAGTTAAATCGATTCCTAAAGATTTTTCTGAGATAACCTGTCAGTAGAGACAAGCCATCAACCTTTTGAAGTTCCAGATTCGATACCTGTATCTAGCCAGGGCATATCTGTGAGCGATTGATTGTAGATCTATACCTGTATCTAGCCAGGAAAGTATCTGCATGAAGAGTTTGAAGATCAACACCTGTAACAGGCCAGGAAAGTATCTTTCATTCTCAGGTCAGAGGTCTACACCTGTATCCAGCTAGGAAAGCTATCTCGACCAACCTTTTGAAGTTCCAGATTCGATACTTGTATCTAGCCAGGGCATATCTGTGAGCGATTGATTGTGGATCTACACCTGTATCCAGCCAGGAAAGTATCTGCATGAAGAGTTTGAAGATCAACACATGTAACAGGCCAGGAAATTATCTTTCATTCTCAGGTCAGAGGTCTACACCTGTATCCATCCAGGAAAGCTATCTCGACCAACCTTTTGAAGTTCCAGATTCGATACCTGTATCTAGCCAGGGCATATCTGTGAACGATTGATTGTAGATCTATACCTGTAACTAGCCAGGAAAGTATCTGCTTGAAGAGATTGAAGATCAACACCTGTAACAGGCCAGGAAATTATCTTTCTTTCTCAGGTACGCAAGTTCTCGCTAAGGAATCTCTTACGCGATCAACATCTCCAGATGGCATCTTTAAGCCCATCTCCACAACTACCCATTACATTTCCAAATGGCAACTGTAAGCCCATTCCCGACAAGATTCTGTCACGTCTTCAGATGGCATCTATAAGCCCATCCTATGATCCATCATCTCTCCAAATGGCATCTGTAAGCCCATTCGCGACATCACATTGCTGATACTCCACTATGCGAGTGCAAATTTCTGGGCACTCTAGTGTTCTATCATCTTCCACCTTTGGATCACGAAAGGCACGCAAGCCAATCTACATCCTCAGGTTTAAGAAGATTGAACAGGGGCAACTGTTGTACCCCAAAATTTTCCCTCCCATATTCTTCAAGGTTTGTCAAGAATCATCTTCAAATGGTTCAAAATTGCTCAAGGGTTGCACAGTCGAAATGCCTCTTAAGCCAGTCAAAATTAGGGTTTTGGTTCTCTCAAGGAATTTGAGGTTTTCAATGGCTCAATCAAGTCACATGGGCCTATTTACATTCTCAAGCACTTACATACCAAGTCTCAAGACTCACAGTGTCAATTTGCACAGTCAAAAGCTCCATTTGATCCACAGTCAACTGCAGGGGTAAAATGGTCATTTTGCAGTCAAAAGGCAGAATTTTTGGTCAACATCTTATTTTGAGCACACAATCATCATTTGATCAATTCTTGATCATGATTCCACAAGCATGGCTCAAAAATCATCAAGATGCAAAAAGTTGCTATTTTTGGACAATAGAAAAGTCAACTGTATCTTGACCAAGGCATAGCTTTTTCATGGTTCATCAGAAAAATCCCATCCAATGCTCATTTTGAAGGGGATGACATCTCCTACAACTCATCTTCACATTACAAGTCCAAGAAATGCTCTCACAAAAAGTTATCAATTTCTACATTATAGGTCAATTTCAAAAGTCAACAAAAAGGCATTTTAAGTCAAAGACCATAACTTGAGATTGGTGAATCCAAATGACATGGGACCAAAGGAATTGGTTAGAGGACTTCAAGACCTTTCCAAAATGTCCAAGAACATGTTCATATGATCAAAATTGAGCAAGATATGCATTGGAGACGTTGGGAAATTTTCATGAATTTGCGAAAGTCAACTTTGCTCAAAACACTTTGTTTTTGCTAATGGGCCTCAAATTCCTTCTTGAAACTTTATCCAAAGCTTATGCACGACCCATGGAGATTATTTGAATTTATTTTCTTATTTTTTATTAATTAATTGGATTTTTAATTGATTTTAATTCATTTAATTAATTTAAATTGTAGGAAATTCAAAGATATGGTTTTTTCAATCTTTTGTGAAGCAAACAAGCTCAATATATGCTGGCAATTTCGTGCATCAATCAAAGAGACAAGAATCTCCAAGTTTGGCAAGTTTTTCCAATCAAAAAGATTGAAAAATATTTGATTTTCAATCAAATATTGAAACATCAATTCCATGGATTTCTTGGCAAAGATTTAACCTAAATTCAGTCCTCTATAAGTACACAACCTAAACCTAATGCCATGGACGAGAATTTGCTGCAAGAAAGCCATAATCACATTAAAAAAAATCCAAGAAAAAGTGAAAACTGATTTCCACATTCTAACGTGATTCAAAGCTTTTTATTGTTTCTAATACATTGCAGGGGTTCCCAGAGACAGATTGCAATCAAAACCAAGCGCTAAAGCTCAAGAAACTGTCAAGAACAAACTCACGGTTTGCATATTTTTTCCATAATCGAAACTCATGATTTGTGCATCATTAACATGATTTCTTGTATGTTTTGTGTTGCTAGAACTCACAGGAAACTAATGGCATAGTTTAATTGCATTGAAACACCCATAATCCAAAAATGCCATTGATGAATTTTAGGGTTCATAAGCGTGTAAATTAGGGCTTTGCTGTACAGGAAAAATCAAGCCTTGAGAGACCCATGGTTAGATTCGTGAGAACCAGACGAATCTAAAACCACCCTCGCGAAATATTTATGTGCATCAGAGACCTATTCGCTATTATTCCTCATGTTAAATTGTGGGGGTTAAAAACCCCCGCTATCTAATTTGTTTTTTGCAGGCATAAGGAAGAAGACGAATACGTGTTATCACATGATTAGCCAATTCAAAAAATAGCGCGCGTTTTATTTACTTTCCAGCATAATTGTTGTTTTTATATATTAATTTCATTGCTCATTATAATAACAAAGCGTGCAAGTTGGTGTAGTGGATGGTGTGCTGGCTGTGTATCATTGGGACCTGGGTTCGATTCCCAGGTCCACCCAAAATCTTATAATATTTTTCATAACATGTTCACGTGCAGGCATCCTAAAAGCATTCCACCATACACTTTCAAATCCCAGGCGCCAAGTGGCCACAAGCTGGAATCTGATGGTCATGATTGGAAGACCATGGTACTCCTAGTCAATGCATGTGCAGCTGATCTCCAAAGTCAAATGTGACTTGATTGTTAGTGGGCTTGGAATTTACAAACAAGCCTCCTCTTTGGGCCAGCACCCCCTGGTTTCTCTATTCCTTTTTCTTTTACATTTTAATTTTTATTATTATTATTTAATTATCATTATTATTATTTAACTCACAAATTAATTAATTTTTATAATAAATTCAGACAACTAAAAAATGTAAATATTTTTATTAATATTATTATTTATTAATTTCACTATTAATTATTATTTTGTAAATAAATACTAACAAAATTGATTTAGTCTTTTAAATTAGGTTAACTTTGACTTTTTTTTTGCAACATTTAAAATCAATCTAGAATTAGGTTTTTTCTTTTGACAACTTTTAATTTCTTTTATTTTTATTTTCATTAAAACATAAAAAAAACATAAAAAATACTTTTTTCTTTTAATTAATTAATTAATTAATTAGTTTTAGGATTAATATTTAATTAAATGCAAAAAAAGGACCAAAATCCATTCTTTTCTCAAAAAGGGTCAAAACCATAAGGACTTCTCCGATTCAATTTCTATTCGCGCATTATTATATTTTTGGTTATATTTATGTATCCGCTCCGAGAATGTAATAGATAGTTAGGACTTTTATCGCTTTCCTTTAATTTCTCGCATTTATTTTTCAAGGGTTATGTTTTTGGCGATGTAAATACCCGACGCCTTGTAATAGCGTAGATTCACTTTCCGCAATTTATTTTGAGCACAATTATTAACTGTTAATTATGCATGACAAGACTTGCCTGAAAATTAAAATCAAAACGTAGCTCACCATGATACATGTACAAGATAACTTAACATGAAACCTGACACACGTGCACATGCCACTCTTAGGGTACGCCTCACTCGGTTGCCTCGAAATGGTCATTAAGTATAGGGTATTTTAGAGGTCGCCCTCCTGTCTAAAGATCCAGTTGCCTCGAAACGGTTGCTTCGGATAAAAAAGGATCTAGGACATTAGGGTTACCGCTAAGGCGTCCTACTATTGCTTTGGTGACCACACATGTCCCTATAATCGAATTGACCCGAATAACTCCGACGACGGTGCTACCTACTTCTCAATAGTGGGATAGCACTGTCTAAAGGACATTTACACAGCTTAATTCCTTAGAGTAGGTAGATTTATCCTGGGTACTTGCTCTTTCAAAAAACAAAAACAACTTTTCGCACTTACACTTTCAAAAAGTTTTCAAACAAACACTTCATACACTCTTGAGGACTGATACAAGAGTTACCTAGAAGTTTTCAAACTAAACTTTTTCAAAACCCACATACACAAGAAAAGCAAACTCTTTTGAAAACATAGTGAGCAAGTACCTAAGAGCCCGTGGATAACCACAGATAGAAAGGGTGCTAACACCTTCCCTTTCTATAATCTACCTCCCGAACCGAGAAACATCTCGAAAAGGAATTTTGCTGTGCTTTTGTCCTTTCCTTGTTGGAGAAAATAAAAGACGGTGGTGACTCTTGCTTACCGCGACATTTCGCGAACCAGCATTTCAAAACAGTCAGTTCTATTTCCACCGATCACACCTCCATTATGTTTTAATTTGAATGAATCTTCAAGCATCTAATATTTTATCCAATTTTCAATCTTGAACCTTGCTTTCATATTGTTGTATTTCATTTGGATTCTTCAATATTTCTCGGATGAGTTTTGTGATACTTGGTATCTTGGAGATGAAATATGACTTGAGTCTTTCTTTCCCTCCAAAAGCTTCTTTTAACCTTTCAAATTTTTCTTCAAATTGCATCCTTTAATATAACACATCATGAGGTTGGATACTCTTAGTCAATCAAAGGAACTCAAGTAAGATATTGTCAAAACCTTGGATGCAAATATAACCCAATACACCACGTTCACCTCAAAGCCTTGTGTGAGAACCAAAGATATAACTTGTATGGCCTAAGAAATGTAACATATTGATCCTCAAGCATCATAGATAAATGAAAGAATTTATTTAAATCAACGATAAACAAAGATCAAACGGTAAAATGGGCACCAGTATATCCACATTTGTCTTCTGAATGAAGTTTCCGATCACATAGCTTGTGACTTAAGTAATAAGTTCCCCCTTTCGATTTACAAAGAAAGGTTGAAAGAAAACCCTAGCTAGTCATTGACGAAGAACCTTTGACTATTAGCCCTGCCAAATTCATCCGACAAACCCAAGCGTAGGGAAATAAACCCTAATCAAAGGAGGACATTGAGCACAAAGAGATAATGAATGCCTGATTTAGTAGCTCTTAGATGACCTTGTAGAACAACTTGGAAATGAACATGGGGATACAGAAAGAAATATGACCAAGATGGCCATGACTTAGAAAACCTAATGAATCTCGGTTGATGAAATGCTGACAAGCACAAACTTGGTGGAGAAACATTCTGACTCTTGTCTTGAACGTATCTGAATGAGTAATAACCCCCTTAACTTGAAGAAAACGAAACCATCAATAAGAATAGGTTGCAACCCTAATTCCACATTTCATTGCTTGAAGGATAATCATAAGAATCAGACTTTATCAGATATGAACACCTTAACTGCTGCGAAGCCCTAATATCGCGTAACCACTGAATTTCGAACCTCAAGCGCTTTATTGAATGCAAATGTATGTTAATGACCTAATGGAATATATACAAATGAATGCGATAGTATAAGCCAGATAGAAGAAATTAGGAGGGCAAATTTTGGGGTGCAACAGCTGCCCCTATTTAATCGCCTTCAACCTGAAGGTGAGATTGGCGTCAGCCTTTCGAACTTTCAGGGTGGAAGAAGATTAAATATTAAAAGAACCCAAAAATTTGCGCTCCGGAGTCAGTCAGGTATACATTATATTTTTGGTTTTCTGTATTTTCTATTATTATTATTATTATTTCTTGCTTTTTGGATTACCGTAGTTAACTGAGTAAATCTCTTGGATGTCAGGTCAAAGTTAGACATCCAAAAAGAAGAGACCGACCGAAGGAGGCTCTGAAGAAGGAACACCAATCAAAGGCAAACTTTACTGAGAAAAGAGACCAAGCGAATGGGACTCCTGACAGATGACACCAGCCGAAGATGGATTTTAACAAATGATACCAGCCGAAGCGGGATTTTTAACAAAGGATACCTGCCGAAGCGGGGTTTTAACGAAGGATACCAGCCGAAGCGGGGTTTTAACAAAGGGTACCAGCCGAAGCGGGTTTTTGAAGGATACCTTCCGGAGCGGGGTTTTAACAAAGGGTACCATCCGAAGCGGGTTTTTGAAGGATACCTGCCGGAGCAGGGTTTTAACAAAGGGTACCAGCCGAAGCGGGGTTTTGAAGGATACCTGCCGGAGCGGGGTTTTAACAAAGGGTACCAGCCGAAGCGGGGTTTTGAAGGATACCTGCCGGAGCGGGGTTTTAACAAAGGGTACCATCCGAAGCGGGGTTTTAAAGGATAAAGGTATGCATATCTGGTCAGAGTTAGATACACAAAAGTGAAATTGAGCATTAAGAAACAAATGTTTAGAGTTGATAGTGAACACAAGAACGAGACTAACTGAAGAAAGCCCTAATAAAAAGGACGCATTCACCTAAATAAGGACGCCAGACAACTGGACTTTGAAGAGACACTGAAGGACTCTTAACATAAAAGGTTATCTAAGCTACAAAGGAGGACCCGACTAACGCGGATAAACCAAAATAGGGAACCGACTAAGTAGGACCTTTAAAGAGCACTGATCGAAGGTGAACTCTAAAATATAAAGAGACTGGTCAATGTAGAATCTAATAAGGATTTCCAAAACACGTTGGGTTTTCGATAGGTAGCAAATACGCAAGAACTACAAGATCCCTGAGGCCAAAGGCGGGGTGTAATTCTTCAAGAGTGGCAATCATCTGAATTACCACACACCAAGTATGGATACTCAAACATTTGAGAAGCAAGAAAGGTTATACACCAACCCTTACTTCTAACGGCGAAGCAAACACGGGTAAAATAACCAAAGGCTTGCAAAGGCAAGCGCAAACCACAAACTTACTGGGGAAATGGAGAAATACCAAAGACCCGACTGGTGGTGAATCAAAACAAACTCCAATAGGGAAACATCATAGAATTACCATAGGCTTATTGTGGAGACAAATCAAATCTGAGCACATAACAAATCTGGTTACTACAAGTGAACATAATTGGCTTATACTTATGCATGTTTGAATTTTTTTATAGCGTAATGCTCCATACAATGGAAATGCTACGCATTTTGGTAGATGCAATGTAATGATGCAATGTAATTATGCATGTTTAATAATGCACTGGAAAACATATCAATAATCGGTCTGTTGAGAAGACAAAGAACTTCCGAATGATTATTCTTGTACATCTGATCTTCTGTAGAGAAAAGGCAAAATGAACTTCAATGGGGCACCGAGACTCGGAACCATCAACCTTGAACGATTGATATCATTGAGGAAGTAACTTCTTGGGGAGAATACTACAAACGTGAATTGCAGTTCAGAGAAAATATTGAATTCTGATCAAACTCCCAACTTCACGGGGAACAAATTCTTTATCCTCTGTTGGTAAAGAAAAAAGTTTGCTGGGAATGGAAACTTCTGGCATAGAAATTCTTTGACGAAGATAACTTCTATTGGGGAGTATAGAAATTCTAAAATAAAAAGAACTCTACTCAGACCACACTGGGGGATAACGTTGCTGGAAAGTAAAAGATCCTCACTTAGGGAAGAAACAAACATCCCAGGATAGAAACTCTACTGGGGACATCTCAACAAAATCTTCTACTTCTGGTAACGAAAGAGTTATGACTGTAATTCTCCTGCATACCTCACCAGAGAGATATGATACTTGCCCCATTAGGGAAAGAAGAATAGTTCCCCTGGGGAAAATCGGATCTCATTATACGAAAATCCTCACGTTACCCTTCTTGATTCATTTGTTGGTATGCATCTTGTCATACAAGACCAATAGTACTTGTAAACCAGAAATTGGGGCGACATGCCCCTGTTTGGAATGGAAAACCTTACTGAAGAATAGAAAATTTGAACTATCAATCACCGGGTAAAAATCGTGATGCAAGATTGCCAATTCAACATGTCGACTCCGAGGAGAAATACCTATAAACAATGGACTTTAGAGAAGATGCTGCAAAAATAAATTATAGTCCAAAGAAAAGGGATCAATCTAGACTTTACACAACTTCTACATTTCCATGGAGAAAGAACATTCTCCTCCTGCAGAGAAACGAGGATGCTTTATTGGGGAGAAAATGCCTTAGGAGAGAAACCCCTTGGTAGATAGGTCCTTGTCAAGTAACAACATGTCTTTTATTGGGAAGCGGCGTCCCCCTAGGAAACAATATTCCCATTGCATCTTGTACAAGTAAACAAACCCAAATGATCTTTGCGTTACTGCTCGTATCCTACTGAGGATAACAATCCAAACTTCGACTGGGGATAATAACCTTGGCTTAGGACAAAGGATATCGGTAAACGGACTTGAGTCTCTGATGAGTTGAGGATAACGATCCTGACTTCTCGGCATGATTTTCGAATTCATAGGTCATTTAGCCTGCGCATGGACTTGATCTGATCAACCACTGAAGAAGAGAGAAAGCCCTTGCATAAATTCTTGCCCCAGTCTGTAAGGCTTTTACAGAAAAAATTCCTCGAGAGGACTTTTCGAGATTTATACCACCAAGATAAACTTCCCCAGTGTTATGAACTTCAGAATACTGCCCCTGGCTAACCAAAGTTGGAAATAGTTTCAACAATGCTTAATTGAATTCTCGCGTGTCTATAAATTCTGAAAAGATTCTCCCCTAATCAACAAATTCTTAGAGAGATTTATCAAATCTCGACATAACTGCCCCAGTTTGACTGTACTTTGAGGGATCACATTCCGACTTGAATGCCTCAGATTAGCTGCATACTTACTCGACGGAGTATTCGACGCGCTTGCCCCTGCTCAACAGAATCTCGTCAAATCTTTTCTTTGCCTCATGCTCGCGGAGGGATGAGAAACTTGAGGTTTTTTTTGAAGACATCATAACCTTAGAGTGGTTTATGTCCTGAAAGTAGGTTAACCATACTTCTCGACTTGAACTGCTTCAGTCTCTAACCGGATACTTGAAGAAGTCGACCCCTCGGGACCAACTGAAAGTAATGCGCCACAGCATGATAGAAACTCTAGGCAACCTACTTTTGCAATATACTTTAGATCATTTCTCAAACTAGTATACTTTTACTCAACCGAGTCGACAGAAGATTAGCCCCAGGTTAAGACCATTCTCACAAATGATTCACCTTTAACTAGTATTCTGAAGCAATTTGTCCTTGGAGAAGATCAAATTTTCATCTGATGCTCATTATGCAAACTTACTCGATGTTTAAGCACTTGTTCATATGCAAAGAATGTTTATTATAAGAATGATAATTGTAATGCAAAGCCCATGTTTGTCTTGAAGTTTAAAAACCTTTATTGAAAAGATCAAACAAACCAAAAAAAATTGTATGGAAGAAATTAAAAAGATAGTGTGATACCAACTCAAAAGTTTTTTTTTTCAAGCCTCATAGGAGTCAGATTACCATATTTCTATTACAGTGTGCTTTCGAATTAACCCATGCTTCAGTTAGGACTTTTCAGGGTTGTAACGTGGCCTGGTTCACGGTTTTAGAAAAAAAAGGATTTAAGGCTCAAAATATTTGGTGCCTACCCATTCTTCGTGATGTTCTCCAGTCCTAAATTCAGTTAAACCAATACGAGCGCTCATTCCTCAGAAGTAGTTTACCATGGTTGAGGAGTATATGGCCGTCACTCACCTCTTTCGTTCTTTGTGTTTGATCACATTACTTTATTTTTTGCGGAAGATCTTTATTTGGTAATCCCTTTTTTTTCTCTTTTCGCGCTTTTCGCTTTCTTTTTGTACACCCTAACTTTTTCCTGGACAAATTCCTTTTGAATTTGATTTTGAAGTCCAGCGGGATGCCCTGACTTTTTCCTAAGCGACTTGTCTTTTCAAGTTTCGGCTTAGCGGGGCTTTTTGTCTCTTTCTTTTAGTTTGGACCATTTGTGTGATTTCGAATCGTTTTTTTTTACTTGCTGAAAAAGGTGTAACTACCTTACTGCTTGGTCAATGAGGGATAATCATTATGGTATCATCATCTTTTGATCTCTTGATGTGCGAGAGGTATCTATTGAGGTATCATTCTCATTGATGCACGCTGCTGATAGATGAGATTTAACCGCTGTGGTTTTGTTCTTTCTCAACCTTCTGAAGGATAACCATTGTTGTATCCTTTGATGCGCACTCTTAATGAGTTTTGAATGCCCAATCAGATTAACTGAAATCTTACCCTGCCCCAGGTTAAATGTGAGGGTTTTTTTTTAAAAGAAAAGAAACTCCTACTTCAAGGCTCAAAGGGGTTGACGAGGGTCTATCTCCCTTATATCTCCAGTGTTTGGGAATTGAAACAAGACATGTACATCGTTAGCAAGGTCCTATTCAAAAGCACATTGTTTGAATTTTTTTTGGCATATTACTCAGCATCCTCCCTCCAGAGATACTTTGCTTTATTTAACCAGAATTAAGTATGAAAAAGTCAAAGAAAAACATTAATGAGTGAATACGAATGTGTTAATCTAAGACAAACATATTCAATGCATTGTGATTAATATTCAAAAATAGGCAAGTTTTGCATACAAGAAAGTACTGAATCAAAACAAGAAAGATTACAAATGAGAATGCAAATGTAATTTTGAAAATGCCATGTTGAAGGGGATAGTCTCCGTTCAGACTCGTTACTTCAGAAAGCACGTTTGATAACCTCATTTCTTATTTATGGATGCTTTAAACTCTTGAGTTGAGAATGAATATCCATCATATCTTTAGTAAGAAATATCCTTAGGTCGTGAGATCTTGTTCTGCGGAGGTGAACCTTGTAACAACATGTCTTGAGCATGGACTAGTTTCTACACCTGATATTTGAGTAATCCGATGCCACGTGCCGTGAAGCTTTAATGTTTTTTTTTTTGCATTGTTTTATTGAAAATATTTAACATCTTTTGCTTATCAAAACAGTAATGTTGAAAAACAATCTCAGCGTAATTTGAACCAACACTTTTATTGATAATTGGCCTGTAAATAGGTATTTACAATGAAAAGGAACAATTGCGCGGGAAACACATGATGGGATGACAAAAGAAAGAAAAGAAAATGAATACATGTTTTGGTAAGTACAACTCTGCTATAACTCTTACGACCCCTGAATTCTTCAATACTTGCCTCCCGAATGACTGGTTGGACCAAACCTTTGTCCTGTTTTGATCAAACCAATGACCTCTTATGCAAAATATTTTTTTACTGCATCTGCATTGACAGGGTGAGGGAAATCCTCTCCATCCATGGTTGCGAGCATCATAGACCCTCCAGAGAAAACTTTCTTTACAACAAAAGGTCCTTCATAATTTGGAGCCCATTTACCTCTAGCGTCCGTGTTGTTAGGAGGTAAGATCCTTTTTAACACGAGATCACCAGTTTGAAAATTCCACGGACGTACTCTCTTGTCGAAGGATGTCTTCATCCTCTTCTGGTATAACTGTCCGTGGCAAATTGACGTTAATCTCTTCTCATCAATAAGATTCAGCTGATCGAATCTATTCTAGACCCATTCAGTCTCATCCAATTGTGCATCCGTTATTATCCTTAAAGAAGGGATCTCCACTTCCACTGGTAGGACTGCTTCCATGTCGTAAACGAGTGAAAAAGAGGTTGCCCCAATCGAGGTACGCATGGTGGTACGATAACCATGTAACGCGAATGGTAGCATCTCATGCCAATCTTTATAAGTGATGACCATTTTCTGCACAATCTTCTTAATATTTTTGTTTGCTGCTTCAACCGTGTTGTGGTACGTTGGAAGAAATGACTTGAGGTTTTGCGTTTGTATTCGTAAATGT
The DNA here is from genome assembly GCA_948472305.1 of Vicia faba. Taxonomy (NCBI): domain Eukaryota; kingdom Viridiplantae; phylum Streptophyta; class Magnoliopsida; order Fabales; family Fabaceae; genus Vicia; species Vicia faba. Next base: position 192,135,133 of record OX451739.1, on the reverse strand, counting down.
TTTGGTTTAGCAAGAGTCGCCATTGACTTTTTATTTTATCCTAAGGAAAGGTCAAAAAGCACAAGAAAGACCTTTGAGATGTTTTATTGGGTTCGGGGAGTAGATTATGAAAAGGGAAGGTGCAAGCACCCTTTTCATCCATGGTTATCCATGGTGTGATCGGTGGATCTGGAACTGACTGTTTAACGCTGGTTCGCGAAATGTCGCGGTAAGCAAGAGTCGCCATCGTCTTTTATTTTCTCCAACAAGGAAAGGACAAAAGCACAGAAAAATTCCTTATAGAGATTGCTCTCGGTTCGGGAGGTAGGTTATAGAAAGGGAAGGTGTTAGCACCCTTTCTATCCATGGTTATCCATGGGCTCTTAGATACTTGCTCATTTGTGTTTTCAAAAATGGTTTGTTTGCTTTTCAACTGTGGGTTTTAAAAAAAGTTTCTTTGAAAATTTCAGTTCGACTCTTGTATCGGTCTTCAAGAGTGTTTGAAAAATTGCTTTCGAAAGCTTTTTAAAAAGGTGTCGGTGTGAAAAGTATTTTTTGATTTGTTTTGAAATTAGAGCAAGTACTTAGAGTCGTCTACCTACCCTAAGGAATTCGTCTGTGTAAATGTCCTTTAAAGTAGTGCCATCCCACCATTGAGAGGTAGGTAGCACCACCGTTGGAGGTGTTCGGGTCAATTCGAGGTTCGGGACATGGTGATCACCGGAGCAATAGGAAGACACCTTAGAAGCTACCCTCATGCCAGGTTCCCGGATCATGAGGACTTACTAAGACATCCTCTACTCGACGATCACCTTTCGAGGCAAGGCAACAGTGAGGCGTACCCTAAGGGTGGTGTGTGATTTGTGTGTCGTTTTCATTTATTTTGTCTTGTCATGTCATATGTGATCTACGCGTTCGTTTTTATTTTTGTCATTCATTCTTGCATGCCATTATTAACAGTTAAAAAATTGCGAGAAATATAAAGTTCCTAAACTATTACAAAGGCACGGGTCCACATCGCCAAATTAAAATCCAGGACCCGATTTGACATAAAATAAATAAATAAAGTGCGAGAAATTAAATTTACACGGCTTAGGGAGAGTTACATCAATATTTAAAAGAAGGAATAAATAAAATGCGCGAAGAGAATAAAATTGAAAGCGAGGGCGTTGGACCCTTTTTAATTAAACTAAATTATGATTATTAAATTAATGAAATTAAAAAGAAAAAGAAATTATTTTTTGAGATTTTGGTATTTATGATTTTAATGAGAATTAAATGGAATTAAAATATTAATTAACCCTAATTCTAGCTATTTTTTAATTTATTAAGAAAATATTGAAATTACCTAAAATTAAACCTAATTAAATTAATTAATTAATGGCAATTTGATTTATAAAAATAACTAATTAAGAATTAATAATTAATATGGTGAAAAAAGGAAAAAAAGATAAAAAATGCTTGAAACCCTAATTCTACCAATTTTTAGGTTTATTGAAAAATATTAAGTTTAATCCTAGAATTTAAAACTAAGTTAAATAATGAGTTTTATTTACAAAACATTAAAATAAAATATATTTTTTGTTTTTATGACCTTTCTGATTTTTGTTATTTTTATATTTTTATGAAAGTAAATTAATTGAAGAATTTAAAGGAAATTAATTAAACCAAATAAAAATAGAAAATATAAAAGAATATCAAACCTTGGGGGGTTCTGTCCCCAATTTGGAGGTGTAGCCTTAGCAATTCTGGCCCAATTATGTCAAGGCCTTTTAACTTTTTCAGGATGCTTGTGACTTCGCTGACTAACGCCTAGGGTGTTCTCCACATCCGGGCCTTTAGATTGGTATCACTAAGCGTGTGGCACGCCTGGAGGAGGGACGTATGGTGCACCCAGGAATTGAATCTGCATGGGATCAAGTTAGGAAAAACATTATTGAAAGGGAGGGGGACCTGGGATTCGAACCCAGGTCCCAGGGATTACCAACCAAGTGCCTTGCCAATGGAGCTGTGAGCGCGTTTTGTTAATTATATGACCAACAATAAATATAAGGTAAAACAAGAGTTAGTTGGATTTTAGCGCGAAAATTTAAATCACTCAATCAGGTCTTGCCACTTCATCATCTTCTCCATCGTTTACATTTTCCTAAAACATAAAAAAGGTTTAGCGGGGGTTTTAACCCCCCCCCCCCCCCCCCAAAACATGCAGTTTTCCAAAATAGCGATTAGGCCATATGGCCACATAAATTAGGCGCGACTATGGCAATCAATTCATCCAAGCTTCCTGATTCCAAACATGGCACTGAGGTGTCTCAATTTTACAGTAGGTGAAAGTACCCAATTTGAAATTTAAAGAACCCTAATAATCGTCCATGGTGGTTTCGCGTATGGGTGATGAAAATTCAATCAAACAACTGAGTTAGCTTCAGAATGACAAGAACAATACAAAACAAGCATTGGATTTGAAAATTATGGCATGAATGATCAGATGCGATTATGAAAAAAAAATGATACAGTCTGACTTATAACTACCAATTCTTGATGTTTCAAGCTATGATTTTGATTCAGACTCCTTCCTTGAAGCTTCAGGAACACAATAGGTTAATTTTTTGGCCTTGAATCGCACTGGAAGATGGTTTTCAGTATTTGAGTTTTTCACAAAAAATGCAAAAGTGGTGATGATGTTCTTGCGCAGCTGGGAGGTCCTTGAACTGTGCAACCTTTGGGGAAATTTTGAAGCTTTGACTTGGCAAATCTTGAAGAATATGGGAGGGCAAATTTTGGGGTACAACAGTTGCCCCTGTTCAATCTTCTTAGACCTGAGGATGCAGATTGGCTGACGTGCCTTTCGTAATCCGAAGGTGGAAGATGATTGAACACTAGAGTGCCCAGAAATTTGCGCTCACATAGTAGGGTGATGGTGGAATGGGCTTACAGATGCCATCTGGATGTTGATCGCGTAAGAGATTCCTTAGCGAGAACTTGCGTACCTGCAAAAGAAAAAAGATTACCTGACCTGTTACAGGAGCTGGTCTTCAAATTCCTTGTATAGATGTGTCCTGACTGGTTACAGGAGCTGAATCTGGATCTTCAAAAGGTGATGAATGAACCAGGGATAGTTACTACCTCAACAGGAACGGTGAGAGAACCTTGGGCGACTTCAACCTCAACAGTAACGCTGAGAGAATCTGGGGACGATTACTACCTCCGCAGTAACGGGGAGAGAACCATAGGCGACTTCAACCTCAATAGTATCATTGAGAGAATCTTGGGCGACTTCTACCTCAACAGTAACACTGAGAGAATCTGGGGACGATTACTACCTCCACAGTAACGGGGAGAGAACCATAGGCGACTTCAACCTCAACAGTAATCATTGAAAGAATCTTGGACGACTTCAACCTCAACAGTATCATTGAGAGAATCTTGGATGACTTCAACCTCAACAGTAACGCTGAGAGAATCTTGGGCGACTTCAACCTCAACAGTAACACTGAGAGAATCTTGGGCGACTTCTACCTCAACAGTGACGCTGAGAGAATCTTGGGGCGATTACTACCCCCGCAGTAACGGGGAGAGAACCACAGGCGACTACAACCTCAACAGTAATCATTGAGAGAATCTTGGACGTCTTCTACTGAGTCTTTATCAGTAAAATCTGTTAGGGGTCGATTTAGCTGGACTAGAGAAGGCCTTTGACTGGATAAGAAACAGTAAAATCTTAGGGTCGATTTAACTGAACCGGTCTAGGTCTTGAAATCTTCAACTGGATAAGAAACAGGGAGATCTTAGGGTCGATCTGACTGAACCAGAGAAGGCCTTGAATATAGCTGAGAACTTAACTGGATCTTTCCTGAAAGGTAAAGGTCAGTCATATGCAATGCATGATATAGATCAAGCAATGATGTTCTCAACATAAATGAGATTTGTAAGATATGATGCGTATATGCATGCTATAATGATGTATGTGATGTTTATGAATGTATGTTTTGTCGTCTAGGAAAGTAAATCCTTGACGGGTGCCGGGAAGTCACTCCTGGGCTGATGTTGAAGAATAGATTTTTGTCTCCGCTGGGGGATGATAGTTGCAAGAATACCGGTAGGAGAAGATGACTCCGTTGGGGAATAAACTTGGCGAATGGATTACTCTGCGGGGAGAAAAGTACTCTAGCGATCTTACTGGGGAGCAATACTCTGTGGGGAGAGAGGTACTTTGTTGAGTTATTGATGGTAACTTCGCTGGGGTACCATTGTTGTGTTGGAAGTTTTAATAGACTTCGCTGGGGATAAGAAGACTTCGTCGAGGACGATCTTTCCGTGGCTTTTGGCTGAGGATAACCCAGTTATATCCTGGTAAGGAAATAACTCTTTGAATAAAGCCGGGAGACGCGTTCGTGCCCCGCGGGGATAAGCTTCCAGAATCTACTGGGATAAGCTTACTGCTTGGGAGATGGATTCCAACTTTCCTTTGGAACTAGATTGGACTCTCCTGGGGAAGTTTTGAGATATGGTTATGTTCTTTAGCTGAACCTACCTTGGTACCTTGGAGGACGGAACCATTAGATTGTTTGGACAACTCATCATTGCCCCTGTTTCTGAGGTGGGAGAGGAAGATACCTGTGGAGGTGCTTGGTAGTTGTTGATGGACAAACCTTCTTCTGGTAGGCAAGTGACGAGATGACAGGACATAGTCGTACGCTTTAATCCCTAACTTTTGCCTGGACCGCCCTTTCGGGTTTTCAGTCCATCGGGATACCCATTTTTACTCAAGACGCCTTTTCAGGTTTTCGACTTGCCGGGTGTACAATTTTTTCATTTCATCCCTTCATTTTTCCCGAACCCTTTTGGTTCGCCGGGAAGCCCTTATTTTTGCCTAGGTACGTCAACCTAGTGGGTCTTTGATTTTGCGTAGTATTTTTTCGACTATGTCCGTTCTTTCAGAATGTAGGGAGTTGCCCCTGTTAGAAGTATTTTGTCATGCTACCAGAAAGTGTTTGATCAGGCAAGATTCGTTACTGGAATGCCCCCAGTGGCTCAGGCGGAGATTTGCCCCAGGCTATTTGGCCTTTGAGAGATTCTCCGAATCTTGACTGAACTGTCCCAGATGACGGACCATGATCATGCCATGCCCCTTGATTGGAAGTGCTTTTGTTCACTAGGTATTCATCGTGCGAATTTCCCTGCTGCTCAAACAAATATTCATATGCAAACAAAGTTATGTTAAAAATGCAAAGCTTATGTCTGTCCTGAAGATTTTGAAAATGCATTCTTTTTCATAAAACAAGTGAATGTTTGTAAAACGTGATGTCAACTCCGTATTTACCGTAGGCCTTAAGGAGTCAGGATACCTTTCATACAGTATGCTTTCGAACTAACCCATGCTTCAGCTAGGACTTTTTAAGGGTTATAACATGGCCTGGTTCATGGTTTAAGAAACAAAGGATAAAGGCTCAAATTATTTGTACCCACCCGCTCTTCGTGATGTTCTTCAAACCTAAGCTCAGTCGATCGTGCGTTAGACCTTGTTTGAGTCTTTGTCCTGATGTTCCAGTGATGGTTCAGATATTGATAACTTACTTTGAATAGGCAGTCATTTTTTGTCGAGGGTTTGTAAGACCTCTTTCTTTTTCTTTCATTATCCCTGTTTTTTGCCTGAACTGTTTCTTTTGTGATTACAGTTAGCGGGATGCCCCAGTTTTGTAAGTCTCCTTCATAGGTTTTGACTTATTGGGCTTTAGTTTTTTTTTAGATATAATGACTGCCTTTCTTCATTGATTATAGGAACCATCACTGTCTTTCTTCGTTTTGTAAGGATTTCTTTGGTGCCATTCGTTATGCACTTGGATCAACTGAGAGAACTACCCTGCCCCCAGGTTATGATTAAGGGTTTTAAATTTCGAAAAGAAAAACTCCTACTTCTTTGGCTCAGAGGGGTTGACGAGGGATTATCATCCTTATAACTCCAGTGTTTAGGGATTGAAACAATGCCTGTACCTCATCAACGGGGTCTGTTCAAAAGCATACTGTAAAGATCGTGGTATCATTTTCGTCATCCTCCCTCAAGAGGCTTAGAATGATTAATTGAGAGTTGATCATCAGAAAAAATATGAAAATAATTTGCGTATAGTGAATACGAATATATTGCTTCAAAACAGACATATGCGATGCATTAATGAAATAACAATGTTTAACAATGAACAAATGTTTGAACAATCCAAAAGAATTACAACTTGAACATTCGAATGAACAAAAGTTTTCTAGTCCCAGGGCTTGTCACTTCAAATGGTGAGTCTTGGAGGGATGGTAGAAAAATTCAGCCTGACCATCTTGTGTGAACTCCAATGCCCCTTCATCAATCAGGTCCTGGATCTTGTTCTTCAGAGCCCAACACTCATTTGTATCATGTCCTGGACTGGCAGAGTAGTAGGCACACCTTTTATTGGGATCATAAGTAGGATGTGCTGTGTTGGGGTTCCGGGGATGAGCCCTTAATGTGATCAGATTCAACCTCAACGGGCGTTGTAAAGCTTGAAACAGCAACATATTGAGCTGGGTGAATTGCCTCCTGGGCTTGTCTGGCTGAAGCTGGTGAAGTTGATGATGAATTGGTGACACTGGATCCATTTGAGGAGTTCTCCCCTTATCTCCTTGCCTCAAAGGTGGTTGAACGACGACTGGCTTTTTACCCTTAGACATTTGCCCCAGTTGGTTACCCTGAAGCATTTGGTTGACGAGAACTCTGAGCTCTTCTTGTCTTTGAGCTAACCCTTGAATGGCAGTCCCCTGCCCCAGCATTTGGGCTTTCATTGCATCCATTTCAACTTGCAAGTGTTTCAGCCGTTCGTCCTCAGCGCTGTTCCTGACCAAAGTCTCCATGAGAAGTGTCCTTAGCTCCTCCTGCCCTTTGGATAGATTCAGGAGGATTTCCCCGAACCGAGTCTCTTGAGCAAGAAGGTCCGGGTTATCTTGTTGGGCAGCCATTGCTGAAATAAATAGCGAGAAAGGTAAGTGACCTGTCAGAAGGGTACCTGTTATGCAATGATATGTATGACATGCATGTAATGTTTTCAAGGACCTCGCGGGATAAACAAGAAAATTTGTTAGAATTTGGGTCTGGTAGCTTGATTGAAGGAACTGCATATTTGTTGAGAGTCCTTCTTCAAGGGTCAAAGGCTCACCATATCGAGTGGGTCATAGCCCCTGACACCCTTGGCCCGAGGAAAATAAATCCCCTTTTCCCCTTGCTGGATAGTTGATTCATCCTGACCTGCATCACAAGCCCTTGAGGTCCTTGAAATGGATTAGCCTTTATGTGGGATACATGCAATGGTATGATGTCATGATGCATGGGGTAATATGGGTAAACCTTGTTATACGTCCCTATTAAGGACTATAAACAAAACCTGCAAGCAAACTCAGTAAATCCTGTTATGAGTCCTAGTTAAGGACTAAAACGAAACTTAGTAAACCCTATTGTGAGTCCCAATTAAGGACTAAAAACAAACCCTGCAAGTAGTTCATGTGTCAGATAACAAGCATGCAAGTAGTCAAGTACGAAGGCACACAAGTCACACAAGAGAAGCCTTAGAGTTTAGGCCAGCATGAGGTCTAGGTATTACCCTCTTTCAGTTTGTTGGTTCATACCTGTCCTATCAGAAGTAACCGGGTTCTAGAGGATCCCAATATCACTGACTACCCTTAATCGGTCATAACTCCAGCATCGCAATCTTTTCTTGCGGCCAGAACCATCACGAGAGTTTAGCCTCAATGGGCGTATCATACTGCTACTGTTCTATTGGCCAAGTTGGGTCATTTAAGGTTCTAAGGTCGGTTGGTGCTTAATGACTCCTTGGAAGACCCATATTCTCCCCGTTTCAACACGAGGGATATCGGTACAGACCAAGGCGCCACACCAACCTAGCCACTGCTTCACCCATGTCGGTATACGCCGGACAGGTCCCTCACAGCTTATGCTACCTAAACAGGGTATCCCCAGATCCGGGTTAGGATCTATGTAACTCCCATGCAACCCACAAATTTAAAGCAGACAAGTCAACACAATTGAAAACACAGTTATGAACTAACCCTAAGGTACACCTCACTTTAAGTTTAAGTCCCCAGCAGAGTCGCCAGTTCTGTGATCGGTGGATCTGGAACTGACTGTTTAACGCTGGTTCGCAAAATGTCGCGGTAAGCAAGAGTCGCCACCGTCTTTTGTTTTCTCCAACAAGGAAAGGACAAAAGCACAGAAAAATTCCTTATAGAGATTGCTCTCGGTTCGGGAGGTAGGTTATAGAAAGGGAAGGTGTTAGCACCCTTTCTATCCATGGTTATCCATGGGCTCTTAGATACTTGCTCATTTGTGTTTTCAAAAATGGTATGTTTGCTTTTCAACTGTGGGTTTTAAAAAAAGTTTCTTTGAAAATTTCAGTTCGACTCTTGTATCGGTCTTCAAGAGTGTTTGAAAAATTGCTTTCGAAAGCTTTTTAAAAAGGTGTCGGTGTGAAAAGTATTTTTTGATTTGTTTTGAAATTAGAGCAAGTACTTAGAGTCGTCTACCTACCCTAAGGAATTCGTCTGTGTAAATGTCCTTTAAAGTAGTGCCATCCCACCATTGAGAGGTAGGTAGCACCACCGTTGGAGGTGTTCGGGTCAATTCGAGGTTCGGGACATGGTGATCACCGGAGCAATAGGAAGACACCTTAGAAGCTACCCTCATGCCAGGTTCCCGGATCATGAGGACTTACTAAGACATCCTCTACTCGACGATCACCTTTCGAGGCAAGGCAACAGTGAGGTGTACCCTAAGGGTGGTGTGTGATTTGTGTGTCGTTTTCATTTATTTTGTCTTTTCATGTCATAGGTGATCTACGCGTTCGTTTTTATTTTTGTCATTTATTCTTGCATGCCATTATTAACAGTTAAAAAATTGCGAGAAATATAAAGTTCCTAAACTATTACAAAGGCGCGGGTCCACATCGCCAAATTAAAATCCAGGACCCGATTTGACATAAAATAAAGAAATAAAGTGCGAGAAATTAAATTTACACGGCTTAGGGAGAGTTACATCAATATTTAAAAGAAGGAATAAATAAAATGCGCGAAGAGAATAAAATTGAAAGCGAGGGCGTTGGACCCTTTTTAATTAAACTAAATTATGATTATTAAATTAATGAAATTAAAAAGAAAAAGAAATTATTTTTTGAGATTTTGGTATTTATGATTTTAATGAGAATTAAATGGAATTAAAATATTAATTAACCCTAATTCTAGCTATTTTTTAATTTATTAAGAAAATATTGAAATTACCTAAAATTAAACCTAATTAAATTAATTAATTAATGGCAATTTGATTTATAAAAATAACTAATTAAGAATTAATAATTAATATGGTGAAAAAAGGAAAAAAAAGATAAAAAATGCTTGAAACCCTAATTCTACCAATTTTTAGGTTTATTGAAAAATATTAAGTTTAATCCTAGAATTTAAAACTAAGTTAATTAATGAGTTTTATTTACAAAACATTAAAATAAAATATATTTTTTGTTTTTATGACCTTTCTGATTTTTGTTATTTTTATATTTTTATGAAAGTAAATTAATTGAAGAATTTAAAGGAAATTAATTAAACCAAATAAAAATAGAAAATATAAAAGAATAGCAAACCTTGGGGGGTTCTGTCCCCAATTTGGAGGTGTAGCCTTAGCAATTCTAGCCCAATTATGTCAAGGCCTTTTGACTTTTTCAGGATGCCTGTGACTTCGCTGACTAACGCCTAGGGTGTTCTCCACATCTGGGCCTTTAGATTGGTATCACTAAGCGCGTGGCACGCCTGGAGGAGGGACGTATGGTGCACCCAGGAATTGAATCTGCATGGGATCAAGTTAGGAAAAACATTATTGAAAGGGAGGGGGACCTGGGATTCGAACCCAGGTCCTAGGGATTACCAACCAAGTGCCTTGCCAATGGAGCTGTGAGCGCGTTTTGTTAATTATATGACCAACAATAAATATAAGGTAAAACAAGAGTTAGTTGGATTTTAGCGCGAAAATTTAAATCACTCAATCAGGTCTTGCCACTTCATCATCTTCTCCATCGTTTGCATTTTCCTGAAACATAAAAAAGGGTTAGCGGGGGTCTTGCCACTTCAATCAAACAACTGGGTTAGCTTCAGAATGACAAGAACAATACAAAACAAGCATTAGATTTGAAAATTATGGCATGAATGATCAGATGCGATTATGCAAAAAAAATGATACAGTCTTACTTATAACTACCAATTCTTGATGTTTCAAGCTATGATTTTGATTCAGACTCCTTCCTTGAAGCTTCAGGAACACAATAGGATGATTTTTTGGCCTTGAATCGCACTGGAAGATGGTTTTCAGTATTTGAGTTTTTCACAAAAAATGCAAAAGTGGTGATGATGTTCTTGCGCAGCTGGGAGGTCCTTGAACTGTGCAACCTTTGGGGAAATTTTGAAGCTTTGACTTGGCAAATCTTGAAGAATATGGGAGGGCAAATTTTGGGGTACAACACATGGGCTCTTAGTTACTTGTTTATATCACTTGCTTTGCTTTTCCAATTGTTTGAAATGGTGCTTTGTGTGTGGTTTTGAAAGATGTTTTGAAAAGAGGCCATCGTTGTGGCAACCTTTGTAATGATTCTTATTTGAATGTATACAAAGATGTTTTGTCTTTTTGAAAAGATTTCAATGTTTGAAAGTTTGATTTGGGAAAATGTTTTGAAATTGTGTTGTGAAGTGTGTTTGAAAATAGCAAGGATGTTTTTGCAAGCTTTTGATCAAGTAACTAAGAGCTATCTACCCTATTTTACTCAAATATCTTTCCTAATGTTTTTAACCCTTTTAACAATGTTGTTTCACCATTGTATTTGGTGAACAACCTTGTGTTAGGATGTTAAACGGGATAGACGCGGGTCATCGTATAGACTATGATAGCAATTGTGTTAAGTGTATTTGGCAATTTTTGAGGGACTTGATCATTTTGTTTTAGGCAACCAAGATAGCGTCATCGAGGGACTATGATCTTTTGTTTTGTTTTTGTCTTGCCAAAGGACCCAACATGCATACCAAGGCCCATTTTTGAAGGCAACAAGTGGATTGTAACCCTAGGGGTGCAAGTGTGCATTGTGTTTGATTTTCATGCATTTTTGTCTTTGATTAGGTCAAGCTATTTGTTGATTTGGATTTTTGCATACAAACCCTAATTCTCTAATCATGGCATAATTGAAAGCGTAAATTGCGAGAATTAAAGTTCTAAGTTATTACAACATGATTATGGGGATGGGGATACAATTTTGAATGAGGGTATTTGACAAGAAATATAAACCCTAATTTACTATTACATCCAAATTGAATCACAATGCATAAATATTTAAATAGACAATATTTAAATAAACAAAATGAATAAATATCAAATAATATGTATTATGCAAAAAAAAAGTTTTTGTTTATTATGTATGTAAAATATTTAATGTAAAAAAGTATAAAGAAATAAATAAAGAAATGATTAATTTTATTTGTTTTAAGGGTGAAACCCTAATTTCTTTAAGAAAATAAACATATTATATTATTTTTATACAATAAAATATATTAATATATACAAAAATAAAATAAACATAGAAAAAGTATGTTTTAGTATAAATAATAATAAGAATGAAAATGTAATATTTTTTATATTTTTATTCTAGAGTACTTAATAAAATAAAAAGTATATATTTATATATGTATATTAATCAAATTAAATATGTACAATATAAAATAAAATATGTACAAAAAATAAAATATATTTAGGAAAATATTTTTAGTATGAATAAAAATAAAGAACAAAAATAAAAGTATAAATTATATATTATTTTCAAGTTTAAATAAATAATATAAAAGTATTAAAATGTTTTCTATATTAGAAAAAATTAAAATAAAATGCCAAATAAATGTGAAAATAAATATGAAAATATTTTTGAGCATTTTTTATGTTTGGAAATAAATAAACAAAATCAAAAATAAAAACAAAAATGCAAGAATATGAAAATACAAGAAATTGGGCCAGGGGGTGCAAAAATGAAAATGGGAGGTATCAAAAGCAAGCTAGGCCAAGCCCAGCCCAAATCTTCATCTTCAACCTCCAACATTTTGAAAAAACGCGCGCGCCTGTACAAACTTGGGACATCCTGTATACGTGATCTTTTGCAAAAACACACAACATCAAACTTATAGAGAATTTCAAGACGATTCCAACCATATAAACAACTAATCCTAACTCTTAAAGACCAGAGAGAATTTCTCTGGCCCTAAAATCTGACCTAGTTTTTTCAGCATGTTCATGGATGAAATTCTTCTAGCACACTTAATATAAACGAAAACTGAGCATATGTACATCTTCATGGCATTGAACACTACATTTTTTATTCACAAACCTAAGGCTAAATGTTCCTAAATAGAGAGATAGAAAGTGAAGAAAAACCTGTTTCAGTTGGATTCGTGTAGAGCAATGCAGTGCTTCTCACAAGGTTTGAGATGTCTGGTAGCTTGCTTGAACTTCACTTGACCTTTTCCAATAGCTAGCTTGCCTTGAATGTCCTTGAATCAGTCTATAGAACTCAACCTGCACAAGCTCAAAATGAAAATGGTGAACACTGTAAATGGAGTTACAATTGGTATTTGAGGTTTGGGATAGTTTGAGTGAGTTGAATGGAAGGTGTTTGAAACAACTTGGGGCAAAACGCACGAGCCAAATGAGCTATGGAACTCAAGTTGCAGCACCTGCCCTGTTTTGTCAAAGAAATGTGATTTCTGGCTATGGGATGTTTTGGGGCTCAAGCACTTGTGTTTCTATCTCAAAAGGGTGCGAGAAAGGTGTTCAAACTATTTGTGTAAGTTGATCTATGCTGGTTTTCAAGTTCTAAGTATTTGGACAAGTTTCTTATTTTTTAAGCAAGAAAGTGGAAGTGATACGTAACAGGCTTATGCAGGCTATACAACATCCTCTAACCTCTGCTCTTGGCCCCCCTAATCAGTGGGTTTTTTTAGCTGCAAGAGATTTGGTTCTATGCTCAAGGATTGTTGGTTTGACATAAAGCATACTTTTGCAAAAATGGAAGTGTACCTTTTACCATTTAGGGATTAATCTTGTGTATAATTCCCTAAAGACAAAAACAATGTATTATCTCAATGGATTTGTATTAAATTATGGAGTGTGAAGTGGTTTAGAGGCCTGCAAACTAGTGTAAGGCATGCTGACTTGAAAATGCAACTTGTATGAACATGAATTTGCCATGGATGAAAAGTGAGTTTTTGCCAACTTCAAGCTTTCGATTCTCCCTAACCACAAATGTGTTTGAGGAGTTCTTGGACAATTTGGAAATCTTGCAACATTCTCTATAATCCATCTTTAAAATGAAACTTGAGATTTTAAGTGGAACTATGTGAAAAATGGCCAAGAAGATGGGTCAAAATCCTGCCTAAACTAGGGCAAAATTTCACTAAGTTAAAAGTTTTAGGGACCCTTGTTCCAAAAATCATAACTTGAGATCCAAGCTTATTTTGAGAAAACTTTGTGAATAAAAGTTGTAGACTTTGTGGAGTAATACAACTTTCATGTTGGAGGTTTTGTTTGAATCCATTTGAATCATGGTGAAAATGTGGGGCAAAGTTAGGAAAAATTAAGAAAATTTCATAACTTAGAAAAATTCTAAGTTATGAAATTTTTCACTTTCAAACCCTAATTTGCAATTTTGGGTTTCTTGATGAACAAATTTCATAATTTGACACATCTTGATGAAAAATGACCCTTGGCACTTGATTTTGACCAAAAAGTCAAAGTTTGACTTTTCAGTGTACAATCAAATTTTGATCAGTTGACTGAAAAATTCATTTGTCAATCCTATGTATTTGAGATCTTTTGAACTTGTTGAATAGGTAAAGATGATGCCATTGAGTCCTTGAGTCCTTGGTTGAGCTAAATTTGCCATTGGCTAGGTCAAAAAGTCAGAAATTGCCTTTGTACAGTCAAAACCCTAAAAATGACCATTTTGCCCTTTTGGTGATCTGATCAAATTTCTTGTGGAGTTATGGTCCAAACTTGATGAAATGGTTCATATGAGTTCATAATGTTAATGTGGGTCAAAATTTATGAGGTTTGACTACAAATTGGCCACAATTGACTTTTTCCCCAATACAGCTGATTTCTAGGTCAACTGTCCAATTGACTGGGCAAAAATTTGATTCAAGGCTTGAAACTTGGTATGGACAAACTTATGAGTCCAGCATGAAGTATGAAAGTCAATTTGAGCATTGAAGGTCCAAAAATCCTTGTGCAAACTCAAACCCTAGTTTAGGTCATCAATGCAAGGAGATGTCTTGAGCAGAGCAAACCCTAGCTTGATCTTGAGTTCCAAGAGCCTTGTGATAAGAAATGTTGATAAAAAGAGAGGGCAAATTTTGGGGTATAACAGTTGCCCCTGTTCAATCTTCTTGAACCTGAAGAGTTAGATTGGCAAGTTTGCCTTTCGTGACTCGAAGGTAAAAGAGGATTGGACACTAGAGTGCCCGTAAATTTGCACTCGTCCAAAATGTAGCTGAGGGAATGGGCTTAAAGATGCCATTTGGAAATGGTAGAATCTTGATGGAGATGGGCTTAGAGATGCCATCCAAAAATTGTGTGTTGAAAATTAGTAGAATGAACATCAGAATGGTACCCGTATTTGGAACGTATCTGAGCTGTATCTAGAGATTGGATTCGTATGAGCAAGGGAATGGCGTCCGTGTCTGGAGCGTATCCGTACTGTAACTGTATTTGATTCTTGAATGAATATCAGAATGACTGCCGTGTCTGGAGTGTATATGTATTGTATTTGAATCTTGAATGGGCGACAGAGAAACATCTGTGTATGGAGCATCTTCGGGCTGGGGATAAATTCCGAATGAGTGACAGAATAGCAACCGCATCTGGAGCGTATTTGGACTGTTTCTGAAGTTGAGATCTGTATGAGTAGCAGAATGACTTCCGTGTCTGAAGTGTATCCGTACTGTAACTGGGATCTGGGCAAGTGACAAAATGACTTTCGTGTCTGGAGTGCATCTGATCTTGAAGTTGATAGCTGAATCTGAATAAGAAATAGAATGGCCGCCGTGCCTGGAGCGTATCTAGTCTGTATCTGATTGCTGAAGTCTGAATGAGTAATAGAATGACCGCCACGTCTGGGGTGTATCCATACTGTATCTGAACTTGAAATTCTGAATGAGTAATAGAATGACCTCCGTGTCTGGGGGTGTATCCATACTGTATCTGAAATCTCCGAATAGTTGTTAATGATAGCTTTTTAATCTTATCCTGAAAAGGGTAAAATGTTAGCTAAAACACAAAGTCATGTTGCATGATATGTATGATGCAACAAAATGTGTTCCATCAATGTTTATGACATATGAATGTGATGGATGTGCATGTAAGCTGATTAACTGTCTTGCTGAGGAAAATAAATCCTTGATAGCTGAAGATAATGAAATCTTTGACTGCTGTCGGGGAAAGTAAATCCTTGACCGATGCTGGGGATTCCAAAAATCTTTGTTTGTTGAAGATGAGAAAACCTTGCTGATCACTGTTGGGGATAGAAAATCCTTGGCAACCTGCGGGGATTATCAAAACTTTGACAACTTCTGTGGGGATGTGAGAATCCTTCATGACTTTCCTGGGGAAATAAGGAAAAATCCGATGACCTCTACTGGGGAATTAAAACCTGGGAGGCTTCAAATGGAGAAACGGGAACTAGAATCTTCATTCTGTTGGGAAATAACTCTGTGGGGAGAGTGTTTATTATGCCGGGGAAATCGGGAGCTTGGGTTGTATGCCAATCTACTCAGGGTTCCTTGTTTTGTGGAAAACTCTGCTGGTGATGAAAGTTTAGAGTATTCTGGCTCCACTGGGGATCAGGAGTTTTAGAAACTTAACTCTGATGGGACTTTTGAAATTTAACTCCGCTGGGGATATGTACTTCAAGGTTTTAGCTCCGTTGAGGATCTGAATGACATATTGTGAGGGATTTCTTCTGGAATAGCCTAAAGACGTTTTCCTATACTTTCGACCTATCAATAATTATTCTTTCTTATTTTGTTTTATTTGTAAACAATGATTATATTCAAATGCATATGCTCATTTAATAAATCATTGGACGCTTTCAAATAAAACACATGTGTAAAAAGAAAGAAAAGGCAAACAAATTTCTGCACTTCGAAGTATCTTTATATTTAACTTTTGTAAGTATCTTTGTACAAAGGAGACAGACATCCTAGTAAGAGAATGTTGTCAAAAAATTTGAGAAAAATTTTATACAAAAATAAAGATGGCTATGTGTAACAATTCCATGGGGTTCCCATTCTGCTGTAGCCTTCACAACTCTGAGTATCTTGTTCATTCATTGCCTCGTCCACGGATGACTGGATTGATCAGAAGCTTGGAGTTTATCCGTGAAGAGACTGTTCTTTAAAGTGATCCGACGAGACATAGTCATACGCTTTAATTCTCTAACTTTTGCCTGGACCGCCCTTTCGGGTTTTCGATCCACCGGGAAACCCTTTTTTGCCCAAGTCGCCCTTTCGGGTTTTCAACTTGCCGGGTGTACATATTTTTTTATTTATCCCTAATTTTTGCCTGAACCGCCCTTTCGGTTTTTCGATTCACCGGGATGCCCATTTTTTTCCCAAGTCGCCCTTTCGGGTTTTCAACTTGTCGAGTCATTTTATGCGTAGTATCTTTCGACTATGTCTGCGTTTGCAGGGTGCGGCAAGTCATCGCCGTCCATGGTGGTCAGAATCATTGCCCCACCAGAAAAGACGTTCTTGATCACAAATGGTCCTTCGTAAGTAGGAGTCCACTTGCGCCTGGGATCACTTTGCGGTAAGATGATCCGCTTGATTACAAGATCTTCGACTTGATATACCTGACGCCTGACTTTCTTGTTGAAAGCCTTGATCATCCGTTTTTGATATGTTTGACCATGACAAACAGCAGTAATTCACTTCTCGTCGATCAAATTAAGTTGATCAAGTCGGGTCTGAATCCAATCGTCTTCACTTAGACCAACATCCTTCATAATCCTTAAGGAAGGAATCTGAACCTCCATGGGTAAAACAGCCTCCATGCCATATACCAAAGAAAAGGGGGATGCCCCGGTTGAAGTACGCGCCGTGGTACGATATCCGTGCAGAGCAAACAGTAACATCTCATGCCAGTCCTTGTAGGTGACTGTCACTTTCTGAATGATCTTCTTGATATTTTTGTTCGCGTCTTCAACAACACCGTTCATCTTTGGCCGATAGGGAGATGAATTGTGATGTTGAATCTTGAACTGCTCGCACAGGGCGGTGATCACGATGTTGTTCAAATTTGTACCGTTGTCCGTGATGATCCTGTCGGGGATACCATAACGGCATATGAGGTTCTGCTTGATGAAGCGGGCAACCACATTCTTTGTAACGGAGGCGAAGGAAGCTGCTTCGAACCACTTGGTAAAGTAATCAATAGCGACCAAGATGAAGCGATGTCCATTGGATGCCGTGGGCTTGATCTCTCCAATCATGTCAATTCCCCACATCGCGAATGGCCAAGGAGCTGTTAGAACGTTGAGAGGAACTGGAGGAATATGTACCTTGTCAGCATAGACTTGACATTTATGACAAGTACGGGAATGTTGATGACAATCAGCTTCCATGGTAGACCAGTAGTAGTCTGCCCTTAGAATCTTCTTAGCCATCGTATGTCCGCTTAAGTGGGTGCCAAATGTGCCACTATGCATTTCAGTCATGATCAACTCTGCTTCGACCTTGTCCACACAACGAAGTAGAACACAATCATGGCTGCGCTTATATAAAATACCATTGCTCAGGAAGAACTTGGCAGCAAATCTCCTTAATAACTTTTTGTCATTGACGGAAGCTCCTTCAGGGTATTCTCGAGTCTGGAGATACCTTTTGATTTCATGAAACCAGGGTTGTTCCACTACTTCTTCGGTATTAATCTCGTGACAGTGCACAGGTTCGTCCATTCGCTCGATGGTGATTTGGGGAGCCTCATTATCCCAGTTGAGTTTAAACATGGAAGACATTGTGGCCAGAGCATCTGCTAGCTGATTTTCTTCTCGCGGAAAGTGCTCAAAGGTAATCTGCTCAAAATGAGGCAACAATGTCAGGACATGTTCTTTGTATGGGATAAGATTAGGATGTCTAGTGTCCCACTCTCCTTTGATTTGACTGATAACCAAAGCTGAGTCCCCAAATAGGACCAAAGATTTGATTCCCAAGCCAATAGCAGCCTTGAGACCAAAGATACAAGCTTCATATTCGGCCATGTTGTTGGTGCAGCTGAAGCAGAGTCTAGCGGTGAAAGGTGTATGGTAACCTTCAGGAGAAATAAGTACCGCACCGATACCATTTCCAAGTGCATTTGAAGCACCATCAAAGTACAGGGTCCATCGGGATCCTAGTTCAGGTCCGTCATACGGCTCGTTACCTTCAATGTTGTCCAATGTCATGATGTCCTCGTCAGGGAAGTCGAATCTCATAGTTTGGTAATCTTCGACGGCTTGATGAGCTAGATGGTCAGTTAGTACACTCCCCTTTATAGCTTTTTGGGTTGTGTACTGAATATCATATTCAGTCAGGATCATCTGCCATCTAGCGATTCTTCCGGACAAAGCAGGCTTCTCGAAGATATACTTGATCGGATTCATCTTGGAAATCAGCAAATTGGTATGTGTTAACATATACTGCCTTAGCCGGCGAGCAGCCCATACCAAAGCGCAACAAGTTTTCTCGAGCAGTGAGTAGCGAGTCTCACAGTTGGTAAACTTTTTGCTAAGGTAATAAATGGCATGCTCTTTTCGGCCAGACTCGTCATGTTGGCCCAGTACGCACCCCATTGAGTTATCCAAAACAGTCAGATACATGATTAAAGGCCTTCCTTCGACGGGTGGCATCAAGATAAGAGGTTCCAACAAATACTCCTTGATCTTATCAAAAGCAACTTGACAATCATTATTCCATTCAACCACCTGATCTTTCTTCAACAGCTTGAAGATTGATTCACAGGTAGAGGTTAGGTGAGAGATGAACCTTGCAATATAGTTTAAGCGTCCCAAGAAACCTCTAACCTCCTTTTTAGTGTGGGGGGAAGGCATTTCTTGTATAGCTTTGACTTTAGCAGGATCAACCTCAATGCCTTTGTTACTCACGATAAATTCCAAAAGTTTACCAGACCTGACTCCAAAAGTGAACTTGCTAGGGTTCAGTCTGAGCTTATATTCCTTCAATCTGACAAACAACTTTTGTAGATGGTCGAGGTGTTCTTCTTCTGTCTGTGAATGGGCTATCATGTCGTCTACGTAGACTTCAATATCATGATGTATCATATCATGAAACAAAGCTACCATGACTCGCTGATAGGTTGCCCCAACATTCTTCAGTCCGAATGGCATCACTTTATAGCAGAAGGTACCCCACTGTGTAACAAAAGTAGTCTTCTCCATGTCTTTGGAGGCCATTTTGATCTGGTTGTATCCCGAGAATCCATCCATGAAGGAAAATACCTTGTGTTGAGCTATGTTGTCAACCAAGATGTCAATGTGTGGTAGTGGAAAATCATCTTTAGGGCTAGCCCTGTTTAAGTCTCGATAGTCCACACACATTCTGACTTTGCCGTCCTTCTTAGGCACGGGCACAATGTTAGCAACCCATTGTGGATAGGAAGTAACAGCCAGAAAGCCAACATTGAATTGCTTCATCACCTCAGCTTTGATCTTTTCAGACATGTTGGGCCTCATTCGACGGACCTTTTGTTCTATTGGTGGACAGTCTTCTCTTGTAGAGAGACGGTGAACCACAATATCTGTGTCGAGTCCTGGCATGTCTTCGTAGGACCAGGCGAAGATTTCAACATATTCATTCAACAACTGCACTAAGCGCTCTTTGACACTTGGCTCCAGGTTTGCACCCACTTTTACCTCTTTCTTGTCTTCCTCTGTTCCCAAATTGATAGTCTCTAGCAACTCTTCATGGGGCAGAATAGCCCTTTCCTCTTGTTGCAAAAGTCTAGCTAACTCTCCAGGCACTTCACAGTCTTCATCACCTTCGTACTCAGCATGATTGACCAAATATTCAGAGTCACTGAAGGCCAAAGCAGAATAGTCACCCATGGAATCTGGAGTGGATGGGTACCTGCATTTTGTGAGTGTGGGTGTGTGTAAGGGATAGCCATCCTTAAACAAAGCAAAATGTAAAAGGAAAGAAAATGAACACAACAGTTTATAGATGAAAACGCCCAATGATTCATTAAAAATGGCATATGATAATGAAGAAATCAAGCCCTTACAAATGGACCTATATGCCCCGGGAAAGACATAAGGCAAAAAGAGAGTGTACGAATTGTTTAATTATTACATACCAAAATAGGAAATTGTTTAAAGATAAATTACTGATTGATGAAAGTGATGGGAACGAAGTCTTTCGCCTCCCAATTGCTTAATCCTCCTTCAACGGTTGGAAAGATCCAATCTTCAAAGTTGTTTTCTTCATCGTCATCTTCTAAGGCATTAATTCCATGGTGAGTGATTTTTAAGGGTGGTCCTCTAGTCCAGGAGCGACGCACAGCTTTCTGGCTAGCAGCAGTGAAACCTAGTCCGAACTTGTCTGTCTTGTGAGAAAACTCAGGCAGTTTCCCCCACACCGTACTCCTTCCTTCTTTGATTACAGCCTCTGCATCTTTGAGGGATGCCATCCTAGACACAGGCTCGAAAATGATAGGCACGCCAGTCATTGTCTTTGCAACTGCGACTTCAGGAGAAACCTCTTCGAAGTGTTGGAAAGGAGTTTCTATGAATTCTCCATCTAGCTCCACATAGCGGAAGGAGTTAAGGTGACTTATCATATACTCTTCCTCCCCATGAACCATTATGATCTTACCCGGAACTAGATACTTTAGCATTTGGTGTAGAGAGGAAGTGACTGCCCCAGCGTTGTGGATCCATGGCCTTCCCAACAAGCATGAATATGAAGGACGGATGTCCATCACATAAAATGTAGAGTTGAAAATTTCTGTACCCACTTTGATCGGAATGTCCACTTCTCCGTGAACCATTCTCTTAGAACCGTCGAAGGCTCTAACAACGATGTTACTGGGCTTTAGGGTCAAACCTTCGCAGTCCAATCTGTCCAACACCTTATTTGGTAGAACATTTAAGGATGAACCGGTATCTACCAGAACATGAGCAAGTGTGGTCCCTTTGCACTCTACCGAGACATGCAGTACATCGTTATGCTTTCTTCCTTTAGGGGTCAAATCACCATCAGAAAAACCAAGACCATTATTGGCAGTAAGGCTATCCACGCACTCTTGAAACTGGTCGGCAGAAGTTTCTTGAGGCACGTGTGCCGTCTTTACAAATTTGATCAAGGCCTTGGCATGAGCCTCAGAGCAGAGTAAGAGAGCCAACATGGAGATTTTGGAAGGGGTTTGCCCTAGCTGCTCCACGATGTCGTAGTCACTCTTCTTGATTATCTTTAAGATTTCTTCCATCTCTTTTTGGGTGGTCTCGGGGATAACCACAGTCTGAGCCTTCATCCTGACAAGCGCTTCTTGTATCCCCTTACACTTATTGGCAATAATATCAGAGGATCTAGCTTCGGGTGCATCAACTTCTTCAATTACCGGGCTTTGCACAGATGGCTTGACAGGCAGAGAAACTCTCGAGGGTCCGAAGACTGCTCGTGGGGGAGCAATCTCCGGAGAGAAGATCCTTCCGCTGCGAGTTATCTTGCTTGTTCCTGCAATATTCCCTATATCAGGGGTTTCATCATCGGAATCCTCTTGGATTGATTCAATCTTCTTGATACCATGGTAGAAGATTTCTCCTCCATAGTTCCATGATATCGTCTTGTTAGATTTATACGGGATAGGACCCGACATGGTAATTTTCAACGGCACAAACTTAGGATCAGGCGTAATCTTAACAGGCCTTTTGCAGGTCTTGGAAAGATCGTCGGAGATGGTTATTATAGCAATGTCATTGGTTGGAGTATCAAAAGTAATAGGAGTAACATGAGTGATAGTATCAACAGGAGTCTTTTGAAAGAGGATCTCTTGGGTATCCATCAGGCGTTGGATGCCTGATTTCAACAGTGGACAGTCAGCTTGCAAGTTTGAACAGAAGTAACAGTCCTTTGCATAGCCTGGAAATATTCCGGCTTTCATCAAATTCACCTTAATCATTGGTAACGGAGTCAAAAGGTCATCCACAGTGGTAACATGAAGATCTTCCACAATGGCATGGACATTATGGCCGTGCTTGGGCATTGGGGTAGAAATAACATTCGCCTTTTCGGGCGCATCGAATTCTACCTCCTTGGCATCTATTAAGTCTTGGATCTTGTTTTTAAGAGCCCAACAGTTGTTGGTATCATGCCCTACACTGTCCGAGTGGTATGCACATTTTGCATTGGAGTGATAATAAGGAGAAAAGGTATTGGGGTTTTTCGGCGCTTATTTCAAGTTGGTAAGGTTCAGCTTTAACAAATGAGGGAGGACATGAGCCGGTGTCATATTGATTCGGGTGAATTGCCGTTGTGGCCTTTCTACCCTTTGCTGATTAGCTCTTGGTTGATTGCTGCGAGGTTGATCGGTTGAGGAGTTTTGGATCATAACAACCCCCACCGCTGGTCGGCACTCTGTTCTCCCTTGGTTTCTTTGGGTATGAACAACAGAAACTTCCTTCTTAGCTGGGAAGGTCTTCTTAATAGCAGTGGAAGTGGAGACATCCTTCTGAATTTTACCACTTTTAATGCCAGCTTCGACCCTTTCACCGATCAGAATTAATTCAGTGAACCCTGCAAATGAGCTCCCGATCAAGTGATTGAAGAACGGACCAGATAGAGTCCCTAAAAACATGTCAACCAGCTCTCTATTCGACAATGGTGGCTGCACCCTTCCAGCCAAATCACGCCACTTATGGGCATACTCCTTAAATCCCTCATTAGAGACCATACCCATACTCTGTAGTTGAGTACGAGTAGGCACTAAATTTGCGTTGTATTGGTATTGTCGGTAGAACCCAGCAGCCAAGTCTTCCCAGTTATGAACATCAGATCTCTCAAGTTGATAGAACCAGTCCAATTGCGTGCCTGACAAACTATCTTGAAAAAAGTGGACCCAAAGATCCTTATCAGAGGAGTGAGGTTGGATCTTTCTGACGTAAGATCTCAGATGCATCTTTGGACAGGACAAACCGTCATACTTAACAAATGTAGGTACTTTGAACTTGGGAGGAATGACGATCCCAGCAACCAACCCTAGTTCTTCGAAATCTAAACCAGGTACCCTTTACAACTCCATGGCCGCCAACTGATCCTCAAGATTTTTATACTTATCATCCGCCGGGGGATATTGTTGTTCGGAGTAATCTTCGTCCTCTTCCTCTTCTTCTTCTTCAGCTTCGGATTCAGAGGGCATTACGACTCCTTTTCCTTTACCAACCCCTTTGTCAGACGTCGAGGGAAATTCCAGAACTCTCCTAGCCTGATGCTCAAATCTCCTTCCCATAGTGGCTACCCTAACTCTTTTCTTTTTCTTCCTTTCTAGTTCCTTCTCTTTCTCTAACAGTGCTTTTAAGTCCTCTTGACCCTTTACTAAGGTCATGAGGAGTTGCTGGAATTGCGAATTATGTGCTTGCAGATCTTTAACAGTCTGCTCCAAATCCATCTTGCTGAAATAAACAGCAGAAAGATAAGGAAACCTGGTGTGAAGACCTGTTTATGCATATGATGAATGATATGTTATTCATGTAATGCATTCAAGGATTCAGAAATTCAAATTTGTTGCAAACAAAAAGAAACGCACGTCATATTAATAAGAAGAAATTTGTTAGTACATAAATGCCCCATGGGCGAAATATTACAAAATTCTTAATGTAAAAAGACATTGCGCATCCTCTTTGGTGCGATGTAAGTGTTGAGAGTCTCCTCTTCGTGAAGTCGGCGGGTAAGCTCTAAAACCTTCTTCTCACTGGCATAGAAGCTAGCTTCAAAAGTATTTCGCTCTTCCTTGAGTTGTATCCAACTCTTTTGTAATTCTCCTAATGATGTTGGCATGTCAGGATGTAGGAGGGTGTATAGAACTTCTCCTTCCATAACAGGCTCTTTGATCACGGGGAGAATGTGAGGGTAAGGCATCATAAGACTTTGGGCACGGGTTCGTACCCACTTGAGATAAGGCTCAAGGGGGATGGAATTCTTGTGCCCCAGTGTCTTACTATCAACTTTGTTGGGCATCCTCCAAGCTCTGATAAACCTTTGTCGAAGTCCTTGAGTGTTATTGTCAAAGTCAAAAACCAAGTCAGGGATCAGCATATCATGAGGACCATCTCTCTGGGCATATCAAAACTGCCTTAGAGCTAAACAGGGGTTGTAGGTGATGCCTCCCCTAATGCCAAGTAATGGGACATTAGGGAATTCCTCACAACGATCAATGATGATGACATTTTCTCTGGACCGAGAACACCAATGAACATCAGAATGTGTGAGGGTCATTAACCGTTGCGACCACCTTAAACCCTGCTCATTCTTCAAAACTGTTTGGGGAAGGTGGGAAATAAACCACCTTGCTAAGAGAGGAGTACAACACATGAGAACACCTCTTTTCCTCATTGTTCGTGTGTGAAATGAGTGTAGGATGTCCCCAAGCAATGTAGGTACAGGATTCCGAGACATGAAAATCTTAACGGCATTCACATCTATAAGTTGATCAGGGTTTGGGAACAAGACCAACCCATAGATAAGAAGTGCTACAATCTCCTCAAAAGCTTGCAGATCTAGAGAATTCCAGCAGTCTTGTGCCCTCTCAAACAGAAACTTTGCCAAGAAACCCTTGACACCACTTCTGGTTTCCCAATGACCTTTGATATCAGATGGTTGCAAGTCTAAGGCTTGAGCAACATCTTCAGGATTTGGTTCTCTTTCCGTACCGTTGTAGGGTAGTTGATGGAGAATAGGAATCCTCAAGATTTGAGAAAATTCCTCCAAAGTAGGTACTAGTTGGTAATCAGGGAATGTGAAACAGTGGTGTAGGGGGTCAAAGAACTGGAAGAGAACTTTCACCATGTCTTCTTCAATGTTGGAGTTGATCAAGTTGAGAAGTCTACCATGTCTTTCACTGAAGAGAGAATTCTCTGGAATCTTGGAAGTAAGCTCTTTGAGTTGAGGAGGGATTCTCACAAGGTTGACTTGAATTGTTTTCCTGCGAAGAGATTCCATGACCTACAAAACAAGAACAAAGATGAAGATCCAAACCCTTAAAATGGTTAGTGGATGCATATGATGCTTTATGATGTTCATGATGTATGCACAAGCATATGTACAAACAAGTCACACAAGATCCTAGTTTCAAGCTTGTATGAGGTTTCATAGGTAAGTACCCTCTTGAAGTTAGTTGGCTCAACCTGTCCTATAAATAGTAACCGGGTTCTAAGGGGCTCAATATCACTGAATTATTTTCTGTGTTCATTGTTTTAGTTTAGCCACTTAACTGGCGACCGAAATATTCCAAGAAAACAACCCTCAATGAGTATAGTATCGAGTATCTACCAACTTCGGACTGCACCAAAGCCGGTCATCTCACTACCCCTAAAAAAAGGCTAAGATGGTCAAGTAAGGTTCTAAGAGTTCATTAGTGCTTCATGACATCACTCAGCGGCCCCGTATTCTCTTTGATTGACTCAAAGGCTACCGGTACTCACAAATATGTCACACTAATATAGCTATTGCTTCAACCATGTCGATATACCCCGCACAGTTTCCACAATGTATTGCTATTTACCTATGAATGTTTCCCAAAAATCCGGGTGGAGGATTCAAACCCAAACAAGAGAACTAAATGTAAAGCAATCAAAGCAAACAAGATAATCATGCAAAAGTGATCTAAACCCTAAGGTTACTCCATTTTTCCTTATCTCCCCAGCAGAGTCGCCAGTTCTGTGGTACGGTGGGAGAACTGACTTGAGGTTTTGCGTTTGTATTTGAAAATGTTTTGGTTTAGCAAGAGTCGCCACCGACTTTTTATTTTATCCTAAGGAAAGGTCAAAAAGCACAGGAAAGACCTTTGAGATGTTTTCTTGGGTTCGGGGAGTAGATTATGAAAAGGTAAGGTGCAAGCACCCTTTTCATCCATGGTTATCCATGGGCTCTTAGTTACTTGTTTAGATCACTTGCTTTGCTTTTCCAATTGTTTGAAATGGTGCTTTGTGTGTGGTTTTGAAAGTTGTTTTGAAAAGAGGCCATCGTTGTGGCAACCTTTGTAATGATTCTTGTTTGAATGTATACAAAGATGTTTTGTCTTTTTGAAAAGATTTCAATGTTTGAAAGTTAGATTTGGGAAAATGTTTGAAATTGTGTTGTGAAGTGTGTTTGAAAATAGCAAGGATGTTTTTGCAAGCTTTTGATCAAGTAACTAAGAGCTATCTACCCTATTTTACTCAAAGATCTTTCCTAATGTTTTTAACCCTTTTAACAGTGTTGTTTCACCATTGTATTTGGTGAACAACCTTGTGTTAGGATGTTAAATGGGACAGGCGCGGGTCATCATATAGACTATGATAGAAATTGTGTTAAGTGTCTTTGGAAATTTTTGAGGGACTTGATCATTTTGTTTTAGGCAACCAAGATAGAGTCATATAGGGACTATGATCTTTTGCTTTGTTTTTGTCTTGCCAAAGGACCCAACATGCATACCATGGCCCATTTTTGAAGGCAACAAGTGGATTGTAACCCTAGGGGTGCAAGTGTGCATTGTGTTTGATTTTCATGCATTTTTGTCTTTGATTAGGTCAAGCTATTTGTTGATTTGGATTTTTGCATACAAACCTTAATTCTCTAATCATGGCATAATTGAAAGCGTAAATTGCGAGAATTAAAGTTCTAAGCTATTACAACATGATTATGGGGATGTGGGTACAATTTTGAATGGGGGTATTTGACAAGTTATATAAACCCTAATTTACTATTACATCCAAATTGAATCACAATACATAAATATTTAAATGGACAATATTTAAATAAACAAAATGAATAAATATCAAATAATATGTATTATGCAAAAAAAAGGTTTTTGTTTATTATGTATGTAAAATATTTAATGTAAAAAAGTATAAAGAAATAAATAAAGAAAGGATTAATTTTATTTGTTTTAAGGGTGAAACCCTAATTTCTTTAAGAAAATAAACATATTATATTATTTATATACAATAAAATATATTAATATATACAAAAATAAAATATACTTAGAAAAAGTATTTTTTAGTATAAATAATAATAAGAATGAAAATGTAATATTTTTTATATTTTTATTCTAGAGTACTTAATAAAATAAAAAGTATATATTTATATATGTATATTAATCAAATTAAATATGTACAATATAAAATAAAATATGTACAAAAAATAAAATATATTTAGGAAAATATTTTTAGCATGAATAAAAATAAAGAACAAAAATAAAAGTATAAATTATATATTATTTTCAAATTTAAATAAATAATCTAAAAGTATTAAAATGTTTTCTATATTAGAAAAAATTAAAATAAAATGCCAAATAAATGTGAAAAAAATCTGAAAATATTTTTGAGCATTTTTTATGTTTGGAAATAAATAAACAAAATCAAAAATAAAAACAAAAATGCAAGAATATGAAAATACAAGAAATTGGGCCAGGGGTGCAAAAATGAAAATGGGAGGTATCTAAAGCAAGCCAGGCCAAGCCCAGCCCAAATCTTCATCTTCAACCTCCAGCATTAACGCGCGCGCCTGTACAAACTTGGGACATCCTGTATACGTGATCTTTTGCAAAAACACACAACATCAAACTTATAGAGAATTTCAAGACGATTCCAACCATATAAACAACTAATCCTAACTCTCAAAGACCAGAGAGAATTTCTCTGGCCCTAAAATCTGACCTAGTTTTTTCAGCATGTTCATGGATGAAATTCTTCTAGCACACTTAATATAAACGAAAACTGAGCATATGTACATCTTCATGGCATTGAACACTACATTTTTTATTCACAAACCTAAGGCTAAATGTTCCTAAATAGAGAGATAGAAAGTGAAGAAAAACCTGTTTCAGTTGGATTCGTGTAGAGCAATGCAGTGCTTCTCACAAGGTTTGAGATGTCTGGTAGCTTGCTTGAACTTCACTTGACCTTTTCCAATAGCTAGCTTGCCTTGAATGTCCTTGAATCAGTCTATAGAACTCAACCTGCACAAGCTCAAAATGAAAATGGTGAACACTGTAAATGGAGTTACAGTTGGTATTTGAGGTTTGGGATAGTTTGAGTTCGTTGAATGGAAGGTGTTTGAAACAACTTGGGGCAAAACGCACGAGCCAAATGAGCTATGGAACTCAAGTTGCAGCACCTGCCCTGTTTTGCCAAAGAAATGTGATTTCTGGCTATGGGTTATTTTGAGGCTCAAGCACTCGTGTTTCTAGCTCAAAAGGGTGTGAGAAAGGTGTTCAAACTATTTGTGTAAGTTGATCTATGCTAGTTTTCAAGTTCTAAGGATTTGGACAAGTTTCTTGTTTTTGAAGCAAGAAAGTGGAAGTGATATGTAACAGGCTTATGCAGGCTATACAACATCCTCTAACCTCTGCTCTTGGCCCCCCTAATCAGTGGATTTGTTTATCTGCAAGAGATTTGGTTCTATGCTCAAGGATTGTTTGTTTGACATAATGCATACTTTTGCAAAAATGGAAATGTGCCTTTTACCATTTAGGGATTAATCTTGTGTATAATGCCCTAAAGACCAAAACAATGTATTAACTCAATGGATTTGCATTAAATTATGGAGTGTGAAGTGGTTTAGAGGCCTAAAAACTAGTGTAAGGCATGCTGACTTGAAAATGCAACTTGTATGAACATGAATTCGCCATGGATGAAAAGGGAGTTTTTGCCAACTTCAAGCTTTTGATTCTCCCTAACCACAAATGTGTTTGAGGAGTTCTTGGACAACTTGGAAAGCTTGCAACATGATATATAATCCATCTTTGAAATGCAACTTGAGATTCCAAGTGGAACTATGTGAAAAATGGCCAAGAAGATAGGTCAAAATCCTGCCTAAACTAGGGCAAAATTTCACTAAGTTAAAAGTTTTAGGGACCCTTGTTCCAAAAATCATAACTTGGTATACAAGCTTATTTTGAGAAAACTTTGTGAATAAAAGTTGTAGACTTTGTGAAGGACTACAACTTTTATTTTGGAGGTTTTGTTTGAATCCATTTGCATCATGGTGAAAATGTGGGGCAAAGTTAGGAAAAATTAAGAAAATTTCATAACTTAGAAAAATTCTGTTATGAAAATTTTCACTTTCAAACCCTAATTTGCAATTTTGGGTTTCTTGATGAACAAGTTTCATAATTTGACACATCTTGACGAAAAATGACCCTTGGCACTTGATTTTGACCAAAAAGTCAAAGTTTGACTTTTCAGTGTACAATCAAATTTTAATCAGTTTACTGAAAAATTCATCTGTCAATCCTATGCATTTGAGATATTTTGAACTTGTTGAATAGGTCAAGATGATGCCATTGAGTCCTTGAGTCATTGGTTGAGCTTAATTTGCCATTGGCTAGGTCAAAAAGTCAGAAATTGCCTTTGTACAGTCAAAACCCTAAAAATGACCATTTTGCCCTTTTGGTGATCTGATAAAATTTCTTGTGTAGTTGTGGTCCAAACTTGATCAAATGGTTCATATGAGTTCATAATGTTAATGTGGGTCAAAATTTATGAGGTTTGACTGCAAATTGGCCACAGTTGACTTTTTCCCCAATACAGCTGATTTTTAGGTCAACTGTCCAATTGACTGGACAAAAATTTGATTCAAGGCTTGAAACTTGGTATGGACAAACTTATGAGTCCAATATGAAGTATGAAAGTCAATTTGAGCATTGAAGGTTCAAAAATCCTTGTGCAAACTCAAACCCTATTTTAGGTCATCAGTGCTAGGAGATGTCTTGAGTAGAGCAAACCCTAGCTGATCTTGAGTTCCGAGAGCCTTGTGATAAGAAATGTTGATAAAAAGAGAGGGAAAATTTTGGGGTACAACAGTTGCCCCTGTTCAATCTTCTTGAACCTGAAGAGTTAGATTGGCAAGTTTGCCTTTCGTGACTCGAAGGTAAAAGAGGATTAGACACTAGAGTGCCCGTAAATTTGCACTCGTCCAAAATGTAGCTGAGGGAATGGGCTTAAAGATGCCATTTGGAAATGGTAGAATCTTGCTGGAGATGGGCTTAGAGATGCCATCCAAAACTTGTTTGTTGAAAATTAGTAGAATGAACATCAGAATGGTACCCGTATTTGGAACGTATCTGAGTTGTATCTAGAGATTGGATTCGTATGAGCAAGGGAATGGCGTCCATGTTGGAGCGTATCCGTACTGTAACTGTATTTGATTCTTGAATGAATATCAGAATGACTGCTGTGTCTGGAGTGTATCTGTATTGTATCTGAATCTTGAATGGGCAACAGAGAAACATCTGTGTATGGAGCATCTCAGGGCTGGGGATAAATTCCGAATGAGTGACAGAATAACAACCGCGTTTGGAGCGTATTTGGACTGTTTCTGAAGTTGAGATCTGTATGAGTAGCAGAATGACTTCCATGTCTGGAGTGTATCCGTACTGTAACTGGGATCTGGGCAAGTGACAGAATGACTTCCGTGTCTGGAGTGCATCTGATCTTGAAGTTGATAGTTAAATCTGAATGAGAAATAGAATGGTCACCGTGTCTGGAGCGTATCTAGTCTGTATCTGATTGCTGAAGTCTGAATGAGTAATAGAATGACCACCACGTCTGGGGTGTATCCATATTGTATCTGAACTTGAAATTCTGAATGAGTAATAGAATGACCGTCGTGTCTGGGGGTGTATCCATACTGTATCTGAAATCTATGAATAGTTGTTAACGATAGCTTTTTAATCTTATCCTGAAAAGGGTAAAATGTTAGCTAAAACACAAAGTTTTGTTGCATGATATGTATGATGCAATAAAATGTGTTCCATCAATGTTTATGACATATGAATGTGATGGATGTGCATGTAAGCTGATTAGCTTTCTTGCTTAGGAAAATAAATTCTTGATAGCTGAAGATAATGAAATCTTTGACTGTTGTCGGGGAAAGTAAATCCTTGACCGATGCTGGGGATTCCAAAAATCTTTGTTTGTTGAAGATGAGAAAACCTTGCTGATCACTGTTGGGGATAGAAAATCCTTGGCAACCTGCGGGGATTATCAAAACTTTGACAACTTCTGTGGGGATGTGAGAATCCTTCATGACTTTCCTGGGGAAATAAGGAAAAATCCGACGACCTCTACTGGGGAATTAAAACATGGGAGGCTTCAAATAAAGAAACGGGAACTAGAATCTTCATTATGTTGGGAAATAACTCTGTGGGGAGAGTGTTTATTATGCCGGGGAAATCGGGAGTTTGGGTTGTATGACAATCTACTGGGGGTTCCTTGTTTTGTGGAAAACTCTGCTGGTGATGAAAGTTTAGAGTATTCTGGCTCCACTGGGGATCGGGAGTTTTAGAAACTTAACTCTGATGGGAATTTTGAAATTTAACTCCGCTGGGGATATGTACTTCAAGGTTTTAGCTCCGTTGAGGATCTGAATGACATATTGTGGGGGATTTCTTCTGGAATAGCCTAAAGATGTTTTCCTATACTTTCGACCTATCAGTAATTATTCTTTCTTATTTTGTTTTATTTGTAAACAGTGATTATATTCAAATGCATATGCTCATTTAATAAATTATTGGACGCTTTCAAATAAAACACATGTGTAAAAAGAAATAAAAGGCAAACAAATTTCTGCACATCGAAGTATCTTTGTATTTAACTTTTGTAAGTATCTTTGTACAAAGGAGACAGACATCCTAGTAAGAGAATGTTGTCAAACAATTTGAGAAAATTTTAATACAAAAAGAAAGATGGCTATGTGTAACAATTCCATGGGGTTCCCATTCTGTTGTAGCCTTCACAACTCTGAGTATCCTATTCATTCATTGCCTCGTCCGCGGATGACTGGATTGATCAGAAGCTTGGAGTTTGTCCGTGAAGAGACTGTTATTTAAAGTGATCCGACGAGACATAATCATACGCTTTAATTCCCTAACTTTTTCCTGGACCGCCCTTTCGGGTTTTCGATCCACCGGGAAACCCTTTTTTGCCCAAGTAGCCCTTTCGGGTTTTCAACTTGCCGGGTGTACAGATTTTTTTATTTATCCCTAATTTTTTCCTGAACCACCCTTTCGGGTTTTCGATTCACCGGATGCCCATTTTTTGCCCAAGCCGCCCTTTCGGGTTTTCAACTTGTCGGGTCATTTTATGCGTAGTATCTTTTGACTATGTCGGCGTTTGCAGGGTGCGGCAAGTCGTCATCGTCCATGGTGGTCAGAATCATTGCGCCACCAGAAAAGATGTTCTTGATCACAAATGGTCCTTCATAAGTAGGAGTCCACTTTCCCCTGGGATCACTTTGCGGTAAGATGATCTGCTTGATTACAAGATCTCCGACTTGATATACCTGACGCCTGACTTTCTTCTTGAAAGCCTTGATCATCCGTTTTTGATACGTCTGACCATGACAAACAGCAGTAAGTCGCTTCTCGTTGATCAAATTAAGTTGATCAAGCCGGGTGTGAATCCAATCGTCTTCACTTAGACCAACATCCTTCATAATCCTTAAGGAAGGAATCTTAACCTCCATGGGTAAAACAGCCTCCATGCCACATACCAAAGAAAAGGGGGTTGTCCCGGTTGAAGTACGCGCCGTGGTACGATATCCGTGCAGAACAAACAGTAACATCTCATGCCAGTCCTTGTAGGTGATTGTCATTTTCTGAATGATCTTCTTGATATTTTTGTTCACGGCTTCAATAGCACCGTTCATCTTTGGCCGATAGGGAGATTAATTGTGATGTTGAATCTTGAACTGCTCGCACAGGACGTTGATCATGGTGTTGTTCAAATTTGTACCGTTATTCGTGATGATCCTGTCGGGGATACCATACCGGCATATAAGGTTCTGCTTGATGAAGCGATCAACCACATTCTTTGTAACGGAGGAGAAGGAAGCTGCTTCGACCCACTTGGTAAAGTAATAAATAGCGACCAAGATGAAGCGATGTCCATTGGATGTCGTGGGCTTGATCTCTCCAATCATGTCAATTCCCCATATCGCAAATGGCGAAGGAGCTGTTAGAACATTGAGAGGAACTGGAGGAATATGTACCTTGTCAGCATAGACTTGACATTTGTGACAAGTACGAGAATGTTGATGACAATCAGCTTCCATGGTAGACCAGTAGTAGCCTGCCCTTAGAATCTTCTTAGCCATCATATGTCCGCTTATGTGGGTGCCAAATGTGCCACTATGTATTTTAGTCATGATCAACTCTGCTTCGAACTTGTCCACACAATGAAGTAGAACACAATCATGGTTGCGCTTATATAAAATACCATTGCTCAGGAAGAACTTGGCAGCAAATCTCCTTAAGAACTTTTTGTCATTGACGGAAGCTCCTTCAGGGTATTCTCGAGTCAGGAGATACCTTTTGATTTCATGAAACCAGGGTTGTTCCTCTACTTCTTCGGTATTAATCTCGTGACAATGAGCAGGTTCATCCATTCGCTCGATGGTGATTTGGGGAGCCTCATTATCCCAGTTGAGTTTAAACATGGAAGACATTGTGGCCAGAGCATTTGCTAGCTAATTTTCTTCTCGCGGGAAGTGCTCAAAGGTAATCTGCTCGAAATGAGGCAACAATGTCAGGACATGTTCTTTGTATGGGATAAGATTAGGATGTCTAGTGTCCCACTCTCCTTTGATTTGACTGATAACCAAAGCTGAGTCCCCAAATACGACCAAAGATTTGATTCCCAAGCCAATAGCAGCCTTGAGACCAAAGATACAAGCTTCATATTCGGCCATGTTGTTGGTGCAGCTGAAGCAGAGTCTAGCGGTGAAAGGTGTATGGCAACCTTCAGGAGAAATAAGTACCGCACTGATACCGTTGCCAAGTGCATTTGAAGCACCATCAAAGTACAGGGTCCATCAGGATTCTTGTTCAGGTCCGTCAAATGGTTTGTTACCTTCAATGTTGTCCAATGTCATGATGTCCTCGTCAGGGAAGTCGAATCTCATAGTTTGGTAATCTTCAACGGCTTGATGAGCTAGATGGTCAGCTAGTACACTCCCCTTTATAGCTTTTTGGGTTGTGTACTGAATATCATATTCAGTCAGGATCATCTGCCATCTAGCGATTCTTCCGGACAAAGCAGGCTTCTCGAAGATATACTTGATCGGATCCATCTTGGAAATAAGCAAACTGGTATGTGTCAACATATACTGCCTTAGCCGGCGAGCAGCCCATACCAAAGCGCAACAAGTTTTCTCGAGCAGTGAGTAGCGAGTCTCACAGTCGGTAAACTTTTTGCTAAGGTAATAAATGGCATGCTCTTTTCGGCCAGACTCGTCATGTTGGCCCAGTACGCACCCCATTGAGTTATCCAAAACAGTCAGATACATGATTAAAGGCCTTATTTTAACGGGTGGCATCAAGATAGGAGGTTCCAGCAAATACTCCTTGATCTTATCAAAAGCAACTTGACAATCATTATTCCATTCAACCACCTGATCTTTCTTCAAAAGCTTGAAGATTGGTTCACAGGTAGAGGTTAGGTGAGATATGAACCTTGCAATATAGTTTAAGCGTCCCAAGAAACTTCTAACCTCCTTTTCAGTGCGGGGGGCAGGCATTTCTTGTATAGCTTTGACTTTAGCAGGATCAACCTCAATGCCTTTGTTACTGACGATAAATCCTAAAATAAAATATACAATAAACATATTATATTATTTTTATACAATAAAATATATTAATATATACAAAAATAAAATATACTTAGAAAAAGTATTTTTTAGTATAAATAATAATAAGAATGAAAATGTAATATTTTTTATATTTTTATTCTAGAGTACTTAATAAAATAAAAAGTATATATTTATATATGTATATTAATCAAATTAAATATGTACAAAAAATAAAATATATTTAGGAAAATATTTTTAGCATGAATAAAAATAAAGAACAAAAATAAAAGTAGAAATTATATATTATTTTCAAGTTTAAATAAATAATATAAAAGTATTAAAATGTTTTCTATATTAGAAAAAATTAAAATAAAATGCCAAATAAATGTGGAAAAAATATGAAAATATTTTTGAGCATTTTTTATATTTGGAAATAAATAAACAAAATCAAAAATAAAAACAAAAATGCAAGAATATGAAAATACAAGAAATTGGGCCAAGGGGTGCAAAAATGAAAATGGGAGGTATCAAAAGCAAGCCGGGCCAAGCCCAGCCCAAATCTTCATCTTCAACCTCCAGCATTTTGAAAAAACGCGTGCGCCTGTACAAACTTGGGACATCCTGTATACATGATCTTTTGCAAAAACACACACCATCAAACTTGTAGAGAATTTCAAGATGATTCCAACCATATAAACAACTAATCCTAACTCTCAAAGACCAAAGAGAATTTCTCTGGCCCTAAAATCTGACCTAGTTTTTTCAGCATGTTCATGGATGAAATTCTTCTAGCACACTTAATATAAATGAAAATTGAGCATATGTACAACTTCATGGCATTGAACACTACATTTTTTATTCACAAACCTAAGGCTAAATGTTCCTAAATAGAGAGATAGAAAGTGAAGAAAAACCTGTTTCAGTTGGATTCGTGTAGAGCAATGCAGTGCTTCTCAACAAGGTTTGAGATGTCTTGTAGCATGCTTGAACTTCACTTGACCTTTTCCAATAGCTAGCTTGCCTTGAATGTCCTTGAATTAGTCTATAGAACTCAACCTGCACAAGCTCAAAATGAAAATGGTGAACACTGTAAATGGAGTTACAATTGGTATTTGAGGTTTCAGATAGTTTGAGTGAGTTGAATGGAAGGTGTTTGAAACAACTTGGGGAAAAACGCACGAGTCAAATGAGCTATGGAACTCAAGTTGCAGCACCTGCCGTGTTTTGCCAAAGAAATGTAATTTCTAGCTATGGGATGTTTTGGGGCTCAAGCACTCGTGTTTCTATCTCAAAAGGGTGTGAGAAAGGTGTTCAAACTATTTGTGTAAGTTGATCTATGCTGGTTTTCAAGTTCTAAGGATTTGGACAAGTTTCTTATTTTTGAAGCAAGAAAGTGGAAGTGATATGTAACAGGCTTTTGCAGGCTATACAACATCCTCTAACCTTTGCTCTTGCCCCCCCCCCCTAATCAGTGGATTTTTTTAGCTGCAAGAGATTTGGTTCTATGCTCAAGGATTGTTGGTTTGACATAAAGCATACTTTTGCAAAAATGGAAATGTGCCTTTTACCATTTAGGGATTAATCTTGTGTATAATGCCCTAGAGAACAAAACAATGTATTAGCTCAATGGGTTTGCATTAAATTATGTAGTGTGAAGTGGTTTAGAGTCCTGGAAACTAGTGTAAGGCATGCTGACTTGAAACTGCAACTTGTATGAACATGAATTTGCCATGGAGGAAAAGTGAGTTTTTGCCAACTTCAAGCTTTCGATTCTCCCTAACCATAAATGTGTTTGAGGAGTTCTTGGACAATTTGGAAAGCTTGAAACATTCTCTATAATCCATTTTGAAATGAAACTTGAGATTCTAAGTGGAACTATGTGAAAAATGGCCAAGAAGATAGGTCAAAATCCTGCCTAAACTAGGGCAAAATTTCACTAAGTTAAAAGTTTTAGGGACCCTTGTTCCAAAAATCATAACTTGATATCCAAGCTTCTTTTGAGAAAACTTTGTGAATCAAAGTTGTAGAATTTGTGGAGGACTATAAACTTCATGTTGGAGGTTTTGTTTGAATCCATTTGCATCATGGTTAAAATGTGGGGCAAAGTTAGGAAAAGTTAAGAAAATTTCATAACTTAGAAAAATTCTAAGTTATGAAATTTTTCACTTTCAAACCCTAATTTGCAATTTTGGGTTTCTTGATGAACAAGTTTCATAATTTGACACATCTTGATGAAAAATGACCCTTGGCACTTGATTTTGACCAAAAAGTCAAAGTTTGACTTTTCAGTGTACAGTCAAATTTATATCAGTTGACTGAAAAATTCATCTATCAATCCTATGCATTTGAGATCTTTTGAACTTGTTGAATAGGTCAAGATGATGCCATTGAGTCCTTGAGTCCTTGTTTGAGCTTAATTTGCCATTGGCTAGGTCAAAAAGTCAGAAATTGCCTTTGTACAGTCAAAACCCTAAAAATGACCATTTTGCCCTTTTGTTGATCTGATCAAATTTATTGTGGAGTTGTGGTCCAAACTTGATCAAATGGTTCATATGAGTTCATAATGTTAATGTGGGTCAAAATTTATGAGGTTTGACTGCAAATTGGCGATAGTTGACTTTTTCCCCAATACAGTTGATTTCTAGGTCAATTATCCAATTGACTGGGCAAAAATTTGATTCAAGGCTTGAAACTTGGTATGGACAAACTTAGGAGTCCAATATGAAGTATGAAAGTCAATTTTAGCATTGAAGGTCCAAAAATCCTTGTGCAAACTCAAACCCTAGTTTAGGTCATCAGTGCAAGGAGATGTCTTGAGCAGAGCAAACCCTAGCTTGATCTTGAGTTCCAAGAGCCTTGTGATAAGAAATGTTGATAAAAAGAGAGGGAAAATTTTGGGGTACAACACGCGCCATTCATCTTAGGGTGGTAAGGAGAGGAATTGTGATGTTTTATCTTAAAGTTTTCACACAACTCCTTCATCGTCTTATTATCGAGGTTATACCCATTATCAGTAATAATCTTTTCGGGAGTGTCATATAGACAAATTATATTATGTTTGATAAAACTTGCTACCACCTGTTTAGTGACATTGACATAAGATGCTGCTTCAACCCACTTATTAAAGTAGTCGATAGCCACCAAGATAAAACGGTGTCCGTTGGAAGCGGTTGGCTCAATCCGGCCTATCATATCAATTCCTCACATTGCGAAAGGCCAAGGTGAAGTTAGGATATTCAGGGGATTGGGTGGCACATGCATCTTGTCAGCGTAGATCTGACACTTGTAAGAGATCCTGGAATGTTCGTAGCAATCATTTTCCATTGTTGACCAGTAATATCATGCCCTCAAGATTTTCTTGGCCATAGTATGCCCGCTAGAATGTGTCCCAAAAGAACCTTCGTGCACTACTTCTGTGATCCTACCTGCTTCGTGTCTATCCACGCATTTGAGTAGAATGGAATCATAACTCCTCTTATACAGGATATCACCATTGAGGAAAAATTTGGCGGCAAACCTCCGTAAAGTCTTTTTATCTGTGATAGAAGCACCTTCTGGATACTCCCGGGTTTTAAGATACCTTTTGATGTCATAGAACCATGGTTTTTCGTCAACGTCCTCTTCTCCTACTTCATAACAAAACGCTGGTTCATCTAACCTTAGGATGGTGATAGAAGGGGCTTCATTTTCCCATCTAACCCTAAACATGGATAAAAGGGTAGCCAAAGCGTCTGCCAAGTTGTTCTCCTCCCTTGGAATGTGATTAAAAGTAATCTCATCAAAATAAGGGGTTAGTTTTAATACATGATCACGATACAGAATCAGATTTGGGTGACGAGTTTCCCAATCTCCGTTGATTTGGCTAATCACCAGAGCATAATCTCCATAAACTTCTAAGATTTTTATTCGTAAATCAATGGCAGCTTCTAACCCAAAAGTACAAGCTTTATACTCAGCCATATTGTTCGTACAATCAAAGCAAATCCTGGCGGTAAGAGGAGTATGAAAACCTTCAGGAGAAGTAATCATCGCGCCGATACCATTACCTAATGCATTGGAGGCACCGTTGAACACCATCGTCCATCGCGATCCTGGTTCGGGTCCTTCCTTTGGGCCTGGGATGTTACAATCTCGTATGTACACGATGTCTTCATCAGGAAACTCAAACTTCATCGGCTGGTAATCATCTTTCACGGGTTGATGGGCAAGATGATCCGCCAACACACTACCCTTAATAGCCTTCTGAGTGGTATATTGGATGTCATATTCAGTCAAAATCATTTGCCAACAAGCTATCCTTCCTGTGAGGGCTGGTTTTTCGAAGATGTACTTAATTGGGTCCATCTTAGAGACCAGCAAGGTGGTATGAGTCAACATGTACTGCCTTAGTCGGCGAGCAGCCCATACCAAAGCGCAACAAGTTTTCTCGAGTAGTGAGTATCTTACCTCACAGTTGGTAAACTTTTTGCTAAGGTAATATATGGTGTGCTCTTTTCGACCAGCTGCATCATGTTGCCCTAACACACACCCCATTGAATTCTCCAATACTGTTAGTTACATTATCAAGGGCCTATCTTCCACCGGGGGTGAGAGAATCAGAGGTTCCATCAAATATTCTATAATTTTATCGAATGCTGCTTGGCAATCGCTATTCCACCTGTTTGTCTGGCTCTTCTTTAACAATCTAAAGATTGGTTCACAAGTGGCTGTAAGGTGGGAGATAAATCTAGAAATGTAGTTCAGTCTTCCGAGAAAGCCACGAACCTCCTTTTTTGTTTTGGCACATGCATTTCTTGTATTGCCTTTACCTTGATAGGGTCAACTTCGATTCCTTTCTCGCTTACGATGAACCCCAATAGTTTCCCTGATCTTACTCCGAACATGCACTTATTTGGATTCAGCCTTAGCCTGAACTTCATTAACTTTTCAAACAATTTCAACAAATGAACCAGATGTTCCTCTTCTGTTTGGGATTTCGCAATCATATCATCGACGTATACCTCAATCTCTTTATGCCTCATGTCATGAAAGAGAGTGACCATCACACATTGATAAGTTGCCCCAACATTTTTTAGGCCAAATGGCATCACCTTATAACAAAACATTCCCCAAGGAGTAATTAAAGTAGTCTTCTCCATGTCTTCTGGTGCCATCTTAATCTGATTATAGCCAGAAAAACCATCCATAAAGGAGAACACTTTTGCTTGAGCGGTATTGTCAACTAGCACATCAATATGTGGTAACGGGAAATCATCTTTAGGGATTGCTCTGTTCAAGTCCCTATAGTCCACACACATCCTTACCTTTCCGTCCTTCTTATGTACTGGCACAATATTTGCGATCCACGGCAGGTAAGATGTCACCTTTAAAAAACCGGCATCAAACTGTTTCTGAACTTCTTCTTTGATCTTCTTAGACATCTCAGGGTGAGTCCTTCGAAGCTTTTGTTTAACAGGAAGACTCTCCTCTTTGAGAGGTAGCTTGTGCATGATGATATCCGTGTCTAAACCAGGCATGTCTTCATAATACAAAGCGAAGATATTCACATACTCACGGAGCATTGTGATTAATTCGTGCTTGATACTGTCTTCTAGAGCAGCCCCAATCTTAACTTCTTTTCGGGCCTCTTCTGTTCCTAAGTTTATCAATTCAATGGTCTCTTGATGTGGTTGAATAACCTTTTCTTCTTGCCTCAATAGCCTAGCCAACTCTTCGGAAAGTTCACAGTCTTCCTCAGTTTCTTCTTCAGCTTGGTATATTGGTTTTTTAAAGTCGTAGAGAGTCATAGCATAATCATTTTCGACATTTTCTGGGATTAATGAGGGACATAATCTTCATGGTTATTTTTTGGCTTTATTTTAGATGTAAAAGAAAACAAAGTCTTGAATCTCATAAAAAAGAAATTCGAAAAGACAAAAAGTGAAACGTTTTGAAAACAAAAGACATTCTTTATTGATGAATAAACTTGTAAATGAAAGAACATTGTGGCCTTACAGCATGCCCGCTATGTCTTAGGCAGGACATAGGGGTTATTGTACGATAACAGAAATAAAAGAAAGTTACTCTTCAAGACGGGTGACTTCGATGATGTCTTTGGCGAACCAGTTGGCAGGCTTTTCATCCGGCCTGGTCGGATGAACCCACCTACCCATCTCACAGCCGCTGTCATCTGCTTCACTTACCACATGAGCTTCTTCCTGGATGGTTCCACCGCTGACGAATCGAACCGGTGGAGGAATATTTTGACCTTCAGGAATGATGACTGACCTTCTTTGATTAGCAACGAAGCCTAAACCTTTCTTGTCCTTCTGAGCAGGGAGATCCAACACTCTTCCCCAGCCTTTTGGATGACCGAACTAAATGATTGCTTGTGCATGGCGATAGGATGACATGAGGACTTCTGGCCTCTTGTTTTCTTGATGAGGAGTTCTAACAACTTGTACGGTATCAAAATCTTGACACGGAGTCTCATGGATTTATCCTTCTACTTCGACATAGCGGAAAGAACTCATGTGACTGATGATGTAATCTTCTTCGCCGCAGACAGTGACCACTTTTCCATTTAGTAAAAACTTGAGCTTCTGGTGCAGAGTAGAGGTGACGGCACCAGCCCCATGGATCCAAGGGCGGCCCAGAAAATAGCAATAGGAAGGATTTATATCCATGATAAAGAGGGTTTCTTCAAATACTTGAGGTCCTATCTTGATTGGCAGGTCGACTTCCCCGAACACAATTCTTCTTGATCCATCAAATTCTTTAATAACCAAATCACTCGGCCTCAATGAAATCCCTTCGTAATCCAGCTTTAAAAGAGAAGACTTAGGTAATACTTTGATAGAGGAACCTGTATCAACCAACACACGAGATAAAGTAGTTTTTGCAATTTCCATAGAGATGTGTAATGCTTTGTTATGCTTCCTCCCCTCAAGGGGTAGATCGAAGTCCGTGAAACCCAACCCATTACTTGCAGAAATACTATTCACAATTCCCTCAAACTAATTCACCGATATTTCTTGGGGGACAAAAGAGGTTCCTAACAGTTTCAACAGTGCATTTTTATGGGATTCCGAGTCTCTGAGAAAGGCGAGGATGGATATTTTTGAGGGTGTTTGACTTAACTGGTCAATGATCTTGTAATCACTCTTCTTGATGTATCGCATTAACTCGGCTGCATCCTTAGACGTTTCATCATCAAAAACAGTAACAGGGGTACTTTGCCCCGGCTTATCGCTATTGACCATGATTTTCTTGCCTTTAGCCTTAGCTGTAGCATCCGTACTACTTTCAGGTTGCTCTGGCAGGGAGAAAATTCGACCGTTGCGAGTAATTCTGCTTTCGCTGACGATATCGAGCACCGCGGGTTTCTCTTCTTCAGACTTGTCTTTCTCAAACCTTTGAGTAGTAACCTTCTTCCCTTAATAGTAAAGTTCACCAAGCCAGGCGTAGTGATAAGTAGTGGAGATTTCTTAGTAGGTACCAAGATTGTTACAGGTACTCGGGCAGCTTTTTGTTTTTGAACGGAACGGTTATTACATTGACTTCATTCTTATTGATTTCAGGCTTCATGATCTTGCGATTAAACTGAAGAAACCCCTTTGTAATTAAATCTTGCACTGCATTTCTCAACAAATGATAACCCTCTGGATGTTTTAAACAAGCAGTACAATCCTTTCCGCAGCCCAGGGATACACCTTTAATTGCCAATTGCTCTTTCACGAATGACCGGGGGTGGTTAACTGATCAACACCCATAACCAGATCTGGGCTTTCATCTTCAATGATGGCACTGACAGTGGAACCTCCGTGAGTTGGTAGTGGTTGGTTTGTAATATTAGGTGTTGGTCCAAAATTAATAGCTTGAGAGTCTAATAAGTCTTGTACCCTTTGTTTAAACGCTATGCATGACTCAATGCTATGTCCTGGCGCTCTAGAATGAAATTCACATGTAGTGTTAGCATTGAAGTTTGACGGCATTTTATTCGGGTTAATCTGCATTGTACGTTTCTCGACCAACTTTAATTCCAGTAACTGGGGTAGTAATTTTGCATAAGGAATGGGGATTATGTCGAACTTTCTTTGAGGTTGCTTTTGCTTCTGTTGATAGCCTTGGCGAGGTGTATATGTTGGATGTTGAGGGGGAGCTATTGGAATTGTTACAGCAGCAGCCTGGTGGTCGTAATCTCGATATTTGCCCTTCCCCTTCTGAGGATAGATCGCACCGGATTCTCCTTCCTTTTTCTTTGAGTGGCCCCCGAAAGACTTCTTAATATTTCAAGCACTATTCCCAACAGGGACATCTTGTATTTTCCCCAATTTAATTCCGATCTCAATCCGCTCCCCGTGTATTACCATCTCAGCAAAGGTACCTGATATGCTACAGGTTGTGTAATACTGGCCTTGCAGCGTACTACTAAACATTTCTACCATTTCTCGTTCTAACATGGGAGGTTGCACTTTTTCAGCCATCTCTCGCCACCTCTGGGCGTACTCTTTGAAAGACTCATCTCGTTTCTGGGATAAATTTTGCAGTTGGGTTCTTGTGGGCGCCATATCAGTGTTATATTGATAGTGCAAAACAAACGCTTCAACCAATTCTCTCCATGTACGGATACGACTACTTTCTAGTTGCATGTACCATTCAAGTGGACCGCCTGTCAAACTATCGTTGGAATATGCAGACATTTTCCGACAGAAAGACTTAACATGGGTTTTTGGGCAAGAAGTGCCTTTGTACTTTACGAAATCAGGAACCTTGAATTTTGGGGGAATCTTTACTCCGGGCACCAAGCCTAAGTCAGACATGTCAAAGCCTACTGCACCCTGACTTTCAAACTTGCGCATCCTCTCTTCAAGCATATGCAACTTCTTGCTATCTTCAGTTGGTTCTTCCACACTAGTCATCCAGTCTTCCCAATTATCTTCTTCCACTGGCCTAACAGGAATGCGAACAGGCCTCGGTAGCATAGTAGGTTGTTCGGTGTTCTGATGAGCAGGAGTGAGTGGGGGCGGTTTTCCCATAGCTTGATTCCCGAGGATGCCTTGGTTACCTGTAAGGTTGCTGAAATTCCCATGCTGGCCATTTTGGGTATTCAAACCGATATTCATATTTCGAGTTCCTCCCGGATTCTCCACTGCGTTCTGAGCCCCTGGAATACTGTTAGGATTATTGATGACGACCCCTGTTGGACCAGCGTTCGGGTTTTCACCCCCATTATTCAATGCTTCAGCAGGCCTCACAATCATAGCCCTCATTTCCTCCTGTTGACGAGCCATGTTCTGAATAATCTCCATCAGTTGATCGACTCGAGTATCCATCCCGGTCCCCATAGCCACAACATCTTCCTGAATTTGTTCCATTTGTCTTTTGGCGGTGCTTCGAGTATTATAACGATGGGAATTCGTAGTGACTATCTTCTGCAAAGGGGCAGACCCA
Source organism: Vicia faba (assembly GCA_948472305.1). NCBI lineage: Eukaryota > Viridiplantae > Streptophyta > Magnoliopsida > Fabales > Fabaceae > Vicia > Vicia faba. The sequence goes on along the minus strand of OX451739.1, from coordinate 192,090,802 downwards.
AATCAAGGAATAAGAAGACCTTCCATAATTATTTCTCACATTATGATATGCATGAATGCATGATTATGTATGTGATGTTATATCATTTCCAGGACATCCAAAGTTTTATTACCCCTAAGAATTTTAAACAACATGATAAGAGAGACAAATGGTGGGAAGAAATTTTGATTAACAATTGGTCTCATTAAAAACATCATTCATATGATTCAATGGTAACTTCTTACAAGCATGATTCAGAAACTGCAATGAAGTTTAAATGACCCCATCCAACAAGACTGGTGGTGATCAAAAGACAAAAGGAAAACGGGGAGAACAAGATAATCAACAGGGGAGATCTCTAATCTTTGTGTAATACAACGGCCCTCCTTGCTGTAAGTACTCCTCACTCCATTATTTGGTTTCTTCAAATAACTTTTTCGTCTTTTCACGATCCCGTCCACGAGCGAAGCTATCGATCACCACATCTTTCCGATATAGTTATCCCTCTAAGTACACACATTGCTCTAGGAGGCGATCACACTCTTTACATTCTGGTAAAGGTATAGGTACAGGTGCTTCTTCCATCTCCTTGATCTTGTCTCGGAGTCTTGCATTCTCTTTCAGCACTTCGGTCATTTGATCTTATTTTGCTTCCAACTCCATCCTAGCAGTTCTTAATTGGTCTCCCAATTCCTTGACCCTGGCTTTGTTCCTATTGTTAGCCATCTGAAATTTCAAAGTTTCTTGATGATTCCTTTCTACATCGGCGAGGGCTATCTGATACTCTTCCGTAGACACAAAAAAAGTCTTCAGTTCTGGGTCGTTTCTTGGAACTACTTTCCCCCTCATACTCTTTCAGCTGACGGGCCAGGTCCCTTTTCTTTTCAGTTAAGAAATAGATTTCCATCTTTTTGTCTTCCAAATTCTGGCGGAGGTCCCTATTCTCCAATTGTACTTGATAGTAGCGTTCTTTAGGCACATCGTGCTGCAACTTGGTGGGTTGAAGATACAAGGAGATTTCCTTTTCAAAAGGCAACATAAGAGTTTTGACTCTTTCCTTCAACTAATCCACGTAAGGATCGAAAGCTAATACCTCTTTTGGCCCGAAGAATTCTTTCCCTTTTCTTCCAACATGTGCCCAAGCAACCTCCACTTTCTTTAGCAATTCTGGGTTTTCTCCTTTTTTGAAAAACATAGTGTTGTACCCTAAAAGTTTCCCTCCCACGTTTCTCAAAACATTGCAAGGAAAATCTCCAAGTGGCTCATGGTTGCTCAAGGATTGACCAGACAAGCTATCTCCTAAGGCAGTCTACCCCAAATTAGGGTTTTGTGTTGCATCAAAATCTTTGAGTCCAAATGACCTCAAGTTCTCCCCAATGTCCCAATATGTTGTCAAGATCATCCATGTCAAATTTCAAGCCTTGCAGAGGAAGTTTGCTCAGTCAATTACTCAAAGGTCCAAAAATCGACGATGCTAGGGCAAAAGTCAACTGTGACCTAAATAAAGTCAAAATTCAAGATTTTTTTGTCAACATTCTCATTTTTAAGGATATTTCATCATTTGATCAAGGGTTGATCATGATTCATCAAGTATTGCTCAAAATTCATCAAGATTCAAAAGTTGCTAAATTAGGGTTTTGTAGGAAAAGTCAACTCAACTTTGACCAAGCATAACTTTCTCATACGTTATGAGAAATGACCCATCCAAAGCTCATTTTGAAGAGGATGTAATTTCCTACAATCCATATTCATATCCCAAGATCAAAAAATGCACTCATAAGAAGTTATGAATTTGGACATTATAGGTCATTTTTGAAAGTCAACAAAAACACCTTTTTTGTCAAAGCTTATAACTTGAGCATGGAATATCAAAATGAGATGAGACCAAAAGGGTTGGTTAGAGAACATCTCAAATTTAAAAAAAGTCCAATAACACTTCCAAAAGTTCTAAATTGAAGAAGTTATGCATTGTTGAAGTTGGACTTTTTTGCAAAATTGCCAAAAGTCAACTATCCCCAAAACTTCAAATTTTGCCAAATGGGCCCATTCTTTTCCACTTGATTTGAGTTTTCATTATATCCCACGTGCTCTAGCTTTAGCCATGTGTCCATATCATATTTTTATTATTTAATTTGATTTTTATTTGAATTAATTCATTTTAAATCAAATAAAATCATATAAAATCTAAAGTATTGATAACACATGATTTTTTTGGCTATTTCAGGCTCCAAATACAGCTATCCTTGCAATCAAATTCGTATCAAGTGAATCATGTGCAAAAAGATATGTTTTAGGCCAAGTTTGGAAAGCTTTTATGGAAGAATAAAATCAAATATGCAATCATCATTGTGGGAAGATTTGAACAACAAAGGTTACACTAATCCAATGTGCATTACATAAGCAAGCAAAGGACACGAAAATCAGTGTTAGAGAACACTTGTGGAGGCAGAGCAAAATACTGAAAAATCACAAAAAGTGGGAGATCGAAATCAACACTAGAGGCATTTTCAGAGCTTGATATTGGTCCCAATTGATTCCTGGCAACGCACACAAGCTATCCCAATCCAAACCAAGCATTATCAGGCCCTTATACGCGCTGTAAGTCTCACGCAAGTTACCCCTGTTCTTGAATTCAATTTGAGTTATTCTTGCATCATTTGAGTAACTAATAGCATATTTGTGATCAAAAGAACATTTGCAAGCTTTTGGCATCATTTAATTTCATTTATCTAACCAGTATTTCAAACCACCATAGCTAGGTTTCCTTGTTCGTTTTTAGGGCTTTCTGTTTCAGGTGAAATTGGCCTTAATGGTGATCATGGTTGTGATCAGAGAGATGAGACGAGGCTAACCATGGTCGTGGATTCCATTTATATGGCCTGGAGAGAGTTTTAGGACGAACCTGCATTTTTAGTTGCGGATAGAAATCTGCAGGTAAAGTTACAAGGGTTTGAGGAAGGGGACGAAGAGCTGGCATCCATCCATTGGGCCATTCAAAAATAGCGCGCCTTTGTTTTTGTTTTTCTGGCCTTTGAGTTGTTTTTTATATAATATATTGTTTATATTATTATTAACAAACAACAACACGCCCCAGCGGTTGCCATGTAAGCCTTAAAGCGTTCCAAGGCTGGAGGTTAGGGGTTCGATCCCTACCTCCAACAAATTGTATTTTCTTCATATTTTTCCGGTAATCACATGCACGCTCAGGCTTGATTCACACCATACGCCCTCACCAATCCAAGCGCCAGATGGCCAATGGCCAGATCTGATGGTCAGTGATTGGAGGTCCACCAAAGAGCAAGTCAATGCGCCCACATTGGATCCCAAAGGGTCAAACGAGCCAGCTGCTAATGGGCCAAGAAATTGCTACTAACACCCTCCAATCAGGCCCAATTCTTCTACTTTTTTTATTTTTTGTTTATTTAATTTATTTTTTTTATTTAACTAATTTTCTAACAAATAACAAAATTATTTTTTTATCAAAATAAAATCACAAAAATACTTTTTTTTATCCAATCAAATTTTAAAACTTTTATTTTTATTAATAAACTCATTAATTAATTAATTAGGATATTAATTAGGAAATTTTAATTTATTTTGTAAACAAATAAAATTAATTAGACTTAATTAAGTTTTAACTACTAATTTAATTATTTTATTTTCTTTCTTAAATTAACAAAAACCCAAAAATATGCCATTAATTATTTTTTCCATTTATTTATTTAATAATTAATTTAGTATTTAATTTTAGGATTAATTTCTTTTCTTAAAATAAAAACAAAAAAAAAATTCCTTTTAAAAGGGTCAAAACCCTAATGGTGCATCCGATTTAATTTCGCGTCGCGATTTACTTTTTTCCCATTAATGTATCTGCCTCCGGAATATAATAGATAATTAGGACATTTAATTATTTTTATCGTTTTATTTTATTTTTCAAAGGGTTGCTTTTGGCGATGTAAATACCCGACGCCTTGTAATTTAATTTCCGCATCTTTAATTTCTGCACATAACTGCTAGATGTTTGATAATAGGGTTTGCATGACAAGACTGAATGCCTAATCTTTAAATCAAATTAGATCACCCTTAACATGTGCAAAGATAAAAATATCTGAAATCGACACACTCGCACATGCGCACTCATAAGGTACACCCCACTTGGTTGCCTTCGTACACGGTCATTGAGTATAGGTCGCTTTAGCAATCGCCCTCTTGTCTAAAAGATCATAGTCTCCTCGAAACGGTTGCCTCAGATATTGTTGCCTCAAACAAATGATCTAAGACTTTAGGGTTACCGCTAAGGCGTCCTAACGTTGCTTTAGTGACCGTATGTCCCTCATTCGAATTGACCCTTAAACTCCAACGACGGTGCTACCTACTCACTAATAGTGGGATAGCATTGTCTAAAGGAAAGTAGCATAGAACGATTCCTTTTTCGAGTAGGTAGATAGTTCTTAGATACTTGCTCAATCAAAACAAAACAAATTTTTCGCACTTACACTCCTTTTCGAACAAAGTTTTCAAAACACTTCATTACACTCTTGAGGACAGAAGCAAGAGTTAAATCGAAGTTTCAAACAAAAAAAAACTTTTCAAAACCCACAAGCACAAAGAAAACAATTTTGAAAACAATTGAGCAAGTACCTAAGAGCCCGTAGATAACTACGGATAGAAAGGGTGCTAATACCTTCCCTTTTTATATCTACCCCCCGAACCCGAGAAATATCTCGAAAAAGGAATTTTTCTGTGCTTTTTTCCTTTCCTTGTTGGATAAAATAAAAGTCAGTGGCGACTCTTACTTACCGCGACATTTTGCGAACACAGACGCAAAACGAAAACCAGCATTCCAAAAACAGTCAGTTCTTCCCACCGCATCACAGAACTGGCGACTCTGCTGGGGAATTGCTTATAAGTGGGGTGTACCTTAGGAATAGTTCATAATGTTTTCAATTGCTTGACTTGTATGCTTTATCTTTGTGGGTTTGAATTTAAGTTACTATAGATCTTAACCCGGATCTGGGGATACCCTTTAGGTAAGTAGCAATAAACAGTGAGGGAACTGTACGGCATAGACCGATACGGTTGAAGCAGTAGCTACGTTGGTGTGGCACTTTAGTATGTACCAATATCCCTTGTGGCGCAACGAGGAGAATATGGGTCTGCTAAGGGGTCTTTAAGCACCAACTGACCTTAGAACCTGTAATTGACCAACTTGGCCATAGAACAGTAGCAGTATGCTAAACTCATTGAGACCAAACTCTCGCGATGATTCCGGCCGCAAGAAAAGGTTGCTAAACTGGAATTATGACCGATCGAGGGTGGTCAGTGATATTGAGATCCTCTAGAACCCGGTTACTATTACTAGGATAGGTTTGAACAAACTAAACTGAAAGAGGGTAGTACCTAAGCTCCTTGTCAGCCTGAAATCTAAGGGCTATTTGTGTGACTTGTGTGCCCTTACCATGTTTGCTATTTGTGGATACTTGTGGTGTGTTTTCTATCATGACATCATGCATCATGACATCGCATGCATCTTGCATTGTACTAACCCATTTCAAAGACAGAGGGGATTCATCTTTGTTCTGTTTTGTAGGTCATGTCACCCATGCGTAGAAACACTATTCGGATCAACTTTGTCCATATTCCCACTCAGCTTAAGGATTTGGTTGCAAAGGTTCTAAACACTTCCTCCTTTATCAGAAGACATGGGCACCTCCTTGGTTTGGTCACCTCCAAGATGGATGAACAAATGATGAGTGTCTTAGTCCAGTTCTTTGATCCACTGTACCACTGCTTTACTTTTCCGGACTACCAGTTGGTCCCCACTTTGGAAGAGTTCTCTGATATGCTTGGTATCTCTATTCTAGAGTAGACCCCGTTTACATGTTGGGTGAAAGTCCTTAGGCCGGAAGAGATTGCTTCAGCCCTCCATCTGACAAAGGCTGAGGTAATGTCTAATTGGGAAACTCGGAGTGGGACAAAAGGATTCTTGACTAAGTTCTTGGTTGGTCGGGCTAATCAGTTCTGGGACAGTTTAGACTTTCAGGCGTTCGAAGACATCCTGGCTCTTCTTATTTATGGTCTAGTTCTATTTCCCAACTCAGATTCTTTTGTTGACGTGAATGCGGTGAAGATTTTCATGTCCGGTAATCCAGTACCCACTCTCTTGGGTGATATTCTGCATACCCTATATGCCCGTACTGCTCGGAAACGGGGAACCCTTATGTGCTGTGCACCATTGCTGGGGAGGTGGTTTATTTCTCACCTCCCCAAATCAGTTTTGAATAACAAGGAAGGCATGGGTTTGGCCCACAGGATTATGTCCCTTTCTCACACGGACATCATTTGGACTAATAAGGACATGGAAGAGGTAGTTATTATTGATCGTTGTGGGGAATACCCCAATGTTCCACTACTAGGAATCAATGGAGGGATCACCTATAATCCGTGTTTGGCCTTACGTCAGTTTGGGCGAGCTAGGAGGGAAGGACCTCATGAGTTGCTGATGCCAAGCATTGTCTTTGACTTCTAAGGGGACAGTGATGAGTATCGTCGCAGATTCATACGAGCTTGGGATAGGGTGCACAGGTCTGATCCACATGAGTTAGGTGTGAAGACTTCTCTTCCGATGGAACCATATCTCCGGTAGGTTCGTACACGTTCTCAGAAGCTAGGAATGTCGTACGAAGTTGTCTTGCCTGTGATAGTTGAACTTGCTGATGAAGAAGGGGTTCCTCCTACCATCCTCCACCCTTACATGCCTACTGACATTGGGGCATTAAAGAGGTCTTGGATGCAGCTAAGAGAAGAGCGGGATACTTACCGAGAAAAGTATCACGAGCAAGAGCAGAAGATCCTGAAGTTGACAAGGCAACTGGAGAACGAGCAGATCCTCAACGACTATGTCAGCACCAAAGGGAAACGACCATGGGAGCACTGATGTATTTTGATTATTTCTAGTTTTGATTTAGTTTTTAGTTTTTCTTTCTTGTAACGCCTTAAAGGCATTTGTCAAACATTGAATTCAAGTTTTTATCTAATAAAAGTGTGTTTCGTGTTTGTTTACGAATTTGAATCCCTAAGGTCTTTGAAATCATATCATACACATATCACTCCCATGAACCACATATTAGGTACCCTTATAGGTTTTCTCATCTTCTTCGCTGTTTATTTCAGCATCATGTCTGTTGAAACATCAACTGATCAAGCCATCAAGGCTCTGCAAGCTCAAAACGCCCAGTTCCAAGAAATGTTCATGAACTTGGCTAAGGGTCAGCAAGATCTGAAGACCCTTATCCTGAAAGATAAGAAGAAGAAGAAAAATAAGACAGTCTTCGTGAATATGGGTCGTAGGTTCGGGAACAATTTGCAGGATGTTGACTTATCTCACTCATCTGGAGGGGGAGAGAACCAAGAAGAAAGGAGGGTTCCTAGCCCTGTGGTATCTGACCACGAGACTGACTTTGACGAAGACCAGTATCCTCCTACTGAGGATAGATATAAACAGCTTGAAGACCGGTTAAGTGCGATGGAGATCCAGAAGGTACCTAGATTGGACTTCGGTGATTTGGGTTTGTCATCTGGGGTGGTGATTCCCCACAAGTTTAAAGCACCAGCCTTTGCTAAATACGACGGGGTCTCCTGCCCAAAGCTACACCTTCGTTCGTATGTTAGAAAGATCCAGCCATACACCGCTGACAAGAATCTCTGGATCCACTTCTTTCAAGACAGTCTTTCAGAGACTCAGCTTGAATGGTTTTACCAGCTGGAAGGAGCTAGTGTCCATAATTGGGAGGACTTGGTTGCTGATTTCTACAAGCAGTACCAATACAATGCCGACCTCGCTCCCACGCGTACCCAACTTCAGGGTATGTCTATGGGTGCGGGCGAAGGTTTCAAAGACTACGCTAAGAAGTAGAGGGATCTTGCTGGAAGAGTGAAACCTCCCTTGGCTGATAGGGAGATAGTGCATATGTTTCTAGGGACCTTGTCTGGTCCGTATTTCAACCATGTGATTGGAAGTTCATCGTCCGGGTTTACCGAGCTGATTATGACCTGGGAAAGAGTTGAAGCCGGTATTAAGAGCAGAAAAATACAGAAGGGTGCTTCATTAAGCACCGAGAAGAATCCTTTTAAGAAGGAGTCGAGTGCAGTTTACAGCGCGAAGAGCCATAATAGACCTGAGTGCTGCCAAACTGTTAATGCAGTTTGTTGTACCCCAAAATTTTCCCTCCCATTTCTCATTGATTTCTCATCACAAAACCTTTGAAGCCCAAGATCCAGTTAGGGTTTCATCTGCTCAAGACTTCTCCTTGCACTGTTGACCCAAATTAGGGTTTGTGTTTGCACCAAGATGTTTTGACCTAAAGTGCCTAAGATGACTTTCATGCTTCATATTGGACTCCCAAGTTTATCCACATCAAGTTTCAAGCCTTGATTCCAAGTTTTGCCCAGTCAATTGGACAGTTGACCTAGAAATCAGCTGTGTTGGGGAAAAAGTCAACTGTGGCCAATTGACAGTCAAACCTCATGAAAAGTGACCCACATCAACATTATGAACTCATATGAACCATTTTATCAAGTTTGGATCACAATTCCACAAGAAATTTGATTAAATCACCAAAAGGGCAAAATGGTCATTTTTAGGGTTTTTGACTGCACAAAGGCAATTCTTGACTGTTTGACCTAGCCAATGGAAAATCAAGCTCACATATGGACTCAAGGACCCCATGGCATTATCTTGACATGCTCAACAAACTCAAAAGATCCCAAGTACACAAGATTGACAGTTGAATTTCCCAGTCAATTGATCAATTTTGACTGTACACTGAAAAGTCAAACTTTGACTTTTTGGTCAAAATCAAGAGTCAAGATTCATTTTTCATCAAAACATGCCAAATCATGAAACTTGTTTACCAAGAAATCACAAAATGCAAATTAGGGTTAGAAATTAGAATTTTTCATAACTTAGAATTTTTCTAAGTTATGAAAAACCCTAATTTTTTCCCAACTTTGCCCCACTTTTTCACCAAGTTCCATTTGGATTCAAACAAAAGTCAAAACATGAAAGTTGTAGCTTGTTTCATAATCTACAACTTTGATTCACAAAGTTTTCCCATTTGAGGCTTGTATCTCAAGTTACAAATTTTTGAATAAGGGCACTAAACCATTCTTAACTTAGTGAAATTTTAACCTATTTTGACAAGGTTTTCTACCCAACTTCAAGGCCATTTTTCATACACTTCCACTTGGAATTTCAATTTGCATTTCAAAGATGGATTGTAGTACACATTCCAAGCTTTCCAAATTGTCCAAGAACTTCTCAAACAACCTCATGGTTAGGGAGAATCGAATTTTGCAAAATGGGAAAAAGTCACTTTTGTTCTTGGCCATGTACATGTTCATAACACTATGCATTTCAATCTCAGCTTGCATATCTTGATTACAGGTCCTTAAACCATCCAACACTCATAAATTTAATGCATATTCTTTGTGCCAAGGCCATGTTCTTTGTGTTCTAGCATTGTATAAAGGATTAATCCCAAAATAGATAAAGCATTTCTTCCATTTTTGCAAAAGGTAGCTTTATGTCCAATTACAAATCCAAGAAGTACAGTCCATATCTAATTAGCACAAGTTTATGAGTTAATCACACTGATCAAGGAGGGATTATGCAGCATAGTATGAGGGCCTGTACAGGCTAGAGGCACAAAGTAACCATTGCTTGCTTAAAGTGTAAGAAACACATCATAACTAAAAACAACTCTCATATCAGCTTGCAAACACTGAAGTGAACTAGTGAAACACACTCAAGACATCTCAACCAAGCTATTGCACGACCCTAACACCTCTCATACACTCCCAATCTCAGAATCATCTTCAAACTGCAAAAAAAGGGCCAGGCCTGCAGTTTGAGTGCCATCTTCCATTTCCCTCAAGCACTCTTGCCCAAACCAGTTCACATACATTCCCTAGCATCTATGCAAGCTAACCATGACTTGAAACACGACCTGTAATCCCTCTAACCAGTTCCACCATTTTCAGTTTCTTGTTTTGCAGGTGAAGTGCTCTAGCACGATTCAAAAGCTTTCAAGACAAAGTAAACATTGGAATAGCATCCCTGGACCTCAAGGAAGCTTTTCCAATCATCACCTTGCACTGAAAGCTTCCTCATTGCCAGATAGAACTTCAACTGAACAGGTATTTTGGTGAACTTCTATCTCTCTTATTAAGCATCATTAGCTCTAAGTTTGTGAATAAACAATGTTCTACTCATGCCACTGAACATGTACATGTTTTTACTTTTCATTTCTTTTGCTTGAGCTGTGAGAATTTGAGGTTTGAAAATGGCAGAAAATCTAGGTTAGGATTTGGGGGAGAAGAAATTCTCCCTCATCTTAGAGAGTTAAATCAAGTTCTGCATATGGTTGAATTCGTCTCTTGATGCTGAACATTTGTTATGTTATGAGTTTTCATTAATAAGCCAGGAATCAGGAGTTAGAAGATTGAGAACAGGGCGCGCGTTTTTGAATAACATAGTTTAGAGGTTGAAGAAAGGTTGCATTGGGCTGGGCTTGCTTTGTGTTTTCTTTTTGCACCATACAACTTGTTCTGAACCCCCTGAGCCCATTTGCTTTATTTTTAATGTTTTTTGAGTTTTTCTTTTTTTAATTAACTCATTTATTTTTTCTCAGCATATTAAAAATTTAAAAATATTTTTTCTCACCATTTTTGAATTTATTAGGTATTTAATTGATTTTTCTCTTAGTTTGAACATAAATAAATAAATATATATGTTTTGTTTAAAATATTAAAATATTAGAAATAAATTTTACACACTTTTATTTTTTATTCTACTTTCTGAAAATAGTTTATAGAAAAAATACTTTTTTTATTATTATTATTATTATTAAATATTAAAAATTACTAATTAATATAATACTTATCTTGTAAATAATATAAATGTACATATATATATTAATACATTTAGGGTAAAAATATCAAAAATATACATATTTTTATTTTTATTAATATTTAACACTAAAAAGACATTTTTATAAATATACTATATTTTATTTTATTTTTGCATGTAAATAATAAATATTATATGAATTAATTAATTAATATCCCTTTTGATTAAAAAAATTAGGATTTTACCCTAAATTTGAAAATACTCCAAAAATAAGACCTTTTTATTTCTCTTTTTATTTTCACATAAATAATATTCTTTTTTTTCATACACATAAAAAATTCTTTTTTACATTTTGCATATTTATTTCAATTTCCGTTTAATTATACAATTATTTGTCTTGTAAATATTCAAAGAAAATGATGTAATAGTTAGGTTTAAATTCTTGTCTAAATATACCCCATTTGAAACATTGTACCCCCCTCCCCATATTATTGTGTTGTAATAGTGTAGGAATTTAAATTTCGCACTTTAACACTTTCTAAACATACCATGCTAGAATTAGGGTTTGAATGCGAATAAAACGAACAAAATAGTTGGACCTAACTTCAAGATAAATAAGCATGAAAATGGACAACACATTTCACACTTGCACCCCTAGGGTATTCCACTTTGTTGCCTTCAAATAATTGGGCCATATTGCATGTTGAATTTCTTTGGGTAAAACAAACAATCAAATGATCATAGTCCCTCAAAATGTTGCCTAAATGAATGATCAAGTCCCTTCTTAAAGAAAATTTCCCAAAGACATTTAACACTATTGCAATTATGGTCTAAACGATGACCTGCGCCCGTCCCTTCCACCTCCTAAGACAAGATTGTCCACCAAATGCAATGGTGGAACAAAATTGTCAAAAGGTTTAAAACATAACAAAAATCTTTGAGAAAACTTTAGGGTAGATAACTCTTAAGTACTTGTCAATTTGTAAAGAAAACACTTGCCTAATTTCAAACTACATTTCACAAACACTTTCAAAACAAACTTTCAAAAACCTTGAAACATCTTTTTAAAAGACCAAACACCTTTTGTAAAACATTCGAGTAAAGAATTGTTACAAGGGTAGCCTATACAAGGCATCTTTTCAAAGCATTTTTCAAAACCACACACCAAGCACCATTTCAAACAATTGAAAACCAAAGCAAGTTGATCTAAGCAAGTACCTAAGAGCCCATGGATAACCATGGATAGAAAGGGTGCTAATACCTTCCCTTTCTATAATCTACTCCCCGAACCCAAGAAAAATCTCAAAGGTTTTTTGCTGTGCTTTTTAAACCTTTCCTTAGGATAAAATAAAAAGTCGGTGGCGACTCTTGCTCAACCGAAACATTTGCGAAAACAAACGCAAAACCTCAAGTCAGTTCTCCCACCGTATCACAGAACTGGCGACTCTGCTGGGGACTATTTAAAAGTGGAGTAACCTTAGGGCTTAGATCACCCTCTTGCATGACTAATTGTTTGATTTGTTTGCTTTATACTTTGGCTCTATTGTTTGGGTTTGCAATCCTACACCCGGATTTTGGGAAACATTCATAGATAGCAATACGTTGTGGAAACTGTGCGGGGTATACCGACACGGTCGAAGCAATAGTTATATTAGTGCGACATATTTGTGAGTACCGGTAACCCTTGAGTTCAATCAAGGAGAGTACGGGGCCGCTGAGTGATGTCACTAAGCACTAATGACCTAGAACCTTACTTGACCATCTTGGCCTTTTATTAGGGGTAGTGAGATGACCATCTTTGGTGCAGTCCGAAGTTGGTAGATACTCGATACTACACTCATTGAGGGTTGTTTTCTTGGAATATTTTGGTCGCTAGTTAAGTGGCTAAACCAAAACAATGAACAATGAAAACAAACCCGTGATATTGAGCTCCTTAGAACCCGGTTACTATTTATAGGACAGGTTTTTTAAGCCAACTACACTCAAGAGGGTACTTACCTATGAAACCCCATGCAAGCCTGAAACTAGGGTTTGGTGTGATTTGCTTGTACATATGTTTGATGCATACATCATAAACATCATAAAACATCATATGCATTCGCTAACCATTTTAAGGGTTTTGGATCTTCATCTTTGTTCTTGTTTTGTAGGACATGGAAATTCCTCGCAGAAATACCATTCAAGTCAACCTTGTGAGAATCTCTCCTCAACTCAAGGAGCTCACCTCAAGAATTCCGGAAAATTCATCCTTCAGTGAAAGACATGGTAGACTGCTCAGCCTAGTCAACACCAACATTGAAGAAGACATGATGAAAGTGCTATTCCAGTTCTTTGACCCTCTTCACCACTGTTTCACCTTCCCTGATTATCAGTTGGTACCCACTTTGGAGGAGTTTTCTCAACTCCTAAGAATCCCTATCCTTAATCAACTACCCTTCAACGGTACGGAAAAGGAACCAAAGCCGGAAGATGTTGCTCGAGCATTACATCTACGACCATCCGAAATCAAGGGGCATTGGGAAACCAGAAGCGGCGTCAAAGGATTCCTAGCAAAGTTCTTGTTTGAGAAAGCACAAGAATGTTGGAACTCATTGGACCTACGAGACTTTGAAGAGATTGTGGCACTCCTTATCTACGGGTTAGTCTTGTTCCCAAATCCTAACCAATTGGTAGATGTCAACGCCGTCAAAATCTTCTTGTCCAGAAATCCAATACCAACATTGCTTGGGGACATCCTTCACTCATTTTACACACGAACAATGAGAAAGAGGGGTGTTCTCATGTGCTGTACTCCTATCCTTGCAAGGTGGTTTATTTCGCACCTTCCGCAATATGTCTTGAAGAATGACCAAAGTACAAGGTGGTCCCAACGGTTGATGACTCTTACTCATTCTGATGTGCATTGGTGTTCTCGGTCCAGAGAAAATGTCATCATTGTAGATCGTTGTGGAGAATTTCCTAATGTTTCCTTACTTGGAATCAGGGGAGGTATCACCTACAACCCTTGCCTAGCTTTGAGGCAATTTGGATATGCACGGAGGGATGGCGCTCATGACATGTTGATTCCTAACCTAGTTTTTGACTTCGACAACGATGCGCAAGGACTTCGCCAAAGATTCATCAGAGCTTGGGGAAAACTCAACAAGGTTGATAGCAAGACTCTGGGACACAAGAACTCCATCCCTCTTGAGCCCTATCTCAAGTGGGTACGAGCCCGAGCCCAAAGTCTAATGATGCCTTATCCTCATGTACTCCCAGTGATTAAAGAGCCCGTCAATGAAGGAGAGGTCCCCTACACCATCCTACATCCAGACATGCCTACATGGTGGGAGGAAATGTAGAAAAGTTGGATTCAGCTCAAGGAAGAACGGAATACTTTTGAAGCTAGCTTCTACGCCAGTGAGAAGAAGGTTCTAGAGCTTACCCGTCGACTCCACGAGCAAGAGGCCCTCAACACCTACATCGCACCAAAGAGGATGCACAATGTCTTTTTGCCTAAGAAGTTATTTTGTAATATTTGGCCCATGGGGCATTTATGTACTAACGAATTTCTTCTTATTAATATGACGTGCGTTCTTCTTTGTCTGAAACAATTTTGAATGTCCTAAATCCTTGAATGCATTACATACATAAGCATACCATTCATCATGTGCATAAGCAGGTCTCACTCCAGGTTTCCTCATCTGTCTGCTGTTTATTTCAGTAGGATGGATCTCGAGCAAACAGTCAAAGACCTACAAGCTCAGAATGCACAATTCCAGCAACTCCTGATGACCTTGGCTAAGGGTCAGGAGGATATCAAGACTCAATTAGGGAATAAGGACCCAGTGAAAAAGAAGAAAAAGAGGATTGGGGTGGATACTTTGGGGAGAAGATTTGACGGAGAAGCTCAGAGAGTGCTTGAATTTCCTCCTACTTCTGATGAAGGGACCAGTAAAAGAGATGGAGCTGCGGTGCCTTCCGAGTCTGATGCGGAAGAAGAAGAGGTTGAAGAGGATGAAGATTATTCTGACCAGCAATACCCTCCAACTGATGATAAATACAAGGGTTTAGAAGACAGATTGGCCGCCATGGAATTACAAAGAGTACCGGGTTTGGATTTTGAAGACTTGGGTCTGGTTGCCGGGATTGTGATTCCCCCAAAATTCAAAGTGCCAGTGTTTGTGAGGTATGATGGGCTGTCCTGCCCAAAAATGCATCTCAGGTCCTACGTGAGAAAGATTCAACCCTATACGGCAGATAAAAACCTCTGGATTCATTTCTTTCAAGACAGCCTTTCGGGAGCTCAGTTGGAATGGTTTTATCAGCTAGAAGGAACCAGTATCAGAAATTGGGAAGATTTGGCTACCGCTTTCTACAAACAATACCAGTATAATTTTGATCTTGCTCCTACTCGTACCCAACTTCAGGGTATGTCACTAGGAACAAGCGAGGGATTCAAAGAATATGCACAAAAATGGAGGGATTTGGCTGGCAGGGTGCAGCCTCCTTTAACCGGTCGTGAGCTCGTTGATATGTTTCTTGGGACCTTATCTGGGCCATTTTTCAATCATCTAATTGGTAACTCTTCCGCAGGGTTTACCGATTTGATCTTAACAGGCGAAAGAATAGAAGCTGGCATCAAGTCAGGAAAGATTCAGAAGGGTGTTGCTGCAAGTGTTGAGAAAAAGCCTTTTAAGAAGGAGACAGCCATGGTATATTCTCAGAGAAGAGCAGGGAAGATGGAGCGTCGGCCAACTGTGGGGGCCGTAATGATTCAAAACACTCCAAGTGAGCAGCCTCGCTATAACCAGTCCAGACCAAATCAACAACGGGTGGAACGGCCACAACGGCAGTTCACCCGCATTAATATGACTCCAGCGCAAGTGCTTCCCCATCTATTGAAGTTGAATCTCGCCACCATCAAGGAGGCACCAAAGAATGTGAATACATCCTCTCCGCATTATCATGCCAATGCTAAATGCGCCTACCATTCAGACAGTGTTGGACACGACACCAATGATTGTTGGGCACTCAAGCATAAAATCCAAGACCTGATAGAGGCTAAGGAGGTAGAGTTTGACGCTCCAGAGAAGCCTAATGTGATATCTGCACCCATGCCGAAGCACGGCCGAAATGTCAATGCCATTGAAGAAGATTTGTATGTTGCTGATGTCAGTGATCTGACTACTCCACTGCTAACCGTTAAGTTGAATTTGTTAAGGGCCGGAATCTTCCCGGGATGTAAAGAAGACTGCTACTGTTGTTACTCTCTGCCGTTTGATTGTCCGCTACTGAAGAAAGGCATCCAAGGCCTTATGGATAGTCGACAAATTTTGTTTGAAAAAGTTTCTGCTGTTCCAGTTCATACTGAAGATGTCTCAATCATAACCATTCACGCCAATCTTTCCAAGGCCGTCAAAAAGCCTGTTAAGATTACACCAGCTGCGAAATCTGTTCCTTTGAAGATAACGATGTCAGGGCCTGTTCCCTATGTTTCTGAGAAGTCGATACCTTGGAACTATGGCGGTGACATCTACTACCATGGTATCAAGCAAATTGAGGTAATTGAAGAAAGTTTGAATGATGAAGGAGCCATCATTAGTAACATCGCGGGCACCAGCAAAATCACCAGGAGCGGGAGAATATTTTCTCCAGAGATTGCCCCTCCAAGAGCGGTCTTTGGACCCTCATCAGCTAACGAGGTCATCCCTGCACCAATAAAACTCTCTGCTAGAACTCCTTTGATTAAAGATGTTGTTGTTCCTAGTACTGTCTCTCCTACCACTGCTGACAAAGGTAAGGGAATCCAAGATGAGCCCGTCAGGACGAGGGCTCAACCCTTGGTAATCCCGGAAACCACCAAGAAGGAAATGGATGAGATTTTGAGGATAATCAAGAGAAGCGATTACAATGTAGTAGAACAGCTAGGGCAAACCCCCTCCAAGATCTCCATGCTGGCACTACTACTTTGCTCAGAAGCGCACGCAAAAGCCCTGATAAAATTTCTGAAGGCAGCCCACGTGCCCCAGGAAACCTCTGCGGATTAATTTCAAAACTGCGTGGCTAGCCTGACTGCGGACAATGGATTAGGTTTTTCTGACGCCGACCTAACTCCTAAAGGCAGAAACCACAATGATGCTTTGTACATTTCAGTCGAGTGTCACGAAACTACTCTTGCACACGTCTTGGTCGACACTGGTTCGTCGCTGAATGTACTGCCTAAGAAGGCCTTGGACCGACTAGATTGTGAAGGGTTGGAGTTGAAACCGAGTGATATTGTTGTCAGAGCTTTCGATGGTTCGAAGAGGATGGTCCATGGGGAGGTTGAAATTCCCGTCAAGATAGGCACTGAGGTGTTTAAATCTACTTTCTATGTGATGGACATCCGTCCGTCATACTCTTGCTTGTTGGGTAGGCCTTGGATACACCATGCTGGGGCAGTCACCTCCTCCTTACATCAGATGTTGAAGTATCCTGTCAAGGGAAAGATCATTACTGTCCATGGCGAAGAGGAGTACATGATTAGCCACTTGAATTCCTTCCGGTATGTGGAAGTAGAAGGGGAGTTCATTGAGACGCCTTTCCAGCATTTCGAAGAAGTCCTTCCTGAAATAACAATAGCAAAGTTGGCAGCTGAGACACCGAGACAGATGGCCAGGATGGCATCTCTGGAGGATGCAAGGGCCGCAATAAAAGAAGGGAAGAATTCAGCATGGGGGTAGTTACCTGACATTCCGCATAAGACTGACAAGTTTGGGTTAGGGTTCACAGCCGCCAGCCAGAAAGCTATGCGCCGTGCGAAGATTGAAAGGGCGCCAGTCAAAATTTCTCCCTACGGAATCAACGCCCTGGAAGATGAAGACAAGGAGAGCAACATCGAAGAGTGGATCTATCCAACTGTCAAAGGAGGATTGAGCAATTGGGAGGCTAAGGACTTTGTCCCCATCACTTTTATTCATCAGTAATTTATCTGTTAAACATTTCTTATTTGGTCTGTAATATTTACTCTCAAACAATCCGTACACTATCTTTTCACCTCATGCCTTGCCCGGGGCATGTAGGTCCATTTGTAAGGGTTTTGATTATTTTTGATATCCATATGCCATGTTTAATGATTCATTGGACGTTTTTCATTTGAAAAACTACTTATGTTCATTTTCTTTCCTTTTGCATTTTTTGTTTAAGGATGGCTATCCCTTACACACACCCACACTCACCAATGCAGGTACCCATCCACTCCGGATTCCATGGGTGACTATTCTGCTATATCTTCCAACAACTCTGAAGATATGGTCAATCTAGCCGAGTATGAAGATGACGAAGGTTGTGAAGTACCCGAGGAACTAGCCAGACTTCTGCAGCAAGAGGAAAGGGCCATCCTACCGCATGAGGAGCCATTAGAAACTGTCAACTTAGGAACCGAGGAAGACCGGAAGGAGGTGCAAGTGGGTGCCAGTCTGGAACCAAGAGTCAAGGAGCGCCTGGTACAGTTGTTGAATGAGTATGTTGAAATCTTCGCTTGGTCCTATGAAGACATGTCGGGTTTAGACACAGACATCGTGGTTCACCGTCTCCCCACAAGAGAGGATTGTCGGCCGATCAAGCAAAAAGTTCGCCGAATGAGGCCTGACATGTCTAAAAAGATCAAAGCAGAAGTAATGAAACAATTCGATGCTGGCTTTCTGGCTGTTACGTCCTATCCTCAATGGGTCGCTAACATTGTGTCAGTACCTAAGAAAGATGGCAAAGTCAGGATGTGTGTGGACTACCGGGATTTGAATAGGGCCAGCCCCAAAGATGATTTCCCGCTACCTCACATTGATATCTTGATCGACAATACAGCTCAACATAAAGTGTTTTCCTTCATGGATGGATTCTCGGGCTACAATCAAATCAAAATGGCCCCCGAGGATATGGAGAAAACTACTTTTGTCACACAATGGGGCACTTTCTGTTACAAAGTGATGTCGTTCAGGCTGAAGAACGCAGGGGCAACTTATCAACGCGCCATGGTAGCTTTATTTCATGATATGATACATCATGAGATTGAAGTTTACGTAGACGATATGATAGCTCGGTCACAAACAGAGGAAGAGCACCTTGAACATCTGGAGAAGCTGTTTGCCAGATTGAAAGAATACAAGCTCAGGCTGAATCCAAGTAAATGCACTTTTGGAGTTAGGTCTGGTAAGCTCCTGGGATTCATTGTAAGCAACAAAGGCATTGAAGTCGATCCAGCAAAAGTAAAAGTGATACAAGAGATGCCTGCTCCCCGTACTGAGAAGGAAGTTAGAGGATTCTTGGGGCGCTTACACTATATTGCCAGATTCATCTCACATCTGACTTCTACCTGTGAACCGATTTTCAAACTCTTGAAAAAAGATCAGGTAGTGGAATGGAACGACGATTGCCAAGCTGCTTTTGATAGAATCAAGGAGTATTTGCTAGAACCTCCTATTCTGATGCCACCCGTCGAAGGAAGACCATTGATCATGTATTTGACCATCTTGGATAACTCAATGGGGTGTGTTTTGGGCCAGCATGACGAGTCTGGTCGAAAAGAGCATGCTATTTATTACCTTAGCAAAAAGTTTACCGACTGTGAGACTCGCTACTCACTGCTCGAGAAAACTTGCTGCGCTTTGGTATGGGCTGCTCGCCGACTAAGACAGTATATGTTGACTCATACTACCTTGTTGATTTCCAAAATGGATCCTATCAAGTATATTTTCGAAAAGCCTGCTTTATCTGGAAGGATAGCTAGATGGCAAATGATCCTAACAGAGTATGACATCCAGTACACCACCCAAAAAGCTATCAAGGGGAGTGTACTAGCTGACCATCTGGCTCATCAGGCTATCGAAGATTATCAACCCATGAGATTTGACTTCCCAAACGAGGACATCATGAATTTGGACAACATTGAAGATGACAGACCGTATGACGGACCCGAAAAGGGATCCCGATGGACTCTGTACTTTGATGGTGCTTCAAATGCACTTGGAAACGGTATCGGCGCGGTACTCATTTCTCCGGAAGGTTGTCACACACCTTTCACGGCCCGACTTTGCTTCAGCTGCACAAACAACATGGCTGAGTATGAAGCCTGCATCTTTGGTCTCAAGGCTGCTATAGACTTGGGGATCAAATCTTTGATCGTATTCGGGGACTCGACTTTAGTTATCAGTCAAATCAAAGGAGAGTGGGATACCAAGCATCATAATCTTATCCCATACAAAGAACATGTCCTGACATTGTTGCCGCATTTCGAGCAAATTACCTTCGAGCATTTCCCGCGAGAAGAGAATCAGCTAGCAGATGCTCTAGCCACAATGTCCTCCATGTTTAAACTCAACTGGGATAACGAGGCTCCTCAAATCACCATCGAGCGAATGGATGAACCGGCACATTGCCACGAGATTAATACCGAAGAAGTAGTGGAACAACCTTGGTTCCATGAAATCAAAAGGTATCTCGAGACCCGAGATTATCCTGAAGGAGCTTCCGTGAATGACAAGAAGTTCTTAAGGAAATTTGCTGCTAAGTTCTTCCTGAGCAACGACATCCTTTACAAACGAAGCCATGATTGTGTGTTACTCCGATGCGTAAATAAAGCTGAAGTAGAGTTAATTATGACTGACATACACAGCGGCACATTTGGCACTCACTTGAGCGGGCATACAATGGCTAAGAAGATCCTAAGGGAAGGCTATTACTGGTCTACTATGGAGGCTGACTGCCATCAACATTCCCGTACTTTCCACAAGTGTCAAGTCTATGCTGACAAAGTTCATATTCCTCCGGTTCCTCTCAACGTCCTGACTGCTCTGTGGCCCTTTGCAATGTGGGGCATTGATATGATCGGAGAAATCAAGCCCACGGCTTCCAACGGACATCGCTTCATCCTGGTTGCCATTGACTATTTCACCAAATGGGTCGAAGCAGCTTCCTTCGCCTCTGTCACTAAAAATGTGGTTGCCCGCTTTATCAAACAAAATCTCATATGTCGGTATGGTGTTCCAGACAGGATCATCACGGACAACGGTACAAATCTGAATAACACAATGATCATTGCATTATGCGAACAGTTCAAGATTTATCATCACAATTCATCTCCCTATCGGCCGAAGATGAACGGTGTTGTTGAAGCTGCGAACAAAAACATTAAGAAAATCATTCAGAAAATGACAGTCACTTACAAAGACTGGCATGAGATGTTACCGTTTGCTCTTCATGGATACCGTACGACGATACGTACTTCAACCGGGGCAACCCCATTTTCTTTGGTTTATGGCATGGAAGCTGTTTTGCCTATGGAAGTCCAGATCCCTTCTCTAAGGATTATGAAGGATGCAGGTTTGAATGAAGATGATTGGATGTAGACCCGACTTGATCAACTCAATCTGATCGACGAAAAGCGACTTGCTGCTATATTCCATGGTCATGCGTATCAAAAGCGGATGATCAAGGCCTTCAATAAGAAAGTCAGATGTCAAGTGTATCAAGTCGGAGACCTCGTAATCAAGCGAATTATCTTGCCGCAAAGTGATCCCAGGGGCAAATGGACTCCTACATATGAGGGACCATTTGTGATCAAGAGCATATTTTCTGGTGGTGCAATGATTTTGACCACCATGGACGGCGACGATTTGCCGCACCCTGCGAACGCAGACATAGTCAAAAGATACTACGCATAAAATAACCCGACAAGTCGAAAACCCGAAAGGGCGGATTGGGCAAAAATGGGCATCCCGGTGAGCCGAAAACCCGAAAGGGCGGTTCACGCAAAAATTAGGGATTAAAATAAAAAAAATCTGTACACCCGACAAGTTGAAAACCCGAAAGGGCGGCTTGGGCAAAAATGGGTTTCCCGGTGGATCGAAAACCCGAAAGGGCGATTCAGGCAAAAATTAGGGAGTTAAAGCGTATGACTATGTCTCGTCGGATCACTTCAAAGACAATCTCTTCATCAACCGGTTCCAGGCTTCTGATCAATCCAGTCATCGTCAAACGAAGCATTGAATGGACAGATATTCAGGGTTGTGAAAGCTATAGCGGAATGGGATCCCATGGAATTATTTCACATAGCCATCTTTATTTTGTATAAATCTTTCAAATATTTACGACAAAATCCTCTTACTAGGATGATTGTCTCCTTTGTACAAATATACTCATAGAAAATCAATACAAATACTTTTCCCAGAAATTTGTGTCATTTCCTTTTCTTTTCTCTTGCACTATTTGTTTTATTTTGAGAAACGTCCAACGTTTTGTTAAATAGGCATATGCATTTGAAACATAATCATTCTCTTATGAGTCGGGAAAGAGGATCACTGATAGGTTAAAGGTACAATTGGATATCTTGATACCCTTCAAAGGAAACCCCCGGGAGATTTGGAATCCATATCCCTAGCAAGTCTTGAAGCTCATCCCCAGTAGATTCTGGAAGCTTATTCCCCGCAGAGAACGGACGTCTCTCCCGAGTTTTATTCAAAGTTATTCCTCACAAGGCCTTATAACTGGGTTATCCTCAGCTAACAACCACGGAGGATCGCACTCGCCAGAATTCTTCCTATCCCCAGCGGAGTTCATCAAAATTCCCCAGCAGTAACTTATCTTTGCAAATCCCCAGCCAGAGAATCCTCCGGAATTCAATTCCCCTCAGAGTTTAAGTTTCAGTGTCCCCAGCCGAGCTAAAGCTTCAAATTATCAATCCCCAGCGGAGCCAGACTAATGAACCTTCTCCCCACAGAGTTTTAGGAGAATAAATCTTGAGTTCCCCAGTGAAGTCGCCAGAGACACTTCCCACCGAACTGAAGATTCCCGGTCTTGTAGCCCCAGCATAAGTCTGCTAGATTGGTGCTCCCCAGTAGAAGTCATCAGGAATTCCCCAGAGGTTTGGTATACAACCCAAGCTCCTTATTCCCCAGTCACAGCCAAGGAATTATTCTTCCCGGCAGCAGTCAGGATGTTTTTATCTTCAGCCATCCAGGATTCGTCTATCCCTAGCGAGACAGTTCATCAGCTTACATGCGCATTCATTACATTCATATCATAAACATTGATATAACATATATTGCATCATACATTTCATGCAACATAATTTTGTGTTCAGCTGACATTTTGTCCTTTTCAGGATAAGAATAAAAAGCTATCCTTAACAGTTTCAGATGCAGTTTTACACGGATTCATCATCAAGCAACCCTACACCGGTTCTTATTCAAATCCAAGACTTCTGAAAATAGTTTACGGATTCTTCCCAATAACGGATGTTAACCTATCACTTGTTCAGATTCTTCTCAAGACTTCTGAAAACAGTTTATGGATTCTTCCCAACAACGGATGTTAATCTATCGACTTGTTCAGATGCAACTTTCTGAAAACAGCTTACGGACGCTTCCCAACAACGGATGCTGCTCTATTGCTTATTCAAATCTCAAGACTTCTGAAAACAGTTTATGGATTCTTCCCAACAACGGATGTTAATCTATCGACTTGTTCAGATGCAACTTTCTGAAAACAACTTACGGACGCTTCCCAACAACGGATGCTGCTCTATTGCTTATTCAAACTTCAAGACTTCTGAAAACAGTTTACGGGTTCTCCAAGTAACTGATGTTAACCTATCGCTTGTTCAGTTTCTTCTCCAGACTTCTAAAAACAGTCTATGGATTCTTCCCAACAACGGATGTCAATCTATCACTTGTTCAGATGCAACCTTTTGAAAACAGTTTACGAAAGCTTCCCAACAACGGATGCTGCTCCATTGCTTATTCAACTTCAAGATTTCTGAAAACAGTTCACGGGTTCTCCAAGTAAAGGATGTTAACCTATCGCTTGTTCAGACCCTTCTCAAACTTCTGAAAATAGTTTACGGATTCCTCCCAACAACGGATGTCAATCTATTGCTTGTTCAGACCCCCAGTTCAGAGATGGTCCAAAGCTTGGACACCTTTCTGATATTCCCTTCCAGATGGCATCTCTAAGCCCATCCCCGACAGGATTGCTGTTACCCTCTCAAGATGGCATCTCTAAGCCCATATCCAAATGGCATCTCTAAGCCCATTCCCGCATCCATTGCTTTGACGAGTGCAAATTTTCAGGCACTCTAGTGTCCAATCTCATTTTACCCTCGAGTCACGAAAGGCAAACTTGCCAATCTAACTCTTCGGATTCAAGAAGATTGAACAGGGGCAACTATTGTACCCCAAAATTTGCCCTCCCATTTCTCATTGATTTCTCATCACAAAACCTTTGAAGCCCAAGATCCAGTTAGGGTTTCATCTGCTCAAGACTTCTCCTTGCACTGTTGACCCAAATTAGGGTTTGTGTTTGCACCAAGATGTTTTGATCTAAAGTGCCTAAGATGACTTTAATGCTTCATATTGGACTCCCAAGTTTATCCACATCAAGTTTCAAGCCTTGATTCCAAGTTTTGCCCAGTCAATTGGACAGTTGACCTAGAAATCAACTGTATTGGGGAAAAAGTCAACTGTGGCCAATTGACAGTCAAACCTCATGAAAAGTGACCCACATCAACATTATGAACTCATATGAACCATTTGATCAAGTTTGGATCACAATTCCACAAGAAATTTGATTAAATCACCAAAAGGGCAAATGGTCATTTTTAGGGTTTTTGACAGCACAAAGGCAATTCTTGACTGTTTGACCTAGCCAATGGCAAATCAAGCTCACATATGGACTCAAGGACCCTATGGAATTATCTTGACATGCTCAACAAACTCAAAAGATCCCAAGTACACAAGATTGACAGTTGAATTTCCCAGTCAATTGATCAATTTTGACTGTACACTGAAAAGTCAAACTTTGACTTTTTGGTCAAAATCAAGAGTCAAGATTCATTTTTCATCAAAACATGCCAAATCATGAAACTTGTTCACCAAGAAATCACAAAATGCAAATTAGGGTTAGAAATTAGAATTTTTCATAACTTAGAATTTTTCTAAGTTATGAAAAACCCTAATTGTTTCCCAACTTTGCCCCACTTTTTCACCAAGTTCCATTTTGATTCAAACAAAAGTCAAAACATGAAAGTTGTAGCTTGTTGCATAATCTACAACTTTGATTCACAAAGTTTTCCCATTTGAGGCTTGTATCTCAAGTTACAAATTTTTGAATAAGGGCACTAAACCATTCTTAACTTAGTGAAATTTTAACCTATTTTGACAAGGTTTTCTACCCAACTTCAAGGCCATTTTTCATACACTTCCACTTGGAATTTCAATTTGCATTTCAAAGATGGATTGTAGTACACATTCCAAGCTTTCCAAATTGTCCAATAACTTCTCAAACAACCTCATGGTTAGGGAGAATCGAATTTTGCAAAATGGGAAAAAGTCACTTTTGTTCTTGGCCATGTACATGTTCATAACACTATGCATTTCAATCTCAGCTTGCATATCTTGATTACAGGTCCTTAAACCATCCAACACTCATAAATTTAATGCATATTCTTTGTGCCAAGGCCATGTTCTTTGTGTTCTAGCATTGTATAAAGGATTAATCCCAAAATAGATAAAGCATTTCTTCCATTTTTGCAAAAGGTAGCTTTATGTCCAATTACAAATCCAAGAAGTACAGTCCATATCTAATTGGCACAAGTTTATGAGTTAATCACACTGATCAAGGAGGGATTATGCAGCATAGTATGAGGGCCTGTACAGGCTAGAGGCACAAAGTAACCATTGCTTGCTTAAAGTGTAAGAAACACATCATAACTAAAAACAGCTCTCATATCAGCTTGCAAACACTGAAGTGAACTGGTGAAACACACTCAAGACATCTCAACCAAGCTATTGCACGACCCTAACACCTCTCATACACTCCCAATCTCAGAATCATCTTCAAACTGCAAAAACAGGGCCAGGCCTGCAGTTTGAGTGCCATCTTCCATTTCCCTCAAGCTCTCTTGCCCAAACCAGTTCACATACATTCCCTAGCATCTATGCAAGCTAACCATGACTTGAAACACGACCTGTAATCCCTCTAACCAGTTCCACCATTTTCAGTTTCTTGTTTTGCAGGTGAAGTGCTCTAGCACGATTCAAAAGCTTTCAAGACAAAGTAAACATTGGAATAGCATCCCTGGACCTCAAGGAAGCTTTTCCAATCATCACCTTGCACTGAAAGCTTCCTCATTGCCAGATAGAACTTCAACTGAACAGGTATTTTGGTGAACTTCTATCTCTCTTATTAAGCATCATTAGCTCTAAGTTTGTGAATAAACAATGTTCTACTCATGCCACTGAACATGTACATGTTTTTACTTTTCATTTCTTTTGCTTGAGCTGTGAGAATTTGAGGTTTGAAAATGGCAGAAAATCTAGGTTAGGATTTGGGGGAGAAGAAATTCTCCCTCATCTTAGAGAGTTAGATCAAGTTCTGCATATGGTTGAATTCGTCTCTTGATGCTGAACATTTGTTATGTTATGAGTTTTCATTAATAAGCCAGGAATCAGGAGTTAGAAGATTGAGAACAGGGCGCGCGTTTTTGAATAACATAGTTCAGAGGTTGAAGAAAGGTTGCATTGGGCTGGGCTTGCTTTGTGTTTTCTTTTTGCACCATACAACTTGTTCTGAACCCCCTGAGCCCATTTGCTTTATTTTTAATGTTTTTTGACTTTTTCTTTTTTTAATTAACTCATTTATTTTTTCTCAGCATATTAAAAATTTAAAAATATTTTTTCTCCCCATTTTTGAATTTATTAGGTATTTAATTGATTTTTCTCTTAGTTTGAACATAAAGAAATAAATATATATGTTTTGTTTAAAATATTAAAATATTAGAAATACATTTTACACACTTTTATTTTTGATTCTACTTTCTGAAAATAGTTTATAGAAAAAATACTTTTTTTATTATTATTATTATTATTAAATATTAAAAATTACTAATTAATATAATACTTATCTTGTAAATAATATAAATGTACATATATATATTAATACATTTAGGGTAAAAATATCAAAAATATACATATTTTTATTTTTATTAATATTTAACACTAAAAAGACATTTTTATAAATATACTATATTTTATTTTATTTTTGCATGTAAATAATAAATATTATATGAATTAATTAATTAATATCCCTTTTGATTAAAAAAATTAGGGTTTTACCCTAAATTTGAAAATACTCCAAAAATAAGACCTTTTTATTTCTCTTTTTATTTTCACATAAATAATATTCTTTTTTTTCATACACATAAAAAATTCTTTTTTACATTTTGCATATTTATTTCAATTTCCGTTTAATTATACAATTATTTGTCTTGTAAATATTCAAAGAAAATGATGTAATAGTTAGGTTTAAATTCTTGTCTAAATATACCCCATTTGAAACATTGTACCCCCCTCCCCATATTATTGTGTTGTAATAGTGTAGGAATTTAAATTTCGCACTTTAACACTTTCTAAACATACCATGCTAGAATTAGGGTTTGAATGCGAATAAAACGAACAAAATAGTTGGACCTAACTTCAAGATAAATAAGCATGAAAATGGACAACACATTTCACACTTGCACCCCTAGGGTATTCCACTTTGTTGCCTTCAAATAATTGGGCCATATTGCATGTTGAATTTCTTTGGGTAAAACAAACAATCAAATGATCATAGTCCCTCAAAATGTTGCCTAAATGAATGATCAAGTCCCTTCTTAAAGAAAATTGCCCAAAGACATTTAACACTATTGCAATTATGGTCTAAACGATGACCCGCGCCCGTCCCTTCCACCTCCAAAGACAAGATTGTCCACCAAATGCAATGGTGGAACAAAATTGTCAAAAGGTTTAAAACATAACAAAAATCTTTGAGAAAACTTTAGGGTAGATAACTCTTAAGTACTTGTCAATTTGTAAAGAAAACACTTGCCTAATTTCAAACTACACTTCACAAACACTTTCAAAACAAACTTTCAAAAACCTTGAAACATCTTTTTAAAAGACCAAACACCTTTTGTAAAACATTCGAGTAAAGAATTGTTACAAGGGTAGCCTATACAAGGCATCTTTTCAAAGCATTTTTCAAAACCACACACCAAGCACCATTTCAAACAATTGAAAACCAAAGCAAGTTGATCTAAGCAAGTACCTAAGAGCCCATGGATAACCATGGATAGAAAGGGTGCTAATACCTTCCCTTTCTATAATCTACTCCCCGAACCCAAGAAAAATCTCAAAGGTTTTTTGCTGTGCTTTTTAAACCTTTCCTTAGGATAAAATAAAAATTCGGTGGCGACTCTTGCTCAACCGAAACATTTGCGAAAACAAACGCAAAACCTCAAGTCAGTTCTCCCACCGTATCACACAGTTGTTATATCAAGACCTGCTGTCGCTCCTCAGCGCAACAATCAGCCAAGGGCCGAGAGGCCGCGAAGACAATTCACTCAGCTCCATATGACCCTGTCTTAGATTCTACCGCAGTTGCTAAAGACCAGCCTGGTGATTCCATAGGAGGCCCCGAAAATCCCAATACAACATCACCGCTGTACAATCCGAACGCCCGCTGTGCTTTTCACTCTGATAGCCCGGGGCATGATACGAATGATTGTTGGGTCCTGAAGAATAAGGTACAGGATCTGATTGATGCCAAAGAGATCGAGTTCGGAGCCCCAGAAAAGCCTAAACATGAAGCGGGAGTGAATGCTATCAGGGATGACGATGATGAAGAGTTTGATATTGACAGTTAGATATACCCAACTGCTGACGATGGATTAAGCAATTGGACAGCGAAGGACTCTATGCCCGTTTCTATTATCACCCAGTAATGAGACTTTTGTTTTGAGTTTGTAACAGAAAATTTTTAAACTTTATGACCCGGTGTCTTACCAGAGGCACCGTGGTTTTGTTTGTGAGGGCTTTATGTGTGTCATCTACATATATCATTAATAAAAGCATTAGACGTTTCTTGCATTTCAAATTTTGCGCTCCTTGTTTTTCTTTTATTATATATTGCAAAACAGCTATTTTACATACACTCACATATACAGGTCTACAACCACTCTGGATCCCATTGATAACGACTCTGCTACTGACGGTTATGACTTCGAAAGTCCGATCAACTTAGCTGAAGACGAAGGTGAAGATGATTGTGAAGTTCCTGGTGAACTTGCTAGACTGTTACTTCAGGAAGATAGGGTTATTCAGCCGCATGAAGATCCCGTGGAAACAGTAAATCTGGGTACAGAGGTGGACAAGAAAGAGGTCAAGATCGATGTAAATCTGGAGCCTAGTGTTAAACAACGGTTGATTCAGATGCTGCGTGACTATGTTGAGATATTTGCCTGGTCTTATGAAGATATGCCTGGGTTGGATACCGATATTGTGGTTCACCGCCTGCCTACCAAGGAAGATTGTCCTCCAGTGAAACAGAAGGTCCGCCGAATGCGCCCGGAGATGTCTGAGAAAATCAAGGCTGAAGTTAAGAAACAGTTTGACACCAGATTTCTAGCAGTTACTTCTTACCCGCAGTGGGTGGCCAACGTGATTCCAGTGCCGAAGAAGGATGGTAAGGTTCGAATGTGTGTTGACTATAGGGATCTGAACAGGGTAAGCCCCAAGGATGATTTCCCTCCACCTCATATCGATGTTCTAGTCGACAACACCGCACAACATAAGGTCTTCTTCTTTATGGATGGTTTCTCCGGTTACAATCATATTAAAATGGCTCCCGAAGACATGGAGAAGACAACATTTGTTACTCAATGGGGTACCTTTTGCTACAAAGTCATGCCTTTTGGATTGAAGAATGCTGGGGCAACGTATCAGCGCGCCATGGTCGCTTTGTTCCATGACATGATCCATCATGAGATTGAGGTATACGTCGATGACATGATTGCAAGATCCCAGACTGAGGAAGAACATCTTGACCATCTTCAGAAGTTATTTGACAGATTGAAGTTGTACAAGCTGAGGTTCAACCCGAACAAGTGCACCTTCGGGGTGAGATCTGGTAAGCTGCTGGGATTCTTCGTAAGCGATAAAGGTATTCAAGTGGATCCTGCCAAGGTCAAGGATATACAGGAAATGCCAGCTCCCCGAGCAGAAAAAGAAGTCAGAGGATTTCTGGGACGTCTGAACTACATTGCTCGATTCATCTCACACCTGACTGCTACTTGTGAGACAATCTTCAAGCTACTGAAGAAAGATCAAGTGGTAAGATGGAACGATGAATGTCAGGCCGCTTTCGAAAGGATCAAAGAATATCTCCAAGAGCCACCTATTTTGATGCCTCCAGTTGAAGGGAGACCTCTGATATTATACTTGACAGTACTCGACAATTCAATGGGGTGCGTGCTGGGGAAGCATGACGAGTCTGGCCGAAAAGAGCATGCTATTTATTACCTTAGCAAAAAGTTTACCGACTGCGAGACCCGATACTCGTTGCTCGAGAAAACTTGCTGCGCTTTGGCATGGGCTGCTCGCCGGCTGAGACAGTATATGCTGACTCACACTACTCTATTGATATCAAAGATGGATCCAATCAAGTATATCTTCGAAAAGCCTGCCTTGTCCGGAAGAATAGCAAGATGGCAGATGATCTTGACTTAGTATGACATCCAATACACGACCCAAAAAGCAATCAAGGGAAGTGTGTTAGCAGATCATCTTGCACATCAGGCAGTGGACGATTACCAGTCTATGAACTTTGAATTCCCGGATGAGAATATCATGATAGTCACTGACTGTGAAGAACCTGGATCGGATGAAGGACCTGAGGAAGGATCTCGATGGTCTATGTACTTTGATGGAGCTTCAAACGCTTTGGGTAATGGCATTGGTGCCGTGATTATATCTCCTAAACGCTCTCATACTCCGTTCACCGCCCGACTATGTTTCAACTGCACCAACAATATGGCGGAGTATGAAGCGTGAGTCATGGGTCTTCGAGCAGCAATTGACCTAAGGATTAAGTTCTTAAGTGTATTCGGAGATTCCGCTCTCGTGATCAGTCAGATCAAAGGCGAGTGGGATACGAAACACCCTAATCTTATTCCTTACAAGGAGTATGTATTGACATTGCTTCCACATTTCGAGGAGATAACCTTTGAACACTTCCCTAGAGAGGAGAATCAGTTAGCAGACGCGCTGGCTACGATGTCTTCTATGTTCAAATTCAATTGGGACAACGAAGCTCCCCGGATTACCATTGAAAGGTTGGACGAACCTGCACATTACTGTGATATTGAGACTGAAGAGACAACAGATAAACCTTGGTTTCATGAGGTAAAGAGGTATCTTGAAGCTCAGGAGTACCCTGAGGGTGCATCCGTTAATGATAAGAAATTTCTGAGGAGGTTCGCGGCGAAGTTCTTCATCAGCAATGGCATTCTTTACAAGCGTAACCATGATTCAACCTTACTGCGATGCATGGATAAGAACGAAGCAGAAAGGATTATGGTAGAGTTACATGAAGGTACTTTCGGGACTCATTCCAGTGGACACACCATGGCAAATAAAATCCTTCGGGCAGGATATTATTGGTCCATAATGGAAGCTGACTGTTATCAGCATTCTCGGACCTGTCACAAGTGCCAAGTCTATGCTGATAAGGTGCACATACCTCCAGTTCCTCTGAACGTCTTGACAGCTCCGTGGCCTTTTGCAATGTGGGGCATTGATATGATCGGCGAGATCAGACCTACGGCATCCAATGGGCATCGTTTCATCCTGGTAGCTATTGATTACTTTACGAAGTGGGTTGAAGCAGCTTCCTTTGCTACTGTAACCAAGAACGTCGTGGCACAGTTTATTCGGCACAACCTGATATGTCGATACGGTGTACCAGAGAAGATCATTACGGACAATGGTACAAATCTCAACAATAAGATGATCACCGAACTCTGAAAGCAGTTCAAGATACAGCATCACAACTCTTCTCCTTACCGGCCGAAGATGAATGGGGTTGTTGAAGCAGCTAATAAGAACATTAAGAAGATTGTGCAGAAGATGACAGTGACATACAAAGATTGGCACGAGATGTTACCTTTTGCTCTTCATGGGTACCGTACCTCGGCACGGACGTCAATAGGGGCAACACCCTATTCCTTGGTTTATGGAATGGAGGTCGTCTTGCCCATTGAAGTTCAGATACCCTCTCTTCGGATTATGAAGGATGCAGGTTTGAGCAAAGATGACTAGATCCAGACCCGGCTTGATCAGCTAAACTTAATCGACGAAAAGAGACTTACTGCTATTTGTCATGGTCAGACGTATCAAAAGCGGATGATCAAGGCATTTAACAAGAAAGTCAGACGACAAGAGTATCAAGTTGGGGACCTGGTTATCAAGCGCATTATCTTACCTCAAGGTGATCCCAGGGGAAAATGGACCCCTACTTACGAAGGGCCATTTGTGGTTAAGAACATCTTCTCAGGAGGAGCTATGATTCTGACCACCATGGATGGTGACGACCTTCCTCACCCCGTCAATGCAGACATAGTGAAAAGATACTACGCATAATCAACGACCCGCTAGGTCGACTAGCCTAGGCAAAAATATGGGCTTCCCGGCGAACCAAAAGGGTTCGGGCAAAAATAAGGGATACAAATTATAAAAAAAATTGTACACCCGGCAAGTCGAAAACCTAAAAAGGCGGCTTGGGCAAAAAGGGTATCCCGGTGGACTAAAAACCCGAAAGGGCGGTCCAGGCAAAAATTAGGGATTAAAGCGTAACACTATGTCTCATTGGATCACCTTACAACCAGACTTCGGTATCGACTATCAAGCTCGGACGACACTAATCAATCCGATTTACCTTCAACCAAGTAGCAAAGTGATGAGATGCTCGAGGACATAAAGGCAATAGCAGAGTTGGAACCCAGTGGATTTGTTCACATAGCTGTTCTCTTTGTTCTTCACAAATTGTATAAACTCTATTGTTCGGCGGAGTTCTCTTACTAGGACGTCAACCTCTTGTACAAAAACGCCTATTTACAGGCCAAACTTCAAAATCAATACAATTCATTTTCAAAGAAATTTCAACTGTTTCTCCTTTTTCTGTTTTATTTTGCAAAGAACGTCCAATGTTCATTTTTGATATATGAATTTGACATTAATTGCTGCTCATGAATATCTGCATGCGAAACAAAAGGCGGTTACTTATAATATCAGAAACAGGGGAAATAAGAATTTGTCCAAGCTTTACAGTTGCTCTGTCCACCAGGTACAAGGTAAATTTAGCTGAAGGATAGGGCTAAGGTGCATTCACTCCCCGCAGAGTAAGAGAAGACAGTAATGATAGCTCTCCCCTGCTGAGACTTGCAACTGTGAATGAATCGGTAATATTCTCCCCAAGCAGAGTTTATCTACCATCAGCACTGAAAGGTCTTAATATTCCCCAGTGGAGTATAAGAATATTCCCCGGCAGAATACAAAGTATCCCTAGTGGAGTTTGAAATTTTTTCCCAGCGCAGTCTGAAAAAAGCTTCCCCAGTGGAGTTTGGAGAATCATCCCCAGTAGACTTTGGAAGATTGTCCCCAGCAGAGCTCAAAGGATTATCCCCAGTAGAGCCTAAAAGGTTATCCACAGTGAAGTCGCAACTGAAAGATCATCCCCAGCGGAGTTCTTTCCTTTTACAAACAAGAATTCAATCCCCAACAGGATTCAGTATCACCAATAATGGTAGTTCATCCCCAGCGGAATTTATCATAGAAATCCTCTACAGAGAATCTCTTCCCCACAGAGCAATTTCCTTATCAGTTTATTCCCCCCAACGGAGTTGTCCTCTCCTGCAAGTTTATTCTCACAATCATCTTCATTCACTATCCCTGGCAAAAACGAAGAATTCAACTCTTTTCTCCAGCAGCAACCCGATATTTATTTTCCCCAGCTAAAAACATTACATTTCCATACATCATGACACATGCATATACGCATCATACAACAGAATCTCATTTATTTTGAGAAACATCATTTCCTGATACATATCATGCATTACATACAACTAACCTTTACCTTTCAGGAAGGATGCGGTTAAATTCTAATAAAATTCAAAGCTATGAAGCTTTTACCTCAGTTAAAGTATGGACCAATTCTTAAATCTCAACAAAATTATCCTCAGTTGAATTACAAATAAGGTCCTAAATCTCGACAAAGTTCCTTCGTTGAATTACAGACGAGTTCCTAAATCTCAGCAGAGTTTTCTCAGTTGAATTATAGGCGAGTTCTTAAATCTTGATGAAGATGTTTCCCTAAAGTCGAATTACTGACCAGTTCTTAAATCTCAACAGAATTATCCTCAGTTGAATTACAGATAAGGTCCTAAATCTCGACAAAGTTCCTCCGTCGAATTACAGACGAGTTCCTAAATCTCAGCAGAGTTTTATCAAATGAATTACGGGCGAGTTCTTAAATATTGATGAAGATGTTTCCCTAAAGTCGAATTACTGACTAGTTCTTAAATCTCAACAGAATTATCCTCAGTTGAATTACAGATAAGGTCCTAAATCTCGACAAAGTTCCTCCGTCGAATTACAGATGAGTTCCTAAATCTCAGCAGAGTTTTCTCAGTTGAATTACGGGCGAGTTCTTAAATCTTGATGAATATGTTTCCATAAAGTCGAATTACTGACCAGTTCTTAAATCTCAACAGAATTATCCTCAGTTGAATTACAGATAAGGTCCTAAATCTCGACGAAGTTCCTCCATTGAATTACAGGCAGTTCCTAAATCTCAACAGAGAAGTTTTCTCGGTTGAATTACAGGCGAGTTATTAAATCTTGATGAAGATGTTTCCCCCCAGTTGAATTACGGACAAGTTCTTAAAACTCAGCAGAGATGTTCTCTCAGTTGAAGTACAGGCAAGTTCCTAAATCTCAACAAAGATCAGACTTCCCCAATGGAATCTTCCTCAATGGAAGGTATGCAAACTCTTGATAAGGAATCTCTTATGCGATCGACACTCCTCCAGATGGCATCTGTAAGCCCATTCCCGACATTACAAGGCTAATACCACTTCATGCGAGTGCGAATTTCTGGGCACTCTGGTGTTCAATCATCTTCAACCTTCGGATCACAAAAGGCATGAAAGCCAATCTACATCCTCAGGTTTAAGAAGATTGAACAGGGGAAGCTGTTGAACCCTAAAATTTACCCTCCCACATTTTCAAAACATTTCAAGGAAAATCTCCAAGTGGCTCAAGGTTGCTCAAGGATTGACCAGACAAGCTATCTCCTAAGGCAGTCTACCCCAAATTAGGGTTTTGTGTTGCATCAAAATCTTTGAGTCCAAATGACTTCAAGTTCTCCCCAATGTCCCAATATGTTGTCAAGATCATCCATGTCAAATTTCAAGCCTTGCAGAGGAAGTTTGCTCAGTCAATTGCTCAAAGGTCCAAAAATCGACTATGCTAGGGCAAAAGTCAACTGTGACCTAAATACAGTCAAAATTTAAGATTTTTTGTAAACATTCTCATTTTGAAGGATATTTCATCATTTTATCAAGGGTTGATCATGATTCATCAAGGATTGCTCAAAATTCATCAAGATTCAAAAGTTGCTAAATTTGGGTTTTGTAGGAAAAGTCAACTCAACTTTGACTAAGCATAACTTTCTAATACTTTATGAGAAATGACCCATAAAAATCTAATTTTGAATAGGATGTAATTTCCTACAATCCATATTCATATCCCAAGATCAAAAAATGCACTCACAAGAAGTTATGAATTTGGACATTATAGGTCATTTTTGAAAGTCAACAAAAACACCTTTTTTGTCAAAGCTTATAACTTAAGCATGGAATATCAAAATGAGATGATACCAAAAGGGTTGGTTAGAGGACATCTCAAGATTTCTAAAAAGTCAAAGAAAACTTCCAAAAGTTCAAAATTGAAGAAGTTATGCATTGTTGAAGTTGGACTTTTTTGCAAAATTGCCAAAAGTCAACTATCCCCAAAACTTCAAATTTTGCCAAATGGGGCC
Source organism: Vicia faba (assembly GCA_948472305.1). Classification (NCBI taxonomy): domain Eukaryota; kingdom Viridiplantae; phylum Streptophyta; class Magnoliopsida; order Fabales; family Fabaceae; genus Vicia; species Vicia faba. Next base: position 192,054,984 of record OX451739.1, on the reverse strand, counting down.
ATTCTTTTCCACTTGATTTGAGTTTTCATTATAGCCCACGTGCTCTAGCTTTATCCATGTGTCTATATCACATTTTTATTATTTAATTTGATTTTTATTTGAATTTTTAAATCAAATAAAATCATATAAAATCTAAAGTATTGATAACACGTGATTTTTTTGGCTATTTCAGGCTCCAAATACAGCTATCCTTGCAATCAAATTCATATCAAGTGAATCATCTGCAAAAAGATATGATTTAGGCCAAGTTTGGAAAGCTTTTATGGAAGAATCAAATCAAATATGCAATCATCATTGTGGGAAGATTTGAACAACAAATGTTACCCTAATCCAATGTGCATTACATAAGCAAGCAAAGGACACGAAAATCAGGGTTAGAGAACACTTGTGGAGGCAGAGCAAAAAACTGAAAAAAATCACAAAAAGTGGGAGATCGAAATCAACCCTAGAGGCATTTTCAGAGCTTGATATTGGTCCCAATCGATTCCTGGCAACGCACACAAGCTATCCCAATCTAAACCAAGCATTATTAGGCCCTTATACGCGTTATAAGTCTCACGCAAGTTACCCCTGTTCTTGAATTCGATTTGAGTTATTCTAGCATCATTTAAGTAAACTAATAGCATATTTGTGATCACAAGAACATTTGCAAGCTTTTGGCATCATTTAATTTCATTTATCTAACCTGTATTGCAAACTGCCATAGCTAGGTTTCCTTGTTCGTTTTTAGGGATTTCGGTTTTAGGTGAAATTGGCCTTAATGGTGATCATGGTTGTGATCAGAGAGATGAGACGAGGCTAACCATGGTCGTGGATTCCATTTATATGGCCTGGAGAGGGTTTTAGGACGAACCTGCGTTTTTAGATGCGGATAGAAATCCGCAGGTAAAGTTACAGGGGTTTGAGGAAGGGGACGAAGAGTTGGCATCCATCCATTGGGCCATTCAAAAATAGAGCGCTTTTTTTTTGTTTTTTTGGCCATTGAGTTGTTTTTTTATATAATATATTGTTTATATTATTATTAACAAACAACAACACGCCCCAGCGGTTGCCATGTAAGTCTTAAAGCGTTCCAAGGCTGGAGGTCAGGGGTTCGATCCCTGCCTCCAGCAAATTGTATTTTCTTCATATTTTTCAGGTAATCACATGCACGCTCAGGCTTGATTCACACCATACGCCCTCACCAATCCAAGCGCCAGATGGCCAATGGCCAGATCTGATGGTCAATGATTGGAGGTCCACCAAAGAGCAAGTCAATGCGCCCACATTGGATCATAAAGGGTCAAACGAGCCAGCTGCTAATGGGCCAAAAAATTGCTACTAACACCCTCCAATCAGGCCCAATTCTTCTACTTTTTGTTTATTTTTTTGTTTATTTAATTTATTTGTTTTATTTTATTTAACTAATTTTCTAACCAATAACAAAATTCTTTTTTTTATCAAAATAAAATCACAAAAATACTTTTTTTTATCCAATCAAATTTTAAAACTTTTATTTTTATTAATAAACTCATTAATTAATTAGGATATTAATTAGGAAATTTTAATTTATTTTGTAAACAAATAAAATTAATTAGACTTAATTAGGTTTTAACTACTAATTTAATTATTTTTTTCTTTCTTAAATTAACAAAAACCCAAAAATATGCCATTAATTATTTTTTCCATTTATTTATTTAATAATTAATTTAGTATTTAATTTTAGGATTAATTTCTTTTCTTAAAAAAAAAACATTTCCTTTTAAAAGGGTCAAAACCCTAATGGTGCATCCGATTTAATTTCGCGTTGCGATTTACTTTTTTCCCATTAATGTATCTTCCTCCGGAATGTAATAGATAATTAGGACATTTAATTATTTTTATCGCTTTATTTTATTTTTTAAAGGGTTGCTTTTGGCGATGTAAATACCCGACGCCTTGTAATTTAATTTCCGCATCTTTAATTTCTGCAAATTATAACTGCTAGATGTTTGATAATAGGGTTTGCATGACAAGACTGAATGCCTAATCTTAAAATCAAATTAGATCACCCTTAACATGTGCAAAGATAAAAATATCTGAAATCAACACACTCGCACATGCGCATTCATAGGATACACCCCACTTGGTTGCCTTCGTACACGGTCATTGAGTATAGGTCACTTTAGAGGTCGCCCTCTTGTCTAAAAGATCATATTCTCCTCGAAACAGTTGCCTCGGATATTGTTGCCTCAAACAAATGATCTAAGACTTTAGGGTTACCGCTAAGGCGTCTTAACGTTGCTTTAGTGACCGTATGTCCCTCATTCGAATTGACCCTTAAACTCCAACGACGGTGCTAGCTACTCACTAATAGTGGGATAGCATTGTCTAAAGGAAAGTAACATAGAACGATTCCTTTTTTGAGTAGGTAGATAGTTCTTAGATACTTGCTCAATCAAAACAAAACAAATTTTTCGCACTTACACTCCTTTTCGAACAAAGTTTTCAAAACACTTAATTACACTCTTGAGGACATAAGCAAGAGTTAAATCGCAGTTTCAAACAAACAAAAAAACTTTTCAAAACCCACAAGCACAAAGAAAACAATTTTGAAAACAATTGAGCAAGTACCTAAGAGCCCGTAGATAACTACGGATAGAAAGGGTGCTAATACCTTCCCTTTCTATAATCTACCCCCCGAACCCGAGAAATATCTCGAAAAAGGAATTTTTCTGTGCTTTTTTCCTTTCCTTGATGGATAAAATAAAAGTCGGTGGCGACTCTTGCTTACCGCGACATTTTGCAAACACAAACGCAAAACGCAAACCAGCATTCCAAAAACAGTCAATTCTTCCCACCGTATCACACATAGGTTCGACCTCCTTGGTCGTGGGTGGATGCCTCATGGCATAACCTAATTGGTGAAGAGAGAGTACTGGATTGTAGTTGATAACCCCTTTTGTTCCCATGAGTGGAACATTAGAGAAACTTGCACAGTGAGAGATGACTTCGGAGCTATCCACCTTAAGTTTGTACCATTGGATGTCGAAAGAGGTGAGTGTCATCACTTTGGATGCCCACGAGCGGGGATCTTCTTTGAATGGCCCTTTGGTGGGTAATTGTGCCATGAACCATTTGTAAAGCATAGGTGTACAACATACCACTACCCCTTTTTTTCCCATGCCTGGAGTGGATGGCGTGGTAAGTATCTGCTAATAGCGTGGGTATATGATTCTTATTCATGAAGAAAAGAGAAGCCAAGTCCACGATTTCTTTAATCTAAGGGAATAGGACAACTCCGTAAATAATGGCAGCCAACAAAGCATAATAAGCATCCAATTTCCCACGTTCGCCATTTCCTTAGCCTTAGTTGCCAAGAAGTCTGCAGGAAGACCACAAGTGACTTTTTTGCGTCTCCATTTCCCTTTTACATCGTTAGGGCTCAAATAAAGAACCTTAGCAATTGCCTCAAAGTTAGGCTCAATAGGGACTCGAATAAATGGAACATGACTGGTGAGCTTAATGTGGAGAAGATGAGCATACTCCTCTAGAGTAGGTGCTAACTGGTAGTCTTGAAATGTGAAGCAACGCAACTCTGGATCATAAAATTGTAACAAAGTTTGTACAACCTTGTCGTCAACCCGAGCATCCAATAAAGATAGGAGATTCCCATATCTTTCACCAAAAACGCCCATTTGTTGACAATTCATGAGGTCTTTGAGCTCTTCAAGAGAGGGCCAAATGCTAGGACGGAACTGATAGCTGAAGTTATCCCTCTTTGTCTTTAGGGTGATATCAATGTTGTTTTCCATTCTTTGGAGGAAAAGGAAACCCTGGAGAGATCCTGGAAATGACAATGCGCATGCGAATTAATTATCATTTTTTTTTTGAAAAGTAAATATGCTATGATATGTGTGCAAGTGATCATGGGGTTACTACTTCCATGATACTGAATTCTGTTGTACTGCTTCTTCATATTCTTGTTAATATCGAGGTTACAGGTGTAAAACGTGACCGGAAGAAATCCATGAAGATCATAGATGGGTCCTCAAAAAATAAATCTGAGAACCTCATAATTGTAGGCAGAAATCCAGGGCATAACCAAAAGTAACTGTTTGAATATAGTCACCAACTATACCTGTAATAATAGTTCCCTCCCCACTCACGTGTGAAGACTAGGTTAGGGTGAGATAATGGTAACTCGAAAATCACGGGTCCGCCTGAAAGTAAAGTCATCGCAACACAGACGTGCATGATGAAAGTACCTCTAATTTAACCTCATCTGAGCATGGTTAATGACATGACTGCACTAATTGGACCACGTCCTATATCCGTCATGCCCCCACTCTATTCCTAGGTGTCCTAGTGCACTTTGGTCTGGGTACTGGGCCTTTTACCTCAATAGTAACATCCCCACCCAAACAAGAAGCAGATCTAGTACAACAGCAGTATATGGAAGACAGGAAAGTGCAACACATGCATATGCACAAATATATTTAAGATGAACGAATAAACTGAAAGCATAAAAATAAACACCCAAAGAAAAGAAAACAAGAGCTAGGAGCGACTCCGGGATGGACCAGCATTTGGTCAACGTTCCCCAGTGAAGTCGTCAGCTGAAACAACCGGATGAAAATCATCAAACAATGAAGTCTCCATCGAACGTTTTTTATCCCACAGGAAGGGAAAGGTAAACATCGAGAAAACCTGAGAAGGGAGAAGTCACGGTCTTGCGACCGAGAGATAAGGGTAAGGGAGTCCGATACACGAGGGGAAGGTATTAGCACCCCACACGCCCGTAGTACTCTACGGTATCCACTCTTGTTGTCTATCTTATGGGTGTGTTCAATCTATATTTAAGCTGTATAGGGAATGCGTGCAAAATAAAAGAGAAAAGAATGTAGGGAAAATAAAATTGTGCTCGTTCGGGCCCTACCCCGATGCCTACGTATCCCTTTTAAGGAATCAGAGCAGCCATAGTTTGACTTATGTTTTTTGTTGGTTTGTATTTTTTACTGAACAATATTAATTTCGCCTTCTGCCACAACTCGACCTTTGGAGACTTACGCGTCAGCACAAAAGTGAATTAACATATTCTTTCTGAAAAGGTTTGGAGAAAATGTGCCTGGGCGCACGAAAAGTTTGAATTGGATTGTGTTTGTAATGAATGATAATAATTTCGCCTTCTGCCGCAACTCAACCTTTGGAGACTTACGCGTCAGCACATAAGTGAATTAACATGCTCTACCTGAAAATGTTTTGAAAGAAAGGCCCGAAGGCAAAAAGAGTTTGTATTGTTTGGTGTTTTTGCTTGTAGATAATAGCTAGTTGATCTCAAGAGAGAGATTTTAGCCATGTCTCTACTTATTCATGAAATGATTCTTTGAGACTTCTACCATGCCAAGGCTTAGAATAAGAGAATAATAAGATCGAGAAGAAACCCGCTTATCATCTCCCAAACTTAGCAAAGACATGATTCTTGTCAGTAAATTTTTAAGTATTTTGAGGTTTGTAAGAAAAATAAATATTTTTTTTGTGTTAATGTATATGCAAAAAGAAAAATAAAAGTTCAGGTGATACTAGCCTATTTCTAAACCTAATTTTATTATACTTCACACAATCTACGGGAATAGATAAATGCAGGGTAAAAATAGAAAGAAAATATACCAAACGAGTACTAGCCCGTAGAGCAAAGCAGAAAAAAGCAAAGATACTCGACGATCTCGTGAGCTGTTAGCATCAACAAAGAAGAGAGTTAGAAATCCAATACTCGGAATAAGTGTTGAAGCATCATCGATGTGAAAATATGTCACACTCAAAATTTCAAGCGTATCTGCATACCGCCTAATGAACCTGCATAAGATTTAAATCTCAACAAGCAAAAGTGAATCATGAATTTCAAGTATAATTGGGTAATCGGGATTTACTTCCTAAAATCACATAAAAACTAACAAATTTTTGTATTTGACTTTATTATTCTTATCATGTGGGAGAAAGAAGAAAAGAAAAAAATTCAACAAATCTAAACAATTCACAAAATTATTTAAAAGGAAAATATTGAAATAATAAACTCAGGGGGTATTATATTACAGTCAGGGGGTGCTGAAGTAATCTTATACTAACCCAAACCAAAAGAATCCAATGCTCCTTTTATTCATCAAGGTACTAGGCCCACTAATGTAGAATCCAACAGAAGGTTTATTTTATGTCAATGGTCCAAAAATAGGCACAAGCGGGCCTATGAGGTGCAAGCCCGGTCCACTCAATAGATTTTTATCATTAATATTGAAAAGAAACAAAATCAACGAATAAAGAAATTACAGAGCCGGAAACGGTGGCGTTTTGCTCACACAACAGTCTCTTCCCTCTCATCTTTCTTATTCGCCCTTATTCAACAAAGCTCGCCACCATACCCCCACCGTCAAACAACAACCAGCAATTCCCAAATCGTGAAGTGTTAAACACCAAACTCAATCAGAATCGTGCCCTGATTCCTAATCCTAAGCTTTTTTCCTCAAATTTCACTCGTATCAACCTAAATCTACAATCTCATAAACCCTAAAAATTGAAAAAAGGGAAGGAACCAAATTCTGAGGACGCACGTAAAACCCTTAGAGGAATTGATGGCTACATTATAGTGATACAAATTGCTACAAGAATGAAGAAATGAAGTAAATCGCAGCTTACATAGCCGAGAAATTCCGATGCTTCTTCGACGGAGCCAGTAGCATAAGAACTCCATAAGATTTTAGGTAACTCTAGTTATTCTTCTTGCGTGTTTGATTCTTCTACTTACGTGTTTTTCTTCTGTTTCTTGTGTTGTCTACTCATCTTCTTCTTCTACTCCATTTTTATCGTGTTCCGTGTTATTTCGTGATCACAATAGGAATATGGAAACCAGAGGGAAAGTTGTGAGAGTGCTATGTGATGTTGACGATCCAGTAGAGAGTGAGAGTTGCAGAAGTATAAACACGAACGATTGAAGCTTCAATATGAAGCTTTAACCGCTTTTTGAAGAGAGCGTGTGGTGAGGTATGGGAGAGTGAAGAATCAATGGTGTAGATTCAGTGGTTCTGGAAGCTGAAAATTGGTGGTGAAAAAATCCTTGAATGATCGTGGAGAAGAGGTTATATAGGGATTGGGGGAAGATGAAAATTGTTAAAGGTTGATGATTCTCAATCATAGGATCTGGGGAGTTATTTATAAGATGAAGAGTTAGATTTGAATTGGTTATATTACTGTTAGAGTTTTTTATTCTTTTTGTTATTTGGTTTTAGAGATTAGGAAGTTGGTTAGAAATTTGTTAGTGTTAGTTAGAATTCTGTTAGAAAGTTTGGTATAGAAATTGGCTTAGGAAAAAAACAGTTTGGAGGTTAGTGAATCTGTTAGAAGTTTAGAGGGCTGTTTAGAAAAAAAAATTGTTTGACAGTTAGGAAAGTTAGTTGTCAATTATGTTGGATAATGCTTGGTTATCATGAGTTTAATGCTAAAAACTGTTAGTTGCATTGAAACTGAGAATGCACGAGTTGTTGTGTTGATACATTCTTTTTTTTTATCTATGCATAAAAATTGATGAGATATCGAAAATTCAGAGATTCACGAACGAAGCATAGTGATGATTGATTAAAGATCTGACTTGAATCAGTAGTGGAGATTGAAGATGATGTAAAATATGGTTGATGTTGAGATGCTGTAAAGATGATGCAGAAGAAGGTTATGATGACGAAGATCACGAAGACTGTGATGATGGAGATCACAAAGACGTTGCTGTTGATTATGGTTACGTTGGTAAGTAAAGAGTTAGTTTGAAATTTCTGTCACAATTCTGTTTGGACTGTTATGGGAAATTAGAAATTCTGTTACAATTTTGTTTTTTCCTTTTACCAGCCTTAGCTTGCGCTTTTCTTCATAAACTATCCTAGTCAAATTGTCCCTTCCTACACCATAACATCCAGTATTTGTTACTCTGAAACCATAGGCTGATGGGTTGTTTATGATGTCTCCAAAGATACTATAAACATTTACATAGATGAATCTTGCATCAGGAAATTGGTTATTGAATTGATCAACGAGAGATTTTAATCCATTGTTGAATAACTGATTTGTAGAATTGATTCTAGCTACACATGTTCTATCATCTGGGCTGTTTTGAGCCAATTCACTTGGATTGCAACCTATTTGACCAACTCCAAATAATTCCATTTTCCTTGCTCCATAGTTATATAGAATCCTGAGTTGTTGAGCATATGCTTGAAGAAGAACATTAGCATACTGTTGTGGTATGAATTGCCTACTGCTAGAATAGATTTGAGGCATAAAATTATTGTTAAGGTAATCATTACTTCCCAATCCAATTATATAAATTCATTTTCTTAGATAATTTGCAGTAGTATTCTCATCTCCAAATCTATTTACTAACTGAGACACTGTCCTTTGGTAATTTACCACTTGACCTCTAAAACTAATTCTTTGACCCAATTGTTGTCCAGTTTCCTCTCTAATTCCAGCAGCTTCCGAAGAATAATTGACTCCTCTTAGTATGTCTCGGCCTCTAGCCGATGCATACGAAGATATGTGACCGTTGAATCCCAATTGCTCAGCAATTACATCAACAAAAGTTTTGCCATTAGAAAATCTTCCAGTTGGTCCACCAGGAAAGTCAATTCTGTAAGGTGCATAATTAGCTTTTGCAATTGAAGTGAGCTGGTTGTTGTTACCATTATCAACCAAAGAGTCTCCAAATATAAAATAGCAAGCTACTTGTTGTGTACTTCCAATTCCAAAACTCAAAACTAACACCATTAGTATTATCCCTATATTCATTATAGAGAGTGTGTTGTGTGTCATTGAAGAAAGAAAATGGGGCAAGTAGTTGTTATGGGACATGGAGTGTGAGAGTTAGAATGAGAAATATGAAGTTGGATGATGTGGACCTATTCTTTTGGCACGATTGCTTGTATTGACTTGGATTTTTTTGTATGAATGTGTAGGCCATAAACTTGGAATGAAGAGAATTGCAACGTGAAGAGCATGAAGTTGAAAGGTTAGCCATGATGATGGAAGCTTGGAGATTATGAAAGTTTTGGGGGCATGGGGACACATTATAGATTAGACACAGGATAGGTTTGTGGTGTAAATGGCTTGATGTAATCTTCTTGATATTTGTGATGTATTTGAAATGATAATGTAAACGATGACCTTTGATGTAATGATATCCTCTTCATTCATTTCTCTTCTTTCAATTTCGAATACACATCTTCAAACCTCGTTGATTTTTGCCTTTTGCTCTTGAATTTCTATTTAAAATTTTGTCTTAAAGATGTTTGAAAACCTTGAATGATATTGCATTATGGTCACTTGAACGGTGAATGAAATTTGGATTTGGAGTATAACTTTGATTCATATAGGGGAATATGACTTCTTTTAAAAAATGATAAAGTTTGAATTTCCCTCCATTATGTTTTAATTTGAATGAATCTTCAAGCATCTAATATTTTATCCAATTTTCAATCTTGAACCTTGCTTTCATATTGTTGTATTTCATTTGGATTCTTCAATATTTATCGGATGAGTTTTGTGATACTTGGTATCTTGGAGATGAAATATGACTTGAGTATTTCTTTCCCTCCAAAAGCTTCTTTTAACCTTTCAAATTTTGCTTCAAATTGCATCCTTTAATATAACACATCATGAGATTGGATACTCTTAGTCAATCAAAGGAAATCAAGTAAGATATTGTCAAAACCTTGGATGCAACTATGACCCAATACACCACGTTCACCTCAAAGCCTTGTGTGAGAACCAAAGAGATAACTTGTATGGCCTAAGCAATGTAACATCTTGATCCTCAAGCATCATAGCTAAATGAAAGAATTTATTTGAATCAATGATAAACAAAGATCAAACGGTAAAATGGGCACCAGTATATCCACATTTGTCTTCTGAATGAAGTTTTCGATCACATAGCTTGTGACTTAAGTAATAAGTTCCCACTTTCGATTTATAAAGAAAGGTTGAAAGAAAACCCTAGCTAGTCATTGACGAAGAACCTTTGACTATTAGCCCTGCCAAATTCATCTGACAAACCCAAGCGTAGGGAAATAAACCCTAATCAAAGGAGGACATTGAGCACAAAGAGATAATGAATGCCTAATTTAGTAGCTCTTAGATGACCTTGTAGAACAACTTGGAAATGAACATGGGGATACATAAATAAATATGACCAAGATGGCCATGACTTAGAAAACCTAATGAACCTCGATTGATTAAATGCTGACAAGCACAAACTTGGTGGAGAAACATTCTGACTCTTGTCTTGAACGTATATGAATGAGTAATAACCCCCCTTAACTTGAAGAAAACGGAACCCTTAATAAGCATAGGTTGCAACCCTAATTCCACATTTCACTGCTTGAAGGATAATCAGAAGAATCAAACTTTATCGGATATGAACACCTTAACTACTGCGAAGCCCTAATATCACGTAACCACTAAACTTTGAACCTCAAGCGCTTTATTGAATGAAAATGTATGTTAATGACCTAATGGAATATATACAGATGAATGCGATAGTCTAAGCCAGATAGAAGAAATTAGAAGGGCAAATTTTGGGGTGCAACAATCTCTTCTCTTTTTTTTTGAAAAGTTAATTTTGCTTCTTTTAAGCTTTTTGCTTTAACAGTTATTATCGGTAATAAATGAAGTCTTTGCAAGCTAAATAAAAATAAGAACACAAAGAATTAGGAAAAAGCTCGAATTTCATTAATAGAATGGTAGTCTGCGAATGTAGAGACTCCATGGATGATCACAAAGTTTGGGAAATGGTAATACATAATGGAAAAGATACATTGAGATACAATGACCACTATCCCCCCTAACAACTTTTTGAAATCCTGAGCAGCAGCTTCCGTTGAAGTATGGTGAGGATCCGAGAAGATTGTTGCTTCAACGATCAAGTCTCGTCTGACGTAGTTACTTGCCAAGAAAATCCCTAACTTTTGCCTAAGCTGCCCTTGCGGGTTTTCAACTTAGCGGGAAATTTATTCTATTTATGTCTCTAATTTTTGCCTAGACCTCCCTTTCGGGTTTTCGGCCTACCGAGACGCTCTTTTTTTCCTAAACCGCCCTTTCGGGTTTTCGACTTAGAGAGTTGTTCTTTTATTTCTTTAGGCAAAGTATTTCTTGACTGCGTCAGCATTCACGGGACGTGGGAACTCCTCTCCATCCATAGTTTCAAGAATTAATGCACCACCAGAGAAGGCTTTCTTGACAACATACGGGCCTTCAAAATTGGGAGTCCACTTTCCCCTAGAATCAGTGTTGAAAGACATGATCTTCCTGAGCACAAGGTCGCCTTCTCTAAATTCACGAGGTTTGACCTTTTTGTCAAATGCTTTCTTCATTCTTTTCTGATATAACTGCCTATGACACAAAGTTTTCATTCTCTTCTCTTCAATAAAATTCAATTGGTCAAACTTGTTCTGAACCCATTCATCCTCTGTCAATTTTGCTTCCATTATCACACGCAACGAGGGAATCTCTACCTCGATAGGGAGTACAGCTTCCATTCCATACACTAGGGAAAATGGGGTTGCTCATGTTGAAGTGCGAACAGATGTTCGATATCCATGCAGAGCAAAAGGGAGCATTTCATGCCAATCCTTATAAGTGACAACCATTTTCTGGATAATTCTCTTGATATTCTTATTAGCAGCTTCAACAGCCCCATTCATCTTTGGCATGTATGGAGATGAATTGTGATGGACAATCTTGAATTCTTCGCACAGTTCAGTCATCATCTTGTTGTTCAAATTCGAGCCATTGTCAGTGATGATTCTGCTCGCCACACCATACCGGCATATAAGATTGTTTTTGATGAAACACACAACCACCTGTTTGGTAACATTGGCATATGAAGCAGCCTCTACCCATTTGGTAAATTAGTCAATTGCTGCCAAGATGAAACGGTGTCCATTCGAAGCTTTGGGTTCTATCATCCCGATCATGTCAATACCCCATATAGAGAAAGGCCACGGGGAGGAAATCTCATTGAGAAGTGTCAGAGGTACATGGATCTTATCTGCGTAAATCAGGCATTTATGGCACTCCTTTACAAATTTGCAACAATCAGATTCCATTGTCAACCAATAATAACCTACCATTAGCATATTTTTAGCCATTGAATGTCCATTAGCATGAGTTCCAAATGAACCTTCATGGATCTCATGCATCAACATGTCTGCTTCGTGTCTATCCACGCATCTTAGCAAGACCATGTCAAAATTTCTCTTGTATAACACATTTTTACTGAGGAAGAAACTGCCTGCCAATCTTCTCAGTGTCTTTCTATCTTTCTTTGACGCACCAAATGGGTATTCCTGAGTCTGAAGAAAATGCTTGATATCATAATGCCAAGGTTTTTCATCTGCTACCTCCTCTGTCGCAAACACATGAGCGGGCCTATCTAGTCGTCGAACTGTAATTCGGGGTATATCATTCCAAGCATTTACTTGGTACATGGAAGCCAGAGTTGCCAGAGCATCTGCCATTTGATTTCCATCCCTAGGAATGTGATGGAATTCAACTTTATTGAAGAAGGGTAGTAATCTTCTAGCATAATCTTTGTAAGGGATCAAGCCAGGGTGACGAGTGTCCCATTCTCCTTTAATCTGATTTATTGCCAAAGCTGAATCACCATACATATCTAGAATCTTGATTCTGAGATCAATAGCTTCTTCAAGACCCATGATGCAAGCCTCATATTCCTCCATATTATTAGTGCAATCAAATGTTAACCCTGCAGTAAAAGGAATGTGCGATCCATGAGGAGTAACAATCACAGCACCAATTCCTTTACCATAAGCATTCACAGCTCCATCAAATACCATACTCCAACGAGATTCAGGGTCGGGGCCCTCCTCAGGAAATGGTTCATCACAATCTTTCACTTTCAAGAACATCACATCTTTATCGGGGAATTCATATTCTGCAGACTGATGATCTTCCACCGGCTAGTGAGCAAGATAATCCGCCAACACACTATTTTTGATAGCCTTTTGAGTGCGGTACTTGATATCATATTCAGATAACAACATCTGCCAGCGGGCAATTCTCCCAGTAAGAGCAGGCTTTTCAAAAATATACTTGATTGGATCCATTTTGGAGATCAACCAGGTAGTATGATTCAACATATACTGCCGCAAACGCTTTGCCGCCCAGGCCAAAGCACAACAAGTTTTTTCTAGCATAGAATACTGCGACTCACAATCAGTGAACTTTTTACTGAGATAATAAATGGCGTACTCTTTCTTTCCTGTTTTATCCTGTTGTCCCAGAATACAACCCATGGATTTATCTAACACTGTTAGATACATAATCGACGGTCTTCCTTCTACGGGAGGGAGCAAGATAGGAGGTTCAAGCAGATATTCTTTAATACTTTCAAATTCCCTTTGGCAGTCATCTGTCCATACACAACCTTGATCTTTCTTTAATAACTTAATGATTGGTTCACACGTTGCAGTCATGTGGGAATAAATCTGGAGATATAATTCAAACGCCCGAGGAAACCCCTGACTTGCTTTTCTGTTCTTGGTGCTGGCATTTCTTGAATTGCTTTGACTTTGTCAAGGTCAAGTTCAATTCCTTTTTGGCTAACAATAAAACCAAACAATTTCCCCGATCTAACTCCGAAGGTGCGTTTATTTGGATTCAGGCGGAGACGATACTTCCTTAAACGCTCAAACAACTTCAACAAATCTTCTATATGCCCTTCTTCAGTTTGGGATTTGGCAATCATATCATCAACATATACTTCGATTTCTTTGTGCATCAGATCAGGGAATAGGGTTGTCATAGCCCTCTGGTACGTTGCACCAGCGTTCTTCAACCCGAAGGGTATCACTCTGTAACAGAATTTTCCCCACGGTGTGATAAACATTGTTTTTTCCATGTCCTCTGGAGCCATTCTTATTTGATTATACCCGGAAAATCCGTCCATGAACGAGAATACCTTGAATTTTGCTGTGCTATCCACTAACATGTCAATGTGAGGCAATGGAAAATCATCTTTTGGACTAGCTTTATTTAGATCTCTGTAATCTACGCTGTTGTACCCGAAAATTTTCCCTCCCATATTTCTCAAAACATTTCAAGAAAGATCCTCAAGTTGCTCAAGGTAGTCCAAGGGTTGGCCAGACAAGCTCTCTCTCCTAAGGCAGTCTACCTCAAATTAGGGTTTCATATTGCATCAAGTTACTTGAGTCCATGGGATCCCAAATTATCACCATTGTCCTAATATGTTCTCAAGATCATCCATGTCAAGTTTCAAGCCCTACAGAGAAAGTTTGCTCAGTCAATTGCTCAAAGGCCTGAAAATCGACTATGCTAGGGAAAAAATCAACTGTGGCCCACATACAGTCAAACTTCAACATTTTTGGTCAACATACTCATTTTGAAGTATATTTCATCATTTGATCAAGGGTTGATCATGATTCATCAAGGATTTCTCATAATTCATCAAGAACCAAAAGTTGTTAAATTAGGGTTTTGCAGGAAAAGTCAACTCAACTTTGACCAAGCATAACTTTCTCATACTTTATGATAAATGACCCATCCAAAGCTCATTTTGAATAGTATGCAATTACCTACAATTCATCTTCAGTTCAAAAGTTCAAAATATGCACTCAAAAGAAGTTATGAATTTGGACATTATAGGTCATTTTAAAAAGTCAACAAAAACACCTTTTTTGACAAAGCTTCATACATGAACATGGAGTACCAAATTTAGATGAGACAAAAAGGTTTGCTTAGAGGACATCTCAATATTTCTAAAAAGTCAGAGAACACCTTCAAAGATTCAAAATTTAGGAAGTTATGCATTGGTGAAGTTGACCCTTTTTGTAAAATTGCCAAAAGTCAACTATGCCTCAAATTGCAAATTTTGCCAAATGGGCCCAATATTTTTCACTTGTTTTGAGTTGACAATATGGTCCACGAGCCCTAGCCTTTTCCACTTGTGTCAAATCCAGTTGGTAAGTATTTGAAATCGTGCAAAGCATTGGTGTGGACAAAAAGATTGGTTTTAGGCTATTTTTGGAATGATATTCAAAGGAATCAAATCAAAATCAAATTCATTGATGGAGGAAGATTGAGATCAGTTTTGGAACCCTAATTCATTCCTCAGTACATAAGGATCATTGGCATACCTAAAGCAAGGCTGGAGAGAGGCGCAACATCAAGAACAAAACTTGGGAAAAACAAGAAAAAGTGCAAACACGAATTCATACTTTGAAGCAATTTCAAGATCCTTTGACCATCCCAATCGCTTCCTGGGATCCCCAGCAAGCAAAACCAATCAAGAGCAAGCATTTCCTGGCCCTGAAACTCACTGTAAGGCATTCACGATACCTAACTTTTCTTGAATTCAGTTTGCATAATTCTGGCACATATAGCATGATGTAATCATATATTATTGATCCTCAGAACATTTGCAAGCTTTCTGTAATGTTTAATTGCATTTATATGGACTGTATGAGATTTCACCATTGTTAGGGTTTGTAGATTTGATTTGGGATTTTTGTTTACAGGTAAAATTGGGCCATGAAAGTGCCACCATTGTACTCAGCAGGTCTAGACGAAGCTATCCATGGCTTTAGTTTTGATTTATCTTGTTTACATTTGATTTTGAGAATATGCAAGCTTGTAGCGACGGACAAATGTCCGTAGGTAAAAGTCTGGGACTTTGTACCAACATACCAAGGACAGGGATGATGGCGTGGCATCCCCTCACTCGTCCGTTTGAAAATTCGTGTGCTTTGGACTTAGTGCTTTTGCTTTTTTCATATTATGATTATTATTTATTGTGTACAAATCAGAAGCGTGGCTCAGTTGGTAACAAGGTGGTTGGATAGTGCTTCAGGGCCTGGGTTCGAATCCCAGGTCACCCAATTTCTTGCATATTATTTTCCTTTTCAAGATCCAGCGCGTATACAAGAGCAAGGTCCACCATATGACCTCATCATCCAGCCTGCCAAGTGGCCAGATGGCCAGATCCAAAGGCCATCAATGGAGAAACATTATGAAGCCTAGTCAACGCGTAGCATCAGATCCTGAAGGTCAACATGGACCTTTGCTTCTTGGGCCCAGATTGCTAGCAATGCACCCCCATATTACTCAGGCCCAATAATTCTTTCTCTTTTCTTTTTACATTTTTGTTTTATTTAATTTAATTAATTATTTCACTAACACAAAATAATATTCCTTTTATCAAAGAATCACAAAAAATATTTTCATCCAATTAAATTTAGGATATTTATTTTTTATCAAAAAAATTAAATTAATATAATTAGGTTGTTAATTTTAGACAACTTTAATTCTTTTTGTAAATAAATTTAAAAATAATTAGAACAATTAGGGTTTTATTTCTAACTTAATTATATTTTCTTTTCTTAAAAATAACCAAAAAACACAAAATAGGCCATTTATTTATTTTCATTAATTAATTTAATCACTAATTATTTTTGTACTTAATTTTAAAAACTTAATTCTTTTCTTAAAAATAATTAAAAACAACAAAAAAACATTTTTCTCTCGATTAGGTTAGAAAGGGTCAAAACCCTAGTTCGCTCTCGTTCTAAATTTCATCGCGCGTTTTATTATTTATTTTTATCCTATTAATGTAATTGCTCACAAGTTGTAATAGTTAATTAGGTCTTTTATTTTCATTTATCGCTTTATTTTTAAGGGTTTGTTTTTTGCTATGTAAATATCCGAAGCCTTGTAGTAGCGTAGTTTAATTTCCGCACTTTAAATTCCGCAAAATATTAACTGTTAGATGTATGATTAGGGTTGCATGACAAGAATGTATGATTAACTTTAAAACAATTAGATAACCCTAAAATGTGCAAAGATAATAATTTGAAATTGAATCACCCGCACATGCGCACTCCTAGGGTACACTCCCACTTGGTTGCCTTCGGTAAACGGTCATTAGGTATAAGGTGCTTTAGTGGTCATCCTTTTGTCCAAAGATCAAAGTTGCCTCGGAATGGTTGCCTCAGATATTGTTGCCTCGAATAATTGATCTAAGACATTAGGGTTACTACTAAGACGTCCTAACGTTGCTTTAGTGACCGTACGTCCCTTTCGAATTGACCCTCAAACTCCAACGACGGTGCTACCTACTCACTAATAGTGGGATAGCACTGTCTAAAGAAAACGAACATAGAACGATTCTTTTTTTTCGAGTAGGTAGATTAGTTCTTAAGTACTTGCTCAATCCAAAACAAACTTTTTTACACTTACACTCCTTTTCAAACAAAGTTTTCAAAAACACTTTGTAACACTCTTGAAGACAGAAGCATGAGTTAAATCAAAGTCAAAACAAAAACTTTTCAAAGCACACAAACACAGATAAGCAATTTTGAAAATG
Organism: Vicia faba; assembly: GCA_948472305.1. NCBI lineage: Eukaryota > Viridiplantae > Streptophyta > Magnoliopsida > Fabales > Fabaceae > Vicia > Vicia faba. The sequence goes on along the minus strand of OX451739.1, from coordinate 192,037,592 downwards.
ATGAGCAAGTACCTAAGAGCCCGTAGATAACTACGGATAGAAAGGGTGCTAATACCTTCCCTTTCTATAATCTACCCCCCGTACTCAGAAAATCTCGAAAAAGGAATTTTTCTATGCTTTTTTCTTTTCCTTGTTGGATAAAATAAAATTCGGTGGCGACTCTTGCTTACCGCGACATTTTGCAAACACAAACGCAAAATGCAAACCAGCATTTCAAAACAGTCCCGGTTCTGGCCACCGTATCACAGAACTGGCGACTCTGCTGGGAAAAAAATAAGTGGGGTATACCTTAGGATTAGTTCATCATATTGTTTTCTATTGTTTTATTTGATTGCTTTATTTTTGTGGGCTTTGTATCGGAGTTACTATAGATCCTAACCCGGATCTAGGGGACACCTTTTAGGTAAGTAGCAATAGACTGTGAGGGAACTGTACGGTGTAGACCAATACGGTTGAAGCAGTAGCTACGTTGATGTGGCACATTAGTTGGTACCGATATCCCTTGTGGAGCAACAAGGAGAATATGGGGCTGCTATATGGGTCATTAAGTATCAATTGACCTTAGAACCTATAATTGACCAACTTGGCCATAGGAAGTAGTGACATGCTACACTCATTGAGACCATACTCTCGAGATGGTCCCGGCCGCAAGAAAAGATTGTGTGAGTTGAAACTATGACCGATGGAGGATGGTCAGTGATATTGAGAACCTCTAGAACTCGATTACTATTATTAGGACAGGTTGAACCAACTAAACTGCAAGAGGGTAGTACCTAAACTCCATTCCAGCCTGAAATTTAAGGGCTCTTGTGTGACTTGTTTGCCTTACCATGTTTGCTATCAGTGATACCTGTGGTGTGTTTTTATCATGACATCATGCACCATTACATCGCATGCATATTTCATTAGACTAACCATTTCAAAGACCGAGGGGATTCATCTTTGTTCTGTTTTTCAGATTATGGCTTCTATGCGCAGAAATACCATTTGAGTCAACTTTGTGCAAATCCCTGCTCAGCTCAGAGAGTTAGTCTCACAGGTTCCTGATACTTCTTCATTTGTTAGAAGACATGGTCATCTCCTTAGCCTGGTCACTTCAAAGTTGGATGAACAAATGATGAGCGTCATGTTCCAGTTCTTTGACCCGTTGCATCATTGTTTCACCTTCCCAGATTATCAGCTAGTCCCTACTTTGGAGGAGTTTTCTGATTTACTAGGCATATCTATCCTCGAGAAAACACCCTTCACAGGTTTGGAGGAGGTTCCTAGACCTGAGGACATTGCTTTAGCTTTACATTTGACAAAGGATGATGTAGTATCCAACTGGGAGACTCGGAGTGGGGTTAAAGGTTTCTTGGCTAAGTTTTTGATCGATCAAGCTCAACAGTTCTGGGATAGTTTGGAATTTCAAGCATTTGAAGACATCTTGGCCCTCCTCATCTACGACTTGGTTCTTTTCCCGAATCCAGATTCCTTCATAGATGTGCACGCAGTTAAGATCTTCATGTCTCGTAACCCGGTGCCCACTCTCTTGGGTGATATTTTGCACGCTCTCTATACCCGTACTGTGCGGAGAAGGGGAACTCTCATGTGTTGTACACCTCTGCTGGCGAGGTGGTTTATTTTTCACCTCCCCAAATCTGTATTGAAGAATGAGGAAGGCATAGGTTGGGCTTACAGAATCATGTCCCTTGCTCATACAGACATCCTTTGGAGTTCTAAGGATATGGAAAGAGTAGCTGTCGTTGATCGATGTGGGGAATACCCTAATGTTCCGTTGCTTGGAATTCTAGGGGGTATAACCTACAATCCTTGTTTGGCTTTACGAAAGTTTGGACGCACTCGGAGAGATGGTCCCCATGAGCTGCTGCTTACAGGCATTGTCTTTGACTACAAGGGGGATGTTGAGGGACATCGCCGCAGGTTTATATGAGCTTGGGGCATGGTGAACAGGTCTGACCCACATGAGTTAGGATTGAAGACTTCTCTCCCGATGCAACCTTATCTCCAGTGGGTTCGAGCCCGTTCTCAAAAGCCGGGGATGCCATATGAAGTTGTTTTGCCGGTGATTGTAGAGCATACTAATGAAGAAGATGTTCCTTATACAGTCCTCCATCCCTACATGCCTACTGATCTGGGGGCATTGAAGAGATCTTGGATCCAGTTAAAGGAAGAAAGGGATACCTACAGAGAGAAGTATCATGAGCAGGAACGGAAGATCCTGAAGCTTACAAGGCAGCTTGAGAATGAGAGGACAATCAACGATTATGTCAGCACGAAGGGAAAACGACCATGGGATTTCTGATGTCTTTTATTGTTTCTAGTTTAGATTTGCTTTTCAGTATTTCTTTTGTGACGCCTTAAAGGCATTTGTTAAACATTGTTACTGGTTTAATCTAATAAAGTGTGTTTTATTTTGGTTTACAAGTTTGAATCTCTCAAAGTCTTTGAAATCATTTCATACACATTCCATTCCCATGCACATCATTACAGGTATCATTACAGGTTTCTCATCTTCTTCACTGTTTATTTCAGCAATCATGTCTTCTGAAACACCTACTGATCAAGCTATCAAGGCTCTTCAAGCACAGAATGCTCAGTTCCAGGAGATGTTCCTGAACTTGGCCAAAGGGCAGCAAGATTTGAAGACTCTTATCTTGAAGGACAAGAAGAAGATGAAGAAGAAGAAGGTGGTCCTTCTGAATATGGGTCGCAGATTCGGGAACAATTTGCGACAGGAAACTGATTTGTCCCATTCATCTGGAGGGGGGAGAGAGTTAAGAGGAAAGAAAGGGTCTTATCCCTGTGGTTTCTGACAATGACACTGATTTTGATGACGAACAGTACCCTCCTGCTGAGGATAGGTACAAACAACTCGAAGATTGGTTGAGTGCAATGGAGATCCAGAAGATACCCGGGTTGGACTTTGGCGATTTGGGACTAGCATCCAGGGTCGTAATCCCTCACAAGTTTAAAGCTCCGGCCTTTGCTAAGTACGACGGAGTGTCCTGCCCAAAGCTTCACCTCCACTCATACGTCAGAAATATCCAACCATATACTGCTGATAGAAACCTTTGGGTTCATTTCTTTCAAGATAGTCTGTCAGGGACTCAGCTTGAATGGTTCTATCAACTGGAAGGAGCTAATGTCCGCAACTGGGAGGACCTTGCTGCTGCTTTTTACAAGCAATACCAGTATAATGTCGACCTCGCTCCCACGTGTACTCAACTTCAGGGTATGTCTATGGGTGCGAGCGAAGATTTTAAGGACTACGCTCAGAAGTGGAGAGATCTAGCTGGAAGGGTCCAACCCCCTCTGTTTGATAGGGAGTTGGTGGATATGTTTCTTGGGACTTTGTCTGGTCCATATTTCAATCATTTGATCGGTAGTTCATCGTTTGGGTTCACTGAATTAATTATGACTGGGGAGAGAGTAGAGGATAGTATCAGAAGTGGCAAGATACAGAAAGGTGCTTCGTCAAGTACAGAGAAGAAGCCTTTCAAGAAGGAATCTAGTGCAGTTTAAAGCTCGAGGAGCCAAAACCGACCTGAACGCCGCCAAGCAGTTAATGCGGTGGTAATATTAAGACCCATTGTTGCCCCACAACGCAACAATCAACAAAGAGTAGAGAGACAGCAAAGATAGTATACTCGGCTCAGTATGACCTTGTCTCAAATTCTACCGCAGTTATTAAAGACTAACTTGGTAACTCTGAGGGAAGCTCCGAAGAATCCCAGTACCACCTCTCTACTGTATAATCCGAATGCCCGTTGTGCCTATCACTCTGATAGCCCAGGGAATGATACGAACAACTGCTGGGCTCTGAGGAATAAGGTGCAAGATTTGATTGAGGCTAAAGAAATTGAGTTTGACGCGCCAGAAAATCCTAACGTCATGACTTCTCCTATGCCCAAGCATGGAGTAAATGCTGTGGACGATGATTCATTTGTGACCTCTATGGAAGACATTTCTACTCCGTTGATGACCGTTAAGAAGAACCTATTGTTGGCCGGTTTATTTCCAGGTTGTGGCGAAGGTTGCCACCTGTGTTCCATCCTACCTGCTGGTTGCCATTTATTGAAATCAGGTGTTCAACGCCTGATGGAAAACAAAGAGATCTTGTTCGAGAAAACTTTGGTTCCATTAATTCCTGTTAAAGATGTTTCCATAATAACCATTTCCGCCAATTCTTCCAAGGCTTCCTCGAGAAAGCCTGTTAGGATTACATCCGTTCCGAGAGTTGCTCCATTGATCATTACTATTCCTGGACCTATCCCTTACACTTCGGATAAGGCTGTCCTGTGGCACTATGGGGCCGATGTGTATTATCATGGGATCAAACAAGACTTGAAGGTTGAAGAGGCTGATACTGATGTCAGTAATATTGTCGAGTCTAGCAAGGTCACCCGAAGCAGAAGACTCTTCTCTCCTGATATTTCTCCTCTGATTGTTCAAAAGCCTGTTATTATTCCATCCGCCAGTATGTCAGCTATTGTTCTAATTCTTACTCCAGTTATCACCCCTGTGAGTCATCTGACACTCGGGGCAAAGAAGTTACAGGTGGGCCTGCCCGGATGGAGGCACCTAAGAAAGTCATTATTGAAACCTCTAGGCGGGAGATAGAGGAAATTTTGAAAATTATCAAGAAAAGCGACTACAACATAGTCGAACAGCTGGGGTAAACCCCGTCGAAGATCTCTATGTTGTCTTTATTGTTGTGCTCAGAAGCCCATGCAAAGGCTTTAATTGTGTTCCTTAAAACTGCGCATGTGCGGCAGGAAACATCTGCTGATCAATTCAAGGACTGTGTGGCTAGTTTGACCGCTGACAACAGATTGGGTTTCTCCGATGCAGATGTAACTGCCAAAGGAAAGAATCACAATGATGCTCTGCACGTCTTGATCGAGTGAAGGGGCACTACTTTGGCCCACGTGCTGGTGGATACTGGGTCTTCATTAAATTTTTTACCCAAGAAAGAGTTAGACCGGTTGGACTGTGAAGGGTTGGTTCTGAAGCCAAGTAATATTATGGTTATGGCCTTTGACGGATCCACAAGGATGGTGCACGGGGAGGTGGATGTCCCTGTTAAAGTTGGTTCCCAGACTTTCGCATCTACGTTCTATGTGATGGACATTCGACCATCTTATTCCTGTTTGCGGGGTCGACCGTGGACTCATAAGGCTGGGGCAGTAACTTCTACGCTCCATCAGATGTTAAAATATCCATTGAAGGGGAAAATTGTTACAGTACGAGGAGAAGAGGAGTACATGGTGAGCCACCTTAACTCTTTTGGGTATGTGGAGATGGATGGGGAGTTCATTGAAACCCCGTGTCAGAACTTTGAAGAAGTTCCCCAGACTCTGGCGTCGACTGAAACTGTTGCTGAAGATCCTCCAACAAAGATGGCTTCCCTCAAGGATGCCCGGGCTGTTATTGAGAAAGGTGGGTGTGCAAATTGGGGCCAACTCCCTGACTTCGCACACAAAACTGACAAGTTTGGTTTGGGTTTTACTGCAGAAGCTCAAAGGGTTGTTCGGCGTGCATGGATTGGAAGACCTCCCCTGCGTATCAGTAATCCGGAAGTGAATGCAATTGGGGATGATGAAGAAGAGTCAGATATCGACAACTGGATTTACCCGACTACCGAAGGTGGATTGAGCAATTGGACGGCGAAGGACTTCGTGCCCATTTCTTTTATTACACAGTAATAGACTTTTGTTTTGAGATTTGTAATAGACAGTTTAAAACTTTTACAGCCCGGTGCCTTGCTCGAGACACCTGATAACGAGAAATCGTATCATATAATCACTATGCTTTTTACCGATTTTATAATACATTGAGTCGTCTAACTCCCGATTATCCCGAGTTTTTGTGTCTTTTCACAGGTACATCATTTGTCAACTCAAACCAATGAAAAAGGACTACATGAAGGAAGCTAGACAATAAACAGAAGAGAAAAGAACCAAATTTGCAAAGTTTGGAGATTTTGAAGCTGTGACGACCGTCACACCCTGTGACGACCGTAACGACTCCCCAACTTGAAACAACGCTCGTCACACATCATTGACGAGCGTAATGCGCTATTTAAGCGCATTACGACCGTCACCCACCTGTGATGACCGTCACACGCGTGAAAAGGAACGTTATGAATTAGTGGAGACATGGGCAACGTGAGGGCAGAAGTGTTCTCCTATATTCCCTCCACTCAATAACCATGCATCCTATATTTCCTCCACTCAAGCCTTTTCCCAGGATTCTTTCAACTGCTATACTTTCTCCTATATATATGTGGTAGTGCAAAGAGATGAAGGTCGAAGAAATTCTCCCAGAACAAAATTTCTACTTTTTGCAATTATTTCTATTTCCCTGTTTTAGAGTTTTTTCTACATTACTGTAATTTCTATTTCCAATATTAGCTTTAGGGTGTTAATTCTTCATTTAAGAATTAACACAATTTATTGCTTTCGATCGAGCAGCAAGGAATATTGTAACATCCAAGATTACCATAGCAACGTTATTTCCAGGTTTTTTATTGCAATTAATATTTATTCATTCTTGTATTATGCCATTTATTTTTATGAATATTATTTTAAATTGCATAGTTATTAAATATATTATGTCCGGCTAAATTATTTGTACCGGTATGTGACTCTTAAGTACCGAAGGAATTCAGTGATACCTTGGCTAAAAACATTTATAAAACAATTTATGATTTCCAATTTCCATGTTTAATTTAACTACCCTTGTCACGAGAGTGAGAGAATAATTAACACGATTTTTCCACGAGAGTGGGAAATTAATTAAGGCAAGAACCTGCATGCGAGAGCTGGGGTTCAACCCAGATAGTGGTAACGAAACATTAATTTTTAAATACACGAGAGTGTTTTAATAAATTAATTAAACTCAAATTGTTTTCAAAAAGTGTTATTAAATTTAAAGTGCATCCACTAGGTTTAGTAGCATGACTTATTTCATGAACACGAGAGTGCATGTCTCAGGTTTTTAAACAATTCGTTTTTACCGAAATACTCTATATGCCAAGCGATTCACCGAATTCCCGAAGTCCGACTATCACATACCGGTATAACTATTACTATTATTTTTAATTAAACTATTTCCCCCCTAAAATCAAATATTCATCGCTTAGTTAAACAAATTATAGCATTAGATCGTATGCGATTGATCCTCAGTCTCTGTGGGTTCGATAATCATTTAAAACTAGAACGACTAAACTGTATACTTGCAGTTAGTATCCCAATAGACTTATAAAGTCCCGATCAAGTTTTTGGCGCCGTTGCCGGGGACTGGTTAGTCAATTAAGTACGATTCTTCTGTTGCGCATTTAGACTAGGCAACAGAAACCCTCTTTCGATTTGTATGCCAAGGACTCGCTCACAAGGCGAACCACTTGACAAATTGATGGAGGAACCTGAACGCATCCTTTCCGTAAGACGTGCAGTCAGAGATTACTGTTTAAATCACGCTATTCCTTTACCCAAACCTGAAATCAAGATTGATTCTGAAACAGATTATAATTCATCCTCTGAAACCGAAACTAATCCAGAATTAGACATGGCCGAAGAACAAAGAACCCGTCCACTAAAGGAGTACGCAGCTCCATCACAACAAGAACCCCACAACAGCATTGCTGCTCCAGCAATAAACCGAAACGATTTTGAGTTGAAACCGTCATTGATATCAGCTATCCAACAACGCCAATTCTATGGAGATCCTTCCGAGGATCCAAATGAACATCTTACAAAATTCGTTCAATTTGCCGACACAGTCATAGCAAATGGTGTTAGTAAAGATGCAATAAGATTACGTCTTTTCCCTTTCTCGCTAAGAGATAGAGCTTGGGCTTGGTTACAATACTTGCCATCAAATTCCGTCACTACGTGGGAAGGACTTAAGATTGTATTTTTAGCACGATACTTTCCCCCAAGCAAGACTGCTACAAAGATATGATGTGAATGTGCCCACATCACGGACTAGAAAAATGGCTGATCATCCACACGTTTTATAATGAACTCTTGTACAAGACTCTCTATAGATGCTGCCGCAGGTGGTACACTGATGGATAAGCCTTATGACGAAGCTAACCAACTCATTGAAAATATGGCTCAAAACCACTATCAGTGGGGAGGAGAAAGAACATTTGCGGAGAAAACTCAAACCAAAGGTGGGATGTACGAGATTAGTAGCCTAGATAAAGTTAATGCTAAGGTAGATGCTCTTACCCAAAAGATAGAAAGCTTGACCTTACCTCCTGCAGCCACCGTGGCTGCACTTACCCCAAACTGCGAAGTTTGTGGAGTTCCTAGTCATGTTGGAACCGAATGTCAAATCTTAGCATGAATATCAGTTGATCAGGTGAATTACGCTCAAGGTAATCCTTATGCTAATACCTATAATCCTGGTTGGAAGAACCATCCTAACTTCTCGTACAAAAGCAATAACGCTTTATATGCACCTGGCCAAGCACCTGCTGTACCTCCAGGTTATCAAAAACCCGCTATTAATGTTCCTAAAATTCCTAAGAAATCTAACCTTGAAATCTTAATGGAAAATTTTATCGCTAATCAAGCTCAACAAAACAAAGAATTCCTCAATCAAAATGTTCACACCGGTGAACAGTTGAAGCTATTAGCAAATAAGGTAGATGCCCTAGCAACTCACAATAAAATGTTAGAAACCCAAATCTCCCAAGTAGCACAACACCAAGCTAGTTCTGCCGCACCTGCTGGTACATTTCCTGGACAGCCACAACCCAATCCTAAAGGACACACTAATGCTATTACATTATGAAGTGGGACAGCCCTTGATGGACCGGTAGATCCTAGACTCCAAAACCCAACCATGTATCAGAAACCTGAAAAGGAAGTAGAGAAGTCGAAAGATCAATCTGAGAATGTAGAGGAAGACGCGAATGAGAATAGAGAGGCTTCAGAAAAACCTTACGTGCCTCCATCGCCATATAGACCACCAATTCCATACCCTCAAAGACTTGCAAAATCCAAGAACGAGGGGCAATTTAAGAAATTTGTAAAACTTCTGAAACAATTAAACGTTATTATTCCGTTTACAGAAACTATAACCCAAATTCCATCATATGCTAAATTCCTAAAAGAAATATTGTCTAATAAGAAAAAAATCGTTGAAAACGAAACTGTTATGCTAACTGCCGAATGTAGCGCCATAATTCAAAATAACATGCCTCCAAAGCTAAAAGATCCTGGTAGTTTCTCCATAACATGTGTAATTGGAAAATCTGTCATAGACAAAGCTCTATGCGATTTAGGAGCAAGTGTTAGTCTAATGCCCTTATCTATTTGCGAGAAACTCAAATTAGGTGACATGAGACCTACCAAGATGTCCCTACAACTAGCCGACAGATCAGTCAAATTCCCTGTTGGTATGCTAGAAAACATCCCTGTCCGAATAGGACAATTTTACATACCGACTGACTTTATAATAATGGACATCAAGGAAGATTCAAACATTCCCATCATACTAGGAAGACCATTTTTAGCTACTGCAGGAGCCATCATTGACGTTAAGAAAGGAAAGCTTACCTTCGAGGTAGGAGAAGAAAAAGTAGAATTCATTCTTTCCCAATTCTTCAGAGCCCCTGCTATAGATGACTCATGATGTCTCCTAGATATTATTGATGAATGTGTCAAAGAACTAGAAAGCCAAGAAGACACATATTCTGGGATGTTGAAAATTCCAACATCAACTATCCTCAAGGACGATGACTGGAAACAAGAACATCTAGATGCCAACCTAAGCAAATGTTTCGCCTTAACACCCGATCCTGCCCCAACTGATAAGAAAACTGGTATAGAACTTAAAACATTACCTGAAGATCTTAGGTATGAATTTTTAGATAAAGAACTCGAACGGCCAATTATAGTTAATGCCAATTTAGGGAAGATCGAAACCGAAAAACTTCTTAGTGTGTTAAGGAAATATCCAACCGCGTTAGGCTATAACATATCAGATCTAAAAGGAATAAGCCCTTTTATCTGTATGCACCGCATTATGTTGGAGGAGGACTGCAAGACTTCTAGAGAACATCAAAGACGAATAAATCCTATCCTAAGTGAAGTCGTTAAGAAAGAAGTTCATAAACTACTAGAGGTAGGCATCATATACCCAATATCAGATAGTAACTGGGTCAGTCCAGTTCACGTAGTACCTAAGAAAGGAGGTGTTACAGTTATAACAAACACGAAAGGTGAATCGGTGGCACAACGTACCCAAACAGGATGGAGAATGTGTATCGATTACAGAAAACTAAACAAAGCTACGCGCAAGGACCATTTCCCATTACCATTCATTGATCAAATGCTTGAGCGCTTAGCCAAACATTCCTATTTCTACTATCTTGACGGATACTCAGGATTCTTCCAAATTCCCATTCATCCTGATGATCAAGAGAAAACCATGTTCACATGTCCCTATGGTACCTTTGCATACCGAAGAATGCCATTTGGACTATGTAACGCACCTGCAACTTTCCAACGATGCATGATGGCGATTTTCACAGACTTTTTAGACGGAATTATGGAAGTATTCATGGACGATTTCTCTGTCTGTGGAGAAAGTTTTGACGGATGTTTATCAAATCTTGAATTAGTACTGAAACGCTGTGTCAATGTCAACCTAGTGCTCAATTGGGAAAAATGTCACTTCATGGTGAGACAAGGAATTGTGTTGGGTCACATTGTATCAAACAGAGGGACTGAAGTCGATAAAGCAAAAATCGAGATTATCAAAAACCTTCAACCACCTAAAACAGTTAGAGAAATAAGAAGTTTTCTAGGACACGCTGGTTTTTACCGACGTTTTATAAAAGATTTCTCTAAAATCACTAAGCCACTAACTGAATTATTAATGAAAGAAGTCGAGTTTATCTTCGACGATAAATGCTTAAACGCATTTGAGACACTTAAAGAAGCCTTAATTTCAACACCTATTATGCAACCTCCTGATTGGAACCTACCATTTGAAATAATGTGCGATGCAAGCGATTATGCTGTAGGCGCAGTCCTAGGACAACGCAAAGATAAAAAGCTTCACGCTATCTACTACGCAAGAAGAACACTCGATCCCACACAAATGAATTACGCCACTACGGAGAAGGAACTCTTAGCTGTTGTATTCGCATTGGATAAATTTTGTTCCTACTTAGTGGGCGCCAAAATCATTATTTACACGGATCATGCTACGGTCTGATACTTACTAAGTAAGAAAGACACCAAACCGCGACTACTCAGATGGATCTTACTCCTACAAGAGTTTGACTTGGAAATAAAAGACAAAAGAGGGACTGAAAACGTGGTAGCAGACCATTTATCAAGATTAGATGGAATCCAAACCGAGAGTGTTCCCATAAACGAAGATTTCCCTTATGAACGCCTTATTGCTAAACTAGAGATAGCTCCTACCAATAGTTTAGATCAACACAATGAACCTTTAACAACTGCGGTAGTGAAAGCCATTTGTACAAACACCACATTACCATGGTACGCTGATTTCGTCAACTATTTAGCTGCCGGCGTCCTACCACCTGATTTAACGTACCAACAGCGGAAGAAATTCTTCCATGATCTTAAACACTACTTTTGGGATGAACCATTACTCTTTAAAAGAGGCGTCGATGGTATCTACGGTTGCTGTGTTCCTAACGATGAAATAGACGACGTCATCTCCCATTGCCATTCCGCCCCTTATGGTGGACACGCTAGTACATCGAAAACTTGTGCAAAAATACTTCAAGTTGGCTTCTTTTGGCCTACCTTATGGAAAGACGTCCACGTAGCAATTATAAACTGCGATAGATGTCAACGCACAGGAAATATATCTAGACGCGACGAAATGCCGCAAAAAGGGGTTCTCGAAGTAGAAGTTTTCGATGTATGGGGAATTTATTTCGTGGGACCGTTCCCTGAATCTTTTGAAAATAAGTATATATTGGTAGCTTTTGACTACGTATCAAAATGGATTGAAGCCATCACTGCACCCACAAACGATACACGAGTGGTACTTAAACTATTCAAGCATGTTATCTTCCCACGATTCGGTGTACCAAGACTAGTAATCAGTGATGGCCGTTCCCATTTTATCTCTAGAACTTTTGAAAAATTACTTTCAAAATATGGCGTTAAACATCGCATAGTGTGATCGGTGGAAATAGAACTGACTATTTTGGAATGTTGGTTCGCGAAATGTCGCGGTAAGCAAGATTCGCCACCGTCTTTTATTTTCTCCAACAAGGAAAGGACAAAAGCACAGCAAAATTCCTTTTCGAGATGTTTCTCGGTTCGGAAGGTAGATTATAGAAAGGGAAGGTGTTAGCACCCTTTCTATCCGTGGTTATCCACGGGCTCTTAGGTACTTGCTCACTATGTTTTCAAAAATGTTTTGCTTTTCTTGTGTTTGTGGGTTTTGAAAAAGTTTGTTTGAAAACTTCGATTTAACTCTTGTATCAGTCCTCAAGAGTGTATGAAGTGTTGTTTGAAAACTTTTGTCAGAAAAGTGTGAGTGCGAAAAGTATTTTTGTTTTGAAAGAGCAATTACTTTAGAACCTCTACCTACTCAAAAGAAATTAAGTTGTGTAAATGTCCTTTAGACAGTACTATCCCACTATTGAGAAGTAGGTAGCACCGTCGTTGGAGTTTTTGGGTCAATTCGATTATAGGGACATGTGGTCGCCAAAGCAATAGTAGGACGCCTTAGCGGTAACCCTAATGTCCTAGATCCTTTTTATCCGAGGCAACCGTTTTGAGGCAACTAGATCTTTAGACAGGAGGGCGACCTCTAAAATACCCTATACTCAATGACCACGTCGAGGCAACCAAGTGAGGCGTACCCTAAGAGTGGCTTGTGCGAGTGTGTCAGGTTTCAATTAAGTTATCTTTGTACATGTTATGGTGAGCTATGGGTTGATTTTAATTTCAGAGATAAGTCTTGTCATGCATAGCCTAGTTAACATACATCTAACAATTAATAGTTGCGGAAAATAAAGTTAGACTATTACAAGGCGTCGGGTATTTACATCGCCAAAAACAAACCCTTGAAAAAGTAAATTGCGGAAAATTAAAGGAAAGCGATAAAAAGTCCTAATTAAAGCTATTACATCCTCGGAGCAATTACATAATAATGATCAAAAATAATATGCGCGAAAAGAATTGAATCGGGGAGTTTTTAGGGTTTTGACCCTTTTTTGAGAAAGAAAGAAGTTTTGGTTATTTTGCATTTAATTAAATTAAACCTAAAACTAATTAATTAATAAGAAATATTTTTGAGTTTTTTAATGTTTTTTTTAGGAAAAGAAAAAAGATGGTCAAAAGTTATTAAAACCTAATTCTACATTGATTTTAAATTATTGTGAAAATATTAAAATTAACCTAATTAACTAAATTAATTACATTAGTATTTATTTACAAAAAATAAAGTGAAATTAATTTTAATTAAGAAAAAAAATATATTATTTTTTAGTTTTCTGATTTTTATTTAAAAAATGTTAATTATTTAGTTAGTGGTTATTTAGGAATAAAAAGAAATCAAGCAAATAAATGAAAGAAAATAAAAAAGAATGCAAACTCAAGGAGGTGTTTGGGCCAGCTTTGGAGGTTTCTTTGGCAATTCTGAAGCCCATTCATATCCAGCCTGTTGACTTTTCTAGACTCCTTGCGTACTCGTTGACTAGGGAGTAGGATGGTCCTTCAATCCTGACCATTGGATTCATGTCTGGAGGCACCTGGCGTCTTGGGAGTTGAAGTGTATGGTGGTCTGTATGCTAGGTGCCATATGGGAATACCTGAAAACAAAATTGAAATAATGTTTTGGGGGACCTGGGATTCGAGCCCAGGTCCCAATGGACTATGCACGCGCGCTTCCACCAACTGGACTAACCTGCTTAATTGTTAATAATTTATCTAGCAAATAATATATTAGAAACAAAGCCTGATTCTTGGAAATAAAAAAAAAGAGGCGAGCTATTCAAACGGGCCAATGGGAGGGAGACGCGTCAGCGTCTTCTTCGTTGAGCACTGGTTTTTTACCTGCGGATTTTTATCCGCAGGAAGTTCCGTAGGTTCTTCCTAAAATTGTCCCTAGGCTGCAAAAATTCTATCCAAGCCCATGGTTATGATCGTCCATGTCCCCTGAGTCCATCCATGCTCATGATTTGTTCTAATTTTACCTGGAAACAAAATACCTAAAACGCAAGAACATGAACCCTAGAATCGGGCATCACGATTCAGAGCATAAGAACAAAATTGGCTATTGCAGTTATGTTAGAAAACAAATAATGAACATAAATATGCCAATGTTTTGATGAAATAATGCAAGAATTGAGAGTTTCGGTTTCTTGTTCAGGGGCCAGTTCGCGAGGACTTACAGCGCTGTTCAGGGGGTCTTTGGACGTGGTATTGATCGCTTTAGCTTCAGTGGATAGCAAGGAAGAAGGCTACGTGCTCCTTTTGGTCTGAAAACGCCTGCAATACCGTTCTTGATCTCACACTTTTTTCAAGAATTTTGCAATTTGCTTTGGCCGTTTTTAGCAATCCTTAGGTTGTGTCCAAGGTTTGTGCTGCTTGCTTATGTATAAGGCAATGATTCTAGGTCAAAATTTGGGCTTTAATCCATGTATATGGAAGAATTAGGTTTACACTTTTTCACCAATGTTATCCTTTCCAAAAATAGGTAAAATCTTAGATTTTGTGCACAAATAAGCCCTAGTACGAATTGGTTGGTTGGCACATGATATATGAAAGCTGTACAAATCACAAAGATATTATTCCATTGATTTTTAGATTTTATTTGAATTAATATAGATTTAAAATGAATTAAATCAATAAAAATTAAATAAAATAGAAAAATAAATGTTTGATCCTGAAATTAAGCATGGGACACGTGTGTGGTATGACAAGGCTGAATCAAGTGGAAAAAAGTGGGCCCTTTTGTCAAAAATTGAAGTTTTGAGGATAGTTGACTTTTGCAAATTCATGAAAATTTCCCAACTTCTCCAATGCACAACTTGCTCAATTTTGATCATATGACCATGTTCTTGGACATTTTGGAAAGCTCATGAAGTCCTCTAACCAATTCCTTTGGTCTCATGTCATTTGGATTTACCAATCTCAAGTTATGGCCTTTGACTCAAAGTGTATTTTTGTTGACTTTTGAATTTGACCTATAATGTAGAAATTGATAACTTTTTATGAGAGCATTTCTAGGTCTTGGAGTGTGAAGATGGATTATAGGAAATTGCATCCTCTTCAGAATGAGATTTGGATGGAATTTTTCTGATAAACCATGAAAAAGTTATGCCCTGGTCAAGATACAGTTGACCTTTCTGCTGTCCAAAAATAGTAATTTTTTGCATCTTGATGATTTTTGAGCTATCCTTGTGGAATCATGATAAAGACTTGATCAAATGATGATTGTGGACTCAAAATAAGATGTTGACCAAAAATTCTGACTTTTGACTGCAAAATGACCATTTTGCCCTTGCAGTTGACTGTGGATCAAATGAGGCTTTTGACTGTGCAAATTGACATTGTGAGTCTTGAAACTTGGCATGTAGGTGCTTGAGGATGTATATAGACCCTTGAGACTTGGTTGAACCATTGAGAACCCCAAATTCCTTGAAAGAACCAAAACCCTAATTTCAGTTGGCTTAGGAGGTGGTTTGACTGTACAACCGTTAAGCAAACTTGAACAATTTAAGGATCATTCTTGACAAATCTTGAGGAATATGGGAGGGCAAATTTTGGGGTACAACAGTTTCCCCTGTTCAATCTTCTTGAACTTGAGGATGTAGATTGGCTTTCGGGCCTTTCGTGATCCGAAGGTGGAAGATGATTGAACACTAAAGTGCCCAGAAATTTGCACTCGCATGGTGTAGTATCAGCAATGTGATGTCGGGAATGGGCTTACAGATGCCATTTGGAAAGATGATGGATAGGAGGATGGGATTATAGATGCCATATGGAGATTGTTGGATTGTAACTTGGTAGGTTGGAAGAAGGAACCTGTGTAGGGTTGCCTGATGATGAGTCCCTGTAAAACTGCATCTTGGAAGAGAAGGAACCGGTGTAGGGTTGCTTCATGATGGTAAAGTAGATAGCTGTCATGTCTGGTTTCAGGTATTAATCTACAATCCGTCGTCCACAGATATTTCCTGGCTAGTTACAGGTGTTGATCTGGAATTTGAAAAAGGCTGGCCGATGAGATAGTTTTCCTGTCTGGTTTCAGGTATTAATCTCTAACCTGAGAAAGAAAGATAGTCTTCCTGGCTTGTTACAAGTATTAATCTTCAATCTCTTCAATGTAGATAACTTTCCTGTCTGGTTTCAGGTATAGATCTACAATCAGTCGTCCACAGATATTTCCTGGCTTGCTACAGGTATTAATCTGTAACTTAAGAAGACTGGCCGATGAGATAGTTGTCATGTCTGGTTTCAGGTATTAATCTCTGACCTGAGAAAGAAAGATAGCTTTCCTGGCTTGCTACAGGTATTAATCTTCAATCTCTTCAATGTAGATAACTTTCCTGTCTGGTTACGGGTATAGATCTACAATCAGTCGTCCACAGATATTTCCTGGCTAGTTACAGGTGTTAATCCGGAACTTAGGAAAGGTTGATGGTAATCATCTTTTGATTAAATCTGGAATAAGTATCAGAATATCGCCATATCTGGGTCACATTTGAACTGTCTCTAGAAGGAATCTGGAATAAGTATCAGAATGTCACCATGTCTGGGTCGCATCTGAACTGTCTCTAGAAGGAATCTGGAATAAGCAATAGAATAGCATCCGTGTCTGGAGAATCTCTAAGTTGTCTTTAGAAGTTTGAATCTGAATAAGCAATAGAATAGCATCCGGGTCTGGAGCATCTCTAAGCTGTCTCTGAAAGGAAATCTGAATAAGCAATAGAATAGCATCCGGGTCTGGAGCATCTCTAAGTTGTCTCTGAAAGGAAATCTGGAATAAGCAATAGAATAGCATCCGGGTCTGGAGCATCTCTAAGCTATCTCTGAAAGGAAATCTGAAATAAGTATCAGAATGTCGCCATGCCTGGGTCACATCTGAACTATCTCTAGAAGGGATGATGATCTTTGTCTATTGATTGATCTTTCCTTAAAAGGTAAAGAGTTAGTTGTATGCAATGTCATGATGCATGATGTCATGATGTTCTCAAAAATAACTGAGATTGTGTCGCGTGATGCGTATATGCATGTATTATGATGTATGAAGATATGATGTTTCAGCTGGGGAAAGTAAATCCCGGAGCTGCTGGAGAATAGAGTTGAGTTCTTCGTTTCCACTGGGGATGATGAACAAAGATGATTGCGTGAATAAACCTGTAGGAGAAGATGACTCTGTTGGGGAA
The DNA here is from genome assembly GCA_948472305.1 of Vicia faba. NCBI lineage: Eukaryota > Viridiplantae > Streptophyta > Magnoliopsida > Fabales > Fabaceae > Vicia > Vicia faba. The sequence continues at coordinate 192,020,185 of OX451739.1, read as the reverse complement.
TAAACCTGGTGAAGAGATTACTCTGCAGGGAATTACTCTGTGGGGAAGAGATGCTTCGCTGAGATTTTAACGATAACTCCGCTGGGGATTCCGTTGATAAGCTCTGTTGGGGATTTTGATGATGAACTCCGCTGGGGATAGAAAGAACTTCGATGGGGATGCTCTTTCCGTCGCAACTCGCTGAGGATAACCCAGTTAGACTCTGGTGGGGGATAACCTCTGAATATGGTTGGGGAGAGATATTTGTACTCTATAGGGGACAAGCTTCCAGAATCTACTGGGGAAGATAATTCAACTCTGGCGGGGAAGCTTTTTTCAGACTGCGCTGGGAAGTGGCTCCACTGAGGGTATCTTGTATTTCGCCGGGGAACATTCTTATATTTCGTTGAGGAATATTAAGAACGCAGGGGATGCTTGCTGGGGAATATTTGTATACTCCGCTGGGGAATATTAAGACCTACTGGGGATACCCAACTTCTTTAGGGTTAATGGTAGACAAACTCTGCTTGGGGAGAGTATTGCTGATTTGTTCATTGTGGCAAGGCTCAGTGGAGAGAGCTACCATTATTGTCTTAACCTGGGGAGTGAAGGTATCTTGGTCATATTCTTCAGCTGAATCTACCTTGTACCTAGAGGACAGCGCAGCTTGTACAGTTCGGACAGTTCTTATTGCCCCAACTTCTGCGGGAGAAGGTACCTGTGGAGGTGCTTGATAACTGCCAATTGACAAATCTTCTTCTGGTAGGCAAGTGACGAGATGACAGGACATAGTCGTACGCTTTGATCCCTAATTTTTGCCTGGACCGCCCTTTCGGGTTTTCAGTCCATCGGGATACCCCTTTTTGCCCAAGCCGCCTTTTCAGGTTTTCGACTTGCCGGGTGTACCGCTTGTTTCATTTTCATCCCTTATTTTTGCCTGAACCCTTTTGGTTCGCCGGGAAGCCCTTATTTTTTCCTAGGCCTGTCGACCTAGCGGGTCTTTGATTATGCGTAGTATTTTCTGACTATGTCCATGCTCTCAGGATGTAGGGAGTTGTCACTGTCAGTAGTGTTGTGTTTCCATATTACTAGAAGATGTTTGGTCATACAAGATTCGTCGCTAGAATTCATGTCCAATGCCCCAAGTGATTCAGATGGAGATTTGCCCCTGGCTATTTGGCATCTTGAGAGATTCCTTGAATCTTGACTTGACTGCCCCAGATGATGGACATGATCATGTCTGCCCCTTGGTTAGAAGTGTTTCTTCCATTTAAGATGACCCTTTTTGTTGAGAAGGTTTTTGTTCACTAGATATTCGTCGTGCGAATTTCTCTGCTGTTTGAACAAATAGTCATATGCAAACAATGTTATTTTAAGAATGCAAAGCTTATGTTTGTTTTAAAGTTCTTTGAAAATGCAGTTTTCAATAAAAACAAGTGAATTTTTGTAAAATGTGATGTCAACTCAAGATTTTACAGCAAGCCCTACAGGAGTCAGGATACCTTTTATAACAGTATGCTTTCGAACTAACCCATGCTTCAGTTAGGACTTTTTAAGGGTTATAACGTGGCCTGGTTCACGGTTTAAGAAACAAAGGATAAAGGCTCAAATTTTATTTGTACCCACCCGTTCTTCGTGATGTTCTTCGATCCTAAACTCAACTAATCGTGCATTAGATCTTGTTTGAGTCTTTGCTCTGATATACCAGTGATGGTTCGGATACTGAAAGTTTATTTTGAACAGGCAGTCATTTTGTTGAGAGTTTGTAGGACCTCTTTCTTTTTGATTTTATTATCCCTGTCTTTTGCCTGAACTGTTTCTCTTGTGATTACAGTCAGCGGGATGCCCCAGTTTTATAAGTCTCCTTCATAGGTTTTGACTTAGTGGGCCTTTATTTTTGAAAGGTAATGACTGTCTGTCCTTACGATTATAGGGAACCATCACTGTCTTTTTGTCTCGGAAGGACTTCTTTGATGACATTCATTGTGCACCTGGATCAACTGAGAAGACTACCCTGCCCCAGGTTATAATTAAGGGTTTTAATTTTTTGTGAAAAGAAAAACTCCAACTTCTTTGGCTCAAAGGGGTTGACTAGGGATTATCTTCCTTATAACTCCACTGTTTAGGATTTGAAACAATGCCTGTACCTCATCAGCGGGGTCTGTTCAAAAGCATACTGTAAATATCGTGGTATCATTTTCGTCATCCTCCCTCAAAAGGCTTAGAATTTTTTAATCGAGAGTTGAACATCACAAGAAATGAAAGCAATTTGAATATAGTGAATATGAATGGATTGATTCAAAACAGACATATGCGATGAATTAATGAAATAAGAAAGTTTGCCATGACAATAATTGTTTGAATAAGCAAAGAAAAATACAACTTGAAAATTCAAATAACACAAAAGCCTTCAATGATTGGGCATAGGAGCAGTGATTATGTTTGGAGTCTCTGGAGGGTCAAACTGGATTTCTTTGGCATCAATCATGTCTTGAACCTTATTCTTCAGGGCCCAACAGTTGTTTGTGTCATGTCTCGGACTGTCAGAGTGGTATGCACACCTTTCATTGGGATGATAGGTAGGAGCGGAAGTGTTTGGATTCCGGAGAGGAGCCCTTAATGTAATCAGCCCTGCCTTCAACATTTGATGTAGCGCTTGAGTCAATGACATGTTGATCTTAGTGAATTGTCTTTTAGGTGCGACCTCCTTACGTTGATGCCCCTGTCTTTGTTGATCAGGCGTAGGGTTAGAGATCAAGATTTCTCCTACGCGTTGGTCATGACGACTCTTTTGACCATACACAACATTAGACTCTTTCTTCCCATTGTAGGGATTTTTCTGAGCATCGGAAGGTGTAGCTTCTTGAATCTTCCCGCTTTTGATGCCAACTTCAATTCTTTAACCAGTCAAGATAAGGTATGTGAACCCGGCTGAAGAGTTTCCAATCAAATGGTTAAAGAATGGACCAGACAGGGTCCCCAGAAACATATCAACAAGTTCACAATCAGTTAAAGGTGGATGCACCCTTCCGGCAAGGTCTCTCCACTTTTGAGCATACACTTTAAATCCTTCACCCGTCCCCATTGACATACCCTGGAGTTGGGTACGCGTAGGAGCGAGGTCGGAATTATACTGATACTGCTTATAGAATGCAGTAGCCAAATCTTCCCAGTTACGGATACTGGCTCCATCCAGCTGATAGAACCACTCGAGCTAAGTCCCTGAAAGACTATCCTAGAAGAAATGGATCCACAAATTCTTGTCAGCGGTGTAAGGTTGGATCTTCCTTACATACGACCGGAGATGCAGTTTCGGGCAGGAAGCTCTGTCGTATTTGGCAAAGGCAGGTGCCTTGAACTTATGGGGAATCACCACCCCAAAGGATAAGCCTAGGTCTCCGAAGTCCAAACCGGGTGTTTACCGTGGGAATTGGTAAACAATCGCTGATCTTCCAAAAGGTTACTTATTTGGTGACTCGCAGGATCGATCAGATTGATCCTAAAACATGGTTGATTTTGGGGTTTTGACTAAGTTTGATAATGGTTAAATGACAAGAAAATAAAGAAGCTTTAAGTAAATTGCATGAAGAATAAAAGGAAGAAAGGCTTAAAATGAAAGGCTTCGACTGGAAAAGTAAAGGAGAAAGCAAGTAAAGTTTCTGGAAAATAAATGACTTTGATTAATAAAGTGGTGTTTCACACATACATTCTCAACAATTCTTTCTCTCACGCTGGGTACTCGAATCTATATGAGTGACTTGTATATAATTGTGAACACACGCGAAAGACTGCGTGAACTACTAATATTTATACTAAACACATCCCAAGTAACCGTCGGGCAGTTACGCTGCTTTGAGATGACTCCACTTGGCACGTTCACAGCGTTCGACGCTCCAGATCTTGGCACGTTGCACTTGGTAACCGCTGGGAACCGTTTTCCCTCCAAAGGTTTGAATCTTAAACCGTTCCACTCTGAACAATCGAACACCTTCGTCGAGAAGCACCTTCGACGAGAAACACCTTCAACGAGAAACACCTTCGACGTCGAAGGCAACCAAATTCTCCCTTGGAAGAAATTCTCTAAGTACATTGCCATTTTTCTGACGAGCACTTCGACAGAACCAGCTGGTCGAAACCATCCTTCAGCTTTAATGGCTTATATTAATAAAAACGAGGGTGTCGAATTTAGGAGCCAACAAATTGCCCCCCAAGAATGCCTTATTTCGACTTCTGAAAAGAAAAAGGCATTCTTTGAGATTCCATTCGACACCTGTCTTTTCATTCTTAGCCACAAATTAAACTGTGCACTTTTTGTCTTCTACCAACCACTGACAATCCCAAGAAAAAGCCATCATTTCATCCGTACCTAAGACGTCACCTCAGTACGGCGTGCAGCGTGCCCAATGTCTTTTCACAAATTGTCATCATGACAATTTCCCAAAAACGAGGGCGCACGCTGCACCCTTTCATTTCTGCAGAACGGCTATGTCAACAGGGGGACGCCACGTGTCCCACTATCTTCTGCAACATTAAATGGCCTCGAATTTGGGGATTTCCCAACCACTATAAATAGCGCCAAGTACCCATTGTGGGACTTTTTCACGCTATCCTGCCTTCAACTTCCTTGAACACAAAATCTATGCAAACTTGCAAACACCTTGTTCTTCACTTCATCTTCAACCTTAACATCAACAATGGCCTCAGGTTCCTCTACCGCTCCTAGTTCTAACATCCCTTCCAGAAATGCTAAACCCAAGATCTTCTCAACTGTCCCCATAGTTACCCCTACAGGCCAACGAAGGGTTCCTGAACCCCTAGAAACTGCTGAACGTGAAGCTTATTCACACCAACTCATGATTCCGGTTGGATACTCCAACCAAATCTTCGCCATGTCTGGCCCACTAGCCCCATGCATCGCTGAAGCCATGAAGATCAAAAGCTTCTTTCCAATGCTTGAAAAGCTCAAACCTGTTGGATGCTCTAAAAAAGATGCAGAGGATAACGAAGATCCCGCTAAGGAGAAAATTGATCTTCGCTTCTTCAATAGGGGTGTTAGGGCTTTCAGGTCTAGCCTTAGCCTCACTCCTGACTACAGTGCTTGGCTGGAAAAAATGGAAAAAAGCCAGGCTCCGATCTGGAAGGACCTGGGGATATTCGACCTAGTTATGTTGTCGAAGACGGGTCTCAACTATTCCCCTGAGATGTTGATAGCCTCCTTACTTTTCTGGGATTACACTCATTTCACCTTCCACCTTCCTTGTGGAATGCTAACACCCACGCTTTTCGACGTGGCTGCCATCACTGGCCTTCGACCCACTGGGGATTATTTCGACCCAGAGGAAATGTCGGAGGATCAGATTGGATTCTCAACTACGAAACCCACCTACACCACCTATATCAACCATTACCATGATAAGTCGACGGCCACTGTGTCGGATGTAAAGCATATCGCGTTTCTAGCCCTATGGCTGTCACGCTTTGTGTTCTGCACAAAGTCTTTACAGGTGACAAAGAAGATGGTCACCCTCGCCACCCAACTCCACCATGGCCAAAATATTTGTTTGGCAGAATTAATCTTGGCGAATCTGTACGAGTCGATTAGCAGCGGAGCGACTCTGTTGAAGATCATCGAGAATAGAGCCAGTCTGCTGCTTGCAGGACCTTTTTGGCTACTTCAACTGTGGCTCAATGCCACCTTCGAGTCTTTCTTACCTCAGAAGACTCAAATAAATGAGCAAGCTCCGGAGATAGCAAATAGGCGCATCGAAGGCACCAGATTGGCTCTACTGACCCCGACTGAAGATGGGCTGGAGCTTCAACAAACTTTTGCAAACTTCGTCTTGATGTTTGCAAGAAGGAAAGAATTTGTTTCGACCATGGCTCCCTTTGCTCGACGAAAGGTTGGTCCGGAATGGTTCACGAGGCCCCATCCTAAGTCGTCAAGTGACCCTCAGGTCGAAGAACATACAATAATGTGGGAAGCATTTCTCACACCAAGAATAATGCCCCTGCGCTTTAAAAGCTCCAAGACTCACTTGAGCTTGATCGCGTATCAACCAAACTTGGTCTCTCGCCAGTTTGGTATCATTCAAACACTTCCTTCCCCTATTTTTCCTAGGTAGAAATCCATGTTATATTTTTGCAACGACTATACTGAAGATGCTGCCACCAAGCATATCGGCAGGTATGCTGGTCGAACAGTCCTTTCACTGTTCGATTATCAGCTTAACTTTCTCTATTCACCATCCTTCGAAGACTGGTGGAAGAGTTACTACGCTGAAGAGTTCTTCGACGAGAAGGACTTTGTGGACGAACTTCAGAAGTCTTTTGTTCTAGTTCTGGACAAAATAAAGAAATGTAAGTTCATTCTTCCAAACTATTTTGTCTTTCCATTTCGACTGGTAGCCTGTTAATTATAACTTGTCTTCTTTTAGTTGTTCGAAAGCCTGCAGCCAAGAAAGCTGCAGAAGGCCATCAGGGAGGAGGTCCCTTGACAAAACCTCCACCACCAGCGAAAACTATAGCACCGGCGAAAACTACAACAAGCCATCAGGGGGAAGGTCCTTCGAAAAAACCTTCAGCACTGGTAACCAGACTTTTATTATTTTCTTCTTGTTTTAACATTCTGACTTTCGATGTAGCATCTAAATCGAACTCCAATTGGTTTTTAGGCACCTTCACCCAAGAAACGACCTGCACTGACGGTCGAATCTGGGAGTGACGAAGAAGACGACTCTCCCCCTGCTCCTCTCAAAAGGCGAAAACTGAAGAAAGATGTTCCCTCTCCTGAGACTCGATCCACAATCAGAATAAAGGTTGCTGGGAGAAAACCCAGGCCACCTCCAGTAATTATTGAAGAGCCAACGGAGGAGGAACTAAATGTTTTTCTCAATAAACCCGTCGAAAGTGACAATTCCAGCCCTGGGGCTGAAGTTCCTCTGCAGGTAATTTCTTTGACCTTTTTTAACTCAGGTGTCGATGCTCGCGTTCGATTATGTCTCTTTATAACCTAGAAGATTCTTCTTCTTCTTTTTCCAGGAAACCACTGAAAGCTCAGCGCCAAAGACTTCTGAAACACTAGATTCTGCTGAACTCAGTAGGCCACAAGAGAAAGAATTGGCGAACGATGAAGCCAATGCTAAAACAGATGAAGCCAATGCTGAGACAGAAGAACAACAAACAGAAGATCAACAACCAAAAGAGATTCAAGTGGTTGATCTGTCGGAGGAACAACATGATGAAGGGGCTCACGCTGACGCTGGCACTGCTGAACTTCAAGTCGAAGAGAGTCAAGTCGAGGCAAACGCTGCTCAACAGCTTCAACCCCAAGACAACGCTGCTGCAAAGGTTACCACCTCAACAAAGCATAGGTCCAAAGAAGACTTAGCACTCTTGAAGCAAACTGATCCCGTTGGCTATCTGAATGCCATTATCGAGAGCAAGGGAAGTTCGTCTGATATTAGTCAGGAGGCTTCTACTCAGTCGGGGAAGTCCACTGAGACTTCTCCTCTCGATGAGGCTTTGACGAAGGTCAAGGCCCAGTTCTTCAAGAAAGATTTGATGAAAGCTTTGGAGGGGGACCCTACTGCTCCGTCGTGTTTGGGAGCTGTTTTGAATGCAGTAGACTTGCTAGCTGTGACTCCAGAGGTTTCGAGCTTTATCATGGAGTTATACTCCATTATTGATCAAGTCTCAGCAGACTATCGACGACAGAGGGGCTTCAACAGCCAGCTCGAAGCGTTATATGGCAAAAGCTCTTCTGCATGGACTGCTGTAGCACAGACGACTTCTCGAATTGTAGAGTTGTCGAAGCAAAAGGCATCTAAGGAAGAAGAAATTGATGCCATAGATCGAGACAATGCTTCCATAAAGGCGCAAATCGAAGAGCTGGAGGCCAAGATGAACGCCAATACTAAACGCAAGGAGGAGCTTCTCTCGACTGTTTCAGACACCGAGAGTCAAGCTGAAATCACACAAGGCCTAGAGTTTGCTGAGAAAGCCCAAGCCTTCGACGACCAAACTGCCAAGCTTGCCCAGGCGAATGCCTTGTGCAACAAAAGACTGGAGTTGCAGCAGGCGAAGTACCTTCGACTCAAAGATTCCATCCCCTTCTGATTGACTCAGCCCTTTAACCATGTATTGTAATGTGTATTTGACAATATTGCCATTTTGGCTAATTTATAAAATTTTCCATTTTGGCTTATTTATGGTTAATTTAGTCATTACTTGCTATTTATTTGGATCTCTTGGAGCATAGGTCTATACTTTTTCAAATATTTGCCATTTACTCTCAAGAGCCTTTTATCTTCACTCAACTCTTCGACTTCATAAGCTCCACCAGAAAAAGTTTGGATAATTCTGAATGGTCCTTCCCATTTGGGTGACCATTTTCCCATGCTTCGATCCCTTCGATCCATGGGAAGAATTACCTTCCAAACTAATTCTCCAGGCGAGAATGCCTTAGGTTTCACATTTTTATTGTAAGAGTCTTCCACTCTTTTCTTCTGAAGCCTTAGTAAGTCGAGAGCGCGCAGTCTTTCTTCGTCTAAATCTACTAGTTCGTCTAACATCATATCCCAATAAACTTCAAAGGGGATATCATGGTGTCTCTGAACCCTTGCAGATTGAAGACAAATTTCTGCTGGCAACACTGCGTCATGACCAAAAGTTAGTCTATATGGTGTTGTACCTATGGCTTCTTTTGGGGACGTTCGACAGGTCCACAAGATCTGGTCTAACGTCTTATGCCAATTTTTTGGCTTCTTCCCAACATGCTTTTTTATCAAGCCAATCACTACTTTGTTCGCCGCTTCGACTTGACCGTTTGCCTGTGCATAATAAGGCGTCGATGTTAGGAGTTGAAAGCCTATTTCCTGAGCGAATTCCTGCATCTTTCGACCGGTGAAAACTGATCCTTGATCAGTAGTTATAGTTTCAGGGATTCCATATCTAAAAATAATGTTCTTTTGAATAAATTCAATGACATTTTCTTGGTCTACATTGACTAAAGGAATAGCTTCGATCCACTTAGTAAAATAATCAATGCCTACCAATATATACTTCTGGCTCTTTGATGATGCTGGTCGAATCTCTCCAATAAGGTCCAACGCCCATCCTCTAAAGGGCCAAGGTTTCACTATCGAGTGAAGTTCGCTTGCTGGTACATGCTGGATGCCTGTATGGACTTGACATTCTTGGCAACCTTTGGCGAACTCGACACAATCTTTCAACATGTTGGGCCAGTATAGTCCTTGTCGAAACAACAACCATTTCATCTTATGGCCTACTTGGTGAGCCCCACATGCTCCAGCGTGCGTAGTCGAAAGGGCTATGTATGCTTCAGTTTCACTTAAGCACTTTAGCAACACCCCTTCAGGCGTCTTTTTAAGTAACTCATTACCCATGAGTACGTAACTTAACGCCCTATATTTTGTTTTTCGTTCTGTCGAAGCTACAGGATTTTGAAGATAATCCATAATGGGTTTCCTCCAATCTTACTCTGACAAATTGTCTATGAACGAAATTTCGAAGTTACTTTGATCAGCATACCCTAGTCTTGTCGATTCCAAGTCTGTTGGTGACAAACAAGTTGCTTTTATCTTTTCTCGAACTTCGATTGCTCTTTGTAATCTCGTTTTTCAAATTTTGTACCCAGATGCAATTTGTGCCAAATCGTTGGCTATTTGATTTTCCAATCTGGGTATGTGTCGAATGTTGACCATTTCAAATTTTTTCAACAAACGATTTTCTATCACAAAGTACATAATGAGATTTTCTCTTATGCATTTATATTCTTTTGTGACTTGCTTAATGACTAACTCTGAGTCTCCCATTATTTCGACTCGAGTTTCCCCCAATTCCAACAATATCTCAAGGCCAGTAATTAGAGCTTCATACTCAGCCTCATTGTTCGAACAAGAACCTGATATCTTGTACTTGAATGTTGTTGGAATTTTTTCTGGAGAAATAATCAAGACTCTTACTCCTGTTCAATCTTTATGGCTGAAACCATCGAAGTAGAATTTCCATGGCTCTATCTCCACATAATTAATACTCTCAACTTGAATTGAGTGGTCGACTATAAAGTCTGCCACCACTTGTCCTTTCACTGCCTTAAGAGGCATAAAGGTCAAGGAGTATTCAGTTAATGCTAGTGCCCACTTGCCTATTCGACTGTGCAAGATGGGTTTCGACAACATGTACTTGAAAACATCAAAATGAGACGAAACATACACATCAACTGGTTTTATATATTGTTTGAGCTTTGTACAAGAGAAATACAGACATAGACACAATTTTTCAACTTCGCTATATCTAGTTTCTGCATCGTTCAAAACTCTACTAAGATAGTAAATGGGTCTTTCGACTCCATTTTCATCTTCTTGGGCTAACATGCTTCCCAAAGTTTTGTTGGATGTAGCTATGTACAATCTCATACTCCTATTGCTACAAGGAGGCACCAAAATAGGTGGCTTTGTGAGGTACCCTTTGATTTTGTCGAAGGCTTCTTGTTGCTCCTGCCCCCATTCGAATCCCTCTTTGTTCAATCGAAGTAAGGGTGAAAAGGCTTGAGCTTTCCCACTTAGGTTAGATATGAATCTCCTTAAGAAATTTATCTTGCCTAACAAAGATTGCAGTTCCTTTTTGTTTGCTGGCGCTTTCGCCTCCAGAATTGCCTTCGTCTTGTTCTGGTTGATTTCGATTCCTTTCTTGTGGACAACGAAGCCCAAGAAATCTCCAGCTTTCACACAGAATGCACACTTCAAAGGGTTCATCTTCAGACCATGTTCTCTCATTCTTTTGAATGATTGTCGAAGGTGGTCTATATGGTTCTTCCTGGAAACATATTTTATAACAATGTCATCAATATATACTTGCATAAAAGTGTTAATAAAATCATGGAAGATAGAATTCATTGCTCGCTGATATGTTGCCCCAGCGTTCTTCAGGCTAAAAGGCATCACTACCCATTCGTAAGTGCCTAAAGCCCCAGGGCATCGAAAAGCTGTTTTCGACACATCTTCTTCAGCAATGAATATTTTATTATATCCTGAATAACCATCGAGCATACTCAGGTACTCGTAGCCAGCGGCAGAATCGACTAGCATTTCCGCCACAGGCATAGGATATTCATCTTTGGGTGTAGCAGCATTCAAATCTCTGAAATCTATGCACACCCTCAATGTACCATTTTTCTTAATTACTGGCACAATGTTTGCAATCCATTCGACATACCTCGTAACGCGTATGAATTTTCACTTCAGCAGTCTTTCGACTTCCGTTTTGATCTTCGACAGTATTTATGGAGCGAAGCGTCTTGGACTTTGCTTGATTGGCTTCTTCCCAGGTTTGATTGGCAACTGAAGTTCTACCAATCCTCTGTCGAGACCAGTCATCTCGTCGTAATCCCATGCAAAACAGTCCTTGAACTCTTTTAACAACTGGATTACTTCCAACCTGAGTTCTGGTCAATTTTTGCGCTAATGTAAGTTGGCTTTTTCTCTAACCCTTCGCCCAAGTTGATTTCTTCTAAAGGATCCTGCGCTAGCATCTTGATGTTATTCGCTAAGGGGTCCTTTTCGAATCTTAAAGGCTCATCGTCGTAGATGGCGTCGAGCCTTTGTTCCTGCATCCCTTCTGGCATGATATCAGGTGGTTCTGGATCGAAGTCCTTTCCAGGACCTGCAGAAGATAACTGTTGATCATTGGCCTGTGTGGACATATATTTTACTTCGGCTTTGAGAGCCATTATCATCTTTGTTTCGGCTACGTAAGCCGAAATTCGCTGCAATGATTGTGACTCAGTCATGGTCACTGAATTCACTTCCCCAACCAGTTGGTTGGATATCAGTTAACCCACTAAAGTCAATGTGGTACAAGTCTTCTCTGTCCCATTGAAAACCATGCTCAGGGTGCAGGTACAGGGAACAAAAAGTATTTGGCGCTGGCGCCAAGTCGAAGTCAGGTGTTGGGCATGGCCCAATGTGAGCCAGGTTCTTGTCGAAATCTGCCAGCCCTAGGTGATTTACTTCGCCCAGGTAATAGCTTTGGTCCGCTTCTATGTTTTCGACCATCCCATCAGGACGCCATAGTAGTAACCTCTGGTGCATTGACGATGGTACAGCTCCAACACCATGAATCCACTCACGGCCCAACAAAAGATTATAGTTAGGTTTGGCCGATATGACCATAAACATAGTTGGTCGAAGGATAGATCCCACCTTGATGTCCAGTTGGATCACACCCCTAGTGGTCCCTATGTCGCCTTCATAATTCGACAGGACCATGTTGTGAGGCTTGATGTTCTCATCACTTTTGCCTATTTTTCTTAGCATAAAGTGAGGGATGATGTTGATGGTTGCCCCACAATCTACCAAGATTTTATTTACTGTGGTTTCTTCGAGTTTAGCCCTTATAAATAAAGGCTTGAGGTGATTTTTCATCGCCTCTGTAGGTGGTTCGAAGAACCCATTATGCTCTTCAGTAGCGCCATTATCCATGACGAAATAGCACATTGGCCTATGCTTGGCCATTTCTTGCTCCACTTCCCAATCGCTTGTTTCGACCTCCACCTGGAGGTTGAACTCTCTGGGCAGAACTGAGACTATGTTCACCATGATATCTAAGGTGTCATCCGACTCAGAACCATCATCGTTATCAACTTCACCCTGGTTAGGCCAAACTAGCCTATTGGTTACTGGTTGTCTTTCCAGAGGTTTCCTTTGCTTTCTCTGAGGAACATTTGAACTGGATTCTGCCTTTGGTTCATTAGCAGCTTCCCTCTCAGCTTTTCGTCGCCTCTGGTATCTCCTCCATTGAGATCGAGACATGGGATTTTTCCCTTTGTAGTTGCTTGACACCTGGGTCACTTTAGGGGTAGCAACCTGAGGCTCTTTCTTATGTGTTAAAGATGAACCTCTTGGCACATCGAAGGAGTGCCATCTTTCCTCGCTTGGTCTCTTTCGACTAGATGTTTTGTACCATGTATCTACTGGCACATTAGTCGGAGGCCTGAAAGTCAGTGGCCTATTTTCTTGATTTGAACTCCTTTGGGGGGTTCTTCTGGGGTCATGTCGAGTATCAACACTCTCCCTTTTTCTATTTGCTGCTCTTACACTTTGAATATGTTCAGCAGCTTTTTTGTCAAAGATCGAACTGCATCTGGGACACAGCATCACTTCTGACTTCTTTTTCTGGCATCTTTGCAGGAAATCTGCCAGATTTTCATTTTCCCGAGGGAAAGCAGTTTTGTTGGCTTGTTCTTGCCTCATGGCCTCCTCTGATGCTTTTGGTTCAAAGACTTCGACCATGTTGACATTCATGGTATCTTTGGTGGCAAGAGTCAACTGCTTCATCTGAATCTCCAAGTCCTCTGTCTGGCCTTGAACTGCAGCCAAGTGAGAACTGGGTTTTATTCCAGATTTTTGGGCTCCAACTGTCTCCAGCTTTGGGCTTTCGACTTCCTTTTGGACCGCTTCAATTGTCTTTCTGGATAGATTCCCAGAAAAACTGCCAAAGATTGGCATGTTGACATGGTCCTTTGAGACTTCGACCATTGTGATTCTTGGCCTCTTCGACTGGCTTCTGGATGCCTCGATCACGTTTACCTCTGAAGGTTCAGCATAATGGGCTTCCGCCTGCAACGGATTAGAGTCCACAGTCATGGGGGTCTTGTCAGCAAACTTCAACCTCCCTTCTTCGATAGCGTCTTGCACAAGATTCCTGAAAAGAAAACATTGAGACGTTTTATGGCCCAGAAAATTATGATATTTACAAAAACCTCTCTTCTTTCTTTGATCAAGAGGAGGCACTTTTACCCCTGGGGGTACTATCATTTGGCCATCTTTTACAAGCAAGTCAAAGATTTCATCACATTTTGTAATGTCAAAACTATAAGTCTTTTTGGGGAACCTATCGTTGGTCCTTTCTGGACCAGTGGGATTTTTCCCACTTGAGGGGACTAACAGTTTGCAAGAGTATGGTGGCCCTTGTTTTAGTTCCGCTAAATCGACCTCGCCTTCTTCGAAGGTCATAGTTTCGTCGAAGGTTTCTGGATCTTCGTCATCCATCTCGACATACGCTATCCTCTCTCTTTTATGAGTTTTCGTTGCCTTGGCTTTTTCAGCTTTAAGGCGTTCTACTTGTCGAACTCTATCGGCCAATTGGGCCATGTCTCTCAGGTATTGAGTGTCTAACTTCTTCCTAATGGAATAATCTAAGCCGCCTGCGGCTATTTCGACTAACTCATGTTCTGGCACTTGTGTAAAGCATCTTGCTTTGAGCAACCTAAACCTATTTAGATATTCGTCTATAGGTTCAGTGAAACGTCTCTTTACACTGGCCAATTCTTTCAGGCTTATCTTGGTTTGTCCCATGTAGAATTGCTCATGGAACAATCTCTCCAACTGGGTCCAATGATGGATCGAATTGGGGGGGAGAGTTGTAAACCAAGTGAATGCGTTCTTTGTTAAAGAACTTGGGAAGTACTTAATCCTCAGGTTTTCATGGTTTGAAATATCTCCTGCTTCGATCAAGTATCTCGCCACATGTTCGATAGTAGATTCTGTCGTGTCCCTAGAGAATTTAGTGAACTTAGGGACTTTACATCTAGGAGGTAAGTCTGTTTGTAACACGTATTCTGACAGTAGGGATGTGAAGTTGGGCCTACGAAAGCCCATGTTCATCCCATTTTGAGTCATGATTCTTTCGATCATGGCTGCCAGATTATTTTCCAAACCCATATTCTGGTATTGGATATGCTGAACTACTTCGTCAGCATTTTGGTTTCTGTTAACTAACCTTACCTCTGGGGCAATAACCCTAGGTTCTTCGACAGGCTGCTCCAATCGTGCCCTAAGGTTTTCTTCGACAGGCTGCTGGACTTGGTTGATAGTGGTTTCTTCCTTTAAGAGTATACCTTGGTTTCCCCTTATTTACGCCCTTTGGGGCTGTCGAATAGGTTGGGGTACTCCAAAGAAATCAGCCAAATGCGTCATTTGCGCTGTCATCTGCTGATTCGATTGGGTGGTGTTTTGTATTAGAGGATTCAGCACTGTACTTAAAGTTTGTGCCAACATTTGAACCATATCATGGTTGCTTTCGTCCATTTGTTGCCTCAAGACTGCTGTCGAGGCATTTGTAAGGCCATGTGCTACTTGGGACGTTCCTCCTAAGAGTTGGGTCCTATTTCTGTTCGCCATACCTACTCCAGAGCCTTGGAGTGGCGAAGAGGCACTCACTAAAGGGTCTGAAAAAGTGGACGCAGCGTTCGTCAGGCTAGCCAATTCAGAAGTTGGCATGCCATAGAGTGGTTCTCGATTTTGACCGCCTGTCATAAATCCTGGGGGAACATAAGGCCCGGTGCCTAGATTTCCCCTTGGTGGGGGAGTTCCCAAAGGCACTCTGGGGCCTGTGAACGGAGGTAATGGCCCCGTTGTTGTGACCGTTACTACTGGTGTTGAACCAGCGGTTATCGCTTCACTTACGGTTGGGATAACCGTTGTTCCCACATTCGTCTGTGGGATTTCGTTATTGTTTTGCGGATTCGCCATCTCTTCTCTTCTTCTGGCAGTATTGGTATTGTTAGTGTATATTCTACCACTTCTCAATAACATGCAATACTTCTCGAAAAAGGTTATTTTTGTATAAAAAGGTTAAACTTCAAAATCAACACGAGGTCCCACTGGGCGTGCCAATTTGTTTACCGTGGGAATTGGTAAACAACCGCTGATCTTCCAAAAGGTTACTTATTTGGTGACTCGCAGGATCGATCAGATTGATCCTAAGACATGGTTGATTTTGGGGTTTTGACTAAGTTTGATAATGGTTAAATGACAAGAAAATAAAGAAGCTTTAAGTAAATTGCATGAAGAATAAAAGGAAGAAAGGCTTAAAATGAAAGGCTTCGACTGGAAAAGTAAAGGAGAAAGCAAGTAAAGTTTCTGGAAAATAAATGACTTTGATTAATAAAGTGGTGTTTCACACATACATTCTCAACAATTCTTTCTCTCACGCTGGGTACTCGAATCTATATGAGTGACTTGTATATAATTGTGAACACACGCAAAAAACTGCGTGAACTACTAATATTTATACTAAACACATCCCAAGTAACCGTCGGGAAGTTACGCTGCTTCGAGATGACTCCACTTGGCACGTTCACAGCGTTCGCCGCTCCAGATCTTGGCACGTTGCACTTGGTAACCGCTGGGAACCGTTTTCCCTCCAAACGTTTGAATCTCAAACCGTTCCACTCTGAACAATCGAACACCTTCGTCGAGAAGCACCTTCGACGAGAAACACCTTCGACGAGAAACACCTTCGACGTCGAAGGCAACCAAATTCTCCCTTGGAAGAAATTCTCTAAGTACATTGCCATTTTTCTGACGAGCACTTCGACAGAACCAGCTGGTCGAAACCATCCTTCAGCTTTAATGGCTTATATTAATAAAAACGAGGGTGTCGAATTTAGGAGCCAACACCGGGCACATTCTGTATCTCCATGGTGCTCAAACGATCCTCCAACTGTTTATACCTATCCTCGGCAGGAGGATACTGTTCTTCTTCATAATCTGTCTCGTTGTCGGAGACCACGGGACTAGGAACCCTTCTCTCTTGTGGGTTGTCTTTTCCTACATATGAGGTAGTCAGCTTAACCTCATTCTGTAATCCATTCCCAAATCTGCGTCCAGTGTTGAACAAGACGTTCCTCTTCTTCTTCTTCTTCTTCAGAATCGGGGTCTTCAACTCCTGTTGACCCTTGGCTAAGCTCATAACCAACTCTTGGAACTGGGCATTCTGGGCCTTGATAGCTTGTTCAGTGGTAGGTTCAGAAGACATGATGATTGCTGAAATACACAGCGAAGAAGATAAGTGACCTGTAAAAGGGTACCTGTAGTGCAATGATATGTATGATATATGTATGCAATGTTTTCAAGGATCTCGCGGGGTAAACAAAGAAACTTGTTAGAATTTGAATCTGGTAGCTTGATTGAAGGAACTTCATGTTGCTGAGAGTCCTTCTTCAAGAGTCAAATCTCACCATATCGAGTGGGTCATATCCCCTGACTCAAGCAATCGTGCTTGGATTTCTGGACAACCTTGGCTAGAGGAAAATAAATCCCCTTGGCCCCTTGCTAGACATTTGGTTCATCATGACCTGCATCACAAACCCTTGAGATCCTTGAAATGGGTTAGTCCTTATGCAAGATGTATGCAATGTTATGATGTCATGATGTTATGATAAAGGCACACCACAAGTATTCACAAAAGGCAAACATGGTAAAGGCACACAAGTCACACAAAAGAGCCCTTAGATTTTAGGCCAGCATGAAGTTTAGGTACTACCCTCTTTCAGTTTCAGTTGGTTAAGACCTGTCCTAAAAAATAGTAACCGGGTTCTAGAGGATCTCAATATCACTGACTACCCTCGATCGGTCATAATTCCAGTTTGGCAACCTTTTCTTGCGGCCGGAACCATCGCGAGAATTTAGCCTCAATGAGTGTAGCATACTGCTACTGCTCTATGGCCAAGTTGGTCAATTTAAGGTTCTAAGGTCAGATGGTGCTTAATGACTCCTCAGAAGACACATATTCTCCTCGTTCCAACACAAGGGATATCAGTACAGACCAAGGTGTCACACCAATGTAGCTACTGCTTCACTCGTGTCGGTCTACACCGAACAGGTCCCTCACAGTTTATTGCTACTTACCTAAAGGGTATTCCCCAGATCCGGGTTAGGATCCATAAAACTCCAATACAAGCCCACAATATTAAAGCAAACAAGGCATACAATTGAAAACATAAGTGTTCTTATCCTAAGGTACACCTCACTTATATTCCCCAGCAGAGTCGCCAGTTCTGTGATAGGTGGAAATAGAACTGACTGTTTTGGAATGCTGGTTCGCGAAATGTCGCGGTAAGCAAGAGTCGCCACTGTCTTTTATTTTCTCCAACAAGGAAAGGACAAAATCACAGCAAAAATCCTTTTCGAGATGTTTCTCGGTTCGGGAGGTAGATTATAGAAAGGGAAGGTGTTAGCACCCTTTCTATCTGTGGTTATCCACGGGCTCTTAGGTAATTGCTCACTATGTTTTCAAAAATGTTTTGCTTTTCTTGTGTTTGTGGGTTTTGAAAAAGTTTGTTTGAAAACTTCGATTTAACTCTTGTATCAGTCCTCAAGAGTGTATGAAGTGTTGTTTGAAAACTTTTGTCAGAAAAGTGTGAGTGCGAAAAGTATTTTTGTTTTGAAAGAGCAAGTACTTTAGAACCTCTACCTACTCAAAAGAAATTAAGTTGTGTAAATGTCCTTTAGACAGTACTATCCCACTATTGAGAAGTAGGTAGCACCGTCATTGGAGTTTTCGGGCCAATTCGATTATAGGGACATGTGGTCACCAAAGCAATAGTAGGACGCCTTAGCGGTAACCCTAATGTCCTAGATCCTTTTTATCCGAGGCAACCGTTTTGAGGCAACTGGATCTTTAGACAGGAGGGCGACCTCTAAAACACCATATACTCAATGACCACGTCGAGGCAACCAAGTGAGGCGTACCCTAAGAGTGGCATGTGCGAATGTGTCAGGTTTCAATTAAGTTATCTTTGTACATGTTATGGTGAGCTATGGGTTGATTTTAATTTCAGAGATAAGTCTTGTCATGCATAGCCTAGTTAACATACATCTAACAGTTAATAGTTGCGGAAAATAAAGCTAGACTATTACAAGGCGTCGGGTATTTACATCGCCAAAAACAAACCCTTGAAAAAGTAAATTGCGGAAAATTAAAGGAAAGCGATAAAAAGTCCTAATTAAAGCTATTACATCCTCGGAGCAATTACATAATAATGATCAAAAATAATATGCGCGAAAAGAATTGAATCGGGGAGTTTTTAGGGTTTTGACCCTTTTTTGAGAAAGAAAGAAGTTTTGGTTATTTTGCATTTAATTAAATTAAACCTAAAACTAATTAATTAATAAGAAATATTTTTGAGTTTTTTTATGTTTTTTTTAGGAAAAGAAAAAAGATGGTCAAAAGTTATTAAAACCTAATTCTACATTGATTTTAAATTATTGTGAAAATATTAAAATTAACCTAATTAACTAAATTAATTACATTAGTATTTATTTACAAAAAATAAAGTGAAATTAATTTTAATTAAGAAAAAAAATATTATTTTTTAGTTTTCTGATTTTTATTAAAAAAATGTTAATTATTTAGTTAATGGTTATTTAGGAATAAAAAGAAATCAAGCAAATAAATGAAAGAAAATAAAAAAGAATGCAAACTCAAGAAGGTGTTTGGGCCAGCTTTGGAGGTTTCTTTGGCAATTCTGAAGCCCATTCATATCCAGCTTGTTGACTTTTCTGGACTCCCTGCGTACTCGTTGACTAGGGAGTAGGATGGTCCTTCAATCCTGACCATTGGATTCATGTCTGGAGGCACCTGGCGTCTTGAGAGTTGAAGTGCATGGTGGTCTGTATGCTAGGTGCCATATGGGAATACCTGAAAACAAAATTGAAATAATGTTTTGGGGGACCTGGGATTCGAGCCCAGGTCCCAATGGACTATGCACGCGCGCTTCCACCAACTGGGCTAACCTGCTTAATTGTTAATGATTTATCTAGCAAATAATATATTAGAAACAAAGCCTGATTCCTGGAAATAAAAAAAAAGAGGCGCGCTATTCAAACCGGCCAATGGGAGGGAGACGCGTTAGCGTCTTCTTCGTTGAGCACTGGTTTTTTACCTGCGGATTTTTATCCGCAGGAAGTTCCATAGGTTCTTCCTAAAATTGTCCCTAGGCTGCAAAAATTACATCCAAGCCCATGGTTATGATCGTCCATGTCCCCTGAGTCCATCCATGCTCATGATTTGTTCTAATTTTACCTGGAAACAAAATACCTAAAACGCAAGAACATGAACCCTAGAATCGGGCATCATGATTCAGGGTATAAGAACAAAATTGGCTATTGCAGTTATGTTAGAAATCAAACAATGAACATGAATATGCCAATGTTTTGAAGAAAAAATGCAAGAATTGAGAGTTTCGGTTTCGTGTTTAGGGGCCAGTTCGCGAGGACTTACAGCGTTGTTCAGTGGGTCTTTGGACGTGGTATTGATTGCTTTA
The DNA here is from genome assembly GCA_948472305.1 of Vicia faba. Classification (NCBI taxonomy): domain Eukaryota; kingdom Viridiplantae; phylum Streptophyta; class Magnoliopsida; order Fabales; family Fabaceae; genus Vicia; species Vicia faba. The sequence goes on along the minus strand of OX451739.1, from coordinate 192,000,078 downwards.
GCTTCAGTGGATAGCAAGGAAGAAGGCTACGTGCTCCTTTTGGTCTGAAAACGCCTGCAATACCGTTCTTGATCTCACACTTTTTTCAAGAATTTTGCAATTTGCTTTGGCCGTTTTTAGCAATCCTTAGGTTGTGTCCAAGGTTTGTGCTGCTTGCTTATGTATAAGGCAATGATTCTAGGTCAAAATTTGGGCTTTAATCCATGTATATGGAAGAATTAGGTTTACACTTTTTTCACCATTGTTATCCTTTCCAAAAATAGGTCAAATCTTAGATTTTGTTCACAAATAAGCCCTAGCACGAATTGGTTGGTTGGCACATGATATATGAAAGTTGTACAAATCACAAAGATACTATTCCATTGATTTTTAGATTTTATTTGAATTAATATAGATTTAAAATGAATTAAATCAATAAAAATTAAATAAAATAGAAAAATAAATGTTTGATCCTGAAATTAAGCATGGGACACGTGTGTGGTATGACAAGGCTGAATCTAGTGGAAAAAAGTGGGCCCTTTTGGCAAAAATTGAAGTTTTGAGGATAGTTGACTTTTGCAAATTCATGAAAATTTCCCAACTTCTCCAATGCACAACTTGCTCAATTTTGATCATATGACCATGTTCTTGGACATTTTGGAAAGCTCTTGAAGACCTCTAACCAATGCCTTTGGTCCCATGTCATTTGGATTTACCAATATCACGTTATGGCCTTTAACTCAAAGTGTATTTTTGTTGACTTTTGAATTTGACCTATAATGTAGAAATTGATAACTTTTTATGAGAGCATTTCTAGGTCTTGGAGTGTGAAGATGGATTATAGGAAATTGCATCCTCTTAAGAATGAGCTTTGGATGGAATTTTTCTGATAAACCATGAAAAAGTTATGCCCTGGTCAAGATACAGTTGACCTTTCTGCTGTCCAAAAATAGTAATTTTTTGCATCTTGATGATTTTTGAGCTATCCTTGTGGAATCATGATCAAGACTTGATCAAATGATGATTGTGGACTCAAAATAAGATGTTGACCAAAAATTATGACTTTTGACTGCAAAATGACCATTTTGCCCTTGCAGTTGACTGTGGATCAAATGAGGCTTTTGACTGTGCAAATTGACATTGTGAGTCTTGAAACTTGGCATGTAGGTGCTTGAGGATGTATATAGACCCTTGAGACTTGGTTGAACCATTGAGAATCCCAAATTCCTTGAAAGAACCAAAACCCTAATTTCAGCTGGCTTAGGAGGTGGTTTGACTGTACAACCCTTAAGCAAACTTGAACAATTTGAGGATCATTCTTGACAAATCTTGAGGAATATGGGAGGGAAAATTTTGGGGTACAACACATAGCCACACCATACCATCCTCAAACGAGTGGACAAGTGGAAGTTTCAAATAGGGAGATAAAACAAATCCTTGAGAAAACCGTAGCCACATCTAGAAAAGATTGGTCCTCCAAGCTAAATGATGCTCTTTGGGCATATCGGACAACTTTTAAAACCCCTATCGGAACAACGCTGTTTAAATTAGTTTATGGAAAATCTTGTCATTTGCCAGTAGAATTAGAACATAAAGCTTATTGGGCCATTAAAACCCTTAACTTAAATTACAAGATTGTTGGCGAGAAACGAGTATTCGATATCCATGAATTAGAAGAATTGCGTTTAGACGCTTATGAAAATGCTAGAATTTATAAGGAAAGAACAAAAAAATGGCACGATAAGCGTATCTCGTGGAAAGAATTTAAGGAAGGAGACATTGTACTCCTATTCAACTCTAGACTGAAACTTTTCCCGGGAAAATTACGTTCCAGATGGTCAGGACCATTCGAAATTAACAAAGTTTTCCCAAGTGGTGCGATAGAAATTAAAGGAAATTCTATCGAACCATTCATAGTCAATGGCCAACGCTTAAAGCACTACTTTAACGTCGAAAATATCAATTATTCAGCTTATCTTCAGTTAAGTGAGCCACCTACCCCGATACCTAACTGAATAGGTATTATCTGTCGAGCCGTCAACATAAAACAAAGGCGCTTCGTGGGAGGCAACCCATGTTTTATTTTAATTATTTTTATTTTAATATGTTTTTAATTTTCTTTTCTTTTTCTTAATCTTTGAAACTTTCATGTTGCATCTCTTACTCCTTTTTGTTTTCTTTTTCTTCTATTTTTATTTTCCCTTTAAACTCTCTTTTTCTTCTTGATTTAACTTCGGCATTTTTAACCTGAAAATACTAACTTAGTTTTTCAAACATTTATTAAATATTTTCAGGGGGTAATTCTTTTGCTTTCATATTTAGCTCCATGGCACGCGTAAACTACATGAATATCACCTTGAGAAGCAGACACCAAAGAAGACGCTTTGAGGATCTGGCTGAGCGGGAAATGTGCCCTACAATCTACGTTGATGACCATGCTATGACTGCTCTTGGCATTCGTGAGAGTGTCATGTATTTGCTACACCAGATTGGCTGGGACACTGCTCCTATTCGGAGACGGTATTGTACCTACAGGAAGCTGACCCTTGAGTTCCTGAGCACACTGAGCTACATTACGAACCATGGGTTAGGGTTCAACCGTGGGTTGATCACTTTCAGGTTGTTTGACATGGACTACCGCTATAACCTTAGGGAGTTTGCCAACCTGCTAGGATTCCCTTTTGGCCCTAATGTTATTACTATGACCTAGGAGGACCTCTTGCTTAATTCTGACCTTGATTTTTTCTGGGGAAGCATTGCTGGCAATAACCATCCAGAGCCGTCTGACCTTTATTCTGAGTGCATCCACAACCCGGCTATCAGGTACTTTCATAAGATCATCGCCCATACCCTTTTTGGTAAACAGCAGAATGTTACACCCGTGTCCCGCGATAAGCTCTTCATTATGTACTGTGCCTCCCACCGGGATACCATCAGTTTCCCGATCCATGGGAGCAGCAGGTAGTTTCTACTGAGACCGCCACCCAGGCTCCAGAGATCCCACCACCGCCTCCACCTACTATTACCCTGCACTCTTTGCATGAAGAAATTACTGAAATGCGGGGCGAGCTTACATCTCTCCGAGTGGACTTCATCACTTTCATGGATTTGGTAACCGACCAGCTGGATTTCATGCACCAGCATATGTTCCCTACTCCCCGTGGCTAGAGTTGTCGTTGTTATCTTGATTTATTCTTCTCTCGCATTTGTACATACAGTGAGGTCACTGTTTAGTCTTAGTGTGGGGGAGGATTCTAGTTGTTCTAGAATTTTATCATTTTTTATTATTTAAGTTATTTCGAAACAATTTTTATGGATTAATTCAATTATTTATCAAGTACCAAGTTTCTATTATTTTATTTTCATTCATTTTCATTTTCAATATATTTTTTTATTTCTTTTAATTTACTGTTTATATTTCACGCAAATATTATTTCATTATGTGTTAGTAAATAATATTTCAAAACTATAATTATTAGAATATTTCAAACTTAGAATATTAAGAAAATAATAAAAAATTATATAAACATTCGTAACGGTCTTGTAACGGTCTTCTCATTAATGACATTGAACGTGTTACGACCGTCACACCCTCGTGACGAGCGTAACACGCATTTTTGCCGTGTTACGACCGTCACACCCTCGTGACGACCGTCACACCCTCGTGACGACCGTCACACCCTCGTGACGACTGTCACGCGCACAATATATCAGAACGGCTATTACAGAACTGTTCCAACCATTGTCTTCAATACTTCCACAATTCCTCCATTGTTGCAGAACCACGCGAAACATACCCACTCCACCCCATTTTTTCTCAAACTTCCAAATTTCTAACACTAAAAATACTATCCACCCACTACCCAATTTTCATTCCAAACCTTTTTCAATCCATTCTACAAACACCATGGCCAACAACCAACAAGCTCCCGCTCTCACTTTCAGATCCGGCAAACAAGGCGAAACCCAATGGGTCAAATTTCAGAAGTTCCAACACCGAGGTCTCCAACCTACATGGTATGTTGATCTTGACTGCTTGAGGAGTTTGGGACTACTTGACAGTGTCCGCCAATTGTTGCAGAGTGTGGATTTATGGAACCTGTGCCGCGAACCAAGACCGATTTATGAAACTCTAACTCTTGAGTTTTTGAGTTCCTTTGTTTACATCACTCCGCCAGGTGCCACGAACCAACTGTCAGGCCTGGCCAAATTTCGCATGTTTGGCATTGAGCACGAGTTGCCCCAATCTGACATTGCGCGGCTTTTAGGCTTCTGTTCGAACGAAGGTATCCATCTCCGGGTGCCGGATAATTTTGGTGAGGAAGCCTTCAACTTATGGCACAGTTTGACGAATATCTGTGCTGGATCCTACAACCACCTAAATGCCACCCACATTCATAATCCGGACATCCGCTATTTCCACCGCATCCTCAGCAACACAATCTTCGCCCGTGACAGCAACCACAAGCTCAACTCCAATGAGCTCTTCTTTATGCATTGCGCGTTCACAAGGCAAAAGATTAACGCCGCCCCATTCTTACTGGCTCACATCCACTCTATTTGTGCTAGAGGCGGAAAACCTTTTATTTCGAAGGGCTGGTCACTTCACTTGCCATAGGTCTGAACTATGGTGCTGCTCTCGCGACTATGCCTTCTATGGCACCGGCTTTGCTAACTTTGGATCACTGCAAGGCCGCACATCTCATTTATAAGCGGGAGGATGGCAGATTCCACCCTGTGATCAGGAACACTGTTTATCAGAACATCATTTTGCCTTGCAGGGACCGAATCGATCCATGAAACCGAGCTAACTGGTTGTTCAATCCTGCAGTTCCCGCGGGGCGTGCTCCCACTCATGAAGACCAGCCTAATGCCCCCGCGGACGAAATGCAAGAAGAGCTGGATAGTGCTCCCCCCGTCCACGACATTCCTGGATCTTCATCTGCACCACCTCCTATTACTCTTGAAGAGGTCCTCCGCGCCATTCATATGCAAAATCAAATGAGCGCAGCGCTTGAAAGAAGGCAACATGAGCAATATGAGTATCTATGCGCTCAAAACGCTCAGATCTTGACTGGACAGCGGAACATGAATGAAAGGTTAGATGAGGCCCTGTCAGAGCTCAACGCCTTAAGGTTGGACGTCAGCACCCTTGGTTTCCAGGATATTGACACAGAAGCCACTCCTACCAGACGCTCTCGCACCAGGAGTAGAGGACGTGGTCACCAGTAGTTTTTCTTTATTTTTTATGTAGTTTATGATTTTTTTCTGTTTCATTTCCTTTCCGTTTGTTTTTGTAATTGTACTTCCCCGCCTATATACTGCAACATTGAGGACAATGTCAGATTTAGTGTGGGAGAGGTACCTTTCCATCTTTTATAAACTAGTAAATTTTTATGATATGTCTCGATTCAAATTCTTCACTTTATTTAGCCATACCAAAAATTTTTATCTTCGCATTAGCCCGACATACCTATTTTAACGAAATCCCAATTGAGGAAGCCGAAAACGACATAACAAGATTAATACGGTTATGACACCGTAGACTTCCTGCTTACGTGATCCGTTTCAATAACCATTATACCAATATCTGGAGTGGTTAGTTCTACAGTAACCCCTAGTAGTTTATACTAGCAGTCAGCACCGTCTTGACACAAACCACGTGGAGAATCGATGAATATAAGTGTTTGATGCCTAATCATTAAAATATCTTTCCTATCTCTCTGCTAAAAGAAAAGAAATTTTGTGCACCAAAATATACGGTCACATATAAGAGTCGAGAAAATAACGAAGGAATCCAGTGTTGGTTGGTTCAGAGGTATCTGGTTTTGAACTCGGTAGGGCGTGTTACGGCCCGATCCCCCACAACCTCCAACTTGGATAACATATATAGGGTTGCCACATGCGTGTACCAGACCCCGTGCTAAAGGATCAAAGTCACTAACCGGTTACTCCACTACGTGCGTGCTAAGACAAAGGGCTTAATGTGATTGCGCCAGAACGAAACCGGGTGAAATAGATACGAGGAACTCTGGGCAGAATTATAACGGAACTGTTGGATAGATCGTTTGAAATGGAAGCCTATGACTAAGCTTATTGCTTGTGTCATTAGCGTATCTTTAGTGTTTCACTCAAGTATTGGCCGAACCGATGAAGATTTCCCGAAATTGCTTTAAAAATCCAAGGTATGTCATGCATATGCGCTTGACAAAACTTGTCCGACCTTTCGAATGACTATTTGCTTGAGGACAAGCAAAGGTTTAAGTATGGGGGAATTTGATAACGAGAAATCGTATCATATAATCACTATGCTTTTTACCGATTTTATAATACATTGAGTCGTCTAACTCCCGATTATCCCGAGTTTTTGTGTCTTTTCACAGGTACAACATATGTCAACTCAAACCAATGAAAAAGGACTACATGAAGGAAGCTAGACAATAAACAGAAGAGAAGAGAACCAAATATGCAAAGTTTGGAGATTTTGAAGCAGTGACGACCGTCACACCCTGTGATGACCGTAACGACTCCCCAACTTGAAACAACGCTCGTCACACATCATTGACGAGCGTAATGCGTTATTTAAGCGCATTACGACCGTCACCCACCTGTGACGACCGTCACACGCGTGAAGAGGAGCGTTATGAATTAGTGGAGACGTGGGCAACGTGAGGGCAGAAGTGTTCTCCTATATTCCCTCCACTCAGTAACCATGCATCCTATATTTCCTCCACTCAAGCCTTTTCCCAGGATTCTTTCAACTGCTATACTTTCTCCTATATATATGTGGTAGTGCAAAGGGATGAAGGTCGAAGAAATTCTTCCAGAACAAAATTTCTACTTTTTGTAATTATTTCTATTTCCTTGTTTTAGAGTTTTTTCTACATTACTGTATTTTCTATTTCCAATATTAGCTTTAGGGTGTTAATTCTTCATTTAAGAATTAACACAATTTATTGATTTCGATCGAGCTGCAAGGAATATTGTAACATCCAAGATTACCATAGCAACGTTATTTCCAGGTTTTTTATTGCAATTAATATTTATTCATTCTTGTATTATGCCATTTATTTTTATGAATATTATTTTAAATTGCATAGTTATTAAATATATTATTTCCGGCTAAATTATTTGTACCGGTATGTGACTCTTAAGTACCGAAGGAATTCAGTGATACCTTGGCTAAAAAAATTTATAAAACAATTTCTGGTTTCCAATTTCCATGTTTAATTTAACTACCCTTGTCACGAGAGTGAGAGGATAATTAACACGGTTTTTCCACGAGAGTGGGAAATTAATTAAGGCAAGAACCTGCATGCGAGAGCTGGGGTTCAACTCAGATAGTGGTAACAAAACATTAATTTTTAAATACACGAGAGTGTTTTAATAAATTAATTAAACTCAAATTATTTTCAAAAAGTGTTATTAAATTTAAAGTGCATCCACTAGGTTTAGTAGCATGACTTATTTCATGAACACGAGAGTGTATGTCTCAGGTTTTTAAACAATTCGTTTTTACTGAAATACTCTATATGCCAAGCGATTCACCGAATTCCCGAAGTCCGACTATCACATACCGGTATAACTATTACTATTATTTTTAATTAAACTATTTCCCCCCTAAAATCAAATATTCATCGCTTAGTTAAACAAATTGTAGCATTAGATCGTATGCGATTGAGCCTCAATCTCTGTGGGTTCGATAATCATTTAAAACTAGAATGACTAAACTGTATACTTGCAGTTAGTATCCCAATAGACTTATAAAGTCTCGATCAACACCGTGGCTTTGTTTGAGGGCTTATTATGTGTCATTTCCATATATCATCAATAAAAGCATTGGACGTTTTTCTTGCATTACATATTTTGTGCTCCTTGTTTTTCTTTTCTATTTTGCACCTTATCAAAACAGCTATTTGTCTTACACACACTCACATATCATAATACATGTCCATATCCACTCTGGATCCCACTGATAACGACTCTGCTACTTCTAGTTATGACTTCGAAAGTCCGATCAACCAAGCCGAGGACGAAGGTGAGGATGATTGCGAAGTGCCTGGTGAACTTGCTAGACTGTTACTTCAGAAAGAGAGGGCCATACATCCCCATGAAGAGCCAGTGGAATCAGTAAATCTGGGTACAGAGGAAGACAAGAAAGAGGTCAAGATCGGTGCAAATCTGGAATCTAGTGTTAATCAACGGTTGATACAGATGTTGCGTGACTATGTTGAGATCTTTGCCTGGTCTTATGAAGATATGCCTGGGTTGGATACCGATATCGTGGTTCACCGTCTGCCAACTAAAGAAGACTGTCCTCTAGTGAAGCAGAAAGTTCGCTGAATGTGCCCCGAGATGTCTGAGAAAATCAAAGTTGAGGTTATGAAACAGTTTCATGTCGGTTTTCTAGCAGTCACTTCTTACCCGTAGTGGGTTGCCAACGTGGTTCCGGTGCCCAAGAAAGATGGTAAAGTTCGGATGTGTGTGTACTATAGGGATCTGAACAGGGCAAGCCCCAAGGATGATTTCACATTGCCTCATATCGATGTTCTGGTCGACAACACCGCACAGCATAAGGTCTTCTCCTTCATGGATGGGTTTTCTGGTTACAATCAGATTAAGATGGCTCCCGAGGATATGGAGAAGACAACTTTCGTTACGCAATGGGGTACCTTTTGCTACAAAGTCATGCCTTTCGACAATACCTTTTGCAGAGTTGAAGTGACAGCCCCTGCTTCGTGTATCCATGGCCGTCCTAGCAAACAACTATACGCGGGAATAATGTTCATTACCTGGAAAGTTATCAAGAACAAATGTTGTCCTATATGGATGGGTAAGTCCACCTCACCGATGACAGATTTCCTCGACCCATCAAAATCCTTCACAATGATGCCACTCGGGCGCATAGGTGTTCCCTGATAATTTAACTTCATAAGGGTACTTCTCAGTATAACATTTAATGCGGATCCGTTATCAATCAGCACATTGGATAGCGAGTCATTCTTGCAGTTCATAGATATGTGGAGGGCCAGGTTGTGATTCCTCCCTTCATCTGGTAACTCATCATCACAGAAACTCAAGTTGTTACATGACGTAATGTTTCCAATTACGTTGCTGAATTGATCTAACGGCATGTTATTCTCTACAAAAGCTTGGTCTAGTACTCTCATCAGTGATTCTCTATGAGCGGAGGAATTCATCAATAAAGCTAGGATGGATATCTTTGAAGGAGTCTAAAATTGCTGGTCTACAATTTTGTAGTCGCTCATTTTAATTATCTTCAAGATATCATCCACTTCTTTCTCCAATGTAGCTCCACTAGTCTCACCTGCAGCCTTTTTAGACTCATCGTTCTCAGCAATTTTCTTTCCATCAACAACATCTCTTCGAATAACCGGCGCAAACACATGACCACTACGGGTCACCCTGCTATTATCAGCTATATTTCCAACATCTGCCATTGCCTGGATGGGAATTTCCACCCCATCTTCTAAGATTGTAGCGTTGTATTTATAAGTCAAAGCCTTATCTGATTTATAGGGAACAGGTCTTACCAATGGGGTAACAGCTGGTTTGCTATGGTACTCCACCTCAAGATGAGCGGGTGCACCAAAACAAGGTACAATGACGTTTACACCTTCCTTGACACAATCATCCCTCAAAAGGCCATTTCCGGCAAACAAATCTTCGTCTGAAGAGAAATACTCATCCGTGGAGGCATACTCTTCCTCTGACTCTTCTTCCATTAAACAAACTTCAACCATATCAATCTCGTGATAATCATTTCTCTGACCTGTGATCTTGATAGTTCCATTGTCTAACAGTAGCTGAACACCCTCTCTCATAATAGAACATCCTCGGTGGTCTTGACAGCAAACTATGCAAGACCCATATTGGTGTTCCACCTGACCAGCAGTACGGCAGAAAGTAGCATGCAACTGTATGAGATCTTCATTCAAATGCTCTACTTCAAAAATTCTGAATTCACCCGGACATCCAGAAATCATATTCACTTCCTCTTCATATTCTGCCCTAGGCCTGATTATATGAATTAGACCTTCATCCATCATCTCTTGTAAATCAGCCTTTATCTTCTCGCAACCCTGTATGTTTGTACTGCAAATAGCACAACCGGCGTGGTCATGCGTATAATAACTGAATTCACAGAGGTCTGCATGCATCTTCACCAAATCCCCTCTAACCAGACTAATGTCAAAAATCCGGAAGTCACCTGGACAACCGGCCACCATATTCACAGTATTCACTCCCCCGTGCTTGGGTAGAGGATTGTCTTTCACATTAGGTCCCATGTCTTTGAAAGATAAAATTCCAGACTTCACCAACCTTTGAACTTCAGTCCTCAAAGGATAACAATTTTCAACACTATGCCCTGGTTCTCCTTGATGAAAGGCACACGTCTGGTCTGCTTTGTAATACCAAGGCAATGGTGATGGTACTGCTGGAGGTGGTCGTGTCTGGACCAACTTCTTCTGAATCAATGCTGGTAGTAGCTCTACATAGCTCATGGGAATAGGGTCATAGTTCTCCCTTCTCTGATTATTCCCTTGGTTCCCCTGTTGGGACTATCTTTGATAAGTAACGGTAGTCAGAGCGGCATTCATAACAGGAGTCACTGAAGCAACTTGCTGGTGATGTTGATAATTCCTTCTAGGATCATTTACTCTCCTCTCTTGTATGACAGCATTTGTATCCCCCTCTTTCTTCTTTGTAAACCCATAAGCTGGCTTCTTCACACCCCCGGATCCTTTACCCTTTGTCAAACGGCCTTCTCTTACTGCCTCTTCTAGGCGGACACCCATTCCTACCATCTCTATAAAATCACTTGGGGCACTTGCTACCATTCTTTCATAGTAGAAAGCGCTTAGCGTTTTCAGAAAATTTTTAGTCATTTCCTTCTCCTCCATGGGAGGAATCACTTGTGCAGCCGCTTCGCGCCATCTCTGCGCATACTCTTTGAACGATTCTCTGTCTTTCTGAACCATGGCCCTAAGCTGGTCACGGTCAGGCGCCATGTCCACATTGTACTTGTATTGTTTTATGAATGCTTCTCCCAAATCATTAAAGGTATGGATGTTGGTGATATCTAAACTCATGTACCGTGTCAACACTGTGCCGGTCAGACTAGCCTAGAAAAAGTGAATTAGAAGACGCTGATCATCGGTGTGGGTAGACATTCTCCTCACGTACATCACCAAGTGAGCACGAGGGCAAGTGTTTCCCTTGTACTTCTCAAACTCCGGGAACTTGAACTTAGCAGGCACTTTAACATTAGGGACCAAACACAACTCATTCACATTCTGCCCAAATAGCTCTTTTCCCCTAAGAGCCTTCATCTCTCATTGCATTCTATCAAACTACTCTTGGAAATTATCCATTTTGTCATAAAGATTCAAATCTTCACTCGGCGCAGGGAAAGGACGACACACATCTTCAAACGGAACCAAATTCACCGAAGGAGGTGCAGTAGGAGCAGTATGCACCACAGGAGGTGCTAGAGTAACAACATTTGGAACCACTGGAGCATCTTGGGGGCCCAAATTGAAAACTTCAGGTGCAAAATTTTCTGGCATTCCCCACGGATAGCCCTGAGGCATACGGTTTTGAACAACAGCCGGAGTAGCGGATACAGCAACAGTAGGAACTTCAGCATTTTCCCTTGTTGGCTGAGGTTGAACACTCGGTGGCTGATTCTAAGCAACCACCATAGCTTCCATCAGAGTAGTCAAATTGTCCAAGCCAACCTTCAAAGCAGAAACTTCTTCGCGTAGCTCGCGATTCTCCTGTTCCAAGTTGTCCATCTTATTTTTGAAGTTAGCCCGAGTGTTGTAGTGATGAGTCAGTTTGCTGAACAAAGTAAGAAGCTAGGTAAGGCACCTGGATATGCATAATAAATGCAAGAAATATGTGTAATATGATGCATGATGTGCGATGCATATGTTTATTTTTACTTTATCACTTAATATTTCAAGGGATTTAACGTTTATAGACATATTGCAAACATCAAAATAATAACACATTTGAAATACTGAAAATTTTTATTATAATAACTTCAAAATGGGTTACAAGTTTCAATGATCCCAAGTACAAGATGAAAATACAATCTAAAAATCCTGAGAAAAAGAAACTGATAGAGATCAATCTGTACGCTGGCGCTTCCCTGTGAGCCTGGCAATCTGAGCCCTCAACCTCTGGTTTTCTTCTATGTGTCTGATGGCAACCTCCTTCCACTCATCTGAATTAGGAAGTGAGTAATCAGCACATGTTTGAGGCTTAGGAGAAAATAAATCCCCTTGCCTCTCCATAGACTACACCACTCGACTCTCAAGGATCTCGATCAAATTGTCTTTCTCCTTCAGGTCTGCTCTGTAGGAACTCTCTAAAGTCTGGAACTTGTTATTCCAAGCATCTCTTTCCTGTTGAATCCTAACCAAAGCAAGTTGCAACTCTTCTAGATCACCTAATAAAGGAGGAGTGGTCTTCACAAATAGATCAGGCAAGGGTGTCTCTCGATTATATGGCATCTTCAACTGGATGAATCTCGATCGGACCCACTGAAGATATGTCTCCAAAGAAATAACACCCCTAGGTCCCAAATCCTTCATACTCTTCTTATGAATGTGGCGCTAGGCCTTCGCAATCTGCTCCCTAGATTCCCTATGGTCTTCTCCTTCCTTCAAAAAGAAACTACTCAAATGAATACTGTTTGGTTTATCCCTCATCGGATAACCAAGTTGTCGCCGTGCAAGAACATGGTTATAGTTAATTCCTCCCTTTGTACCAAGAAGAGGTACATTGGGGAAACTACCACAACTGTCAATAATCTCTATATCCTGATAAGCTCGACGGTACCAATCAATATCCGAGTAAGTGCCATGATCTTAGGAGCCCAACGGGGTTCCTTCTTGACATCCCAAAAAGCATCAGACTGAGGCATATGAGAGATGAACCACCGGTATAACAAAGGCATGCAACAGATAATCATTCCCCCATGATAAGAATTCTGAAGATGAACAGAGTAATAAGCATCACCCAACAGTGTAGGAACCGGGTTTCCAATCATGAAAATCCTGATAGCGTTAACGTCGACAAACTTGTCCACATTAGGGAATAAGAATAATCCATAAGCAAGTATAGCAAAGATGGTCTCAAAAGCAACCGTACTCTTCATTCTAGCAAGGTAACGAGATTTCTCCAATAATAACTGAGCTGGTAATCCTCTAATCCCTCCTTTGGTAGTCATATGGGCTTCCACCTCAGACTTCCCCACATGAATCAAAGCAGCAATCTCATGTGGTTTTGGATCACCCTCCAAACCAGTAAAAGGAACACGATCGGTAACGGGTAAAACCAATAGATAGGAATACTCCTCCAGTGTAGGCATCAACTGATAATCGGGAAAAGTAAAGCAGTGATACACCGGATCATAGAACTGGACCAAGGTCAAGAGAATACCCTCCTTCATCTTCAGCTTCATGAGAGGAATGATGGATCCATACTTTTTTCGAAAGTCTGCAGGATACTCGATCTCTGGAATTAGACTGACCAACTCATCTATCTTGGGATCCTTGAAACTGTATTTCTCGGTCTTTCTCTTTCCAGAATCCATGGTTAACAGTACCTGAGATATTCACAAATGGTCAACCTTTAAATCCCTTGAAATATTGTTTTCTTCAAGAGATGCTTATGAGTGCATGGATGCATGACGCAACAATCACACACAAGATCACATATATAGGGTTCATAGGTTCAACGTCACGAGCATGAGGTCGAAGGTACTACCCATAAGGTGTTGGTCTAAGAGTTATCACCTTCCGAACAAGGTTCTAAAGGTTCCCAGAGTCTACATCCTTCTTTCGGATATTACCAACTTCCCGATTAACTCGGTAATTAGTAATATTCTCAAGAAAGACTCATTCAAGCGTAGTATCGCGTGACAACTATTTCCGAATTACTCCGTCATAGCTTCCGTACTACACCTAAAAGGCCAAGATGGGTTTGGTATTCTACGGTCCTCATTTTTAGCAGGCTCCCGGGTCGAAAGCAGCACATCTTCCCGATTACTCGGTAAACGACACTACAGTCAAAGGGGCCTCCACTGAGTGGGGGATATCATGCCTCCTTTTTTGGAATTACTCCCTCAAAGTTAACATGACTATACCGCCCGTCCTATCTTAAAGTTTGCCCAAGTCCGGGTATAGGACTTATGAGTAATCACCAAGCACCCTGAAAACTAGGAAAATCCAAACAAACAAACATATATACAACATATAACACAAAAAACAATAATAACACATATACATATATAAACAAAGATAGGCTTAACTCACTTAGGGATGGACCAGCAAGAGGTCAATCTCTCCCCAGTGAAGTCGCCATTTTTCTGTAGCGGTAGAAATGCTCAAGACTAAGCCATTGGATTGACTAGACTTCATAAAAATCAAAAATCAAAATCGCCACCGCCTTTATTGTTTCCAAAGGAGTGGGAAAAGAGCGAATAACCCAAAAAAAAGGGGGAAAGATTCAAGGTAAGGGGGTTGGTTATGCAAAGGGAAGGTATTAGCACCCTGTTGTACCCCAAAATTTGCCCTCCCATATTCATCAAGAATTGTCAAAATCAAGGTCACAAAATTCCCCAAGGGTTGTGCAGCTCAACTGTCTCCTATACAGTCAAAACTAGGGTTTGAGTTCTGGTCAAGCAAATGAACTTTTCAAAGGCCCAATCAAGTCTCATATGCTTACAAAGATGGTCAAGTATCCTCATGTCAAGTTTCAAGGCATTCAGCTCAAAATTGCACAGTCAAAACCCTAGATTGCACTACAGTCAACTGTAGGGGCAAAATGGTCATTTGACAGTCAAAAGTTCAAATTTTTGGTCAACATATCATTTTGAAGCCACAAACATCATTTGATCAATGCTTGATCATGATTCTCAAAATTTGGCTCAGAAATCATCAAAGATGCAAAAGTTGCTATATTTGGACAGCTGAAAAAGTCAACTGAAATTGACCAGGGCATAACTTTCACATGGATTATCAGAAAAATTCCATCCAAAGCTCATTTTGAAGAGAAAGACATTTCCTACAATTCATCTTCATGTTCCAAGTCCAAGAAATGCTCTCACAAAAAGTTATCAATTTCAACATTATAGGTCATTTTCAAAAGTCAACAAAAAGTGACTTTAAGTCAAAGGCCATAACTTGAGATTGGTAAATCAAAATGACATGGGACCAAAGGCATTGGTTAAAGGACTCAAAGACCTTTCCAAAATGTCCAAGAACATGTGAAAAGCTTAAACATTGACCAAGTTATGCCTTGTGGAAGTTGGGAAATTTTTAGGAATTTTGAAAAGTCAACTTTGATGCAAAAGGCCTAAAAATGCAAATGGGCCCATTTTTCTTCCAAATTTCTTCATGCCAAGCCTATGCACGACCACTAGGCCCAAAGGGAAGTATTCTCATATTTTTTAATTATTTATTTGAATTAATATTAATTTATATTCATTTAAATGATTTTAATATATGAAAAATATCAAACTTAACCTAAAAAAATCTTTTCATGCATGTTTATTCTTAATATTTCGTGCATATCCCAATTAGGCAAATTTGGATGAGATTTGAGCATGATTGATACAAATGCACATGGAAAAGATTCAAAAAAAGATTTTCCAAAATCAAATATTGAAATCCATTATGGCATGAGATTTTGTTCAATCTTTTTGACCTAACATGCTCTATACATACACAGCATCACAACCCTAATCATCCTAGACTGCAAGCTGCGCATGAACAAGCTTTTGCATATTGAAAAATTCTCATAAAACCCAAACACTGAAAACTAGCTTGAAGGTCGATTCAAGCTCCAATTTTTATTCCATAAGCATCCTGAGGCATCCTGGAACGTCTCTCAATCCTTAACATCAACAAAAACCCCTTGAATCGGTACCTCTAAGTCAAACTGAACCAAGAAAATATTGAAATCGCATAGCATGATTTAAACATCCTTTTGCATTTTTATTCATGGATTCTTGTTTATAATGATGTTTCTGTGCTAACCAATATGTTCAATTGAGTTTTTGTGCCATATTCGTGCTTTCGCCATTGTCAAAAAATTAGGTTTTCAGAGTTCTTGATTTGGGGTTTCTCACCCAAGGAACAATTGGGACTCAAGATTGTTACCATTGCATTCAGCGTGTTCTTCTGAATAAGGCACATACCTCGCGATAAATTTATGGATCAAGGAATGCTATTCGCTATTTTCTCGAATCCCCCTTAAAACCACGCTTCAAAAACCGTTCCCATTGAGTTTTGTTTTACAGGGTGAGGAAGACGAAGGCATCGTGTCCATCAACCATTGGATAGTTTGAATTTCGCGCGAAATCCCAAAGCACTAACGCGTTATTATTATATTGATTATTGTTTATTATATGTTAATTGAAACGCGCGTGGTTCAGTGGCTAGGTGTTGTGCTTGTAACCTTCAAGACCTGGGTTCAAGTCCCAGGTCTGGCAAACGCTTAATGTTATTTTTCTATAATTGATCCTATGCAGCGCTCATGTCCCAGCATACTATGCATCCTCAAAAATCAGGCAGCCACGCGTCCATCAATAACAACCCAAGGGCCATGATCAGAGGAGTACACTAAATTCCAGTCAACGCATCATATGGAATCATGGAAAGTCAGCAAATTCAAATTCAATTGGGCCAGGCTTTCCAAATTTATACCTCCTTATTTGGGGCAACACCCCACCAGGGTTTGCATTTTTATATTTTTCTTCTCACTTTTATTTTTGTTGTTTTATTTATTTTATTGTCTTAATTCAATTAATTTATTTTTCCTACAAAATATAAAAACACTAAAAAATCAGAAAAGGCCAAAAATTAAAAATAGTTATATATTAATTATTTTCATGTAAATTGTTTAGTGTAATTAGGTTTTAATTTTAATTCCTTTTTTAATAAAAATCCAAAAAATGTAGAATTTAGGTTTTAATTGTTAATTCTTTTTTTATTCCCCTTTTTTCCACAATAATAATTATTATTTATTTATTTATTTATTTTCCTATTTAAATTGTACATAAATGAATTAGGTTTAATTTAGGTCATATTTTAATTCTTTCACAATAAATAAAAAATATTAGAATTAGGGTTTGCTTCTTAATTTAATTTCAATTAACTTTTTTTTTCTTATTAAATCTAAAAAACATAAAAATACCCAAAAACATTTTTCTTCTTAATTTTAATTTTAATTCCTCTTTATTTAATTAATTCATTAACTTTAACTATTGTTTGTAAAAGGGTCCAACGCCCTAGTTTCGTTTTAATTATTTAATTTGCGCATTTATCTTATGTCGTTTAATTATAATTTTGTATCTCTCCCAAAGCATTGTAATTTACTTTTCGCACTTTATTTCTTCGCATTATTTATTTTTCCGCTAAATCGGGTCCGGTTTAACTTTGGCGATGTGGACCCGCGCCTTTGTAATAGTCGTAGATTTATTTCCCGCAAAATATTAACTGTTAACAAAAGCATGAAAGAATGTATGGACTTAAAATAAAATCAAGCGTAGAACACCAATAAGCATGACAAGACAAATAACTGAAACATGACACACAATTCGCACACACCACCCCTAGGGTACGCCTCACTGTTGCCTTTCGAAAGGTGGTCGTCGAGTAGAGGACGTCTTAGTAAGTCCTCATGATCCGGGAACCTGGCATGAGGGTAGCTTCTAAGGTGTCTTCCCATTGCTCTGGTGATCACCATGTCCCTAAAAATCGAATTGACCCGAACACCTCCAATGGTGGTGCTACCTACCTCTCAATGGTGGGATGGCACTACTTTAAAGGACATCTACACAGACGAATTCCTTAGGGTAGGTAGGTTCTCGTAGATACTTGCTCTAATTTCAAAACAAACTCAATAGACTTTTCACACTGACACATTTTCAAAAGCTTTCAAAACAAACTTTTCAAACACTCTGACGTATGAGTCGATCTGAAATTTTTTCAAAGAAACTTTTTAAACCCACATTGAAAAGCACGCAAAACAATTTTGAAAACACATTTGAGCAAGTATCTAAGAGCCCATGGATAACCATGGATAGAAAGGGTGCTAACACCTTCCCTTTCTATAACCTACCTCCCGAACCGAGAGCAATCTCTTTAAAGGAATTTTTCTGTGCTTTTGTCCTTTCCATTTGGAGAAAATAAAAGACGGTGGCGACTCTTGCTTCCGCGACATTTCGCGAACCAGCGTTAAACAGTCAGTTCCAGATC
Source organism: Vicia faba (assembly GCA_948472305.1). Lineage (NCBI taxonomy): Eukaryota > Viridiplantae > Streptophyta > Magnoliopsida > Fabales > Fabaceae > Vicia > Vicia faba. Next base: position 191,981,803 of record OX451739.1, on the reverse strand, counting down.
CACCGATCACAGAACTGGCGACTCTGCTGGGGACTTAACTTAAAGTGAGGTGTACCTTAGGGCTAGCTTATAACTATGTTTTCAATTGTATTGCTTTGTGTGCTTTAAATTGTGGGTTGCTTGGGAGTTCTATAGATCCTACACCCGGATCTGGGGGATACCTTTCTTAGAAAGTAGCAACAAGGCTGTGAGGGAACTGTGCGGGGTATACCGACACGGTTGAAACAGTCTGCTACGTTGATGTGGCACTTTGGTGTGTACCGGTAACCCTTGAGTTCAGTCAAGGAGAGTACGGGGCCTCCGCGTGGTGTCGTGAAGCATCAACAGACCTTAGGAACCTTAATTGAACTATCTTGGCCTCTTTAGGGTAGTGAGATAACTGACTTTGGTGCAGTCCGAGGTTGGTTGATACTCGATACTACGCTCAATTGAGGGTTGCTTTCCTGGAATATTTCGGTCGCCAGTTCAGTGGCTAAATCGAAACGATGAACAATGAAAGCAATCCCGTGATATTGGGAACCTTAGAACCCGGTTACTTTGATTAGGACAGGTATGAACCCACCAACTTCAAGAGGGTACTACCCAGACCCCATGCTGGCCTTAAACCTTAAGGGCTTGTCTTGTGTGCCTTGTGTGCCTTACATGTTTGTCTTTGTAAATACCTGTGGTGTGTAATCATAGCATCATGGCATCATCCAGCATCATATGCATTGACTAACCATTTCAGGGGTTCGAATTTTCATCTTTGTTCTTGTTTTGTAGGACATGGAAACTGCTCGTAGAAAGACAATTCAGGTCAATCTTGTAAGGATCCCTCCTCATCTTAAGGAGCTTATATCCAGGATTCCCGAGAACTCTTCATTCAGTGACAGGCATGGAAGCCTCATCAGCTTGGTCAACACCAACATTGAGGAAGATATGATTAAGGTCCTGTTCCAATTCTTTGACCCTCTGCATCACTGCTTTACCTTCTTGGACTATCAGTTGGTACCTACATTGGAGGAGTTCTCCCGGCTCCTGAAGATTCCTATCCTTGATCAGCTACCCTTCAACGGTACAGAAAAGGAACCTAAGCTGGAAGAGATTGCTAAAGCCTTGCACCTACAGTCATCTGACCTCAAGGGACATTGGGAAGTTAGAAGTGGCGTCAAAGGGTTCTTAGCCAGGTTTCTGTTTGAGAAAGCCCATGAATGTTGGAACTCCCTTGATTTGCAAGCTTTTGAAGAAGTGGTAGCCCTCCTTGTTTATGGTTTGGTGTTGTTCCCTAATTCAGATCAGCTCATTGATATCAGCGTCGTTCAGATCTTTATGTCCAGGAACCCTATACCTACCTTGCTGGGGGACATCCTTCACTCATGTTACACTCGAACCATGAGAAAAAGAGGTGTCCTTATGTGTTGCACTCCTCTCCTGGGAAGGTGGTTTATTTCGCACCTTCCCCAATCAGTCCTGAAGAATGAGCGGGGTTTGAGATGGTCACAACGGTTGATGACTCTTACACATGCAGATATACATTGGTGCCCTAGATCCAGAGGAGACGTCACTATCATTGATCGTTGTGGGGAGTACCCTAATGTTCCTTTACTTGGAATCAGAGGAGGTATTACTTATAGCCCATGCCTGGCTTGGAGACAGTTTGGTTATGCTCGGAGGGACGGTCCTCATGACATGTTAATTCCTGACATAGTTTTTGACTTCGACAGTGATACTCAAGGACTTCGTCAGAGATTTATCAGAGCCTGGAGGATGCCTAGTAGGATAGACAGCAAGACACTGGGGCATAGGAACTCCATCCCTTTGGAGCCTTATCTCAAGTGGGTACGAGCCCGCTCTCAGAAGTTAGTGATGCCTTATCCTCACATGCTTCCAGTAATCAAAGAGCCTGTCTTGGAAGGGGAAGTGTCTCATGTTATTCAGCACCCTGATATGCCCACATCTTGGGAAGAGATGCAGAAGAGCTGGATCCAGCTTAAGGAAGAGCGGAATTCTCTTGAGACTAGTCTGCATGCCAGTGAAAAGAAGGTCTTGGAGCTCACCCGTCTGTTGCATGAGGAGAGGAATCTCAACACCTACATAGCTCCGAAGAGGATGCGCAGTGTATTTTGGGATTGACTTGTTTTTTGTACTTTTTGCCCATGAGGCCTTAATGTATTAAACAATGACTTCTTTAATGATAACGTGTGTTCTTTTCTTGTCTACAACGAACTTGAACTTTCGAACCTTTGAATGCATTGCATACTCATTTCATACATCATGTGCACAGCAGGTTTTTCCCTTTTCAGGTTGCTTACAGTTCTTCGCTGTTTATTTCAGCATCATGAATCCCGGATCTGAATCAACTGAGACTTCAATCAAGGCTCTCCAGGCGCAGAATGCGCAGTTTCAAGAGCTAATCATGGGTCTAGCTAAGGGCCAAGAGGAATTAAAGACTATGCTCCTGAAAAAGAAGAAGAAAAGAAGAACTGTTCTATTCAACACGGGCCGAAGGTTGGGTAATACTCTGCACCAGGAAGAGGTTGGTTCTTCTGTTGGCAGGAGTCCTTCTCAGGCAGAAGTCAAGGTTCCTACTCCAGTGGTCTCCGACAACGAGACGGATTTTGATGAAGAGCAGTACCCTCCTGAAGACAACAGATACAAACAACTGGAGGACAGGCTGAAAGCTATGGAGGTGCAACAGGTACCTGGGCTGGATTTTGGAGATCTGGGTTTGTCCACTGGTGTGATTATCCCACACAAATTCAAAGCACCCACCTTCTCCAAGTATGACGGGGCATCCTGTCCCAAGCTGCATTTGAGGTCCTATGTTCGGAAGATTCAGCCGTACTCTGCGGACAAGAATCTATGGATCCACTTCTTCCAGGAGAGTCTTTCAGGGACTCATCTCGAATGGTTCTATCAGCTGGATGGGACCAAAGTTCGTAACTGGGAGGAGCTGGCTACTGCTTTCTACAAGCAGTATCAGTATAATGCCGACCTTGCCCCCACACGTACCCAACTCCAGGGTATGTCGTTAGGTGCAAGTGAAGGTTTTAAAGAGTACGCGCAGAAGTGGAGAGATCTGGCTGGCAGGGTGCAGCCACCTTTGACTGATCGAGAGTTAGTGGACATGTTCTTGGGGACCCTGTCTGGGCCATTCTTCAACCATCTCATTGGGAATTCTTCTGCTGGTTTCACTGATTTGATCTTAACTGGAGAGAGAATTGAAGCTGGGTTGAAGTCTGGGAAGATTGCAAAGGCTGCATCATCATCTGGGTCGGACAAGAAACCGTTTAAAAAGGAGTCTAGTGCTGTGTATGGCTCCAGAAAATCCGAAAGACCTGATCACCGCCAATCTGTCAGCGCGGTCATGATCGCTAAGCCTGCTGCCGCTCCCCGGCCTAACAATCCTCAAAGGGCTGATAGACCCCGGAGAGAGTTTACCCGGTTAAGCATGACCCTATCGCAAATCCTGCCGCAGTTGCTATCCACCAATTTGGTGACTGTCAAGGAGGCGCCAAAGTTCTCAAACACTACCTCTCCTAAGTACAACCCGAACGCCCGTTGTGCTTACCATTCAGACAGCCCGGGGCATGCCACTGATGACTGTTGGGCGTTAAAGAATAAGGTGCAAGACCTTATCGACGCTAAAGAGATACAATTTGAAGCGCCCGCAAAACCGAATGTAGTTACTGCCCCTATGCCTCAGCACGGGGTAAATGCTATTGATGAAGATGTTTATGCTGTTTCTGTGGATGATCTAGCCACTCCTTTAAAGATCATTAAGAAGAACCTACTGCAGGCCGGTTTATTTCCGGGTTGTAGTGAGGATTGCCTGTTCTGTGTTGTGTCCCCATCCGGTTGTCCCTTGCTAAAGTTAGGCATCCAAAGCTTAATGGATAGTAAGGAGATTCTATTCAAGAAGTCTGCTGTTCGTATGGTTCCAATGGAAGAGGTCTCTGTGGTGACTATCTTCAACAATCCGATCCCGGCTCTCCAGAAGAAGCCCGTTCAAATTCTGACTGTTGCACCTGTTACTATCACTGTTCCTGGGCCCCTGCCCTATGTATCTAACAAAGCTGTCCCGTGGCACTATGGGGCAGATGTATATATAAACGGAGTTAAACAAGAGCTCAACGCTGGCGCCAGCATCTGTGACATCACTGGCCCGGCCAAAGTTACCCGCAGTGGCCGGCTCTTCTCGCCTGACATTGCGCCACCTGCTGCTAGAAGACCACTCCTGATAATTCCTGCAAGTACACCTACTCCCGTTGCTGATCAAGTTGTTATTCCTGCTGCTGATCCTATTGTTTCTCCTGCTGCCGAGTCATCCAATGCTCGGGGCAAGGGAATTGAAACTGAGCCTGCCCAGATGGAGGTACCCGTACCCATAGCTGCTGAGGCCTCCCCACAAGAGATGGAGGAGATTTTGAAGATTATAAAGAAGAGCGATTTTAATGTTGTGGAACAGCTGGGGCATACGCCCTCCAAGATCTCCATGCTCTCTCTATTGCTGTGCTCTGAGGCCCACGCAAAGGCCCTCATCTCATTCCTCAAGACGGCCCATGTGCCACATGAAACCTCTGCGGTCCAATTCACTGATTGCGTGGCAAATCTGACGGCAGATAATGGCTTGGGCTTCTCAGATGCTGATTTGACCTCAAAGGGGAAAGATCATAATGATGCTCTGCATGTCTCAATCGAATGCAGGGGCACCACCTTGGCACATGTGTTGGTTGATACTGGGTCATCTTTGAATGTGCTACCCAAGAAGGCTTTGGATCGCCTAGATTGTGAAGGCCTGGATTTGAAACCCAGCAACATCATTGTCAGGGCCTTTGACGGTTCGAAGAGAATGGTCCACGGGAAGGTTGACATTCCAATTCGTGTGGGTTCTCAGGTGTTCGATTCCACTTTCTATGTGATGGATATCCGTCCATCTTACTCTTGTCTACTGGGTCGACCCTGGATACATAAGGCTGGGGCAGTGACCTCTACCTTGCATCAAAAACTGAAGTACCCCGTCAGAGGGAAGATCGTCACCGTGCAAGGTGAGGAAGAATACATGGTGAGCCATCTAAACTCGTTCAGATACATTGAGATGGATGGGGAGTTCATTGAGACCCCCTTTCAGCATTTCGAGGAGGTGTTTCCAATCGCAGCAGAAACAGCAGAAGCAGGTGGTCCTCTGAAGATGGCTTCCCTAAAGGATGCCAGGGCTGTAGTGCAAAAGGGTGAAGGTGCCAACTGGGGCAGACTGCCAGACTTCACCCAGAAGACTGATAAACTTGGGCTGGGTTTCACCTCAGAAGGGCAGAGAGCTATGAGGAAAGAGAAGATCGGAAGGCCTCCGGTATTTATCAAGGGTTCAGAAGTAAATGCTGTCGGGGAAGACCTTGAAATGGACGAAGCCGAATTCAACAGCTGGATTTATCCGACGGCCGAAGAAGGATTGAACAATTGGAGTGCAAAGGATCATACCCCTGTTACCTTTGTGACACAGTAATGAATTCCCATGTTTTGTTATTTTGTAATAAACAATGATAAACTCTATGGCCCGGTGTCTTACCCGAGGCACCGTGGTTCTATTTTGTGAGGGCATATGAACTGTCATTTTATACATCATGAATGAAAATCTTGGACTATTTTCGCATTGCAAATATTGTGTTCCTTTTCTATCTTTCCTTTCCTTTATATAATTTTTTAAAGCAGCTGTATTTACACACACACTCACTCATACAGGTTCCAATCCACTCTGGATCTCACTGATAACAGCTCTGCTAATGCCAATTATGACTTCGAAAATCCGATCAACTTAGCCGAAGACGAAGGTGAAGATGATTGCGAAGTGCCTGGCGAGCTTGCTAGACTGTTACTTCAGGAGGAGAGGGCAATTCAACCCCATGAAGAGCCAGTGGAAACCATAAACCTGGGTACTGAGGCAGACAAAAAAGAGGTGAAGATTGGTGCCAACCTAGAGCTCAGCGTGAAGCAACGGTTAACCAAGATGTTACATGACTATATGGAGATCTTTGCCTGGTCCTACGAAGACATGCCAGGGTTGGATACCGATATTGTTGTCCATCATTTGCCGACTAGAGAAGACTACCCTCCAGTTAAACAAAAGGTTCGTCGGATGCGTCCAGAGATGTCCGAGAAGATTAAAGCCGAGGTCATGAAACAGTTCGATGCCGGTTTCCTTGCAGTAACTTCTTACCCTCAGTGGGTTGCTAATGTGGTGCCGGTACCTAAAAAGGACGGCAAGGTCAGAATGTGTGTTGATTACAGGGATCTGAACAGGGCCAGCCCCAAGGATGACTTCCCCTTACCTCACATTGATGTCCTTGTGGATAATACAGCTCAACACAAAGTATTCTCTTTCATGGATGGCTTTTCAGGATACAATCAGATCAAGATGGCACCTGAAGACATGGAAAAGACTACATTTGTTACTCAGTGGGGCACCTTCTGTTACAAGGTCATGCCGTTCGGATTAAAGAATGCTGGGGCAACCTACCAACATGCCATGGTTGCCTTATTTCATGATATGATCCATCATGAGATCGAAGTGTATGTGGATGACATGATCGCTAGGTCCCAAACTGAGGAAGAGCACCTAGATCACCTGCAGAAGTTGTTTGACCGGTTGAAACTGTACAAGCTAAGATTGAACCCGAACAAGTGCACCTTCGGGGTAAGATCTGGGAAGTTGCTAGGCTTCGTGGTCAGTGATAAAGGTATTCAAGTGGACCCTGCTAAGGTCAAAGCCATTCAAGAGATGCCAGTTCCCAAGACAGAGAAGGAAGTCAGAGGCTTTTTAGGACGCCTGAATTACATTGCTCGATTCATCTCACATCTGACTGCTACCTGTGAGCCAATCTTCAAGCTACTGAAGAAAGATCAGGTAGTACGTTGGAACGATGAATGTCAGGCTGCCTTCGACAGAATCAAAGAGTATCTCCAAGAACCACCCATCCTTATGCCACCGGTGGAAGGGAGACCTCTGATCCTATATCTGACAGTGCTAGACAATTCAATGGGGTGTGTGCTGGGGCAGCATGACGAGTCTGGCCGAAAAGAGCATGCCATTTATTACCTTAGCAAAAAGTTTACCGACTGTGAGACCCGATACTCACTGCTTGAGAAAACTTGCTGCGCTTTGGTATGGGCTGCTCGCCGGCTGAGACAGTATATGCTGACTCACACTACCTTGTTGATCTCAAAGATGGATCCGATAAAATACATATTCGAAAAGCCCGCTCTGTCTGGGAGAATTGCAAGATGGCAGATGATCTTGACGGAATACGACATTCAGTATACAACCCAGAAAGCCATCAAGGGGAGTGTATTGGCAGACCACTTAGCTCATCAAGCTGTAGATGACTACCAATCAATGAACTTCGAGTTTCCGGATGAAAGCATCATGATAGTAACTGATTGTGAAGTACCTGGACCGGATGAAGGACCTGAACCAGGATCCCGATGGTCTATGCACTTTGACGGAGCTTCCAATGCTTTGGGAAATGGTATCGGCGCCATCATCATATCTCCACAAGGTACTCATACTCCACTCACTGCCCGGCTATGTTTCAACTGTACCAACAACATGGCGGAGTATGAGGCGTGTATCATGGGTCTTCAAGCTGCGATCGACCTAAGGATCAAATTCCTAAGTGTTTTCGGAGATTCCGCTCTTGTGATCAATCAGATCAAAGGAGAGTGGGATACGAAACATCCAAACTTGATTCCTTACAGAGAATGTGTGTTGACCCTGATTCCCCACTTCACAGAGATAACCTTTGAGCACTTTCCAAGAGAAGAGAATCAGTTAGCGGACGCGTTAGCTACAATGTCTTCAATGTTCAAGGTTAAATGGGATAATGAAGCTCCCCGGATTATCATCTGGAAACTGGACGAACCGGCATACTGTTGTGACCTCGAGACTGAATTGGTAACTGAGAAGCCTTGGTACCACGAAGTGAAGAGATATCTGGAAGCTCAGGAATACCCTGAAGGTGCATCCATCAACGATAAGAAATTCCTGAGGAGGTTCGCAGCCAAGTTCTTCCTAAGCAACGGCGTCTTGTACAAGAGAAACCATGATTCAACCTTACTGCGTTGTGTGGATAAGACCGAAGCGGAAAGAATCATGGAAGACCTACATGAAGGGACCTTTGGTACGCATTCCAGTGGACATACTATGGCTAAGAAAATCCTACGGGCAGGATATTACTGGTCCACCATGGAAGCTGACTGCTACCAACATTCTAGGACATGCCACAAGTGCCAGATCTATGCGGATAAGGTGCATGTTCCTCCGGTTCCCCTGAATGTTCTGACTGCGCCTTGGCCGTTTGCGATGTGGGGCATAGACATGATCGGCGAGATAAAACCTACGGCATCCAATGGACATCGCTTCATCCTAGTGGCGATCGATTATTTTACGAAGTGGGTTGAAGCAGCATCCTATGCTACAGTAACCAAGACTGTTGTGGCACGGTTTATTCGGCACAACCTGATCTGTCGATACGGCGTCCCTGAGCGGATTATTACAGACAACGGTACCAATCTGAACAATAAGATGATTGCTGAGCTTTGCGAACAGTTCAAGATACAGCATCACAATTCTTCTCCTTACAGACCGAAGATGAATGGGGCTGTAGAAGCAGCTAACAAAAATATCAAGAAGATCGTGCAAAAGATGACAGTGACGTATAAAGATTGGCACGAGATGTTACCGTTCGCTCTGCATGGGTACCGTACTTCAGCTAGGACGTCAACCGGGGCAACTCCTTTCTCTCTGGTTTATGGCATGGAGGCAGTCTTGCCAATCGAGGTGCAAATTCCCTCTCTCCGGATAATGAAGGATGCAAATCTAGACGAAGATGATTGGATCCAGACACGACTTGACCAACTCAACCTCATTGACGAAAAGAGACTTGCTGCTATCTGTCATGGTCAGACGTATCAGAAACGGATGATCAGGGCATTTAACAAAAAGGTCAGACCACAGGAATATCAAGTTGGGGATCTGGTTATCAAAAGAATCATCCTTCCTCAGAGTGATCCAAGGGGCAAATGGACCCCTACATACGAAGGGCCATTTGTGGTTAAGCATGTGTTCTCAGGAGGAGCAATGATCTTAACTAACATGGATGGTGACGACCTTCCTCACCCCGCCAATGCAGACATAGTTAAAAAATACTACGCATGAAAAAAGACCCGCTAGGCTGACATGCCTAGGCAAAAATTAGGGCTTCCCGTCGAACCAAAAGGGTTCGGGCAAAATGTAGGGATGAAAATGAAAAAATCTGTACACCCGGCAAGTCGAAAACCTGAAAAGGCGGCTTGGGCAAAAATGGGTATCCCGGTGGGCTGAAAACCCGAAAGGGCGGTCCAGGCAAAAATTAGGGATAAAACGTAAAACTATGTCTCATTGATCACTTTGCATCCAGAATCCGGTATCTGCATCAAGTTCAAACGGCATCGATCAGTCAGCTTCACCTTCAACCAAGGTCATCAAGTGATGAGACGCTCGGAGTTATAAAGGCAATAGCAGAGTTGAAACCCAGTGGATCATTCATCTTTCACACGGCTGTTTTATTTTCATTTGTACAAAACTTGTATAAACTCTTTTGATCGGCGACGTACCTCTTACTAGGACGTCAGCCTCTTGTACACAAAACGCCTATTTTCAGGCCATTCAAAATCAATAAAAATATATCTTCAGTTAAATGTGCCAAGTGTTTTTCTTTTTCTGTTTTGTTTTGCGAAGAACGTCCAAGGTTCAATTTGTGATGTATGCATTGACAATAATTTGCTAACTCATAAATATTTGCATACGAAACAAAGGAATTAATTACAGGTGACACTAGAAACAGGGGCAATAAAGAGTTGTCTGAGCAGTCTAATTGTTCTATCCTCCGAGGTACCAAGGTAGGTTCAGCCAAAGAACACGACCGAGTATCTTAAATTCCCCAGAGAGTAGTTCAGTAAAACAATACATGTCTCTCCAAGTAAATCATCAAATATCAAGGAAATTGAGTATCCTCCTGTAGATCTCAATACCTCCCCAGCAGCACGCATTCTTAACAAGCATCCCCGGCAGTCTTGATCTAAAGATTGTTCCCCGGCGATATCTCAATAATTCAACGGAATCACTTCCCCAGCATATCAAACTTCCCCCAGAAGAGTCCAATCCAGCTTCACCAGCAAAATTGGAAGTCATATCCCCAAGCAATAAGCTTATCCCCAGTAGATTCTGGAAGCTTATCCCTCGCAGAACACGAACGCGTCATCCCGGCTTGATTTAAAGAGTTATTTCCGTAACAGGATATAACTGGGTTATCCTCAGCCAAAAGCCACGGAAAGAGCGTCCTCGGCAAAGTATCTTCCTACCCCCAGCGAAGTCTGTCAACACTTCCCGCACAACAGGATATCCCCAGCGGAATTCATCAAATCTCCCAGCATAACTCATCAACGGTATCCCCAGCGGAGTTATCTTCAACGCTCAGCAAAGCATCGCTTTCCCCACAGAGTAGCACTCCCCAGCATGATCGCTAGAGTATCTTTTCTCCCGCAGAATTATTCCATTTGCCAAGTTTATTCCTCAACGGAGTTATCTTCTCCTACCGGTATTCTTGCAACGAATCATCCACAGCGGAAGCAAAAGCTCTTCCTCAACATCAGCCCAGGATATGACTTCCCGGCACCCGTCAAGGATTTATTTTCCTAGACAAAAACATACATGAATCATCACAATACATCATTATAGCATGCATGTACGCATCATATCATACAAGCCGCATCCATATTGAGAACATCATTGCTTGATCCATATCATGCATTGCATATAACTGACCTTTACCTTGCAGGAAAGATGCAGTTGAGATTCTCAAACATATTTCAAGGACTTCCCTGGTCCAGTTAAATCGACTCCAAACAGATTTTTCTGATAAAGACTCAGTGAAAGTTCTCTTATGGTCCCCTCTCCAACGGCGTGTGAGGTGGTAATTCCTTCTTCAGATGTTCCCCTCTCCGGCATGAGCGTGAGGTGATATTCTCTTATGGTCCCCTCTCCAACGGCGTGTGAGGTGGTAATTCCTTCTTCAGATGTTCCCCTCTCCGGCATGAGCGTGAGGTGATATTCTCTTATGGTCCCCTCTCCAACGGCGTGTGAGGTGGTAAATCCTTTTTCAGATGTTCCCCTCTCCGGCATGAGCGTGAGGTGATATTCTCTTATGGTCCCCTCTCCAACGGCGTGTGAGGTGGTAATTCCTTCTTCAGATGTTCCCCTCTCCGGCATGAGCGTGAGGTGATATTCTCTTATGGTCCCCTCTCCAACGGCGTGTGAGGTGGTAATTCCTTCTTCAGATGTTTTCCTCTCCGGCATGAGCGTGAGGTGATATTCTCTTATGGTCCCCTCTCCAACGGCGTGTGAGGTGGTAATTCCTTCTTCAGATGTTCCCCTCTCCAACGGCGTGTGAGGTAGTATTTCCTTTCAGATCATAATTTCCTATAGTTCCCTCTCCAACGGTGAGTGAGGTGACTCCCTTTGAGATTATAGTGTCCTTTGGTTCTCTTCCTGACACTACAAAGATGGTAATCCTCACTAAGATTTTCTCAACGAGCGTTGTTGAGGTTGAAATCATTCAGGATTCTCTTACCATTCATGCTAAGGCAGTAACCATCCCTGGTCCATTCATCAGCGTTTGAAGCTCCAGACCCAGCTCCTGTAACCAGTCAGGACGTATCTATATCAAGCATCTAAAATCAGCTCCTGCAACGTGTCAGGTACTTATTTTTCTGTTTTGCAGGTATGCAGGTTCTCGCTAAGGAATCTCCTACGCGATCAACGTCCAGATGGCATCTATAAGCCCATCATCCTATCCAAGCAACATCCAAATGGCATCTATAAGCCCATTCCCTCATCATCATTGCAACTATGTGAACGCAAATTTCTGGGCACTCTAGTGTCCAATCATCTTCTACCCTCGGATTACGAAAGGCACGTCAGCCAATCTGCATCCTCAGGTCTAAGAAGATTGAACAGGGGCAACTGTTGTACCCCAAAATTTGCCCTCCCATATTCATCAAGAATTGTCAAAATCAAGGTCACAAAATTCCCCAAGGGTTGTGCAGCTCAACTGTCTCCTATACAGTCAAAACTAGGGTTTGAGTTCTGGTCAAGCAAATGAACTTTTCAAAGGCCCAATCAAGTCTCATATGCTTACAAAGATGGTCAAGTATCCTCATGTCAAGTTTCAAGGCATTCAGCTCAAAATTGCACAGTCAAAACCCTAGATTGCACTACAGTCAACTGTAGGGGCAAAATGGTCATTTGACAGTCAAAAGTTCAAATTTTTGGTCAACATATCATTTTGAAGCCACAAACATCATTTGATCAATGCTTGATCATGATTCTCAAAATTTGGCTCAGAAATCATCAAAGATGCAAAAGTTGCTATATTTGGACAGCTGAAAAAGTCAACTGAAATTGACCAGGGCATAACTTTCACATGGATTATCAGAAAAATTCCATCCAAAGCTCATTTTGAAGAGAAAGACATTTCCTACAATTCATCTTCATGTTCCAAGTCCAAGAAATGCTCTCACAAAAAGTTATCAATTTCAACATTATAGGTCATTTTCAAAAGTCAACAAAAAGTGACTTTAAGTCAAAGGCCATAACTTGAGATTGGTAAATCAAAATGACATGGGACCAAAGGCATTGGTTAAAGGACTCAAAGACCTTTCCAAAATGTCCAAGAACATGTGAAAAGCTTAAACATTGACCAAGTTATGCCTTGTGGAAGTTGGGAAATTTTTAGGAATTTTGAAAAGTCAACTTTGATGCAAAAGGCCTAAAAATGCAAATGGGCCCATTTTTCTTCCAAATTTCTTCATGCCAAGCCTATGCACGACCACTAGGCCCAAAGGGAAGTATTCTCATATTTTTTAATTATTTATTTGAATTAATATTAATTTATATTCATTTAAATGATTTTAATATATGAAAAATATCAAACTTAACCTAAAAAAATCTTTTCATGCATGTTTATTCTTAATATTTCGTGCATATCCCAATTAGGCAAATTTGGATGAGATTTGAGCATGATTGATACAAATGCACATGGAAAAGATTCAAAAAAAGATTTTCCAAAATCAAATATTGAAATCCATTATGGCATGAGATTTTGTTCAATCTTTTTGACCTAACATGCTCTATACATACACAGCATCACAACCCTAATCATCCTAGACTGCAAGCTGCGCATGAACAAGCTTTTGCATATTGAAAAATTCTCATAAAACCCAAACACTGAAAACTAGCTTGAAGGTCGATTCAAGCTCCAATTTTTATTCCATAAGCATCCTGAGGCATCCTGGAACGTCTCTCAATCCTTAACATCAACAAAAACCCCTTGAATCGGTACCTCTAAGTCAAACTGAACCAAGAAAATATTGAAATCGCATAGCATGATTTAAACATCCTTTTGCATTTTTATTCATGGATTCTTGTTTATAATGATGTTTATGTGCTAACCAATATGTTCAATTGAGTTTTTGTGCCATATTCGTGCTTTCGCCATTGTCAAAAAATTAGGTTTTCAGAGTTCTTGATTTGGGGTTTCTCACCCAAGGAACAATTGGGACTCAAGATTGTTACCATTGCATTCAGCGTGTTCTTCTGAATAAGGCACATACCTCGTGATAAATTTATGGATCAAGGAATGCTATTCGCTATTTTCTCGAATCCCCCTTAAAACCACGCTTCAAAAACCGTTCCCATTGAGTTTTGTTTTACAGGGTGAGGAAGACGAAGGCATCGTGTCCATCAACCATTGGATAGTTTGAATTTCGCGCGAAATCCCAAAGCACTAACGCGTTATTATTATATTGATTATTGTTTATTATATGTTAATTGAAACGCGCGTGGTTCAGTGGCTAGGTGTTGTGCTTGTAACCTTCAAGACCTGGGTTCAAGTCCCAGGTCTGGCAAACGCTTAATGTTATTTTTCTATAATTGATCCTATGCAGCGCTCATGTCCCAGCATACTATGCATCCTCAAAAATCAGGCAGCCACGCGTCCATCAATAACAACCCAAGGGCCATGATCAGAGGAGTACACTAAATTCCAGTCAACGCATCATATGGAATCATGGAAAGTCAGCAAATTCAAATTCAATTGGGCCAGGCTTTCCAAATTTATACCTCCTTATTTGGGGCAACACCCCACCAGGGTTTGCATTTTTATATTTTTCTTCTCACTTTTATTTTTGTTGTTTTATTTATTTTATTGTCTTAATTCAATTAATTTATTTTTCCTACAAAATATAAAAACACTAAAAAATCAGAAAAGGCCAAAAATTAAAAATAGTTATATATTAATTATTTTCATGTAAATTGTTTAGTGTAATTAGGTTTTAATTTTAATTCCTTTTTTAATAAAAATCCAAAAAATGTAGAATTTAGGTTTTAATTGTTAATTCTTTTTTTATTCCCCTTTTTTCCACAATAATAATTATTATTTATTTATTTATTTATTTTCCTATTTAAATTGTACATAAATGAATTAGGTTTAATTTAGGTCATATTTTAATTCTTTCACAATAAATAAAAAATATTAGAATTAGGGTTTGCTTCTTAATTTAATTTCAATTAACTTTTTTTTTCTTATTAAATCTAAAAAACATAAAAATACCCAAAAACATTTTTCTTCTTAATTTTAATTTTAATTCCTCTTTATTTAATTAATTCATTAACTTTAACTATTGTTTGTAAAAGGGTCCAACGCCCTAGTTTCGTTTTAATTATTTAATTTGCGCATTTATCTTATGTCGTTTAATTATAATTTTGTATCTCTCCCAAAGCATTGTAATTTACTTTTCGCACTTTATTTCTTCGCATTATTTATTTTTCCGCTAAATTGGGTCCGGTTTAACTTTGGCGATGTGGACCCGCGCCTTTGTAATAGTCGTAGATTTATTTCCCGCAAAATATTAACTGTTAACAAAAGCATGAAAGAATGTATGGACTTAAAATAAAATCAAGCGTAGAACACCAATAAGCATGACAAGACAAATAACTGAAACATGACACACAATTCGCACACACCACCCCTAGGGTACGCCTCACTGTTGCCTTTCGAAAGGTGGTCGTCGAGTAGAGGACGTCTTAGTAAGTCCTCATGATCCGGGAACCTGGCATGAGGGTAGCTTCTAAGGTGTCTTCCCATTGCTCTGGTGATCACCATGTCCCTAAAAATCGAATTGACCCGAACACCTCCAATGGTGGTGCTACCTACCTCTCAATGGTGGGATGGCACTACTTTAAAGGACATCTACACAGACGAATTCCTTAGGGTAGGTAGGTTCTCGTAGATACTTGCTCTAATTTCAAAACAAACTCAATAGACTTTTCACACTGACACATTTTCAAAAGCTTTCAAAACAAACTTTTCAAACACTCTGACGTATGAGTCGATCTGAAATTTTTTCAAAGAAACTTTTTAAACCCACATTGAAAAGCACGCAAAACAATTTTGAAAACACATTTGAGCAAGTATCTAAGAGCCCATGGATAACCATGGATAGAAAGGGTGCTAACACCTTCCCTTTCTATAACCTACCTCCCGAACCGAGAGCAATCTCTTTAAAGGAATTTTTCTGTGCTTTTGTCCTTTCCATTTGGAGAAAATAAAAGACGGTGGCGACTCTTGCTTCCGCGACATTTCGCGAACCAGCGTTAAACAGTCAGTTCCAGATCCACCGATCACACACCCTAAACATCTACGGTACTCCACAGGAACCTCTTTGTAAAATCTGTATATTTTGGCTATAAAATGTTTTGTATATAAAATGGATGGTGGAGGTGAGAGAAGAAATATATTTTTTTTATGATTTTTGCACCCTCCGCGGTTGCGAACCTTTAGTGCCTACGAACAACCTTTCGTGCAATAGGGGATCAGGGTACATGTAGTTCCTCTTTTAAAAGTTTGAAACACAAGTGTGTTGGTTGGTTTTAAGAGATAAGACATCATCGTCATTGTCCGTGTGGAAAACATACTTACTACCCACAATCATGAGAAAGGAGAATTTGCATCATCTCAAAGTGGAGGATATGGCTTGGATTTTAAAATCAACAATGCCTCACTCAACACCCAAGTGGAAAATATCTCTCATCACTACACATTGTAGAAGTATAGTTGTTTGCATCACTACAAGGATTGACAAGAGTCTAATCTTTTAAGAAAAGTTTAAAGGTAAAAGCCAAAGTGGCAAAATGGTTTAAAATGAGATTGGTTGACTTTTAGTCTTCTCACAAAAATGTCAAAGTATTATTAAATTGATTGAAGTTTATTTATGAAAATGTTTTGAAAATGCATGGACCTAAGTCCAAGTTTATTATGAAAGTGTTTAAGTTACAAAACAAGAAGGGTTTTCAAAAGGAGGGAGAAAATTTTTGAAATTAAAGAAGATGGGAGGAGTAGAAGAGGCTATCCTAAAGCATAAGGTAAAAGCTAAGGATAAGGACCATCTAACCAACAAGAAGCCAAAACTTGACATTATGAGCCAAGATAGAATTCCCATTCTTTGGATTGGAACCAAGCAAGCAAAGATACTAGACCTCTTGAGAGAACCAAACTTCAAGTGTATTAAGTCTTCACAAAAATTGGGCAGAATAACAGCTGTATGCGGGTGAATTCCATATTACAAACAAAGAGATGTAATCACAAAAACCTGCACACAAAAACAAACAAGCAACCCAATGTCTTGAGGTAAATCTCAAGAGCTCCAGACAAAATAATCAGATAAGATCACAAAATCTCCAAGATAGGCCAAGGTTTCTAATCCTAGGTCCAATAAAATAGTCCCATGCTCCATAATGCCAAGGATAGTAACCAAATAGTCCAAGTACCATTAAGAGTTTTTTAGGGTTTAAGTTGATTATTAAGTATCTTAGGAAAATAAAAAGAAAAGCTCAAGCGAGCAAAGTAAAAATGACAAGAATATAAATGCTCAAATGAGCAAAGATGAAAATGGCATGAAATGAAAAATGCTAAAAAATAAATAGTGCATAAAGCATAAAAGAATAAAAGCATAAAATAAAACAAGTCAATAATTAGTGGTTAGTTGGATGACCATCTTGAAAATTGCATTTGAAATTCATTAGAGGATTGGTTGAACCAAAGCCTCCACACAACAAGTTTCATTTTCTTTTTGTCAAGTATATCATCCATTTGGAATTCTCACAAGTACCATTTAATGATCAACAATGTTTAAGTGATCCACGTTGACCAAAGGTGTTGTAGATCCATTAGAGGATTGGTAGAACCAAAGCCTCCACACAATGAATCTCAAGGTTATTGGATCAAAGAGATCAAATCAATATACTTGGGCTTGCAATCATAAGTTTGGGCCACGAATGATCATTTATTCGAATCGGGACAAAATTTAGCGTTATGTTAAGCAATCGTAAGTGGACTTATATAGAAGTCGCACCTATTTTGAGGCCGGTCAATAGCAATCTATGCACCATTTGTTTTGAGACATGATATAGAGATCATGCTCTAACAACATTTAGTGCAATGAGAAGGGGATGAGATGAAGAGGAATTAGGGTAAAAAGAGAAACCACATTTGAATTAAAAAAAAAATTAATCAAACTATTATTAAAATCATTCATCCATTTTAGTGGAGTTGAACTCAACACCTAAGATCCAATGATGTTAATAAATCCATGATCAAAAAATCAACCCAAGACAGCCAGAAAATAATCACAAAATTATATATATTTAATATATACATTTAAAGGTTAAAAAATGTTTTTTTAAAAAGAAAATAATGAGGAAAATATCAATTATATTCAAATTAATCAAGAAATAAAAAATAAGACCATAGAAAAATCAGAAAAGTGGCCAAGTAATTTTACAAAAATTTTGGGAATTTTTAAAAGTCAGAAACTATTTTTAAAAATTAAAATAAATGGGTAAAATAAACAAAAATAGTAAACAATAGTAAAGTAAGAAACAAAAATAAAATAAGGTCACCAATATTTGTCACAATATCATTGGATCATTCCATAATTTTTTTCAGAATTTAAAAATGTGTAAAAGTATTTTTAAACATTTTAAACAAATCAAATAAGTGTAAAATTCATAAAAAAAATATCAAAACACAAAATTAAATTGTGAAAAAACAAAAATCAGAAAGAGAATAATCAAAAATATTTTTCATGATTTTTTCAGATTTTTTGGACTAAAAATGAATTTTCTATGATTTTTTGAAATTTAAAACAATTAAAATATAAAAATCAGAAAAAGAAAATAAAAGAAAAAGATGTGGACCATTGGATGAAATTCAAAACATGTTAGTAATCAAATCCAAAGGATCTAGCACGTTGTGCATATCATGGTCTTTAATGAATAATGTACAGAATCATTAATAAAATCAGAATTTGAAAATACCAAATGTCACGCTTTCATTGGTTAGAAGATGACACATTGGTCATCTTCAACCTCCAGCCCTCACGAATTGCAGGTCTCTCAAACTGTAAAATCAGAAGCTCGGACCTATGTCATTCGCTTCGTCTCTTCAAGACAAAGACAACCACACCCTCGCGCCAAATTTATATAAACTGTAACTCAAGCAATTTGGAAAGAAAGTTTTGAAAAGGGATTTGAAAATTCATGGTCAAAACGTGCTTCCAGATAAAAGTAAGTGTTGTGACTAGAACCAGGGAAATGAGAGAAACACAATGATACCAAAGTTTTGAAGAATTGATGAAGGAATCTACCTATTGAAGTTGAGTTGCAGAGCTCTGAAACTGGACTTCTATGGAGCAATATAGGGCACGATTCTTGAATGTGATTATATGGTTAGCTTCAGGGAAGATCAAGGAAGGTGAATTGATGAAAAAAATGGATTGAAAAAGGCTTGAGGATAGGATTCGAAGTAGTTGAATTCTGAGTTGTGGAGCAAGTTTGGCAGGGTGATTCTGGCTATCTAAGCTTGGGAAATTGAATGGGGGATGACCCTCTATTTATAGGGAATCAAATGGAATGTTCAAGCGTGTGGAATGATGCAAATTGGAGGGAAATCGTGTGAACCTGATGCACGAGCAAAGTGTGATCTGATTTGCATCAAAAATCATATATTCCTTACGTTTCAAAGCTCTAATCCATTTTGGCAACTTGGTTAAACTTGTTTAGATCACAAACGCGTGCTAATTTAATGTTTAAAGGCCAAAACATGAATTTCAAATTCTGACTTATGGAGAAACTTCAGTTCCAAGTTACCAAGTTCAATCCAATGGCATTTCCACCTCAAGGGGTCTTAGGGAAAAATTATTGATGCTTTGGAAAGATGAGATAACAAGCTTTGCAATGGAAAAAGAATGGAATCAAATGGATGCTTGAGCTGAAAGTTACATGGAGTCAAAGTTGAAGAAAAAGAGTTGACTTTCCATACTTAGAAATATTTCAAATTCTTCTTTAAAAATGACCTATAATCTCTTGCATCCAAACATGGCCTTCAACTTAGAATTTGCTCTTGACCAAAAAATATGGAATTAAGTAGATCTCTTGAATGACATTTTGCAATTTGAACCACTCAAAATATCCAAAAATTGAGCAAGTTATGACTTGTTGAAGTTGACTAAAAATCATGAAATGACTTATAATCTCTTTCATTCTTAAGGCAACTTCCATCCATTTTCTTACTTTGAACATAAAATAAGGCATGAAGTACACATCCTCAGGATCATCATTAAAAAAGAATGGGCTCAAGGTGATAAAAATTGACCAATTTATGACCATTTGAAGTTACATATGGAAAATTGGGGATTCATCTGGATGACTTGTAATCTTCCCTCTTCACCAAGTTCCTTCCACATGAAAACTCCTTGGAAATTTTGAAGTGATTTGTTGGTAACTCTTTGAGGAGAAGAATGTTTTTTGAATCACTCAAAAATACCAAAATATGAACAAGATATTCCCCTTTGAAGTCCAAAACCCTAGCCTCTAGATCAAGAGAATGCTTGGTGGAACTTTGCCAAGTTTGAACAAACTTTTTGTGCCAATATTCATCCTTTGTGAATAGAAATTGTTGAGGATGGTGATGAGGACTCATGGCCACCAAAACCACTTCCATACCAACTTCAATGGTGAGGTTTGAATTTCTCAAGCTTTTGACTAGGGCATGGAAATAAACTCATGAACCCATGAAGTAATTTGCTAAACTTCATTGCCTTTACCTACATTATTAACAAGTAAGACAAACCAATATTGCATTTTGTTAATTAGAGAGAAAATCAAAGAAAAATATCCATGATCACAAAATAAAACAAGTTAAGGTGCTTGGTAATTCCTCAGAAGAGCAAGGCTAAAGATAGGGAGAAGAACCAAAAGCCCTAATGTGATTTTGTTGTGATTGAAACAATATGGTATGATGAAGGGATCTTAGGGGGGGGGGGGGAATTGGGGTACAACACTACACTATTACAAGGCTTCGGGATAATTACATATAAATGCAAGAAACTAAAAGTGAGGAAATTTTAAATCTAAAGCTATTACAACTGTGAGCAGTTACAGTAAAATAAAATGTGCGCGAATTTGAAAATAACGTCTAAAATTTCTAAGAATAAAATCATTTTTGTCGTTTTATTTTATTTTTGTGGAAAATAACCTAAATCTTTTTAAATTTTAGTTTTTTTTTTGAGAAAATGTTAAGATAATTAAAAGATTAATTAATAAAATTAGTGTAATAGAAGAAAAAAACTATCCTAATGTTTTTTATGGTTTTCGATTAATTTTATGTTGATTTTAAAGAAAGAAATAAAAAAGATCAAAACGAAAAGGGAATCTAAGGAACTGGCATTAAATCGAAGAGTATGATTATGGAGGCATGGATCGAAAGAGGCCTGGGCTGTCTTTCGATCCAGCGAAGAAGCTTGATCGAAGATACATGTGGGGGCTTCCCTTTGGGGGTGTTCGATTTGGACATGTTGACTTTCGATCTGGGAGCCCTAGGTCCAATTCGAAGCTGAACTACTTCGAAGCTCTGAAAAAGGTATTGAAAATACATTCCCTGCAAAACGAAACAAACGTTAAAGACCCATGGGGGACATTACCCCCCTGGTATGAATCCCCTCCCAATTCAATTCCTTCCTCAGTTTGAATCTGTTGAGTCTGGGTTAGCGTCTGAGTTCGTCCTGAGATTCGAAGGGAAAACTTAGATCGTTCCCCAACAATGGAACGATCTATTACATGCGCCTCAGCTTATATGCAGCACAATCAGTAATAACAAGGATATATATGCAATGTGTAGTTAAATGTTATGAAGATGCAATTTTGGTTTTGCACACCCTTACCAATCGAAGATGATGACCTGTGACTCTGGGTGTGGAGATGTTTTCTTAGGAGTAGGGGTGGACTCCTGGATGGGGAACAAGGCTCTGGTCTTCGTTTGGGCTGAAGGTGCCTGCAAAAAAGGGTGTTTCGATTGGGAGGCTTCTTGGGATTTCTAAGCAATACGTGTGTGCATTCTCTTTGATTTCTCTTTCGTCTTCTCTCCTCCTTTTCCTTCTTTTTTTCGGCCCTTTGTAATGTGTCCTTGGCCTCATACTTATAGGGGTGTGAGGGTACAAGAGAAATAATGCTGGTAACGGTCATTTGAATGCCATGAATGTAAAACGTAACTTTGGCCAAAGTTAAGGGATCTTGTCCCTTTTGAATTTGAATAATATGTAACTGGCTTTTAAATACCCTCCAGCACTTCTCTTCAATTGACTTTCAGAATGCATCTTCGAATGGAGCCTTCTGAAACTCCTTCGAATGGATCTGATGAAGCTCCTTCGAATGGACCTTGTTGAAATTCCAATCGAAGGGCCTTATTAAAATGCCAATTGAAAGGCCTTGTTAATAGGTCAGTCGAAAGGCCTTGTTAACAGGTCAATCGAAAGACCTTTGTCTCTGTCAATCGAAGGGCGATATGTGGATGCCAATCGAAAGACATTTTTGGGATGCCAATCGAAAGGCACTCTGGAGTGGCCAATCGAAAAGGCACTTTGGAGTGGCCAATCGAAAGGAACTCTGGAGTGGCCAATCGAAAGGCACTTTGGAGTGACCAATCGAAAGGAACTTTGGAGTGGCCAATCAAAAGGCACTCTGGAGTGGCCAATCGAAAGGCACTTTGGCCAATTTCAAAATTTGTTGTTTTTATTCAAACAAGTGTTTGTAACCACCCATGTAAGAGAATATCTTGTAAAAATGAAATGGAAAATTTTGGGGTACAACAGTCGCCCCTGTTCAATCTTCTTAAACCCGAGGATGTAAATTGGCTTGCCTGCCTTTCGTGATTTGAAGGTGGAAGATGATTGAACACTAGAGTTCCCATAAATTTGCACTCGTCTGAAGTGATATTGTTGGTGAATAATATCGGGAATGGGCTTACGGATGCCATTTGAGAAACGTGACGGGAAACCGTCGGAGATGGGCTTAAAGATGCCATCCGTAGAACATGACAGAGAGTCGTCAGAGATGGGCTTAAAGATGCCATCCAGATGAATGTTGATTTCATGGGATATTCCTTTGCGGGGATTCCTGTTCCTGCTGTCTGAGGAGGAGTCCGCTGGGGAATGTGTTTCAGGGGAATAGAGTCTAGGAGCTTCGGTTGTCCATTACTCTACTAGGGAGTCGTCTCTTGACTGAAGAGATTGAAGTGAGCTGCTATCTGGTCAGGATCCAGGCTTTGCAGTCACTTGCTGAGGATGATAAAGTTGACTGCTATATGGTCGTATTCCAGGCTTCATAGTGACTTACTGGGGAAATAAGATTAAATTGTTATCTGGTTGTACTCCAGGCTTTAGTGACTTGAATTGTCATCTGATCATGCCTAGGCTTCAGT
Organism: Vicia faba; assembly: GCA_948472305.1. NCBI lineage: Eukaryota > Viridiplantae > Streptophyta > Magnoliopsida > Fabales > Fabaceae > Vicia > Vicia faba. The sequence continues at coordinate 191,958,920 of OX451739.1, read as the reverse complement.
GATTTGAAGAAAACAAGTTGTTATCTAGTAGGATCTAGGCTTCAACTTGAATCTACCATTATCTGGTCGTATCCAGGCTTCGGTACTTCGAAGAAATTAAGTTGTTATCTGGTCGGGTCCAGGCTTCAACTTGAATCTGAGGCATACTACTATCCGGTCGAATACAGGCTTCATAGTAATTTGATAGAGTAAACTGCTATCTGGTCGTATTCCAGGCTTTGCAGCGCTTTATGCTATTATGCGGTCGAAATCTAGGCTTCATAGTGTCTTTGAAGAAGTGAACTACTATCTGGTCAGATTCCAAGCTTCGCAGCACCTTATACTGTTATCTGGTCGAAATCCAGGCTTCATAGTGATTTGACAGAGTAAATTTCTATTTGGTCGAATTCCAGGATTTGCGGCACCTTATATTGTTATCTGGTCGAAATCTAGGCTTCACAACATCTTAAATTGTTGGTTGACTATTACCCGGTTGGGTTCCGGGCTTCATAGTAACTGACAGGGTAAACTGTTATCTGGTTGGACTCCAGGCTTTGCAGCGCTTTATACTATTATCTGGTCGAAATCCAAGCTTCACAGTGTCTTTGAAGAAGTGAACTACTATCTGGTCGAATTCCAGACATCGCAGCACCTTATACTGTTATCTGGTCGAAATCCAGGCTTTACAGTTTCTTCAATTGGAATGAAAATCAGAGAGATCTTAGTGTCGATCTGACTGAACTAGAGAAAATCTTGGGAGGACATCTTTCTGAGGAAATTGCTGAAAATAACCCTCCATCAAACGTAGATTTTGAGAAGACTACCTGGTCGCATAAGTAGCGGTGTTCATTGATTTTATCCTTCCCTGAAAAAGGAAAAGAGTTAGTCATATGCAATGACATGATATATGAAATGCATTGTGACGATGTTCTCAAAATAAATGAGATTATGTTGTATGCGATATGTATGCACATGCCATGATGTATGAAATATGGGATGTTATTGATATGTTTCCCAGTCTAGGAAAATAAATCCCAGACTACTGCTGAAGAGTATTCGAAAGCTGGATCCTTCATTTCCGCTGGGAATGATGAATAGAGATGATTCGCTGGGGATTTCCTCTTTCTGTTTGACGATAACCTGCTAGGGATTGATTCTGCTTGAGAATAATTCTGTAGAGAGAGTTGCTTGTTGGAAGATTCTGCCGTTGTAGAGAAATAAACTTTGTTGGGGAATGAACTTCCGTAGTCGGAGAAACAAACTCTACCTGGGAGGAGGTTTTATAATTGTTTGAAATTATAAAGCTCGGCTGGGGAACACAGACTTCAGCTCTCTGCGAGAGGAAATTTGTTGGAGGAGATAAATCCTGCTTGGGGACGAAGAAGTCAAAACTTGGTTGTTTATTCCCTGTGGGGAACATAGACGTCATGGGTTCATATGTGTTGTACCCCAAATTTAACCTCTCACTTATCAAGAATTTTCTCATAAGATCTCCTTGGGCTCAAGACTGCACTAGGTTTTGATCAGCTCAAGACACCTCCTTATGCACTGAAGACCAAAATTAGGGTTTGAGTTTGCACAAGGATTTTTGGACTATCAATGCTTCATATGACTTTCAAGGATCATTATGGACCCCCAAGATTACTCATGTCAAGTTTCAAGCTTTGGATCACACTTTTGATCAGTCAATTGAACAGTTGACCTAAAAATCAGTTGTATTGGGGAAAAAGTAAACCATAGCCAATTTACAGTCAAACTTCATAATTTTTTATCCACATCAACATTTTAGACCCATATGTATCATTTGATCAAGTTTGGACCATAATTTCTCAAGAAATTTGATCAAATCTCCAAAAGGGCAAAATGGTCAAAATCAGGGTTTTGATTGAGAAAGGGAAATTTCTGATTTTTGACCTAGAAAATGATCAATTGGTTTAAGTCATTATCTCAAGAGTCCAATTGCATCATCTTAACCTAGTGACATGATTCAAAACATTGCAAGTCCACTTGATTGACAGATGAATTTTACAATCAACTGATCAAAAGTCAACTGTATACTGAAAAGTCAAACTTTGACTTTTTGGTCAAATTCAAGTGCCAAAGATCATAATTCATCAAAACATGTCAAAATAGGAAACTTATTCATCAAGAAATCAAGATTTCAAAGGAAACTTCCAACATGAAAGTTGTAGATCTACATAAAATCTACAACTTTTCTTCATACAACTTCTCCTAAAAATGCTTGGATCTCAAGTTATAATTTTGTCAATACATGCTCATGAACTAAAAATGACTTAGTGAAATTTTGCCCTAGTTAGGCCGATTTTTGACCTAACTTCATGGCAATTTTTCACATAGTTACAAGGGGAATCTTCAAAATAAATTCAAATATGAGTTAAATATCACATTGCAAGCTTTCCAAAATGTCCAAGAACTCCTTGAGGTCATTTTTGAGTAGGGAGAATCAAAGAGATGAAGTTGGTATTTTGTCACTTAAATTATAGGTCATTTTCATGATGAACACAAATGCAAATCAATGTTAGGCTGTATAATATTTGCTTTGTAGGCCTCAAACTTGTTTGTCACTCCATAATTAATGGATTACACAAACCTTTGAGCTATAATCCAAGTGATTTAAGCTTTATCCAATTCACATTGCCATTTTTGGAAGAAAGCTAACAATACCATTCTTGTAAAGCAATCTTTTTGTATAAAGTCCACTATTGAGCCTCTAACTTGTTCCCTCTGATCACAATTCATCTACAAAGTCATAATCAAGTGTTTTTAAAGCTTAACCACTCTATCTTAGCAAGTACACAAGCATTGAAACTTGTTTTCTCAAAAAATCACATGTTTAGCTTAAGGATGCAAATTCAAATTCTCAATTGTTACAAGCCTCAAAACCTCTTGCCTATAAATACATACACTATTTGCAAGATGAGACACGAGCTTGAATACCCTGAAACTCACTCAAACTCTCTCTAGCCAGAAATTGTCTCAAAACACCACTGTTATGCAAGTTCTGACTTTACATACCAAACTCACATTTCCCTCGTGCGTTTATAAAGCTTCCCTGCATCAAAAGTAACTCATCCTTCTACCTGTTTCATTTCTGTAACACCATTTTCCTTGTCTTCCATAACCAAAAACAGAGCATCACAATTGGACTTCTCCAGACCATTCCAGCCATCCTCAGCTCAAGCCAGCCATTGCATTAGCTTCCTAGAGGTCCAAGGAAGCTAACCTGATCATCAACGTTGCCTGAAACAAGCTCATTTGCATTTCACAATTTCCAGTTTTGAGGTATTTTTCTTGAACTTCTATCTCATTACTTAGGCATTGTTAGGCTTGCATTTGTAAAGATAAAATGTAGACCTCATTACCACGAAGTTGTACATATCCATAGTTTGTATTTATATGGCCTGAGCTTAGAGAATTTTAGAGTTGAAGTTTCTGAAATTTTTAGGATTTAAATTAGGGCCAGAGAAATTCTCATTTATCTTTGAATTTCAGCCTTAGTTATTTACATGGTTAGATTCATGAGGAAGAATGCAACAACTTTCATTTTGTCACTTTCAATTTTTATTGAGAAATAAAGAAGTTACAGGTACACCGGCTGGAGGTTGAAGATGAAGTCATCAGGACTTGATTTGCCTTAAATATTTATAGTTTTGTTTATATAAACAGATGTATAGCCACCCCAGTGGTAAAGCGCGCGCCTGTTTACCCCATGGTCCTGGGTTCAAGCCCCAGCGTGACTATTTTTACATTTTTCATATTTTTTTAACTTTCTAACATGTTTTTTGCAGGCGCTGGGCCCTTTGGGCCTGAAATTGTTTTTTTATTTGCTGACTAACTCCCAATTTACTTGTGGCACCCCCTGGCCCATTTTATTTATATTTATTTATTCATTTCTTATTTTCTTTTAAATATATTTTCTAAAATACCAAAAAAATCATAAAAAGTATAAAAATAATATATTTATATTTTGACATAATTTAAATATTTTTTCCACATAAAAAATTATTTTTATTCATTATACTTTATTTATCTTTACTAATTACCTTGTGAATTAAATTAAAAACTAGGTTATTATTTATTTAAATACATTTATTTTAATATAAAAAAGGCCAAAAATATCTCATAACACCATATATATTATTTTCATGACAAAAATACAAAAAATACTTTTTTTTTCTTTAAACTTATTTCCTTTTAATCAACTAAATAGAATTAGGGTTTTGTCTAAAAAATATCTTCTTAATTAATTTCTTTTCTTATTTAATTTAAATTAATTTTGATTTAATTATCTTTCTCTAATTAGGTTTAGGTTAAAACCTTTTTCATATAAAAATCCAAACACAAATTTTCTCAACTCTTTCACAAATTTTTCTGGACTCAGATCTGGACCTTGGACCTTGGACCTTTTTTCAGTGGCCAATGGTGTTCTATTTATAGGTAAAGGTTTTGTAATTTGGAGGTGTCAAGTGGAGCCAACATCATGTGCCAGAAGCTGACTTACTCTTGAAGTAAGCTTTAAACAAGCATGACTCAATGTATCAAGTGGGATAGTTAGCAGCACCTAAGCTGGATTTGTCAGCGTGAATTAAAGAAAAGTAGAAACAGTGCCTGGGCCTAGCATTCTTTTGCACAAAAGTTTATCTTCCCAATACAGTAGGGGTACACGTGGGGAAAATCCCTTGGGTGAAGACTCAGAGGCGGTTTGTGAGTATTAAATGAGTTCCCATGTGAAACTTTGCATCCTTGCTTAACTCTGGATTAGAAGTTCTGCTGCAGCGTAGCATCCAATCTTCTGATCCTTGTACCTTCTAGCTTCAGCATGTTCTGAAGGATCCTTCAGACTTTCCAGTAAGCTTACAGCATGCTTTGTAATCTTCTTTGATTTACCTTGGCAAACTCTGACTGGACCTTTGTGAATATTGGCCCAGAAGTTCTGACCAAACTTCATCTTGAGAATATCCAGAATTTTCTGAGTGTGGACGCTGGCTCAGAAGTTCTGAAATTGTCATATTTCTTAAACACTTAGAAAATTTCTAAGTATTTAGAATTTGATTTTTCCAAAGTAAAATTTGACTTTTGAAATTCCTGACGAAATAAACTTCATATTCCAACATGTCTTGATGAAATTTGATTTTTGAGATTTGATTTTGAATCAAAAGTCAAAGTTAGACTTCTCAGTGTGCTAATGACCATTTTGCCCTTGTAAATGGTTTGCTTGGAAAAATTGATAATTCAAGGCTTGGAATTAGATGAAAGAAAACTTGAGGATCCAGGGTGATTCCTTGATAAATGAGAGGAAAAATTTTAGGGTGAAACAGCTGCCCCTGTTCAATCTTCTTACACCTGAAGAGTTAGATTGGTAATTCTGCCATTCATGACTTTAATGTGGAAGATGATTGAACACTAGAGTGCCCAGAAAATTTGCACTTGAAGATGTGTTAGTTGATTATGTGGGGAATGGGCTTAAAGATGCCATTTGGAGAGGTAATGGATAGTTGTTGGAGATGGGCTTAAATATGCCATCCAGAGGTGATTGCTGGACTGTATCTATAAGTTGGAACTGGATGATTGCCAGCACGGCGTCCGTGTCTGGAGCGCATCTGAACTGTATTAGAAAGTTGGGTTATTTGATGATGAGTCCGTGTAAAACTTCATCTGAAATTTCCTGAGAAGGAACCTGTGTAGGGTTGCTTCATGATGAGTCCGTGTAAACTTCATCTTAGAAAGGATGAACCTGCGTAGGGTTGCCTGACGATGAGTCCATGTAAAACTGCATCTTGGAAAGAGAAGGAATCGGTGTAGGGTTGTCTGATGATGAGTCCGTGTAAAACTGCATCTGGAAAGGAGGAACCTGTGTAGGGTTGCTTGATGATGAGTCCGTGTAAAACTTCATCTAGAAGGAAGGAACCTGTGTAGGGTTGCCTGATGATGAGTCCGTGTAAAACTGCATCTGGAAGTGAGAAGGAACCGGTGTAGGGTTGCTTCAATGATGAGTCCATGTAAAACTGTATCTAGAATTGAGAAGGAACCGGTGTAGGGTTGCCTCATGATGAGTGTGATCGGTGGATCTGGAACTGACTGTTTAACGTTGGTTCGCGAAATGTCGCGGAAGCAAGAGTCGCCACCGTCTTTTATTTTCTCCAAATGGAAAGGACAAAAGCACAAAAAAATTCCTTATAGAGATTGCTCTCGGTTCGAGAGGTAGATTTATAGAAAGGGAAGGTGTTAGCACCCTTTCTATCCATGGTTATCCATGGGCTCTTAGATACTTGCTCATTTGTGTTTTCAAAATTGTTTGTTTTCTTTTCAAGGTGAGTGGGTTTGAAAAAAGTTTCTTTGAAAATTTCAGTTCGACTCTTGTATCAGTCCTCAAGAGTGTTTGAAAAGTTGTTTTGAAAGCTTTTTGCAAAGTGTCGGTGTGAAAAGAAGTTTTTTTTATTTGTTTTGAATTAGAGCAAGTATCTACGAGTCATCTACCTACCCTAAGGAATTCGTCTGTGTAAATGTCCTTAAAGTAGTGCCATCCCACCATTGAGAGGTAGGTAGCACCACCGTTGGAGGTGTTCGGGTCAATTCGAGGATTAGGGACAGTGTGGTCACCGAGCAACGGTAAGATACCTTAGGAGATACCCTTATGCCATTGATCTTTTATTCCGAGGCAACTATTCTGAGGCAACTGTTCCGAGGCAACCAGATCAATGGGACATAAGGACTCACTAAGACGTCCTATAGTTGACGACCACGTTTCGAGGGACAAGGCAACAGTGTGGTCACAAGGGCAATAGGAAGACACCTTAGAAGCTACCCCCATGCCATGTTCATGGACATGAGGACTTACTGAAACGTCCTCTACTCGACGACCACTTTTCGAGGGGCAAGGCAACAGTGAGGCGTACCCTAGGGGTGGTGTGTGATTCGTGTGTCATTTTCAATTATGTTTATCTTGTTCATGCATTGGTGATCTACGCTTTGTTTTTATTTTTGACATTCATTCTTTCATGCAAGTTATTAACAGTTAAAAGATGCAGAATTTAAAAGTCCTACGCTATTACAAAGGCGCGGGTCTACATCGCCAAATTAATCCAAGACCCGATTTGAAATAAAATACAGAAAATAAAGGTCCTAATTAATTTATTACAGGGCTTTGGGATAAATACATTATATTCACAAAAAGAAATAAAAGTAAATGCGAAATAAAATCGGGAATGCGAGGGCGTTGGACCCTTTTAAAGAAATTAAATCGAAATCGTAAACTAATAAAGGCATGGACTTATTTTTGGAGTTTTTTGTATTTATGGAATTTAATGAGAATTAATATTGGAATTAACCCTAATTCTAAACTATTTTTAATTTATTAAAAAATGTTTAAGTTTGACCTAGTTTTAACCTAATTATTTAATGATAAATTTATTTACAAAATAATTAATAATTAAATATGGTAAAAGAAAAAGAAAAAAAGAATAAAAACATTAAAACCCTAATTTCTACATTTTTTAGTTTATTCAAAAAAATATTAAAATTAAACCTAAAATTAGAACTAAATTAATTATTACATTTATTTACAAAAACTATTAAATAAAATATATTTTTATTTTTTTGTCTTTTCTGATTTTTTTGTTATTTTTTGTGTTATAAAATTATTTTTATGGAATTAAATAAAAAAATTAATCAAAAGAAGAAAAAAAAAGGAAGAAAAATGCAAACCATAGGGGGTTTTCTGGCCCAGTAGGAGGTGTATGCGCAGTAATTTGGCCCATTTAGAGGAGGCCCTTTTGACTTTTCTGGGTTGCATATGGATGTGTTGACTGATGCGTATGGTGGACTCCATATCATGGCCATTGGATTGATGTTGTGGGACGCGTGGCCAGCTTGAGCATAGGGTGCATGGTGGACTTCTGAAGGGAACGCTGCATGGAAATATAGAAAGCAAAATAACATTGAGAAGGGAGGGGACCTGGGAATCGAACCCAGGTCCCAGTACCTATTGTCCACGTCGCCCACCAACTGAACTAGCGCGTTTGGTTGTAATATTAGTGGAACCTGATTCATAAGAGAGAGAACAAGTGCTATTGGTGTAAAACGAGAATTAAGCGCGAATGTTTGAATAGTCCAGTTCGGTTGAGACACCTCAGCATCTTCTCCACCATGCCTTTGCTTTTGCCTAAAAAAATACATCAAATAGTGGGGGTTTTAAACCCCCACTAACTCAAACCTGGAAAATAACGAATAGCTCATACGCAAATATAAATTGGGCGCGACTAGTGAGTTTGGTTCGTTTTGAGGTCCTGAGTCCAATGGCATAGGTCTTATGGTTCAATTTTTCCATATCAATGAAGCCCTCTTTTTAAGCTTCTGAAACCCTAATGCGTGTTCATGGTAATTTTGCATACAGGCGTCCAAAACTCAATTGAATGGTACCAATGGCTTTAGAAACATCATGTTAGTATAAATCACATATTAAAAGTCACGAATAACATATGAAAATGCAAACACGATTATCAAAATTTTACAGAAAAGTTAGACTTCTATCTACCAATTCTTTGCGTTTGGAGAGTTGATTTTGATTGGAGTAGCTTCCTGGATGCCTTGGCAAGCTATTGGGATGGTTATTTTGCTTTGGAACAAGCTCTAAGTGCGTTTTCAGTTTTGAACTTTTTTTGACAAAAAATGCAAAGTTTGTATTTGCTTTTGAGCGCAGCCTCCAAGTTTTGAGCATTAGGTTTAGGTTTATACTTATGTGAGGAATGGATTAGGGTAGAAATTTCAACCAAAAACCTTTGCATTCAATGCTTTTGAGATTTAATTTCCATGGATCTTTTTCAATTTTTTCCATGCCCTTTTGATTCAATCATGGCCAAATCTTTCCAAATTGAGTGTGCACGAAATCTTGGAGTTATGATAGACCTATTAGCTGCATAAAAAGATTTAAAATGCATGCTTGAGTATTTTTGTCATATTTTATTTAATTAAATGAATTAATGGTGATAAAAATTCAAATAAATAATAAAAAATGATGAAATAAATCCCCTTTGGGTCAAATGGTCGTGCATAGCTCTTGGATGATGATTCTTGGAAGAAAATGTGGCCCATTAGCAATTTTGAGGCATTTGAAGCAAAGTTGACTTTTCAAAATTCCCAAAAATTCCACAACGTCCACAAGGCATATCTTGCTCAATTTTTAATATTTGATCATGTTCTTGGACATTTTGGAAAGGTCTTGAAGTCCTCTAACCAATGCCGTTGGTCCCATGTCATTTTGATTTACCAATATCAAGTTATGGTCTTTGACTTAAAGTGCCTTTTTGTTGACTTTTGAAAATGACCTATAATGTTGAGATTGATAACTTTTTGTGAGAGAATTTATTGGACTTGAAGTGTGAAGAGGAGTTGTAGGAAATGTCATTCTCTTCAAAATGAGCTTTAGATGGAATTTTTCTGATAAACCATGTGGAAGTTATGCCTTGGTCAAGTTACAGTTGACTTTTTCAACTGTCCAAATATGGAAACTTTTGCATCTTGAGACTTTTTGAGCCATACCTTGAAAATCATGATCAAGAATTGATCAAATGATGTTTGTGGCTTCAAAATAAGATGTTGACCAAAAATTTGAACTTTTGACTGTCAAATGACCATTTTGCCCCTATAGTTGACTGTTGAGCAATTAGGGTTTTTGACTGTGCAATTTTGTGTTGTGAGTCTTGAAACTTGACATGAGGATACTTGACAATGTTTGTAGGCATGTGGGACTTGTTTGGACCCTTGAAAACTTCAACTTCTTTGCCAGAACCAAAACCCTAGTTTTTGACTGTTAGGAGGCCAATGGACTTTGCACCCTTGGGAGATTTTGAAGCATGCTCTGTGCAAATCTTGAAGAATATGGGAGGGCAAATTTTGGGGTACAACAGTTGCCCCTGTTCAATCTTATTAGACCTGAGGATGTAGGTTGGCTGACGTGCCTTTCGTAATCCGAGGGTGGAAGATGATTGAACACTAGAGTGCCCAGAAATTTGCGCTCACATAGTAGTGTAATGGTGGGAATGGGCTTATAGATGCCATTTGGAGATTGATGGATAGGATGATGGGCTTATAGATGCCATGCTGAGAGGTGATGGATAGGTGGATGGGCTTATAGATGCCATCTGGGTGTCGATCGCGTAAGAGATTCCTTAGTGAGAACTTGCGTACCTAAAAAAGAAAATGATTACCTGGCCTATTACAGGAGCTGGTCTTCAGACTCTTTGTATAGATGCACCCTGGTTGGTTACGGGAATCAGGTCTGGAGCTTCAAACGGTGATGAATGAGCCAGGGATGGTTACTACCTCAACGGGACGGTGAGAGAACCTTGGACGATTACTACCTCAACAGTAACGATGAGAGAATCTGGGGCGATTACTACCTCCACAGTAACGGGGAGAGGATCTTGGGTGACTTCAACCTCAACAGTAACGCTGAGAGAATCTTGGGCGACTTCAACCTCAACAGTAACGCTGAGAGAATCTTGGGCGATTTCAACCTCAACAGTAACGCTGAGAGAATCATAGGCGACTTCAACCTCAACAGTAACGCTGAGAGAATCTTGGGCGACTTCAACCTCAACAGTAACGCTGAGAGAATCATAGGCGACTTCAACCTCAACAGTAACGCTGAGAGAATCTTGGGCGACTTCAACCTCAACAGTAACGTTGAGAGAATCTTGGGCGACTTCAACCTCAACAGTAACGCTGAGAGAATCTTGGGCGACTTCAACCTCAACAGTAACGCTGAGAGAATCTTGGGCGACTTCAACCTCAACAGTAATGCTGAGAGAATCTTGGGTGACTTCAACCTCAACAGTAACGCTGAGAGAATCTTGGGCGACTTCAACCTCAACAGTAACGCTGAGAGAATCTTGGGCGACTTCAACCTCAACAGTAACGCTGAGAGAATCTTGGGCGACTTCAACCTCAACAGTAACGCTGAGAGAATCTTGGGCGACTTCAACCTCAACAGTAACGCTGAGAGAATCTTGGGCGACTTCAACCTCAACAGTAACGCTGAGAGAATCTTGGGCGACTTCAACCTCAACAGTAACGCTGAGAGAATCTTGGGCGACTTCAACCTCAACAGTAACGCTGAGAGAATCTTGGGCGACTTCAACCTCAACAGTAACGCTGAGAGAATCTTAGGTGACTTCAACCTCAACAGTAACGCTGAGGGAATCTTGGATGTCTTCTACTGGGATAAGAATCAGGGAGATCTTAGGGTCAATCTGACTGAACCAGAGGAGGCCTTTGACTAGATAAGAATCAGGAAAATCTTAGGGTCGATTTAACTGAACCGGACAAGGTCTTGAAATCTTCAACTGGATAAGAATCAGGGAGATCTTAGGGTCGATCTGACTGAACCAGAGAAGGCCTTTGACTGGATAAGAATCAGAAAAATCTTAGGGTCGATTTAACTGAACCAGACGAAAGTCTTGGAATAGCTGAGAACTTAACTGGATCTTTCCTGAAAGGTAAAGGTCAGTCATACGCAATGCATGATATGGATCAAGTAATGATGTTCTCAACATAAATGAGATTGTATGTTTATGATGCTTATATGCATGCTATAATGTGTGGAAATGCGATGTTTATGAACGTATGTTTTTTGTCTAGGAAAATAAATCCTTGACGGATGCCGGGAAGTCACATCCTGGGCTGATGTTGGAGAATAGTGCTTTATTGTTTCCGCTGGGGATGATAGTTGCAAGAATACCGGTAGGAGAAGATAACTCCGTTAGGGAATAAACTTGGCGAATGGATCACTCTGCGGGGAGAGGATACTCTAGCTTCCTTACTGGGGAACAATACTCTGTGGGGAGAAAATATCCTAGCGATCTCGCTGGGGAACAATACTCTGTGGGGGAGAGAGGTACTTTGCTAGGATATTGATGGTAACTTCGCTGGGGATACCAGTGTTATGTTGGAAGTGTTAATAGACTTCGCTGGGGATAAGAAGACTTCGCCGAGGACGATCTTTCCGTGGCTTTTGGCTGAGGATAACCCAGTTATATCCTGGTAGGGAAATAACCTTTGAATAAAGCCGGGGACGCGTTCGTGCTATGTAGGGGGTAAACTTCCAGAATCTACTGGGGATAAGCTTCCTGCTGGAGGAGATGGATTCAAATTTTCCTGGGGAAATCTGGATTGGACTCTCCTGGGGAAATTTTGAGATGTACTAGAAGTGACTCCACTGAATGTCTGGTATACCGCCGGGGAACTGTCTTAGACCAAGACTGTCGGGGATGCTTGTTAAGAATATTCGTATATTGTGCTGGGGAATGTTGAGATCTGCGGGGGATACCCAATTTCCTTAAGGCTGATAGTATAACTTTGCTTGGGGAGAATGCATTGACTTGCTGGCTCACTCTCTGGGGAATTAAGGTATACTGGTTATGTTCTTCAGCTGAACTTACCTCGGTACCTTGGTGGCAGAGCAACTAGATGGCTTAGGCGACTCATTATTGCCCCTGTTTCTGATATGGGACAAGATGTCTGTGGGAGTGATTGACAAATCTTCTGGTGGACCGGTGACGAGATGTCAGGACATAGTCGTACGCTTTAATCCCTAACTTTTACATGGACCTCCCTTTCGGGTTTTCAGTCCACCTGGATACCCATTTTTTCCCAAGCCGCCTTTTCAGGTTTTCGACTTGTCGGGTGTACAGATTTTTTCATTTCATCCCTTATTTTTGCCCAAACCCTTTTGGCTCGCCGGGAGGCCCTTATTTTTGCCTAGGTATGTCAACCTAGCGGGTCTTTGATTTTGCGTAGTATTTTTTCGACTATGTCCATGCTCTCAGGATGTAGGGGGTTGCCCCTGTTAGAAGTGTTTTGTCATGCCACCAGAAGGTGTTTGATCAGGCAAGATTCGTTGTTGGAATGCCCCAAGTGACTCAGGCGGAGATTTGCCCCAGGCTGTTTGGCCTTTGAGAGATTCTCCGCATCTTGATTGGACTGCCCCAGATAATAGATCATGGTCATGTCTGCCCCTTGATTGGAAGTGCTTTTGTTCACTAGGTATTCATCGTGCGAATTTCCCTGCTGTTCAAACAAAAATTCATATGCAAACAAAGTTATGTTAAAAATGCAAAGCTTATGTCTGTCTTGAAGATTTTGAAAATGCATTCTTTTTTCATAAAACAAGTGAATGTTTGTAAAACGTGATGTCAACTCTGTATTTACCGTAGGCCTTAAGGAGTCAGGATACCTTTGTAACAGTATGCTTTCGAACTAACCCTTGCTTCAGCTAGGACTTTTAAGGGTTATAACGTGGCCTGGTTCACGGTTCAAGAAACAAAGGATAAAGGCTCAAATTATTTGTACCCACCCGCTCTTCGTGATGTTCTTCAAACCTAAGCTCAGCTGATCGTGCGTTAGACTTTGTTGCGTCTTTACTTTGATATACCAGTGATGGTTCGGATACTGATGGTTTATTTTGATCAGGCAGTCATTTCCTTTTTTGTTGAGGGTTTGTAAGACCTCTTTTTTTTGATTTTGGTATCCCTGTTTTTTTTGCATGAACTGTTTCTTTTGGAATTACAGTCAGCGGGATGCCCCAGTTTTGTAAGTCTCCTTCATGGGTTTTGACTTAATGGGTTTTTATTTTTGAGATATAATGACTGCCTATCGTTATGATTATTCGGAATCATCACTGTCTTCTTTTCTTTGTAAGGACCTCTTTGATGCCATTTGTTATGCACTTGGATCAACTGAGAGAACTACCCTGCCCCAGGTTATGATTAAGGGTTTTAATTTTTGAAAATAAAAACTCCTACTTCTTTGGCTCGAAGGGATTGACGAGGGATTATCTTCCTTATAACTCCAGTGTTTAGGGATTGAAACAATGCCTGTACCTCATCAGCAGGGTCTGTTCAAAAGCATACTGTATATCGTGGTATCGTTTTCGTCATCCTCCCTCAAGAGGCTTAGAATTATTAATCGAGCGTTGATCATCAGAAAAAAATATGAAAATAATTTGCATATAGTGAATACGAAGATATTGCTTCAAAACAGACATATGCGATGCATTAATGAAATAACAACGTTTAACATGAGTAAATGTTTGAACAAAAGAAAATTACAACTTGAAAATCCTAAAGAACAAAAGTCTTTTCATCTCAGGGCTTGTTACTTCAAATGGTGAGCCTTGGAGGGATGGTAGAAAAATTCAGCCTGGCCATCTTGTGTGAACTCCAATGCTACTTCATCAATCAGGTCCTGGATCTTGTTCTTCAGAGCCCAGCACTCATTTGTATCATGTCCTGGACTGGCAGAGTGGTAGGCACACCTTTTATTGGGATGATAGGTAGGAGATGCTGTTGGGGTTCCGGGGATGAGCCCTTAATGTGATCAGATTCAATCTCAACAGGCGTTGTAAAGCTTGAAATAGCGACATGTTGAGCTGGGTGAATTGCCTCCTGGGCTTGTCTGGCTGAAGCTGGTGAGGTTGATGCTGAACTTGTGACACTGGAGCCATTTGAGGAGCTCTCCCCTTATCTCTTTGTCTCAAAGATGGTTGAATGATGACTGGCTCTTTACCCTTAGACGTTTGCCCCAGTTGGTTACCCTGAAGCAGTCGGTTGATGAGAACTCCGAGCTCTTCTTGTCTTTGAGCTAAACCTTGAATGGCAGTCACCTGCCCCAGCATCTGGGCTTTCATTGCATCCATCTCAGCTTGCAGGTGTTTCAGCCGTTCATCCTCAGCATTGTTCCTGACCAAAGTTCCCAAGAGAAGTGCTCTCAACTCTTCCTGCCCCTTGGATAGATTCAGGAGGATTTCCCCGAACCGAGTCTCTTGAGCATGAAGGTCCTGGTTATCTTGTTGGGAAGCCATTGCTGAAATAGACAGCGAGAAAGGTAAGTGACCTGTCAAGAGGGTACCTGTAATGCAATGATATGCATGATATGTATGTAATGTTTTTAAGGACCTCGCAGGGTAAACAAGAAAATTGTTAGCATTGGATTTTGTAGCTTGATTGAAGGAAACCCATGTTGTTGGGAATTCTTCTTCAAGGGTCAAAGGCTCACCATATCCAGTGGGTCATAGCCCCTGACAACCTTGGCTAGAGGAAAATAAATCCCCTTTGCCCCTTGCTAGACATTTGGCTCATTATGACCTGCATCACAGACCCTTGAGATCCTTGAAATGGATTAGTCCTTATGCAGGATGCATGCAATGGTATGATGTTATGCTATGCATGGGGTACTGTAGGTAAACCCTGTTATGAGTCCGAATTAAGGACATAAACAAAACCTGCAAGAAACTCAGTAAACCCTGTTATGAGTCCCAATTAAGGACTATAAACAAAACCTGCAAGAAATTCAGTAAACCCTGTTATGAGTCCTAGTTAAGGACTATAAACAAAACCTGTAAGAAATTCAGTAAACCCTGTTATGAGTCCTAGTTAAGGACTATAAACAAAACCTGCAAGAAATTCAGTAAACCCTGTTATGAGTCCTAGTTAAGGACTATAAACAAAACCTGCAAGAAATTCAGTAAACCCTGTTATGAGTCCTAGTTAAGGACTATAAACAAAACCTGCAAGAAATTCAGTAAACCCTATTATGAGTCCCAATTAAGGACTATAAACAAAACCTGCAAGAAATTCAAGTGTCAGATAACAAGCATGCAAGTAGTCAAGTTGGAAGGCACACAAGTCACACAAGAGAAACCCTTAGAGTTCAGGCCAGCATGGGGTCTGGGTATTACCCTCTTTCAGTTTGTTGGTTAAGACCTGTCCTATCAGAAGTAACCGGGTTCTAGAGGATCCCAATATCACTGACTACCCTCAATCGGTCATAACTCCAGCATCGCAATCTTTTCTTGCGGCCAGAACCATCACGAGAGTTTAACCTCAATGGGCGTAGCATACTGCTACTGTTCTATTGGCCAAGTTGTGTCATTTAAGGTTCTAAGGTCGGTTGGTGCTTAATGACTCCTCAGAAGACCCATATTCTCCTCGTTGCGACACAAGGGATATCGGTACAGACCAAGGTGCCACACCAACGTAGCCACTGCTTCACCCATGTCGGTCTACGCCGGACAGGTCCCTCACAGCTTATGCTACCTAACAGGGTATCCCCAGATCCGGGTTAAGATCTATGTAACTCCGAAACAGTACCCAAAATAATAAAGCAAACAAAACACAGCAATTGAAAACACAAGTGATCTTAGTCCTAAGGTACACCTCACTTTTAAAGTAGTCCCCAGCAGAGTCGCCAGTTCTGTGATTGGTGGATCTGGAACTGACTGTTTAATGCTGGTTCGCGAAATGTCGTGGAAGCAAGAGTCGCCACCGTCTTTTATTTTCTCCAAATGGAAAGGACAAAAGCACAGAAAAATTCCTTATAGAGATTGCTCTCGGTTAGGGAGGTAGATTTATAGAAAGGGAAGGTGTTAGCACCCTTTCTATCCATGGTTATCCATGGGCTCTTAGATACTTGCTCATTTGTGTTTTCAAAATTGTTTGTTTGCTTTTCAAGGTGAGTGGGTTTGAAAAAAGTTTCTTTGAAAATTTCAGTTCGACTCTTGTATCAGTCCTCAAGAGTGTTTGAAAAGTTGTTTTGAAAGCTTTTTGCAAAGTGTCGGTGTGAAAAGAAGTTTTTTTGATTTGTTTTGAATTAGAGAAAGTATCTACAAGTCATCTACCTACCCTAAGGAATTCGTCTGTGTAAATGTCCTTAAAGTAGTGCCATCCCACCATTGAGAGGTAGGTAGCACCACCGTTGGAGGTGTTCGGGTCAATTCGAGGATTAGGGACAGTGTGGCCACCGAGCAACGGTAAGATACCTTAGGAGCTACCCTTATGCCATTGATCTTTTATTTCGAGGCAACTATTCCGAGGCAACTGTTCTGAGGCAACCAGATCAATGGGACATAAGGACTCACTAAGACGTCCTATAGTTGACGACCACGTTTCGAGGGACAAGGCAACAGTGTGGTCACCAGGGCAATAGGAAGACACCTTAGAAGCTACCCCCATGCCATGTTCATGGACATGAGGACTTACTGAAACGTCCTCTACTCGACGGCCACTTTTCGAGGGGCAAGGCAACAGTGAGGCGTACCCTAGGGGTGGTGTGTGATTCGTGTGTCATTTTCAATTATGTTTATCTTGTTCATGCATTGGTGATCTACGCTTTGTTTTTATTTTTGACATTCATTCTTTCATGCAAGTTATTAACAGTTAAAAGATGCGGAATTTAAAAGTCCTACGCTATTACAAAGGCGCGGGTCTACATCGCCAAATTAATCCAAGACCCGATTTGAAATAAAATACAGAAAATAAAGGTCCTAATTAATTTATTACAGGGCTTTGGGATAAATACATTATATTCACAAAAAGAAATAAAAGTAAATGCGAAATAAAATCGGGAATGCGAGGGCGTTGGACCCTTTTAAAGAAATTAAATCGAAATCGTAAACTAATAAAGGCATGGACTTATTTTTGGAGTTTTTTGTATTTATGGAATTTAATGAGAATTAATATTGGAATTAACCCTAATTCTAAACTATTTTTAATTTATTAAAAAATGTTTAAGTTTGACCTAGTTTTAACCTAATTATTTAATGATAAATTTATTTACAAAATAATTAATAATTAAATATGGTAAAAGAAAAAGAAAAAAAGAATAAAAACATTAAAACCCTAATTTCTACATTTTTTAGTTTATTCAAAAAAATATTAAAATTAAACCTAAAATTAGAACTAAATTAATTATTACATTTATTTACAAAAACTATTAAATAAAATATATTTTTATTTTTTTGTCTTTTCTGATTTTTTTGTTATTTTTTGTGTTATAAAATTATTTTTATGGAATTAAATAAAATAATTAATCAAAAGAAGAAAAAAAAAGGAATTAAAAAAAGGAAGAAAAATGCAAACCATAGGGGGTTTTCTGGCCCAGTAGGAGGTGTATGCGCAGTAATTTGGCCCATTTAGAGGAGGCCCTTTTGACTTTTCTGGGTTGCATATGGATGTGTTGACTGATGCGTATGGTGGACTCCAGATCATGGCCATTGGATTGATGTTGTGGGACGCGTGGCCAGCTTGAGCATAGGGTGCATGGTGGACTTCTGAAGGGAACGCTGCATGGAAATATAGAAAGCAAAATAACATTGAGAAGGGAGGGGACCTGGGAATCGAACCCAGGTCCCAGTACCTATTGTCCACGTCGCCCACCAACTGAACTAGCGCGTTTGGTTGTAATATTAGTGGAACCTGATTCATAAGAGAGAGAACAAGTGTTATTGGTGTAAAACGAGAATTAAGCGCGAATGTTTGAATAGTCCAGTCCGGTTGAGACACCTCAGCGTCTTCTCCACCATGCCTTTGCTTTTGCCTAAAAAAATACATCAAATAGCGGGGGTTTTAAACCCCCACTAACTCAAACCTGGAAAATAATGAATAGCTCATACGCAAATATAAATTGGGCGCGACTAGTGAGTTTGGTTCGTTTTGAGGTCCTGAGTCCAATGGCATAGGTCTTATGGTTCAATTTTTCCATATGAATGAAGCCCTCTTTTTAAGCTTCTGAAACCCTAATGCGTGTTCATGGTAATTTTGCATACAGGCGTCCAAAACTCAATTGAATGGTACCAATGGCTTTAGAAACATCATGTTAGTATAAATCACATATTAAAAGTCACGAATAACATATGAAAATGCAAACAAGATTATCAAAATTTTACAGAAAAGTTAGACTTCTATCTACCAATTCTTTGCGTTTGGAGAGTTGATTTTGATTGGAGTAGCTTCCTGGATGCCTTGGCAAGCTATTGGGACGGTTATTTTGCTTTGGAACAAGCTCTAAGTGCGTTTTCAGTTTTGAACTTTTTTTGACAAAAAATGCAAAGTTTGTATTTGCTTTTGAGCGCAGCCTCCAAGTTTTGAGCATTAGGTTTAGGTTTATACTTATGTGAGGAATGGATTAGGGTAGAAATTTCAACCAAAAACCTTTGCATTCAATGCTTTTGAGATTTGATTTCCATGGATCTTTTTCAATCTTTTCCATGCCCTTTTGATATCAATCATGGCCAAATCTTTCCAAATTGAGTGTGCACGAAATCTTGGAGTTATGATAGACCTATTAGTTGCATAAAAAGATTTAAAATGCATGCTTGAGTATTTTTGTCATATTTTATTTAATTAAATGAATTAATGGTGATAAAAATTCAAATAAATAATAAAAAATGATGAAATAAATCCCCTTTGGGTCAAATGGTCGTGCATAGCTCTTGGATGATGATTCTTGGAAGAAAATGTGGCCCATTAGCAATTTTGAGGCATTTGAAGCAAAGTTGACTTTTCAAAATTCCCAAAAGTTTCCCAACTTCCACAAGGCATATCTTGCTCCATTTTTAAGCTTTGATCATGTTCTTGGACATTTTGGAACGGTATGGAAGTCCTCTAACCAATTCCTTTGGTCCCATGTAATTTTGATTTACCAATCTCAAGTTATGGTCTTTGACTTAAAGTGCCTTTTTGTTGACTTTTGAAAATGACCTATAATGTTGAGATTGATAACTTTTTGTGAGAGCATTACTTGGACTTGAAGTGTGAAGAGGAGTTGTAGGAAATGTCATTCTCTTCAAAATGAGCTTTGGATGGAATTTTTCTGATAAACCATGTGGAAGTTATGCCTTGGTCAAGTTACAGTTGACTTTTTCAACTGTCCAAATATGGAAACTTTTGCATCTTGAGACTTTTTGAGCCATACCTTGAAAATCATGATCAAGAATTGATCAAATGATGTTTGTGGCTTCAAAATAAGATGTTGACCAAAAATTTGAACTTTTGACTGTCAAATGACCATTTTGCCCCTGTAGTTGACTGTTGAGCAATTAGGGTTTTTGACTGTGCAATTTTGTGTTGTGAGTCTTGAAACTTGACATGAGGATACTTGACAATGTTTGTAGGCATGTGGGACTTGTTTGGACCCTTGAAAACTTCAACTTCTTTGCCAGAACCAAAACCCTAGTTTTTGACTGTTAGGAGGCCAATGGACTGTGCACCCTTGGGAGATTTTGAAGCATGCTCTGTGCAAATCTTGAAGAATATGGGAGGGAAAATTTTGGGGTACAACAATGAGTCTGTGCAAAACTGCATCTGGAATTGAGAAGGTACCTGTGTAGGGTTGCTTCAACGATGAGTCCGTGTAAAACTGCATCTGGAAAGGAGGAACCTGTGTAGGATTGCTTCAATGATGAGTCCGTGTAAAACTGCATCTGGAATTGAGAAGGAACCAGTGTAGGGTTGCCTCATGATGAGTCCGTGTAAAACTGCATCTGGAATTGAGAAGGAACCTGTGTAGGGTTGCTTCAATGATGAGTCCGTGTAAAACTGCATCTGGAAAGGAGGAACCTGTGTAGGGTTGCTTCATGATGGTCAAGTAGATAGTTGTCCTATCTGATTTTAGGTGTTAATCTTTGACCTAAGAAAGAAAGATAGTTTTCCTGGCTTGTTACAGGGGTTAATCTTCAATCTCTTCATGTAGATAGTTTTCCTGGCTTGTTACAGGTATTAATCTATAATCAGTCGTCCACAGATACTTTTCCTGGCTTGTTACAGGTATTAATCTGGAACTTGAAAAGGTTGTTGGTAGACATCTGTTGATTGACCTTTTCCTGAAAAAGTTAAACGTTAGCTGTATGCAATGTAATGATGCATGATGTTCTCAAAAATAAATGAAATTATGTTGTATGCACTTATCATGTATGTAAATAGGATGTATGAAATGTGAAATGTTTAATGAATGTAATTTTGTCTGGAAAATAAATCCTTGACAAATGTTGGGGAGTCGTTAAATCCTGGATTGTTGTTGAAGAGTTGGTGTGTCTTCAAACTTTGCTTAGGATGTTTCCACTGGGGATTCTTGTTTTGTTGTTTGAGGAGAACTCTATTGGGGAATATTGAAAAAACTGTGGGGAGAATGTTTATTCCTGCTTGGGAAAAGAGTTCAGGAGTCTCGGTTGTCCATTGCTCTACTGGGGGGTCGAAGTTGAACTGATATCTGGTCGGGTCCAGGTTTCACAGTAACTTGTTGGGGATTGTAGAGTAGTCTACTTGGGAAAGGGAGTTGTGGTCCTTTGATTTGTAGCAGTTGGGGAGGAAAACTCAAGCTGGGGAATTCTACCATTTGTTGGGGAAATAAACATTGTTTCCAGTCTGCTTGAGAGGTGACGACTTCGTTGGGGAAAGTCTTTGAGGGTTATTGAGGTTGTCTCGGCTGGGGGAAGGTTTTCAGAGATTAAACTCTTGCTGGGGAATCATCCTACGAGAAGGATTTTTGGGAGACTTGTCATTGCCCCTAGAAGCAAATATTTGTAGCATTGCCAAAAGATGTTTGATTGTAAGTAACCCTTTGTTGAGATTGACGTTCAATGCCCCAAGTGACGGAGATGGAGGCCTGCCCCTGGTTACTCTGCACTTCTTTGAGAGATTTCCTGGAATTTTGGCTGGAGTGCCCCAGGTGTACTGGATAGTGACATGTCATGTCCCCTTGTTGATAGGAGATTTGTCAATGGAAGTGTCATCCTTCTTGAAGTGATTTTGTTCACTGAGAGAGATTTCGTTCATCGGATATTCATTGTGTGAATTTCTCCGCTGTCAAACAAATAGCCAAATGCAAACAGTGATATTCCAGTAATGCAAAGTTTATGCTTGTCTTGAAGTTTTTGAAAAATGCATTTTTAGCAAGTAAAGAATTTTGTAATTCAACTCAAGATTTTGAATAAAGCCTTACAGGAGTCAGGATATCTTCTGTAATAGTATGTTTTCGAACTAACCCATGTTTCAATTAGGACTTTTGAAGGGTTGTAACATGGTTTGGTTCACGGTTTAAGAAACAAAGGATAAAGGCTCAAAGTATATTTGTACCCACCTGCTCTTTGTGATGTTCTTCAGTCCTAAACTCAATTAATTGTACGTTTGAACTCCAATTGAGTCTGGAATGAATGTTTTGGTGAGGGTTCAGACTAGTTAAGTTTGTCGGAAGGCAACCGTCGTTGCAATATTTTTTTTCATGTTGTTGAGGATTTGTAGTGACCTCTTTCTTTTGATTTGTTATCTCGGATTTTTGCGTGGCCGTCATTGTTTTGAGATTACAGTCAGCGGGATGCCCCAGTTTTTCTTAAGTCTCCTTCGTAGGTTTTGACTTAGTGGACTTTCTTTTTTTGAGAGATAATGATTGCCTATGTGATAGGGAACCATCACCATCTTTGGATTCCATAGGAATGTTCCTTGATGTCATTTGTTGTATCACGAGATGAGAGTTTGCGGCTTAACGCGTATTTGAATTAACTGAGAGACTACCCTGCCCCAGGTTTTGATTAAAGGTTTTAATTTGTGTGAAAGAAAAGACTCCTACTTCTTTGGTTCGAAGGGGTTGACTAGGGATTATCCTCCTTATAACTCCAGTGTTTAGGATTTGAAAGAATGCTTGTACATCGTCAGCAAGGTCTGTTCAAAATCATATTGTATGAGGTTATAGCATTGTTTTCGTCATCCTCCCTCTAAAGGCTTGTAAATTTTAGCAAGAGTTGAATGTCATAAAGAGTAAAAAGCATGAAATGAGTGGATCAAATCAAGACAAACATATACAGTGCACTAATGAAACAAAGTTTGACATTAATAGATAATTGTTTGGACAATAAAAGAAATTACAATTGAAAATTCAAAATGAACAAGACGCTCTCAATGATTTGGCATAGGAGCAGTGATCACGTTTAGAGTCTCCGGAGGGTCGAACTCGATCTCCTTGGCGTCAATCAAATTTTGAATCTTGTACTTCAATGCCCAGCAATCGTTAGTGTCATGCCCGGGACTGTCAGAATGATAAGCACGCGTTTCATTAGGATTGTAGTTAGGAGAAGAAATTTTGGGGTTTGGATGAGGTCCTATCAACGTAATCAAATTCATCCTCAACAAGTATTGTAGCGCTTGAGACAGCGGCATGTTGATGTTGGTAAATTGTCTTTTGGGCTCGTCTAGCCTTCGTTGATTTCCCCTTTGTTGTTATCAGTGTGACGCAGCACCAGAGATCAGGACTTCCCTCACGTGTTGGTCACGACGACTCTCTTGACTGTACACAGCATTAGACTCTTTCTTCCCATTGTATGGCTTTTTCTGAGCATCAGAAGGTGTATCTTCTTGAATCTTTCCACTTTTGATGCTAGCTTCGACTCTTTCTCCTGTCAGGATTAGCTCGATGAACCCGGCTGAGGAGCTTCTGATCAAGTGTTTGAAGAAAGGCCCTGTCAAAGTCCCCATAAAGATGACAATCATCTCCCTGTCAGTTAGAGGGGGTTGCACCATACCATCCAGGTCTCTCCACTTTTGGGCATATCCTTTGAAGCTCTCGTTGGAACCCATGGTCATGTTCTGCAATTGCACACGAGTCGGTGCAAGATCAGCATTGTACTGATATTGTTTGTAAAAAGCAGCAGCTAAATCCTCCCAGGTGTGGATGCGAGAACTCTCCAATTGATAGAATCGTTCAAGTTGAGTCCCTACCAGGCACTCTTGGAAGAAATGGATCCAAAGCTTCGGATCAGTTGTGTATGGATGAATCTTGCGGACATAAGACTTTAAGTGCATCTTAGGGCAAGAGACTCCATCGTACAGGGAAAAGGTAGGGATTTTGAACTTTGGCGGGATGACCACTCCAGAAACCAAACCCATGTCTCCTAAATCCAAGCCAGGTATTTGTTGAATCTCCATAGCATTGAGGCGATCCTCCAACTATTTATACTTGTCATCAGTGGGAGGATATTGTTCCTCGGAGTAGTCAGCTTCGGCTTCATCAATCCCCAGATTGTTGTCTTCTTCATGACTATCCCCCATGTTGGATGGAGTTGAAAGATCTAGATCTCTTTTGACTGGTCCTCTAGGTCTTCTTCTCAAATTCAGGACACCTACTGGCTTCTTGGAATTCTTGTCTTTGATAAGGAGAGCTTTCAGATCCTCTTTCCCCTTAGCCATAGCCAGGAACATTTGTTGGAATTGAGCGTTTTGAGCTTAAAGATCTTTCACCGTTTGTTCCATATCCATCTTACTGAAATAAACAGTAGGAAGATAAGGAAGCCTGTATGGGAGAAACCTATCATGATATGATGCATGACATATGGATGCATGTTTTCAAGGATCTCGCAGGGTAAATACAAGAAAATGTTAGAAGTTGAACTTCGATCAACAGCTTTGTTTGGAGAACTCCGTATCAGTGGATGTCTTTCCACGATATTTAAGCTCACCATATCAAGTGGGTCATAGCCCTTGACTTAAGTTGTTGTACTTGATCTTTGATGGAGTTTGTTTAGAGGAAAATAAATCCTTTTGCCCCTTGATAGACGTCTGGTTCAATGTGACCATGCATCAAAGACCCTCGAGATCCTTGAGATGATTATTGAAAATGCTATGGTATGATGTTATATACAGATATGCGAGGTAAGAAATTTTACAAATAATCATATTCACACAAAGTAGACAAGTCCTTAGGTTTAGGCTTGCATGGAGTTTGTAGGTAAGCACCCTCTTGAAGTTTAGTTGGCTCAACCTGTCTTAGTTAATAGTAACCGGGTTCTAAGGGATCTCAATATCACCGATCTTTCCCCCAAGTTTCGTTTAATAAGAGATTGACTCGCAACCAAACAAAACTCAAGAGTCAAACCTCAATGAGTGTAGCATCGAGTATCTACCAACTTCGGACTTCACCAAAGCCGGTCATCTCACTACATCCGAATGGCCGAGTTGGTCAAGCAAGGTTCTAAGGCCAGTTGATGCTTTACGAAACCACGCGGCGGCCCCGTACTCTCCTTGACTGACTCAAGGGTTACCGGTACCAACCAAAGTGCCACATCAATGTAGCTACTGCTTCAACCATGTCGGTATACCCCGCACAGTTCCCTCACAGTTTATTACTACTTACCTAAAAGGTCTCCCCAAATCCGGGTGTAGGATTTAAAACAAACCCAAAAAAGGAACCAAAATGTAAAGCAAACAAATAAAATAATGTAAGCAAGTAAATGTGATCTCACCCTAAGGTAACCCCACTTTTAGAAATCTCCCCAGCAGAGTCGCCAGTTCTATGATACGGTGGGAGAACTGACTTGAGGTTTTTGCGTTTTGTGTTTGCAAATGTTGCGATTTAGCAAGAGTCGCCACCGAATTTTCTTTTATCCAAATAGGAAAGGTGAAAAAGCACAGGAAAGACCTTTAGAGATGTTTTATTGAGTTCGGGGGGTAGATTATGAAAAAGGGAGGTATTAGCACCCTTTTCATCCATGGTTTTCCATGGGATCTTAGTTACTCGCTAGATCACTTATTTTTGTTTGAAGAAATATGCTTTGTGTGGTTTTTTGAAAGTATTTTGAAAAGGCGCCATCGTTTATGCAAACTCTTGAAATAATTCTCGTTCGTAAGAATGTATACAAAGGTGTTGAGCTTTTGAAAATATTTTCAATGTTTGGAAAATGTTTTGAAGGTGTTTTTAAAAGTGTATGTGATTGTTTTTTGAAGATAACAAGGATGTTTGTTTTGAAATTGAGCAAGTAACTAAAAATAATCTACCTACTCAAAAGGTCTTAGATATGCTTTTCCTCCGCCTTTAGATGTTGCTATCTTACCATTTATTTGGTAAGAAGCCCCGTCGTTGGATGTGAAGGGACGGGCATTGGGTCATCGTATGACCATGATAGCAATGTAGTGAGATGACTTAGCACTTTTTTTAGGGACTAAGATCATTTTGAAAGGCAACTTTGATAGCGTCACCGAGAGACTATGATCTTTGTATTTTCGATTTATTTGTGCTAAGACATCCCACATGCATAACATGGCCATTTTTGTAAGGCAACAAGTGGAATTACCCAAAGGGTGTAAATGTGCAAGTGTGTTTGATTGCATGTATTTATCTTTGATTTTTGGTGGTCTACTTGTTGGTTTTATCTTGTCATACACACCCTAATTACTAACAATATATGAAAGCAATAAAAATACGGAAGATAAAGATTCTACGCTATTACAGTCATTAGGGGTATGGGGTGTACAAATTTCCAATGGGGACTGCAAATTAAATCCTATTTTACTATTACAACCATATTGAATGGATGAGAATGTACAAGAAATGTAAAATTTGGTTGTGTTTAAGCAAAGAAACAAGTTTGTTTAAGGAAATATTTTTTGTCTTTTTTAAAAGAAAATTGAACATGTGAATATGAAATATTTTTGGTGTTTTCTGGTTAATAAAAAAATATAGATGATGACAAAAATAATAAAAGAGAAAGGAAACAAAATCAGCGCCAATGCTGAAAATTGAAGAGGTCAGAAGTTCTGACTCTGGCTTGCTGCATAACAGAAACAACGTTAGTGGAAATAGGGAAGGTTAGAAGTGTTGGATCTTATGAGAACTCAGAAGTTTCCAGAAGTTCTGATACAACTGTCAGAATTTTGCTTCTCTTCATTCCAGTCAGAACATCTGCATCTTAATCATTTCTTACAGAACAGAAGTTGCATACATAACAGTTATGACAAATTTCATGAAATATCAGAAGCACAAATCAGAAGCAACATGTATTTGCTAATCCTAATTCTGAGTCCTAATTTCTTTATGAAACTTTGAACAGGGATTTCTTCTACTTAGGCAGGTAGATGCATGAATTTCATAATATGTACATCATCGGGAATCAAAATATCTACATTGTGTTAAATATGCAAAATCTGACAATGCTTAATCAGTATGATGAGAGTCAGCAGGAAACTTACCTTGCAACTGGGAAATATTCTGTGAACTGGAGATTGGTTTTGAACTCTGGTGATGTTCTGAGCAGCTTCTTCATGTACTCAGCAGGATGGAAGTTTTCAATTTCTGGAACAGCCAAGGGATGATATACTGGCCTTTTTTGAGATGGAGGTGGATGGTTTTAATCAAGAACACTTGAGAACGAATGGAGTTTGAACACAAGGAATAAAAAGTTAAGGTTTTGGTAGTTTGTTTTTATAGTTTTCTAGGTTCTTGGAATTTTTGCAGTGGTTAAAATCTTTCTTTCTCAATTTTCTCAACTCTTTCAGAAATTTTTCTGGACTCGGATCTGGACCTTGGACCTTTTTTCAGTGGCCAATGGTGTTCTATTTATAGGTAAAGGTTTTGTAATTTGGAGGTGTCAAGTGGCTCCAACATCATGTGCCAGAAGCTGACTTACTCTTAAGCTTTAAACAAGCATGACTCAATGTATCAAGTGGGATAGTTAGCAGCATCTAAGTTGGGTTTGTCAGTGTGAATTAAGGAAAAGTAGAAACAGCTCCTGGGCCTAGCATGCTTTTGCACAAAAGTTTATCTTCCCAATACAGTAGGGGTACACGTGGGGAAAATCCCTTGGGTGAAGACTCAGAGGCGGTTTGTGAGCATTAAATGAGTTCCCATGTGAAACTTTGCATCCTTGCTAAACTCTGGATTAGAAGTTTTGCTGCAGCGTAGCATCCAATCTTTTGATCCTTGTATCTTCTGGCTTCAGCATGTTCTGAAGGATCCTTCAGACTTTCCAGTAAGCTTGCAGCGCGCTTTATAATCTTCTTTGATTTACCTTGGCAAACTCTGACTGAACCTTTGTGAATATTGGCCCAGAAGTTATGACCAAACTTCGTCTTAAGAATATCCAGAATTTGCTGAGTGGGGACACTGGCTTAAAAGTTCTGAAATTGTCATATTTCTTAAACACTTAGAAAATTTGAGTATTTAGAATTTCATTTTTCCAAGGTAAAATTTGACTTTTGAAATTCTTGACGAAATAAACTTCATATTCCAACATGTCTTGATGAAATATGATTTTTGAGATTTGCTTTTGATTCAAAAGTCAAAGTTAGACTTATCAGTGTGCAAATGACCATTTTTCCCTTGTGAATGGTTTGCTTGGAAAAATTGATAATTCAAGACTTGGAATTAGATGAAAGAAAACTTGAGGATCCAGGGTGGTTCCTTGATAAATGAGAGGGAAAATTTTGGGGTGCAACAGTGTGTATTGGGGCAGCATGACGAATCTGGCCAAAAAGAGAACGCTATTTATTACCTGAGCAAAAAGTTTACCGACTGTGAAACCAGATATTCACTGCTCGAGAAAACTTGTTGCGCTCTGGCATGGGCTGCTCGCCGGCTAAGACAGTATATGCTGACCCATACTACCTTGTTAATATCTAAAATGGATCCGATAAAATACATCTTCGAGAAGCCTGCTCTTTCTGGGAGAATAGCGAGATGGCAGATAATCCTGACAGAATATGACATACAGTATACTACCCAGAAAGCAATAAAGGGTAGTGTATTAGCCGATCATCTTGCTCACCAAGCTGTAGAAGACTACCAGTCCATGAAATTCGAATTTCTGGATGAAGACATCATGACGTTAGACAAATGTAAAGAATTTAGGCCATATGACGGACCTGAACAAGGATCGTGATGGACCATGTTCTTTGATGGAGCATCCAATGCACTTGGAAATGGTATCGGTGTTGTACTCATATCTCCTGAAGGGTGTCATACTCCTTTTACCGCAAGACTCTGCTTCAATTGTACAAACAACATCACAGAATACGAAGCATGCATCTTTGGTCTCAGAGCTGCCATAGACTTGGGGATCAAATCCTTGAATGTATTTGGAGATTCAGCTTTGGTCATCAGTCAGATCAAAGGGGAATGGGACACCAAACACCCTAACCTTATCCCTTACAAAGAACATGTTTTGACATTTCTACCACATTTTGAGAAGATTACCTTCGAGCATTTCCCGCAAGAAGAAAATCGGCTAGCAGATGCACTAGCCACAATGTCATCTATGTTTAAACTTAATTGGGATAACGAGGCTCCCCAGATCACCATTGAATGAATGGTTGAACCAGCACACTGTCACGAGATTAATACTGAAGAAGTAGTGGACCAGCCTTGGTTTCACGGAGTCAAGAGGTATCTCGAGGCTCAAGAATATCCAGAAGGAGCTTCAGTAAATGATAAGAAGTTCTTAAGAAGATTCTCTGCTAAGTTCTTCCTTAGTAACGGCATCCTGTATAAACGTAATCATGACTCTGTGTTACTTTGGTGTGTAGATAAGGTTGAAGCTGAAAGGATCATGGCTGAATTGCATGAAGGCACTTTTGGCACCCACTCCAGTGGGCATAAGATGGCAAAGAAAATCCTATGGGCAGGCTATTAGTGGTCTACCATGGAAGCAGATTGTTATCAACACTCTCGAACCTGCCATAAGTGTCAGATTTATGCTGACAAGGTGCACGTACCTCCGGTTCCTTTGAATGTCTTGACGGCTCCTTGGCCATTTTCTATGTGGGGGATTGATATGATTGAGGAAATCAATCCAACAGCCTCCAATGGACCGGCTTCATCCTAGTGGCCATTGACTATTTTACAAAGTGGGTTGAAGCAGCCTCCTTCGCCTCTGTTACCAAGAATGTTGTTTCCCGTTTCATCAAGCAAAATCTCATTTGCCAGTACGGTATCCCGTAAAGGATCATCACTGACAATGGTACAAATATCAACAACACTATGATCACCGCCTTGTGCGAGCAATTCAAGATTCAGCATCACAATTCTTCTCCTTACCGGCCAAAGATGAATGGTGTTGTCGAAGCTACAAATAAGAACATTAAAAAGATCATACAGAAGATGACAGTCACATACAAAGACTGGCATGAGATGTTACCATTCATTCTCCACGGATATTGTATCACACCTCGCACGTCAACCGGGGCAACACCTTATTCTCTGGTTTACGGCATGGAGGTTGTCTTGCCTATCGAGGTCCAGATCCCCTCTCTGAGGATTATGAAGGATGTCGAGTTGAACAAAGACGATTGGATCCAGACTCAACTTGATCAACTGAACTTGATTGATGAGAAGAGACTTACTGATGTTTTCCATGGTCAAATGTATCAAAAACGGATGATCAAGGCTTTCAACAAGAAAGTCAGACGCCAAGTGTATCAAGTTGGGGACCTAGTGATCAAACGCATCATATTGCCACAAGGTGATCCCAGAGGCAAATAGACTCCTACCTATGAAGGACAGTTTGTAATCAAAAACATATTCTTTGGTGGAGCAATTATCTTAACCACCATGGATGGCAACG
This sequence comes from Vicia faba, assembly GCA_948472305.1. Classification (NCBI taxonomy): domain Eukaryota; kingdom Viridiplantae; phylum Streptophyta; class Magnoliopsida; order Fabales; family Fabaceae; genus Vicia; species Vicia faba. Next base: position 191,928,769 of record OX451739.1, on the reverse strand, counting down.
ACCTTCCGCACCATGCGAACGCAGACATAGTCAAAAGATATTATGCATAAGAGACCCGCTAGGTTGACACACCTAGGCAAAACAAGGGCATCCCGGCGAACCTAAAAGGTTCGGGAAAAAAATAGGGATAAAACAAAAAAAATCTATACACCTGGCAAGTTGAAAACCTGAAAGGGCGACTTGGGAAAAAAAAGGGTTTCCCTGTGGACTGAAAACCCGAAAGGCCTGTCCAGGCAAAAGTTTGGGAATTGAAGCGTATGATTATGTCCCGTTGGATCACCTTACAAACAACCTGCAAACTCAGAGGTTATGATCAATTCAATCATCTTCTTACAAGGCAACAAATAGAAAAGATGCTCAGAGATACGAAGGCTATAGAAGAACGGGAACCCCATGGGATTATTACACATAGCTATCTTTTCTTTATATTAAAATTTTCATTTTTTACAACGGCAGTCTCCTACTAGAATGTTTGTCTCATTGTACAAAAATACTTACTCAAAGTCAATACAAAGATATCCCTTTGAAAGTGCAAAAATTGTCTGTTTTTTATTTACGCTTGTGTTTTGTGTACAAAAACATCCAATGATTCATTGTTGAACATATGAATTTGAACATAATTACTGTTTACAAATAAACAAAATGAAAAAGGCAATTACTGATAGGTTGAAGGGATATGGAAATACCTCTAGGATATTCCATAATTATTCCCCTACAGTATGTCATTTAATCCCCAGCGGAACAAAGCTTCCAATTATCAATCCCCGGTAGAAATCATCCAATTTCTCCAAACAAATTTTTTTTAAGCAATACATGGCATTTCCCTTACAACAGAATTTATTTCTCTAAACGGAAATTCATCAAAACTTCGACTTCAAGACGTGAAGACTTACATATCCTCAGTAGCAGTTAGGGATTTATTTTCCCCAACCCAACAGCAGTGCAGTAAATTAGCTCACATACGCATACATTGCATCCATATATATCATAAACATTGATAAAGCGAATGCATTATATCATACATGCAACATGACCTTGCATTTTAGCTAACATTTTACCCTTTTCAAGATAAGATTAATAGCTACCATTAACAGTGTTCAAAGTTGTCAGATACAGTTCAGATATGCTCACAGATGTCATTCTGATACTCATTCAGATTCAACTTTCAGATACATTTCAGATACGCTCCAGATACGGACACCATTCTAATACTCATTCAGATTCAACTTTCAGATACAGTACAGATACGCTCCAGACACGGATGCCATTCTGATGCTCATTTAGATTCAATTTTCAGATTCAGTTCAGATACGCTTCAGACGCAGATGTCATTCTGATACTCATTCAGATTCAATTTTCAGATACAGTTCAGATACGCTCCAGACACGGATGCCATGTTGATACTCATTCAGAGCCAACTTTTGAATACAGTTCAGATACACCCCAGACACAGACGCCATTCTGATATTCATTCTTTCAACTTACAAATTACAATTCAACAATCATTCTTGGATGGCATCTACAAGCACATATCCAACAAGATTCTATCACCTCTCTAAATGGAATCTTGAAGCCCATTCCCTCAACCTTCACATCATCGAGTGCAAATTTCTAGGCACTCTAGTGTCCAATCATCTTCCACCTTCGAGTCCCGAATGGAAAAACTCGACAATCTAACTCTTCAGGTTTAAGAAGATTGAACAGGGTCAGCTGTTGTACCCCAAATTTTCCCTCTCACTTATCAATAATTTTTTCACAAGATCTCCTTGGGCTCAAGACTGCACTAGGGTTTGATCAGCTCAAGACACCTCCTTATGCACTGAAGAGCAAAATTAAGGTTTGAGTTTGCACAAGGATTTTTGGACTATAAATTCTTCATATGACTTTCAAGGATCATTATGGACCCCCAAGATTACTCATGTCAAGTTTCAAGCTTTGGATCACACTTTTGATCAGTCAATTGAACAGTTGACCTAAAAATCAGCTGTATTGGGGAAAAAGTCAATCATAGCCAATTTACAATAAAACTTCATAATTTTTTATCCATATCAACATTTTAGACCCATATGTATCATTTGATCAAGTTTGGACCACAATTCCTCAATAAATTTGATCAAATCTCCAAAAGGGCAAAATGGTCAAAATTAGGGTTTTAACTGAGAAAGGGCAATTTTTTATTTTTGACCTAGAAAATGATCAATTGGTTTAAGTCATGATCTCAAGAATCCAATTACATCATTTTTAACTAGTGACATGATTCAAAACGTTGCAAGTCCATTTGATTGACATATGAATTTTACAATCAACTGATCAAAAGTCAACTGTATACTGAAAAGTCAAACTTTGACTTTTTGGTCAAATTCAAGTGCCAAATATTACAATTCATCAAAACATGTCAAAATAGGAAACTTATTCATCAAGAAATCAAGATTTCAATTTGAAAAGTCAAAATTTCTAAACTTAGAAATTTTTTTAAGTGTCAAAATTTTCTTATTTTTTCATAACTTTAAGCCAAATTTTCACCATGATACAAGATGATTCAAAGGAAACTTCCAACATGAAAGTTGTAGATCTCCATGAAATCTACAACTTTTATTCACACAACTTCTCCTAAAAATGCTTGGATCTCAAGTTATAATTTTGTGAATACATGCTCATGAACTAAAAATGACTTTGTGAAATTTTGCCCTAGTTAGGCAGATTTTTTACCTAACTTCATGGAAATTTTTCACATAGTTCCAAGGGGAATATTAAAAATAAATTCAAATATGAGTTGTAGAGCATATTTCAAGCTTTCCAAAATATCCAAGAACTCATTGAGATCATTCTTGAGTAGGGAGAATCGAAGAGATGAAGTTGGTGTTTTGTCACTTAAATTATAGGTCATTTTCATGATGAACACAAATGAAAATCAATGTTAGGCTGCATAATATTTGCTTTGCAGGCCTCAAACTTGTTTGTCACTCCATAATTAATGTATTACACAAACCTTTGAGCTATAATCCAAGTGATTTAAGCTTTATCCAATTCACATTGCCATTTTGGGAAGAAAGCTAACAATACCATTCTTGTAAAGCAAGCTTTTTGCATAAAGTCCACTCTTGAGCCTCTAACTTGTTCCCTTTGATCACACTTTATCTACAAAGTAAGAAACAAGTTTGTTTAAAGCTTAACCACTCTATTTTAGCAAGTACGCAAGCATTGAAACTTGTTTTCTCAAAAAATCACATGTTTAGCTTAACGATGCAAATTCAAATTCTGAGTTGTTACAAGCCTCAAAACCTCTTACCTATAAATACATACACTATTTGCAAGATGAGACATGAGATTGAAGACCCTGAAACTCATTCTAACTCCCTCTAGCCAGAAATTGTCTCAAAACACCATTGTTGTGCAAGTTCTGTCTTTACATACCAAACTCACATTTCCCTTGTGTGTTTCTTGGCCTTTTAGTTTTTAAAGCTTCCCTGCATCAAGAGTAACTCATCCTTGTACCTGTTTCATTTCTGTAACACCATTTTCCCTGTCTTCCATAACCAAAAATAGAGCATCACAGTTGGACTTCTCCAGACTATTCCAGCCATCCTCAGCTCAAGCCAGCCATTGCATTAGCTTCCTAGAGGTCCAAGGAAGCTAACTTGATCATCAGCACTGCCTGAAACAAGCTCATTTGCATTTCACAATTTCCAGTTTTGAGGTATTTTTCTTGAACTTCTATCTCATTACTTAGGCATTGTTAGGTTTGCATTTGTGAAGATAAAATGTAGACCTCATTGCCACGAAGCTGTACATGTCCATAGTTTGTATTTATATGGCCTGAGCTTAGAGAATTTTAGAGTTGAAGTTTCTGAAATTTTTAGGGTTTAAATTAGGGCCAGAGAAATTCTCATTTATCTTTGACTTTCATCCTTAGTTATTTACATGGTTAGATTCGTGAGGAAGAATGCAACAACTTTCATTTTGTCACTTTCCATTTTTGTTGAGAAATGAAGAAGTTACAGGTATACCGGCTGGAGGTTGAAGATGAAGTCATCAGGACTTGATTTGCCTTACATATTTATGGTTTTGTTTATATAAATGGATGTAATCCACCCCAGTGGTAAAGCGCGCGCCTGTTTACCCCATGGTCCTGGGTTCAAGCCCCAGCGTGACCATTTTTACATTTTTCATATTTTTGACTTTCTAACATGTTTTTTGAAGGCGTTGGACACTTTGGGTCTGGCATTATTTTTTTATTTGCTGACTAACTCCCTGTTTACTTGTGGCACCCCCTGGCCCATTTTATTTTTTTTTATTTTTTTTTCTTTTAAATATATTTTCTAAAATACAAAAAAAAAATCATAAAAAGTATAAAAATAATAGATTTATATTTTGACATAATTTAAATATTTTTTCCACATAAAAAATCATTTTTATTCATTATACTTTATTTATCTTTACTAATTATCTTGTGAATTAAATTAAAAACTAGGTTATTATTTATTTAAATACATTTATTTTAATATAAGAAAAGGCCAAAAATATCTCACAACACCATATCTGTTATTTTCATGACAAAAATACAAAAAATATTTTTTTTCTATCATTTCTTTCAATTTGCATTTGTACTATATATATATATATATATATATATATATATATATATATATATATATATATATATATATATATATATATATATATATATATATATATATATATATATATATATATATATATATATATATATATATATATATATATATATATATATATATATATATATATATATATATATATATATATCTTCAATTATTTGTACAATATTCAATTTGGTTGTAATAGATTAATTAGGTTTATATTATTGCAATCCCCATTCATAAATTGTATACCCCCTCCCACAAATGTTGTAATAGCGTAGTAACTTTAAATTTCGCAAGTTATCGCTTATACATAACATGCTAGTAATTAGGGTTTGTATGGAAAGAATAAAATCAATCAAGTAGAAAACCCTAACTCAAGACAAAAAACAGGCATGAAAACAACACACTTGCACACAAGCACCCCTAGGGTAAAATCCACTTGGTTGCCTTATACAAAATGACCATATTACGCATGTAAGGTATCTTAGTAAAAACAAACAAATACAAGATCATAGTCCCTCGATGACGCTATCTAAAGTTGCCTCACAAATGATCTTAGTCCCTCAAAAAGAATGCTAAGATACCTTGCAACATTGCTAATCATGGCTATACGATGACCCACGCCCGTCCCGCTTACATCCAAAGATAGGGTTGCTTACCAAATCAATGGTAAGACTACAATGTCAAAGGAAGAGAAAATGAACAAGAAAGACATTTGAGTAGGTAGATTGCTCCTAATTACTTGCTCTATTTCAAACAAAACATCCTTGCTATTTTTAAAACAAACACCTACACATTTCAAAACATCTTACAAAATTGAAAACATTTTCAAAAGATCAACATCTTTGTATACATTCTTACGAATGAGAATCATTACAAAGATTGCCTAAACAATGGCCTCTTTTACAAAAAACTTTCAAAAACCACACAAAGCATAATTTCAAACAAAAGCAAGTGATCTAGCAAGTAACTAAGAGCCCATGGAAAACCATGGATGAAAAGGGTGATAATACCTTCCCTTTTCATAATCTACCCCCCGAACTCAAGAAACAATCTCAAAGGTCTTTCCTGTGCTTTTTCACCTTTCCTTTTTGGATAAAAGAAAAGTCGATGGCGACTCTTGCTAACCGCAACATTTGCAATAAAACGCAAAACCCTCAAGTCATTTCTCCCACCATATCACAATATGCAATTATGACTCTGTTTCAAACTGTTTATGTCCTTTGTACCTGTTGGAAGGAATAACTGTCGGGACTGTAACTTGGTCTTTTTAGACTTTGCCCCTGTTTCTTAGAGTCATTAGTAACTGTCTTTCTATTTTTTATGCAAATATTTGTAAACAGTAATCTTATTCAAATGCATATATCAAGAATAAGTCATTGGACGTTTTTGCAAAACAAAACAGAAAAAGGAAGACAAACATTTTTGTACTTTCAAAGAAATGATTTGTATTGATTTCTGAAGTTTTTCCTATAATAGGCGTTTTGTACAAAGAGGCTGACATCCTAGTAGGATAACGCCACCGTGAGAGTGAAAACTATACAAAGAAGTGTACAGAGGAAAGAAAACAGCTATGTGCAATAATCCCCTTGGGTTTCAATTCTGCTATTTCCCCTATGTCTTCGAGTGTCTCATCACTTTGCTGCTTGTCCGAAGTTGATTGGATTGGTCGGTACCGTTTGAGCTTGATAGTTGATACTGGAGTCTGATTGCAAGGTGATCTAATGGAACATAGTGATACGCTTCAAATCCCTAATTTTTTCCTGGACCGCCCTTTCGGGTTTTCAGTCCACCGAGATACCCCTATTTGCCAAAGCCGCCTTTTCAGGTTTTCGACTTGCCAGGTGTACATATTTTTTTGTTTTTTATCCCTAATTTTTGCCCGAACCCTTTTGGTTCGCTGTGATGCCCTTATTTTTGCCTAGGCCAGTCAACCTAGCGGGTCTTTGTTCATGCGTAGTATCTTTTCACTATGTCCGCATTAACAGGGTGAGGAAGGTCGTCACCATCCATGGTTGTCAAAATCATGGCTCCACCTGAAAATATGATTTTGATCACAAATGGCCCTTCGTATGTGGGAGTCCATTTTCCCCTGAGACCACCTTGTGGAAGTATGATGCGGTTGATTACTAGATCACCCACTTGATACACTTAACGTTTGACCTTCTTGTTGAAAGCCTTGATCATCCGTTTTTGATACATTTGACCATGACAGACAGCAGTAAGCTTTTTCTCATCAATCAGATTTAGTTGATCAAGTCGAGTCGGGATCCAATCGTCTTTGTTCAAGCCTGTATCCTTCATGATCCTCAGAGAAGGGATCTGTACCTCAATGGGCAGGACAGCCTCCATACCATATACCAGAGAATAAGGCGTTGCCCCTGTTGACGTGCGTGCTGAGGTGCGTTAGCCATAAAGAGCAAATGGAAACATATCATGCCAGTCTTTGTAGGTCACCGTCATCTTCTGTACAATTTTCTTAATATTCTTGTTAGCAGCATCCACAGTGCCATTCATCTTCGGCCGGTAAGGGGAAGAATTATGATGCTGGATCTTGAATTGCTTACAGAGTTCAGTGATCATTGTATTGTTGAGATTTGTACCATTTTCTGTGATGATTCTCTCTGGCACACCATACCGACAAATCAGGTTGTGCCTGATAAATCACGCCACAACATTCTTGGTAACAGAAGCAAAAGAGGCAGCCTCAACCCACTTCGTGAAGTAATCAATGGCCACTAGGATGAAGCGATGTCTATTGGAAGCGGTAGGTATAATCTCTCCAATCATGTCAATGCCCCACATTGAAAAAGGCCATGGAGTCGTCAAGACATTCAAAAGAACCGGAGGTACATACACCTTATCAGCATAGATCTGGAATTTGTGACAAGTTCGAGAATGCTGATAACAGTCTTCTTCTATAGTGGACCAGTAGTATCCTGCCTGTAGGATCTTTTTATCCATGGTGTGTCCACTAGAGTGGGTGCCGAAGGTACCTTCGTGTCATTCTGTCATAATCCTCTCTGCTTCATTTTTATCTATGCACCGGATTAAAGTAGAGTCATGGTTGCGTTTATTGAGGATTTCATTACTCAGGAAGAACTTTGCAGCGAACCTCCTCAGGAACATCTTATCATTGACAGATGCCCCCTTGGGATACTCTTGAGCCTCGAGATACCTCTTCACTTCATAGAACCAAGGTTTGTCGGCTACCTCTTCAACGTCAATCTCGTAGCAATATTTCGGTTCATCCAACCTTTCAATAGTGATTCGAGGGGCCTCGTTATCCCACCTTACCTTGAACATAGATGACATGTTAGCTAGCGCGTCCGCTAACTGATTCTCTTCTCTTGGGAAGTGTTCAAAGGTGACCTCTTCAAAGTGTGGGAGCAGCGTCAACACATGTTCTTTGTAAGGGATGAGGTTCGGGTGCTTCGTGTCCCACTCGCCTTTGATTTGACTTATTACCAAGGTTGAATCCCCGAAAACACTCAAGGACTTGATCCTCAGGTCAATAGTAGCTTTTAGACCCATGATACATGCTTCATACTCTGCCATATTATTGGTATAATTGAAGCATAATCTGGAAGTAAAAGGAGTATGACAGCCTTAAGGCGATATGATTACAACACCAATGCCACTACCAAGTGCGTTCGAGGCTCCATCAAAAACCATAGTCCATCGGGATCCTTCCTCAGGTCCTTCATCTGGTCCAAGTTCTTCACAGTCAGTCACTGACATAATATTCTCATCTGAGAACTCAAAATTCATGGACTGGTAGTCATTCACACCTTGATGAGCCAAATGATCATCTAGTACATTTCCCTTGATTGCTTTCTGGGTTGTGTATTGGATATCATATTCGGTCAAGAGCATTTGTCATCTTTCTATTCTTCTGGAGAGTGTGAGCTTCTCGAAGATGTACTAGATCGGATTCATCTTAGATATCAGCAAGGTAGTGTGGGTCAACATATACTGTCTCAGTCGGCGAGCATCCCATGCCAAAGTGCAGCAAGTTTTCTCGAGCAGTGAGTTCCTTGTTTCACAGTCGTAAACTTTTTACTAAGGTAGTATATTGCATGCTCTTTTCGACCAAACTCGTCATGCTGCCCCAGCACACACCCCATTGAATTATCTAACACTATTAAGTACATTATCAAAGGTCTTCCTTCAATCAGAGGCATTAGAATTGGAGGCTCTTGAAGGTATTCTTTTATTTTTTCGAAGGCAGTCTGGCATTCGTCATTCCACTTTACCACTTGATCCTTCTTCAGGAGTTTGAAGATTGGCTCACAAGTAGCAATTAAATAGGAAATGAACCTGGAAATGTAATTTAGGCGTCCTAAGAAGCCTTTGACCTCCTTCTCAGTGCGAGGAGCCGGCATCTCTTGTATAGCCTTCACTTTTGCAGGGTCTACCTGAATTCCCTTGTCACTGACAATGAAACCCAGGAGCTTACCAGACCTTACCCCGAAGGTGCACTTGTTCGGATTCAACCTCAGCTTGTACGTCTTCAACCTGTAAAACAGCTTTTGTAGATGATCAAGGTGTTCTTCCTCTGTTTGAGACCTGGCTATCATGTCATCAACATAGACCTCTATTTCATGGTGAATTATGTCATGGAACGAAGCTACCATGGCTCGCTTATAGGTTGCTCCAGCATTCTTCAACCCAAACGGCATCACTTTGTAGCAGAAAGTACCCTATTGTGTGATAAAGGTTGTCTTCTCCATGTATTCAGGTGCCGTCTTGATCTGATTGTAACCAGAGAAACCATCCATGAAGGAAAAGACCTTGTGTTGTACAGTGTTATCAACCAGAATATCAATGTGGGGAAGAGGAAAGTCATCCTTAGGGCTTGCCCTGTTCAAAACTCGGTAATCTACACATATTCGTACCTTGTTGTCCTTTTTAGGCACCGGGACCATGTTAGCAACCCATTGGGGATAAGAGGTGACAGCTAAGAATCTGGCGTTGAATTGTTTCATAACCTCTACTTTGATCTTCTCTGACATTTCAGGATGCATACGGTGGACCTTCTGCTTTACCGGAGGGCAATCTTCTTTAGTTGGCAGACGATGAACCATAATATCATGTCTAGTCCAGGCATGTCTTCATATGACCAAGCAAAAATCTCGACATAATCATGCAACATTTGTATCAACCGCTGCTTGACATTATGCCCTAAATTTGCATCTATCTTGACTTCCTTTCTATGTACTTTTGTGCCCAAGTTCACTATCTCAATTGGCTCTTCATGGGGCTGTATGGCCCTTTCTTCCTACTGTAACAGTCTAGCAAGTTCTCCGGGTACCTCACCATCTTCCTCACCTTCATCCTCGGCTTGGTTGATCAGATTTTCAAAGTCATAACCGACAATAGCAGAATTGTTATCAATGGAATCCATAGTGGATATGGATCTGCAGTTTGATACGTGAGTGTGTGTAAGAGCATAGTTGTATAGAAAAATAAAAAGAAAAGAAAAACAGAGAGCGAAAAATTTGTATGCATAAACGTCTAATGCTTTATTAATGCCATATGAAATTGAATTATGATAGCCCTCACAAATAAACCATTGTGCCCCGGGAAAGACACATGTCCGTAAAGTTTATACTGTTTATTACATATCCAAAAAAACAAAAGGACAATTACTTTTAAACAAAAGTAATTGGTACAAAGTCTCTTTCGGTCCAGTTATTGAGTCCACTGTTGGCAGTAGGGAAGATCCAGCTGTCCATGTCTTCGTCACCATCATTGTCTTCCAAGGCATTGACCCCATGATTGTTGATACGGAGGGGGGGTCCTCCAGCACGAGCACGGCGAACAGCCCTTTGAGCCCCTGAAGAGAAACCTAAGCCAAATTTTTCAGACTTGTATGGTATGTCGGGGAGCTGACCCCAGATGGTAGACCCACCTCCTTCAATAACCGCTTTTGCATCCTTGAAAGAAGTCATCTTCAAGGGAGGTCTAGTGATCTTTGGAAGATTGGTGACAGTTTCGATTGCAGCCATAGTCTGAGGCACCTCTTCGAAATTCTGACACGGAGTCTCGATGAACTCGCCATCCATTTCTACATATCTGAAGGAGTTCAGGTGACTCACCATGTACTTTTCGTCACCGTGTATCGTGATAATATTTCCTTTTACCGGGTATTTCATCATCTGATGTAGAGTAGATGTGACAGCTCCCGCCCCATGGATCCAAGGGCGACCCAATAAATAAGAATAGGATGGTCTGATATCCATCACGAAGAAGGTAGAGTCGAAAGTCTGAGAACCTACTTTTATGGGGATGTCTACTTCCCCGTGCACCATCCTCTTTGAACCATCAAAAGCCCTTACCACTATGTTGCTGAGTTTCAAGGTCAAACCCTCACAGTCTAGTCTATCCAGAGCCTTTTTTGGCAGCACATTCAATGATGAACCAGTATCTACTAGGACGTGGGCCAAAGTAGTGCCCCGACATTCGACAAAAACATGTAGCGCATCATTGTGCTTTCTCCCTCTGGGTGTCAAATCAACATCGAAAAACCCAAACCGTTATTCGCTTTCAAATTGGCCACACAATCTTCAAATTGGTCTGCAGAGGTTTCCTGTGGCACATGGGCCGTCTTAAGGAACTTCACCAAAGCCTTTGCATGGGCTTCGGAGCATAAAAGTAAGGCCAGCATATAAATCTTTGAAGGGGTCTGCCCCAGTTTCTCAACCATATTGTAGTCTCTCTTTTTGATGATCTTCAAAATTTCTTCCATTTCCTTCTTGGAAGCCTCTGGGATAGATATTGATTGCGCCTTCGTCCGAAAAGGATCAACCAATATGTCTTTGCCTCGAGTCTCGGTCGACTTGGTGATAGGGGTGTCAGCAAGGGTGATTACAGGAAATGTAGTTGAATCAGCAGGAACAAAAGCAGGAATAATCACAAGACCAGTAATAGCTTTTGGAGGAGAACACTCTTCCACTTCTGTTTATTTTGCTGGTTCCCACGATGTTTCCAATGTCGGGGTCAACCTCCTCAGTAACCTGGTCTTCATCAGCCAACCATTCTTGCTTGACACTGTGGCAATAGATGTCACCCCCATAGTTCCAGGGAACAACTTTGTTTAAGGAGTAAGGGATTAGCCCAGGCATCGTAATTATCAATGGAGTCACCTTCGGAACAGATGTAATCCTGACGGGTCTTTTGGTGGAGACCCTGGGAGGATTGGCGGAAATGGTTATTATTGAAACATCCTTGTAAGAAGTGGTTGAAACGGGAATCTTTTCAAACAAAATATCTTTATCGTCCATCAGGCGCTGGACACCTGCCTTCAACAAATGACAACCAGTCGGTAGAGATAAACAGAGGTGGCAACCTTTGCCACAACCCGGAAATAAACCGGCCTTCAACAGACTCCTCTTGATGGTCAGGAGAGGAGTAACAAGTTCATCAACATCAGTAATAAACACATCATCTTCAATAGTGTTAACACCCCGACTGTGCTTGGGCATAGGAGCAGTGATAACATTTGGAGTCTCAGGGGCGTCAAATTAAATTTCCTTCGCCTCGAGAAGGTCTTGCATCTTGTTTTTCAAAGCCCAACAGTTGTTGGTATCATGGCCTGGACATTCAGAGTGGTAAGCACAACGAGCCTTAGGGTTGTAGTGAGGAGAGGTAGTGTTGGGATTCTTTGGAGCTTCCCGCAGAGTTACCAGATTGGTCTTTAATAACTGTGGCAAGATTTGAGACAGAGTCATGTTTATCTGGGTAAACTGTCTTGTCGGCCTTTCTGTCCTTGATTGATTATTCCTTTATTGGATAGGTTCAGACTTAGAGATCATGACAGTCCCTACCGCTGGATGGCGTTCAGTTCTGTCCTGATTTCTTTGACGGTACACAACATTAACCTCCTTCTTCCCAAACAAATGGCTTCCTTACAGCACTGGAGGACGTGTCCTTTTGAATCTTCTCACTCCTGATTCCAGCTTCCACTCGTTCTCCTGTTAGAATTAATCCAGTGAATCCAGCTAATTAACTTCCAATTAGATGATTGAAAAATGGACCAGACAGGGTCCCCAGAAACATATCCATTAGCTCCCTATCAGACAGGGGAGGCTGGACTCTTCCTGCTAAGTCCCTCCACTTCTGAGCATAATCCTTAAAGCCCTCACTCGAACCCATAGACATATTTTGGAGTTGTGTACGGGTGGGAGCAAGGTCTGTGTTGTACTGGTACTACTTGTAGAAAGCAGCGGTCAGGTCCTCCCAATTACGGATGTTGGCTCCTTCCAGCTGGTAGAACCATTCTAGTTGAGTTCCGGACAGACTATCCTAAAAGAAGTGAACCCACAAATCCTTGTCAGTAGTGTGAGGTTGTATCTTCCTCACATAAGATCGGAGATGCATTTTGGGACATGAGACCCCATCATATTTCACAAATACTGGAACCTTGAACTTTTGTGGGATGACAACCCCATAACCAAACCCAACTCTTCAAAATCCAGACCTGGTACCTTCCGGACTTCCATCGCATTCAAACGATCCTCCAGTTGTTTATACTTTTCATCATCAGGAGGATACTGCTTCTCATCAAAGTCGGATCCATCATCGTATTCCTTGGGACCGGAGTCTTCCTCTCTTGTTTCCTCATCTTGGTGTTTCCTCCCCTTGATGAAGTTATCAGTTCAGAGGCCTGTTGCACTGGTCCTCCGATCCTCCTTCCCATATTCATTAACCCAGTTGGCTTCTTTGTCTTCTTCTTCTCTTTAAAAAGCAGGGCTTTTAGTTCTTCTTGCCCCTTGGTCAGAGCCATGATCATCTGTTGAAACTGGGCATTCTGAGTCTGCAGATCCTTCACTGTTTGTTCTAGAGCCATTGCTGAAATAAACAGCGAAGAGGATGAGAAACCTGCTATGAAACCTGCTTATGCAATGATATGTACGATATATATATATATGCAATGTTTTCAAGGATTTCTAAGACTCAAATTTGCTTAAACAAAAATATAGCAAACGTTAATTGCATCAAGAAGTTTTTATTGGTCACAACGATTCCTCTTGGGCTTACAAAGGGAATAAAGCAACAATAAAAATTCCAAAGCAAAAGAAAGACTTTAAGCTTCCCATAGACGCATCCTTTTTGGTGCAATCTAGGCATTTATGCTCCTCTCCTCATGAAGTAACCGGGTGAGTTCTAGAACCTTCTTCTCGTTGGCGTAGAATTGGGTTTCAAAAGTATCTCGTTCTTCTTTGAGTTGGATCCAGGATTTCCGTAGCTCCTCAAGGTCAGTTGGCATATCGGGATGAAGAACAACGTAAGGAGTGTCTCCTTCAGCAATTGGATCCATAATCACAGGTAAGATGGCGGGGTAAGACATCATAAGACATTGAGCACGAGCTTGCACCCATTTGAGGTAAGGCTCAAGAGGAATGGAATTCTTGTGCCCAGTGTCTTGCTGTCAACTTTGTTTATCATGCCCCAAGCTCGAATGAACCTCTTGCGACAACCCTGAACATCATTTTCATAGTCAAACGTGATTCCTTAGATGAGTGTGTCATGAGGACCATCCCTTCTAGCATAACCAATCTGTCACGGCGCCAAGCAAGGATTATAAGTGATTTCTCCCCTAATGCCTAAGAGAGGGACATTAGGGAATTGCCCATAGCGATCAATGATGGTGACACTCTCCAAGGACCAGGAACACCAATGAATGCCTGAATGTGTAAGGGACATCAGCCTATGAGACCATCTCATACCCTGCTTATTTCTCAAGATAGACCGGGTAGGTGCGAAATAAACCACCTAGCCAATAGAGGAGTGCAACAAAGAAGGGTCCCTCTTCTCTTTAGAGTGCGAGTATGTAGATAGTGCAGAATATCCCCAAGTAAGGTAGGTACCGGATTATGAGACAGAAAAATTTTAACCGCATTCACATCTATGAGGTGGTTCGTGTTAGGGAATAGTATCATCCCATAGATGAGAAGGGCCAACACTTCTTCAAAAGCTTGTAAATCCAGGCTATCCTAAAAATGGCGAGCTTTCTCAAATAAAAACTTAGCTGGAAATCCTTGGACACTTCTTCTGGTTTCCCAATTTGCCACTACGTCAGACCATTGTAAAGACAGAGCTTGAGCAATCTCTTCATGCTTTGGGTCTCTTTCCGTACCTTTGAATGGTAGATGATCAAGGATAGGTACCCCCAATAACTGAGAAAACTCCTCCATAGTATCCACTAACTGGTAATCCGAAAAAGTGAAGTAGTGGTGCAACGGGTCAAAGAACTGAAAGAGCACCTTTAACATTTCTTCATCAGGGGTTGAAGTGACCAATTTGAGAAGTCGACCATGTTTCTCAGTGAAGGGAGAGCTTTCAGGGGTCCTTGATGCTAACTCCTTGAGTTGAGGATACACTTTCATAAGGTTGATTTGGATAGTGTTCCTACGAGTGGATGTCATGTCCTATAAAACAAGACAAAGATAAGCCCTAGAAAATCCTTCAAATGGTTAGTATGATATTGTGATCGGTGGATCTGGAACTGACTGTTTAACGCTGGTTTCGCGAAATGTCGCGGTAAGTAAGAGTCGCCACCGTCTTTTATTTTCTCCAAATGGAAAGGACAAAAGCACATAAAAATTCCTTATTGAGATTAGTTCTCGGTTCGGGAGGTAGATTTATAGAAAGGGAAGGTGTTAGCACCCTTTCTATCCATGGTTATCCATGGGCTCTTAGATACTTGCTCATTTGTGTTTTCAAAAATGTTTGTTTGCTTTTCAGGGTGGGTTTGAAAAAGTTTCTTTGAAAGTTTCAAATCGACTCTTGTATCAGTCCTCAAGAGTGTTTGAAAAGTTGTTTTTGAAAGCTTTTTGTAAAGTGTCGGTGCGAAAAGAAGTTTTTGATTGGTTTTGAATTAGAGCAAGTATCTACGAGTCATCTACCTACCCTAAGGAATTAGTCTGTGTAAATGTCCTTGAGGTAGTGCCATCCCACCATTGAGAGGTAGGTAGCACCACCGTTGGAGGTGTTCGGGTCAATTCGTTTGTAGGGACAGTGTAGTCACCGAGCAACGGTAAGATACCTTAGGAGCTACCCTCATGACATTGATCTTTTATTCCGAGGCAACTATTCCGAGGCAACTTGTTCCGGAGCAACCGTTTCGAGGCAACTAGATCAATGGAACATAAGGACTCACTAAGACGTCCTATAGTCGACGACCACGTTTCGAGGGGCAAGGCAACAGTGTGGTCACCAGAGCAATAGTAGGACACCTTAGAAGCTACCCCCATGCCATGTTCATGGACATGAGGACTTACTAAAACGTCCTATACTCGACGACCACTTTTCGAGGGGCAAGGCAACAGTGAGGCGTACCCTAGGAGTGGTGTGTGATTTGTGTGTCATTTTCAGTTATATTTGTCTTGATCATGCATTGAGTGTTCTACGCATTGTTTTTATTTGGGCATACATTCTTTCATGGGATTATTAGCAATTAAAAGGTGCGGAATTTAAAGTGCGGAAAATAAAGGTCCTACGCTATTACAAAGGCGCGAGTCTACATCGCCAAATTAAACCAAGACCCGATTCGAAATAAAATGCGAAAAATAAATGTCCTAATTATCTATTACAAGGCTTTGGGGCAAATACATTATATTCACAAAAGAAATAAAAATAGATGCGCGAAGAGAAAATATATTCGAAGGTGCGAGGGCGTTGGACCCTTTAAAGGAATTAAATATGAAATTAGAAATGAATTAATGATTAAAGAAAAAGAAGAACTTATTTTTTGATATTTTTGTATTTAATAGAAATGAAGAAAATTAATTGGAATTAAAACCCTAATTCTAAACATTTTTAATTATTAAAGAAATAAATTCAAGTTTGACCTAATTTAACCTAATTATTTAATTATAAGTTATTTACAAAAATAATTAATAATTAATAGTAATAAGAAAAGAAAGATTATTTATTTAAGAAAAAGAATTAAAAAAAACTTAAAATTAAAACTAAATTGATTATTAAGTTTATTTACAAAATAAAACATTTAGTGAATTAAATAATAAAAATATTTTATTTTTTGACTTTCTGATTTTTTTGTATTTTTGTGTTATTAAAATAATTTTATGGAATTAAATAAAACAAATAATATAATTAAAATAAAAGAAAAGAATAAAAATAGAGAAAGAAAAGGCAAACATGGGGGGTGGTTGACCCAACTTTGGAGGTATGACTGAAGTAGTTTGGCCCAATAGAAACTTGACTCATGCTGACTTTTCAGATCACCTGCATACGCATTGACTGGGGTATTCCATGGACTTTGGTTCCTGGCCACTGGATGGGCGCTCATGGCCACTTGGCAAGCCATTGATGAGAGTACAAGGTGGATCACTGAATGGCACGCTGCGTAGGAATATATTAGAGGAAAAAATATGAAATATGCAAGGGGACATGGGAATCGAACCCAGGTCCCAACGTTTACCAAGTACATCCTTTGCCAAGTGAGCTGTGCGCACGCGTTGTATAGAAACTGGCAAGCGAATAACATAAGGCAAAACAACGCTGAGTGGTATCCAACGCGCCAAATTTCAAATTGTCCAACCACATAGTGACACGCCAGGCTTCTTCTTCTTTCTACCTGAAAATAACAAACAAGTAGCGGGGGTTTTAAACCCCCACTAAACTGCATAGCGAATAATAGCGATTAGGCCATAGCGAAAGATAAATTGGGCGCGATGTGATGATTGGATTCGTCTGGAGTTTCTGAGTCCAATGGCATAGGTCTCGTGGCTTAATTTTTCCACATGAAAGAAGCCCTAATTTCCAACCTCTGAAACCCTAAAGAGCTTCCATGGTAACTTTGCATACAGGCCATAAAAACTCAATTAAAATACATCATTAGCTTCAGGGAGTGTATATTAGTGTAAATCAAACATTCAAATGTATGGAAAACGCATGTATATTGAAACACGATTATGAGAAAAGTTTGAGAAAGTTTGACTTTGTTCTACCACTTCTTTATGCGTGGGGACTGGAAAAGGATTGAGTGACGTTCAGGAAGGCCTCAGAAAGCTTTTGGAATTGATTATAGGCTTTGAATCACGCTCTATGTGTGTTTTCAGTTTTGAGAATTTTGTATGAAAAATGCAAATTTGTTCTTGTGATTCTGGCGCAGCTTCTTCGTTGTCCTCATTAGGTTTAGGTTCTGGCTTATATGAGGAATGAATTAGGGTCACAAAACAAGCCTAATATCCAAGTTTTAATGCCTTTCAAATTTGTGATCTTCCATGATTTTTTCAATCTTTTTTCATTCCTTTTTGATGCCAATCATTGAAGATTCTTACCTTTTTAGTGATGCACGAAATCTTGATTGAATAAGGGACCTATTAGCTGCATAAAAAGATTCCAAAACATTTGTTTAGTATTTTTCTCATATTTAATTTTAATTAAATGAATTAATAGATTAAAAATTCAATTAATAAATTAAAAATAATAAAATAAATCCCCTTTGGGTCAATGGGTCGTGCATAGCTTTTGGATGATGATTCTTGGAAGAAATTGAGGCCCATTAGCAATTTTGAGGCATTTGAAGCAATGTTGACTTTTCAAAATTCCCAAAACTTTCCCAACTTCCACAAGGCATATCTTGCTCAATGTTTAAGCTTTGATCATGTTCTTGGACATTTTGAAAAGGTCTTGAAGTCCTCTAACCAATTCCTTTAGTCCCATGTCATTTTGATTTACCCATCTCAAGTTATGGTCCTTGACTTAAAGTGCCTTTTTGTTGACTTTTGAAAATGACCTATAATGTTGAGATTGATAACTTTTTGTGAGAGCATTTATTGGACTTGAAGTGTGAAGATGAGTTGTAGGAAATGTCATTATCTTCAAAATGAGCTTTGGGTGGAATTTTTCTGATGATCCATGTGGAAGTTATGCCCTGGTCAAGTTACAGTTGACTTTTTCGACTGTCCAAAAATAGAAACTTTTGCATCTTGAGACTTTTTGAGCCATGCCTTGAGAATCATGATCAAGAATTGATCAAATGCTGTTTGTGGCTTCAAAATAAGATGTTGACCAAAAATTTAGACTTTTGACTGTCAAATGACCATTTTGCCCCTGCAGTTGACTGTTGAGCAATTAGGGTTTTTGACTGTGCAATCTTGTGCTGTAAGTCTTGAAACTTGGCATGAGGATGCTTGACAATGTTTATAGGCATGTGGGACTTGTTTGGACCCTTGGAAACCTCAACTTCTTTGTCAGAACCAAAACCCTAATTTTGACTGTTAGGAGGCCATTGAACTGTGCAACCCTTGGGAGATTTTGAAGCATGCTCTTAGCAAATCTTGAAGAATTTGGGAGGGAAATTTTGGGGTACAACAGTTGCCCCTGTTCAATCTTCTTAGACCTGAGGGTGTAGATTGGCTTGCGTGCCTTTCGTAATCCGAAGGTGGAAGATGATTGAACACTAGAGTGCCCAGAAATTTGCGCTCACATAGTAGTGTGACAGTGGGAATGGGCTTACAGATGCCATTTGGAGATTGATGGATAGGAAGATGGGCTTACAGATGCCATTTGGAGGTGATGGATAGGTGGATGGGCTTATAGATGCCATCTGGGTGTCGATCGCGTAAGAGATCCCTTTTGCGTACCTGAAAGAGAAAACGATTACCTGGCCTGTTACAAGAGCTGGTCCTCAAACTCTTTGTGTAGGTATGCCCTGACTGGTTACAGGAATCGGGTCTGGAGCTTCAAACGGTGATGAATGAAACAGGGATGGTTACTAACTCAACGGGACGGTGAGAGAACCTTGGACGATTACTACCTCAACAGGAACGCTGAGAGAACCTTGGACGATTACTACCTCAACAGGAACGCTGAGAGAATCTTGGGGCGATTACTACCTCAACAGGAACGCTGAGAGAACCTTGGGCGATTACTACCTCAACAGTAACGATGAGAGAATCATAGGCGACTTCAACCTCAACAGTAACGCTGAGAGAATCATAGGCGACTTCAACCTCAACAGTAACGATGAGAGAATCTTAGGCGACTTCAACCTCAACAGTAACGATGAGAGAATCTTGGGCGACTTCAACCTCAACAGTAACGATGAGAGAATCATAGGCGACTTCAACCTCAACAGTAACGTTGAGAGAATCATAGGCGATTACTACCTCCACAGTAACGGGGAGAGAATCATAGGCGACTTCAACCTCAACAGTAACGATGAGAGAATCATAGGCGACTTCAACCTCAACAGTAACGATGAGAGAATCTTGGGCGACTTCAACCTCAACAGTAACGATGAGAGAATCATATGCGACTTCAACCTCAACAGTAACGATGAGAGAATCTGGGGCGACTTCAACCTCAACAGTAACGATGAGAGAATCATAGGCGACTTCAACCTCAATAGTAACGATGAGAGAATCATAGGCGACTTCAACCTCAACAGTAACGATGAGAGAATCTTGGGCGACTTCAACCTCAACAGTAACGATGAGAGAATCATAGGCGACTTCAACCTCAACAGTAACGCTGAGAGAATCTGGGGCGATTACTACCTCCACCGTAACGGGGAGAGAATCATAGGCGACTTCAACCTCAACAGTAACGATGAGAGAATCTGGGGCGATTACTACCTCCACAGTAACGGGGAGAGAATCATAGGCGACTTCAACCTCAACAGTAACGATGAGAGAATCTTGGATGACTTCTACTGAGTCTTCATCAGGAAAATCTTTAGGAATCGATTTAACTGAACCGGACAAGGTCTTGGAATCTTCAACTTGGATAAGAATCAGGGAGATCTTAGGGTCGATCTGACTGAACCAGAGAAGGCCTTTGACTGGATAAGAATCAGGAAAATCTTAGGGTCGATTTAACTGAACCAGGCTAAAGTCTTGGACATAGCTGAGAACTTAACTGGATCTTTCCTGAAAGGTAAAGGTCAGTCATATGCAATGCATGATATGGATCAAGCAATGATGTTCTCAACATAAATGAGATTGTAAGGTATGATGCATTTATGCATGCTATAATGTATGGAAGTGCGATGTTTATGAACGTATGTTTTTGTCTAGGAAAGTAAATCCTTGACGGGTGTCGGGAAGTCACATCCTGGGCTGATGTTGGAGAATAGTGCTTTGTTGTTTCTGCTGGGGATGATAGTTGTAAGAATACCGGTAGGAGAAGATAACTCAGTTGGGGAACAAACTTGATGAAGAGATTTCTCTGCAGGGAATGACTACTCTAGCGACCTTGCTGGGGAACAGTACTCTATGGGGAGAGAGATATTTTGCTGGGATGATGATAACTCCGCTGGGGATACCATTGTTATATTGGAAGTGTTAATAGACTCCGCTGTGGATAGGAATACTTTGTCGGGGACGATCTTTCCGTGGCTTTTGGCTGAGGATAACCCAGTTATATCCTGATAGGGAAATAACCTTTGAATAAAGCCGGGGGACGCGTTCGTGCTCTGCGAGGGATAAGCTTCCAGAATCTACTGGGGATAAGCTTCCTGCTGGAGGAGATGGATTCAAATTTTCCTGGGGAAATCTGGATTGGACTCTCCCGGGGAAATTTTGAAATGTATTGGGGAAGTGACTCCACTGAATGTCTGGTATACCACCGGGGAACAATCTTTAGGTCAAGATTGCGGGGATGCTTGTTAAGAATATTTGTATATCGTACTGGGGAACGTTGAGCTCTGCGGGGGTACCCAACTTCCTTAAGGCTGATAATAGCTCTGCTTGGGGAGAGTGCACTGACTTGCTGGCTCACTCTCTGGGGAATTAAGGTATATTAGTTATGTTCTTCGGCTGAACTTACCTTGGTACCTTGATGGACAGAACCATTAGACCGTTTGGACGACTCATTACTGCCCCTGTTTCTGAGGTGGGAGAGGAAGACCTGTGAGGTGCTGATAGTTGTTGATGGACAAACCTTCTTCTGGTAGGCAGGTGACAAGATGACAGGACATAGTCGTACGCTTTGATCCCTAACTTTTGCTTGGACCGCCCTTTCGGGTTTTCAGTCCACCGGGATACCCATTTTTGCCCAAGCCGCCTTTTCAGGTTTTCGACTTGTCGGGTATGCAGTTTTTTTTCATTTCATCCCTTATTTTTGCCCGAACCCTTTTGGTTCGTCGGGAGGCCCTTATTTTTGCCTATGTATGTCAACCTAGCGGGTCTTTGATTATGCGTATTTTTTTTCGACTATGTCCGTGCTCTCAGAATGTAGGGAGTTGCCCCTGTTAGAAGTGTTGCGTTGCCGTACCACTAGAGGATGTCTGATCAGGCAAGATTCGTTGCTGGAGCGCCCCAAGTGACTCAGGCGGAGATTTTCCCCAGGTTGTTTGGCCTTTTGAGAGATTCTTCGAATCTTGACTTAATTGCCCCAGATGATGGACAATAATCACGTCTGCCCCTTGATTGGAAGTGCTTTTGTTCACTAGGTATTCATCGTGCGAATTTCCCTGCTGTTCAAACAAATAGTCATATGCAAACAATGTTATATCAAAAATGCAAAGCTTATGTCTGTCTTGAAGATTTTGAAAATTCATTCTTTTCCATAAAACAAGTGAATGTTTGTAAAACGTGATGTCAACTCCGTATTTTACCGTGAGCCTTAAGGAGTCAGGATACCTTTTGTAACAGTATGCTTTCGAACTAACCCATGCTTCAGCTAGGACTTTTAAGGGTTATAACGTGGCCTGGTTCACGGTTCAAGAAACAAAGGATAAAGGCTCAAATTATTTGTACCCACCCTCTCTTCGTGATGTTCTTCAAACCTAAGCTCAGTTGATCGTGCGTTAGACCTTGTTTGAGTCTTTGCTTTGATATTCCGGTGATGGTTCGGATACTGAACGTTTATTTTGGATAGGCAGTCATTTCTTTTTTGTGTTGAGGGTCTGTAGGACCTCTTTTCTCTTTTTTTTTATTATTATCCCTATTTTTTTTGCCTGAACTGTTTCTTTTGTGATTACAGTCAGCGGGATGCCCCAGTTTTGTAAGTCTCCTTCATGGGTTTTGACTTAATGGGTTTTTATTTTTGAGATATAATGACTGCCTATCCTTATGATTATTCGGAATCATCACGGTCTTCTTTTTTTTGTAAGGACCTCTTTGGTGCCATTTGTTATGCACTTGGATCAACTGAGAGAACTACCCTGCCCCAGGTTATGATAAAGGGTTTTAATTTTCGAAAAGAAAAAACTCCTACTTCTTTGGCTCAGAGGGGTTGACGAGGGATTATCTTCCTTATAACTCCAGTGTTTAGGGATTGAAACAATGCATGTACCTCATCAGCGGGGTCTGTTCAAAAGCATACTGTAAAGATTATGGTATCGTTTTCGTCATCCTCCCTCAAGAGGCTTAGAATTATTAATCGAGCATTGATCATCAGAAAAAAAATATGAAAATAATTTGCATATAGTGAATATGAATATATTCCTTCAAAACAGACATATGCGATGCATTAATGAAATAACAACGTTTAACATGAGTAGATGTTTGAACAAAGAAAATTACAACTTGAAAATCCTAATGAACAAAAGTCTTTTAGTCTCAGGGCTTGTTACTTCGACTGGTGCATCTTGTAGGAATGGCAGGAGCATTCAGCATGGCCCATATGGGTGAAATCCACCGCTCCTTCCTCAATCAGGTCTTGGATCCTATTCTTCAGAGCCCAGCAGTCGTCGGTGTCATGGCCTGGACTGCCAGAGTGGTACGCACATCTTTCCTTAGGATTGTACTTTGGGGAGGCTGTGTTGAGATTTTTAGGAGGGTCCCTTAACGTCACCAGATTCAACCTCAACAATTGTTGTAAAGCTTGAGACGGTGACACGTTGAGCTTGGTGAACTGCCTCTTAGGCTTGTCTGGCTTGCTCTGATCAGCCCGTTGTTCTCGGCGAGGTCGTTGTTGGACCTGTGGAGTGGTAGCAGCTTGGAGAGGTCTATTCATTGGACCAGACCTTTGCCCTTTTGGAAGCTGTTCCATGACCTGATCCCTGACTTGGGCTGGTTGCTTCATGTCTTGATGAAGCTGACTGATCATGGCCCTCAGCTCTCCTTGCTCCCGAGCTAAACCTTGAATGAGAGCCCTTTGCCCCAGCATCTGGGTTTTCAATGTGTCTACCTCAGCTTGTAGACGTTTCAGCTGCTCGTCCTTGTCATCTTCGGGACTTTGCTTGGCCAAATTCCCCGTGAGGAGTGTCCTCAGCTCTTCCTGCCCCTTGGATAGGCTTAGGAAGATCTCCCTGAACTGAGTCTCTTGAGTGTGAAGGTCCTGGTTATCTTGTTGGGAAGCCATTGCTGAAATAAACAACGAGAAAGGTAAGTGACCTGCAACAAGGGTACCTGTAATGCAAATGATATGTATGATATGCATGCAATGTTTTCAAAGACCTCGCGGGGTAAACAAGAAATTGTTAGAATCTGGTAGCTTGATTGAGGGAACTTCATGTTGTTGAGAGTCCTTCTTCAAGGGTCAAGGCTCACCATATCTAGTGGGTCATAGCCCCTGACAACCTTGGCTAGAGGAAAATAAATCCTCTTTGCCCCTTGCTAGACATGTTGGTTCATCATGACCTGCATCACAAGCCCTTGAGATCCTTGAAATGGATTAGTCCTTATGTAGGGGGTATGCAAAGGTATGATGGCATGATGTTATGATGTTATGCTATGCGTGGCGTAACATAGGTAAACCCTGTTATGAGTCCCAATTAAAGACTATAAACAAAACCTGCAAGAAACTCAGTAAACCCTGTTATGAGCCCCAATTAAGGACTATAAACAAAACCTGCAAGAAACTCAGTAAACCCTGTTATGAGCCCCAGTTAAGGACTACAAACAAAACCTGCAAGAAACTCAAGTGTCAGATAACAAGCATGCAAGTAGTCAAGTTGGAAGGCACACAAGTCACACAAGAGAAGCCCTTAGAGTTTAGGCCAGCATGGGGTCTAGGTATTACCCTCTTTCAGTTTGTTGGTTCATACCTGTCCTATCAAAAGTAATCGGGTTCTTAGAGGATCCCAATATCATTGACTACCCTCAATCGGTCATAACTCCAGCATCGCAATCTTTTCTTGCGGCCAGAACCATCACGAGAGTTTAGCCTCAATGGGCGTAGCATACTGCTACTGTTCTAATGGCCGAGTTGTGTCATTTAAGGTTCTAAGGTCTGTTGGTGCTTAATGACTCCTCAGAAGACCCATATTCTACTCGTTGCAACACAAGGGATATCGGTACAGACCAAGGTGCCACACCAATGTAGCCACTGCTTCACCCGTGTCGGTCTACGCCGGACAGGTCCCTCACAGCTTATGCTACCTAAACAGGGTATCCCCAAATCCGGGTTAGGATCTATGTAACTCCGATGTAACCCACAATTTAAAGCAAACAAGTCAAAACAATTGAAAACACAGTTATGAACTATCCTAAGGTACACCTCACTTTATAAAGGTATCCCCAGCAGAGTCGCCAGTTCTGTGATCGGTGGATCTGGAACTGACTGTTTAACGCTGGTTTCGCGAAATGTCGTGGTAAGCAAGAGTCACCACCGTCTTTTATTTTCTCCAAATGGAAAGGACAAAAGCACAGAAAAATTCCTTATTGAGATTAGTTCTCGGTTTGGGAGGTAGATTTATAGAAAGGGAAGGTGTTAGCACCCTTTCTATCCATGGTTATCCATGGGCTCTTAGATACTTGCTCATTTGTGTTTTCAAAAATGTTTGTTTGCTTTTCAGGGTGGGTTTGAAAAAGTTTCTTTGAAAGTTTCAGATCGACTCTTGTATCAGTCCTCAAGAGTGTTTGAAAAGTTGTTTTTGAAAGCTTTTTGCAAAGTGTCGGTGCGAAAAGAAGTTTTTGATTGGTTTTGAATTAGAGCAAGTATCTACGAGTCATCTACCTACCCTAAGGAATTAGTCTGTGTAAATGTCCTTGAGGTAGTGCCATCCTACCATTGAGAGGTAGGTAGCACCACCGTTGGAGGTGTTCGGGTCAATTCGTTTGTAGGGACAGTGTAGTCACCGAGCAACGGTAAGATACCTTAGGAGCTACCCTCATGACATTGATCTTTTATTCCGAGGCAACTATTCCGAGGCAACTTGTTCCGGAGCAACCGTTTCGAGGCAACTAGATCAATGGAACATAAGGACTCACTAAGACGTCCTATAGTCGACGACCACGTTTCGAGGGGCAAGGCAACAGTGTGGTCACCAGAGCAATAGTAGGACACCTTAGAAGCTACCCCCATGCCATGTTCATGGACATGAGGACTTACTAAAACGTCCTATACTCGACGACCACTTTTCGAGGGGCAAGGCAACAGTGAGGCGTACCCTAGGAGTGGTGTGTGATTTGTGTGTCATTTTCAGTTATATTTGTCTTGATCATGCATTGAGTGTTCTACGCATTGTTTTTATTTGGGCATACATTCTTTCATGGGATTATTAGCAATTAAAAGGTGCGGAATTTAAAGTGCGGAAAATAAAGGTCCTACGCTATTACAAAGGCGCGGGTCTACATCGCCAAATTAAACCAAGACCCGATTCGAAATAAAATGCGAAAAATAAATGTCCTAATTATCTATTACAAGGCTTTGGGGCAAATACATTATATTCACAAAAGAAATAAAAATAGATGCGCGAAGAGAAAATATATTCGAAGGTGCGAGGGCGTTGGACCCTTTAAAGGAATTAAATATGAAATTAGAAATGAATTAATGATTAAAGAAAAAGAAGAACTTATTTTTTGATATTTTTGTATTTAATAGAAATGAAGAAAATTAATTGGAATTAAAACCCTAATTCTAAACATTTTTAATTATTAAAGAAATAAATTCAAGTTTGACCTAATTTAACCTAATTATTTAATTATAAGTTATTTACAAAAATAATTAATAATTAATAGTAATAAGAAAAGAAAGATTATTTATTTAAGAAAAAGAATTAAAAAAAAACTTAAAATTAAAACTAAATTGATTATTAAGTTTATTTACAAAATAAAACATTTAGTGAATTAAATAATAAAAATATTTTATTTTTTGACTTTCTGATTTTTTTGTATATTTGTGTTATTAAAATAATTTTATGGAATTAAATAAAACAAATAATATAATTAAAATAAAAGAAAAGAATAAAAATAGAGAAAGAAAAGGCAAACATGGGGGGTGGTTGACCCAACTTTGGAGGTATGACTGAAGTAGTTTGGCCCAATAGAAACTTGACTCATGCTGACTTTTCAGATCACCTGCATACGCATTGACTGGGGTATTCCATGGACTTTGGTTCCTGGCCACTGGATGGGCGCTCATGGCCACTTGGCAAGCCATTGATGAGAGTACATGGTGGATCACTGAATTACACGCTGCGTAGGAATATATTAGAGGAAAAAATATGAAATATGCAAGGGGACCTGGGAATCGAACCCAGGTCCCAACGTTTACCAAGTACATCCTTTGCCAAGTGAGTTGTGCGCGCACGTTGTATAGAAACTGGCAAGCGAATAACATAAGGCAAAACAACGCTGAGTGGTATCCAACGCGCCAAATTTCAAATTATCCAACCACATAGTGACACGCCAGGCTTCTTCTTCTTTCTACCTGAAAATAACAAACAAGTAGCGGGGGTTTTAAACCCCCACTAAACAACATAGCGAATATTAGCGATTAGGCCATAGCGAAAGATAAATTGGGCGCGATGTGATGATTGGATTCGTCTGGAGTTTCTGAGTCCAATGGCATAGGTCTCGTGGCTTAATTTTTCCACATGAAAGAAGCCCTAATTTCCAACCTCTGAAACCCTAAAGAGCTTCCATGGTAACTTTGCATACAGGCCATAAAAACTCAATTAAAATACATCATTAGCTTCAGGGAGTGTATATTAGTGTAAATCAAACATTCAAATGTATGGAAAACGCATGTATATTGAAACACGATTATGAGAAAAGTTTGAGAAAGTTTGACTTTGTTCTACCACTTCTTTATGTGTGGGGACTGGAAAAGGATTGAGTGACGTTCAGGAAGGCCTCAGAAAGCTTTTGGAATTGATTATAGGCTTTGAATCACGCTCTATGTGTGTTTTCAGTTTTGAGAATTTTGTATGAAAAATGCAAATTTGTTCTTGTGATTCTGGCGCAGCTTCTTCGTTGTCCTCATTAGGTTTAGGTTCTGGCTTATATGAGGAATGAATTAGGGTCACAAAACAAGCCTAATATCCAAGTTTTAATGCCTTTCAAATTTGTGATCTTCCATGATTTTTTCAATCTTTTTTCATTCCTTTTTGATGCCAATCATTGAAGATTCTTGCCTTTTTAGTGATGCACGAACTCTTGAGTGAATAAGGGACCTATTAGCTGCATAAAAAGATTCCAAAACATTTGTTTAGTATTTTTCTCATATTTAATTTTAATTAAATGAATTAATAGATTAAAAATTCAATTAATAAATTAAAAATAAGAAAATAACTCCCCTTTGGGTCAATGGGTCGTGCATAGCTTTTGGATGATGATTCTTGGAAGAAATTGAGGCCCATTAGCAATTTTGAGGCATTTGAAGCAAAGTTGACTTTTCAAAATTCCCCAAACTTTCCCAACTTCCACAAGGCATATCTTGCTCAATTTTTAAGATTTGATCATGTTCTTGGACATTTTGAAAAGGTCTTGAAGTCCTCTAACCAATGCCTTTGGTCCCATGTCATTTTGATTTACCCATCTCAAGTTATGGTCCTTGACGTAAAGTGCCTTTTTGTTGACTTTTGAAAATGACCTATAATGTTGAGATTGATAACTTTTTGTGAGAGCATTTCTTGGACTTGAAGTGTGAAGATGAGTTGTAGGAAATGTCATTCTCTTCAAAATGAGATTTGGATGGAATTTTTCTGATGATCCATGTGGAAGTTATGCCCTGGTCAAGTTACAGTTGACTTTTTCGACTGTCCAAAAATAGAAACTCTTGCATCTTGAGACTTTTTGAGCCATGCCTTGAGAATCATGATCAAGAATTGATCAAATGATGTTTGTGGCTTCAAAATAAGATGTTGACCAAAAATTTAGACTTTTGACTGTCAAATGACCATTTTGCCCCTGCAGTTGACTGTTGAGCAATTAGGGTTTTTGACTGTGCAATCTTGTGCTGTAAGTCTTGAAACTTGGCATGAGGATGCTTGACAATGTTTATAGGCATGTGGGACTTGTTTGGACCCTTGGAAACCTCAACTTCTTTGTCAGAACCAAAACCCTAATTTTGACTGTTATGAGGCCATTGAACTGTGCAACCCTTGGGAGATTTTGAAGCATGCTCTTAGCAAATCTTGAAGAATATGGGAGGGCAAATTTTGGGGTACAACAGATATGTTATGTTATGGTGTCATGATTATGCTAAGAAATTACAGATATAGAAAGTACAAGCAAATCACACAAGAGACCTTGGTTTTAAGACTTGCATGGGTTTTAAGGTAGTACCCTCTTGAAGTTGGATTGGTTCAACCTGTCCTACAAATAGTAACCAGGTTTTGAGGGATCTCAATATCACCGACCTTTCCCACAAGCTTCATTTGATAGGCGATTGACTCGCAACCAAACAAAACCCAGGAGTCAAGTCTCGATGAGTTTAGAATCGAGTATCTGCCAACTTTGGGAATACACCAAAGATGGCCATCTCGCTACGTCCTAATGGCCAAGTTGTTCATTTAAAGGTTCTAAGGTCAGTTGACGCTTTATGACACCACGCGGCGGCCCTGTATTCTCCTTGATTAACTCAAGGGCTACTGGTACCAACCAAAGTGTCGCATCAACATAGCCACCGCTTCAACCGTGTCGGTATACCCCGCACAGTTTCCACGATCTATTACTACTTACCTAAAAGGTGTCCTTAGATCCGGATGTAGGGTCTATAGTAACCCCAAACAGAGCCCTTAAAAGTAAAGCACACAAAGCAGTTAAATAATGAACTAACTCTAAGGTAACCCCACTTTTTTAAGTATCCCCAACAGAGTCGCCAGTTCTGTTACACGGTGGCAGAACCGACTGTTTAGTATGCTGGTTTTTTGCGTTTTTTGTTCGCAAATGTCGCGGTAAGCAAGAGTCGCCACCATTTTTTCTTTTATCCGATGAAGAAAAGGGTGAAAAGAACAGAAAAAGACCTTTTCGAGATGTTTTCTGAGTAAGGGGGTAGATTATGGAAATGGAAGGTGTTAGCACCCTTTCCATCTGTGGTTTTCCACGGACTCTTAGAGGTTTGCTCATTTTTAAAATTCTTTGTGCTTTGTGCGTTTGAAAATATTTTTAAAGAGCCTTAGTACGGAGATTTGCTTTGTGTTTAACTCTTGTATCAGTCCTCAAGAATGTTAACAAAGCAAATGTTTTTGAAATTTGTTTTTGAAATTTGTTTTTGAAAATTAGTTTTGTGTGTAAGTGCAAAAAAGTATTTTTGAGCAAACTTCTAATAGCTATCTACTTTGTTATACTCGAAAAGGTAGTTCTTTTCCTCTTTTCCTTTAGACAGTGTTATCCTACTATTAGTGAGTAGGTAGCCTTGTCGTTGGATGTTGAGGGACAATCGAAGGGACGTTACAGTCACCAAGGCAATTATGGAGATGCTTTAGCAATTCTGTTTTTAGGGACTAGATCATTTACCGAGAAGGAAATTGTAGGGTCATCGAGGGACTATGATCTTTTTGATTTTTTTGCAGGTCTTTGCTAAAGCATTCCTGCCTCATGAATGTTTTTTAAAGGCAACCAAAGTAGGCGTACCTTAGAGGTGCTTGTGTGCAATTGTGTTGTGTTTCAGTTATTTTTTGACTTTTTATTAAGTTAGCTAGCGTTTGATTATTAGCCATATCATACAATCCTAACTACTAGTAGTTAATAAAAAAAGTAGTAAAATGCAGAATATAGAGGTCCTACGCTATTACAAGGCTTCGGGACAGTTACATATAAATGCGAGAAACTAAAAGTGCAGAAATTTTAAATCTAAAGCTATTACAACTGTGAGCAGTTACAGTAAAATAAAATATGCGCGAATTTGAAAATAACGTCTAAAAATCCTAAGAATAAAATCTTTTTTGTCGTTTTATTTTATTTTTGGGGAAAATAACCTAAATCATTTTTAATTTTAGTTTTTTTTTTGAGAAAATGTTAAGATAATTAAAATATTAATTAATAAAATTAGTGTAATAGAAAAAAAAAACTATCCTAATATTTTTTATGGTTTTCAATTAATTTTATGTTGATTTTAAAGAAAGAAATAAAAAAAGATCAAAACGAAAAGGGAATCTAAGGAACTGGCAGTAAATCGAAGAGTATGATTCTGGAGGCCTGGATCAAAAGAGGCTTGGGTTGTCTTTCGATCCAGCGAAGAAGCTTGATCGAAGATACATGTGGGGGCTGCCCTTTGGGGGTTTTCGATTTGGACATGTTGACTTTCGATCTGGGAGCCCTATGTCCAGTTTGAAGCTAAACTGCTTCGAAGCTCTGAACAAGGTCTTGAAAAGACATTCCCTGCCAAACGAAACAAACGTTAGAGACCAAGGGGGAGACATTACCCCCCCCCCCCCCAGTTCGAATCCCATCCCAATTCGACTCCTTCCTCAGTTCGAATCTACTGAGTTTGGGTCTGGGTCTGAGTTTGTCCTGAGATTCGAAGGGAAAACTTAGATCGTGCCCCAGCAATGGCACGATCTATTACTTGCGCCTTAGTTTATATGCAGCACAATTAGTAATAACAAGGATATATATGCAATGTGTAGTTAAATGTTATGAAAATGCAATTTTGGTTTTGCACACCCTTACCAATCAAAGATGATGACCTGTGACTCTGGGTGTGGATATGTTTGCTTAAGAGTTGGGGTGGACTCCTGGATGGGGGACAAGGCTCTGGTCTTCGTTTGGGCTAAAGGTGCTTGCAAAAAAGGGTGTTTCGATTGGGAGGCTTCTTGGGATTTCTGAGCAATGCGTGTGTGCAGTCTCTTTGATTGCTCTTTCGTCTTCTCTCCTCCTTTTCCTTTTTTTTCGTCCCTTTGTAATATGTCATTTGCCTCATACTTATAGGGGTGTGAGGGGACAAGAGAAATAATGCTGGTTACAGTCATTTGAATGCCATAAATGTAAAACGTAACCTTGGTCAAAGTTAAGGGATCTTGTCCCTTTTAAATTTGAATGATATATAACTGGCCTTCGAATATCCTCCAGCACTTCTCTTCGATTGGCTTTCTGAATGCATCTTCGAATGGGGGCTTCTGAAACACCTTCAAATGGATCTTGTAGCGGTAGAAATCTTCAAGACTAAGCCATTGGATTGACTAAAATTTATACAAATAAAAACAAAAAATCTCCACCGCGCTTTATTGTTTCCAAAGGAATGGGAAAAGAGCGAATAACCCAAAAAAAAAGGGGGAAAGATTCAAGGTAAGGGAGTTGGTTATGCAAAGGGAAGGTATTATCACCCTAAACATCTACGGTACTCCGTAGGAACCTCTTTGAAAAATCTGTATATTTTGGCTATAAAAATATGTTGTATATAAAATGGATGGTGGAGGTGAGAAAAGAAATATTTTTATGATTTTTGCACCCGCCGCGGTTGCGAGCCTTTAGGGCCTATGTACCACCTTTCGTGCAATAGGGGATCAGGGTACACGTAGTTCCTCTTTTAAAAATTTGAAACACAAGTGTGTTGGTTAATTTTATGAGATAAGACATTATCGTCATTGTCCGTGTGGAAAACATACTTACTACACACAATCATGAGAAAGGAGAGTTTGCATCATCTCAAAGTGGAGGATATGGCTTGGATTTTAAAATCAACAATGCCTCACTCAGCACCCAAGTGGAAAGTATCTCTCTTTACTACATATTATAGAAGTATAGTTGTTTGCATCACTACAAGGATTGACAAGAGTCTAATCTTTTAAGAAAATTTTTAAAATAAAAAGTCAAAGTGGCAAAAATGGTTTGAAATGAGATTGATTGGCTTTTAGTCTTCTCACAAAAATGTTAAGGTATTATTAAATTGATTGAAATTTATTTATGAAAATGTTTTGAAAATGCATGGACCTAAGTCCAAGTTTATTATGAAAGTGTTTCAAGTTTAGACATAAGAAGAGTTTTTAAAAGGAGGGAGAATATTTTTGAAATTAAAGAAGATGGGAAGAGATGAAGAGACTATCCTAAAGCATAAGGTAAAAGCTAGGGATAAGAAGCATCTAACCAACAAGAAGCCAATACTTGATATTATGAGTCAATATACAATTCTCATTCTTCGGATTAAAACCAAGCAAGCAAAGATACTAGACCTCTTGAGATAACCAAACTTCAAGTGTATTAAGTCTTCGCAAAAATTGGGCAGAGTAACGCTTGTATACGGGTGACTTTGAATAGCTGGTGGCGCAATGTCAGGCGAGAAGAGCCTGCCACTGCGGGTAACTTTGGCTGGACCAGTGATATTGCTGATGATGGTGCCAGTGTTGAACTCTTGCTTTATACCATGTACATATACATCTGCTCCATAGTGCCATGGGATAGCCTTATCAGATTCATAGGGGAGAGGCCCCGGAACAGTAATCACAATGGGTGTGACAGTCATGATTTTAACTGGCTTCCTCGGGGGAGCCTTGATTGGATTTTGGAAAATGGTAACAACAGATACTTCTTCCACAGGAACAAACAGAACATCGGTCTTCTTGAACAGAATCTCTTTGCTGTCCATCAGGCTTTGGATGCCCAACTTTAGCAAAGGACAACCAGAAAGGGAAACAGCACAGAAAAGGCAATCTTCACTACAACCCGGAAATGAACCGGCCAGCAGTAGGTTCCTCTTAACAGTCATCAAGGGAGTAGCTACATCATTCACAGAAACGGCATACACATCTTCATCAACGGCATTCACTCCATGCTGGGGCATAGGAGCAGTCACCATATTTGGCCTCTCAGGCGCTTCAAATTGTATCTCCTTTGCGTCAATAAGGTCTTGCACCTTATTCCTTAAGGCCCAACAGTCATCAGTGGAATGCCCCGGGCTATCGGAGTGATAAGCACAGCGGGCATTTGGATTGTACTTGGGAGAAGCCGTATTCATAACCTTCGGGGCCTCTCTAACAGTCACCAAATTGGTGGATAGCAACTGCGGCAAGATTTGCGATAGGGTCATACTCAGCCGGGTAAACTCTCTTCTGGGTCTTTCAGCCCTTTACGGATTGGTTTGCCGAGGAGCGGCAGCAGGCTTTGCAATCATCACCGCATTGACAGATTGGCGGCGCTCAGGTTTATCATGTCTTCTAGGCCCATATACAGCACTGGCCTCCTTCTTAAAGGGCTTCTTCTCAGAACTTGACGATGCACCCTTCTGGATTTTACCGGACTTCATTCCAGCCTCTATCCTCTCCCCAGTCAGGATAAGATCAGTGAACCCTGTAGACGAGTTACCGATAAGATGATTGAAGAATGGCCCGGAGAGGGTCCCCAAGAACATATCTACCAGCTCACGGTCAGTTAACGGAGGCTGCACCCTGCCAGCCAGATCCCTCCACTTCTGGGCATACTCTTTAAAACCTTCGCTTGATCCTAGCGACATACCCTGGAGTTGGGTACGTGTAGGAGCAAGGTCGGCATTATATTGATACTTCTTGTAAAAAGCAGTAGCCAACTCCTCCCAGTTACGAACTTTGGTCCCATCCAGCTGATAGAACCATTCGAGATGAGTCCCTGAAAGACTCTCCTGGAAGAAGTGGATCCACAAATTCTTATCCACAGTGTACGGCTGAATCTTCTGCACATAAGATCTGAGGTGTAGCTT
This sequence comes from Vicia faba, assembly GCA_948472305.1. NCBI lineage: Eukaryota > Viridiplantae > Streptophyta > Magnoliopsida > Fabales > Fabaceae > Vicia > Vicia faba. Next base: position 191,894,387 of record OX451739.1, on the reverse strand, counting down.
GGGACAAGACGCCCCGTCATACTTGGTGAAAGATGGTGCCTTAAACTTGTGAGGAATAATCACACCAGTAGATAAGCCCAAGTCTCCGAAATCCAGCCCAGGCACTTGTTGGATCTCCATTGCATTCAGTCTGTCTTCCAACTGCTTATACCGGTCTTCAGCAGGAGGATATTGTTCCTCATTAAAGTCAGTCTCGTCGTCACAGACTACTGGACTTGAAGCCTTTCCCCCCTGGGGACTGCCTTTGCCTACAGAAGAACCAGCTTCTTCATTCTGCAGAGTGTTGCCAAACCTTCGGCCCGAGTTGAAAAGAACAGTTCTCTTCTTCTTCTTCTTCTCCTTCTTCAGGAGTAAAGCCTTCATCTCTTCTTGGCCTTGAGCCAAACCCATGATCAGCTCCTGAAATTGCGCGTTCTGCGCCTGAAGGGCCTTGATAGACATCTCGGTTGATGATGAGTCAGGGTTCATGATGCTGAAATAAACAGCGAAGAACAGTAAGCAACCTGAAAAGAAGAAAACCTGCTATGCACATGATGAATGATATGTGTTTATGCAATGCATTCAAGGGTTCGAAAATTCAAATTTGTTGTAGACAAAAAGGAACACACATTATCATTAAGGAAATAATTGTTCAGTACATCAAAGCCTCATGGGCACATATTACAAAGCAAACCAAACCCAAAAGACACTACACATCCTCTTTGGAGCTATGTAGGTGTTGAGATTTCTTTCCTCGTGCAATAGGCGGGTGAGCTCCAAGACCTTCTTTTCACTAGCATGTAGACTGGTCTCAAGAGAATTTCGTTCTTCCTTAAGCTGGATCCAACTCTTCTGCATCTCTTCCCAGGACGTGGGCATGTCAGGATGTTGAATGGTGTAGGACACCTCTCCCTCCGAGACTGGCTCTTTTATCACAGGGAGCATATGAGGATATGGCATTACTAACTTCTGGGAGCGGGCTCGTACCCACTTGAGATAAGGTTCCAATGGGATGGAATTCTTGTGCCCCAGTGTCTTGTTGTCTATCTTACTGGGCATTCTCCAAGCTCTGATAAATCTCTGGCAAAGTCCTTGTGCATCGTTGTCGAAGTCAAAAACTATGTCAGGAATTAACATGTCATGAGGGCCGTCCCTCCGAGCATAACCAAACGGTCTCCAAGCCAGGCATGGGTTGTAAGTAATACCTCCTCTGATTCCAAATAAAGGAACATTAGGATACTCCCCGCAACGATCAATGATAGTGACATCCTCTCTGGACCGAGAGCACCAATGTATATCTGCATGTGTAAGAGTCATCAACCGTTGTGACCATCTCAAACCCCGCTCGTTCTTCAAAACTGATTGTGGAAGGTGCGAAATAAACCACCTTCCCAGGAGAGGAGTGCAACACATAAGGACACCTCTTTTTCTCATGGTTCGAGTGTAACATGAGTGAAGGATGTCCCCCAGCAACGTAGGTATAGGATTCCTGGACATGAAGATCTGGACAGCACTGATATCTATAAGCTGATCTGGGTTAGGGAACAACACCAAACCATAGACAAGGAGGGCCACAACTTCTTCAAAAGCTTGTAAGTCAAGGGAGTTCCAACATTCCTGGGCCTTCTCAAACAGAAACCTGGCTAAGAACCCTTTGATACCGCTTCTAACTTCCCAATGTCCCTTGAGGTCAGATGATTGTAGGTGTAAGGCTTTAGCAATCTCTTCAAGCTTGGGTTCCTTTTCCATACCGTTGTAGGGTAGTTGATCAAGGATAGGGATCTTCAGAAGCCGAGAGAACTCTTCCAATGTAGGTACCAGTTAATAATCCAGGAAAGTGAAACAGTGATGCAGAGGGTCAAAGAACTGGAACAGGACCTTTATCATATCTTCCTCCATGTTGGTGTTGACCAAGCTGATGAGTCTTCCATGTCTTTCACTGAATGAAGAGCTCTCGGTAATCCTGGATATAAGCTCCTTAAGCTGAGGAGGGATCCTTACAAGGCTGATCTGAATTGTCTTTCTGCGAACAGTTTCCATGTCCTACAAAACAAGAACAAAGGTGAAGATTCGAACCCCTGAAATGGTTAGCCAATGCATATGATGCTGTATGATGTCATGATGCTATGATTAAACACACCACAAATATTTACAAAGGCAAACATGATAAGGCACACAAGTCACACAAGACAAGCCCTTAGAGTTTAAGGCCAGCATGGGGTCCGGGTATTACCGTCTTGAAGTTGGTGGGCTCAACCTGTCCTATTAGAAGTAACCGGGTTCTAAGGGTCCCAATATCACTGGATTGCTTTCATTGTTCATCGTTTCGATTTAGCCACTGAACTGGCGACCGAAATATTCCAGGAAAGCAACCCTCAATTGAGTGTAGTATCGAGTATCAACCAACCTCGGACTGCACCAAAGTCAGTTATCTCACTACACTAAAGAGGCCAAGATGGTTCAATTAAGGTTCCTAAGGTCAGTTGATGCTTCATGACACCACGCGGAGGCCCCGTACTCTCCTTGACTGAACTCAAGGGTTACCGGTACACACCAAAGTGCCACATCAACGTAGCAGACTTTTTCAACCATGTCGGTATACCCCGCACAGTTCCCTCACAGCCTTGTTGCTACTTTCTAAGAAGGTATCCCCAGATCCGGGTTAGGAGCTATAGAACTCCCAAGACAGTCCTACAATTTAAAGCAAACAAGTCAAAGTAATTGAAAACACAGTGATCTTAGTCCTAAGGTACACCTCACTTTAAAGATGTCCCCAGCAGAGTTGCAGTTCTGTTATCGGTGGATCTGGAACTGATTGTTTAACGCTGGTTTGCGAAATGTCGCGGAAGCAAGAGTCGCCCCCGTCTTTTATTTTCTCCAAATGGAAAGGACAAAAGCACAGAAAAATTCCTTATTGAGATCGTTTCTCGGTTCGGGAGGTAGATTTATAGAAAGGGAAGGTGTTAGCACCCTTTCTATCCATGGTTATCCATGGGCTCTTAGATACTTGCTCATTTGTGTTTTCAAAATTGTTTGTTTGCTTTTCAAGGTGAGTGGGTTTGAAAAAGATTCTTTGAAAGTTTCAGATCGACTCTTGTATCAGTCCTCAAGAGTGTTTGAAAAGTTGTTTTTGAAAGCTTTTTGCAAAGTGTCGGTGTGAAAAGAAGTTTTTGATTTGTTTTGAATTAGAGCAAGTATCTACGAGTCATCTACCTACCCTAAGGAATTCGTATGTGTAAATGTCCTTAAAGTAGTGCCATCCCACCATTGAGAGGTAGGTAGCACCACCGTTGGAGGTGTTCGGGTCAATTCGAGGTTTTAGGGACATTGTGGTCACCGAGCAACGGTAAGGCACCTTAGAAGCTACCCTTATGCCATTGATCTTTTATTCCGAGGCAACTATTCCGAGGCAACTTGTTTTGAAGCAACCAGATCAATGGGACATAAGGACTCACTAAGACGTCCTATAGTCGACGACCACGTTTCGAGGGACAAGGCAACAGTGTGGTCACCAGAGCAATAGGAAGACACCTTAGAAGCTACCCTCATGCCATGTTCATGGACATGAGGACTTACTAAAACGTCCTCTACTCGACGACCACTTTTCGAGGGGCAAGGCAACAGTGAGACGTACCCTAGGGGTGGTGTGTGAATTGTGCGTCGTTTTCAATTATGTTTATCTTGTCATGCATTGGTGATCTACGCTTTGTTTTTATTTTTGGCATTCATTCTTTCATGCAAGTTATTAACAGTTAAAAGGTGCGGAATTAAAAGTCCTACGCTATTACAAAGGCGCGGGTCTACATCGCCAAATTAATCCAAGACCCGATTTGAATAAAATAAAATGCGAAAAATAAATGTCCTAATTAATCTATTACAAGGCTTTGGGGTAATTACATGAAATTTATAAAAAAAGAAATAAAATAAGCATGCGAAACGAAATTATAATCGAAAGCGAGGGCATTGGACCCTTTTAAAGAAATTAAATTGAAATTATTAAATTAATTAAATTAAATAAAGAAAAGAACTTATTTTTGGAGTTTTTTGTATTTATGGAATTTAATGAGAAAATTGAATAAAATTAAAACCCTAATTCTAAACTATTTTTAATTTGTTTAAAAAATGTTTAAGTTTGACCTAGTTTTAATTAATTATTTACATGGCATGTTTATTTACAAAAAATAATTAATAATTAAATATGGTGAAAAAGAGAAAAGAATAAAAGTATAAAAAACCCTAATTTCTACATTTTTTAGTTTATTAAAATTAAACCTAGAATTAAAACTAAATTAATTATTACATTTATTTACAAAATAATATTAATTAATATTAACAAAGCATATTTTTTATTGTTTTATGATTTTCTGTTTTTTTTTTTTTATATTTTATGAAAATTAATTTTGATGATTTAATCAAAATAAATAAAACAAATAAATAGAAAAAATGAAAAGAAAGAAAATAATATGCAAACCAATGGGGGGTGTTGACCCCAATTTTGGAGGTATGATCAGCAATCAGGCCCAATGAATTCAAGCCCTTGGTTGACTTTTCAAGGACGTGTGTGGATCTGCTGACCAAGGTGCATGGTGGAGATCCTGTGTTGGCCCTTGGATTCATCTCCTGAGACATGTGGCGTGCCCAGAGATAGAGTTGTATGGTGGTCCCTGAAAAGTACGCTGCACAGAAATATGGAAAGCAAAATAATATTGAGAAGGGAGGGGACCTGGGAATCGAACCCAGGTCCCAGTACCTATTGTCCACGTCGCCCACCAACTGAACTAGCGTGTTTGGTTGTAATATTAGTGGAACCTGATTCATATGAGAGAGAACAAGTGCTATTGGTGTAAAACGAAAATTAAGTGTGAACGTTTGAATAGTCCAGTCTGGTTGAGACACCTCAGCGTCTTCTCCACCATGCCTTTGCTTTTGCCTGAAAAAATACATCAAATAGCGGGGGTTTTAAACCCCCACTAACTCAAATCTGGAAAATAACGAATAGCTCATACGCAAATATAAATTGGGTGCGACTAGTGAGTTTGATTCGTTTTGAGGTCCTGAGTCCAATGGCATAGGTCTTATGGTTCAATTTTTCCATATGAATGAAGCCCTCTTTTTAAGCTTCTGAAACCCTAATGCGTGTTCATGGTAATTTTGCATACAGGCGTCCAAAACTCAATTGAATGGTACCAATGGCTTTAGAAACATCATGTTAGTATAAATCACATATTAAAAGTCATGAATAACGTATGAATATGCAAACACGATTATCAAAATTTTACAGAAAAGTTAGACTCCTATCTACCAATTCTTTGCGCTTGGAGAGTTGATTTTGATTGGAGTAGCTTCCTGGATGCCTTGGCAAGCTATTGGAATGGTTATCCGGCCTTGAAACGCACTGAAACTGTGTTTTCAGTTTTGAAATTTTCTTGAAAAAATGCAAAGTGTGTATTCTTTTTTGAGCGCAGCTTTCAGGGTCTTAGGCATTAGGTTTGCATTAGGTATATATGTGTGACTGAATTAGGGTAAAAATCCAAGTCAAAAACCTTTGCATTGATGAATCAAATATTTGATTTTTAATGGTATCTTTTCCAATCTTTTCCATGTGTTTTTGATACCAATCATGGCCAAATCTTTCCATATTAGTGATGCACGAAATCTTGAGGTTTTATGGAGAGAATATGCTGCAAAAAGGGATTGGAAAACATGTGTTTAGTATTTTTGTCATATTTTATTTAATTAAATGAATTAATGGTGATAAAAATTCAAATAAATAATAAAAAATGATGAAATAACTCCCCTTTGGGTCAATGGGTCGTGCATAGCTTTTGGGTGATGATTCTTGGAAGAAAATGTGGCCCATTAGCAATTTTGAGGCATTTGAAGCAAAGTTGACTTTTCAAAATTCCCAAAAATTTCCCAACTTCCACAAGGCATATTTTGCTCAATTTTTAAGCTTTGATCATGTTCTTGGACATTTTGGAAAGGTCCTGAAGTCCTCTAACCAATTCCTTTGGTCCCATGTCATTTTGATTTACCAATCTCAAGTTATGGTCTTTGACTTAAAGTGCCTTTTTGTTGACTTTTGAAAATGACCTATAATGTTGAGATTGATAACTTTTTGTGAGAGCATTTCTTGGACTTGAAGTGTGAAGAGGAGTTGTAGGAAATGTCTTTCTCTTCAAAATGAGCTTTGGATGGAATTTTTATGATAATCCATGTGGAAGTTATGCCTTGGTCAATTTACAGTTGACTTTTTCAACTGTCCAAATATGGAAACTTTTGCATCTTGAGACTTTTTGAGCCATGCTTTGAGAATCATGATCAAATGATGTTTGTGGCTTCAAAATAAGATGTTGACCAAAATTTGGATTTTTGACTGTCAAATGACCATTTTGCCCCTACAGTTGACTGTAGGGCAATTAGGGTTTTTGACTGTGCAATTTTGTGTTGTAAGTCTTGAAACTTGGCATATGGATGCTTGACAATGTTTGTAGGCATATGGGACTTGATTGGACCCTTGGAAACTTCAATTTCTCTGCCAGAACCAAAACCCTAGTTTTTGACTGTTAGGAGGCCCTTGAACTGTGCAACCCTTGGGAGATTTTGAAGCATGCTCTTTGCAAATCTTGAAGAATATGGGAGGGAAAATTTTGGGGTACAACAGTTGCCCCTGTTCAATCTTCTTATACCTGAGGATGCAGATTGGCTGACGTGCCTTTCGTAATCCGAAGGTGGAAGATGATTGAACACTAGAGTGCCCAGAAATTTGCGCTCACATGTTAGCAGTGTGATGGTGGGAATGGGCTTATAGATGCCATTTGGAGATTGATGGATAAGATGATGGGCTTATAGATGCCATGCTAAGAGATGATGGATGAGTGGATGGGCTTATAGATGCCATCTGGGTGTCGATCGCGTCAGAGATTCCTTAGCGAGAACTTGCGTACCTGAAAAAGAAAAATGATTACCTGACCTGTTACAGGAGCTGGTCTTCAAACTCTTTGTATAGATGCGCCCTGACTGGTTATAGGAATTGAATCTGGAGCTTCAAACGGTGGTGAACGAATCAGGGATGGTTACTACCTCAACAAGACGGTGAGAGAACCTTGGACGATTACTACCTCAACAGGAACGATGAGAGAATCATAGGCGGCTTCAACCTCAACAGTAACGATGAGAGAATCTTGGATGTCTTCTACTGGGATAAGAATCAGGGAGATCTTAGGATCGATCTGACTGAACCGGAGAAGGCCTTTGGCTGGATAAGAATCAGGAAAATCTTAGGGTCGATCTGACTGAACTGGAGAAGGCCTTTGACTGGATAAGAATCAGGAAAATCTTAGGGTCGATTTAACTGAACCGGACAAGGTCTTGGAATCTTCAACTGGATAAGAATCAGGGAGATCTTAGGGTCGATCTGACTGAACCAGAGAAGGCCTTTGGCTGGATAAGAATCAGGAAAATCTTAGGGTCGATTTAACTAAACTGGGCAAGGTCTTGGAATATCTTCAACTGGATAAGAATCAGGGAGAACTTGGGGTCGATCTGACTGAACCAGAGAAGGCCTTTGACTGGATAAGAATCAGGAAAATCTTAGGGTCGATTTAACTGAACCGGGCAAGGTCTTGGAATATCTTCAACTGGATAAGAATCAGGGAGATCTTAGGGTCGATCTGACTGAACCAGAGAAGGCCTTTGGCTGGATCAGGAAAATCTTAGGGTCGATTTAACTGAACCGGGCAAGGTCTTGGAATATCTTCAACTGGATAAGAATCAGGGAATCTTAGGGTCGATCTGACTGAACCAGAGAAGGCCTTTGGCTGGATAAGAATCAGGAAAATCTTAGGGTCGATTTAACTGAATCGGGCAAGGTCTTGGAATATCTTCAACTGGATAAGAATCAGGGAGATCTTAGGGTCGATCTGACTGAACCAGAGAAGGCCTTTGACTGGATAAGAATCAGGAAAATCTTAGGGTCGATTTAACTGAACCGGACAAGGTCTTGGAATATAGCTGAGAACTCAACTGGATCCTTCCTGAAAGGTAAAGGTCAGTCATATGCAATGCATGATATGGACCAAGCAATGATGTTCTCAACATAAATGAGATCTGCAAGATATGATGCGTATGTGCATGCTATAATGTATGGAAATGTGATGTTTTTGAATGTATGTTTTCGTCCTAGGAAAATAAATCCTTGACGGATGCCGGGAAGTCATATCCTGGGCTGATGTTGGAGAATAGTGCTTTGTTGTCTCCGCTGGGGATGATAGTTGCAAGAATACCGGCAGGAGAAGATGACTCCGTTGGGGGATAAACTTGGCGAATAGAACACTCCACGGGGAGAAAATTACTCTAGCGATCTTGCTGGGGAGCAATACTCTGTGGGGAGAGAGATACTTTGCTGGGATGTTGATGGTAACTTCGCTGGGGATACCATTGTCTTGTTGGAAGTGTTAATAGACTCCGCTGGGAATAAGAAAACTTCGTCGGGGACGATCTTTCCGTGGCTTTTGGCTGAGGATAACCCAGTTATACCCTGGTAGGGGAATAACCTCTGAATAAAGCCGGGAGACGCGTTCGTGCTCTACGGGGATAAGCTTCCAGAATCTACTGGGGATAAGCTTACTGCTTGGGGAGATGGTTTCCAACTTTCCTGGGGAAACTGGATTGGACTCTCCTGGGGAAATTAATTTGATATGTTGGGGGAGTGGCTCCATTGAATGTTTGATATACCGCCGGGGAACAATCTTTAGGTCAAGACTGCCGGGGATGCTTGTTTAAGAATATCTGTATGCTGTGTTGGGGAGTGTTGAGATCTGCTGGAGGATGCTCAACTTCCTTAAGGCTGATAATAGCTTGGCTTGGAGAGAGTGCATTGACTTGCTGGCTCACTCTCTGGGGGATTAAGATATCTGGTTATGTTCTTCAGCTGAACCTACCTTGGTACCTTGGTGGACAGAACAATTAGATCGCTCAGACAACTCTTTATTGCCCCTGTTTCTAATGTTACCTGTAATTAATCCTTTGTTTTGTATGCAAATATTTATGAGTTAGCAATTATCGTCAAATGCATATATCGCAAATTGAACCTTGGACGTTCTTCGCAAAACAAAACAGAAAAGGAAAAACAATTGGCAATCTTAACTGAAAAGTGTATTTATATTGATTTTTGAATTTTCCTGTAAAATAGGTGTTTATATACAAGAGGCTGACGTCCTAGTAAGAGAACGCCACCAAACAAAAGAGTTTATACAATTTGTACAAAGGGAAAACAAAACAGCTATGTGAAAAGAGTGATCCCACTGGGTTCCGACTCGGCTATCGCCTTTATATCCTCGAGCGTCTCATCACTTGATGACCTAGCTGAAGATGAAGCTGATTGATTGATGCCATTTTGAACTTGATATAGATACCGGATTCTGGATGCAAAGTGATCCAATGAGACATGGTATTACGCTTTGTCCCTAACTTTTGCCTGGACCGCCCTTTCGGGTTTTCAGTCCACCGGGATACCCATTTTTGCCCAAGCCGCCTTTTCAGGTTTTCGACTTGCCGGGTGTACAGATTTTTTCATTTCATCCCTTCATTTTGCCCGAACCCTTTTGGTTCGCCGGGAAGCCCTAATTTTTGCCTAGGTATGTCAACCTAGCGGGTCTTTTTTCATGCGTAGTATCTTTTTACTATGTCTGCATTGGCGGGGTGAGGAAGGTCGTCACCATCCATGTTGGTTAGAATCATGGCTCCTCCTGAGAACACATGCTTAACCACAAATGGCCCTTCGTACGTAGGGGTCCATTTTCCCCTTGGATCACTCTGAGGAAGGATGATGCGCTTGATTACCAGATCCCAAACTTGATATTCTTGTGGTCTGACCTTTTTGTTAAATGCCCTGATCATCCGTTTTTGGTACGTCTGACCATGACAGATAGCGGCAAGTATTTTTTCATCAATAAGGTTTAGTTGATCAAGTCGTGTCTGGATCCAATCATCTTCGCTCAGATCTGCATCCTTCATTATCCGGAGAGAGGGTATCTGCACTTCGATCGGTAAGACTGCCTCCATGCCGTAGACCAAGGAAAAAGGAGTTGCCCCGGTTGACGTCCTGGCTGAGGTACGGTACCCGTGTAGAGCAAATGGTAACATCTCGTGCCAATCTTTATAAGTCATTGTCATCTTCTGCACAATTTTCTTAATGTTCTTATTCGCTGCTTCTACAGCCCCATTCATCTTCGGTCGGTAAGGCGAAGAGTTGTGGTGCTATATCTTAAACTGTTCGCAGAGCTCAGTGATCATCTTGTTATTGAGATTGGTACCGTTGTCTGTAATGATCCTTTCTGGGATGCCGTAACGACAGATCAAGTTATGTCGAATGAACCGTGCCACGACATTCTTGGTTACAGTGGCATAGGAAGCTGCTTCAACCCACTTCGTGAAGTAATCAATCCCTACCAGGATGAAGCGATGCCCATTGGATGTTGTAGGTTTAATCTCGCCGATCATATCTATGCCCCACATTGCAAACGGCCAAGGTGCTGTCAAGACATTCAGAGGAACTGGAGTAACATGCACCTTGTCTGCATAAATCTGGCATTTATGGCATGTCCGAGAGTGTTGGTAACAGTCGGCTTCCATTGTGGACCAGAAATATCCTGCCCGGAGGATCTTCTTTGCCATAGTGTGTCCACTGGAATGTGTTCCGAAGGTCCCTTCATGTGGCTCTGCCATGATCCTTTCTGCTTCAGTCTTATCCACACAACGCAGTAAGGTCGAATCATGGTTTCGCTTGTACAGAATGCCGTTGCTAAGGAAGAACTTCGCTGCGAATCTTCTTAGAAACTTCTTATCGTTGACAGATGCACCTTCAGGGTATTCCTGGGCTTCCAAGTATCTCTTCACCTCATAGTACCAAGGTTTCTCAGTCACCAATTCGGTCTCAAGATCACAACAGTATGCCGGTTCGTCCAGTTTCCAGATGATGATCCGGGGAGCCTCATTGTCCCATTTGACCTTGAACATAGAAGACATCGTAGCTAACGCGTCCGCTAACTGATTCTCCTCTCTTGGGAAATGTTCAAAGGTTATCTCTGTGAAGTGAGGGATCAAGGTCAACACACATTCTTTGTAAGGAATAAGATTCGGATGTTTCGTATCCCACTCTCCTTTGATCTGATTGATCACGAGAGCGGAATCTCCGAAGACACTCAGAAACTTGATCCTTAAGTCGATCGCAGCTTGGAGACCCATGATGCATGCCTCATACTCCGCCATATTGTTGGTGCAGTTGAAACATAGTCGGGCAGTAAGTGGAGTATGAGTGCCTTGAGGAGATATGATCACAGCACCGATGCCGTTACCCAAAGCATTGGAGGCTCCGTCAAAGTGCATAGACCATCGGGATCCTTCCTCAGGTCCTTCATCCGGTCCAGGTACTTCACAATCAGTCACTATCATGATGCTCTCGTCAGGAAATTCAAAGTTCATTGACTGATAGTCGTCTACTGCCTGATGTGCCAAGTGGTCTGCCAATACGCTTCCTTTGATGGATTTCTGGGTCGTGTACTGGATGTCGTATTCTGTCAAGATCATCTGCCATCTTGCTATTCTCCCAGACAGAGCAGGCTTTTCAAATATGTACTTTATAGGATCCATCTTTGAAATCAACAAGGTAGTGTGAGTCAGCATATACTGTCTCAGCCGGCGAGCAGCCCATACCAAAGCGCAACAAGTTTTCTCAAGCAGTGAGTATCGGGTCTCACAGTCGGTAAACTTTTTGCTAAGGTAATAAATGGCATGCTCTTTTCGGCCAGACTCGTCATGCTGCCCCAGCACACACCCCATTGAGTTGTCAAGTACTGTCAGGTATAGTATCAGAGGTCTCCCTTCGACTGGTGGCATAAGAATGGGTGGTTCTAGGAGATACTCTTTGATTCTGTCAAAAGCGGCCTGACATTCATCGTTCCAACGTACTACCTGATCTTTCTTCAGCAGCTTGAAGATTGGCTCACAGGTAGCAGTTAGGTGTGAGATGAATCGGGCAATGTAATTCAGGCGTCCTAAAAAGCCTCTGACCCCTTTCTCTGTCTTGGGAACTGGCATCTCTTGAATAGCTTTGACCTTGGCAGGGTCCACTTGAATACCCTTGTCACTTACAACGAAGCCTAGCAACTTCCCAGATCTAACCCCGAAGGTGCACTTGTTCGGGTTCAACCTCAGCTTGTACAACTTCAGACGGTCAAACAGCTTCTGCAGATGATCAAGGTGTTCCTCCTCAGTTTGGGACCTCGCAATCATGTCGTCGACATATAATTCTATCTCATGATGGATCATGTCATGAAATAAAGCAACCGTGGCACGTTGGTATGTTGCCCCAGCGTTTCTCAACCCGAATGGCATGACCTTGTAGCAGAAGGTGCCCTACTGAGTAACAAAGGTAGTCTTCTCCATGTCTTCAGGAGCCATCTTGATCTGATTATAACCTGAAAAACCATCCATGAAAGAAAACACCTTGTGCTGAGCAGTATTGTCAACCAGAATATCAATGTGAGGTAGAGGGAAGTCATCCTTGGGGCTGGCCCTGTTCAGATCCCTGTAATCGACACATATTCTGACCTTTCCATCTTTCTTTGGTACTGGCACCACATTAGCAACCCACTGAGGGTAAGAAGTCACTGCAAGGAAACCGGCATCAAACTGTTTCATAACCTCGGCTTTGATCTTCTCAGACATCTCTGGACGCATACGGCGGACCTTTTGCTTAACCGGAGGGCAGTCTTCCTTGGTAGGCAGATGATGGACCACAATATCAGTATCTAAACCAGGCATGTCTTCGTAGGACCAGGCGAAGATTTCCACATAATCATGTAACATCTGAGTCAACCGTTGCTTCACGCTGAGCTCTAGGTTGGCACCAATCTTGACTTCTTTCTTATCTGTCTCGGTACCCAGATTTATCGTTTCCACCGGCTCTTCATGTGGTTGAATTGCCCTCTCTTCCTGGAGTAACATTCTTGCAAGCTCGCCAGGCACTTCGCAATCATCTTCACCTTCGTCTTCGGCTAAGTTGATCGGATTTTCGAAGTCATAACTGGTAGTAGCAGAGTCGTTACCAGTGAGATCCAGAGTGGATTGAAACCTGTATGAGTGAGTGTGTGTAAATACAGCTGTTTTGCAATATATATAAAAAGGAAAGAAAGAAAAGGAGCATAAGATTTGAAATGCGAGAAAACTTCCAAGGTCTTTATTCATGATATATGAAATGACAATTAATATACCCTCACAAATGAAGCCACGGTGCCCCGGGTAAGACACCGGGCCATAGAGTTTTAATTCATTGTTTATTACAAATAACAAAATCAAAGGAGTTTATTACTGCGTAACAAAAGTAACAGGAGTATGATCTTTAGCAGTCCAATTGGTCAATCCACCATCAGTCATCGGGTAAATCCAGCTATCGAACTCTGACTCTTCTACTTCATCTTCATCCCCAACAGCATTCACTCCTGGATTGGTGATGAGCACAGGAGGTCTTCTGGTTCTAGCTTTGCGCACAGCCTTCTGACCCTCTGCAGTAAAACCCAGTCCGAACTTGTCAGTTTTAGGTGTAAAATCAGGGAGCCTGCCCCAGTTAGTACATTCACCTTTCTTGATTACAGCCCGGGCATCCTTCAGGGAAGCCATCTTCAAAGGAACATCCTCTTCAACCACTGTTTCTGCCGCTGCCAATGTTGGAGGTACCTCTTCAAAATGCTGAAAGGGGGTTTCAATAAACTCCCCGTCCATCTCAATATACCTGAAGGAATTCAAATGGCTCACCATATACTCCTCCTCTCCCTGCACAGTGACAATCTTCCCTCTGACAGGGTACTTGAGCTTCTGGTGTAGGGTAGAAGTCACTGCCCCAGCTTTGTGAATCCAAGGTCGACCCAGTAAACAAGAATAAGATGGACGGATATCCATCACATAGAAAGTCGAGTCGAATACTTGAGAACCCACACGAATAGGAATGTCTACCTCTCCATGAACCATCCTCTTAGAACCGTCAAAGGCTCTGACGATGATGTTGCTAGGTTTCAGCTCCAGGCCCTCACAATCCAACCGGTCCAAGGCCTTTTTGGGTAGCACATTCAGGGAAGAACCAGTGTCCACCAACACGTGCGCAAGAGTAGTGCCCCTGCATTCAATAGAGACATGCAGGGCGTCATTGTGGTCCTTTCCCTTAGCAGTAAGGTCAGCATCCGAGAAACCCAAACCATTGTCGGCTGTCAAATTGGCTACGCAATCAGTAAACTGGACTGCAGATGTCTCATGTGGCACGTGGGCCATCTTGAGAAATGAAATCAAGGCCTTAGCATGGGACTCTGAGCACAGCAACAACGAGAGCATAGAGATCTTGGAGGGGGTATGCCCCAGCTGTTCAACAACATTAAAGTCACTCTTCTTGATTATCTTCAGAATTTCCTCCATCTCCTGTTGGGAGGCCTCAGCATTCACAGATTTTGGTGCCTCCATCCGGGCAGGCTCATCTTCAATCCCTTTGCCCCGAGCATTAGATGACTCGGCAGCAGGGGAAGCAACTTGATCAGAAACGGGAACAGGTGCACTTGCAGGTGTTATAGTGAGAGGTCTTTGAATAGCTGGTGGCGCAATGTCAGGCGAGAAGAGCCTGCCACTGCGGGTAACTTTGGCTGGACCAGTGATATTGTTGATGCTGGTGCCAGTGTTGAACTCTTGCTTTATACCATGTACATATACATCTGCTCCATAGTGCCATGGGACAGCCTTATCAGATTCATAGGGGAGAGGCCCCAGAACAGTAATCACAATGGGTGCGACAGTCATGATTTTAACTGGCTTCCTCGGGGGAGCCTTGATTGGATTTTGGAAAATGGTAACAACAGATACTTCTTCCACAGGAACAAACGGAACAGCGGTCTTCTTGAACAGAATCTCTTTGCTGTCCATCAGGCTTTGGATGCCCAACTTTAGCAAAGGACAACCAGAAAGGGAAACAGCACAGAAAAGGCAATCTTCACTACAACCCGGAAATAAACCGGCCAGCAGTAGGTTCCTCTTAACAATCATCAAAGGAGTAGCTACATCATTCATAGAAACGGCATACACATCTTCATCAACGGCATTCACTCCATGCTGGGGCATAGGAGCAGTCACCACATTTGGCCTCTCAGGCGCTTCAAATTGTATCTCCTTTGCGTTAATAAGGTCTTGCACCTTATTCCTTAAGGCCCAACAGTCATCAGTGGAATGCCCCGGGCTATCGGAGTGATAAGCATAGCGGGCATTTGGATTGTACTTGGGAGAAGCCGTATTCACAACCTTCGGGGCCTCTCTAACAGTCACCAAATTGGTGGATAGCAACTGCGGCAAGATTTGCGATAGGGTCATACTCAGCCGGGTAAACTCTCTTCTGGGTCTTTCAGCCCTTTGCGGATTGGTTTGCCGAGGAGCGGCAGCAGGATTTGCAATCATCACTGCGTTGACAGATTGGCGGCGCTCAGGTTTATCATGTCTTCTAGGCCCATATACAGCACTGGCCTCCTTCTTAAAGGGCTTCTTCTCAGAACTTGACGATGCACCCTTCTGGATTTTACCGGACTTCATTCCAGCCTCTATCCTCTCCCCAGTCAGGATAAGATCAGTGAACCCTGTAGACGAGTTACCGATAAGATGATTGAAGAATGGCCCGGAGAGGGTCCCCAAGAACATATCTACCAGCTCACGGTCAGTTAACGGAGGCTGCACCCTGCCAGCCAGATCCCTCCACTTCTGGGCATACTCTTTAAAACCTTCGCTTGATCCTAGCGACATACCCTGGAGTTGGGTACGTGTAGGAGCAAGGTCGGCATTATATTGATACTGCTTGTAAAAAGCAGTAGCCAACTCCTCCCAGTTACGAACTTTGGTCCCATCCAGCTGATAGAACCATTCGAGATGAGTCCCTGAAAGACTCTCCTGGAAGAAGTGGATCCACAAATTCTTATCCACAGTGTACGGCTGAATCTTCTGCACATAAGATCTGAGGTGTAGCTTGGGACAAGACGCCCCATCATACTTGGTGAAAGATGGTGCCTTAAACTAGTGAGGAATAATCACACCAGTAGATAAGCCCAAGTCTCCGAAATCCAGCCCAGGCACTTGTTGGATCTCCATTGCATTCAGTCTGTCTTCCAACTGCTTATACCGGTCTTCAGCAGGAGGATACTGTTCCTCATTAAAGTCAGTCTCGTCGTCAGAGACTACTGGACTTGAAGCCTTTCCCCCCTGGGGACTGCCTTTGCCTACAGAAGAACCAGCTTCTTCATTCTGCAGAGTGTTGCCAAACCTTCGGCCCGAGTTGAAAAGAACAGTTCTCTTCTTCTTCTTCTCCTTCTTCAGGAGTAAAGCCTTCAGCTCTTCTTGGCCTTGAGCCAAACCCATGATCAGCTCCTGAAATTGCGCGTTCTGCGCCTGAAGGGCCTTGATAGACATCTCGGTTGATGATGAGTCAGGGTTCATGATGCTGAAATAAACAGTGAAGAACAGTAAGCAACCTGAAAAGAAGAAAACCCGCTATGCACATGATGAATGATATGTGTTTATGCAATGCATTCAAGGGTTCGAAAATTCAAATTTGTTGTAGACAAAAAGGAACACACATTATCATTAAGGAAATAATTGTTCAGTACATCAAAGCCTCATGGGCACATATTACAAAGCAAATCAATCCCAAAAGACACTACGCATCCTCTTTGGAGCTATGTAGGTGTTGAGATTCCTTTCCTCGTGCAGTAGGCGGGTGAGCTCCAAGACCTTCTTTTCACTAGCATGTAGACTGGTCTCAAGAGAATTCCGTTCTTCCTTAAGCTGGATCCAACTCTTCTGCATCTCTTCCCAGGACGTAGGCATGTCAGGATGTTGAATGGTGTAGGACACCTCTCCCTCCGAGACTGGCTCTTAGATCACAGGGAGCATATGAGGATATGGCATTACTAACTTCTGGGAGCAGGCTCGTACCCACTTGAGATAAGGTCCCAATGGGATGGAATTCATGTGCCCCAGTGTCTTGTTGTCTATCTTACTGGGCATTCTCCAAGCTCTGATAAATCTCTGGCAAAGTCCTTGTGCATCGTTGTCGAAGTCAAAAACTATGTCAGGAATTAACATGTCATGAGGGCCGTCCCTCCGAGCATAACCAAACTGTCTCCAAGCCAGGCATGGGTTGTAAGTAATACCTCCTCTGATTCCAAATAAAGGAACATTAGGATACTCCCCGCAACGATCAATGATAGTGACATCCTCTCTGGACCGAGAGCACCAATGTATATCTGCATGTCTAAGAGTCATCAACCGTTGTGACCATCTCAAACCCCGCTCGTTCTTCAAAACTGATTGTGGAAGGTGCGAAATAAACCACCTTCCCAGGAGAGGAGTGCAACACATAAGGACACCTCTTTTTCTCATGGTTCGAGTGTAACATGAGTGAAGGATGTCCCCCAGCAACGTAGGTATAGGATTCTTGGACCTGAAGATCTGGACAGCACTGATATCTATAAGCTGATCTGGGTTAGGGAACAACACCAAACCATAGACAAGGAGGGCCACAACTTCTTCAAAAGCTTGTAAGTCAAGGGAGTTCCAACATTCCTGGGCCTTCTCAAACAGAAACCTGGCTAAGAACCCTTTGATACCGCTTCTAACTTCCCAATGTCCCTTGAGGTCAGATGATTGTAGGTGTAAGGCTTTAGCAATCTCTTCAAGCTTGGGTTCCTTTTCCATACCGTTGTAGGGTAGTTGATCAAGGATAGGGATCTTCAGAAGCCGAGAGAACTCTTCCAATGTAGGTACCAGTTAATAATCCAGGAAAGTGAAACAGTGATGCAGAGGGTCAAAGAACTGGAACAGGACCTTTATCATATCTTCCTCCATGTTGGTGTTGACCAAGCTGATGAGTCTTCCATGTCTTTCACTGAATGAAGAGCTCTCGGTAATCCTGGATATAAGCTCCTTAAGATGAGGAGGGATCCTTACAAGGCTGATCTGAATTGTCTTTCTGCGAACAGTTTCCATGTCCTACAAAACAAGAACAAAGGTGAAGATTCGAACCCCTGAAATGGTTAACCAATACATATGATGCTGTATGATGTCATGATGCTATGATTAAACACACCACAAATATTTACAAAGGCAAACATGATAAGGCACACAAGTCACACAAGACAAGCCCTTAGAGTTTAAGGCCAGCATGGGGTCCGGGTATTACCCTCTTGAAGTTGGTGGGCTCAACCTGTCCTATTAGAAGTAATCGGGTTCTAAGGGTCCCAATATCACTGGATTGCTTTCATTGTTCATCGTTTCGATTTAGCCACTGAACTGGCGACCGAAATATTCCAGGAAAGCAACCCTCAATTGAGTGTAGTATCGAGTATCAACCAACCTCGGACTGCACCAAAGTCAGTTATCTCACTACCCTAAAGAGGCCAAGATGGTTCAATTAAGGTTCCTAAGGTCAATTGATGCTTCATGACACCACGCGGAGGCCCCGTACTCTCCTTGACTGAACTCAAGGGTTACCGGTACACACCAAAGTGCCACATCAACGTAGCAGACTTTTTCAACCATGTCGGTATACCCCGCACAGTTCCCTCACAGCCTTGTTGCTACTTTCTAAGAAGGTATCCCCATATCCGGGTTAGGATCTATAGAACTCCCAAGACAGTCCTACAATTTAAAGCAAACAAGTCAAAGCAATTGAAAACACAGTGATCTTAGTCCTAAGGTACACCTCACTTTAAAGATGTCCCCAGCAGAGTCGCCAGTTCTGTGATCGGTGGATCTGGAACTGACTATTTAACGCTGGTTCGCGAAATGTCGCGGAAGCAAGAGTCGCCACCGTCTTTTATTTTCTCCAAATGGAAAGGACAAAAGCACAGAAAAATTCCTTATTGAGATCGTTTCTCGGTTCGGGAGGTAGATTTATAGAAAGGGAAGGTGTTAGCACCCTTTCTATCCATGGTTATCCATGGGCTCTTAGATACTTGCTCATTTGTGTTTTCAAAATTGTTTGTTTGCTTTTCAAGGTGAGTGGGTTTGAAAAAGTTTCTTTGAAAGTTTCAGATCGACTCTTGTATCAGTCCTCAAGAGTGTTTGAAAAGTTGTTTTTGAAAGCTTTTTGCAAAGTGTCGGTGTGAAAAGAAGTTTTTGATTTGTTTTGAATTAGAGCAAGTATCTACGAGTCATCTACCTACCCTAAGGAATTCGTCTGTGTAAATGTCCTTAAAGTAGTGCCATCCCACCATTGAGAGGTAGGTAGCACCACCGTTGGAGGTGTTCGGGTCAATTCGAGGTTTTAGGGACATTGTGGTCACCGAGCAACGGTAAGGCACCTTAGAAGCTACCCTTATGCCATTGATCTTTTATTCCGAGGCAACTATTCCGAGGCAACTTGTTTTGAAGCAACCAGATCAATGGGACATAAGGACTCACTAAGACGTCCTATAGTCGACGACCACGTTTCGAGGGACAAGGCAACAGTGTGGTCACCAGAGCAATAGGAAGACACCTTAGAAGCTACCCTCATGCCATGTTCATGGACATGAGGACTTACTAAAACGTCCTCTACTCGACGACCACTTTTCGAGGGGCAAGGCAACAGTGAGACGTACCCTAGGGGTGGTGTGTGAATTGTGCGTCGTTTTCAATTATGTTTATCTTGTCATGCATTGGTGATCTACGCTTTGTTTTTATTTTTGGCATTCATTCTTTCATGCAAGTTATTAACAGTTAAAAGGTGCGGAATTAAAAGTCCTACGCTATTACAAAGGTGCGAGTCTACATCGCCAAATTAATCCAAGACCCGATTTGAATAAAATAAAATGCGAAAAATAAATGTCCTAATTAATCTATTACAAGGCTTTGGGGTAATTACATGAAATTTATAAAAAAAGAAATAAAATAAGCATGCGAAACGAAATTATAATCGAAAGCGGGGGCATTGGACCCTTTTAAAGAAATTAAATTGAAATTATTAAATTAATTAAATTAAATAAAGAAAAGAACTTATTTTTGGATTTTTTTGTATTTATGGAATTTAATGAGAAAATTGAATAAAATTAAAACCCTAATTCTAAACTATTTTTAATTTGTTTAAAAAATGTTTAAGTTTGACCTAGTTTTAATTAATTATTTACATGGCATGTTTATTTACAAAAAATAATTAATAATTAAATATGGTGAAAAAGAGAAAAGAATAAAAGTATAAAAAAACCCTAATTTCTACATTTTTTAGTTTATTAAAATTAAACCTAGAATTAAAACTAAATTAATTATTACATTTATTTACAAAATAATATTAATTAATATTAACAAAGCATATTTTTTATTGTTTTATGATTTTCTGTTTTTTTATATATTTTATGAAAATTAATTTTGATGATTTAATCAAAATAAATAAAACAAATAAATAGAAAAAATGAAAAGAAAGAAAATAATATGCAAACCAATGGGGGGTGTTGACCCCAATTTTGGAGGTATGATCAGCAATCAGGCCCAATGAATTCAAGCCCTTGGTTGACTTTTCAAGGACGTGTGTGGATCTGCTGACCAAGGTGCATGGTGGAGATCCTGTGTTGGCCCTTGGATTCATCTCCTGAGACATGTGGCGTGCCCAGAGATAGAGTTGTATGGTGGTCCCTGAAAAGTACGCTGCACAGAAATATGGAAAGCAAAATAATATTGAGAAGGGAGGGGACCTGGGAATCGAACCCAGGTCCCAGTACCTATTGTCCACGTCGCCCACCAACTGAACTAGCGCGTTTGGTTGTAATATTAGTGGAACCTGATTCATATGAGAGAGAACAAGTGCTATTGGTGTAAAACGAAAATTAAGCGCGAACGTTTGAATAGTCCAGTCTGGTTGAGACACCTCAGCGTCTTCTCCACCATGCCTTTGCTTTTGCCTGAAAAAATACATCAAATAGCGGGGGTTTTAAACCCCCACTAACTCAAACCTGGAAAATAACGAATAGCTCATACGCAAATATAAATTGGGCGCGACTAGTGAGTTTGATTCGTTTTGAGGTCCTGAGTCCAATGGCATAGGTCTTATGGTTCAATTTTTCCATATGAATGAAGCCCTCTTTTTAAGCTTCTGAAACCCTAATGCGTGTTCATGGTAATTTTGCATACAGGCGTCCAAAACTCAATTGAATGGTACCAATGGCTTTAGAAACATCATGTTAGTATAAATCACATATTAAAAGTCATGAATAACGTGTGAATATGCAAACACGATTATCAAAATTTTACAGAAAAGTTAGACTCCTATCTACCAATTCTTTGCGCTTGGAGAGTTGATTTTGATTGGAGTAGCTTCCTGGATGCCTTGGCAAGCTATTGGAATGGTTATCCAGCCTTGAAACGCACTGAAACTGTGTTTTCAGTTTTGAAATTTTCTTGAAAAAATGCAAAGTGTGTATTCTTTTTTGAGCGCAGCTTTCAGGGTCTTAGGCATTAGGTTTGCATTAGGTATATATGTGTGACTGAATTAGGGTAAAAATCCAAGTCAAAAACCTTTACATTGATGAATCAAATATTTGATTTTTAATGGTATCTTTTCCAATATTTTCCATGTGTTTTTGATACCAATCATGGCCAAATCTTTCCATATTAGTGATGCACGAAATCTTGAGGTTTTATGGAGAGAATATGCTGCAAAAAGGGATTGGAAAACATGTGTTTAGTATTTTTGTCATATTTTATTTAATTAAATGAATTAATGGTGATAAAAATTCAAATAAGTAATAAAAAATGATGAAATAACTCCCCTTTGGGTCAATGGGTCGTGCATAGCTTTTGGGTGATGATTCTTGGAAGAAAATGTGGCCCATTAGCAATTTTGAGGCATTTGAAGCAAAGTTGACTTTTCAAAATTCCCAAAAATTTCCCAACTTCCACAAGGCATATTTTGCTCAATTTTTAAGCTTTGATCATGTTCTTGGACATTTTGGAAACTTCTTGAAGTCCTCTAACCAATGCCTTTGGTCCCATGTCATTTGGATTTACCAATCTCAAGTTATGGTCTTTGACTTAAAGTGCCTTTTTGTTGACTTTTGAAAATGACCTATAATGTTGAGATTGATAACTTTTTGTGAGAGCATTTCTTGGACTTGAAGTGTGAAGAGGAGTTGTAGGAAAAGTCTTTCTCTTCAAAATGAGCTTTGGATGGAATTTTTTTGATAATCCATGTGGAAGTTATGCCTTGGTCAATTTACAGTTGACTTTTTCAACTGTCCAAATATGGAAACTTTTGCATCTTGAGACTTTTTTAGCCATGCTTTGAGAATCATGATCAAGAATTGATCAAATGATGTTTGTGGCTTCAAAATAAGATGTTGACCAAAATTTGGATTTTTGACTGTCAAATGACCATTTTGCCCCTACAGTTGACTGTAGGGCAATTAGGGTTTTTGACTGTGCAATTTTGTGCTGTAAGTCTTGAAACTTGGCATATGGATGCTTGACCATGTTTGTAGGCATATGGGACTTGATTGGACCCTTGGAAACTTCAATTTCTCTGCCAGAACCAAAACCCTAGTTTTTGACTGTTAGGAGGCCCTTGAACTGTGCAACCCTTGGGAGATTTTGAAGCATGCTCTTTGCAAATCTTGAAGAATATGGGAGGGAAAATTTTGGGGTACAAAAATTACCATCTTGAAACTTGCATTTGGAACTCATTAGAGGATTGGTAGAACCAAAGCCTCCACACAACAAGTTACATTTGCTTTTTATCAAGTATATCATCCATTTTGGAATCCTCAAAAGTAACATTTAATGATCTACGATGTTTAAGTGATCCGCATTGACCAAAGGTGTTGTAGATCCATTAGAGGATTGGTTGAACCAAAGCCTCCACACAATGAATCTCAAAGTTATTGGATCAAAGAGATCAAATTAACATACTTGGGCTTGCAATCATAAGTTTGGGCCACGAATGATCATTTATTCAAATCGGGACAAAATTTAGCGCTATGTTAAGCAATCGTAAGTGGAGTTATGTAGAATTCGCACCTATTTTGAGACCGGTAAATAGCAACCTATGTACTTTATGTTAGGATAAATGATATAGAGATTACCATCCCTTAACATGTAGCACAATTAAAAAAGAAAGGGATAAGATGAAGAGGGAGGGGAATGATAAGCTAATTTGGATCACTATCTCAAAATTCTTTCATCCTTAAATTCAACCACTCCTGTAGATGGATTAAAGCACTAAACATATCATTAATCCAAAGCACCAAAAATGAATTAAATAATTCACTCTTAGGTAGATTTGAATTGATGAACATTTATCCAACTACATCTACATCACAAAGACCATTGAGTTTAAAGACAAATTGGACATTTAAAATTGCAATCCATATTATCCATCGAAGAGAGTAAGCAGAAAAATATTTGAGTCGAAACAGCCCCAAAATAAGGCAGAAAAAAGTATTTGAGTCGAAACAACCCCAAAATAAGGCAGAAAAAGTATTTTCGACACCGTTGCAATCAATTGTGCTTCGACAACTATCAATTGCATCAGTGCAGTTTTTTTTTAAAATCAATTTTCTATGACAAACAATTGCAATGTTACAACAATTTATTGCAACCTGTTAAAATCAGTCGAAAACAGCATCTCAAGGATCAAATTCTTGTTCCAACTTTTCATCAAACACCTTATGATCATGGATCCAATTGAGCATGAAAATTCCATCAAATTATGAGAAAGTAGCACTAATGGAATCATAAAACAGTGCTCAATGAATCAAAACCAGAAATCCACAAGAGATCACATTGTGAAAGATGATGATCCAACTTACCAAAGGTAGAATTAGAGAATTATCAAACAACTTCCAGAATTTGCTGCAATTCGACCACAAGAATAAATTACCAAAGCTTGGATGTAAAGAATTGATGAAGAAAAAAGTGTTTTGATGAAGGTTTAGCTCAAAGATTAGTAAGCTTCAATGCAAAGCTTACTATCCTTTTTTGAAAATGGAGCTTTGAGTGAATTTGGTAGATGGAGAGAATTGAGAGATTTTTTAGCAAGATGAGTTTGGCTATCAAAAGCTTGAAATTTGAATGAGATGAGGATTCTATTTATAGAGTTTAGGATTGGGATTAGTGGTAATTTGGTAATTGATTCTTGGAGCCAAAAATTGAATTAATGATATAATTTTCAAATTATGCGGAAAAATTGGAGCCAAAAAGATGACAGTTTTGAAATTGCTGGCTTTTTTTCAAAAATCACGTGTATTTTGCTGCTATGAGTCGACACAAGAGTCGTATGCATTGACACATCCTAATTGTATAACACAGCATGAGTCGATGTAAGATTCTATGTATCGACATATTCGGTTATTTCAACATATTACAGAATCAAACAATCTGCATGAGTCGACACATAACATGTATGTGTCGACACATGCTAGTTATACAAACAAGATGAGTCGATACATAACATGCATGTATAGACACATGCTAGTTATACATAACAGGATGAGTCGATACATACCTTTATGGGTCGATGCATGTTGTCTTTCGCCACAATACAGAATCAATCAACTTGCATGAGTTCGACACAAGCTTCTATGGATCAATACAAGCTGCCTTTCGACACAATACAGAATGAATCAATTTGCATGAGTTCGACACAAGCCTTTGTAGATTGATACAAGCTGCCTTTCGACACAATACAGAATCAGTCAATTTGCATGAGTTCGACACAAGCCTCTGTGGATTGATACAAGCTGCCTTTCGATACAATACAGAATCAATCAATTTGCATGAGTTTGACAAAAGCCTTTGTGGATTGATACTAGCTGCCTTTCGACACAATACAGAATCAATCAATTTGCATGAGTTCGACACAAGCCTCTGTAGATTGATACAAGCTGCCTTTCGACACAACAGAATCAATCAATTTGCATGAGTCGACACATAACATGTATGTGTTGATACATACTAAAAAGAATT
This sequence comes from Vicia faba, assembly GCA_948472305.1. NCBI lineage: Eukaryota > Viridiplantae > Streptophyta > Magnoliopsida > Fabales > Fabaceae > Vicia > Vicia faba. The sequence goes on along the minus strand of OX451739.1, from coordinate 191,869,397 downwards.
TATTTTGAAGGCTAAAAAAAACACTTTTCTCAAAGATTGTGCACAATACATTGTGTAATCGATTGCACTATGGGAGCAATCGATTGTACAGGAAAGCAAAAATGAAAAATTTTAATTATTATTTTTTTTGCAAATAGAGATTTTAGGGAAATAATACCGGAAAACCTTATTTGTTGGATGCTCTAACTCGATACCTACAAAACACAATTTTGCAAAGACAAAGACAAATATTTTTTTGTATTTTGGTTAGAGGTTAATTATCAATGCATATACAAAATACATAACTAAGGTGCTTGGAGATTCCTCAAGAGCAAACTTAAAGATATGAGATAAAAAAAGAGGAAGAACCAACCCTAATGTGATTTTGTTATGATCAAGTTGACATGATATGATAGGGGAATCTTAGGGGCAAAAATTGGGGTACAACAGCTGCCCTTATTTAAGTGTCTTCTATCCGGAGATACGAAGGTTAAAAATCTTCGTGTCGACGCGATTGAAGATACTTAAATATAAAACAAGCCCTATTTTTGTCTCTAAGATGCCATGCAATGCTTATGATTATGAATGCATATGAACAGAACAAAAGAGACGCAAAGTATCACTGGGGATGCCACAAAAATGAAGAAACAAAGGAGTAACCCCACCAGGAAAATAAATCACTGGTGAACAAAAGACATGACTCTACTGGTGTAAAACCCAAAGAAGAGATAAGGTAGCATCAGCTCAAATATTGAGGAAAAAGTAAAGAATGATAACGATCGACAGATAACTGTGAACTACCAACTCAATGGATGAAGGTAGAAAAGTAATAAGGTACCGGCTCACAGATGACAGTAAACTACCAACTCAAAAGTTGAAGGTAGAAGATCAAAAAGATACCGACTCACAGATAACGGTAAACTACCAACTCAATAGTTGAAGGTAGAAGATAAAGATATACCGACTCACAGATGACGGTAAACTACCAACTCAATAGTTGAAGGTGGAAGATAAAGATATACCGACTCACAGATGACGGTAAACTACCAACTCAATAGTTGAAGGTAGAGAGAAAATATCATACCACCTCCGTTCACTGACGATGAACTATCAATGTTCACTGATGATAGCAAAAAGATAAGAAACACTGACGTTCATTGCCAATGTACTACCAACGTTCACTGAAGGTAGAGAGAAAATATCATACCACCACCGTTCACTGACGATGAACTATCAACGTTCACTGATGATAGCAAAAAGATAAGAAACACTGACGTTCACTACCGATGTACTACCAACATTCACTGAAGGTAGAGAGAAAATATCATACCACCGTCGTTCACTAACGATGAACTATCAACGTTCACTGATGATAGCAAAAAGATAAGAAACACCGACGTTCACTCCCGATGTACTACCAACGTTCACTGAAGATAGATTTGAAAATATCATACCACCGCCGTTCACTGACGATGAACTATCAACATTCACTGATGATAGTAAAAAGATAAGAAACACCGATGTTCACTGCCGATGTACTACCAACATTCACTGAAGGTAGATTTGAATATCATACCACCGCCGTTCACTGACGATGAACTATCAACATTCACTGAAGATAGCAAAAAGATAAGAAACACTAATGTTCACTATCGATGTACTACCAACATTCACTGAAGGTAGATTTGAATATCATACCACCGCCGTTCACTGACGATGAACTATCAACGTTCATTGAAGATAGCAAAAAGATAAGAAACACTGACGTTCACTACCGATGTAATGCCAACATTCACTGAAGGTAGATTTGAATATAATACCACCTTCGTTCACTGATGATAGCAAAAAGATAAGAAACACTGACGTTCACTGCCGATGTACTACCAACGTTCACTGAAGGTATAGAGAAAATATCATACCACCGCCGTTCACTGACGATGAACTATCAACGTTCACTGAGGATAGCAAAAAGATAAGAAACATTGATGTTCACTGTCGATGTACTACCAACGTTCACTGAAGGTATAGAGAAAATATCATACCACCGCCGTTCACTGACGATGAACTATCAACGTTCACTGATGATAGCAAAAAGATAAGAAACATGGACGTTCACTGCCGACGTACTACCAACGTTCACTGAAGGTAGAGAGAAAATATCATACCACCGCCGTTCACTGACGATGAACTATCAACGTTCACTGATGATAGCAAAAAGATAAGAAACACCGACGTTCACTACCGATGTACTACCAACGTTCACTGAAGGTAGATTTGAATATCATACCACCGCCGTTCACTGACGATGAACTATCAACATTCACTGAAGATAGCAAAAAGATAAGAAACACCGACGTTCACTACCGATGTACTACCAACATTCACTGAAGGTAGATTTGAAAATATCATACCACCGCCGTTCACTGACAATGAACTATCAACGTTCACTGATGATAGCAAAAAGATAAGAAACATCGATGTTCACTACCGATGTACTACCAACGTTCACTGAAGGTAGATTTGAATATATCTCTCAAGTTTTCCCAAAATTTTGGTGTTTCACCTAGAACGGGTCTCAACTTCTTCTTTAACCAAGGCACTCTGCCTGGAAAGGGTAATATGTAAGCTTATCTCAAATAAAGAGACTTCCACTCATTATCAAGGGGAATTGCAAAGAGAAATGACTTTCTGGGGATAGAAATATGGCTTCCTGGGGATAGAAATATGGCTTCCTGGGGAAAGAGATATGACTTCCTAGGGAAAGAGATAAGACTTCCCGGGGATAGAAATATGGCTTCCTGGGGATAGAAGTATGGCTTCCTGGGGAAAGAGATATGACTTCCTGGGGAAAGAGATATGACTTCCTGGGGATAGAAATATGGCTTCCTGGGGAAAGAGATATGACTTCCTGGGGAAAGAGATATGACTTCCTGGGGATAGAAATATGGCTTCCTGGGGAAATGCCACGTTATTCCTGTTGAGGAGATAAAGTCTTCTCGTGCAAAATAAATGCACAAACCAAAACTCAAAGTTCTCAGAAATCCAAAGTAAATAATATCATCATGCAACCACGAATCCAATTAGAAACAAACTGGAGCAAGACGGACAACGAAGATCCATCCTTTGAGAAATAAACTCAAGAGGGAAAACCAAATCCACCTAAGCAAGGAGCGCTGCAGGAAGGTTAGAACACAATGTCAAAAAAATGACTTGTAGCAATGCATGATGCATGTATGAATGTATGAGTGATATCATACATATGCTGGTAAAAGAGTACATAATCAGTACAAACAAACAAAACCGCCTCAGGTACTAACAACATTGGGCTAAACTTCAACCAGAAAGATAAATCCAAGAAAGGTAAAAGCAACTGCGGAAACCAAACCTATTGCCTGTCCTAACTTCACTGAGGAGAAACATAATTCGGATGTAGCTAAATCAAACAGATACCGGGATAAAACATCTTTCTTCCGGTTTCATCGGAGAAACCAATTTTTCAAAAGCAACATACCTACTGGAGATTGCAAGACCAGCCTCAAATAAAGCAGACTGACGCCGAGATAATCAAACCTCATTGGGGAATTCAGACCCACTTTGAAGGAGGAAAAATATACAGACTTCACTAAGGGAGACAATGCTTCATCATCGAGACATCTACTGGGGACTTCATGCTGACTTCATTGGGGAGGTCAAAACCACATCATCAAGGGGAAACCAAGATACGTTCTTCACTGGGGAAACCGGAGATACGTGTTCTTCGAGAGTAATTATTGCACCAACTTCTTTGGGGAGAAAGGACTTCTATCAAAGAAACGAGGCCTTCACTGGAGAATATTGGATTGAGTCTTCATATCATACAAACCTATTCCAACAAAAGATGCCCTGGTATAGTCTTCCTGTGAAATCAAGAAGTCAACACTAATGCCAATACTGCAAAAAGAGCGATATCTTAGCACACCGAGGGAATAAAACCTTTCATCATATGAGGGAAAACTTCGCTGGGGAATCTGGGACGGAGGCTTCTGACCATGCAAACCCAAAATCAAAAGCGAACCAAGACTTGGTCGGGGATAATGGGATCACAAACCTAATACCGTACCTTGCACCCACTGGTATCGTCTTTAACTATCTGAGAAACACACAAAGATTGTGCACATACCAACAAGATGACCTAAGAAAAACCTTCATGAAGGAAGTAAATCTTCTTAAAACAACCGGAGTTTGTTCATTCCTGGGATCGCCATTTTTGTTGTCATTGTTTCATCATAAATCCCAAAGTAAATTGAATTGTGAAAATCTCCCCTTTTTTTTGAAAAATCAATTTTGCTTTTTAATCTTTTTGCTTTAAAAATTATTATCAGTAATAAATGGAGTCTTTGCAAGCTAAATAAAAATAAGAACACAAAGAATTGGGCAAAAGCTCGCATTTCATTAATAGAATGGTAGTCTGCGAATGGCGAGACTCCATGGATGATTACAAATTTTGGGAAATGGTAATATATAATGGAAAAGATACATTGAGATACAATGACCACCATCCCCTCTAACAACTTTTGAAATCCTGAGCAGCAGCTTTTGTTGAAGTATGGTGAGGATCCGAGAAGATTGTTGCTTCAACGATCAAGTCTTGTCTTACGTAGTTACTTGCCAAGAAAAATCCCTAACTTTTGCCTAAGCTGCCCTTGCGGGTTTTCAACTTAGCGGGAAATTTATTTTGTTTATGTCTCTAATTTTTGCCTAGACCACCCTTTCGGGTTTTCAGCCTACCGAGACGCTCTTTTTTGCCTAAGCCGCCCTTTCGGGTTTTCAACTTAGCGAGTTGTTCTTTTATTTCTTTAGGCGAAGTATTTCTTGACTGTGTCAGCATTCATGGGACGTGGGAACTCCTCGCCATCCATAGTTTCAAGAATTAATGCACCACCAGAGAAGGCTTTCTTGACAACATACGGGCCTTCAAAATTTGGAGTCCACTTGCCCCTAGAATCAGTGCTGAAAGACATGATCTTCCTGAGCACGAGGTCGCCTTCTCTAAATTCACGAGGTTTGACCTTTTTATCAAATGTTTTCTTCATTCTTTTCTGATATAACTGCCCATGACACAAAGTTTTCATTCTCTTCTCTTCAATCAAATTCAATTGGTCAAACCTGTTCTGGACCCATTCAGACTCTGTCAACTTGGATTCCATTATCACACGCAACGAGGGAATCTCTACCTCAACAGGGAGTACAGCTTCTATTCCATATACCAGGGAGAACGGGGTTGCTCCTGTTGAAGTGTGGACAGATATCCAATATCCATGCAGAGCAAAAGGGAGCATTTCATGCCAATCCTTATAAGTAACAACCATTTTCTGGATAATTCTCTTGATATTCTTATTAGCAGCTTCAACAGCCCCATTCATCTTTGGCCTGTATGGAGATGAATTGTGATGGACAATCTTGAATTCTTCACACAGTTCTGTCATCATCTTGTTGTTCAAATTCGAGCCGTTGTCAGTGATGATTCTACTCGGCACACCATACCGGCATATAAGATTGTTTTTGATGAAACGCACAACCACCTGTTTGGTAACATTGGCATAAGAAGCAACCTTTACCCATTTGGTAAAGTAGTCAATTGCTACCAAGATGAAACAGTGTCCATTAGAAGCTTTGGGTTCTATCATCCTGATCATGTCTATACCCCACATAGAGAAAGGCCATGGGGAGGAAATCACATTGAGAAGTGTCAGAGGCACATGGACCTTGTCTGCATAAACCTGGAATTTATGGCACTTCTTTTAAAATTTGTAACAATCAGATTCCATTGTCAACCAATAGTAACCTGTCCTTAGCATCTTTTTAGCCATCGAATGTCCATTAGCATGAGTGCCAAATGAACCTTCATGAATCTCATGCATCAACATGTCTGCTTCGTATCTATCCACGCATCTGAGCAAGACCATGTCCTAATTTCTCTTGTATAACACATTTTCACTGAGGAAGAAACTGCCTGCCAGTCTTCTCAGTGTCTTTCTATCTTTCCTCGACCCACCAATCGGGTATTCCTGAGTCTGAAGAAAATGTTGGATGTCATAATACCAAGATTTTTCATTTGCTACCTCCTCTGTTGTAAACACATGAGCGGGCCTATCCAGCCGTCGAACTGTAATTCGGGGTATATCATTCCAAGTGTTCACTTGGTACATGGAAGCCAGAGTTGCCAGAGCATCCGCCATTTGATTTTCATCTCTAGGAATGTGATGGAATTCAACTTTATTGAAGAAGGGTAGTAATCTTCTAGCATAATCTTTGTAAAGGATCAAGCCAGGGTGACGAGTATCCCATTCTCCTTTAATCTGATTTATTACCAAAGCCGAATCACCATACACATCTAGAATTTTGATTCTGAGATCAATAGCTTCCTCAAGACCCATGATGCAAGCCTCATATTCCGCCATATTATTAGTGCAATCAAATGTTAACCTTGCAGTAAAAGGAATGTGCGATCCATGAGGAGTGACGATCACAGCACCAATTCCTTTACCATAAGCATTCACCACTCCATCAAATATCATACTCCAACGAGATTCAGGGTCGGGGCCTTCCTCGGGCAATGGTTCATCACAATCTTTCAATTTCAGGAACATCACATCCTTATCGGGGAATTCATATGCTGCAAACTGATGATCTTCCACCGGCTGGTGAGCAAGGTAATCTACCAACACACTACTTTTGATAGATTTTTGAGTGCGGTACTCAATATCATATTCAGATAACAACATCTGCCAGCGGGCAATTCTCCCAGTAAGAACAGGCTTCTCAAAAATATACTTGATTGGATCCATTTTGGAGATCAACCAAGTGGTATGATTCAACATATATTACCGCAAACGCTTTGCCGCCCAGGCCAAAGCACAACACATTTTTTCTAGCGTGGAATACCGCGACTCACAATCAGTGAACTTTTTGCTGAGATAATAAATGGCGAACTCTTTCTTCCCTGTTTCATCCTGTTGTCCCAGAATACAACCCATGGATTTATCTAACACTGTTAGATACATAATCAACGGTCTTCCTTCTACGGGAGGGAGCAAGATAAGAGGTTCAAGCAGATACTCTTTAATACTCTCAAATGCCCTTTGGCAGTCATTCGTCCACACACAACCTTGATCTTTCTTTAACAACTTAAAGATCGGTTCACACTTTGCAGTCATGTGGGAAATGAATCTGGAAATATAATTCAAACGCCTGAGGAAACCCCTGACTTGGTTTTCAGTTCTTGGTGCTGGCATTTCTTGAATTGCTTTGACTTTATCAGGGTCAACTTCAATTCCTTTTTGGCTAACGATAAAACCCAACAATTTCCCCGATCTAACTCCGAAGGTGTATTTATTTGGATTCAAGCGGAGACGATACTTCCTCAAACGCTGAAACAACTTCAACAAATCTTTTATATGCCCTTCTTCAGTTTGGGATTTTGCAATCATATCATCAACATATACTTCAATTTCCTTGTGCATCAGATCATGGAATAGGGTTGTCATAGCCCTCTGGTACGTTGCACCAGCGTTCTTCAACCCGAAGGGCATCACTCTGTAACAGAATGTTCCCCAGGGTGTGATAAACATTGTTTTTTCCATGTCCTCTAGAGCCATTCTTATTTGATTATACCCGGAAAATCCGTCCATGAACGAGAATACTTTGAATTTTGTTGTGCTGTCCACTAACATGTCAATGTGAGGCAATGGAAAATCATCTTTCGGACTAGTTTTATTTAGATCTCTGTAATCTACGCACATGCGGACTTTTCCGTATTTTTTTGGTACTGGGACAATATTGGAAATCCATTGAGGATACACTGACGTCACAAGAAAACCAGCATTAATCTGTTTTACGGCCTCCTCTTTGATCTTTACTGCCATATCTGGGTGAGTTCTTCTCAACTTTTGTTTAACTGGCGGACACTCTGGCTTCAACGGAAAATGATGCTCAACAATGTCTGTATCTAGACCAGGCATATCTTGATAAGACCAAGCAAAAATATCCACATACTCTTTCAACAGCTCAATCAACCCGCTTTTTTCATTAGGATGCAACGATGCTCCAATCTTAACTTCCTTCGGATCTTCTTCTGAACCCATATTAATCACTTCCAAAGGCTCCTTATATGGCTGAATGGTATTTTCCTCGTGCTCAAGCAACCGTGAGACCTCTTTTGGAATCTCATCATAATCTTCTTCTTCAGCCCCAAACACAGGACATTCAAAGTTGGGAGAGGATGTAGGGTCATTGAATTCAACGGGTTTTTTAATTAATCTGCACATGTGATTTATGATTACTTTTAGAAACTGACACATATAACAAGTGATCATGCAAATTAATTTTCAGTTATCATTTATTTTGAAAGGGTTTTTTATTTGATTACCATTTCCCAAGAAAAAGCAGAAAATAAAGACATATTTTTGGAAGCAAAGACAACTTTTATTAATGATCTTAAAAATCAAAGCAAACAGATAAGCCCATACAATACTTTCACCTTGGGCAGAGTGAAAGCTTTTCAAAAGAAAGAAACAGATTAACAAAACAAATTAATTTGAAATATGTATGCAATAAGGAACATCAATGGTGACCCAGTTCTGAACTCGGACTCCATGCGTCACATTATTCGGTACTTCTTGCTCTGCTTCACCCTCTTCAACAGCATTAATTCCAGAACCAATTGGATGGAGGTAGCCTCCGTTGCGGAAAACATCATGATAACTGTTCACATAAGACTTTGACTTCAAACTTTCGCCTTTGCCATTCTTCGAAGAGAAACCCAAACCAGTTCTGTTTTTATTCATGGGTGGATCCATAAGTTGTCCCCAAACTGCATTATGACCATTGCGCACAACCTGTTGCGCGCCCTTCGGCGAAACAACAGAATTCTCATTCCTCCTTATGTTGTCAATAGATAGGGCTTGGAACTGGGTTCCAACAGCAGCCTCATTCGCTTCTACAATACTGAAAGAGGATAGATGGGATATCAACAACGCCTGCTCCCCATTTATGATCACCACCTTCCCTTTGCACACAAACTTTAACTTCTTATGCAGAGTTGAAGTGACAGCCCCTGCTTCGTGTATCCATGGCCATCCTAGCAAACAACTATATGCGGGAATAATGTCCATGACCTGGAAGATTATCAAGAACAAATATGGTCCTATATGGATGGGCAAGTCCACTTCACCGATGACAGATTTCCTCGACCCATCAAAAGCCTTCACAATGATGCCACTCGGGCGCATAGGTGCTCCTTGATACTTTAACTTCATGAGGGTACTCCTCGGTATAACATTCAGCGCGGATCCGTTATCAATTAGCACATTGGACAGTGAATCATTCTTGCAGTTCATAGATATGTGGAGGGCCAGGTTGTGATTCCTCCCTTCATCTGGTAACTCATCATCGCAGAAACACAAATTGTTACATGACGTAATATTTCCAATTACGCTGCTGAATTGATCTAATGGCATGTCATTCTCCACAAAAGCTTGGTCTAGTACTCTCATCAGTGATTCTCTATGAGCAGAGGAATTCATTAACAAAGCTAGGATAGATATCTTGGAAGGAGTCTGCAATAGCTGATCTACAATTTTGTAGTCGCTTAAATATCTTTAAAATATCATCCACTTCTTTCTCTAATGTAGCTCCACTAGTCTCTCCTGTAGCCTTCTTAGGCTCATCGTTCTCAGCAATTTTCTTTTCAACAACAACATCTCTTCGAATAACTGGCGCAAACACACGACCGCTACGGGTCACCCTGCTATTATCAGCTATATTTCCAACATCTGGCATTGGCTGGATGGGAATCTCTACCCCATCTTCTAAGATTGTAGTGTTGTATTTGTAAGGCACAGCCTTGTCTGATTCATAGGGAACAGGACCTGGCAGACTAATTACCAATGAGGTAACAGCTGGTTTGCTATGGTACTCCACCTCAAGATGAGTGGATGCACCAAAACAAGGTACAATGACGTTTACCCCTTCCTCAACACAATCAGCCATCAAAAAGTCATTTCCGGCAAACAAATCTTCGTCTGAAGAGAAATACTCATCTGCGGAGGCATACTCTTCCTCTGACTCTTCTTCCATTAAACAAACTTCAACCATATCAATCTCGTGATAATCATCTCTCTGACCTGTGATCTTGATAGTTCCATTGTCTAACAGCAACTGAACACCTTCCCTCACAATAGAACACCCTCGGGGGTTTCGACAACAAACTATGCAAGATCCATATTGGTGTTCCACCTGACCAGCAGTACCACAGAAAGTAGCATGCAACTGCACCAGATCCTCATTCAAATGATCCACATCAAAAATTTTGAATTCACCCGGACATCCAGAAACCATATTCACTTCCTCTTCATATTCCGCCCTAGGCCTGATTATATGGATTAAACCTTCATCCATCATCTCCTGCAAATTAGCCTTTATCTTCTCGCAACCCTGTATATCTGTACTGCAAATAGCACAACCGGCGTGGTCATGCGTATAATAACTGAATTCACAGAGGTCTGCATGCATCTTCACCAAATCTCCTCTAACCAGATTAATGTCAAAAATTCGAAAGTCACCTGGACAACCGGCCACCATATTTACAGCATTCACTGCCCCGTGCTTGGGTAGAGGATTGTCTTTCACATTAGGTCCCACGTCTTTGAAAGATAAAATTCCAGACTTCACCAACCTTTGCACTTCAGTCCTCAGAGGATAACAATTCTCAACACTATGCCTCGGTGCTCCCTGATGAAAGGCACACGTCTGGTCTGCTTTGTAATACCAAGGCAATGGTGATGGTATGGCGAGAGGTGGTCGTGTCTGGACCAACTTCTTCTGAATCAATGTTGGTAGTAGCTCTACATAGCTCATGGGAATAGGGTCATAGTTCTCCCTTCTCTGATTATACCCTTGATTCCCCTGTTGGGACGGTCTTTGATAAGCAACGGTAGTCGGAGCGGCATTTATAACAGGAGTAACTAAGGCGACTTGCTGATGACGTTGATAATTCTTTCTAGGAGCTTTTACCCTTCTCTCTTGCATAATAACATTTGTATCCCCCTCTTTCTTCTTGGTAAACCCATAAGCTGGCTTTTTCACCCCTCTGGATCCTTCACCCTTTGTCAAATAGCCTTCTCTTACTGCCTCTTCTAGGCGGACACCCATTCCTACCATCTCTATAAAATCACTTGGGGCACTTGCTACCATTCTTTAGTAGTAGAAAGCGCCTAGCGTCTTCAGAAAAATCAGTCATTTCTTTCTCCTCCATGGGAGGAATCACTTGTGCAGCCACTTCGCGCCATCTCTACGCATACTCTTTGAACGATTCTCTGTCTTTTTGAACCATGGCCCTAATCTGGTCACGGTCAGGCGACATGTCCACATTGTACTTGTATTGTTTAATGAATTCTTCTCCCAAATCATTAAAAGTATGGATGTTGGCGTTGTCTAAACTCATGTACCATTTCAACGCTGCGCCAATCAGGCTATCCTGGAAAAAGTGAATCAGTAGACGATGATCATAAGTGTGGGTAGACATTCTTCTTACATACATCACCAAATGAGAATGAGGGTAAGTGTTACCCTTTTACTTCTCAAATTCCGGGACCTTGAACTTAGCAGGCACTTTAACATTCGGGACCAAACACAGCTCATTCACATTCTGCCCAAATAACTTTTTTCCCCTAAGAGCCTTCATCTCTGTTTGCATTCTATCAAATTGTTCTTGGAAATCATCCATTCTGTCATAAAGACCCAAGTCTTCACTCAGCGGAGGGAAAGGACGACACATATCTTCATTAACAAACGGAACCAAATTCACCGAAGAAGGTGCAGCAGGAACAGTATGCACCACAGGAGGTGCAGGAGTAACAGAATTTTGAACCACTGGAGCATCTTGAGGGCTAAGATTGAAACCTTCAGGTGCAAAATTCCCTGGCATTCCCCATGGATAACCTTGAGGCATACGGTTTTGAACAACACCCGGAGTAGCGGATACAAGAACAGTAGGAACTTCAGCATTTTCCCTTGTTGGTTGAGGTTGAACACTCGGTGGCTGATTTTGAGCAACCACCAGAGCTTCCATCAGAGTAGTCAAGTTGGCCAAGCCAGCCTTCAAAGCGGAAACTTCTTCGTGCAGCTCGTGATTCTCCTGTTCTAAGTTGTCCATCTTCTTTTTGAAATTAGCCTGAATGTTATAGTGATGAGTCAGCTTGCTGAGTGAAGTAAAGAAACTGGGTAAGACACCTGGATATGCATAACAAATGCAAGAAATATGTGCAATATGATGCATGATATGAAATGCATATGATTATTTTTACTTTATCATTTAATATTTCAAGGGATTTATGGTTTATAGACACATTGCAAACATCCAAGTAATAAAGCTTTTGAAGTACTGAAAAAAATGTATTATAATAACTTCAAAATGGATTAAAAGTTTCAATGATCCCAAGTACAAGATGAAAATACAATCTAAAATCCTGAGAAGAGGAACTAATGGAGATCAATCTGTACGCTGGCGCTTCCCTGTGAGCCTGACAATCTGAGCCCTCAACCTCTGGTTTTATTCCACCTATCTGATGGCAACCTCCTTCCAATCATCTGAAGCAGGAAGTGAGTAATCAACACCTGTTTGAGGCTTAAGAGAAAATAAATCCCCTTGCCTCTCTATAGACTCCACCGCTCGACTCTCAAGGATCTCGATCAAATCATCTTTCTCCTTCAGGTCTACTCTGTAGGAACTCTCTAAAGTCTGGAACTTGTTCTTCCAAGCATCCCTTTCCTGTTGCATCCTAACCAAATCAAGCTGCAGCTCTTCTAGATCATCTAATAAGGGAGGAGTGGTCTTCGCAAACAAATCAGGCATGGGTGTCTCCCAAGTATACGGCATATTCAACTGAATAGCTCTCGATCGGACCCATTAAAGATATGGCTCCAAAGAAACAGCACCTCTAGATCCCAAATCCTTCTTACTCTTCTTATGAATATGATGCCAGGCCTTCGCAATCTGCTCCCTAGCTTCCCTGTGGTCTTCTCCTTCCTTCAGAAAGAAACTACTCAAATGAATACTATTCGGTTTATCCCTCATCGGGTAACCAAGTTGTCGCCGTGCAAGAACAGGGTTATAGTTAATTCCTCCCTTTGTACCAAGAAGAGGCACATTGGGGAAACTACCACAAATGTCAATAATCTCCACATCCTGGTAAGCTCGATGATACCAATCAATATCCGAGTGAGTAAGTGCCATGATCTTAGGAGCCCAATGGGGTTCCTTCTTGATATCCCAAAAAGCATCAGACTGAGGCATATGAGAGATAAACCACCGGTACAACAAAGGCGTGCAACAGATAATCATTCCCCCATGATAGGAACTCCAAAGATGAACAGAGTAATAAGCATCACCCAACAGTGTAAGAACCGGGTTTCCAATCATGAAAATCCTGATAGCGTTAATGTCGACAAACTTGTCCACATTAGGAAATAAGAATAATCCATAGGTGAGTAAAGAAAAGATGGCCTCAAAAGCAACCGTACTCTTCATCCTGGCAAAGTAACGAGCTTTCTCCAATAAGAACTGAGCTGGTAATCCTCTAATCCCTCCTTTGGTAGTCATATGGGCTTCCACCTCAGACTTCCCCAGATGAATCAAAGCAGCAATCTCATGTGGTTTTGGATCACCCTCCAAACCAGTAAAAGGAACATGATCGGTAACAGGTAAATCCAATAGATAAGAATACCCTTCCAGTGTTGGCATCAGTTGATAATCGGGAAAAGTAAAGTAGTGATACATCGGATCATAGAACTGGACCAAAGTTGAGAGCATACCCTCCTTCATCTTCAGCTTCATGAGAGGAATAATGGATCCATACTTCTTCCGAAAGTCTGCAGAACACTCGATCTCGGGAATTAGACTGATCAAATCATTTATCTTAGAATCCTTGAAACTGTATTTCCCGGTCTTTCTCTTTCCAGAATCCATGGTTTAAAAGTACCTGAAATATTCATAAATAGTCAACCTTTAAATCCCTTGAAATATTGTTTTCTTCAAAAGATGCTTATGAGTGCATGGATGCATGATGCAACAATCACACACAAGATCACATATATAGGGTTCATAGGTTCAACGTCACGAGCATGAGATCGAAGGTACTACCCATAAGGTGTTGGCCTAAAAAGTTATCACCTGCCGAACAAGGTTCTAAGAGGTTCTCAGAGTCTACATCCTTCCTTCGAATATTATCAACTTCCTGATTAACTCGTTAATTAGTAATATTCTCAAGAAAGACTCGTCCGAGCTTAGTATCGCATTACAACTACTTCCGGATTACTCCGTCATAGCTTTCGCACTACACCTAAAAGGCCAAGATGGGTTAGGTAATCTATGATCCTCAGCTTCAGCAGGCTCCCAGGTCGAAAGCAGTACGTCTTCCCGATTACTCGGTAAACGACACTACAGTCAAAGGGGCCTCCACTGAGTGGGGGATATCATGCCTCCTTTTTTAGGATTACTCCCTCAAAGTTAACATGACTATAGCGTCCGTCCTATCTTAAAGTTTGCCCAAGTCCGGGTATAGGACTTATGAGTAATCACCAAGCACCCTGTAAACCAGGAAAATCCAGACAAATATATATACAAAATATAACACATAAACACAATAACACATATACAGATATAAACAAAGATAGGCTCAAACCACTTAGGGATGGACCAGCAAGAGGTCAATCTGTCCCCAGTGAAGTCGCCATTTTTCTGTAGCGGTAGAAATGTTCAAGACTAAGCCATTGGATTGGCTAGACTTTATACAAATCAAAATAAAAATCGCCACCATACTTTATTATTTCCAAAGGAATGGGAAAAGAGCGAATAACCCAAAAAAAAGGGGGAAAGATTCAAGGTAAGGGGGTTAGTTATGCAAAGGGAAGGTATTAGCACCCTAAACATCTACGGTACTCCACAGGAACCTCTTTGAAAAATCTGTATATTTTGGCTATAAAAATGTGTTGTATATAAAATGGATGGTGGAGGTGAGAAAATAAATATTTTTATGATTTTTGACCCGCGATTGCGAACCTTTAGTGCCTATGTACCACCTTTCGTGCAATAGGGGATCAGGGTACACGTAGTTCCTCTTTTAAAAATTTGAAACACAAGTGTGTTGGTTAATTTTATGAGATAAGACATCATCGTCATTGTCCGTGTGGAAAACATACTTACTACCCACAATCATGAGAAAGGAGAATTTGCATCATCTCAAAGTGGAGGATATGGCTTGGATTTTAAAATCAACAATGCCTCACTCAACACCCAAGTGGAAAGTAACTCTCTGTGATCGGTGGATTTAGAACTGACTGTTTAACGCTGGTTCGCGAAATGTCGCGGAAGCAAGAGTCGCCACCGTCTTTTATTTTCTCCAACATGGAAAGGACAAAAGCACAACAAAATTCCTTATGAGATAGTTTCTCGGTTCGGGAGGTAGATTTATAGAAAGGGAAGGTGTTAGCACCCTTTCTATCCATGGTTATCCATGGGCTCTTAGATACTTGCTCTTATGTTTTCAAAATGTTTGCTTTTCAAGATGTGAGTGGGTTTGAAAAAGTTTCTTTGAAAGATTTCTGAATAACTCTTGTATCTCTCCTCAAGAGTGTTTGAAAAATTGTTTTGAAAGCTTTTTGAAAGTGTCAGTGTGAAAAGATTTTTTTGATTTGTTTTGAAGAGAGCAAGTATCCATGAGTCATCCACCTACCCTAAGGAATTAAGCTGTGTAGAAGTCCTTAAGGTAGTGCCATCCCACCATTGAGAGGTAGGTAGCACCACCGTTGGAGGTGTTCGGGTCAATTCGTTTGTTAGGGACAGTGTGGTCACCAGAGCAACAGTAGGACACATTAGAAGCTACCCTTATGTCATTGATCCTTTTTATTCCGAGGCAACCGTTTCGAGGCAACTATTCCGAGGCAACCGTTTCGAGGCAACTTGTTTTGAGGCAACGGGATCAATGGACATAAGGACTTACTAAGACGTCCTATACTCGACGACCACGTTTCGAAGGCAAGGCAACAGTGAGGCGTACCCTAAGAGTGGTGTGTGAATTGTGTGTCATTTTCAATTATGTTTTATCTTGATCATGCATTGGGTGATCTACGCTTTGATTTTATTTGGGCCATTCATTCTTTCATGCGAAGTTTTAACAGTTTTAAAGGTGCGGAAAGTAAAGTGCGGAAAATAAAGTCCTACGCTATTACAAGGCGCGGGTCTATACATCGCCAAATTACAAAGACCCGTTTGGTAAAAAATGCGGAAAGTAAAACCTAGTTACTATTACATGGCTTGAGCAGTTACATAATATTTACAAGAAAAATAAGAATAAATGCGCGAAAAGAATAGAAAATAGAACGTTCGAGGGCATTGGACCCTTTTGGAATTAAATTGAATTAAAAGTTAATTAATTATTTAATTAAAAGAAAAGAAATGTTTTTTTATGTTTTTGTTTTATGAAATAAAGAAAATTAAAATTGAAGAGAAACCCTAATTCTAAGTCATTTTTAATCGTTAATGAAAAATGTTAAAGTTTAACCTAATTTACTAAATATTTAATGTACATGTTTATTTATAAAATAAATTAGTAATTAATAATAATAATAAGAAAAAGTTATTTATTAAGAAAAGTGATAAAAAGTTAAAAACCCTAATTTCTACATATTTTAATTTGTTAAGAAAAATATTAAAGTTTTGAAACCTAAATTAATCTAATTAATTGTTTAAAGTTTATTTACAAAAATAATGGTGAAATTAATATTAATAACAATAAACATTTTTTTTTATTTTTCTGTATTTTATTTTTATTATGAAAATTATTTGATGAAATTAAAAGAAATAATTAAAACATTAAAAGAATTAAAAGAAAATCAAATAGAAATCAAAAACAATGCAAACCATGGGGGGTATTCAGACCCAAAGGGAGGTTTTTTGGAAGCAATTTGGCCCATTAGACAAAAAGCCTTGTTTGATTTTCTGGCATCACGTGCGTGTTCAGTGACTCCTGAGTACCGTGGTCTGCATACTTTGGCCATTGGATTGGATTTCATGGTCATTTGTGTTCTGGCTGTTGGCCATTTGTGTTCTGGCCTCATCATGCATAAGTTGTTCTTTTGGTCATTTGACTTTTGGCTTTTGGCCATTTGGCTTTTGGCTTTTGGCCATTTGGCTTTTGGCTTTAACGTTCCTTAATGAACCTGCATGGGATCCTGTCTAAAATCTGCAGTGTTGAATCTCATGAACACATTAAATAAAATCATAAAATGCAAATAAAGCCAATATATGAAGAAATTTAATGTTTAGGCACAATATGGCATGTATGAATGATTATACCCTTTTGATCATGGAGATCAAATCAATCTTACCCTTACTGGAAAATTAGTGACATGAATGCTTTTATGCCTTTTGGATCATGGAGATCAAGCCAGCCTTACCCTTACTGAAGAAGTAGTGAGGTGTGAGTTTGTAACTGTGATGGCTTGTTTGTAGTGAGAGAGGGATTTGTAATAAGGATTTCAAGGTTTTTGGGTTCTTGAAAGAATTTGATATTCTAACAGTGTTGTGGCAAGGTTTTTTCTCTCTTTTTTCTCCTCCCTGGTTTGTGTGAAAAGAAGGTGATTATATAATGGAAATTAGGGTAAAGAAAATGGGCTTTGAATGTGCAATTGGGCCTCCAATGTTCACTTGAGTTCGTCACTTTCCAGGCTAAATCGCAGGGACTTAAGTGCAATTTTTGAAGTTGAAATGTGAAAACAAAATGTAGCCGACATCGATAACTAACTCCTGTCCAAAAATCGGCTCAATCGGATAAACGGTGAATTAGTTATGAATTTTTGAAGTTTCAGCTCAGACAAACTTATTTTGGGCTCTAGTGTCGACTCTGACACGTTCTTCAATAAAAAACTGGTATTGATAGGTGCATAATTTGGTCTTGACTTTTGAAGCAAAGTTGTAGATCTATGAGTCAGTGACCTTGTGTAAAAATATGAGTCCAATCCGATAAAAATTGACCGAGTTATGAATTTTCGAAGTTTCGGCCCAGCTGAAATAATATTCAGCATTCAGGATTTTCAGCGTGTCACGCACTCTGAGCAAAAAACGAATGCCTTTTGAATACTGTTTGAACTCAATACCTTCTGTGAAAATGTAGCCAACTCAATTTGTGAAATTTTGGCGCCGGAACCAGCTCGATACGATAAAAATCGACCAAGTTATGATTTTCTGAACATGACGCAAGTAAACTTCTGTCACAAATTTTCTGTGCAAAAATACTTGATAAATCCACATTTTTGAAGACCTTCTGATCGAAATTGGCTTCCATCCGTGAGAGATGAAAACGTAGATAATGTCAAGACGGAATTTTGGCCACCGGAACAGTTTCAATACGAGCCACGATCTTCAAGTTATGAATTTTTTAGCGCGTAAAAACTACACTTTCAGCACCCTTTTTCACCATATTTCTTCGAGAAAACTCACACATTCGGATACCTTCTTTAAATAATTGACTCTTGAGCCGAACCTGAATTTGAGAATATGTTATCAGAGATATCTTGGTGAAAGAACACCTGAATATGACGCGCCGAGTTGGACTTGTGAATTTTTCTTGAAATATTTTGAGAAATATGGGAGGGCAAATTTTGGGGTACAACAGTTGCCCCTGTTCAATCTTCTTAAACCTGAGGATGTAGATTGGCTTGCGTGCCTTTCGTGATCCGAAGGTGGAAGATGATTGAACACTAAAGTGCCCAGAAATTTGCACTCGCATGGTGTAGTATCAGCAATGTGATGTAGGGGGAATGGGCTTATAGATGCCATTTGGAAGTGATGGATGGGGGGATGGGCTTATAGATGCCATTTGGAGCTGTGACGGAGCTTTTTCGGGAATGGGCTTATGGATGCCATTTGGAGACTGTTGGTATGTGGATGGGCTTATAGATGCCATCGGGAGGTTGTCGATCGCGTAAGAGATTCCTTAGCGAGAACTTGCGTACCTGAGAAAGAAAGATAATTACCTGTCCTGTTACAGGAGTTGATCTTCAAACTCTTTATGTAGATGTGCCCTGGCTAGTGATAGGAATCGAATCTGGAATATAGTCGTCAACAGATACACCCTGGCAAGATACAGGAATCGGATCTTCGAACTCTTCATACGTGCCCTGGCAGGATACAGGAGTCGAGTCTGGAACTTTAAAAGGTTTTTGTTTATAATAATGTGATGCATGAATCCGGGACGGTTACTACCTCTACGGGACGATGAGAGAACCTTGGACGATTACTACCTTAACGGGACGATGAGAGAACCTTGGACGATTACTACCTCAACGGGACGATGAGAGAACCTTGGACGATTACTACCTCAACGGGACGATGAGAGAACCTTGGATGATTACTACCTCAACGGGGCGATGAGAGAACCTTGGACGATTACTACCTCAACGGGACGATGAGAGAACCTTGGACCATTACTACCTCAATGGGATGATGAGAGAACCTTGGACGATTACTACCTCAACGGGACGATGAGAGAACCTTGGGTGATTACTACCTCAACGGGACGATGAGAGAACCTTGGACGATTACTACCTCAACGGGACGATGAGAGAACCTTGATCGATTACTACCTCAACGGGACGATGAGAGAACCTTGGGTGATTACTACCTCAACGGGACGATGAGAGAACCTTGGACGATTACTACCTCAACGGGACGATGAGAGAACCTTTGGGCGATTACTACCTCAACGGGACGATGAGAGAACCTTGGGCGATTACTACCTCAACGGGACGATGAGAGAACCTTGGATGATTACTACCTCAACGGGACGATGAGAGAACCTTGGACGATTACTACCTCAACGGGACGATGAGAGAACCTTTGGGCGATTACTACCTCAGCAGAATGATGAGAGAATCTTAGGCGACTTCAACCTCAGCAGAATGATGAGAGAATCTTTGGCGACTTCAACCTCAGCAGAATGATGAGAGAATCTTAGGCGACTTCAACCTCAGCAGAATGATGAGAGAATCTTAGGCGACTTCAACCTCAGCAAAACGATGAAGGAGTCTTGGACGTCATCTACCTCAAACGGTAAAGACTTCTATCTGTTGATTGTTCTCTCCTGAAAAAGTAACGAGTTAATTGTATGCAATGTCATAATGTATGACATGCATGATGTCATGATGTTCTCAAAAATAAATGAGATTGGGGTGATATGATGCGTGTATGCATGTATCATAAGGTATGACAATGTGATGTTTATGAATGTATTTTCGTCTAGGAAAATAAGTCCTTGACGAATTCCGGGAGCTGAATCCTGGGCTGATGTTGAAGAGAGTCCTTCGTTTTCGCTGGGGATGGTAGTTGCAAGAATACCGATAGGAGAAGATGACTTCGTTGGGGAATAAACTTATTGGAGAGATTACTCTGCGGGGATCTACTCTGTAGGAAGAGATACTTCGCTGAGGTTTTGATGATAACTCCGCTGGGGATACCATTGACGAGCTTTGTTGGAAGATCTGATGAACTCCGCTGGGGATAGGAAGACTTTGCCGAGGACGATCTTTCCGTGGCAATTGGCTGAGGATAACCCAGTTATATCTTGGTGGGGAAATAACCTTTGAATAAAGCCGGGGGAGCGTTCGTGCTCTGCAGGGGTAAGCTTCCAGAATCTACTGGGGATAAGCTTCCTACTGGGGAGATGGATTCAACTCTCCTGGGGAACCTTTTGAGACTGTACTGGGGAAGTGGCTCCACTAGACGTCTGGTATACCGTCGGGGAACAATCTTAGATCAAGACTGCCGGGGATGCTTGTTAGGAATGTTTGTATATTGCACTGGGGAGTGTTGAGATCTGCTGGGGATAATCCAACTTCCATAAGGCTGACTGAGTAGGCTAACTCTGCTTGGGAAGAGTGTCGCTGACTTGCTAGGAGATATTGTGCCTTCTCTGCTCGGGGGGAGTATGGCTGGACCTTGTCTCATTCTGTGGGGAATTAGGGTATCTTGGTCATTCTTCAGCTGAACTTGTCTTGGTACCTTGATGGCAGAGCAACTAGATCGCTTAGACAACTCATTATTGCCCCAGTTTCAGTGGGAGAAAAAAGACCTAGGAGGTGCTTGATAACCGCCGATTGACAAATTTTCTTCTGGTAGGCAAGTGACGAGATGCCGGGACATAGTCGTACGCTTTTGATCCCTAACTTTTGCCTGGACCGCCCTTTCGGGTTTTCATTCCACCGGGATACCCATTTTTGCCCAAGCCGCCTTTTCAGGTTTTCGACTTGCCGGGTGTACAGATTTTTTTTTATTTCATCCCTTATTTTTGCCTAGGTGTGTCAACCTAGCGGGTCTTTGATTTTGCGTAGTATTTTTTCGACTATATCCATGCTCTCAGAGAGCAGGGAGTTGTCACTGTCAGTAGTATTGCGTTGCCGTACCACTAGAAGATGTCTGATCAGGCAAGATCCGTTGTCGGAATGCCCCAGGTGATCCAGATGGAGATTTGCCCCAAGCTGGTTGGCCTTTTGAGAGATTCTCTGAATCTTGACTGGACTGCCCCAGATGATGGACACTGATCATGCCATGCCCCTTGATTGGAAGTGTTTCTTCCACTGGAGGTGACTCTTTTGTTGAGAAGACCTTCGTTCATCGGATATTCGTTGCGCAAAGTTCTCTGCTGTTCAAACAAATAATCATATGCAAACAATGTTATCTTAAGAATGCAAAGCTTATGTCTGTCTTGAAATTTTTGAAAATGCATTTTTCAATAAAAGCAAGTGAGTTTTTTTGTAAACTGTGATGTCAACTCGTTATTTTACCGCAAGCCTTAAGGAGTCAGGATACCTTTCGTAACAGTATGCTTTCGAACTAACCCATGCTTTAGCTAGGACTTTTAAGGGTTATAACGTGGCCTGGTTCACAGTTCAAGAAACAAAGGATAAAGGCTCAAATTTATTTGTACCCACCCGTTCTTCGTGATGTTCTTCAATCCTAAACTCAGCTAATCGTGCGTTAGACCTTGTTGAGTCTTTGCTTTGATATACCAGTGATGGTTCGGATATTGATAGTTTATTTTGAATAGGCAGTCATTCCTTTTTTTGTTGAGGGTTTGTTGGACCTCTTCCTCTTTGATTTTGTTATCCCTATCTTTTGCCTGGCCTGTTTCTTTTGTGATTACAGTCAGTGGGATGCCCCAGTTTTGTAAGTCCCCTTCATAGGTTTTGACTTATTGGGCTTTTATTATTATTTTTTTGATAATGACTGCCTGTCATTATGATTATTCTGAACCATCACTGTCTTTTGTCTCGGAAGGACTTCTTTGGTGTCATTCGTTGTGCACCTAGATCAGCTGAGAGAACTACCCTGCCCCGGGTTACGATTAAGGGTTTTAATTTTCGAAAAGAAAAACTCCTACTTCTTTGGCTCAAAGGGGTTGACGAGGGATTATCTTCCTTATTACTCCAGTGTTTAGGAATTGAAACAATGTCGGTACCTCATCAGCGGGGTCCGTTCAAAAGCATACTGTAGATCGTGGTATCGTTTTCGTCATCCTCCCTCAAGAGGCTTAGAATTGTTAACCGAGCGTTGAACATCAATAAAAGCAATTTTAAGCATAATAAACACAATTACTTCAAAACAGACACGTCTAATGCATTAATGAAATAATAAAGTTTAACATGAATAAATGTTTGAACAATCAAAAGGAAAATACAAATTGAAAATTCTAATGAACAAAAGACATTCTCGATGATTTGGTGTAGGATCAGTGTTCAAACTTGACCTCTTTGGCATCAATCAAGTCTTGAATTTTGTTCTTCAAGGTCCAACAGTCGTCGGTGTCATGTCCAGGACTGTCAGAATGGTAGGCACATCTCACACTCGGGTTGTACTTGGAAGAGGAAGTATCAGGATTTTGAGGAGGATCCTTTAGTGTGATCAGTTTTTCCTTCAGCAATTGCTGTAATGCCTGAGACAAAGACGTGTTGATGTCAGTATACTTCCTATCTTGATACTTTATCCTACGCCTATTGCTCTTTCTTGGTTGAACGGGCGTGGGATCAGAGATCTGGATTGCCCCTACATCATGACGACCCTTTTTACCATGTATAGCATTGGACTCCTTCTTCCCACTGTGGGGCTTTTTCTGAGCATCAGTAGGTGCGGTTTCTTGAATCTTCCCCGACTTGATACCGGCTTCAATTCTATCCCCAGTCAAGATAAGATTTGTGAACCCAGCAGAAGAATTCCCAATCAGATGGTTGTAGAATGGACCAGACAAAGTTCCCAAGAACATGTCAACGAGCTCACGGTCAGTCAGAGGTGGTTGTACTCTTCCGGCAAGGTCTCTCCATTTTTGGGCGTACTCCTTAAAACCTTCACCCGCCCCCAGTGACATACCCTGGAGTTGGGTACGCGTAGGAGCGAGGTCGGCATTATACTGGTACTGCTTGTAGAATGCAGTGGCCAAGTCCTCCCAGCTGCGGATGTTGGTTCCATCCAGCTGATAGAACCATTCGAGGTGAGTCCCTGAAAGACTCTCCTGGAAGAAGTGGATCCATAGATTCTTGTCTGCCGTGTAGGACTGGATCTTCCTTGCGTATGAACAGAGGTGCAACTTAGGACAGGATGCCCCGTCGTACTTGGCAAAGGCAGGTGCCTTGAATTTGTGCGGGATTACTACCCCAGAAGATAAACCTAGGTCTCCAAAGTCTAAACCGGGCACTTGCTGAATCTCCATAGCACTCAGGCGGTCCTCTAGCTGTTTGTACCTATCCTCAGCAGGAGGATACTGTTCATCATTGTAATTCGTCTCGTTGTCGGAGACCACAGGACTAGGAACCCTTCTCTCTTGGGCACTGTCTTTCCCTACAGAGGAAGTAGTCAGCTCAGCCTCATTCTGTAGTCCATTCCCAGATCTGTGTCTAGTGTTAAACAAAACAGTCCTCTTCTTCTTCTTCCTCTCTTTCAGAATCAGAGTTTTCAAGTCCTGTTGACCCTGGGCTAGGCTCATAACCAACTCCTGGAACTGGGCATTCTGAGCCTAGAGGGCCTTGATAGCTTGTTCAGTAGTAGGCTCAGAAGACATGATGATTGCTGAAATAAACAGCGAAGAAGATGAGTGACCTGTAAAAAGTGTACCTGTTATGCATATGATGACATGAAATGCGTATGATTTATGCATGCAATGTTTTCAAGGATCTCGCGGGGTAAACAAGAAATTTGTTAGCATTTGAATTTGTAGCTTGATTGAAGGAACTTCATGTTGCTGAGAATCCTTCTTCAAGAGTCAAGGCTCACCATATCGAGTGGGTCATAGCCCCTGACGACCTCGGCTAGAGGAAAATAAATCCTCTTTGCCCCTTGCTAGACGTTTGATTCATCATGACCTGCATCACATACCCTTGAGATCCTTGAAATGGATTAGTCCTTGTGCAGGATGTATGCAATGGTATGATGTTATGCTATGCATGGAGTGATGTAGGTAAACCCTGTTATGAGTCCAGATTAAGGACTGTAAACAAAACCTGCAAGAAACTCAAGTGTCAGATAACAAGTATGCAAGTAGTCAAGTTTGAAAGCACACAAGTCACACAAAGAGCCCTTAGAGTTTAGGCCAGCATGGGGTCTAGGTATTACCCTCTTTCAGTTTGTTGGTTAAGACCTGTCCTATCAGAAGTAACCGGGTTCTAGAGGATCCCAATATCACTGACTACCCTCAATCGGTTATAACTCCAGCATCGCAATCTTTTCTTGCGGCCAGAACCATCACGAGAGTTTAGCCTCAATGGGCGTAGCATACTGCTACTGTTCTATTGGCCAAGTTGGGTCATTTAAGGTTCTAAGGTCGGTTGGTGCTTAATGACTCCTCAGAAGACCCATATTCTCCTCGTTGCGACACAAGGGATATCGGTACAGACCAAGGTGCCACACCAACGTAGCCACTGCTTCACCCATGTCGGTCTATGCCGGACAGGTCTCTCACAGCTTATGCTACCTAACAGGGTATCCCCAGATCCGGGTTAGGATCTATGTAACTCCGATGCAGCCCACAATAATAAAGCAAACAAACAAAGCAATTGAAAACACAAGTCTGAGCTATCCTAAGGTATACCTCACTTTAAAAGTGTCCCCGGCAGAGTCGCCAGTTCTGTGATCGGTGGATTTAGAACTGACTGCTTAACGCTGGTTCGCGAAATGTCGCGGAAGCAAGAGTCGCCACCGTCTTTTATTTTCTCCAACATGGAAAGGACAAAAGCACAGCAAAATTCCTTATGAGATAGTTTCTCGGTTCGGGAGGTAGATTTATAAAAAGGGAAGGTGTTAGCACCCTTTCTATCCATGGTTATCCATGGGCTCTTAGATACTTGCTCTTATGTTTTCAAAATGTTTGCTTTTCAAGATGTGAGTGGGTTTGAAAAAGTTTCTTTGAAAGATTTCTGAATAACTCTTGTATCTCTCCTCAAGAGTGTTTGAAAAATTGTTTTGAAAGCTTTTTGAAAGTGTCAGTGTGAAAAGATTTTTTTGATTTGTTTTGAAGAGAGCAAGTATCCATGAGTCATCCACCTACCCTAAGGAATTAAGCTGTGTAGAAGTCCTTAAGGTAGTGCCATCCCACCATTGAGAGGTAGGTAGCACCACCGTTGGAGGTGTTCGGGTCAATTCGTTTGTTAGGGACAGTGTGGTCACCAGAGCAACAGTAGGACACCTTAGAAGCTACCCTTATGTCATTGATCCTTTTTATTCCGAGGCAACCGTTTCGAGGCAACTATTCCGAGGCAACCGTTTCGAGGCAACTTGTTTTGAGGCAACGGGATCAATGGACATAAGGACTTACTAAGACGTCCTATACTCGACGACCACGTTTCGAAGGCAAGGCAACAGTGAGGCGTACCCTAAGAGTGGTGTGTGAATTGTGTGTCATTTTCAATTATGTTTTATCTTGATCATGCATTGGGTGATCTACGCTTTGATTTTATTTGGGCCATTCATTCTTTCATGCGAAGTTTTAACAGTTTTAAAGGTGCAGAAAGTAAAGTGCGGAAAATAAAGTCATACGCTATTACAAGGCGCGGGTCTATACATCGCCAAATTACAAAGACCCGTTTGGTAAAAAATGCGGAAAGTAAAACCTAGTTACTATTACATGGCTTGAGCAGTTACATAATATTTACAAGAAAAATAAGAATAAATGCGCGAAAAGAATAGAAAATAGAACGTTCGAGGGCATTGGACCCTTTTGGAATTAAATTGAATTAAAAGTTAATTAATTATTTAATTAAAAGAAAAGAAATGTTTTTTTATGTTTTTGTTTTATGAAATAAATAAAATTAAAATTGAAGAGAAACCCTAATTCTAAGTCATTTTTAATCGTTAATGAAAAATGTTAAAGTTTAACCTAATTTACTAAATATTTAATGTACATGTTTATTTACAAAATAAATTAGTAATTAATAATAATAATAATAATAAGAAAAAGTTATTTATTAAGAAAAGTGATAAAAAGTTAAAAACCCTAATTTCTACATATTTTAATTTGTTAAGAAAAATATTAAAGTTTTGAAACCTAAATTAATCTAATTAATTGTTTAAAGTTTATTTACAAAAATAATGGTGAAATTAATATTAATAACAAAAAATATTTTTTTTGATTTTTCTGTATTTTATTTTTATTATGAAAATTATTTGATGGAATTAAAAGAAATAATTAAAACATTAAAAGAATTAAAAGAAAATCAAATAGAAATCAAAAATAATGCAAACTATGGGGGGTATTCAGACCCAAAGGGAGGTTTTTTGGAAGCAATTTGGCCCATTAGACAAAAAGCCTTGTTTGACTTTCTGGCATCACGTGCGTGTTCATTGACTCCTGAGTACCGTGGTCTGCATTCTTTGGCCATTGGATTGGGTTTCATGGCCATTTATGTTCTGGCTGTTGGCCATTTGTGTTCTGGCCTCATCATGCATAAGTTGTTCTTTTGGTCATTTGGCTTTTGGCTTTTGGCCATTTGGCTTTTGGCTTTAACGTTCCTTAATGAACCTGCATGGGATCCTGTCTAAAATCTGCAGTGTTGAATCTCATGAACACATTAAATAAAATCATAAAATGCAAATAAAGCCAATATATGAAAAAATTTAATGTTTAGGCACAATATGGCATGTATGAATGATTATACCCTTTTGATCATGGAGATCAAATCAATCTTACCCTTACTGGAAAATTAGTGACATGAATGCTTTTATGCCT
Organism: Vicia faba; assembly: GCA_948472305.1. NCBI lineage: Eukaryota > Viridiplantae > Streptophyta > Magnoliopsida > Fabales > Fabaceae > Vicia > Vicia faba. The sequence goes on along the minus strand of OX451739.1, from coordinate 191,842,116 downwards.
TTTGGATCATGGAGATCAAGCCAGTCTTACCCTTACTGAAGAAGTAGTGAGGTGTGAGTTTGTAACTGTGATGGCTTGTTTGTAGTGAGAGAGGGATTTGTAATAAGGATTTCAAGGTTTTAGGGTTTGAAATTCTGGTGTATGCCAGTCTTCAGATGTTATACTCAATGTCTAAACATCTGATATGACATAATAAATATACACTGCAAGGTAGATACCCAATTTTATGATTCAGTACTGAAGAGTCACAGAGGCACAGTTTAACCAAGCTGTGCCAGATCTACTTTGAGGGTGCAGAGGATAGAACACCGATGTGCTTAGTTCTGTTCATCTGTTGCACATGATCAGCAGAGAGCAAACAGCCTTTGCAGTTCTATTTCTTCTGCACAGATATCAGTATGATGTCTTAACATGTTCTGAGACATCATCTGTTACAACATTACATTTTTACCTTGATATATAACAGACAGAATTATAAAGTGTTGAAGGTAAAAACACAAATCAGTTGTTGACCCAGTTCGGTGAAACACACCTACTCTGGGGGCATACCAAGCCAGGAAGAAGATCCACTATTAGCAATATTAATTCAGGACTAAACTTCACAAGTTCCCATCCTTCACTTAATCATCTACCCAGTGCAACCTATACCTAGGAACTCCTAGATAGAAACCTACCAGTTTCCATTCCTATTGTCGCAACAACAGAAGTCTTACTCCTACTCAAGAAGCAGTGCCCTCCCACTTGGTTTCCTGCATTACAATGAATATGAAGTAATGCAAAAATACTTAGACTTGCTTCACAGCTTCATCCAAGAACCCTCAAACTCTTACCTACAGGTTTCGAGTTATATACATGGTAACCTTGCCACAGACCGACAGGTTTACCTAACAAAAACATCCCTAATGTTACATTATGTGTGTTACTTCAACCCTAGGTTACAATCTGCTATTTATAACCTATTACCTAACTCAGCAAGTTTTTCTCCTTACTGTTACAACTCAGCAGCAAACTTCTCCTATAATCAAGGTCTTCAATCTTCTAGTTCCTAAAATATCTCCATATTTAGAAACAGTATTTTCTTCAAATATTCTGATTGATTCTTGATTGATCTTCAGATTCTCCACAAGAAACGCCACATATATTCTCAGAGTATTTAAGTACCAGAACTGTAACTGAATTATCAATTCTGTTGACGTGATGTCAAGTCAGATGTCATGACATTACATCTAACATATTTTCCTAGATGTTGAACTTTTTCAACACAACAAATAACCTCTTTAGATCACTTAGAATGGTTAGGTTATAAGTCACAGCTGTTACAAATATTCAACATATAACATCAGTACTTAGTTTCAGGCGCGATGTCACATGCTGATGTTGTGACATCTTACATAACATGTTGGTCCAGATGTTGAACTTCTTCAACACCATATATTAAAACAACAGAGGGGATCTGGGTAAACTTGCTTTCTTATTTGTTTTACAAATGAAGCCAACTTTCCAGCCAGGGCACTTACAATCTCCCCCTTTGGCAAATTTTGGCTAAAACAAATAAGTGCAAGTTGTATTTTGGGACCAGGCCACAGCACAGTTGAGATGTTACAACATTTTGTCTAACATCTTCTTTTGTAGAGGCTGATGTCCTTTGAGCAAACAACAAACCTCTATCTTCAACTGTGAGCAACTCCACTCCATCGATGCCCCAAGAGGATTTCTTTTCTCAAGATTATTACTTGTGATCATGTAACTCAGATCACAAGTCACAACTATCCTCTTAACTCAGAACACAAGACACAACCAAAGTCACTTACTTAGGGATCATGTTGCTTTCTCCTGAGTCTTGCTGGACATTGCCGTCTGTTGCTTTCACCTGAGTCTCGCCTGAGACTGGGTCCCTATCTTTCTCCCCCTTTTTGGCCAGAATTTGACAAACTTCAAATGGCGTGAAGAGAAGGAATAGAGAGGGTCTTCATAAATAATGCAACTTTGGCATAGATAGTAACGACCTTGGTACTTTACTCTGACAGTTTCAGTACCCTGGGACTGGTTTTAATGCAGGTACCTACCCTTGGGTTTGACCCTTTGACCATGTCAGGATGCCCTTTTAAAACAGACATTTGTCTTTTAGAACATACTACTTCCTTGTCTTAGGATCCCCTTTCCAAGAAACATCGTTGGTATATTACACTCTGCATTAGTTATATAATACCTTTATTAGATGACAAGTTATCACCTAAACATTCCAGCTCACTAAACTGTTTCATAATGAGACACAACAGCTCTGTTTTCTTAGCAGATGAAAACATGCTCAAATCCTATGTCGTCATACATTCTGCTATTTTCAGATTAGCAGCTTGAAGCCATTACATTTTCTCAAAGAGGATGGTTACTCCCTCTAAGTCATACAACTGTACACACATGGATTTATTAGTAATAATCCATACTTCATCCAATTTTCCTCCTGTCTGTAGTTTTAGAGGAAATTAGGAACAATGTCATTACCAATGTGATGACATTCGGTCAGACATAGTCTTCTTCAGTTTTGAACACATCATTCCAATAGTTAATAAGGTGCCACACTTTATATCCTACGAGTTTGATGAAGACCTTTTGTACAAACCAATACTCCCCCTGTTAGGGACAATCACTTCTCCTCATGGAAACAAGTAGGACACATTCAATACTCAGTTGGACCTTCAATGCAGCTTCTGATTAAAGTAAATAAGACCCCTTGATGAATGGAAAACATAAGACGCATCTTCATGTCTTCAAGAGTGCACCCTCTGTTCAACAATATTGATTGAACGCATTCATACTGTGAATCAAACTTTCTTGATAATAATCAGCTGTCATATGTTGATTATCTTGATTCTCAGAATCCACTACTGAGATAGACCAAATGCCACTGTTTGATTATCTCCTTCATGAATCAAGTGCCACCTTCATGTTTATCAGACTTCTTCCAAAGATATTCTGATCTTCCAATTGAAATTTGAACTTCAGGCTACATTATGTTATAACATCTAGTTGTTGAATTCAGCTCCAGACTGATCCAAGTGACCATCATCAAGATTATGATGTCTTCTTCTTCTTGTGGTTTTAAGTCTGAACATGTTTCCAGGAAACCTTTTCAAGGATCAAATGATTTTGCTGTCACCAAGGAGATAGCTCTAAGGTATCACTCTTCCTGTGATTCTTCACAGGGTCTAGAAGAAGGAATGTTCCCACATCTTTAAGATATCAGTTATCTTGAACTCCAAGGATAATCAATTAAATACTTGTACTTGTCAAAAATAGCAATTGATCATAAATTCTTCCTATTATCCAGTAAGATACTTTCACCATTTGAATACTTTGACATACTCTTCGTGTGTTAATATCTTCTTCTTGCAAGCTCTTTCTTTGAGAGACCAAAGAGTTGAGATATCTAGGTTGCCACCCTTGACTCAAGTAATTAGAATTTTCTCTGAACAAACTCTACTTACTTCAACGACTTGAGACTCCTACCAGATCAGATTCATCATTAGGAATGAGAGAGATGAATCCTTCCTTGCAAATATGTCACACAACAACCAGAACCCATGTGACATAGGTCAACAGCTAGCTAAACACCAGGCTGAACTAATGTGAGGAGGTTAACCAAATCTCCCCCTCAAGCTATCAGTCATGGAAGCTCCACACAAAATATCCTTTCATTGTGCACAAATGTCTCGACATGACATATGACATCCCTAACTGATTTACGTAACTCCAAGAGCTATACCTTAACCAAACTCTGAGTCTTCATATTCAAGACTCATGATTCCAATCTACTTCTATGAAGGAGCAATAGTGCTGCACCATCATTGGCTTTTATTAACCAGTGAGCTTGTCTTTCTTCACACCATAGTACTTCAGGTAACAATTGCTCAGACCTGATCAATGTCATATCTCAACCAGCTTTACTTCTAGAGTTCTGACTCCTAAAGTAACCTTTCGGGAGTACACAGACATAGTTGACTTTACCATTGTCAACTTTGCACACACAGATGTCTCCTCTTCCAGGTTAGGAGTAGGTTCCAAACAAAGGTATCCCTTTGTTTGATACCCAAAACATATGCTCTTCAACTAGTAGCTGCATCCTTGTTCCACCATCACATAGAACATCAGTTCCATCACCTTGGAACAAGGCCCTCCTTGAAATTCTTCAAGGTCTTCATATAACACTAATCCGTGATTATGTGATTCTTACCATCCTGAACGAAGAACGTCTTCATGAGTGGACTTGAGAGGACTCAAGTATCTGTGACATCTTCAATATTTTATGTTGAATTCTTGAATACAATGGCCTTCAATCCACAAGAGGAAAAACACTTCAGAGCTTGAGTTTTGCCAGGTATTACACAGCGGAAGAACATAATACAACCCAATCTTTGCACACACACTCCACCAGACTAGCCTTCAAAAAAAGACCACGTTTGACTATGGTTCAAACCTAGCATGACTACTACACACAACTTTAGGCGTACACACATCCTAGGTTTGAAAATAAATCAAACCTAGAGCAGCTACCACACAACCAGGCCAAATGCCAATCACCAAAGACAGGTACACACACTTCCTGTCAAGAATAGTCCATCCTCCCACTTCAAGGGACCATTCAGGGAAATAGCAAACCATTCCAGGTTACAATCTTCAGTACTAAAATTGACCTTGCAGATACCAGAAAGTATCACCCATGGATCTCATCCAGAAACAGAACAGGATGCCTGCTCTGATACCAATTGAAATTCTGGTGTATGCCAGTCTTCAGATGTTATACTCAATGTCTAAACATCTGATATGACATAATAAATATACACTGCAAGGTAGATACCCAATTTTATGATTCAGTACTGAAGAGTCACAGAGGCACAGTTTAACCAAGTTGTGCCAGATCTACTTTGAGGGTGCAGAGGATAGAACACCGATGTGCTTAGTTCTGTTCATCTGTTGCACATGATCAGCAGAGAGCAAACAGCCTTTGCAGTTCTATTTCTTCTGCACAGATATCAGTATGATGTCTTAACATGTTCTGAGACATCATCTGTTACAACATTACATTTTTACCTTGATATATAACAGACAGAATTATAAAGTGTTGAAGGTAAAAACACAAATCAGTTGTTGACCCAGTTCGGTGAAACACACCTACTCTGGGGGCATACCAAGCCAGGAAGAAGATCCACTATTAGCAATATTAATTCAGGACTAAACTTCACAAGTTCCCATCCTTCACTTAATCATCTACCCAGTGCAACCTATACCTAGGAACTCCTAGATAGAAACCTACCAGTTTCCATTCCTATTGTCGCAACAACAGAAGTCTTACTCCTACTCAAGAAGCAGTGCCCTCCCACTTGGTTTCCTGCATTACAATGAATATGAAGTAATGCAAAAATACTTAGACTTGCTTCACAGCTTCATCCAAGAACCCTCAAACTCTTACCTACAGGTTTCGAGTTATATACATGGTAACCTTGCCACAGACCGACAGGTTTACCTAACAAAAACATCCCTAATGTTACATTATGTGTGTTACTTCAACCCTAGGTTACAATCTGCTATTTATAACCTATTACCTAACTCAGCAAGTTTTTCTCCTTACTGTTACAACTCAGCAGCAAACTTCTCCTATAATCAAGGTCTTCAATCTTCTAGTTCCTAAAATATCTCCATATTTAGAAACAGTATTTTCTTCAAATATTCTGATTGATTCTTGATTGATCTTCAGATTCTCCACAAGAAACGCCACATATATTCTCAGAGTATTTAAGTACCAGAACTGTAACTGAATTATCAATTCTGTTGACGTGATGTCAAGTCAGATGTCATGACATTACATCTAACATATTTTCCTAGATGTTGAACTTTTTCAACACAACAAATAACCTCTTTAGATCACTTAGAATGGTTAGGTTATAAGTCACAGCTGTTACAAATATTCAACATATAACATCAGTACTTAGTTTCAGGCGCGATGTCACATGTTGATGTTGTGACATCTTACATAACATGTTGGTCCAGATGTTGAACTTCTTCAACACCACATATTAAAACAACAGAGGGGATCTGGGTAAACTTGCTTTCTTATTTGTTTTACAAATGAAGCCAACTTTCCAGCCAGGGCACTTACAATCTCCCCCTTTGGCAAATTTTGGCTAAAACAAATAAGTGCAAGTTGTATTTTGGGACCAGGCCACAGCACAGTTGAGATGTTACAACATTTTGTCTAACATCTTCTTTTGTAGAGGCTGATGTCCTTTGAGCAAACAACAAACCTCTATCTTCAACTGTGAGCAACTCCACTCCATCGATGCCCCAAGAGGATTTCTTTTCTCAAGATTATTACTTGTGATCATGTAACTCAGATCACAAGTCACAACTATCCTCTTAACTCAGAACACAAGACACAACCAAAGTCACTTACTTAGGGATCATGTTGCTTTCTCCTGAGTCTTGCTGGACATTGCCGTCTGTTGCTTTCACCTGAGTCTCGCCTGAGACTGGGTCCCTATCTTTCTCCCCCTTTTTGGCCAGAATTTGACAAACTTCAAATGGCGTGAAGAGAAGGAATAGAGAGGGTCTTCATAAATAATGCAACTTTGGCATAGATAGTAACGACCTTGGTACTTTACTCTGACAGTTTCAGTACCCTGGGACTGGTTTTAATGCAGGTACCTACCCTTGGGTTTGACCCTTTGACCATGTCAGGATGCCCTTTTAAAACAGACATTTGTCTTTTAGAACAGACTACTTCCTTGTCTTAGGATCCCCTTTCCAAGAAACATCGTTGGTATATTACACTCTGCATTAGTTATATAATACCTTTATTAGATGACAAGTTATCACCTAAACATTCCAGCTCACTAAACTGTTTCATAATGAGACACAACAGCTCTGTTTTCTTAGCAGATGAAAACATGCTCAAATCCTATGTCGTCATACATTCTGCTATTTTCAGATTAGCAGCTTGAAGCCATTACATTTTCTCAAAGAGGATGGTTACTCCCTCTAAGTCATACAACTGTACACACATGGATTTATTAGTAATAATCCATACTTCATCCAATTTTCCTCCTGTCTGTAGTTTTAGAGGAAATTAGGAACAATGTCATTACCAATGTGATGACATTCGGTCAGACATAGTCTTCTTCAGTTTTGAACACATCATTCCAATAGTTAATAAGGTGCCACACTTTATATCCTACGAGTTTGATGAAGACCTTTTGTACAAACCAATACTCCCCCTGTTAGGGACAATCACTTCTCCTCATGGAAACAAGTAGGACACATTCAATACTCAGTTGGACCTTCAATGCAGCTTCTGATTAAAGTAAATAAGACCCCTTGATGAATGGAAAACATAAGACGCATCTTCATGTCTTCAAGAGCGCACCCTCTGTTCAACAATATTGATTGAACGCATTCATACTGTGAATCAAACTTTCTTGATAATAATCAGCTGTCATATGTTGATTATCTTGATTCTCAGAATCCACTACTGAGATAGACCAAATGCCACTGTTTGATTATCTCCTTCATGAATCAAGTTCCACCTTCATGTTTATCAGACTTCTTCCAAAGATATTCTGATCTTCCAATTGAAATTTGAACTTCAGGCTACATTATGTTATAACATCTAGTTGTTGAATTCAGCTCCAGACTGATCCAAGTGACCATCATCAAGATTATGATGTCTTCTTCTTCTTGTGGTTTTAAGTCTGAACATGTTTCCAGGAAACCTTTTCAAGGATCAAATGATTTTGCTGTCACCAAGGAGATAGCTCTAAGGTATCACTCTTCCTGTGATTCTTCACAGGGTCTAGAAGAAGGAATGTTCCCACATCTTTAAGATATCAGTTATCTTGAACTCCAAGGATAATCAATTAAATACTTGTACTTGTCAAAAATAGCAATTGATCATAAATTCTTCCTATTATCCAGTAAGATACTTTCACCATTTGAATACTTTGACATACTCTTCGTGTGTTAATATCTTCTTCTTGCAAGCTCTTTCTTTGAGAGACCAAAGAGTTGAGATATCTAGGTTGCCACCCTTGACTCAAGTAATTAGAATTTTCTCTGAACAAACTCTACTTACTTCAACGACTTGAGACTCCTACCAGATCAGATTCATCATTAGGAATGAGAGAGATGAATCCTTCCTTGCAAATATGTCACACAACAACCAGAACCCATGTGACATAGGTCAACAGCTAGCTAAACACCAGGCTGAACTAATGTGAGGAGGTTAACCAAATCTCCCCCTCAAGCTATCAGTCATGGAAGCTCCACACAAAATATCCTTTCATTGTGCACAAATGTCTCGACATGACATATGACATCCCTAACTGATTTACGTAACTCCAAGAGCTATACCTTAACCAAACTCTGAGTCTTCATATTCAAGACTCATGATTCCAATCTACTTCTATGAAGGAGAAATAGTGCTGCACCATCATTGGCTTTTATTAACCAGTGAGCTTGTCTTTCTTCACACCATAGTACTTCAGGTAACAATTGCTCAGACCTGATCAATGTCATATCTCAACCAGCTTTACTTCTAGAGTTCTGACTCCTAAAGTAACCTTTCGGGAGTACACAGACATAGTTGACTTTACCATTGTCAACTTTGCACACACAGATGTCTCCTCTTCCAGGTTAGGAGTAGGTTCCAAACAAAGGTATCCCTTTGTTTGATACCCAAAACATATGCTCTTCAACTAGTAGCTGCATCCTTGTTCCACCATCACATAGAACATCAGTTCCATCACCTTGGAACAAGGCCCTCCTTGAAATTCTTCAAGGTCTTCATATAACACTAATCCGTGATTATGTGATTCTTACCATCCTGAACGAAGAACGTCTTCATGAGTGGACTTGAGAGGACTCAAGTATCTGTGACATCTTCAATATTTTATGTTGAATTCTTGAATACAATGGCCTTCAATCCACAAGAGGAAAAACACTTCAGAGCTTGAGTTTTGCCAGGTATTACACAGCGGAAGAACATAATACAACCCAATCTTTGCACACACACTCCACCAGACTAGCCTTCAAAAAAAGACCACGTTTGACTATGGTTCAAACCTAGCATGACTACTACACACAACTTTAGGCGTACACACATCCTAGGTTTGAAAATAAATCAAACCTAGAGCAGCTACCACACAACCAGGCCAAATGCCAATCACCAAAGACAGGTACACACACTTCCTGTCAAGAATAGTCCATCCTCCCACTTCAAGGGACCATTCAGGGAAATAGCAAACCATTCCAGGTTACAATCTTCAGTACTAAAATTGACCTTGCAGATACCAGAAAGTATCACCCATGGATCTCATCCAGAAACAGAACAGGATGCCTGCTCTGATACCAATTGAAATTCTGGTGTATGCCAGTCTTCAGATGTTATACTCAATGTCTAAACATCTGATATGACATAATAAATATACACTGCAAGGTAGATACCCAATTTTATGATTCAGTACTGAAGAGTCACAGAGGCACAGTTTAACCAAGTTGTGCCAGATCTACTTTGAGGGTGCAGAGGATAGAACACCGATGTGCTTAGTTCTGTTCATCTGTTGCACATGATCAGCAGAGAGCAAACAGCCTTTGCAGTTCTATTTCTTCTGCACAGATATCAGTATGATGTCTTAACATGTTCTGAGACATCATCTGTTACAACATTACATTTTTACCTTGATATATAACAGACAGAATTATAAAGTGTTGAAGGTAAAAACACAAATCAGTTGTTGACCCAGTTCGGTGAAACACACCTACTCTGGGGGCATACCAAGCCAGGAAGAAGATCCACTATTAGCAATATTAATTCAGGACTAAACTTCACAAGTTCCCATCCTTCACTTAATCATCTACCCAGTGCAACCTATACCTAGGAACTCCTAGATAGAAACCTACCAGTTTCCATTCCTATTGTCGCAACAACAGAAGTCTTACTCCTACTCAAGAAGCAGTGCCCTCCCACTTGGTTTCCTGCATTACAATGAATATGAAGTAATGCAAAAATACTTAGACTTGCTTCACAGCTTCATCCAAGAACCCTCAAACTCTTACCTACAGGTTTCGAGTTATATACATGGTAACCTTGCCACAGACCGACAGGTTTACCTAACAAAAACATCCCTAATGTTACATTATGTGTGTTACTTCAACCCTAGGTTACAATCTGCTATTTATAACCTATTACCTAACTCAGCAAGTTTTTCTCCTTACTGTTACAACTCAGCAGCAAACTTCTCCTATAATCAAGGTCTTCAATCTTCTAGTTCCTAAAATATCTCCATATTTAGAAACAGTATTTTCTTCAAATATTCTGATTGATTCTTGATTGATCTTCAGATTCTCCACAAGAAACGCCACATATATTCTCAGAGTATTTAAGTACCAGAACTGTAACTGAATTATCAATTCTGTTGACGTGATGTCAAGTCAGATGTCATGACATTACATCTAACATATTTTCCTAGATGTTGAACTTTTTCAACACAACAAATAACCTCTTTAGATCACTTAGAATGGTTAGGTTATAAGTCACAGCTGTTACAAATATTCAACATATAACATCAGTACTTAGTTTCAGGCGCGATGTCACATGTTGATGTTGTGACATCTTACATAACATGTTGGTCCAGATGTTGAACTTCTTCAACACCACATATTAAAACAACAGAGGGGATCTGGGTAAACTTGCTTTCTTATTTGTTTTACAAATGAAGCCAACTTTCCAGCCAGGGCACTTACAATCTCCCCCTTTGGCAAATTTTGGCTAAAACAAATAAGTGCAAGTTGTATTTTGGGACCAGGCCACAGCACAGTTGAGATGTTACAACATTTTGTCTAACATCTTCTTTTGTAGAGGCTGATGTCCTTTGAGCAAACAACAAACCTCTATCTTCAACTGTGAGCAACTCCACTCCATCGATGCCCCAAGAGGATTTCTTTTCTCAAGATTATTACTTGTGATCATGTAACTCAGATCACAAGTCACAACTATCCTCTTAACTCAGAACACAAGACACAACCAAAGTCACTTACTTAGGGATCATGTTGCTTTCTCCTGAGTCTTGCTGGACATTGCCGTCTGTTGCTTTCACCTGAGTCTCGCCTGAGACTGGGTCCCTATCTTTCTCCCCCTTTTTGGCCAGAATTTGACAAACTTCAAATGGCGTGAAGAGAAGGAATAGAGAGGGTCTTCATAAATAATGCAACTTTGGCATAGATAGTAACGACCTTGGTACTTTACTCTGACAGTTTCAGTACCCTGGGACTGGTTTTAATGCAGGTACCTACCCTTGGGTTTGACCCTTTGACCATGTCAGGATGCCCTTTTAAAACAGACATTTGTCTTTTAGAACAGACTACTTCCTTGTCTTAGGATCCCCTTTCCAAGAAACATCGTTGGTATATTACACTCTGCATTAGTTATATAATACCTTTATTAGATGACAAGTTATCACCTAAACATTCCAGCTCACTAAACTGTTTCATAATGAGACACAACAGCTCTGTTTTCTTAGCAGATGAAAACATGCTCAAATCCTATGTCGTCATACATTCTGCTATTTTCAGATTAGCAGCTTGAAGCCATTACATTTTCTCAAAGAGGATGGTTACTCCCTCTAAGTCATACAACTGTACACACATGGATTTATTAGTAATAATCCATACTTCATCCAATTTTCCTCCTGTCTGTAGTTTTAGAGGAAATTAGGAACAATGTCATTACCAATGTGATGACATTCGGTCAGACATAGTCTTCTTCAGTTTTGAACACATCATTCCAATAGTTAATAAGGTGCCACACTTTATATCCTACGAGTTTGATGAAGACCTTTTGTACAAACCAATACTCCCCCTGTTAGGGACAATCACTTCTCCTCATGGAAACAAGTAGGACACATTCAATACTCAGTTGGACCTTCAATGCAGCTTCTGATTAAAGTAAATAAGACCCCTTGATGAATGGAAAACATAAGACGCATCTTCATGTCTTCAAGAGCGCACCCTCTGTTCAACAATATTGATTGAACGCATTCATACTGTGAATCAAACTTTCTTGATAATAATCAGCTGTCATATGTTGATTATCTTGATTCTCAGAATCCACTACTGAGATAGACCAAATGCCACTGTTTGATTATCTCCTTCATGAATCAAGTTCCACCTTCATGTTTATCAGACTTCTTCCAAAGATATTCTGATCTTCCAATTGAAATTTGAACTTCAGGCTACATTATGTTATAACATCTAGTTGTTGAATTCAGCTCCAGACTGATCCAAGTGACCATCATCAAGATTATGATGTCTTCTTCTTCTTGTGGTTTTAAGTCTGAACATGTTTCCAGGAAACCTTTTCAAGGATCAAATGATTTTGCTGTCACCAAGGAGATAGCTCTAAGGTATCACTCTTCCTGTGATTCTTCACAGGGTCTAGAAGAAGGAATGTTCCCACATCTTTAAGATATCAGTTATCTTGAACTCCAAGGATAATCAATTAAATACTTGTACTTGTCAAAAATAGCAATTGATCATAAATTCTTCCTATTATCCAGTAAGATACTTTCACCATTTGAATACTTTGACATACTCTTCGTGTGTTAATATCTTCTTCTTGCAAGCTCTTTCTTTGAGAGACCAAAGAGTTGAGATATCTAGGTTGCCACCCTTGACTCAAGTAATTAGAATTTTCTCTGAACAAACTCTACTTACTTCAACGACTTGAGACTCCTACCAGATCAGATTCATCATTAGGAATGAGAGAGATGAATCCTTCCTTGCAAATATGTCACACAACAACCAGAACCCATGTGACATAGGTCAACAGCTAGCTAAACACCAGGCTGAACTAATGTGAGGAGGTTAACCAAATCTCCCCCTCAAGCTATCAGTCATGGAAGCTCCACACAAAATATCCTTTCATTGTGCACAAATGTCTCGACATGACATATGACATCCCTAACTGATTTACGTAACTCCAAGAGCTATACCTTAACCAAACTCTGAGTCTTCATATTCAAGACTCATGATTCCAATCTACTTCTATGAAGGAGCAATAGTGCTGCACCATCATTGGCTTTTATTAACCAGTGAGCTTGTCTTTCTTCACACCATAGTACTTCAGGTAACAATTGCTCAGACCTGATCAATGTCATATCTCAACCAGCTTTACTTCTAGAGTTCTGACTCCTAAAGTAACCTTTCGGGAGTACACAGACATAGTTGACTTTACCATTGTCAACTTTGCACACACAGATGTCTCCTCTTCCAGGTTAGGAGTAGGTTCCAAACAAAGGTATCCCTTTGTTTGATACCCAAAACATATGCTCTTCAACTAGTAGCTGCATCCTTGTTCCACCATCACATAGAACATCAGTTCCATCACCTTGGAACAAGGCCCTCCTTGAAATTCTTCAAGGTCTTCATATAACACTAATCCGTGATTATGTGATTCTTACCATCCTGAACGAAGAACGTCTTCATGAGTGGACTTGAGAGGACTCAAGTATCTGTGACATCTTCAATATTTTATGTTGAATTCTTGAATACAATGGCCTTCAATCCACAAGAGGAAAAACACTTCAGAGCTTGAGTTTTGCCAGGTATTACACAGCGGAAGAACATAATACAACCCAATCTTTGCACACACACTCCACCAGACTAGCCTTCAAAAAGAGACCACGTTTGACTATGGTTCAAACCTAGCATGACTACTACACACAACTTTAGGCGTACACACATCCTAGGTTTGAAAATAAATCAAACCTAGAGCAGCTACCACACAACCAGGCCAAATGCCAATCACCAAAGACAGGTACACACACTTCCTGTCAAGAATAGTCCATCCTCCCACTTCAAGGGACCATTCAGGGAAATAGCAAATCATTCCAGGTTACAATCTTCAGTACTAAAATTGACCTTGCAGATACCAGAAAGTATCACTCATGGATCTCATCCAGAAACAGAACAGGATGCCTGCTCTGATACCAATTGAAATTCTGGTGTATGCCAGTCTTCAGATGTTATACTCAATGTCTAAACATCTGATATGACATAATAAATATACACTGCAAGGTAGATACCCAATTTTATGATTCAGTACTGAAGAGTCACAGAGGCACAGTTTAACCAAGCTGTGCCAGATCTACTTTGAGGGTGCAGAGGATAGAACACCGATGTGCTTAGTTCTGTTCATCTGTTGCACATGATCAGCAGAGAGCAAACAGCCTTTGCAGTTCTATTTCTTCTGCACAGATATCAGTATGATGTCTTAACATGTTCTGAGACATCATCTGTTACAACATTACATTTTTACCTTGATATATAACAGACAGAATTATAAAGTGTTGAAGGTAAAAACACAAATCAGTTGTTGACCCAGTTCGGTGAAACACACCTACTCTGGGGGCATACCAAGCCAGGAAGAAGATCCACTATTAGCAATATTAATTCAGGACTAAACTTCACAATTTCCCATCCTTCACTTAATCGTCTACCCAGTGCAACCTATACCTAGGAACTCCTAGATAGAAACCTACCAGTTTCCATTCCTATTGTCGCAACAACAGAAGTCTTACTCCTACTCAAGAAGCAGTGCCCTCCCACTTGGTTTCCTGCATTACAATGAATATGAAGTAATGCAAAAATACTTAGACTTGCTTCACAGCTTCATCCAAGAACCCTCAAACTCTTACCTACAGGTTTCGAGTTATATACATGGTAACCTTGCCACAGACCGGCAGGTTTACCTAACAAAAACATCCCTAATGTTACATTATGTGTGTTACTTCAACCCTAGGTTACAATCTGCTATTTATAACCTATTACCTAACTCAGCAAGTTTTTCTCCTTACTGTTACAACTCAGCAGCAAACTTCTCCTATAATCAAGGTCTTCAATCTTCTAGTTCCTAAAATATCTCCATATTTAGAAACAGTATTTTCTTCAAATATTCTGATTGATTCTTGATTGATCTTCAGATTCTCCACAAGAAACGCCACATATATTCTCAGAGTATTTAAGTACCAGAACTGTAACTGAATTATCAATTCTGTTGACGTGATGTCAAGTCAGATGTCATGACATTACATCTAACATATTTTCCTAGATGTTGAACTTTTTCAACACAACAAATAACCTCTTTAGATCACTTAGAATGGTTAGGTTATAAGTCACAGCTGTTACAAATATTCAACATATAACATCAGTACTTAGTTTCAGGCGCGATGTCACATGCTGATGTTGTGACATCTTACATAACATGTTGGTCCAGATGTTGAACTTCTTCAACACCACATATTAAAATAACAGAGGGGATCTGGGTAAACTTGCTTTCTTATTTGTTTTACAAATGAAGCCAACTTTCCAGCCAGGGCACTTACAGGGTTCTTGAAAGAATTTGATATTCTAACAGTGTTGTGGCAAGGTTTTTTCTCTCTTTTTTCTCCTCTCTGGTTTGTGTGAAAAGAAGGTGATTATATAATGGAAATTAGGGTAAAGAAAATGGGCTTTGAATGTGCAATTGGACCTCCAATGTTCACTTGAGTTCGTCACTTTCCAGGCTAAATCGCAGGGACTTAATTGCAATTTTTGAAGTTGAAATGTGAAAACAAAATATAGCCGACATCGATAACTAACTCCTGTCCGAAAATCGGTTCAATCGGATAAACGGTGAATTAGTTATGAATTTTTGAAGTTTCAGCTCAGACAAACTTATTTTGGGCTCCAGTGTCGACTCTGACACGTTTTTCAATAAAAAACTGGTATTGATCGGTGCATAATTTGGTCTCGACTTTTGAAGCAAAGTTGTAGATCTATGAGTCAGTGACCTTGTGTAAAAATATGAGTCCAATCCGATAAAAATTGACCGAGTTATGAATTTTCGAAGTTTCGGCCCAGCTGAAATAATATTCAGCATTCAGGATTTTCAGTGTGTCACGCACTCTGAGCAAAAAACGAAGGCCTTTTGAATACCTTTTGAACTCAATACCTTCTGTGAAAATGTAGCCAACTCAATTTTTGAAATTTTGGCGCCGGAACCAGCTCGATACGATAAAAATCGACCAAGTTATGATTTTCTGAACATGACGCAAGTAAACTTCTGTCACAAATTTTCTGTGCAAAAATACTTGATAAATCCACATTTTTGAAGACCTTCTGATCGAAATTGGCTTCCATCCGTGAGAGATGAAAACGTAGATAATGTCAAGACGGAATTTTGGCCACCGGAACGGGTTCAATACGAGCCACGATCTTCAAGTTATGAATTTTTTAGCGCGTAAAAACTGCACTTTCAGCACCCTTTTTCACCATATTTCTTCGAGAAAACTCACACATTCGGATACCTTCTTTAAATAATTGACTCTTGAGCCGAACCTGAATTTGAGAATATGTTATCAGAGATATCTTGGTGAAAGAACACCTGAATATGACGCGCCGAGTTGGACTTGTGAATTTTTCTTGAAATATTTTGAGAAATATGGGAGGGCAAATTTTGGGGTACAACACTCTCTTTACTACATATTATAGAAGTATAGTTGTTTGCATCACTACAAGGATTGACAAGAGTCTAATATTTTAAGAAAAGTTTTAATATAAAAAGCCAAAGTGAAAAAAATGGTTTGAAATGAGATTGATTGACTTTTAGTCTTCTCACAAAAATGTCAAGGTATTATTAAATTGATTGAAATTTATTTATGAAAATGTTTTGAAAATGCATGGACCTAAGTCCAAGTTTATTATGAAAGTGTTTCAAGTTTAGAAATAAGAAGAGTTTTTAAAAGGAGGAAGAATATTTTTGAAATTAAAGAAGATGGGAGGAGATGAAGAGACTATCCTAAAGCATAAGGTAAAAGCTAGGGATAAGAACCATCTAACCAACAAGAAGCCAATACTTGACATTATGAGTCAATATAGAATTCTCATTCTTCGGATTGAAACCAAGCAAGCAAAGATACTAGACCTCTTGAGAGAACTAAACTTCAAGTATATTAAGTCTTCGCAAAAATTGGACAGAGTAACGGCTGTATACAGGTGAATTCCAGATTACAAACAAAGTATGTAATTGCAATAACCTGCATACAAAACAAACAAACAACCCAATGTCTTGAGGTAAACCTCAAGATCTCTAGACAAAATATCAAATAAAGTCACAAAGTCTCCAAGATAGGCCAAGGTCTCTAATCCTAAGTCCAAGAAGTCTAATACTCCATAATGCCAAGGATAGTAACCAAATAGTCTAAGTATCATTAAAGATTTTTATGGTTCATGTTGATTATTAGGTATCTTTAAAAGGAAAAGAAAATCTCAAGTGAGCAAAATAAAAAATGACATAAAAGTAAATGCTCAAGTGAGCAAAATAAAAATGGCATAAGAATAAATGCTCAAGTGAGCAAAATAAAAAATGGCATGAAACGTAAATGCTTAAATTAAATGGTGCATAAAGCATAAAAAATAAAAGTATAAAGTAAAGTCAATTGTTAGAAATTAGTGGTTAGTTGGATGACCATCTTGAAAATTGCATTTGGAACTCATTAGAGGATTGGTAGAACCAAAGCTCCACACAACAAGTTGCATTTGCTTTTTGTCAAGTATATCATCCATTTTGGAATCCTCAAAAGTAACATTTAATGATCAACGATGTTCAAGTGATTCGCGTTGACCAAAAGTGTTGTAGATCCATTAGAGGATTGGTAGAACCAAAGCCTCCACACAATGAATCTCAAAGTTATTGGATCAAAGAGATCAAATTAACATACTTAGGCTTGCAATCATAAGTTTGGGCCACGAATGATCATTTATTCGAATCGGGACAAAATTTAGCGCTATGTTAAGCAATCGTAAGTGGACTTATGTAGAAGTCACACCTATTTTGAGGCCGGTCAATAGCAATCTATGTACTTTATGTTTGGATAAATGATATAGAGATCACCATCCCTTAACATGTAGCACAATTAAAAAATAAAGGGATAAGATGAAGAGGGAGGGGAATGATAAGCTAATTTAGATCACCATCTCAAAATTCTTTCATCCTTAAATTCAACCACTCCTCTAGATGGATTAAAGCACTAAACATATCATTAATCCAAAGCACCAAAAATGAATTAAATAATTCACTCTTAAGTAGATTTGAATTGATGAACATTTATCCAACTTCATCTACATCACAAAGTCCATTGAGTTTAAAGACAAATTGGACATTTAAAATTGCAATCCAAATTATCCATCGAAGAGAGTGAGCAGAAAAATATTTGAGTCGAAACAGCCCCAAAATAAGGCAGAAAAAAGTATTTGAGTCGAAACAGCCCCAAAATAAGGCAGAAAAAGTATTTTCGACACTGTTGCAATTAATTGTGCTTCGACAGCTACCAATTGCATCAGTGCAGTTTTTTTTAAATCAATTTTCTGTGACAAACAATTGCAATGTTACAACAATTGATTGCAACCTGTTAAAATCAGTCGAAAACAGCATCTCAAGGATCAAATTCTTGTTCCAACTTTTCATCAAACACCTTATGATCATGGATCCAATTGAGCATGAAAATTCCATCAAATTATGAGAAAGTAGCACTAATGTAATCATAAAACAGTGCTCAATGAATCAAAACCAGAAATCCACAAGAGATCGCATTGTGAAAGATGATGACCCAACTTACCAAAGGTAGAATTAGAGAATTATCAAACAACTTCCAGAATTTGCTGCAATTCGACCACAAGAATCAATTACCAAAGCTTGGATGTAAAGAATTAATGAAGAAAAAAGTGTTTGGATGAAGGTTTAGCTCAAAGATTAGTAAGCTTCAATGCAAAGCTTACTATCTTTTTTTGAAAATAGAACTTTGAGTGAATTTGGTAGATGGAGAGAATTGAGAGATTTTTTAGCAAGATGAGTTTGGCTATCAAAAGCTTGAAATTTGAATGAGATGAGTGTTCTATTTATAGAGTTTAGGATTGGGATTAGTGGTAATTTGGTAATTGATTCTTGGAGCCAAAAATTGAATTAATGATATAATTTTCAAATTATGCAGAAAAATTGGAGCCAAAAAGATGACAGTTTTGAAATTGTTGGCTTTTTTTCAAAAATCACTTGTATTTTGCTGCTATGAGTCGACACAAGAGTCGTATGCATCGACACATCCTAATTGTATAACACAACATGAGTCAACGCAAGCTTCTATGTATCGACACATTCGGCTATTTCAACATATTACAGAATCAAACAATCTGCATGAGTCGACACATAACATGTATGTGTCGACACATGCTAGTTATACAAACAGGATGATTCGATACATAACATGCATGTGTCGACACATGCTAGTTATACACAACAGGATGAGTCGATACATACCTTTATGGGTCGATGCATACTGTATTTCGCCACAATACAGAATCAATCAACTTGCATGAGTTCGACACAAGCTTCTATGGATCAATACAAGCTTCCTTTCGACATAATACAGAATCAATCAATTTGCATGAGTTCGACACAAGCCTCTGTGGATTGATACAAGCTACCTTTCGACACAATACAGAATCAGTCAATTTGCATGAGTTCGACACAAGCCCTTGTGGATTGATACAAGCTGCCTTTCGACACAATACAGAATCAATCAATTTGCATGAGTTCGACACAAGCCTCTGTGGATTGATACTAGCTGCCTTTCGATACAATACAGAATCAATCAATTTGCATGAGTTCGACACAAGCCTTTGTGGATTGATACAACCTGCCTTTCGACACAATACAAAATCAATCAATTTGCATGAGTCGACACATAACATGTATGTGTCGATACATACTAAAAATAATTTATTTTGAAGGCTAAAAAAACACTTTTCTCAAAGATTGTGCACAATACACTGTGCAATTGATTGCACTATGGGAGCAACAGAAAAGCAAAAATGAAAAATTTTAATTATTATTTTTTTTGCAAATAGAGATTTTAGGGAAATAATACCGGAAAATCTTATTTGTTAGATGCTCTAACTCGGTACCTACAAAACACAATTTTGCAAAGACAAAGACAAAATTTTTTTGTATTTTGGTTAGAGGTTAATTATCAATGCATATACAACTAAGGTGTTTGGAGATTCCTCAAGAGCAAACTTAAAGATAGGAGATAGAAAAAAGAGGAAGAACCAACCCTAATGTGATTTTATTATGATCAAGTTGACATGATATGATAGGGGAATCTTAGGGGCAAAAATTGGGGTACAACAGATTTGATGAAGCTCCTTCGAATGGACCTTGTTGAAATGTCAATCGAAGGGCCTTTTGTTAAAATGCCAATCAAAAGGCCTTGTTAACAAGCCAGTCAAAAGGCCTTGTTAATAGGTCAATCGAAAGACCTTTGTCTCTGTCAATCAAAGGGTGTTATGTGGATGCCAATCGAAAGACATTTTGGGGATGCCAATCGAAAGGCACTCTAGAGTGGCCAATCGAAAGGCATTCTGGAGTGGCCAATCGAAAGGCACTTTGGAGTGGCCAATCGAAAGGCACTCTAGAGTGGCCAATCGAAAGGCACTTTGGCCAATTTCAAAATTTGTTGTTTTTCTTCAAACAAGTGTTTGTAACCACCCATGTAAGAGAAGATCTTGTAAAAATGAGAGGGCAAATTTTAGGGTGCAACAATGAGCAAGGCATGAGATGGTCTAATAGGTTAATTTCACTCTCGCATTCGGATATTCATTGGTATTCTCGATCTTTGGAGGACATTGTCATTATTGACCGTTGTGGAGAATTCCCTAATGTCCCTCTCCTGGGCATTAGGGGAGGTATCACCTATAATCCTTGCTTGGGTCTAAGACAGTTTGGGTATGCTCAGAGGAATGGCCCTCATGACACGCTTGTCCAAGAAATTGTTTTTAACTATGAGAATGATGCTCAAGGTTATCATCAAAGATTTATACGAGCTTGGGGCATGGTAAACAAAGTTGATAGCAAGACATTGTGGCATAAGAACTCTATTCCATTGGAGCCTTATCTCAAGTGAATGCGAGCTCGCGCTCAAAGCCTCATGATGTCTTGCTACCCTACCTATCATTGCGGAGCCTATTACCGAGGGAGATGTTCCTTACACTATTTTTCATCCTGACATGCCCACTACTCTCGAGGAGTTACAAAGATCTTGGATTCAACTCAAAGGGGAGCGAGATACCTTTGAAACCCAATTATATGCAAGCGAGAAGAAGATTTTGGAACTCACGAGACAACTTCATGAAAAGTGGAGTTTGAATGCCTACGCACCGAGCAAGTTCTCTCCTCTCTTAGAATGCATTTAATTTCTATTAATAACTTTGATCCATGTGGAGGCGATAAATTTCCCGAAAAAATACTTCATTTATTTTGCTCTTACCACTATACTGCAGTTTGAACAACAACCCCTTTTTTTATTCTAGATACACAGATCTTTGAATAAACCAGCCACCACATCATGAGATATTTCTTCAAAACAGAAATCTTCATCATAAGTCAATCTTTCAGTCAAACCAGTAATATCCTTGGAAAATTCATAATCAGGATATCTTTCCTAATTAAGCCAAGAAATAGAAAACTCATACAACTGTTCCTGAGATAAGTAGGGCATTCTGCTCCACAAAGATCCAAGGTCTTCACACTCATATTAATGAATGCTTTGATAAAGATTGATCTATACTCCAGTTTCATCCTTTTCTTTAGCATCACAGACTTGCTGAAGTCAATACAGATTTTATGGACATTTGCTCTAGACATTTTGTCCAATCTCTTCAACACCTGATTGGATTGCCTTCCAAGGAACACAATAGTAATAAGAAACCCGTCATAAGAGACCAGGAAATAGATTCCTAAAAGTTGGAAACAAAAAAAAGGAATTCTCTTCTTGTTTTTCAATGGCTTGTCACTTTCATGTCAAACCTCTTGAGTAGAGACTAGAGTATCTTCTTCTTGATCATCCTCTCTTCTGAATTATTTTCTCCCAAACGCACTTAGATGTGTCTTTATGAGTGGACATGAGAAATTCTCAAGTATATTTGACTACAATACAAGTGATACAAAGTGTTTACCAATTCCATAGAACATTAAGTTGATACTTTTAGAGTGGCAAAGAGCCAACTCAAACTCTTCCCTTCTATCTTTTCAGCACCAGTATAATCATATCCTGGTAGTTCTTCAAGATCTACTGCCCTTTGATAACCAGAATGTTATCATTCTAGTTTTCCAAGAGAAATAGTAGTCCCAGAATAATACTCCATGGAGCTCACCCAATAGATCAGGGTGCCTGCTCTAATACCAATTGAAAATTCTGGTACAGGAAACACATGTTCATATTGATATCCCAACATCAGAACAATATTAAGACAGATGTTACAACATATGTTGACAGACTAAACAGATTTATCAAGATGCAAGTGATACTTAAATAAAATTGTAGAATGATAAATAACGCAGAAAATTGTTAACCCAGATCAGTGCAACATCACCTACTCTGAGGGCTACCACGCCATGAAGGAAATACACTATTAGTAGTATCGATTCAAAGTCTAAACAATCCCATTTTATAACTTCTCACTTAATCCCTACTCAGTGCAACTTCTACCTAGAAATCACCATCTAGATATGAGAAATCCCATATCACTTCCTAATCACCTAAGTGATATCTAACAATCTCAATCTCAATGATTGTATCAAGAACAACTCAACAAGAAGATTACACTTCCAATATAAAAACTCAACTCTTTACTTAAAAGCTTTAGAGTGAGAACAATAACTTGACAAACTGTCAAGTAACAATCAATTTACCACATAGTATCAAATGATACATGGATTACTTACAAATACACAAGAGACTCAAAACCTAAGAATCTAACCTTCTCGTGATTTAGAAATTATTAAAAGTTTTTATTTAAAGAATTGATAATTATGACAATGTCAATACAGATGTTATGACATCATCTACCATCAGAAAAAACTTGTACCAAAACAATAATTATGCAGAAGTAAATTGCAAAAGGTAAAAGAGACAATTAATTGTTAATCCAGTTCGGTGCAACTCACCTACTATAAGGGCATCCAAGCCAGAAAGGAAATTCATTATGATAGTATTAGTTCAAAGCTAAACAACCATATTTTACAACTTATCACCTAATCATTATCTTGTGCAATTTCTACCTAGAAACCTTCTATGTATGAGATCCCCCTCTCACTTTCCACAGTCACCTCAGTGACAATAACAAAAACAGAAGAACACACTTCCAATTACAATACTCAATTTTTCTTAAAAGCTTTTAACTAAGAACAATAACTTGACACACAATTAACTCTTTGCTTAAAAGCTCATGAGTGATGGGCAAGTAACAATGAACAATCAGTATACCTCAATGTATCAAAAGATACATGAGTGACACACACAAAAATAAAGCACCTAAAGTACTCTCAAAATCCTAAACTCTTATATTATGCACCCACGGTTTTTGATGGGAATGCTTGCTTATTTTAGATTTAGCAAATCCTTATATATAGACTCTTGCAGTACGAGTTTGGACTCTTCAATCAAATCCAATCTTCTAATTTTAAATCAGGTGCAAGATTATCTACAAAAATAAGAATCAATCTTCAAAGTTTCCTAAAAATTCTCAAAGATCTTTTTATGAAATCAAATCAAATTTGCATTGTTCCTAATAAAATCTTCTTGACCTGTGAAGGTTTTGAATTCAGATCCAACTCCTACCTTGCTTGCTGACATATATTACACTCTTCATGTACGACATGAGAGAGGTAGAGGAGTACTACAATGTTGCATATCTCTTTTGTTTTCATGGCTTTTATCTCACCTTTATAAGGGAAGCTACACGGTCAAAGACTTAACAAGGAATGAATGGTCACAAAAGTTAAGGACTCTTAGTGTTGATTCCATTTTATGGTATGCTAGGAAGCTTAATATAGAGGAGACTATCTATAATTGGGGAGACTTTCCTAATGATCTTTTGATTGGAACTAGAGGTTGTATCAACTACAACCCCACTTTGATTTTACGTCAACTTGGGTATCCTATGGAAGGTAAAACCTCTGATGATCAGCTCAAACAATTGATCCTCCATGATATGGAAAAAGGTAATCATGATCTACTCGGGAAAATCATCCAAACTTTGGGCAAAGTCCATAAGAAGGTGTATAAATTTGGAAGAAAGAATGTTATAGCAAGAGAACTCTACACTCAATGGGTCCTAGATAGGGTTTTAACCAACAAAATCCCTTTTTCTATTGATCCTTTGTATCAGCCAGACATACCGGATCATGTTCCAATATTAATGGAGGAAGTGGGTGAGCTTAGGGTCACCCTTGAGCAAGACCAAAGAGAGAAAGAGGAATTAGAGCATAGCCTCTAGAAAGTTGATTATGAGAAAAATCAGTTACATCGTGATCTTAAGCTAAAGGATCAACAAATTAAAAAGAATCATGAATTGGCAGAGAAGGAAATGAGTAAAAGAAAATGTTCAACTGAGGAATTACTAAGGGCTACTTTCAACCTTGATTCTCACAATCAACGATTGGATGATGCATCTAGAGAAATCAGAAGGCTAAAGGGTTGGTATAACCAAGCATTTCAAGACAAGCAGGAAATGAAATAAGCTTTGAGAGCTCAAATCCAAGAATTAGAGGGAGAGACCCAAAGTCAAGAGGTGCAGATTCAAAATCTTGTCACAGGACTTCAAGAAGGAAAGGACCTAGAAATAAGGGAATGCCTTAGAAGGATGGAAGTTGAAGAACTCCTCTCCCAACGCACAGATGAGTATGAAGAAGTCTGACAAGTGTTGAGATTTAGTACCACATCTGACTAATGCTAATGTCATTCGAAGTTTGTGTATTTTCAGGCATAAAAATAAATCAGATGGTTCTTTTGAGATATATAAAGTTCGTCTAGTAAGAAATGGATCTAATCAACAAACTGGTGTAGACTATGGTGAAACTTTTAGTCCAATGGTAAAACCCGCAACTATACAGACTGTTCTTCTAAGTATTGTTATCTCAAAATCATGGTGTCATCAAATAGATGTCAAAACGCTTTCTTAAATGGCAACAATAATTAAACAGTCTATATACATCAACCTTCTGATTCCCGTGATCTTTAACATCCTAATTATGTATGCTTATTGAAAAAGTCTTTGTATGGCCTTAAACAAGCACCTCGTACATGGTATCAACATTTTACCAAATTTGTTGCTACCTTGAGCTTCTCACACATTGCATGTGATCATTATTTATTTTTACATTATAGTGGTTACAATATAACATGCATTCTCCTCTATGTAGATGACATTATTCTTAGTGCCTCATCTGATCCTCTTCGTCAATCCATCATGTCTGAACTCAGTTCTGAATTTGCTATGAAAAATTTGGGTCTCTCGGTTACTTTCTGGGTATCTCAGTTACTATACATTCAAGTTACATATTTCTCTCAACATAAATATGTCGAAGAGATAATTGAGCGAGCTACCATGCTATCTTGCAAACCAGTTTCTACCGCGATGGACACTAAAACAAAGCTTAATGAATTGTCATGTAATCCATATCATGATCACTCTGAACATCGAAGCCTTGGTGCATTACAATATTTAACTTTCACAAGGCCTTATACAGTTTATGTCATTCAACAAGTGTATCTCTTTATGCATGATCCACGAACTCAACACATGACTACTTTGAAATAAATTATTAGGTACATTAAGGGTACAATTACCCACGTTATGCATATCTCTCCTTCCTTAGTTGATACATTCACCACATATGTTGCTGTTGGTTAAAGAGGTTGTCCAGATACTAGAAGATCCATGTTCAGATATTATGTCTATCTCGGAGATAATTTGATCTCTTAGGTCTGCAAAATGACAACCAACCTTATCCCTCTCTAGTGCTAAAGCAGAGTATTATGGTGTTGCTAATGTTGTTATTGAATCATGTTGACTTCGAAACCTAATGTTAGAAGTCTAGTGTCCGATCACAAAAGTCACTGTAGTCTACTATGACAACATCAATGTTGTCTACTTGTCAGGTAATCATATCCAACAAATGCACAAAACAAATTGAAATGAATATCCACTTTGTGTGTTGCTCAAGGTCAAGCATGTGTTATGCGTGTTTCATCTCATTATCAAATAGATGATATTTTCACAAAGGGTCTTCCGCTTCAATTATTTGATCATTTCAGAGATAGTCTCAATATTCATCGAGCTCCAATTTCAATTATGAAAGTGTATTAGAATTAAAATATTCATTGCATAAATTATTAGCATCTTATATATTTAGTTATGCATATTGATTAACAAATTATCTGGATGAGTCAGCCATGACTCAATATCATTGTATATATTCATTACTCTAATGAAACAATCACGAAAAAATCCACCCTATTATAAATGAAAGAAAGAAATACCCACAAAATGTAAGGCATCTCAAACTCTTTCATACGAGAAAGGGAGTACACTATATCTGAAGAAGGGAAAAAATAATTAGTAGTTGGAAGTATAATTAAAAAAAAGCTAATATTTTATTGGTACTAAAAAATACCATATAAACATTTTTGTTGCTTAAATGATTTATATTGTAGGATGAAAAGACTAATAAACAGTAAGTACAGAATGGAGATATAACATCTCCAAGAGTAAGTGTATAATGAGTTAATCAACGTAATAATTCATTATAAACAATATATATTTCACTAATTCACTCCGGACTTCTACTTAAGCACCCAAAAAATCTCTTACTATCTCATTTAAATGCTCTTGAATAAACTATTTGATACTTTAGTAAGTAAACTTTTAAAAATTTATACAAATAAATACCAAAGATAAACTTCTGGTTAAGCGCCGGAAAGATCTCTAACTATCTCTTTGAAATGCACTTGAATAAACTATTTGATACTTTATTAAGTAAACTTTTAAAAATATATATAAATAAACCGATGATAAGATTACAGTTACAAATTCCAAACGTATATAAAATTTTGAATAATTAATCCTTAAAATACTATAATAATAATCAACACTTAATTGAATTAGTAAAATTCAATTTTCTTTGTAATGAATTATTAAATAGAGAAATCCCTATGATAATTAATCAACTTATCCCCCGTTCATTTTTAAATACGTAAAATCTAATTGAATAGGCACAGACAAAAGCAACACTACTGATTATACTAAATCACCAAACGAGTAATTCCTTGCACAGATAAGTTTCACAGCTGACGTAAAAGGAAAAAAAAAAAACAGAAAATATTAATAGAAAAATAATCAGACAAACACAATTTCTGGGAAGTCCATGATTTTAGAGATAACAATTGGCACATGTAAATAACATACCTCTAAAAACTTAACAAGATATGTTTTCCAAAGAATATATAAAAACATGATGTTCAATTTCAAATCATGTCCAGAGTATCAGAATCAGATTATTGTACAATGAGGAGTTTTTAATGGTAAGCAAGGTAGGTAAATACTTATGTACCTTGTTTCAAATGGGTGAGAATGGTGTAAGCAAATTAAATGAATTGAAAGCAAAAATCATTGTGGAAAGGGAAGATGATGTTGGAGGTAAACACATCAAACAAGCATTAACGTTGGCCCTTCTAGGTTCCAGGACAATGATCATCATTCCAGCAAGACACTCTAATTGAAATATCCATGCTAGAAAGATGAAATAAAATGGGGGAGGCTGGAGAAGAAAGATAACTATTATCTTCATCAAATTATCAGAAATATGTGACTATTATTATAACTTACAGTTCTGGAGATAGGGATGATTGTGTTTGACATATTTTTTCCAGTAAGGCCGATATTTTGTCATGGCAATCTCTAGCCACGGCTTCATATTACCATTGAAGTGTACAACTGCTGCATTCTCTATCAACGATCGATCTACAGTTGGACTATAACCCAAACCAAGGACATGCCATGATTTATTTAGAGGATGTGTCAGCCCATAGAATGTCATTAGCCCTGGAGGTAACGTCCCCAGCTTCCACAGAACCCTGTCTTCATTCTAGAACCAGATAGAAAAATAAGCTAGGTCAGTAAAAGATTGCGTATTCACCTATTTGTGTGTGAAAAGACACTGATGCAAACTAATGCTATATTAAAAAACTCACCATATTTTGCCACTTGTGATATATGCCAGTGATGTCCTTCCTTTTCCACTCCTTGAGATCAAATACATTCATCCCATATGCCCAACCACAAGCGTTTGGATCAAAGTTTCTTGCAATATGTGGATTAGAAAAGTTAAGATATTTGTCAAATCGGTGAAAACTCTCACCACATGTTTCAACTGCACCATTTACTTTACCCTGAAGATCAACTGCCCATAATCCGGTTAAATCCTTTTGAACAACGATGTCATCATCGAGAAAAAGGATTTTATCTAATTTAGGATAAACTTCTGGAAGATAGAATCTCAAATGGTTGAGCATTGAGAGATATTTTGGATTTCTATATTTCATATTGGAAGCACTAGAAGTAAGTGTGGTTGGATGGCCTGCCTTGAAATAATACTCTTTCATTTTTGCCGATTCAAGCTGCCGCAATACAGGGCAGTAAGATGAATTCAACCACTTAAAATCATCAACATTTTGAACATGTATTGTAGCTTTTCCAGGGGGGTTCAAAAGAAACCACATGTTCATGGCTCCAAAATTGAGTTTATCAGTAACAAGGTGGAAAACATGCTTTGAAGGATCCTACAACAATGAATATAAAAACATTAAGACAATGAGGATTGTCTTAATCATATAATTTCTCAAATCATAGATGGAGAATACGTGAAAGATAGGCAATTCCTACAGTGGAGGAACAAATTATTTGCCGTCTATAAAAGGAAATCGTGCACATGAAACATAGATTAGATAAAAAGACCGTCTTACTCACCTTTGCATTTGTAACAGTTGAGTTCACAACAACAGATGCAGCCAGGACATTGTCTGAAAATAGTGCATAATGATAAAGACTGGGATTCTCCAGGTTATCACTCATAGGGAACTTCCTTTTTTCAGGGGGAAGAAGGTAGTAATCTATTGTGAGGCGCATAGATAAGCAATGAATCCCATTTGGTATGGTCTTAGCAGCCAACTGACTAAGGAATGTGCTTTGTTTTTTTAAGCTCCTAACTTGCTCATCAGCTGTTTGTAGCATTGCTCTCAATTTCCCAGTGACCAACTTGCAGTCATACAATTGCCCTCGTGCTTTTGACAGAACTTGGCCCATAGTCTTTATTTGTTCATGCGAACTAGAGATAATTACACTACATTAGCTAAGCAGTAAATTCAGACAAAGGCATACAGAAGTAGATAAATACCACCTAACTCCAACCTATGATTAAGATCTGAATCAGAAATTGCATCACTTAAAGCATGCTGGCTCTCTTTGAGCCGAGACTGCAGCTCTTGGTACAGCTCAAGCTTGTTCTTCATCTTTGCAATACTCACATATACCCTAGCCATAATGATCTGGTCCCGCATAAACCGAACAGAAGAATCAGCATTTTCATTCTCAATTTCTTTCCTCCAAATGTTGTACTTACCTAATACGGCTGACTCAACAGATCTTGAGTGTTCAATAGCTGAATTTTCGAGTTTTACTATTACTTCATTGTCCATCTTTACCAACTCAGAGGCACGCTTTACCCGCCTTTTTTCGATTAATTTCTGCAGAAATAGTTATGAAGAACATGAAACATCTCATCTCCAAAATAAAAAACACTCAGTCGAAACATAACTTTTACTTTAAACAGAACATCATTCTCAGAACATCATTGTAGACGTTTGGGCATTGGATAAATAAGTTGTGTGTCTCAAACATGCCACATGTAACTCAGTGAGACCAAACTACCAACAACCAACAACCAACAACCAAGCCTTATCCCACTAAGTAGGATCGACTATATGGATCAAATTCTGCCATAACGTTCTATCCAGAACCATGTTTTTATCCAATTCGTTAATCTCAAGGTCTTTCTTAATAACTTCTCTTATAATTTTTCTGGCTCTTCCTCTACCACTAGTTGCTTGACTCCTATCTTCTGATCTACTCTCCTTACCACAGAATCTATAGCTGTTCTCTCTACATGTTCAAACCACCTAAGTCTATTTTCCACCATCTTTTCTATTATAGGTGTTGCCCCAACACTCTCTAATATTATCATTTCTAATTAAGTTGGATAAAGTTTCTTTTAGGCAAAATTTACCAAAAGAGAGTAAATACTCCAAAGAAAATTTTAATTTCAACATGTGCCAATGATGTACTTTGGACAAAGTTATTTTTAGCTAAGCTAGAAGTCATTTGAGGTGGAAAACTTACTTGTCTTTGTTGTTGTCAATAAGCAAGACTAAAATGAGCTACAGTGCAAACTATCACTAACATAAGGTGTGTCCAAACAAGCCATATATAAGCTCTAATAAGAAAAATATCAAATAATGATGCTCACCCTTCGGGCTTGCAGTGCAGGGCTATCAGTCCACTGAGCAAGACCCTCTGCATAAAAAAAAAGAGAGTTGTAGACTTGTAGTGTAAATTAAGTAACATAAGCATATTACAGAGTATAGAATATGATGCCACCTGAAGATCTTTCTTCCTTCACCTTTAATTTTTCTTGTCTAACATGTGTTGTTGGTTGCTTTAGCTTTAATTAAACAATTAAACATGAATTAACATTTGGAAGCAATAAAACAATAATGCCTTTTATTTATATTTCTTTTAAATACAGGAATTGAAATTTCCATGTAGAAGCACATCAGTCCTCCAAACCTCATAGGCAACATTTGAAGTCTCTAATCCAACAACTCTCCATGATGCAGACATATTTTTTCTAAAATTGTCAAGACTCAGTGGCCCCATGTCATCTGTGCTGGACACAATAACATCAAAAACCTAAAATATAACATTAATTAGATATATCTTACGTGAAAAAGTGAAATGCTAAATATGGGTCAACTGTTTATAAGCCTAAACTTGCCTCTTTTGAAAAATGTGATTTAAGGTCTTGCAATGCATTCCACTCTCTCCATTTGGCAACATGCTGCAGTCAACCGTTTATTTTAAGTCAAACAAGAAACAAATCTATAAGCAATATCCATTATATATTTGCATAGATAATATCACTCAAAACAGGCTACCTGTGTATCTGGAACTGCTGAAATATCATTTTGATCTGCACAAGGCATTTCAAGTAAGTACACCAGCTTAAACTATTAAATATGCATATAGAAAAATGTTGAGATGTTAATAACTGTTTTTTCTTTCTCATTGAAGGGAAATAGGTAGAAGAAACTAGAAGATAGATGTACCCTATTTCAATTCTCACAATTTAACCGTCATTAACAAAAGTGAGAACCGATAGTCTCTCGACCACTAATTCTACAACATACAGAAGAAAGGATACTCACGTTCTGTAAAGCTCTGCCATAGACCCATTGCATATTTATTGTAGGAAGCCTTACATTTGCAGTTGCAAGAGGCTAATGTCACAACAGAAAGTCATGTCCTCTAGACACAACATTAACTTCAATCCTTGCACCAAGGCTCCCCTTTCAATTTTTGAGTGTGCTTATGTTTTAGACTATCACATTGAATCCCAACTAATCTCAGTCAAGTCAAGTGAACTCACTCAAAAGAATAAAACTATTTTTCAATTTAGAAAACTTAAACCCAAGACTTTACTTAAGAGGAAGCATACCAGTTGGAACAACAGAAGTTGATAGTCTGGCCACTTGAAGAGATAAGACAATATTTCAATTCTTATTTCAATTCTTTTCCACCATTGTATGACCAACCTTTCTCTCCTTTACATGCTTCTCTTAGTTCCTTTTATACTAGTTTCTCCTGTGTCTCTAGTTGACCACAGTCTTAATAACTCATTGTTCTCCGCCACCTCCACTGTTTTGGGTTTCTTCTGTCTAATCACAACCCTTGATGTTAAAAGGTTCTATTTTCACTTGCTCCTTAGATCCAGAATCTTGAAGGGAAAGCCAGACCTCTGATTCAAATCTCTTGAGCACCGCCTTCTCAAAGGCCCACCATGATGCATTCTTCTTCTTCTTTTAAGGCCACCACATACAATATCTTTATTCCCTCAGGATTCTAATGATTCCAAAATTCTTATGTATTTGGATGAGCTATGAAGAAGCCTCCTTCGCATCAAATGTCACTAAAGTCATTTTCAGGAATGATTCCCCCACAGCTCCAAAATAGAAGCTCTAATACCACTTGTAGGAACTTGATTAGATTATAGAAAAAATGGTGTCTATTGATTGAAAATAACTATTACAGTCCAGATATTAGAGACTTGGTGTTTACTCACTCCAATTTCCTAATAAAACCAAAGATTCCCCCTTTAATCTCCTTTCTATTTTTATAGTTTCCAGTCTTGCCCCATTAACTAAATAACCTACTAACTAACTCAGTTGTCAACTAACTAAGAGATTGACTTTCAAGGAATCACAATAAAGCCTTTTTCCCTTACATGACTACATCAATTTCAATGTACCACATTATATGGATTGCTAAACAAACAAGTTCCCTTGATAAATGCTTAAAACAAGAAACAGATACTGAGTGAGATTAATGCAAAAATAAGTTGTATAAGGACCAAAACTATTAACGCCAAACACAAGCACCAAAGTGGTACAAACATTATTTGATATGAAATTGTATTTGAACTACTGTTTATAAATATACATGGCATGTAATTAAAGAATAGAGATCAAAGGTTAAGATATTGGCTCAAATCGTCACTAAAATTTGGAATGATACAATTATCATCCATATAAAGTGTTAGGAACCCAAGAATATTCTACATCCTAACATAAAAATATTCTACATCCTAACATAAAGAAATAAGGCTGTGTTAAAATAAACAGCAATAGAATCCAAATCGAATTCCTCAGTGTTATTATCCATAGTTACAGAATAATTATTTACATGAACCTAAGATAATGTCTTCCCTATTGTGTTCGTCATTGGTACTCCCATCCTGAATCACATCTTTTCCAAATCCTACGCATTAGTGACAAAGCATTCACATGACTGCCAATCTCAGAGACCCCAAGATCTCCAAATAAAGTGCAAAGAAGAAACCGTCACCAC
The DNA here is from genome assembly GCA_948472305.1 of Vicia faba. Taxonomy (NCBI): domain Eukaryota; kingdom Viridiplantae; phylum Streptophyta; class Magnoliopsida; order Fabales; family Fabaceae; genus Vicia; species Vicia faba. The sequence continues at coordinate 191,808,960 of OX451739.1, read as the reverse complement.
CATATTGTGCAAGACATATTTTATCAACACACCTACCCTATCATTTCATACACCTCTAAACACGGTCTCATCTTACAACACACACTACCCTATCATCACTTATCAACTTGAAAAATTGCATTAGCATAAAATCACTCTTACCGGTCTCCAAAGACGCCAAAACCAAAACACGAAATTAATCACATTTCACAAACAACAAAGAACAGCTAGTTAATTAAACTAATAAAGGAATTGTGGTTTTTCCTATAATGCAGTTAAAGAAAGTCACGAAAAAAAAACAGGATACAACTCCGTATATGTTTGGTTTCATTTTTGAAAGAGTCAAAAACAATTCTAAAGGTGTAGAATTGATTTTGGAAAAATTTTGAGATATTTGGTTCTACTAAAGTAGAATTGATTCTACCTAAAGTTAGAATTTATAGTTTGAGTTTAAACTGATTATTACATTGAAATGAAATTTATTGTTCCAACTCAATTTTACATAAAGTCATCCAAACATAAATTACTTTACATCATTGATGATTGGCGTTGAACTTAGTAGGGAGGACTTCGGTTCGATCCCCCTCAACTACGATCGGGAGAGAGCCGGACTATACCGGTGGTGAGAACTAAAAAAAAGAATTCACTTTTAACCAGAATCAATTTTACATGATCAATTCACTCAAAATCAATTTTTTTACCACCGCTTAGCAGAACTTTCCATTCCAAGTCAAAATAGTGACGTCAATAACACTTCATCATAATTACCTTATTCTCCAAACAACCCTTCCCTAATCCAATTTCCCAATAAAGCAACAACACTTCCAAAAACCATAAAAGTCGAACTTTCCCCTTCTAACACAAAAGTGTACCAAAAATGAATTACAAAATCCTCAACACGTAGTATACTAACCTGCAACATGAGAACCCCGACTGAGGAAGAAAACAACCGGCGTAAGAACACAGAGAAGAACGAATCTCAAAACAGTGAAACGAACTCCTTTGCTTCCGTTCTTGGCGAAGGGAATCCCTCGCTTTGGCGCCATTGCGTATCAAAAACCTGTAAAACAAAAGCAAAATTCAGAAAAAGAGTATACATAGTGTGTGTGTGTGTGTGAGAGAGAGAGAGAGAGAGAGAGAGAGAACTGGAAAATAAATAGCGGTTGAAGTTGTTAGGGTTGAAGTAGCAAAGAGATGAATAGAAAACCATCACTGTGCGTGATTTCGAAGTTCCAAAAAAAACGGAATCACAATGAGAGAGAAGAAGCGAGTAATGGTATTATTGGGATATTTTGTTCTGTTACTGATTTTTTTGTTTTCTCGCTTTTTCTATTGTTTTGCTTGTTGTTTTCTTGGTGATTAGTGATGGTTAATCATGCAAGGTGATGATTAATGAACTAAGAATAAACTAATCTGCATTGTTTGGATTTTGTAATTAAGATAACGGCGCTGATGGTGGAAACGACGTCGTTGGTCGTCGGCAAGAAAAACTATTCACTTTGTTTGACTATTAAATTAGAAACTAAATATAGAAATTTTCAATTTGGAAGTTGTGGCTTGACTTTTTTACAAGTTTAGCGTTTTTTTTATCAATATAATATTTTGATGGGTCATAAATGAAGAAATAATATCTTAGAAAGCATTGATTTTAATAAAAGCGTAAAAAAAAAAAATTTCTAATATAAATTTTTTGTAAGTGAATTTTTTAACTTGTGTCTAGGGGTTACAAGTTAACATAATAGATTTTTTTAAGTCGGGCGTTTAGTGCACAATTTAATATGACATTTTTATAATTGCAAATTAAAATTGGATAAACTATTACTCATTTCTTTCCAAAATAAGAGTTTTTTTAATAGAATTTTGTCTTATTTGTTTTATTTTTTCAATGCAAAATTAATTAAATTTTACTTATAATTAATATTGTCTTCACTATTTTATTTTTTTAATACCACCTTCATTACCTTTTAGTCATTAAATAATATCATACATCTTTGATAATGTATAATAACTTATATTCTCTATGGTTCTTTTATATGAAATATTTTATTTTTTTTAGATTTATTAAATAATTAATGTATTTGATCTATAATATAAATTATATACATTAATTATTCGATAAATCTTAAGAAGTAAACTGTCTTTTATAAAAAGGATCGGAGGGAGCAGTATTTAAGGATAATTTTGTAAAATTATCACATTTATTTCTTACATCATTTTTTTAATCTTTATGCAATATTTTTAAAAGGTTATTATTTTGAGACAGATGTAGTAATAATACGGAATGATAACATATAACTAAAATTCTGAAAAATATTTAATATATAATTTTGTATCTGTGAAATACAATTAGAGCTAATGAGAGTCTTCTCACATGTTTGATAGCAAGTATGTACTTTAAGGTTTGATGGAGTTAGTCAATAAGTCTCCAAATCTTGAGGTTAAAGCATTTATTGACACCTTTTAGAGTCGTGCAATTGGAAGAGAAACTATTTCTTCTACTTTTCCTACGAAGTCTGGGAAGTAGAGGAAATTGGTTCTTCCTCCATTGAAAGGGAAACTATTTTCCCCTTTTTTGTTACGTTTGACTAACTCATTTAGGAATATAGTGCATACCACATGTTAGCTTGATGGATCAAATGAAGAACATCGATATGGGCCAAGCAACCTAGGCCACAATCGAGCAAGGTGGACCAGGCGAGCGCTGGCCCTCCCTACTCGTCTTATGACCTTTTATGAGACTTTGGGTTATATGAGTTATGGGTTGTCCTCTTCTAGGGTTCAATCTAAATTACTATAGTTCATAGTCCCTCAAGCACGAGGCTTAGGAAGAGGCAAAATGTTACAAGAGGTAATTTCTTTTAGGCTGAGACTTAGATAGTTGAGTCTCTCAAGTGAGACTTAGATAGTTGAATTCCTGAGGTGAGACTTAGATAGTTAAGTCTCTTATACGAGACTTAAATAGACGAGTCCCTTAGGCGAGACTTAGATCGTTGAGTCCTTAAGGCGAGGCTTAAATAATTAAGTCACTTGAGCGAGACTTTAAAAGGTGAGTCCTTTGGGCGAGACTTAGATAGTTGAGTCCCTTAAGAAAGACTTATATAGTCGAGTCACTTGGGCAAAACATAGATAGTCGAGTATTTTAGGCGAGACTTAAATAGTCGAGTCTCTCGGGACTTAGATAATCGAGTCTCTCATGTGAGACTTGGATAGTCGAGTCCCTCGCGCGAAACTTTGATGCTCAAGTCCCTCAAGAGAGACTTAGATGATTTAGTACCTCAAACGAGACTTTCGTTGATCTGCCAATCTCGAAACCCGAGAAATACTTAAGATCTCCCAGAAACTTAAGTATCATAATTGTATAAGGATTGGCCAAGACTATGTCATCTACATTAGACTAACAAAATAATTATTAAAGATCCATTGCCTTGTTGTGTGTATCCTTTTGCATCAAGGCGTGTCTTGTGCCTATCTAAGGTTTCATCGGCTTTATATTTTGTTTTGTAAATCCATATACAACATATTGTCTTTTTACCAAGAAGTAGTAGTTGGACATTCCAAGTATTATTAGCTTCAAGGGAAGCAATTTCTTCATTCGTAGCTTTGTACCATTCAAACAATTTAGAGGTTTGATGATAAAATTGAGGTTCATACACAAAGGAATTTTGTTGCTATCAGCTTTTAACATAGAGTCATATGACCTAACCTGTGGTGTCATAGCATGGAACTATTCAAAGTAGAAACAACATTACAATTAAGTAGAGGAATGGATTCATGAGCTTGAACATTCTTTGCATATGGTTGAAAATGTAAAGGACATGAAGCAGTTCACCCTTGCCAATCATCTTGGATTGCATGGTGTCCTGAATGAAGAAATTATCACAATTAAAAAGTATTTGAAAATGAGGATTGAGAAACAGCTTTCCAACAGATAAAAGGATGACTGTAAAAGATGGTATATTCAAAACATGGTGTAAAATGAGTACATCACTCAAAATAATACTACATATGGCTGAAACACTAATTTGGTGACCATTAAAAAAAAGTTACAAACTTCTTGATTAAAGGAGTATAGTTATAAAATAAAGAAGAATGACAACAAATGTGTGATGTAGCTCCTGAATCAATGACCCGAGTGTTAGATAAATGATATTTATGGGAATCAAGAGTAGAAAACTCATATCAATGACTAAATTCACTGAAGCTCTAACTTCAGGTATGACTCCGTTGGCCATTTAAGCTTGTAAGAACTGAATTAATTCTTGACAATGGTGAGCATGCATAGACATTACATCTGAATTTGTATCTCCAGTTGTAGCAGAGCTATCATACACACTATTTACTTGTGAAGAAACTTTTGGACCTTGAGATTTCTTGAATCCAGGAGGAAAAATGTGAAATTTAAAGCAGCTTTCTTTTGTATGGCTAAGAACACCACAATATGAACAAATGGGGCACTCTTTCTTGAAATTCTCGATGTTACCTTGAACTGAAAAGGCAATTTGTATTCAATAGGGGTTGAAGCAGTAATAACTTCCCTTTATTTCTCATATTGAGAAACCATAGACAACATAACATTGAATGATGGAAATGGATCCATCAATAGAATTTGGCCACGAACTTGATTGAAGGTTTCATTAAGGCCCGTGAGAAAAGTTAAAATGTACTCATTTTAAATATGATCAACGATTGGTTGAAACCCCCTCCCCAGTTACATTGATGAATAGGACGAAATTCCTTCAATTTTCCCATAAAGATTTGAAGGTGGTAAAATAGGTGCTGATAGTAGACGAAACTTGAATACCATTCAAAATATTCTTTTTCAATTGGAAAAAACGAGGACCATTCTTTTGTCGAAACTGATCATAGAGCTCCTTCTATATTTATGCGGCATTTTGAGCAACCAAGAAGAAACTGTGTTATTATTACACATCCAAGAGAAAAAAAGAGGATTGGTTTCACCAGGTTTTGGGATTGAACCATCCAAAAACCTTAGTTTGTCCATGCCATTGAGTGCCACCATCTTGGCATATAGCGCCATGAGTTGAAATTGTCACTAGTGAGTGGTTGTGAAACAAGAGTAACACCGAAATGATGAGATGAATGTAGGTAGTATGGATCAACCTGATTCTCCATGGATGAATGAACAAATAAGAGGGAGAAGAAATGGGAGCGTAGATGTGAATGCTAATATCAGAAAATGTCTTTTAATACCATATTATAGTAGATAGTCCACCGAATCTTAAACCAGACTCTGATGTCATGTTATAATTAACAATTTAGGAGAGAAAGAGATGATTTCGTTGTATTATGAATGTCTAACTGACTAGTATAAGTGAGATTAACATCACATATATACAAAGATAAAATCTCTAATATTTAGTTATAAATAACTAACTAATACTATAGTATACCACATCCCCTAAAGTGATAATATTAAAGCTAGCGAGTTGGGAAAATTGGATAGCATTAAGGCATTTAGTCAACATCAGTTCATTGGTTTTATGATATTGCAAACACCTGGTGTTTACGAAGTCAAAGTATGTGTCGTTACTTCAAACTCGACATGAGTTAAGAAGCTTACGGATTATATCTCAAATAAAGTAATACCAAGTAGCAAAGAGAAAGCTCACAAATTCATGTGAGTTAAAAAAATTACATAATTATTTTTCATTATTATATTGATTTATGTTATCATCATTTTTCCCTTTGCAGTATACTTGTTTGTCTTCTGTTTCTATTCCTAACATTTTAGGTGAAGCATTATCTCGTCCTGAGAAAAGACAAACAATGATAGATGAAATGTGTACTCTTCAAAATAATGGGAACTGGTACCTCTATCCCCTAGGAAACATGTAGTAGGTTGTCCTTGGGTTTATACAGTGAAAGTTGGACCAGATGGTAAGATCGATCGTTTTAAATATCGCTTGGTAGTCAAAGTATACACTCATATTTTTGGATTGGATTATAGTGATACATTCTCACCTATAGCCAAGATGACATATGTTAGACTTCTTATAGCCATTGCAACCATTCGACATTGCCCTTTTCATCAACTTGACATCAAAAATACACTTTTACATGTGATCTTGAAGAGGGAGTATATATGAAACAATCATTTTGGGTTTGTTGTTCAGGAGGAGTCATCGAATATGGTGTGTAGGCTACACGGGTCTCTTTATGGTCTTAAGCAATCTCCGAGAACTTGGTTTGACAATTTCAGCATTATAGTACAATAGTTTGGTATGATCCGTAGTGAAGCTGGCCATTCTATTTTTTACCGTCACTCAGTTCAAGAGTGTATTTATCTTATTGTGTATGTATATGATATTGTCATAACTGGTAGTGATCAGCAGGGAATACTACAGTTGAAACAACATCTCTCGAATCAATTTCAAACAAAAGATCTTGATAAACTTCATTATTTTTTGGGTATTGAGGTAGCCCAATCTAAAGATGGTTTGGTGATTTCTTAGCAGAAATATGCTATGGATATTTTGGAAGAAACATGCTTGTTGAATGCTAAGTCAGTTGATACTCATATGGATCCAAATGTCAAAAAACTATCCAATCAGGGAGAGCATTTATCTGACTCATGAAGATATAGGAGATTGATTGAAAAGTTGAATTATCTCAGTCACTCGACCCGGCATTTCTTTTGCAGTCAGTGTAGTAAGTCAATTCTTAAATTCCCCTTGTCAGGAACACATGAATGTTATTTAGATTCTGGGATACATCAAATTTACTCCAGAAAAAAAGGTTTAGTGTATGAAGGAAGATAAATGACATACTTATATAGTAAGATACTCTAATGCTAATTAGGTTGGGTCATCCATCGATAGACGATTCACCTCTGAGTATTGTGTACTTGATGGAGAAAACCTTATATCCTAGAAAAATAAGAAACAAAACGTAGTTGCAAGATCAAGCGCCAAGACATAGTATAGGGTCTTGGCAATGACAACATGTGAACTCATTTGGTTAAAACAATTGTTCAAAGAACTTCAAATTGAAGAAATAAGACCAATGACACTTGTTTGTGATAATCAAGTTGCATTGCACATTGCTTCAAATCTAATCTTCCATGAGAACCAAACATATTGAGATAGATTGTCACTTTATCAGAGAGAAAATTTAAACAGACATTTTCACAAGCTTTGTCAACTCTAATGATCAATTAGAGTGTGTTTACAAATTTTCTATAAAATCATAGAATTAATTATATATGTGGTAAGTTTGATGCAATTGACTTATATGCTCATGCTTGAGAGGGAATATTGATATTTGTAAATATATAGTGTTAAGAGTATTTGTATATACAATAGTCTCACATCGATTATATTATATAATTAGCTACAATCGCTCTATATATAATAAAGTTTTCATAGTGTTTTTCAAAACACAGTTTAACTTAAATGTCTCTTAGTCTCTCCTAATTCAATAATGGCGAAATTTTATCCATGTATCAGCACCTATTTAGTGAGATAAGCTTGATTGTTGTTGTATCTTAAACCATTTTATACTCTATCTTTTAGTCTTTAAGTAAACAATAATACAAGGAAGACACCGTGATAATGATAATAGACATTTATAGGTAAATCATTCTATTCTCATATTCTTTTTTGCTCTCTCAAACAGGTCATAAATCGGTCTTCATGCTGACCAATTGCCAATCTATCATTTTCACAATCAAACAAACTGGACCATTTTAAGTTCCTGCAACATTAACAAATAAACATTCTACAAAGTATTCAACTCTCAAGATAGATCAAGTGTTTGAGACCCTCACACATGAATGTTACATGAAAATAACCTACAGAATAGCCACGTCCAAGTAATCGCCAATCTGCACATTCAAAACAAAGTCAGCAAAAGAATTTGCGAAATGCAAGCATAAATGCAGTGAGAATAATTCTTTACCTCAAAACCAAGCTCAGCTAAAGCCTTGTTATCATCTAATCTTCCATTTCCAAAAGATAGGGTCTTACCCACCTTCATAGTGCAATCAAGTGCAATCAAGCAGGAATGAAAGGATATTAGATTGATTCAACACAAAAGCTATTATTCATGATTGCATCTTACAATAGTTAATTAAACAAGGTATTATTAAAGAGAATAACTTATTGGAAAATATGTAGACCTCTTTATATTAAAAACTCTTTACAGTATACAGATTTGGCTTCAGATCACTATATCAACAGTAACTAAAGGGCGGGCATCATAAAGAAGAAGAGGGTTTCAATGGTATGAGATAGCAAGTAAGATGGAAGGCTGTTTTATTTCTCATTGAAATTTAGCGTCTCTAAAATGATTCACAATAAGCTTCATAATTTGTCAAATTTGAACATGCATATGATCAGAGTCTCAACTACGATTTTCCGATTAATAAGGTGCTAAAAAGGTGTCCATGCAGAGCCAGAATGCTACTAGCCTTTGGTGCCTTTGGGTGATTTTTACTTTGCACAAACTAACAAAAACAAAGTTTGCAAATTTGTGCAAAATGGGTAACATGAACTTAAAGATGTTAGGTTAAAACAACGGATCCGGGACAAGAGTTTCTTGCAGGTTTCCATCCTTTGTAACATGCTTAACTCAGTCCTCAGACAAATGATTCTGCACATGTATTACAATTTACTTGTTGTGTCTGTGTGATACTAATTAGCTTCAACAAATAAAATTCATGAAATGTTAATAAACAACTCAAATATAAGAATCTTGAAGTGATATAGGGAAGTAGCTAATGCAGTCACAGATTTAGTTTGCAGAAACCACAAAAACCTTAAGGTTGCAACTGCAGTATAATACTTATCTCCATAGTCCATAACAGTACCGCCAATCGCGGATTTTAGAAAATAGCGTTTTGTTCAAATTCTGTTATGATGCAGCTATAACACCGCTATAACCGCTATTTGACAACACATACCAAAAAGCGTATCACGAAACAATAGCAATTTGTTCAAATTTTGCTACACTATAGCTCTCGGTAACTGCTATTTGACAACAATGCTCCATCATCATAACACTCAAATATGAATAATGCGGTGGTTACTTTACAATTAAGCCAATTTGACCCATCATTAGAACATACATATTCATGATTGTAATTTGTAAGCAGCTCACCCATAAAAAATGAAACAACACAATGTGTTTATTAAAACTATGGATAAAATTACAATATATGAACACACACACACACACACATAAAAACATGGCACTAAGAAGATTAATAAGCAAGAGCCACTAAGGGAGGAGAATTACCTCTTGAACTTTGAAACGACCATTTTTATCAGGAAACACGAAAGAAAAAGAGAGTTTTGCATTTCTTCTTCTTGCAGCAGGAGCCACTTCTTTGACCTATACAAAATATACATTAAAACCAATCATAAGCTAAAAAGAAAAAAGAAAAACATTATCACTCCATTCAAAAAAATACAGATAATGGTCTGGATAATATTAGTAAGGCCTTCCAGTAGGAGAACATTTTCTATTTTTTCATTTCCTATTCTAACTAATAACTTGAAAATTGTAATCTTATTTTCACTTTATTTCTTTGTTTTCAAAGGCTCAACTCACACATCATTTGCCGAATAAATAGTTGAATACATAAAAACAAAATAAATAAACAATATAAAAATTCTATGATCATCAATAGAAACAGAAGGAAAAATAATTATCTTATAAAGTGAAACATAAATCAGTTTTGTTAAAACCCAACCCAAATTCTAAGAGGTTTCAACTTATGTCCAAACATTGCCAAAAGCATAGCTCAGTAAAAACTAAATAAACTAAATTGCATCCGATGAACACGAACAACTAAAGGTGTGTTTGAGTAAACAAGTCAATTAGCAGTTATTGAATAACCACTTATGATATGATACATGAGTGCTTACACATAATCTATTTCTATGATCAAAGAGGAAACAAGCTAATAATACTGTTGCCACATAAAACTTCAAGCTATTTTCCCAAGCTCTTAATAAGCAGAAAACTATTTATGAATACCTCATATCTATTTTTCATAAGCACCCTCAAACACTTACACATTTAAGTAACCTAAGTGTTTAAGGTTATAAGTTAAGTCGAGATAAACCATGAATAAACTATGAGAAAAGGGGACATGCATGTATAAATTAGTGTTTTATTTACATCCAATGCAGCTAGTTGCAAATTGAGCTTATGTGGAAATATGATGAGTTTTCAAGAGATGTGGATGTAAAAGTAATCTAGACCATGTTTGGATAAACAGCTTAATTGGAAACTTATAGCATAAGCACTAATCATTATAAGCTGATTATGTAAAGATGTATAGGCTATTTCTATAACCACTACCAGTGCCAGTGCCATCTTTGAAGGCGTGCAAGACAGGCTACCACACAGAGCTCAAAAATTTTCACAGCTAATCCAAAAACTGCTTCTAATTGGAGTAAAAAAGCTATCTCATTAACCAAATAAAAAAGGATAGAAAAAGATAGGGTTAGAAGAATACAAGATCGGTTAACTCTCTAAGAGTAGCATCTTTCCAAGTATAAATCTGAACTTCATCTTTAGGTTCTTTCCCTCTAACCGAAAAATCATCCATCGTATGATGACTTCCAATCTGAAAAAACAAACCAACAAATTACAACAATCTAGATCATTTCTGAACGAAAACGGTTAGAAAAAAAAAAGAGATTAGTGTAAAATGATGTACCTTAGTGAAAACACGCAAGAGCAAGGGACAAGTCTGGAATTATAGAAAAAGAAAACGGTTAAATTGGAAGAGAAACAGAGAGAATTGAAGATACGAAATTAGGTTAGGGGTTTACAGTACCTTTTCGCGATCGACGGGTTCGAGGCGAGGGCGGGACGATGGAGGAGGGGGGCCTCTTGGCGGCGGCGGTAATGGTCTTCCGCCTTGTCGTTTTGCACCTCCGTCGCTCATTTCGTCGTCTTCTAGTTTGTATTTTTTTTTTCTTCTTCCTTTGCTCTCTTCTCAGTTGTTCTTACCACTGATATTGAGTTTTCTTATTTTATTTTATTGCTACTCATGCTCTCATGTCTTTTCTTTTTTCTTTTTTGTTTCAAAATTACTCTCGTGTCAAAATGAATGAATCATCATTTCGGCCAGGATGGGCCTTTTTTAAGTGTCTTGGCTAGTGGGTTTCTTTTTTGCAATCTCTTTTTTCTTATACATACTCTTCCCGTGTAAATTTTAAGGGTGTTCATTGGTTCGGGCAAATCCGAATATAATCGAAATTTAAATTAAATCATATTTTTAAATTAAACATGGCACCTCCAATTTTAATTATTTCATAATTACTCTTATTGAGATACAAACAATTTTTAAACGAAATTTTTGATAGAGATTTTGAAATTTCTGGTACATGAAAAATTTTCGATACACCCCTGCAAAATTTTTGGTTTATGAAAATTTCTGGTAGTGTATTTGAAATTTCTGATATTTTTGGCGGTTTATTTGAAATTTTTGAAATTTTTATTATTTGTATGGTCTAGAATGCATCACAATTTGTATAAATAGAGGCATATGCTATAGAGAAAAATATCACAAAAAATGTCTATTCCTCAATTTCTAATTAAGGCAGAAGTATATTACAACAGAAGCAATCTTGTTGTTGAATTCAAGCTTCCAGATGGCAACACATCCCTTGCCATCTTGAAAGAAACGCTGAATGCATTACTTCCTGATTATGATAAAAGAAGGGTGACAAAGATCGAGTTTCAGGACCATTATATTGATACAAATGGTTGGGTGACATACAACCTGATTGAGTTGAAGACCGATGAAGATGTGAAGGCCACGTGAAAAACATTTCGCTGTAGGATAACTAAAAGTTTGATTGAGTTAGATGTGAAGATCCGCCGACGACATAATCAAGATGCTGAAACATCCAGAATCATCCGGTAGTGCATAGGTTTTCATGTTTAGTTGTTTTTAGTTTTTATTTATTGCATGGTTTTATGTTATGTTCATCATCGATTCGAAACATGTAATCGTCAAAATATTATGCAATAAATATGAAGTCTGTGTGTCACAAAATATAGATATAATATAACCAAAATAAAACAAATCTACATAGGCCATCTACGAGCTACATTGGCTAACCTAGCTAAACCTGTATAAATATCACCATCGAGGTTTACCAAACCCATCGGGTTATCTAAATGAACTGCAATAAATTGTAGGTGGCTGTCTTGATCACCTGCATGTGGTGGAGATTGTGGTGATGGCTCGACATAAACCCTAGCACGTGAAGGCCCGGAACATTAGATATTGCAGCCGGTGTAATGACCCAGAGGTGTGATACACTGTGATACCACTCTAGGTATCCACCCTTGCATTGTGAAGGATGGTGAACCACAATTGATCTCTCTCTGATCTCACGTGCAGAGCTGATGATGTGACTCTGAAACCATATACCAATGCCACCAACTAGAGCCACGAAAATTGGATGAGGGATTCCCTGGATCAAACCATATTGTCGTAGACACCTCTCAGGCAAATGTCTAGTCACATGGTTCTCCCACCTGATATACCCTAAATACAAAGAAGCGTAAATGCACAATGAGGTCGATGTATGGTGTCTAGACGATATCCTCTACGGTCAGAGTGTCAAGCCTCCTTCGGTACTCCATCAAACCACCTAGAAGGGCTTGCTTGGCCTTCTATCTCCTCGCACATGGTACAGTAGTCGGGACACACTGGATCTTTCGGTTACAGATGTGGGGGAAGTGCTCGTATATCTAGCACTGCATAAATAAAAACAATTAAATAAATACACCCAAATAAATAATAAAACCATCAAATAAATTATAGTATACATGTAAAAGACTAAGGTAACCAACCAACTGTCTGGTCTCAGGCTGAGTAGCAACTCCAAGTGTCGTGTATAGCATAGTCAACGCCGCCACTCCCCAAGCCCAACAAGGAGTGTTAAGGGTGATGAACATAGACAGGTAACGAACATTGATGTAAACTTCATACTTGTCCATAAAGAGAGTACATGTCACAAAATGTAGCATGTACGCCATAGTGGAAGCCTGGTACCTATGAGCCTTCACATGCTCCACATACCTATCTTTAATCCAAGACATCTGAAGGTGAAATCCTCAGTTAAAGCCAAACTCCTCTAGCGCATTCGCCTTAGATACCTCTAAATCATCTGCAACCATGTGAACCGCCTTCACATGGTTAATATGAGAAGGTGTGAAGAATGTACCAACGACCAGGATATGAAACAGGGCGTCGACATCATCCAATGTTACCTTCATTTCCCCAAATGGAAGATGAAAGGATGATTTCTCTCGGTGCTACCTCATAACAAAAACAGACAACAGGGAGGCGTCCAACATGATCAAGGAGCACTAAGCGGACTCCAGCAACTGAAAATCTCTAACAATACTACTGACCTTCTCAGGCATGTCACCCTTTAAGAAGTTCTTCAACTTCGAACCATGGGAAGCGGCCTTCAACATCGGACGCTCCTGTAAGAAGCAAAAATAAAATATTATACATCAACTTTCAAATACTTGCAAATAAAATATTATACATCAACCAATTAAAAAATATATATCTCATCATGCCATATCCTATAACGGTATGGTCAACAAATCCTGTGAGCATTGGCTTATCTGAAGGTCCTTCTGGAAAGGCTCCATCAGTGTGAACTGATGGATTTATAGAACCATGAGTCATAGTATTTGTATCAGTGGGGGACACCTTATCAACACGCTCAACAACACCCTCCTGAACCTGCTCTACAACTTGCTCAGCTATCGGCTTCATAACCTGTTCGGTAACCGGCTCCACAACCTGCTCAAAAATAGGCTCCACAACCTGCTCAGGAATTGGCTCCACAAGAGGCACAACCTCCTCAATAGTCTACTCAAAAGCCGACTCAATCACAGTCACATCCACAGGAGCAGGAGCATGTACCTCCTAAGTAGTAAAAATTATAACTCCTCGACAGCGGGGTGCACGGAACTGCGTTTGCTGCTCAACCATCTATTTTCAATGAGAAACCGGTCAAAGGATGTCGTCTAGCCCATAGCTTAGAAGCCCGTGCCTCGTCAGCCAAGGCCTGAGCTTCCGCTCTATTGGCCACCCTGTCTGCAACAGAACCATTTTCCCCCTGGTCCTCACTAAAATAATGAATAAAAGGGGAAAATTAGGAAAATATGAACTACCAAAACTACCGGAAAAAAATTGAACTATCAGAAATTTTGAAATTTCTGGTACGTGCTGCAAAGCTTCGGAAATTTCAAAATTTCCGGTACAAAAGGTAAATACTAAACCCAAAATTTTAAAAATTTCCAGTTAGAATATACCGGACATTTTAAAATTTCTGATACAAAATACCGGAAATTACACAAAAAATCTACCGTAAATTCCTTACTATTTCACAAAATTTCCGGTATCGCCTTGAAATTTCCAGTATCGCCCAGTGAATTAAAAAAATATGATGTGGTACTGGAAGTTTGGAATTTTTGAGAAAATTTTGGGTTTGAATAATTTAGTCTTTTCATACCCTTGGGGGGAGGGACATGTTAAATTCTCAAACTAATGAAACTCAATATTAATTGATTCGGGTAACGAATTTCTAAAATTCTACCTACGAGTCCGTCTACCCGAACCAACTATATTAATTCATATAATTTATATCATCGTTATTATGAAACTTAGTATAACATATTCCACTTCAAGAATAAAAAAATGAAACGTCATTTATAACATTTGTAACCTATATGGAGAAACAAATAAATTAAAAAATTTATATTATTATGGAAAACTAGTTAATTTAAATTAGATTTTTTTTAAAATATTTTTGCGTATTTGTTTCTAATATTTCGATCAATCCAACCCAAATCAACCTATTACTTTTCAGTTTGGATCAATTTGAACTTTGTCGCAAAAATGTGCACATCCAATCCAAACTAATCTATATAATTTTTTTATCGATTTAAGCATCAGATTCCTTCGAAACCGAACCAAACTGATCCGCAAACACCTCTAATAAATCTATTTTGTTTTGAAAATATTTATTTTTGGTTGAGTGACATTAAAATAGTATTTTTTAGGTGTGTTTGCGAGTCTTTTTTAAAGGCTTATATATATATATATATATATATATATATATATATATATATATATATATATATATATATATATATATATATATATATATATATATATATATATATATATATATATATATATATATATATATATATATATATATATATATATATATATATATATATATATATATATATATATATATATATATATATATATATATATATATATATATATATAGTTTTGTTTTGGAATTAGAATTGGTGTGTCTATAGTGATTTATCTTGAATCACTGGTGACGATCTCTGATACGGAAGTATAGGTTGGACCTGTAAAATTAGTGTTGTACTCCAAAATTTGTCCTCCCATTTTTCATAGAAAACACAACCCTAGGGTTCCTCAGATATTCAAGTTGGCTCAGGAATCGATCAGACAAATTTTCTCATGTGGCAGTAAACCAGCAATTAGGGTTTTTCTTGCAATTCTCAAAAGAAATAAATTCTCAAAGATCCAATTGGCTTTCACAAGTCTTCATGCTTTCTCAAGTTTACTGAAAAGACAATGTTTGTTCTCAGAGCATGGTTTATTTGGGACAAGAGATGGAGACTATCATTTGGGACGACCATGATTTTGATCCAGGTTAACCAAATGATTTGCGTCTTTTAAAATATTTGCTTGGTCAGGAAATGATATATATAGTGCGTGTTTGTTTGGAATGCAGTTGCAAGATTACAAAATTATTGGAATTTAAATTATCAGATTGGAGCATTTTGTTTCAATTATCTTGATTGGGAATCTTTAAGAATCAGTTAAGATGCAAAGAGAAAATTACAAGTTATTGACAGTAAAGGGTTTCAATGGACACCCGAATATCTCATAAGACTTTCTCCATTTTTTTCCAAACATTGTTACAAAATAATTTGTTCTTTTAAATACTCTATGTTTTACAACTTATGGTATTTAAAAAATAAATTAGTACAATTGTTGATTACAATACAATAATGTTTCTCTCTAAATTACAAAGAAAATCCAAATGGATTTATGCCTAAGGTTGACTGAAGTTCCTTTGCTTCCATGCTTGCCACAAAGTTTCTTGCCTTCCATGCTTTGTCCTCTCCATTGTGCTCACATGAAAATGAAAGAAAGGAAATGTTATTAGTACAAAATTATTTAGGCATGAGCAAGAATTTTCAAAATAAAAAGTGATATTCATCATTAAAGTTTTCAAATTGGAATCAGAAGGCCATTTTAATTCATCACAATTTATTTCCTCTATTTTTGCAAATCACAAGAAGATTACTCTTCTTGGTTCACAAAAAGGAGCAAGTTGTCCAAAATGCAAGCAAGTTGTCCAAACAAAACAAATGCAGCAAATTTATCCAAACAAATAGAATGCTACAAACTGAATGCAAGCAAGTTGCGCAAGCTAGGCAACAAACAGCAGCATTAGCAAAACTGTCCAAACAGAATGGTCCAAAGTGCCCAAACAGCATCACCAAACAAAAGGCGCAAACTGAGCCAAACAAAATTGCCCAAACAGCAAAAACAAATAACAGTATGGCAATAAAAAATGCAAACGAGGCAACAGGATAAACTAGACAGCATCAACAAACAAAAGTATAGCAATATAATAAACTAAGTCAAACAAGCAAGAAACTTGTTCGAGAAGCCAATTCATCATTTTCCATTTTATTGCAAACTTTTCAGAAAAAGGCAAAAGAGCAATTGACTTTCTTAGTGTCATTGAGAGATAAGAGAGGAAAGAAGTCACCTAGGGATGCACAACCCTGCTGCCTTGACTGTCACAATTGCATAGAAGTTGCTAGAAAACAAAAACTGCAACAAAAAGGGCATAAGAACAATATGCCAAAATATTCAAATTTTGATGGTTTTCCCACCATTTTGAATAAGAATTCAACCAAAGCAACACCAATATAATAGTAAACAAAACTCTGAAGCAAGAGAGATAGAAAACATTATCAAACTCAAAAACTTGAAACAAGTCTCCAAAAGTCACAAAACCTGTCAAACTTTCAAAAAACCTGAAAATCCTCAAAAACCAACATAAGTCCCAACTGATAAACCAGCAACAAAAACTTGTTAACCCTTTCTTCAAACTCACTACCATCAACCAAACCTGATCTCAAACCAACAGCCAGAACCATCATCAAGCCAAACTATCAAAACCAACAGCAACATACAAACCAAAACCTCAAAAAAACCAAACTTGATAAACACCCAAAAACCTTAAACCTGCAACCTGTTAACAAACAATCACAAAATATCTCAAACCATCCTCAAATCTCAAACCTGTAACAAACTATAAAACCATCTCAAAAATGTAACAAAGCAAAAACTGTTAACAAAACCAAACCCAATATTCAAATCACTGAAACCAGAAAAAAAGTCAAAACCCCAAAACATCAGCCAAGCTTCCAGTATTCTAAACTGTAAGCAAGTCAAAACAACAAAAACATCAGCCAAGCTTCCAATAATCCATAACCAAAAACATGACCAAAAACTTGCAACAAACTCCAACAACCAAAAAACCAGTAAACCATTCAAACTGATAAACCAATATCCAACTATCCAAACACCATTAAATCACACAAGTCCAAAACCTGTCAAACCATCAAAAAAGATCCAAAACCACAAATCTCAAAGTCTCAAACCAGAATCATCATCGAATAACAAACTCAAAAACAAACCAGTCAATAATCATCAAAACAACAAGAAAAAACGGTTACCTATCAAAAGGAACCCAAGCCAGAAAAGCAAGGCTTTCATCATCATCTCTTCCCCCTCGCAAATCCCGCCACCAAGGAGCGTCACCCTCAGTCTCACCATCCCTTTCCATTTCGCAAAAGTCTCCAATAGGTATGAACTTTTCATCTTTCTCATAAATCCCTAAAAGCTATTTCCCGCATCTCAATGGATAACAAGTCTGATTAATAGAAAAGAACATAAACAAGACAAAAAACAACAAAATCGTTCAAGCTTTAATAACAACAGAACTTCACCTTTTTCAAAGAAAATCGCTAGAACTCGTTTAGGGAGGCGAGATGAGTGGCATTCCAGCAACAGAGGGTGGGGGGAAGATCAGATGATTCAGATTTCGTTCCCTTAGGGTTCCAATCCGAACTTAGGGTTTCAAAGAAAACGTAAATCATGATGAGACAAAGAGGCCAAGAGTGTTTTGTTCATGAAATTAGGAAGAGACGAGTGGTAAGGTGAAGAGATGAACAAAATGGAAGAGTTTGGATGAAGGAGATGAGCGGTGCCGCTGTAACAAAGGGTCAAGAAGCCTAATTTACTTTGAACCCCTAATCAACAACTAAACTGACTTAAGAATATTGGGCCTGTTTCGTTTACAAACCCCTGAAGCCCATGCGCTATTTCTGGTCTCACCCCCCTCTTGGGCTTGTTCTGTATTTCAGCATAGCAACATTTCCTTTGGGCCTTCTCCCAAATAATCCTTTAAGGCCCATTGCATATGTTTGTTTGTTAATTTGTTTTCCTTTACATTTATTTATTATTATGAAAAATGCTAAGAAAACTTAAATATTTTTTTATTAAAATTGATTTAGGTTTTATAATTTAATTTTTTATCATTTTTCTTTTCTTTAATAAATTTGTTTTAGATTTTAAATAATAAAATATCAAAAATATAATACTAATTTAGTTTATTTGTTTTCTTTAGATTGTACATAATAAAACACAAAAAATAATAAAGATTTTTAATTTAATCAATTTTTTAGAATAGGTTTTATTTTTCTCTTTTCAAGTAAGTACATTTCATTTCATACTTTGTTGATTTTATTTTCATAAATTGTCATAGCTTTATATTAAATCGCACAAAAATTCGTTTTGGTTGTATTGATTGATATTTGGACATTGCTATTTCATTTGATTCATCCCCATTTGTAACAATTGTACCTCCATTCCCGAACATTCTGTAATAGCATAAAATTTCAATTCCTGCAATTTACTGTTTTCCATATACTGTATAGTAACTAGGCATGTATGGCAAGATTAAAAAAAATCAATCGTTAGATGACCTAATCAAAGAATAAAATAACTTGAAACCAACACACTTTCTCACACGCGCACCTCTAGGGTAACCTCGCTCGTTGCCTCGGAAATACAATCATGTCCCTCGAATATGGGACGCTCTAGCAATGACTCTTCAATAAACAAAGATCATAGTCCCTCGATGACCCTCGATGTTGCCTTCGATTAAAATGATCTCGTCCCTTACAAAAAATTGCTAAAGTGTCTTACAAGTTGCCTTCAATGATTGTAAAATTGACTCGCGCCTGTCCTTTCACATCCAATGGTGGGGCTTCTTACCAAATCAATGGTAATATAACACCATTAAAAGGAAGAAGAAAAGAACAACTTAAGACCTTTCGAGTAGATAGATTCACTCTTAGTTACTCGCTTGCTCACGACAAAAACTTTTACACCTACACTCCCATTTCAAAACATTTTCAAAAAGATAAAACATTTTGTATACGTTCTTATAGAGACGAGAACCATTGCAAAACCTCTTTTCAAAACACTTTTCGAAACACGATTCACAAACACATCTTTGAACCACTTTTCGAAACAAAACTTTGTATACGTTCTTGTAGGGACGAGAACCATTACAAAGAGATTTTTCAAAATACTTTCAAAGCCCACACCATAAGCACACAATCAAATGAGAGCAAGTGATCTAAACGAGTAACTAAGAGCCCATGGAAAACCATGGATGAAAAGGGTGTTAATACCTTCCCTTTTCATAATCTACCCCCCGAACCCGAGAAAATTCTCGAAAGGTATTTCATGTGCTTTTTACCTTTCCTTTTGGATAAAAGAAAAGTCAGTGGCGACTCTTGCTAACCGCACAAGTGCGAACGAAACGCAAAACATCAAGTCAGTTCTCCCACCACATCACAGAACTGGCGACTCTGCTGGGGAATATTTAAAAGTGGGGTTACCTTAGGGATAGATCACGTTTACTCGCTTTCATAATTTGATTTGTGTGCTTTATATTTGGTTCTTTGTATTGGGCTTGCTTTGATCCTCCACCCGGATTTGGGACACCTTTTTTAGGTAAATAGCAATAGATTGTGGAGATTGTACGGCGTAGACCGATATGGTTGAAACAATGGCTATGTTAGTGTGACGCATTTGTGGGTACCGGTATCCCTCGTGGTGAATAGAGGAGAATACGGGGCCGCTTAGTGGCATCGCGAAGCACTAATTAACCTTAGAACCCTAATTGAACAAACTTGCCCATTAGGACGTAGTGAGGTGACCGGTTTCGGTGTAAAGTTGAAAATTGGTTGACACTCGATACTACACTCATTGAGGCTAGACTTTTGGGATATCTCGGCTGCAAGAAAAGATTGATTGAACTGAGACAATGCCTAAAAGAAAGGTCGGTGATATTGAGATCCTTTAGAACCCAATCATTATTTTTAGGACAGGTTTAGCCAACTAAAACTTCAAGAGGGTACTTACCTACAAACTCATGCAAGCCTGAAACATAGGGATCTGTTTGTTGTGTGTGTATATGTTTGCTTGTACATAAACATCATAAACATCATCAACATCATATGCATGCTCACTAACCATTTCAAGGATTTAGAAATTTATCTTTGTTTTTGTTTTGTAGGAAATGAATCCTCTCTGAAGAAACACCATCCGAATCAGCTTTGTAAAAGCCCATCCTCAACTTCAAGAGCTAGCCTCAAGAGTTCCCGGGGATTCTCCTTTTACCAAGAAGTATGGTTGACTTATCAGTTTGGCTACATCCAACTTCCAAGAAGAGATGATGTGTGTACTGTTCCAATTCTTTGATCCCGTACATCATTGTTTCACTTTTCCAGACTATCAGTTGGTACCAACATTGGAAGAGTTCTCTCTACTCTTAGGGGTGCCCGTGCTTAATCAGATATCGTTCACCGGTCTAGAAGGGATTCTAAAACCTGAAGTCATCTTCGAAGCTTTACATATGAAGAGGGCTGACGTCATAGCCAATTAGGAGACAAGAAGTGGGGTTAAAGGATTCTTAGCTAAGTTTCTGTTGGAAAAAGCTCGTTCATTCTGGGATGACATAGATTTCCAAGCTTTCGAAGAAGTGCTAGCTCTCCTCATTTATGGTTTGGTTCTGTTTCCTAATCCGGACTAATTCATAGACGTTAATGCCATCAAAGTCTTTCTCTCTCGCAACCCTATACCCGTCTTGCTAGGAGACATCTTGCATTGCCTTCATACCTGTACCATGAAGAAAAGTGGTACCCTTTTGTGTTGTATACCCCTACTCGCTAAGTGGTTCACTTCACACCTGCCTCAGTTAGCATTGAAGAACGAGCAAAGATTGACTTGGTCTCAAAGGATGATGTCTCTCACTCACTCCGATATCCGTTGGTGCTCAAGATCCTTGGAAGATATCTCTATCATCGACCGCTGTGGTGAGTTCCCTAATGTACCTCTGCTAGGTGTTAGGGGAGGTATCACCTACAACTCGTGTTTAGCTCTTCGACAATTTGGGTATGCCCGAAGAGACGACCCTCATGAGATGCTCGTCCGAGGTTTAGTGTTTGACTACGACAAAGAAGACCAAGGTTACCGCCAGAGGTTTACACGTGCTTGGGGAATGGTGAACAAAGTGGACAGTAGGACTTTGGGACATAAAAACTTTATCCCTCTCGAGACTTACCTTAAGTGGGTACGAGCTCGTGCCCAGAGCCTCTTAATTCCTTACCCTTCCATCCTTCCTGTCATCATTGAGCCTGTTGTTGAAGGAGAAGTCTCGTACACTGTTCTTCATCCGGACATGCCTACCTCTCTCGAAGACCTCCAAAAAGCTTGGATTTAGTTGAAGGAAGAGCGGGACACCTTTGAAACCCAATACTACGCCAATGAGAATAAGGTTCTGGAGCTCACCAAACTGCTTCATGAAGAGAATAATCTAAACACCTACATTGCTCCAAAAAGGATGCGTTCGGTCTTTTTGTCTTAGGAGTTTTTTGCTGTATTTTGTTTCTTTCTTCGTAAGCCCAAGGAGGCCTGATGTATTCAAACTTGGTTTTATTTAATATGACGTGTGTTTCTTTTTTGTTAAAAACAAATTTGAATTTCTGAATCCTTGAAAGCATTGCATGAATACATATCATTCATCATATGCATAAGCAGGTATACACACCAAGTTTCCTCATCTCTTTGCTGTTTATTTCAGCAAGATGGATCTAGAATAAACGGTCAAAGACTTACAAGCTCAGAATTCAAAATTTCAACAACTACTCTTGACCTTGGCCAAGGGTTAGGAGGAGCTCAAGACTCTGCTAGAGAAGGAGAAAGAGAAAAAGAAGAAGAAGCGAGCCAGTGTGGTTATCATGGGCAGAAGGTTTGAAGGACAAGCCAGACGGACTTTGGAATTCCCATCAACATCTGAAGAGGGGGAAGGAAAAGGAACGACAGTGCCATCTGATTCTGATGCAGAAGAAGAGGAAGATGAGGACTATTCTGAACAGCAATACCCTCCGGCCGATGACAAATACAAAAACTTAGAAGAGCGTCTAGCTGCTATGGAAGTATAGAGAGTACCGGGGCTGGACTTTGAGGAGTTAGGTTTGGTGTCTGGAATAATAATCCATCCAAAGTTTAAAGTACCTATATTTGACAAGTATGATGGGGTGTCTTGTCCCAAGATGCACCTATGATCTTATGTCAGGAAAATTCAACCGCATTCTGCTGACAAAAATTTATGGGTGCACTTTTTCCAGGACAGTTTATCAGGGATGCAACTTGATTGGTTCTATCAGTTGGAGAGGTCTGATGTGCATAATTGGGAAGACTTGGCAGCCTCCTTCTATAAACAGTATCAATACAACGCCTACTTGGCACCAACCCGTACTCAACTCCAGAGTATGGCCATGGTGTCCAATGAGGGATTCAAAGACTACGCCCAAAAGTGGAGGGATTTAGACGGAAGGGTGCAACCACCTTTATCTGAAAGAGAGCTAGTTGACATGTTCCTGGGAACTCTATCAGGTCCTTTCTTTAATCACCTGATTGGAAGTTCTTCTGCAGGATTCACTGAGTTGATTCTAACTGGCGAGAGGGTGGAAGCTGGTATTAGAAGCGAGAAAATTCAAAAGGATGCGTCTACCTCTGCAACTGTAAAAAATCCCTTCACTGGAAAGAAGGAAGTGTCAGTTGTCTATGCTCAGAGGAATCAGGGAAGAAACGAGCGCCGACCAATGGTGGGGGCTGTTATGATTTAAAAGTCTGCATCAGACCAGCCAAGAAACAATCAATCGAGGAATGATCAGTCTAGAAATAACCAGCAAAGCGTGGAAAGGCCTATACGGAAATTCACCAAGATAAATATGAATCCTGATCAAGTCCTACCATATCTTCTGAAGTTAAATTTGGCCATGCTGAAAGAGGCCCCTAAAAACCCTAACACTGCTTCTCCATATTACCATCCGAACGCCAGGTGTGCTTACCATTCAGAGAGCCCAGGGCACGACACTGACAATTGTTGGGCCCTGAAGAATAAAATTCAGGATTTGATAGATGCTAAAGAAGTTGAATTCGACGCACCTGAAAAGCCCAATGTTATTTCTGCTCCAATGCCAAGGCACGACCACAACGCCCATGCTGTTGAGGAGGATCTGTTTGTTGCTACTGTAGATGATTTGATAACTCCACTCCCTATAATCAAGTTAAATTTGTTGAAGGCTGGGGTTTTCCCAGGTTGTGAAGAAGATTGTCACCTTTGTTCATCCTTATTAACCCACTGTCCATTGTTGAAGATAGGCATCCAACGCCTAATTGATAACCAAGAAATCCTATTTGAGAAGACTCCTGTTTTATCAACTCCTGTTAATGATGTTTCAATAATAACCATATCCTCCAATCCTTCCAAGGTCCCTAAAAGACCTGTTAGGATTACATCCGCTCCGAAGGCTGCACCTTTGAAGATAACCATGCCCGGGCCAGTCCCGTACAAGTCCGACAAATCAGTACCATGGAACTATGGTGGAGAAATCTACTACCATGGTGTCAAATAGATTGAACAGACTGCCGAGGAAGAGAGTTCTGAAGAAGACAATTCCAACGTCAGTAAGATTGCCGGAACAAGCAAAGTTACCCATAGTAGAAGAATCTTTTCTCCAAAGATTGCCCCTCAAAAGGCAATTTTTGGACCCTCAACTGCTCCTAAGGTTATCTCTACACCGGTAAACATATCTGCAAGTACACCAATCATAGACGAAGTCACGACCCCCGTGATTATCCCCTCTGCTGCTACTGGTGTTCGAGGGAAAGGAATCCAAGAAGATCCCGTCAGGACGAGGGCTCAGCCGTTGATCATCCCCGAAACCTCTCAAGAAGAAATGGAGGAAATTTTGAAAATAATCAAGAAAAGCGATTATGATGTGGTGGAACAGCTGAGGCAAACCCCCTCGAAGATCTCCATGTTGGCCTTGTTGCTTTGTTCAGAAGCTCATGCTAAGGCTCTGATAAGATTTTTGAAGATGGCCCACGTGCCACAAGAAACCTCCGCTGATTAGTTCCAGGAATGTGTGGCTAGTTTAACAGTTGACAATGGTCTAGGATTCTCCAATGCAGATTTAACTTCGAATGGGAGAAAACATAATGATGCTTTGCATGTCTCGGTGGAATATAGAGGGACAACCCTAGCACACGTACTGGTAGACACTGGTTCGTCTTTGAACGTCTTGCTGAAGAAAGCCTTGGATAGACTGGATTGTGAAGGCTTAACACTGAAACCCAGCAATATAATTGTCAGAGCCTTTGATGGTTCTAAAAGGATGGTCCACGGGGAGGTGGACATCCCGATTAAGGTGGGAACTGAAACCTTCAACTCTACATTCTATGTGATGGACATCCGTCCTTCTTATTCTTGCATGTTGGGAAGACCTTGGATCCACCATGCTGGAGCTGTCACTTCTACTCTGCATCAAATGCTCAAGTACCCTGTCTAGGGGAAAATCATAACTATTCATGGCGAAGAGGAATACATGATCAGTCATCTGAATTCTTTCCGTTATGTAGAATTAGATGAAGAATTCATCGAAACTCCTTTCCAGCATTTTGAGGAGGTAGCTCAGGAGATAGAGGCGGCCAAGACAGTGTCCTCTATACCCATGATTACCAGACCTCCGCCTCGGATGTCATCTCTCAAGGATGCGAAGGCATTGGTTGAAGAGGGAGGATCCATAATCTGGTGGCAGCTTCTAGACTTTCCTTTCAAATCAGACAAATTCGGCTTGGGATTTACTTCGACTGGTCAGAAGGCTGTGCGTCGCTCCCGTGCCGGAGGTCCACATGTGAAGATCAGTCACCAAGGGGTTAATGCACTAGAGGACAGTGAAGAAGAGGGCAGCCTGGAAGATTGGATATTTCCTACTGTCAGCGGAGGACTGTGCAACTGGGAAGCAAAAGACTTTGTTCCGATTACTTTCATACCGCAGTAATTTATCTTTTTCATTTCTGTTGGATCTGTAATAATTCACAAACAATTCATACTTTTTCAACCTTGTGTCTTACCCGAGGCACAATGGTCCATTTGTAAGGGTTCTTATTTCATTTTCATATGTCATTTCAATGAATCATGGACATTTTTCATACAAACTTTCGTGTTCATTGTCTTTCCTTTTACATTTTATTTGTTTAAAGGTGGCTATACCCTTACACACATCCACACTCACAAATGCAGGTACTCTTCCATTCTGGATCCCATGGGTAACGATACTGCTATAGCCTTCAGTGACTCTGAAGATCTGATCTACCAAGCCGAATATGAAGGTGAGGAAGATTGTGAGGTGCCAGGGGAATTGGACAGACTATTACAACAAGAGGAAAGGGTTTTTCTGCCTCATGAGAAGTTGTTGGATACAATCAACTTGGGAACTGAGGAAGACAAGAAGGAAATCAGAGTGGGTGCCAACTTAGAGCCGAGTGTCAAGGAGCGACTAATTCAGTTGTTGCACGATAATGTTGAGATCTTTGCCTGGTCATACGAAGACATGCCGGGACTTGATACATATATTATGGTACACTGTCTACCCACAAGAGAAGACTGTCCACCAGTGAAACAAAAGGTCCACCGCATGAGACCTGACATGTTCGAGAAGATCAAAGTAGAAGTTATGAAGCAGTTCAATGCTGGATTTCTGGCTGTTACTTCCTATCCTCAATGGGTTGCTAACATTGTGCCCATGCCTAAGAAGGACGACAAAGTGAGAACGTGCGTGGATTATAGAGATTTAAACAGGGCCAGCCCTAAATATGATTTTCCACTTCCGCATATCGACATCCTGGTTGACAATACAGCTCAGCACAAAGTATTTTCTTTCATGGACGGATTCTCAGGCTATAACCAGATCAAAATGGCACCTGAGGACATGGAGAAGACTACTTTTGTCACACAATGGGGTATGTTCTGCTACAAAGTGATGCCATTCAGATTGAAGAATGTTGGGGAAACCTATCAACGCGCCATGGTAGCTTTGTTTCATGATATGATACATCATGAGATAGAGGTCTACGTAGATGACATGATAGCCCGATCACAAACTGAAGAAGAACACCTTGATCACTTGCAAAAGCTGTTTGTCAGGTTGAAGGAGTACAAGCTCAGATTGAACCCAAACAAGTGCACATTCGGAGTCCGGTCCGGTAAACTCTTGGGTTTCATTGTCAGCAACAAAGGCATCGAGGTTGATCCTGCCAAAGTCAAAGCTATACAAGAAATGCCTGCTCCTCGCACTGAGAAGGAAGTCCGAGGTTTCTTGGGACGCCTAAACTACATCACTAGGTTCATTTCTCACCTAACATCTACTTCTGAACCAATCTTCAAGCTGTTGAAGAAAGATCAGGTAGTTAGATGGAATGATGACTGTCAGATTGCTTTCGATAAAATCAAGGAGTATTTGCTAGAACCTCCTATCCTGATGCCTCCCATTGAAGGAAGACCGTTAATCATGTATCTGACCGTCCTAGAGAATTCAATTGGGTGCGTACTGGGGAAGCATGACGAGTCTGGCCGAAAAGAGCATGCCATTTATTACCTTAGCAAAAAGTTTACCGACTGTGAAACAAGATATTCACTGCTCGAGAAAACTTGCTGCGCTTTGGTATGGGTTGCTCGCCGGCTAAGGCAGTACATGTTGACTCATACCACTTTGCTGATATCTAAGATGGATCCGATAAAGTACATCTTTGAGAAGCCTGCTCTATTTGGAAGAATAGCTAGATGGCAGATGATCCTAACAGAATACGATATACAGTACACGACCCAAAAAGCTATAAAAGGGTAGCGTACTAGCCAATCATCTGGCCCATCAAGCTGTCGAAGATTACCAATCCATGAAGTTCGACTTCCCTGACGAAGACATCATGATATTGGACAACATTGAAGATTTCAGACCATATGACGAACCTGAACAAGGATCCCGATGGAACCTGTACTTTGATGGTGCCTCCAATGCACTTGGAAACGGTATTGGCGTGGAACTCATATCCCCAGAAGGATGCCATACTCCTTTCACCGCCAGACTTTGCTTCAATTGTACGAACAACATGGCAGAGTACGAAGCATGCATCTTTGGGCTCAAGGCTGCCATAGACTTGGGAATCAAATCTTTAGTTGTGTTTGGGGATTCAGCTTTAGTCATCAGTCAGATCAAAGGAGAATGGGACACTAAGCATCCAAACCTCATCCCTTACAAAGAACATGTTCTGACATTACTACCATATTTCGAGCAGATTACCTTCGAGCACTTCCCGCGAGAAGATAATCAGCTAGCAGATGCTCTAGCTACAATGTCATCCATGTTTAAACTTAATTGGGACAACGAGGCTCCCCACATCACCATTAAACGGATGGACGAACCCGCACACTCTCACGAGATTAATACCGAAGAAGTAGTGGACCAACCTTGGTTTCATGAAGTCAAAAGGTATATCGAGGCTCAAGAATACCCATAAGGAGCTTCAGTCAATGACAAAAAGTTCTTAAGGAGATTCCCCGCTAAGTTCTTCCTAAGTAATGGCATCCTGTACAAGTGCAATCATGATTTTATTCTGCTTCGTTGTGTGGATAAGATTGAAGCTGAAAAGATTATGGCTGAATTGCATGAAGTTACCTTTGGCACTCACTCTAGCGAGCATACGATGGCAAAGAAGATTCTACGGGCAGGTTATTACTGGTCTACCATGGAAGCAGACTGCTATCAACACTCTCGTACCTGTCATAAATGTCAAATCTATGTAGACAAGGTACACGTGCCTCCGGTTCCTCTAAATGTCTTAACAGCTCCTTGGCCATTCGCTATGTGGGGAATCAACATGATTTGAGAGATCAAGCCTACAACCTCCAATAGACACCGCTTCATTCTGGTGGCCATTGATTACTTCACAAAGTGGGTCGAAGCAGCTTCCTTCGCATCTGTTACTAAAAATGTTGTTGCCCGCTTCATCAAGCAGAACCTTATATGTCGGTACGGTATCCCCGAAAGGATCATCACTGATAATAGTACCAACCTTAACAATATTATGATCACCGCCTTGTGCGAACAGTTCAAGATTCAACATCACAATTCATCCCCCTACCGGCCAAAGATGAATGGTGTTGTCGAAGCTGCTAACAAAAATATCAAAAAGATCATACAAAAAATGACAGTCACCTACAAGGACTGGCATGAGATGCTACCGTTTGCTCTCCACGGGTACCGTACCACGACTCGCACATCAACTGGGGCAACACCTTATTCCTTGGTATATGGCATGGAAGCTGTTTTACCTATCGAGGTTCAGATTCCCTCCTTGAGAATCATGAAAGATACTGGTTTGAGTGAAGACGATTGGATCCAAACCCGGCTTGATCAGTTAAACTTAATTGACGAGAAGAGACTTACTGCTGTTTGCCATGGTCAGACGTATCAAAAGCGGATGATCAAGGCTTTCAACAAGAAAGTCAGACGCCAAGTGTATCAAGTTGGAGATCTTGTGATCAAGCGCATCATCTTGCCACAAAGTGATCCCAGGGGCAAATGGACTCTTACCTATGAAGGACCATTTATGATCAAGAACATCTTTTCTGGTGGGGCAATGATTTTAACCACCATGGACGGCGACGACCTACCACACCCTGCGAACGCAGACATAGTCAAAAGATACTACACATAAGAGACCCTCTAGGTTGACACACCTAGGCAAAACAAGGGCATCCCGGTGAATCGAAAACCCGAAAGGGCGGTTCAGGCAAAAATTAGGGATAAAATAAAAAAAATATGTATACCCAGCAAGTTGAAAACCCGAAAGGGCGACTTGGGAAAAAAAGGGTTTCCCGGTGGACTGAAAACCCGAAAGGGCGGTCCAGGCAAAAGTTAGGGAATTAAAGCGTATGACTATGTCTCGTCGGATCACTTTAAGGACAATCTCTTCACAAACAAACCTGGAGCTTTTGATCAATCCAATCATCTTCAAACGAAGCAACAGACGGACAAGATATTCAGGGATACGAAGGCTATAACAGAATGGGAACCCCATGGGATTATTGCACATAGCTATCTTTCTTTGTAGATTTTTCTTATTTATGACACCATCCTCTTACTAGGATATCTGTCTCCTTTGTACAAAATACTTATTCAAAGTAAATACAAAGATATCTCTTTCAAAGTACAGAAAACTATTTGCCTTTTTCTTTACACTTATGTTTTATTTGCAAAAACGTCCAATGATTCATTAATGAACATATGCTTTTGAACATAATTACTGTTTACAAATAAACATGATGAAAAAGAGTAATTACTGACAGGTAGAAAGATTAGGAAAACGTCTTTAGACTATTCCATGAGCAATCCCTACAACACGTCATTAAGATCCCCAGCGGAGCCAAAGCTTTGAACTACAGATCCCCAGCAGAGCTGAGACTACCAACTACCAATCCCCAGCGGAACCGAAACTTCAAACTTTCAATCCCCAGCGGAAATCATCCAGTTTCTCCATATTCCCCCAGCAAGTTGTCTTGAAGCCTGAAGATCAACCAAATAACAGTTAACTTTTATTTCTCCCCAACCGAGGGCAATTCCCCAGTAGAGTGGCAGACAACTGAAACTCCTAAACTTTTTCCAAACAGGAATAAGCTTTTCCCCGCAGAGTTTTTATTACTTCTCGATAGAACAAAGATTCCCGTGAATAATCCCTAGTAGAAGTCATTAAAATTCTCTGGATTCCCCAAGCAGATTCCTTAAGAAGTATATGGAATTACCTTCACAACATAATCCTCAGCGGCAGTCAAGGATTTATTTTCCTCAACAGTAGTTATTTTCCTCAGCAATACAGCAAATCAGCTTACATGCGCATACATTACATTCATATATCATAAACATGGATAAAACACATTTATTGCATCATACATTTCATGCAACATAACTTTGTGTTTCAACTAACATTTTACCCTTTTCAGGATAAGATTAACAACTATATTTAACAAATATTCAAAGATTTCATGATACAGTACAGATACACTCCAGCCACGGAAGTTATTCTGTTACTCATTCAAATTTTAATTTCAGATACAGTACAGATACATTCCAGACACATAAGTCATTGTCACTCATTCAAATTCAGATACAGTACATATACGCTCCAGACACGGAAGCCATTTTGTCGCTCATTCAGATTTCAATTTCAGATACAGTACAGATACACTCCAGACACGAAAGTCATTCTATCACTCATTCAAATTTCAATTTCAGATACAATATAGATACGCTCCAGACACGGAAGCCATTCTGTCGCTCATTCAAATTTCAATTTCAGATACAGTACAGATACGCTCCAGACACAGAAGCCATTCTGTCGCTCATTCAGATTTCAATTTCAGATACAGTACAAATACGCTCCAGACACGGAAGTCATTCTGTCACTCATTCAAATTTCAATTTTAGATACAGTACAAATACACTCCAGACACGGAAGCCATTTTGTCGCTCATTCAGATTTCAATTTCAGATACAGTACAAATACACTCCAGATACGGAAGTCATTCTGTCACTCATTCAGATCTCAACTTCAGATACAGTTCAGATATGCTCCAGACAAGGATACCATCCTGATACTTATTCAAACTCCAAATACCGATGCAGTACATATACATTCCAGACACGAAAGTCATTCTGTTACTCATTCAGAATTAATTTCAAGATACAGTCCAGATACGCTCCAGACACGGAAGCCATTATGTCGCTTATTCAGATCTTAATTTCAAGATACAGTTCAGATACGCTCTAGACACGGAAGCCATTCTATCGCTTATTCAGATCTTAATTTCAAGATACAGTTCAGATACGCTCCAGACACGGAAGCCATTCTGTCGCTTATTCAGATTTCAATTTCAAGATACAATTCAGATACGTTCCAAATACGGACACCATTCTGATGCTTATTCTTTCGATTTACAACCAAACATTCTTGGATGGCATCTACAAGCCCATCTCCAACAAGATTCTAACATCTCTCCAAATGGCATCTTTAAGCCAATTCCCTCAATTACACTTTTACCGAGTGCAAATTTATGGGCACTCTAGTGTCTAATCATCTTTTACCTTCAAGTCACGAATGGCAAAACTCACCAATCTAACTCTTCAGGTTCAAGAAGATTGAACAGGGGCAGCTGTTGTACCCCAAAATTTTCCCTCCCATTTTTCATAGAAAACACAACCCTAGGGTTCCTCAGATATTCAAGTTGGCTCAGGAATCGATCATACAGATTTTCTCCTGTGGCAGTAAACCAGCAATTAGGGTTTTTCTTGCAATTCTCAAAAGAAATAAATTCTCAAAGATCCAATTGGATTTCACAAGTCTTCATGCTTTCTCAAGTTTACTGAAAAGATAGTGTTTGTTCTCAGAGCATGGTTTATTTGGGACAAGAGATGGAGACAATCATTTGGGACGACCATGATTTTGATCCAGGTTAACCAGATGATTTGCGTCTTTTAAAACATTTGCTTGGTCAGGAAATGATATATACAGTGCGTATTTGTTTGGAATGTAGTTGCAAGATTACATAATTATTGGAATTTAAATTATCAGATTGGAGCATTTTGTTTCAATTATCTTGATTGGGAATCTTTAAGAATCAGTTAAGATGCGAAGAGAAAATTACAAGTTATTGACAGTAAAGGGTTTCAATGGACACCAGAATATCTCATAAGACTTTCTCCATTTTTTCCAAACATTGTTACAAAATAATTTGTTCTTTTAAATACTCTATGTTTTACAACTTATGGTATTTAAAAAATAAATTAGTACAATTGTTGATTACAATACAAGAATGTTTCTCTCTAAATTACAAAGAAAATCTAAATGGATCTATGCCTAAGGTTGACTGAAGTTCCTTTGCTTCCATGCTTGCCACATAGTTTCTTGCCTTCCATGCTTTGTCCTCTCCATTGTACTCACATGAAAATGAAAGAAAGGAAATGTGATTAGTACAAAATTATTTAGGCATGAGCAAGAATTTTCAAAAGAAAAAGTGCTATTCATCATTAAAGTGTGCAAATTGAAATCAGAAGGCCATTTTAATTCATCACAATTTATTTCCTCTATTTTTGCAAATCACAAGAAGGTTACTCTTCTTGGTTCACAAAAAGGAGCAAGCTGTCCAAAATGCAAGCAAGCTGTCCAAACAAAACAAATGCAGCAAATTTATCCAAACAAACAGAATGCTACAAACAGAATGCAAGCAAGATGCGCAAGCTAGGCAACAAACAGTAGAATTGGCAAAACTGTCCAAACATAATGGTCCAAATTGCCCAAATAGCATCACCAAACAGAAGGCGTAAACTGAGCCAAACAAAATTGCCCAAACAGCAAAAACAAACAGCAGTATGGCAATACAAAATGCAAACGAGGCAACGACATAAGCTAGACATCATCAACAAACAAAAGTATAACAATATAATAAACTAAGTCAAACAAGCAAGAAACTTGTTCAAGAAGCCAATTCATTATTTTCCATTTTATTGCAAACTTTTCAGAAAAAGGTAAAAGAGAAATTAACTATCTTAGTGTCATTGAGAGAGAAGAGAGGAAAGAAGTCACCTAGGGATGCACAGCCCTACTGCCTTGACTGTCACAATTGCATAGAAGTTGCTAGAAAACAAAAACTGCAACAAAAAGGGCATAAGAACAATATGCCAAAATATTCAAAATTTGATGGTTTTACCACCATTTTGAATAAGAATTCAACCAAAGCAACACCAATATAACAGTAAACAAAACACTGAAGCAAGAGAGATAGAAAACATTATCAAACTCAAAAACTTGAAACAAGTCTCCAAAAGTCACAAAACCTGTCAAACTTTCAAAAAACCTGAAAATCCTCAAAAACCAACATAAGTCCCAACTGATAAACCAACAAAAAAAACCTGTTAACCCTTTCTTCAAACTCATTGCCATCAACCAAACCTGATCTCAAACCAACAGCCATAACCATCATCAAGCCAAACTGTCAAAACCAACAGCAACATACAAACCAAAACCTCAAAAAAACCAAACCTGATAAACACCGAAAAACCTTAAACCTGCAACCTGTGAACAAACAATCACAAAATATCCCAAACCATCCTCAAATATCAAACCTGTAACAAACTGTAAAACCATCTCAAAAATGTAACAAAGCAAAAACTGTTAACAAAACCAAACCCAGTATTCAAATCACCAAAACCAGAAAAAAGTCAAAACCCCAAAACATCAGCCAAGCTTCCAGTATTCTAAACTGTAAGCAAGTCAAAACAACAAAAACATCAGCCAAGCTTCCAATAATCCATAACCCAAAACATGACCAAAAACTTGCAACAAACTCCAACAACCAAAAAACCAGTAAACCATTCAAACTGATAAACCAATATCCAACTATCCAAACACCATTAAATCACACAAGTCCAAAACTTGTCAAACCATCAAAAAAGATCCAAAACCACAAATCTCAAAGTCTCAAACCAGAATCATCATCGAATAACAAACTCAAAAACAAACCAGTCAACAATCCTCAAAACAACAAGAAAAAACTGTTACCTATCAAAAGGAACCCAAGCCAGAAAAGCAAGGCTTTCATCATCATCTCTTCCCCCTCGCAAATCCCGCCACCAGGGAGCGCCACCCTCAGTCTCACCAGGGAGCGCCACCCTCAGTCTCACCATCCCTCTCCAACAGGTATGAACTTTTCATCTTTCTCATGAATCCCTAAAAGTTATTTCCTGCATCTCAATGGATAACAAGTCTGATTAATAGAAAAGAACATAAACAAGACAAAAAACAAAAAAATCGTTCAAGCTTTAATAATAACAGAACTTCACCTTTTTCAAAGAAAACCGCTAGAACTCGTTTAGGGAGGCGAGATGAGTGGCATTCCGGCAACAGAGGGTGGGGGGAAGATCAGATGATTCGGATTTCGCTCCCTTAGGGTTCCAATCCGAACTTAGGGTTTCGAAGAAAACGTAAATCATGGTGAGACAAAGAGGCCAAGAGTGTTTTGTTCATGAAATTAGGAAGAGGCGAGTGGTAAGGTGAAGAGATGAACAAAATGGAAGAGTTTAGATGAAGGAGATGAGCGGCGCCGCTGTAACAAAGGGTCAAGAACCCTAATTTGCTTTGAACCCCTAATCAACAACTAAACTGACTTAAGAATATTGGGCCTGTTTCGTTTACAAACCCCTGAAGCCCATGCGTTATTTCTGGTCTCACCCCCCTCTTGGGCTTGTTCTGTATTTCAGCATAGCAACATTTCCTTTGGGCCTTCTCCCAAATAATCCTTTAAGGCCCATTGCATATGTTTGTTTGTTAATTTGTTTTCCTTTACATTTATTTATTATTATGAAAAATGCTAAGAAAACTTAAATATTTTTTTATTAAAATTGATTTAGGTTTTATAATTTAATTTTTTTTATCATTTTTCTTTTCTTTAATAAATTTGTTTTAGATTTTAAATAATAAAATATCAAAAATATAATACTAATTTAGTTTATTTGTTTTCTTTAGATTGTACATAATAAAACATAAAAAATAATAAAGATTTTTAATTTAATCAATTTTTTAGAATAGGTTTTAATTTTCTCTTTTCAAGTAAATACATTTCATTTCATACTTTGTTGATTTTATTTTCATAAATTATCATAGCTTTATATTAAATCGCACAAAAATTCGATTTGGTTGTATTGATTGATATTTGGACATTGCTATTTCATTTGATTCATCCCCATTTGTAACAATTGTACCCCCATTCCCGAACATTATGTAATAGCATAAAATTTCAATTCCTGCAATTTACTGTTTTCCATATACTGTATAGTAACTAGGTATGTATGGCAAGATTCAAAAAAGATCAATCGTTAGATGACCTAATCAAAGAATAAAATAACTTGAAACCAACACACTTTCTCACACGCGCACCTCTAGGGTAACCTCGCTCATTACCTCGGAAATACAATCATGTCCCTCGAATATGGGATGCTCTAGCAATGACTCTTCAATAAACAAAGATCGTAGTCCCTCGATGACCCTCGATGTTGCCTTCGATTAAAACGATCTTGTCCCTTACAAAAAATTGCTAAAGCGTCTCACAAGTTGCCTTCAATGATTGTAAAATTGACCCACGCCTGTCCCTTCACATCCAATGGTGGGGCTTCTTACCAAATCAATGATAAGATAGCACCATTAAAAGGAAGAAGAAAAGAACAACTTAAGACCTTTCGAGTAGATAGATTCGCTCTTAGTTACTCGCTTGCTCACGACAAAAACTTTTACACCTACACTCCCATTTTAAAACATTTTCAAAAAGATAAAACGTTTTGTATACGTTCTTATAGAGACGAGAACCATTGCAAAACCTCTTTTCAAAACACTTTTCGAAACACGATTCACAAACACATCTTTGAACCACTTTTCGAAACAAAACTTTGTATACGTTCTCGTAGAGACGACAACCATTCCAAAGAGATTTTTCAAAATACTTTCAAATCCCACACCACAAGCACACAATCAAATGAGAGCAAGTGATCTAAATGAGTAACTAAGAGCCCATGGAAAACCATGGATGAAAATGGTGCTTATACCTTCCCTTTTATAATCTACCCCCCGAACCCGAGAAAATCCTTGAAAGGTCTTTCCTGTGCTTTTTACCTTTCCTTTTGGATAAAAGAAAAGTCGGTGGCGACTCTTGCTAACCGCACGAGTGCGAACGAAACGCAAAACATCAAGTTAGTTCTCCCACCACATCACAATTAGCACTCTAATGTATAAGTCAGATCATGATTTAAGATTGTATTAAAATTGGAGATAAGAAAATGTACCTTGCATTTCACGTGTGGTGGTTTTTATACATTGGATCGCATTTGTAACACCCTTATAAAATCTTGCGGAGTATTACATCATAAATCAAAGTGAATATAACATGTATATCACCTAAGGGTGTCACACATACTCCATACATAACAAACTCCTGTCATGCTCAGTAATACTAAATTAAATTCATTCTTTTCGTATCACTTTCACATAAGCATGTAGCAGGAGAATCACTTTCATTCAAATGAATATAATATTCAGGTCTCCATAATAAAATTCATTTATTTAATCCACTTAAGCATAAAAGTCACTTCACTACATAATTCAAGTAACAATAATAAAATAATGTAGAGTATACATGTATCTCACAAAACACGAGTCTAAACGTTTCCCAAGTGTTGTACCCTAAAATTTGCCCTCTCACTTATCAAGAATTTGCTCACAAGATCTCCCTTGACTCAAGACAGCACTAGGGTTTGATCAACTCAAAACACCTACTCAAGCACTGATGACTGGAAATTAGGGTTTGAGATTGCACAAGGATTTTTGAACTTCCAATACCCCATTTGACTTTCATGGATCATTATGGACCCCCAAGATAACTCATGTCAAGTTTCAAGCTTTGGAACACACTTTTGATCAGTCAATTGAACAGTTGACCTAAAAATTAATTGTATTGGGGAAAAAGTCAACCATAGCCAATTTACAGTCAAACTTCATAATTTTTTATCCACATCAACATTTTAGACCCATATGTATCATTTGATCAAGTTTAGACCACAACTCCTCAAGAAATTTGATCAAATCATCAAAAGGGGCAAAATGATCAAAATTAGGGTTTTGACTGGGAAAGGGCAATTTCTGGTTTTTTGACCTAGCAAATGATAAATTGGGTTAAGGAATGATCTCAAGAGTCCAATTTCATCACTTTGACCTAATAGCATGGTTCAAAACACTACAAGTCCATTAGATTGACAAATGAATTTTTCAGTCAACTTATCAAAAGTCTACTGTATACTAAAAAGTCAAACTTTGACTTTTTGGTCAAAATCAAATGCCAAAGATCATAATTCATAAAAACATGTCAAAACATGAAACTTGTTCACCAAGAAATCAAGAATTTAAGATTTCATTTTGAAAAGTTGAAATTTCTTAAACTTAGAAAATTTTCTAAGTATAGAAAATTTCTTATTTTTTCACAACTTTGAGCCAAATTTTCAC
This sequence comes from Vicia faba, assembly GCA_948472305.1. Taxonomy (NCBI): domain Eukaryota; kingdom Viridiplantae; phylum Streptophyta; class Magnoliopsida; order Fabales; family Fabaceae; genus Vicia; species Vicia faba. The sequence goes on along the minus strand of OX451739.1, from coordinate 191,771,318 downwards.
CATGTTACAAGATGATTCAAAGGAAACTTCCTACATGAAAGTTGTAGACCTCCATGAAATCTACAACTTTTATTCACACAACTTCTCCTAAAAATGCTTAGATCTCAAGTTATAATTTTGTGAATACATGCTCATGAACTAAAAATGACTTAGTGAAATTTTGCCCTAGTTAGGCAGATTTTTGACCTAACTTCATGGGAATTTTTCACATAGTTCCAAGGGGAATCTTCAAAAGCAATTCAAAGATGAGTTTTAGAGTATATTGCAAGCTTTCCAAAATTTCCAATAACTCCTTGAGGTTATTCTTGAGTAGGGAGAATCAAAGAGATGAAGTTGGTGTTTTGTCACTTGGATTACAAGCCATTTTGTGAAGAACATTGGATCCAATCCTCAAGCATGTTGTACAAATCCCACTTTGCAGGCTTCTAAATTGACTTTCACTCCATAATTAAATGTTTTCACAGCTTTTGGAAGCTTTAATCCAAGCATTCAATGCATTGTACAAACTTAATTCCATTTTGGGAAGAAAGGCAACATTGCCATTTTAGAAAAGTAAGCTTTATGCAAAAGTCAGCTTGCATTGAGCCTTGCATTGGTTCTTTCTGCACAAACACACTCCACACAATCAGAACAAGTGTGCTTAAAGGTCTCATCCCCCTACAAACTTTGTACTCCACCTTGAAACCATGCTTGCTAGCTTTGCTTCAAAAACAAGTAACCAAGTAAAACATGTGAGTTTTTGAAATCTGAGTTGTTACAAGTCTTAAAACCTCTTGCTTATATGTAGACACACTATTGGAAAGTTGACACATGAATGTTATTGCCCTGAAGCTTCCTCAAACATTCAAAAACCAAAAACCTATTCAAGAGCACCATTAACATACAGTTCTGAACCAAAACTCATGATCTTCATTTCCACTCGTGCGTTTTGAAAACTAATCACTCAAACACCTTCTATACATCATACTAAAGCAATCCATACCCTTGTTTCCTCACTGTAACTCCTCCATCACTATCCACCATTTTCAAAAACTAAGTTTGCAGGTTGACTTGAGTAGAGAGATTCAGGGACATTCAAGGCAAAGTAAGAGTTGGGATACACTCAAGGAGGTCCAGGAAAGCTAAATAGATCCTCAGGCCACCTCAAAAGTTGCTCAAACTCCATTCACGATTCCAGCTGCAAGAGGTAAAAACTCAAACTTATATCTCTTCATACAAGCATCATTTGGTCCTGATTTGGGAAAACAAAATGTAGATATCCTTGCTCTAAAGTTAACCATGTTCACAGTTTCCATTTATATTAACTATGTATAGAGAATTTTGGATTTGAAATTTCTGAGAAAATTAGGTTTCAATTTAGGGCCAGTAAAATTAGATTTTATCTTTGACTTTTAGTTTACATAAGTTATATGGTTGAATTAGTGGGAAGAAACACCACAACTTTCATGTTTGAACTTTTCATTTTTATGGAGAAATGAGGAAGATACAGGTGGTCCGGCCATGGCTCAAGGTTGAAGATGAAGTTGCCTTCAGAAAGCAGTTTCTAATATATATTTATGGTTTTGTTTATATAAACGGATGTACAGCCACCCCGTGGTAAGGCAGCGCGCGTTATTGCTAGAGATCATGGGTTCGAGCCTCAGCGCACTGCCTTTTGCATTTTCTCACATTTTTTCCATTTTTTTGTCTCTTGCAGCGCTGGGCCTCCACTTCATTGGGCCTTTTGTTTTTTTTTCTAACATTGCCTCCCTGTTTCATATTTACACCCCTTGGCCCATTTTATTTTTATTCTATTTATTTATTTCTTTTTCTTTTAAATATATTTTCTAAAATACCAAAAAAAAATCATAAAGAGTATAAAAAAATATAGATTTATATTTTGACATAATTTAACTATTTTTCCACATAAAAATTATTTTTATTTATCATACTTTATTTACTTTTATTAATTTCTTTGTAAAGATTTAATTAAAACTAAAATATTATTATTTATTTTATATTAATGAAAATATATTTTTGATACCAAAAGACTAAAGAATATTTTATAACACTACAATTTATTTTTCAAGACAAAAAATATAAAATATAAAAAAATACTTTTTTATAAACTTCATTTCTTTTTTAAATAGAATTAGGGTTTATTCAAGAATCTTTTTCTTAATGAATTCAAATTTGACTAATTATTTTCTTTATCTAATTAGGTTAAAATCAAAACCCTTTTTCTTAAAAAACCAAACAAAAAAATCTTTTTCTTTGCATTTACATTTCTTGCATATTTAATTCATCTTGTATATTATTTATTTCAATTATTTGTATGATATTCAATTTGATCGTAATAGATTAATTAGGTCTATATTATTGCAATCCTCATTCATAAATTGTATACCCCCTCCCACAAATATTGTAATAATGTAGTAACTTTAAATTTTGCAATTTATTGCTTTTACATAATATGCTAGTAATTAGGGGTTTGTATGGAAGGAATAAAATCAATCAAATAAAAAACCCTAATCCAAGACAAAAACAAGCATGAAAATGACACACTTGCACACAAGCACCCCAAGGGTTATCCCATTTGGTTGCCTTGCAAAATAACCATATTACGCATGTAAGGTATCTTAGCAAAAACAAGCAAATACAAGATCATAGTCCCTCGATGACGCTATTCAAAGCTGCCTTGCAAAATGATCTTAGTCCCTCTAAAAGAATGCTAAGATACCTTGCAACATTGCTAATCATGGCTATACGATGACCCACGCCCGTCCCGTTAACATCCAAAGATAGGGTTGCTTACCAAATCAATGGTAAGACAACAATGTCAAAGGAAAAGAAAATGAACAAGAAAGACATTTGAGTAGGTAGATTACGCCTAATTACTTGCTCCATTTCAAAACAAACATCGTTGCTATTTTCAAAATAATCACATACACTTTCAAACATCTTAAAAAATTGAAAACATTTTCAAAAGATCAACATATTTGTATACATTCTTACTGTTGTACCCCAAAATTTGCCCTCCCATATTCTTCAAGATTTGCAAAGAGCATACTTCAAAATCTCCCCAAGGGTTGCACAGTTCAAAGGCCTCCTAACAGTCAAAAACTAGGGTTTTGGTTATGGCAAAGAAATTGAAGTTTCCAAGGGTCCAATCAAGTCCCACATGCCTACAAACATGGTCAAGCATCCATATGTCAAGTTTCAAGACTTACAGCACAAAATTGCACAGTCAAATGCCCTAATTGCTCAGCAGTCAACTGTAGGGGTAAAATGGTCATTTGACAGTCAAAAGTTCAAATTTTTGGTCAACATCTTATTTTGAAGCCACAAACATCATTTGATCAATTCTTGATCATGATTCTCAAAGCATGGCTCAAAAAGTCTCAAGATGCAAAAGTTTCCATATTTGGACAGTTGAAAAAGTCAACTGTAACTTGACCAAGGCATAACTTCCACATGGTTTATCAGAAAAATTCCATCCAAAGCTCATTTTGAAGAGAATCACATTTCCTACAACTCCTCTTCACACTTCAAGTCCAAGAAATGCTCTCACAAAAAGTTATCAGTTTCAACATTATAGGTCATTTTCAAAAGTCAACAAAAAGGCACTTTAAGTCAAAGACCATAACTTGAGATTGGTAAATCAAAATGACATGGGAGCAAAGGAATTGGTTAGAGGACTTCAATACCTTTCCAAAATGTCCAAGAACATGATCAAAGCTTAAAAATTGAGCAAGATATGCCTTGTGGAAGTTGGGAAATTTTTGGGAATTTTGAAAAGTCAACTTTGCTTCAAATGCCTCAAAATTGCTAATGGGCCACATTTTCTTCCAAGAATCATGATCCAAAGGCTATGCACGACCATTTGACCCAAAGGGGATTTATTTCATCATTTTTTATTATTTATTTGAATTTTTTATCACCATTAATTCATTTAATGAAATAAAATATGACAAAAATACTAAACAAATGTGTTTGAATCTTTTTATGCAGTATAATCACTCATCAAAGCCTCAAGATCTCGTGCACATCAAAAAAGGAAAGATTTGGTGCAAATTGGCATGTTCTTCATGAAGAAAATATTGAAAAAGATTCCATGGAAATCAAATATTTTTTCCATCAATGCAAAGGGTTATGGACTCAATTTCTTACCCTAATTCGTCCCATACATATACATATCACAACCCTAATGCTAACAACCTTGGAGCTGCGCCTGAAACCTCATACACACTTTGCAATTTTTGTGAAAAAATTCAAAACTGAAAACACTCATAGGGCGTGATTCAAAGCCTATAATCCATCCAAAAAGCTTGCTGAGGTCTCCCTGAACCTAACTGAATCCTTTTCCACGCTTCTAACCTCAAGAATTGGTAACATGAAGCCATCCTGTTCTTAACATTTTTTATGTTCGTGTTTCAATTTATACGCATCCTCGTTGCATTTTTTTGTTGATTTGTACTAATCCAATCATTCTAAAGCTAACAGCATCGTTTAATTGAGTTTTCGTGCCCGGTATACGAATCCACCATTGGAGCTCGTTAGGTTTTCAGAGCTATAAAATTAGGGCTTTCCTCTTCAGGAAAAATTAGACCACCAGACCAGGACCATTGGACTCAGAAGCTTCACACGAATTTAACACATATGTCGCGCTCAATTTATGAGCAACCATGGCGTAATCGCTATTTTTTGCAGGGCATATTTAGTGGGGGTTTAAAACCCCCGCTATCTCTTTTCTGATTACAGGTACAATGAGGAAGAAGCTGGCGTGTCCTATCATGGTTGGACCATTCAAGTTTCAGCGCGCTTTTTTGTATTAATATCATTAGCGTGGTTTGTTTTATATATTATTCATTTGCTATCATAATAACAAAGTGACAAAGCAGCTCAGTTGGTGGAACATAGCGCTGGCAAGCATTGGGACCTGGGTTCGATTCCCAGGTCCCCCATATTTCTCAATGAATTTTGTTTTAACCTGATTCCATGCAGTGTACGCCCAGGGGTTCACCATACACCCACTACCAAAGCTTTCCAAATGTCCTGGAAGATGAATCTGAAGGTCAGGATGGGAGGTCCAGGGAACACCCCAGTCAACACATATGCACGTGGCCAGGAAAGTCAAAAGAGGCCTCCAATAAATGGGCCAGATTGCTGGCAATTTACCTCCTAAATTGGGGTCAACACCCCCCATTGGTTTGCATTTCATTTTTCATTCTTTTTATTTTTTTTTCTATTTTTATTTGTTTTATTTAGTTTTATTTCAATTCTTTAAATTAATTCTTCATAACATAAAAATACCAAAAAATCAGAAACTATAAAAATAAAAAATATATTTTATTTAAATGTTTTTTTTGTAAATAAATTTTATTAATTAATTTAGTTTTAATTCTAGGTTTAATTTTAATGTTTCTAATAAATTAAAAATAGTTTAGAATTAGGGTTTAATTTCATTTAATTTTCTTACTAATTCCATAAATACAAAAACTCAAAAATAATTTCCTTCTCTCATTTAATTTAATTAATTTAGTAATTATAACTTAATTTCCTTAAAAGGGTCCAACGCCCTCGCATTCCCGACTTTACTTCTTCTCGCATTTTACTTTTATTTCTTTTTGTGAATTTCATGTACCTATCCCAAAGCCGTGTAATAGATTAATTAGACATTTATCTTTCCGCATTATTTTTTTATTTCAAATCGGGTCTTGGATTAATTTGGCGATGTAGACCCGCGCCTTTGTAATAGTGTAGGACTTCTAATTCCGCATCTTTTAACTGTTAATTAATTTGCATGAAAGAATGAATGCCAAAATAAAAGCAACGCGTAGATCACTAATGCATGACAAGACAAAAATATCTGAAAACGACACACAAATCACACACCACCCCTAGGGTACGCCTCATTGTTGCCTTGCCCCTCGAAACGTGGTCGTCGAGTAGAGGATGTTTTAGTAAGTCCTCATGTCCATGAACATGGCATGAGGGTAGCTTCTAAGGTGTCTTCCTATTGCTCTGGTGACCACATTGTCCCGAACCCTCGAATTGACCCGAACACCTCCAACGGTGGTGCTACCTACCCCTCAATGGTGGGATGGCACCACTTTAAGGACATTTACACAGACGAATTCCTTAGGGTAGGTAGAGAAATCGTAGATACTTGCTCTAATTTCAAAACAAAATCAAAAAAACTCTTTTCGCACTGACACTTTCAAAAAGCTTTCGAAAGCAACTTTTCAAACACTCTTGAGGACTGATACAAGAGTCGAACTGAAATTTTCAAAGAAACTTTTTTAAACCCACAGTTGAAAAGCAAACAAACAATTTTTGAAAACACATATGAGCAAGTATCTAAGAGCCCATGGATAACCATGGATAGAAAGGGTGCTAACACATTCCCTTTCTATAAATCTACCTCCCGAACCGAGAGCAATCTCTATAAGGAATTTTTCTGTGCTTTTGTCCTTTCCATTTGGAGAAAATAAAAGACGATGGCGACTCTTGCTTCCGCGACATTTCGCGAACCAGCGTTAAACAGTCAGTTCCAGATCCACCGATCACAGAACTGGCGACTCTGCTGGGGATACTTTATAAAGTGAGGTGTACCTTAGGATAGTTCATAACTGTGTTTTCAATTGTTTTGACTTGTTTGCTTTAAATTGTGGGTTGCATTGGAGTTACATAGATCCTAACCTGGATCTGGGGATACCCTGTTTAGGTAGCATAAGCTGTGAGGGACCTGTCCGGCGTAGACCGACATGGGTGAAGCAGTGGCTACGTTGGTGTGGCACCTTGGTCTGTACCGATATCCCTTGTGTTGCAACGAGGAGAATATGGGTCTTCTGAGGAGTCATTAAGCACCAACAGACCTTAGAACCTTAAATGACACAACTTGGCCATTAGAACAGTAGCAGTATGCTACGCCCATTGAGGCTAAACTCTCGTGATGGTTCTGGCCGCAAGAAAAGATTGCGATGCTGGAGTTATGACCGATTGAGGGTAGTCAATGATATTGGGATCCTCTAAGAACCCGATTACTTTTGATAGGACGGGTATAAACCAACAAACTGAAAGAGGGTAATACCTAGACCTCATGCTGGCCTAAACTCTAAGGGTTTCTCTTGTGTGACTTGTGTGCCTTCCAACTTGACTGTTTGCATGCTTGTTATCTGACACTTGAGTTCCCTGCAGGTTTTGTTTATAGCCCTTAATCGGGACTCATAACCGGGTGTACTAAGTTTCTTGCAGGTTTTGTTTATAGTCCTTAATTGGGACTCATAACAAGGTTTACTGAATTTCTTGCAAGTTTTATTTACAGTCCTCAATTGGGACTCATAACAGGGTTACCTACATTACTCCATGCATAGCATAACATCATACCATTGCATGCATCCTGCATAAGGACTAACCCATTTCAAGGATCTCAAGGGCCTGTGATGCAGGTCATGATGAATCAAAATGTCCAGCAAGGGGCAAAGGGGATTTATTTTCCTCTAGCCAAGGTTGTCAGGGGCTATGACCCACTAGATATGGTGAGCCTTGACCCTTGAAGAAGGACTCTCAACAACATGAAGTTCCTTCCATCAAGCTACAAAATGCAAATTCTAACAATTTTCTTGTTTACCCCGCGAAATCCTTGAAAACATCGCATGCATACATACATATCATTGCATTACAGGTACCCTATGTACATGTCACTTACCTCCTCCGCTGTTTATTTCAGCAATGGCTTCCCAACAATACAACCAGGACTTCCATGCTCAAGAGACTCGGTTCGGGGAAATCCTCCTGAATATATCCAAGGGGCAGGAGGAGTTGAGAGCACTCCTCATGGGGACTTTGGTCAGGAACAGTGCTGAGGATGAACGGCTGAAACACCTGCAAGCTGAGATGGATGAAATGAAAGCCCAGATGCTGGGGCAGGGGACCGCCATTCAAGGGTTAGCTCAAAGACAAGAAGAGCTCGGAGTTCTCATCAACCAACTGCTTCAGGGTAACCAACTGGGGCAAATGTCTAAGGGTAAAGAGCCAGTCATCATTCAACCATCTTTGAGACAAAGAGATAAGGGGAGAGCTCCTCAAATGGCTCCAGTGTCACAAATTCAGCATCAACCTCACCAGCTTCAACCAGACAAGCCCAGGAGGCAATTCACCCAGCTCAACATGTCGTTGTTTCAAGCTTTACAACGCCTGTTGAGATTGAATCTGATCACATTAAGGGTTCATCCCCGGAACCCCAACACAACATCTCCTACCTATCATCCCAATAAAAGGTGTGCCTACCACTCTGCCAGTCCAGGACATGATACAAATGAGTGTTGGGCTCTGAAGAACAAGATCTAGGACCTGATTGATGAAGGAGCATTGGAGTTCACACAAGATGGTCAGGCTGAGTTTTTCTACCATCCCTCCAAGGCTCACCATTTGAAGTAACAAGCCCTGAGACTAGAAAATTTTTGTTCATTAGAATTTTTCAAGTTGTAATTTTCTTTTGATTGTTCAAACATTTTATTCATGTTAAACGCTGTTATTTCATTATTGCATCGCATATGTCTGTTTTGAAGCAATATATTCGTGTTCACTACATGCAAATTATTTTCATATTTTTTCTGATGATCAATGCTCGACTAATAATTCTAAGCCTCTTGAGGGAGGATGACGAAAACGATACCACAATCTACAGTATGCTTTTGAACATACCCCGCTGATGAGGTACAGACATTGTTTCAATTCCTAAACACTGGAGTAATAAGGAAGATAATCCCTCGTCAACCCCTTTGAGCCAAAGAAGTAGGAGTTTTTCTTTTCGAAAATTAAAACCCTTAATCATAACCTGGGGCAGGGTAGTTCTCTCAGTTGATCCAAGTGCATAACGAATGGCACCAAAGAGGTCCTTACAAAGAAAGACAGTGATGGTTCCGAATAATCAATAAAGACAGGCAATCATCACCAAAACAAAAAAAACTAAAGCCCAATAAGTCAAAACCTATGAAGGAGACTTACAAAACTGGGGCATCCCGCTGATTGTAAATACAAAAAGAAACAGTTCAGGCAAAAAAAAAATAGGGATAACGAAATCAAAAAGAAAGAGGTCCTACAAACCCTCAACAAAAAAAAAAGACTGCCTATTCAGAATAAATCATCAATATCTGGACCATCACTGGTATATCAGGACAAAGACTCGAACAAGGTCTGACGCACGATCAACTGAGTTTAGGTTTGAAGAACATCACGAAGAGCGGGTGGGTACAAATAATTTGAGCCTTTATGCTTTATTTCTTAAATCGTGAACCAGGCCACATTATAACCCTTAAAAGTCCTAGCTGAAGCAAGGGTTAGTTCGAAAGCATACTGTTACAAAGGTATCCTGACTCCTTAAGGCTCAAGGTAAAATACGGAGTTGACATCACGTTTTACAAACAATCACTTGTCTTATGAAAAAGAATGCATTTTCAAAATCTTTAAGACAGACATAAGCTTTGCATTTTTGATATAACATTGTTTGCATATGACTTTTTGTTTGAACAGCAGGGAAATTCGCACGACGAATGCCTAATAAACAGAAGCACTTCCAATCAAGAGGCATGATATGATCATGGTCTATTATCTGGGGCAATCCAATCAAGATTCGGAGAATCTCTCAAAGGCCAAATAGCCTGGGGCAAACCTCCGCCTGAGTCACTTGGGGCATTCCAACAACGAATCTTGCCTGATCAAACACCTTCTGATGGCATGACAAAACAATTCTAACAGGGGCAGTTCCCTACATTCCGAGAGAACGGACATAGTCAAAAAATACTACGCATAATTAAAGACCCGCTAAGTTGACACACCTAGGCAAAAATAAGGGCTTCCCGGCGAACCAAAAGGGTTCGGGCAAAATGAAGGGATGAAATGAAAAAATCTGTACACCCGGCAAGTCGAAAACCTGAAAAGGCGGCTTGGGCAGAAATGGGTATCCCGATGGACTGAAAACCCGAAAGGGCGGTCCAGGCAAAAGTTAGGGATCAAAGCGTACGACTATGTCCCGTCATCTTGTCACCTGCCTACCAGAAGAAGGTTTGTCTATCAACAACTATCAGCACCCCACAGGTGCCTTCTCCCATAGAAACAGGGGCAATAATGAGTGGTCTAAGCGATCTAATTGTTCTGTCCACCAAGGTACCAAGGTAAGTTCGGCTGAAGAACATGACCAATACACCTTAACTCCCCAGAGAGTGAGCCACCAGGTCAATACACTCTCGCCAAGCAAAGCTATTATCAGCCTTAAGGAAGTTGGGTATCCCCCCGTAGATCTCAACATTCCCCAGCACGATATACGAACATTCTTAACAAGCATCCCCGGCAGTCTTGACCTAAAGATTGTTCCCCGGTGGTATATCAAACATTCAATGGAGTCACTTCCCTGATACAGTTCAAAACTTCCCCAGGAGAGTCCAATCCAGTTTCCCCAGGAAAGTTGGAATCCATCTCCCCAAGCAGGAAGCTTATCCCCAGTAGATTCTGGAAGCTTCTCCCCCGCAGAGCACGAACGCATCCCCCAACTTTATTCAAAGGTGATTTCCCTACCAGGATATAACTGGGTTATCCTCAGCCAAAAGCCACGGAAGGGTCGTCCTCGGCGCAGTCTTCTTATCCCTCAGCAAAGTCTATCAACACTTCCAACGTAACAACGGTATCCCCAGCGAAGTTACCATCAACATTCCAGCAAAGTACCTCTCTCCCCATATAGTGTTGTTCCCCAGCAAGATCGCTAGATTAATTTTCTCCCCGCAGAGTAATCCATTCGCCAAGTTTATTCCCCAACGAAGTTATCTTCTCCTACTGGTATTCTTGCAACTATCATCCCCAGCAGGAAGCAAAGATCTATTCTTCAACATCAGCCCAAGATGTGACTTCCCGGCACCCGTCAAGGATTTATTTTCCTAGACGAAAAAACATACGTTCATAAACATCACATTTTCATACATTATAGCATGCATATACGCATCATATCTTACAAATATCATTTATGTTGAGAACATCATCGCTTGATTCATATCATGCCTTGCATGTGACTGACCTTTACCTTTCAGGAAAGATCCAGTTAAGTTCTCAGCTATATTTCAAGACTTTAGTCTGGTTCAGTTAAATCGACCCTAAGATTTTCCCGATTCTTATCCAGTCAAAGGCCTTTTCTGGTTCAGTCAGATCGACCCTAAGATCTCCCTGATTCTTATCCAGTTGAAGATTCCAAGACCTTGTCCGGTTCAGTTAAATCGACCCTAAGATTTTCCTGATTCTTATCCAGTCAAAGGCCTTCTCTGGTTCAGTCAGATCGACCCTAAGATCTCTCTGATTCTTATCCAGTTGAAGATTCCAAGACCTTGTCCGGTTCAGTTAAATCGACCCTAAGATTTTCCTGATTCTTATCCAGTCAAAGGCCTTCTCTGGTTCAGTCAGATCGACCCTAAGATCTCCCTGTTTCTTATCCAGTTGAAGATTTCAAGACCTTGTTTGGTTCAGTTAAGACGACCCTAAGATTTTTCTTGATTCTTATCCAATCAAAGGCCTTCTCTAGTCCAGTTAAATTGATCCCTAAAGATTTTCCTGATGAAGACTCAGTAGAAGACATCCAAGATTCTCTCAGTGTTACTGTTGAGGTTGAAGTCGCCCAAGATTCTCTCAGCGTTACTGTTGAGGTTGAAGTCGCCCAAGATTCTCTCAGCGTTACTGTTGAGGTTGAAGTCGCCCAAGATTCTCTCAGCGTTACTGTTGAGGTTGAAGTCGCCCAAGATTCTCTCAGCGTTACTGTTGAGGTTGAAGTCGCCCAAGATTCTCCCAGCGTTACTGTTGAGGTTGAAGTCGCCCAAGATTCTCTCAACGTTACTGTTGAGGTTGAAGTCGCCCAAGATTCTCTCAGTGTTACTGTTGAGGTTGAAGTCGCCCAAGATTCTCTCAGCGTTACTGTTGAGGTTGAAGTCGCCCGAGATTCTCTCAGCGTTACTGTTGAGGTTGAAGTCGCCCAAGATTCTCTCAGCGTTACTGTTGAGGTTAAAGTCTCCCAGTTTCTCTCATCGTTACTGTTGAGGTAGTAATCGCCCCAGATTCTCTCATCGTTACTGTTGAGGTAGTAATCGCCCCAGATTCTCTCATCGTTACTGTTGAGGTAGTAATCGCCCCAGATTCTCTCATCGTTACTGTTGAGGTAGTAATCGCCCCAGATTCTCTCATTGTTACTGTTGAGGTAGTAATCACCCAAGATTCTCTCAGCGTTCCTGTTGAGGTAGTAATCGTCCAAGGTTCTCTCACCGTCCCGTTGAGGTAGTAACCATCCCTGGTTCATTCATCACCTTTTTGAAGCTCCAGATTCAATTCCTGTAACCAGTCAGGGCGCATCTATACAAAGAGTCTGAAGACCAACTCCTGTAATAGGCCAGGTAATCATCTTCTTTTTTCAGGTACGCAAGTTCTCGCTAAGGAAACTCTTACGCGATCGACACCCAGATGGCATCTATAAGCCCATCCACTCATCCATCATCTCTTAGCATGGAATCTATAAGCCCATCATCCTATCCATCAATCTCCAAATGGCATCTATAAGCCCATTCCCACCATCACACTGCTAACATGTGAGCGCAAATTTTTGGGCACTCTAATGTTCAATCATCTTCCACCTTCGGATTACGAAAGGCACGTCAGCCAATCTGCATCCTCAGGTTTAAGAAGATTGAACAGGGGCAACTGTTGTACCCCAAAATTTGCCCTCCCATATTCTTCAAGATTTGCAAAGAGCATACTTCAAAATCTCCCCAAGGGTTGCACAGTTCAAAGGCCTCCTAACAGTCAAAAACTAGGGTTTTGGTTCTGGCAAAGAAATTGAAGTTTCCAAGGGTCCAATCAAGTCCCACATGCCTACAAACATGGTCAAGCATCCATATGTCAAGTTTCAAGACTTACAGCACAAAATTGCACAGTCAAATGCCCTAATTGCTCAGCAGTCAACTGTAGGGGTAAAATGGTCATTTGACAGTCAAAAGTTCAAATTTTTGGTCAACATCTTATTTTGAAGCCACAAACATCATTTGATCAATTCTTGATCATGATTCTCAAAGCATGGCTCAAAAAGTCTCAAGATGCAAAAGTTTCCATATTTGGACAGTTGAAAAAGTCAATTGTAACTTGACCAAGGCATAACTTCCACATGGTTTATCAGAAAAATTCCATCCAAAGCTCATTTTGAAGAGAATCACATTTCCTACAACTCCTCTTCACACTTCAAGTCCAAGAAATGCTCTCACAAAAAGTTATCAATTTCAACATTATAGGTTATTTTCAAAAGTCAACAAAAAGGCACTTTAAGTCAAAGACCATAACTTGAGATTGGTAAATCAAAATGACATGGGACCAAAGTAATTGGTTAGAGTACTTCAAGACCTTTCCAAAATGTCCAAGAACATTATCAAAGCTTAAAAATTGAGCAAGATATGCCTTATGGAAGTTGGGAAATTTTTGGGAATTTTGAAAAGTCAACTTTGCTTCAAATGCCTCAAAATTGTTAATGGGCCACATTTTCTTCCAAGAATCATGATCCAAAGGCTATGCACGACCATTTGACCCAAAGGGGATTTATTTCATCATTTTTTATTATTTATTTGAATTTTTTATCACCATTAATTCATTTAATGAAATAAAATATGACAAAAATACTAAACAAATGTGTTTGAATCTTTTTATGCAGCATAATCACTCATCAAAACCTCAAGATCTCGTGCACATCAAAAAAGGAAAGATTTAGTGCAAATTGGCATGTTCTTCATGAAGAAAATATTGAAAAAGATTCCATGGAAATCAAATATTTTTTCCATCAATGCAAAGGGTTATGGACTCAATTTCTTACCCTAATTCGTCCCATACATATACATATCACAACCCTAATGCTAACAACCTTGGAGCTGCGCCTGAAACCTCATACACACTTTGCAATTTTTGTGAAAAAATTCAAAACTGAAAACACTCATAGGGCGTGATTCAATGCCTATAATCCATCCAAAAAGCTTGCTGAGGTCTCCCTGAACCTAACTGAATCCTTTTCCACGCTTCTAACCTCAAGAATTGGTAACATGAAGCCATCCTGTTCTTAACATTTTTTATGTTCGTGTTTCAATTTATACGCATCCTCGTTGCATTTTTTTGTTGATTTGTACTAATCCAATCATTCTAAAGCTAACAGCATTGTTTAATTGAGTTTTCGTGCCCGGTATACGAATCCACCATTGGAGCTCGTTAGGTTTTCAGAGCTGTAAAATTAGGGCTTTCCTCTTCAGGAAAAATTAGACCACCAGACCAGGACCATTGGACTCAGAAGCTTCACACGAATTTAACACATATGTCGCGCTCAATTTATGAGCAACCATGGCGTAATCGCTATTTTTCGCAGGGAATATTTAGTGGGGGTTTAAAACCACCGCTATCTCTTTTCTGATTACAGGTACAATGAGGAAGAAGCTGGCGTGTCCTATCATGGTTGGACCATTCAAGTTTCAGCGCGCTTTTTTGTATTAATATCATTAGCGTGGTTTGTTTTATATATTATTTATTTGCTATCATAATAACAAAGTGACAAAGCAGCTCAGTTGGTGGAACGTAGCGCTGGCAAGCATTGGGACCTGGGTTCGATTCCCAGGTCCCCCATATTTCTCAATGAATTTTGTTTTAACCCGATTCCATGCAGTGTACGCCCAGGGGTTCACCATACACCCACTACCAAAGCTTGCCAAATGTCCTGGAAGATGAATCTGAAGGTCAGGATGGGAGGTCCAGGGAACACCCCAGTCAACGCATATGCACGTGGCCAGGAAAGTCAAAAGAGGCCTCCAATAAATGGGCCAGATTGCTGGCAATTTACCTCCTAAATTGGGGTCAACACCCCCCATTGGTTTGCATTTCATTTTTCATTCTTTTTATTTTTTTTTCTATTTTTATTTGTTTTATTTAGTTTTATTTTAATTCTTTAAATTAATTCTTCATAACATAAAAATACCAAAAAATCAGAAACTATAAAAATAAAAAATATATTTTATTTAAATGTTTTTTTTGTAAATAAATTTTATTAATTAATTTAGTTTTAATTCTAGGTTTAATTTTAATGTTTCTAATAAATTAAAAATAGTTTAGAATTAGGGTTTAATTTCATTTAATTTTCTTACTAATTCTATAAATACAAAAACTCAAAAATAATTTCCTTCTCTCATTTAATTTAATTAATTTAGTAATTATAACTTAATTTCCTTAAAAGGGTCCAACGCCCTCGCATTCCCGACTTTACTTCTTCTCGCATTTTACTTTTATTTCTTTTTGTGAATTTCATGTACCTATCCCAAAGCCGTGTAATAGATTAATTAGACATTTATCTTTCCGCATTATTTTTTTATTTCAAATCGGGTCTTGGATTAATTTGGCGATGTAGACCTGCGCCTTTGTAATAGTGTAGGACTTTTAATTCCGCATCTTTTAACTGTTAATTAATTTGCATGAAAGAATGAATGCCAAAATAAAAGCAACGCGTAGATCACTAATGCATGACAAGACAAAAATATCTGAAAACGACACACCGCATCACAGAACTGGCGACTCTGCTGGGGAAAATTCTAAAAGTGGGGTTACCTTAGGGATTAGATCACATTTGCTTGTTTACATTGTTTGACTTGTATGCTTTACATTATGGTTCTTTATTTGGGTTTGAATCCTCTACCCAGATTTGGCATACATTATAGGTAAGTAGCAATACATTGTGGAAACTATGCGGGGTATACCGACATGGTCTAAGCAATAGCTATGTTAGTGCGACATATTTGTAGGTACCAGTAGCCTTTGAGTTAATCAAAGAGAATACGGGGCCGCTGAGTGATGTCATAAAGCACTAATGAACTTTTAGAACCTTTACTTGACCAACTTAGCCTTTAGGATGTACTGAGATGACCGACTTTAGTGCAGTCCGAGGTTGGTAGATACTCGATACTACACTCATTGAGGTTTGGTTTCTTGGGATATTTCGGTCGCCATTAAAGAGGCTTGTGCTGAAACAATGACCAAGAAAAAAACCCAGTGATATTGAGCTCCTTAGAACCCAGTTACTATCACTAGGACATGTTTGAGCCAACTAAACTTCAAGAGGGTACTTACCTATAAAAATCCATGCAAGCCTAACCCTAAGGACTTGTTTGCTTTGTTTGTATATGCATACTTGTACATAACATCATGAACATCATGAACATCATACATCCACTAACCATTTCAAGGATTTTGGGATTCATCTTTGTTCTTGTTTTGTAGGATATGGATTCACTTCGCCGAAAAACTATTCAAGTCAACCTTGTGAGAATCCCTCCACAACTTAAGGATCTAATTTCAAGGATTCCTGAAAACTCTCCATTCACCGAGAGACATGGTCACCTACTCAACTTAGTCACCTCTAACATAGATTAGGACATGATGAAAGTGCTTTTTTAGCTCTTTGATCCTTTACACCATTGCTTCACCTTTCCCGACTATCAACTTGTGCCTACTTTGTAAGAATTCTCCCAACTCTTGAGGATTCCCATTCTCAATCAACTACCTTTCAACGGATCGGAAAGAGACCCAAAGCCAGAAGAGATTGCTCAAGCTCTACACTTGCACTCATCTGATGTCACAACTCATTGGGAAACAAAGAGTGGTGTCAAAGGTTTCTTAGCAAAGTTCCTGTTTGAGAAAGTCCAAAGCTGCTGGAATTCCTTAGACTTGCAAGCCTTTGAGGAAATTGTGGCTCTCCTCATCTATGGGATGGTTTTATTTCCAAATCCTGACCAACTCATAGATGTGAACACCATCAAAATCTTTATATCACGCAACTCGGTGCCTACATTGCTAGGGGATATCCTACACTCTTTTCACACTCGCACAATGAGGAAAAGAGGTGTCCTTATGTGTTGCACTCCTCTCTTGGCAAGATGGTTTATTTCTCATCTTCCCCAATTTGTATTAAAGAATGAGCAAGGTTCAAGGTGGTCACAAAGGTTGATGACGCTCAAACATTCAGACATTCATTAGTGCTCCCGATCTAAAGAGAATGTTATCATTGTCGACCGTTATGGAGAATTTCCTAATGTCCCTTTACTTGGCGTTAGGGGAGGAATCACCTACAACCCTTGCTTAGCCTTAAGACAGTCTGGTTATGCCCGAAGGGATGGCCCGCATGAGATGCTGATTCAAGGTTTGGTATTTGACTACGACAATGACGATCAAGGTCTTCGCCAAAGATTTATCCGAGCTTGGAGGATGTTTAACAAGGTGGATAGCAAGACTTTGGGGCACAAAAATTCCATCCCTCTTGAGCCTTACCTTAAATGGGTACGAACTCGTGCTCAGAGTCTTATGATGCCTTACCCCTCCATCCTTCCCATAACCATTGAGCCTGTCATGGAGGGAGATGTTCCATACACTATCCTACATCCTGACATGCCTACATCTCTTGAAGACCTACAAAGGGATTGGATACAACTCAAATGAGAGCGAGACACTTTCGAAGCCCAATTCTACGCAAGCGAGAAAAAGGTTTTGGAACTCACTAGGCTACTTCATGAGGAGCAGACTCTGAACACCTACATTGCGCCGAAGAGGATGCGCACTACCTTTCTATCTTAGAGTTTTTGTATTATTTTTCCCAAGGGGCATTGATGTGCTCAAGCTTTATCTTATTAATATAACGTGTGTTTCCTTTTTGTCTAAAACAAATTTGAATCTTTGGAATCATTGAAAACATTTAATATGCATATACCATTCATCATAACATAGGCAGGTTTTTGCAAAAAGTCTCCTCATCTCTCTACTGTTTATTTCAGTAAGATGGACCTCGAGCAAACATTGAAAGACCTCCAAGCTCAGAATACACAGTTTCAACAGTTGCTCTTGACCCTAGCCAAGGGACAAGAAGAATTAAAGACTTTGTTGGCTGAAGAGAGGAAAAAGAAAACAAAGAAGGTGACCGGAGTCTTAAACATGGGAAGAAGATTTCATGGGTAGACAAGAAGAACTCTGGACTTTGCAACAACATCCGGTGAAATAGACAACCAAGATGGTAAAGGAAAGGAAACAGTTGTCCCGACAGAATCGGAGGAGGAAGAGGAAGAAGAGGACTACTCTGAAGAGCAATACCCTCCAGCTGATGACAAGTATAAACATCTCGAAGAGCGTTTAAGCGCGATGGAAATCCAAAAGGTGCCTGGCTTGGACTTTGAGGAATTGGGTTTGGTGTCGGGGATTGTGATTCCTCCGAAATTCAAAGCACCCGTATTCGCAAAATATGACGGAGTTTCATGCCCTAAAATGCATCTCCGGTCATATGTGAGGAAAATTCAACCCCATAACACTGATAAAGACTTATGGGTGCACTTCTTCCAAGACAGTCTGTCTGGAACTCAACTTGACTGGTTTTACCAACTAGAAAGAGAGAACGTTCACAATTGGGAAGATCTTGCGGCAACTTTCTACAAACAATATCAGTACAATGCTGATCTGGCACCTACCTGTACTCAACTCTAGAGTATGGCCATGGTTTCCAATGAGGGTTTCAAAGATTATGCACAAAAATGGAGAGATTTGATTGGAAGAGTTCAACCCCCTCTGTCTGAGAGAGAATTTGTAGACATGTTCTTAGGCACCTTATATGGTCCATTCTTCAATCATTTAATCGGAAGTTCATCAGTAGGCTTTACTGAACTAATATTGATCGGAGAGAGGATAAAAGCCAATATAAAGAATGGAAAGATTCAGAAAGATGCATCTTCTTCTACAGCTGTAAGGAAGCCCTTCATCAAAAAGAAAGAGGTGATTGTCGTATACCCGTAGAGAAACCAAGATAGGACTGAGCACCGACCAGTGGTGGGGGTTGTTATGAATCCTAAGCCCGCGTCTGATCAACAAAGAAATAATCAACCAAGGATGGAAATTCCAGTCAAGAAGTTCACCAAAATCAACATGACCCCGTCTCAAGTATTACCGCATCTACTAAGATCCAACTTGGTGACCTTGAAAGAAGCTCCGAAAAACCCTAATACAACATCTCCTCATTATCATCCCAATGCCCGTTGCGCATATCACTCTGAAAGTCCTGGTCACGATACTAATAATTGTTGGGGGTCTAAAGAACAAAACACAAGACCTCATTAAATCAAAATAAATTGAGTTCAATGCGCCCAAAAAGCCAAATGTTATTTCTGCCCCTATGCCCAGGCATGGCCATAATACCAATGCCATTGAAGAAGGATGGTTTGTTACTTCAATTGATAAACTCATGACCCCACTTCTGACCATTAAAATGAATTTGTTGAATGCCGGTATGTTCCCGGGCTGTGGTGAAGTTTGCCATCTCTATTTGTCCTCTCCAACCCGCTGTCCTTTGTTGAAAATAGGCATTCAATGCCTAATAGATAACAAAGAAATTTTGTTTGAAAAGAATTATGTTCCACCTTCCCCTTTTGAGGATATTTCTATCATTACCATTTCCGCCAATTCTTTCAGGGTCTCCACCAAAAGACCTGTTAGAATTACATCAGTTCCGAAAGCAGCTCCTTTAATAATCACAATACCCAGACCAGTTCCATACTCATCAGACAAAACCATACCATGGAATTATGGAGGGGATGTCTACTATCATGGTATCAAGTAGGACTGGCCAGTTGCCGAAGATTCAAGCTCCAAGAAAGTCAACTCCGACATCAGTAACATTGCAGGAACTAGCAAAATTACCCGAAGTGGTAGGATCTTTTCTCCAGAAATTGCTCCCCCAAAAGCAGTTTCTAGACCCGTAATCATCCCTGTGGTTGCTCCAAAGGTTACTCCCACACCCATAATCATCTCTACAAATACTCCAATTGACAAAGCTGTTACAACCCCTGTAATCATTCTGACTGATACTCTTGCTGCCGAATTAACCGAGACTCGAGGAAAAGGTGTTATAATTGAGCCTGTCCGGACGAAGGCTCAATCATCGACCATCCCTGAGACCTCTAAGAAAGAAATGGATGAAATACTAAAAATTATAAAGAGAAGCGACTACAATGTAGTTGAACAACTGGGGAAAACTCCCTCTAAGATCTCCATGTTGGCATTGCTACTATATTCTGAGGCACATGCAAAAGTCTTGGTAAAGTTCTTAAAAACTTCCCATGTACCTCAAGAGACATCTGCCGATCAATTTCAAGACTGCGTAGATAACCTAACTGTGGATAATGGTTTAGGTTTTTCATATGTTGATCTGACGCCGAGGGGAAGGAAGCATAATGAGGCATTGCATGTCTCAGTGGAATGTAGGGGCACAACCCTGGCTCATGTTTTGGTGGACACTGGCTCATCTCTGAATGTATTACCCAAAAAAGCTCTTGATAGACTTGACTGTGAGGGGTTGACTTTAAAGCCAAGCAACATAGTGGTAAGGGCTTTTGACGGCTCGAAAAGGATGGTACATGGGGAGGTAGACATTCCCATAAAGGTTGGAACCCAAACCTTCAATTCAACTTTTTATGTGATAGACATCCGCCCTTCATACTCCTGCTTGCTAGGCCTACCATGGATCCACAATGCTGGCGCTGTTACTTCTACATTGCACTAAATGCTGAAGTATCCAGTTCAAGGGAAGATTATCACCATTCATGGAGAGGAAGAATACATGATCAGCCATCTCAATTCCTTCAGATATATGGAATTAGATGGTGAATTCATTGACACTCCATTTCAACACTTTGAAGAGGTCCCTCAAGATGTGGCAGTGACCAAAGTTGTGTCTCAGGTTCCCAAGATTACAAGGCCTCCACTCTGGATGTCGTCGCTAAAGGATGACAAAGCAGTGGTAGAGGAAGAAGGGTGCACTATCTGGGGAAAACTCCCAGATATCCTGTATAAGTATGACAAGTTTGGCCTAGGTTTCACTTCAAGTGCTCAAAAGGCTGTACGTCGTGCCCGTGCTGGAGGGCCACCCTTGAAGATCAGCAATCGTGAAGTCAACGCAGTATAAGATGGTGAAGATGGCTGCAACCTGGAGGATTGGATCTTCCCAACTGTCAATGGAGGGCTCAGCAATTGGGAGGCTAGAGACTTTGTCCCGATCACTTTTATCCCTCAG
This sequence comes from Vicia faba, assembly GCA_948472305.1. NCBI lineage: Eukaryota > Viridiplantae > Streptophyta > Magnoliopsida > Fabales > Fabaceae > Vicia > Vicia faba. Next base: position 191,750,191 of record OX451739.1, on the reverse strand, counting down.
TAATTTGTCTTTACATTTTGTTGGATCTGTAATATTCAAAACAATTTGCACTCTTCAAACCTTGTGTCTTACCCGAGGCACAATGGTCCATTTGTAAGGGTTATTATCTCATTTTCATATGACATCAATGAATCATGGACATTTTCGCATACAAACTTTTGTGCTCATTGTTTTTCTTTTACATTTTACTTTCTTTCAAAGATAGCTATACCCTTACACACACCCACACTCACAATGCAGGTATACATCCATTCGGGATCCCATGGGTAAAGATACTGCTATGGCCTTTCGTGACTCTGAGAATCTAATCTACCAAGCCGAAGACGAAGGCGAGGAAGATTGTGAAGTACCCGGAGAACTTGCCAGACTACTACAACAAGAAGAGAGAACCATACAGCCTCACGAGGAATCCGTGGATACAATAAACCTAAGTACCGAAGAAGATAAAAAAGAGGTCAAAGTGGGTGCCAATCTGGAACCCAATATCAAGAAGCATTTGATTCAAATGTTACTCGATTATGTTGAGGTCTTTTCCTGGTCGTATGAAGACATGCTAGGACTTGATGAAGATATTATGGTACATCGTCTGCCTACAAGAGAGGATTGTCTGCTAGTAAAGCAAAAGGTTCGTCGAATGAGGCCGGATATGTCAGAAAAGATTAAAGCAGAAGTCATGAAGCAATTCAACGCTGGATTTTTAGCTGTCACCTCTTATCCCCAATGGGTTGCCAATGTTGTTCCAGTGCCCAAAAAGGACGGCAAGGTGCGAATGTGTGTGGACTACAGAGATTTGAATAGGGCAAGCCCTAAGGATGATTTTCCACTCCCCCACATTGATATTCTAGTTGACAATACAGCACAACACAAATTGTTTTCCTTCATGGATGGATTCTCAGGTTACAACCAAATCAAAATGGCGCATGAGGACATGGAGAAAACAACATTTGTCACGCAGTGGGGCACATTTTGCTACAAGGTAATGCCATTCGAACTAAAGAACGCTGGGGCAACCTATCAGCGTGCCATGGTAGCTCTATTTCATGACATGATACATCACGAAATAGAAGTCTATGTGGACGATATGATAGCCATATATCAAACAGAAGAAGAGCATCTTGATCACTTACAAAAACTGTTTGAGAGACTGAAGAAGTACAAGCTGAGGTTGAATCCAAACAAATGCACATTTGGGGTACGGTCTGGTAAACTCCTAGGCTTTATCGTCAGCAACAAAGATATCGAGGTCGATCCTACCAAAGTCAAAACAATACAAGAGATGCCTGCTCCTCGCACCGAAAAGGAATTCAGAGGATTCTTGGGACGTTTGAACTATATTGCCAGATTCATTTCTTACCTGACAGCCACTTGTGAGCCAATTTTCAAACTATTAAAGAAAGATCAAGTAGTCAAATGGAATGATGAATGCCAAATTGCTTTTGATAAAATCAAAGAATACTTACAAGATCCTCCTGTGTTGATGCCACCAATCGAGGGAAGACCGTTAATCATGTATCTGGCCGTTTTAGAAAACTTAATGGGGTGTGTATTGGGGCAGCATGACGAGTCTGGCCGAAAAGAGCATGCTATTTACTACCTGAGCAAAAAGTTTACCGAATGTGAAACCAGAATTTCACTGCTCGAGAAAACTTGCTGCGCTCTAGCATGGGCTGCTCGCTGGCTAAGACAGTATATGCTGACTCATACTACCTTGCTGATATCTAAAATGGATCTGATAAAATACATCTTCGAGAAGCCTGCTCTTTCTGGGAGAATAGCGAGATGGCAGATGATCCTGATAGAATATGACATACAATATACTACCTAGAAATCAATAAAGGGCAGTGTACTAGCTGATCACCTTGCTCACCAGGCTGTAGAAGACTACCAGTCCATGAAGTTTGAATTCCCGAATGAAGACATCATGACATTAGACAACTGTGAAGAATTCAGGCCATATGACGGACCTGAATAAGGATCCCGATGGACCCTGTTCTTTGATGGAGCGTCCAATGCACTCGACAATGGTATTGGTGTTGTACTCATATCTCCGGAAGGGTGTCATACTCCCTTCACTTCCAGACTTTGCTTCAATTGTACAAACAACATGGTGGAATACGAAGCGTGCATCTTCGGTCTCAAAGCTGCCATAGACTTGGGGATCAAATCCTTGAATGTATTCGGAGACTCGACTTTGGTTATCAGCCATACCAAAGGGGAATGGGACACCAAAAACCCAAACCTTATCCCTTACAAAGAACATGTTTTGACATTGCTACCACACTTTGAGAAGATTACCTTCGAGCATTTCCCGTGAGAAGAAAATCAGCTAGAAGACGCTCTAGCCACAATGTCATCTATGTTTAAACTTAATTGGGATAATGAGGCTCCCCAGATCACCATTGAACGAATGGAGGAACCAACACACTATCACGAGATTAATACTGAAGAAGTAGTTGACCAGCCTTGGTTTCACGAAGTCAAGAGGTATCTCGAGGCTCAAGAATATCCAGAAGGAGCTCCAGTCAATGATAAGAAGTTCTTAAGGAGGTTCTCTGCTAAATTCTTCCTTAGTAATGGCATCCTGTATAAATGCAATCATGGATCTATGTTACTTCGGTTTGTAGATAAGGTTGAAGCTGAAAGGATCATGGCTGAATTACACGAAGGCACTTTTGGCACCCCTTCCAGTGGGCATACGATGGCAAAGAAAATCCTACGTGCAGGTTATTTCTGGTCCACCATGGAAGCAGATTTCATTCAACACTCTCGAACCTGCCATAAATGCCAGATTTATGCTGACAAGGTGCACGTGCCTCCGGTTCCTCTGAATTCTTGACGGCACCTTGGCCGTTTGCTATGCGGGGAATTGATATGATTAGGGAAATCAAGCCGACAGCCTCCAATGGACACCGCTTCATCCTAGTGGCCATTGATTACTTTACAAAATGGGTGGAGGCAGCTTCCTTCGCTTCTGTTACTAAGAATGTTGTTGCCCGTTTCATCAAGCAAAATCTCTTTTGCGGGTACGGTATCCCGGAAAGGATTATCACTGACAATGGTACAAATCTCAACAACACTATGATCACCGCCTTGTGCGTCCAACATCATAATTCTTCCCCTTATCAGCCGAAGATGAATGGTGTTGTTGAAGTTGCAAATAAAAACATTAAAAAGATCATACAGAAAATGATAGTCACGTACAAAGACTGGTATGAGATGTTACCATTCTCTCTCCACGGGTATCGTAACACGGCTCGCACATCAACCAGGGCAACAACCTATTCTCTGGTTTACGGTATGGAAGTTGTCTTACCTATCAAGGTCCAGATCCCCTCCCTGAGGATTATGAAGGATGCGGGATTGAATGAAGACAATTGGATCCAGACTCGACTTGATCAACTGGACTTGATTGATGAAAAGAGACTTACTGCTATTTTCCATGGTCAAATGTATCAAAAATGGATGATCAAGGCTTTCAACAAAAAGGGCAGACGCCAAGTGTATCAAGTTGGAGATCTAGTGATCAAACACATCATACTGCCACAAGGTGATCCTAGGGGCAAGTGGACTCCTACCTATGAAGGACCATTTATAATCAAAAACATTTTCTCTAGTGGGGCAATGATCTTGACCACCATGGATGGTGACGATCTGCCGCATCCTGCAAACACGGATATAGTCAAAAGATACTACGCATAAGATACCCGCTAGGTTGACATACCTAGGAAAAACAAGGGCATCCCGATGAACCAAAAAGGTTCGGGAAAAAATTAGGGATAAAACAAAAAATATGTACACCCGACAAGTTGAAAATCCGAAAGGGCGACTTGGGCAGAAAAGGGTTTCCCGATGGACTGAAAACCCAAAAGAGCGGTCCAGGCAAAAGTTAGGGAATTAAAGCGTATGACTATGTCCCATTGGATCACTTTATGGACAACCTTTGACTTCCACTGACAAACTCAGAGTTTCTGATCAATTTAATCAGATTCGGACAAGGCAACGGATAGACAAGATGCTCAGAGATACAAAGGTTATAACAGAATGGAAACCCCGTGGGATTTTTACACATAGCTATCTTTTCTTTGTATCAAAATTTTCTTTTTTACGACGGCATTCTCTTACTAGAATGTTTGTCTCCTTGTACAAAAATACTTACTCAAAGTCAATACAAAGATATCTCTTTGAAAGTGCAAAAACTATCTGTTTTTTCTTTACGTTTGTGTTTTGTCTACAAAAACGTCCAATGATTCATTGTTGAACATATGCATTTGAATATAATTACTGTTTACAAATAAACAAAATGAAAAAAGGCAATTACTGATGGGTTGAATGGATAGGGAAATACCTCTAGGCTATTCCATAAGAAATCTCCGCAGTACATTGTTTAAATCCCCAGCGGGACAAAATTTCAAATTATCAATCCCCAGTAGAAATCATCAAAATTCTCAGGATTCCAAACAATAGGATTTTACAAGCAGTATGCAGTGTTTCCCTTACAACAAAGTTTATTCCTCTAAACGGAAATTCATCAACATTTTGACTTAAAAACATGAAGACTCACATATCCTCAACAACAGTCAGAGATTTATTTTCCCCAGCCCAATAACAGCGCAACAAACTAGATCACATACGCATACATTGCATCCATATATCATAAACATTGATGACACAAATGCATTATAATACACATTTCATACAACATAAACATATTGTTTTAGCTAACATTTTACCCTTTTCAGGATAAGGTTAACAGCTACCATTAATAAAATTCCAAAATCTTTTGATACAGTTCAGATACGCGCTAGACACAGATGCCATTCTGATACTCATTCAGATTCAATCCTCAAATATAGTTTAGATACGCTCCAGACACGGATGCCATTCTGATACTTATTCAGATTCAATCCTCAGATACAGTTCAGATACGCTCCAGACATGGATGCCATCCTGATACTCATTCAGACCCAACTTTCAGATACAATACAAATACACTCCAGACACGGATGCCATTCTGATTCAACTTTGAGATACAGTTCAGATACGCTCCAGACACAAATGTCGTCCTGATACTCATTCAGATTCAACCTTTTGATACAGTTCAGATACACTCCAGACACGGATGCCATCCTGATACTCATTCAGATTCAACCTTTTGATACAGTTCAGATACGCTCCAGACACAAATGCCATCCTAATACTCATTCAGATTCAACCTTTTGATTCAGTTCAGATACGCTCCAGACACGGATGCCATTTTGATATTCATTCAGATCCAATTCTCAGGTATAGTTCATATACGCTCCAGACACGGATGCCATCCTGATGCTCATTCAGACTTAACTTTCAGTTCAGATATGCTCCAGACACAGACACCATCCAGATATTCATTCTTTCAAGCTTACAAATTACAATTCAAAAATCACTTTTGGATGGCATATACAAGCCCATATCCTATAGCTTTCTAGCACCTCTCCAAATGACATCTTTAAGCCCATTCCCTCGACTGTCACATCACCAAGTGCAAATTTCTAGGCACTCTAGTGTCCAATCATCTTCTATCTTCGAGTCACGACTGGCAAGACATGCCAATCTAACTCTCCAGACTTAAGAAGATTGAACAGGGGCAACTGTTGTACCCCAAAATATCCCCTCTCACTTATCAAGAATTTTCTTACAAGATCTCCCTTGACTCAAGACTGCACTAGGGTTTGATCAGCTCAAGACACCTCCTCAAGCACTGATGACTGAAAATTAGGGTTTGAGATTGCACAAGGATTTTTGAACTTACAATTCCCCATTTGACTTTCATTGATCATTATGGACCCCCAATATTAGTCATGTCAAGTTTCAAGCTTTGGATCACACTTTTGATCAGTCAATTGAACAGTTGACCTAAAAATCAACTGTATCGGGGGAAAAGTCAACCATAGCCAATTTAAAGTCAAACTTCATAAGTTTTTATCCACATCAATATTTTAGACCCATATGTATCATTTGATCAAGTTTGGACCACAACTCCTCAAGAAATTTGATCAAATCATCAAAAGGGGCAACATGGTCAAAATTAGGGTTTTGACTGGGAAAGGGCAATTTCTGGTTTTTTGACCTAGCAAACGATCAATTGGGTTAAGGCATGATCTCAAGAGTCCAATTTCATCACTTTGACCTAATAGCATGGTTCAAAACACTACAAATCCATTGGATTGACAGATGAATTTTCCAGTCAACTGATCAAAAGTCAACTGTATACTGACAAGTCAAACTTTGACTTTTTGGTCAAAATCAAATGCCAAAGATCATAATTCATCAAAACAAGTTAAAACATGAAAATTGTTCACCAATAAATCAAGAATTCAAGATTTTATTTTGAAAAGTTGAAATTTCTTAAACTTAGAAATTTTTCCAAGTATAGAAAATTTCTTATTTTTTCACAACTTTGAGCCAAATTTTCACCATGATGCAAGATGATTTAAAGTAAACTTCCAACATGAGAGTTGTATAACTCCATGAAATCTATAACTTTTCTTCACACAACTTCTCCTAAAAATGCTTGGATCTCAAGTTATAATTTTGTGAATACATGCTCATGAACTAAAAATGACAGTGAAATTTTTCCCTAGTTAGGCAGATTTTTGACCTAACTTCATGGAAATTTTTCACATAGTTCCAAGGTTAATATTTAAAAGCAATTCAAAGATGAGTTGTAGAGCACATTTCAAGTTTTCCAAAATGTCCAAGAACTCCTTGAGGTCATTCTTGTGTAGGGAGAATCAAAGAGATGAAGTTGGTGTTTTGTCACTTGGATTACAAGTCATTTTGTGAAGAACATTGGATCCAATCCTCAAGCATGTTGTACAAATCCAACTTTGCAGGCTTCTAACTTGACTTTCACTCCATAATTAAATGTTTTCAAAGCTGTTGGAAGCTTTAATCCAAGCATTCAATGTATTGTACAAACTTAATTCCATTTTGGGAAGAAAGGCAACATTGCCATTTTAGAAAAGTAAGCTTTAAGCAAATTCAGCTTGCATTGAGCCTTGCATTGGTTCTTTCTGCATAAACACACTCCACACAATCAGAATAAGTGTGCTTAAAGGTCTCAGCCCCCCTACAAGCTTTGTACTCCACCTTGAAACCATGCTTGCTAGCTTTGCTTCAAAAACAAGTAACCAAGCAAAACATGTGAGTTTTTAAAATCTGAGTTGTTACAAGTCTTAAAACCTCTTGCTTATAAGTAGACACACTATTGGCAAGTTGACACATGGATGCTATTGACCTGAAACTGCCTCAAACATTCAAAAACCAAAAACCTGTTCAAGAGCACCATTAACATACAATTTTGAACCAAAACTCATGATCTTCATTTCCACTCGTGCGTTTTGAAAACTAATCACTCAAACACCTTCTATACATCATACCAAAGCAATCCATACCCTCGTTTCCTCACTGTAACTCATCCATCACTATCCACCATTTTCAAAAACCAAGCTTGCAGGTTGACTTGAGTAGAGAGATTCAGGGACATTCAAGACAAAGTAAGAGTTGGGATACACTCAAGGAGGTCCAAGCAAGCTAAACAGATCCTCAGGCCACCTCAAAAGTTGCTCAAACTCCATTCACGATTCCAGCTGCAAGAGGTAAAAACTTAAACTTCTATCTCTTCATACAAGCATCATTTGATCCTGATTTGTGAAAACAAAATGTAGATATCCTTGCTCTAAAGCTAACCATGTTCATAGTTTCCATTTATATTAACTGTGTATAGAGAATTTTGGATTTGAAATTTCTGAGAAAATTAGGTTTCAATTTAGGGCCAGTAAAATTAGATTTTATCTTTGACTTTTAGTTTACATAAGTTATATGGTTGAACTCGTGGGAAGAAACACCACAACTTTCATGTTTGAACTTTCCATTTTTGTGGAGAAATGAGGAAGATACAGGTGGTCCGGCCATGGCTCAAGGTTGAAGATGAGGTTGCCTTCAGAAAGCAGTTTCTAATATATATTTATGGTTTTGTTTATATAAACGGATGTACAGTCACCCCAGTGGTAAGGCAGCGCACGTTATTGCTAGAGGTAATGGGTTCGAGCCTCAGCGCGTTGGCTTTTGCATTTTCTCAAATTTTTTCCATTTTTTTTGTCTCTTGCAGCGCTGGGCCTCCACTTCATTGGGCCTTTTGTTTTTTTCTAACATTGCCTCCCTGTTTCATATTTGCACCCCTTGGCCCATTTTATTTTTATTCTATTTATTTATTTCTTTTTCTTTTAAATATATTTTCTAAAATACCAAAAAAAAAAAACATAAAGAGTATAAAAAAATATAGATTTATATTTTGACATAATTTAACTATTTTTCCACATAAAAATTATTTTTATTTATCATACTTTATTTACTTTTATTAATTTCCTTGTAAAGATTTAATTAAAACTAAAATATTATTTATTTTATATTAATGAAAATATATTTTTGATACCAAAAGACTAAAGAATATTTTATAACACTACAATTTATTTTTCAAGACAAAAAATATAAAATATAAAAAATACTTTTTTATAAACTTCATTTCTTTTTTAAATAGAAGTAGGGTTTACTCAAGAATATTTTTCTTAATGAATTAAAACTTGACTAATTATTTTCTTTATCTAATTAGGTTAAAATCAAAACCCTTTTCCTTAAAAAACCAAACAATTTTTTTTTCTTTGCATTTACATTTCTTGCATATTTAATTCATCTTATATATTATTTATTTCAATTATTTGTACAATATTCAATTTGGTTGTAATAGATTAATTAGGTTTATATTATTGCAATCCCCATTCATAAATTGTATACCCCCTCCCACAAATGTTGTAATAGTGTAGTAACTTTAAATTTTGCAATTTATCGCTTTTACATAATATGCTAGTAATTAGGGGTTTGTATGGAAAGAATAAAATCAATCAAATAGAAAACCCTAATCCAAGACAAAAACAAGAATGAAAATGACACACTTGCACACAATCACCCCTAGGGTTATCCCATTTGGTTGCCTTGCAAAATGGCCATATTACGCATGTAAGGTATCTTAGCAAAAACAAGCAAATACAAGATCATAATCACTCGATGACGCTATTCAAAGTTGCCTTACAAAATGATCTTAGTCCCTCTAAAAGAATGCTAAGATACCTTGCAACATTGCTAACCATGGCTATACGATGACCCACGCCCGTCCCGTTAACATCCAAAGATAGGGTTGCTTACCAAATCAATGGTAAGACAACAATATCAAAGGAAAAGAAAATGAACAAGAAAGATATTTGAGTAGGTAGATTGCGCCTAATTACTTGCTCCATTTCAAAACAAACATCCTTGCTATTTTCAAAACAATCACATACACTTTCAAACATCTTACAAAATTGAAAACATTTTCAAAAGATCAACATCTTTGTATACATTCTTACGAACAAGAATCATTACAAAGATTGCCTAAACAATGGCCTCTTTACAAAATACTTTCAAAAAACCACACAAAGCACAATTTTAAACAAAAGCAAGTGATCTAGCAAGTAACTAAGAGCCCATGGAAAACCATGGATAAAAAGGGTGCTAATAACTTCCCTTTTTATAATCTACCCCCCCGAACCCCAAAAACAATCTCAAAGGTCTTCCTGTGCTTTTTCACCTTTCCTTTTGGATAAAATAAAAGTCGGTGGCGACTCTTGCTAACCACAACATTTGAGATCAAATGAAAAACCCTCAAGTCAGTTATCCCACCGCATCACACCCAGTGTTACATGACCAGAGCATGACCCAAAATAAATACGAAAATAAAATAAGTTACTCCATTAACTACTCTCTTGCTAGAAGCAACTCTAATCTTCAGTACCTGAGTGATATCTTATAAAACACCATTCCAACAGAAGCGTGAGAATTCAAATAATTATCAGAATCATATAACAATATATAATGTATAACATACACACATACGAATAATGTTATCACACTTCATATGCTTATAAAATAAAACATCTCCCAATTAATCATGTTATTCTCAACCACACATCCACAATTTCTCAATTTCACTAATATATCAATTCCATACAATTCACACAATTTCATATCACAAACATAAACACAATATGACTTAATGCAACTCAAGTGAAATACTCATGCATGTGGTACCAATCACTGTTATTTTTATTCGGTTCTTAATTTAAATCGGGTTTGTCCTCTAGACCAATAACACATAAAATCCAGTCCTCTAAGCTTTCAAACCCCTCTCTAGGTCTGGGACAAGTCAGTAACTCCTTCGGAACTAACAAGCATGCCTCTTGACAATAAATGATGCATGTGCAATTACAACAACCATATGTAATTAAGACCATTCTCTAATCTTAACATCCATGCATATCTTCAATAATTTATCACACTTGAATTACCATACAATTACACATACATACTCAATTTCATGAATTATCCATATACAATTCATATTCATAGTCTAGCCACACCAAACCAACATAATGACACATAACAACAATGTACAACAATGTCATTACGATTCAACATCCAATCACAACATACATACAACCCATATAAATAATGTTTCATGTTTGATCAACTATGCATTCAAAACCATCCAACATGTAGTTTTAAATTACCAAAAATTAAGTATAAATTAGAAAAGAAATATAATTATACATAATCCCAAAACAATTTAAGAAAATAAAAATATTTCGACTCCCAGGTGACCGCGCTAAGTGAGCTTTTAGGCGCTATGCGCCAAAATCACTGACTTGACCATGCTAAGCGTGCTAAATGGCGCTAAACACCCTCTGCGTTTTATAGAAAAATTCACGCGATGACAACATAGAACCCATGCAATTCTTGAGCCCAAAACACATTTTTACATGTATATTACTACGAGTTAAGGCTCTATAACCTATATCTAACATATATTTATCAACCAAAACATCATAACACAATCAATCATCATATTCAAGGATTCATCGTCAAAACCTAACGATTTCAAACATGGAAAACTTAGGAATTTCATCCTAAACATGTTTCTACCCATCATACATTATTATACGATCCCAATAACCATGTAAAAATCCACCCTTACCTTGTTCTTGATTGATTCTACTAACTTTTGTGTTCTTGACCTTTTCTCCTCTTTCTCGCTCTTTTCTTCTTTTCACGTGTAAAAACTCTAACCTTTTATTTCTATTCCTCTAACTAATTCTATTTCTTTTTATTAAACCAATAACAAAATAATGATAACCCAACAACTAATGGGCTCACTGTCATACTCCCCCACTACTCTTCACCTCTCCACACTTAAGCCCAATTACTATTACTTTACTAACCCGTCACATATAACATACATCAATTAATTTAAATAAAAAACTAATTACTCACAAAAATCAAGAAATTAATTAATTAATATAAAATATATAACTAATTACTAAAATTGGGGTGTTACAACTCTCACTCACTTAAGTTATTTTCCCCCTCGAAAATTAGCTCAAACGAACAGACCAAGATAAGACTCCCTCATCTGAATCGCGAGTTCCTAAGTCACGTTCCCACCCAATGGTCCTCCCCAAGCTACCTTCACTAAGGCAATCTATTTACCTCAAAGCTGCTTCAACTCCGATCCTCTATCCACATAGGTGATGTCTCCACAGTCAGATTATCTCTCACCTGTACATCATCTATTTGGACCACATGAGACGGATCCACAATGTATTTCGTCAGTTTAGATACATGGAACACATCATGGATATTAGCAAGTAACTGTGGCAAAGTAATCTGATAGGCCACGTCACATATCTTCTCTGAAATATGGTATGGACCAATAAAACACGATGTTAACTTACACGACTTCAATGCTCGACTAACACCCGTTACCAAAGTAACTCTCAAAAACACATGATCATCATTTTGGAATTCAAGTGATTTCCTCCTCTTGTCATGATAACTTTTATGACGACTCTAAGGAATCTTCATCTTCTCCTGAATCATCTTAATCTTATACTTAGTTTGCTGGACTATCTCAGGTTAAACCACAACACTCTCTCTTGACTCATACCAACACAATGGCGTCCTACACCTCCTACCATACAATGCTTTAAATAGTTCCATTTCGATACTCGAATGGAAACTATTATTGTAAGTGAACTTAATTAAAGGCAAGTAATCATCCCAAGAACCTACCTTTTATAACACACAAGCTCTCAAAAGATTCTCAAGTGACTGAATCATCCTATCAGTCTGACCATCTGTCTGCGGATGATAAGAAGAACTCAATCGCAACTTCGTATCCAAAGTATTTTGCAAACTCTCCCGAAATCTCGAAGTAAATCATGGATCCCTATCTGACACAATACTAGACGGAATACCGTGGAAACTGACAATCCTCTTAATGTACAACTTTGCTAACTTCTCTAATGGATAACCCATTCTCATTGGAATAAAGTGAGCAGATTTTATCAATCTATCCACAATAACCCAAATATCCTCAAAATTCTTCGGTGTTCTAGGTAAACCGGACATAAAATCCACCGAAATACTATCCCATTTCCATTCAAGAATAGATAACGCTTGTATCAAACTCGACAATTTTGATGTTCGATCTTTGAATTCTGACAAGTTAAACAAGAATTCACAAACTCTGGAGTTTCTTTCTTCATACCGGACCACCAAAATATTTTCCTTAAATCCTGATACATCTTCGTAGCACCTGGATGAATACTCAATCCACTACGATGTCCTTTCTCAAGGATACTCTTTCTAAGCTCAACTATATTCGGAACACAAACTCTATCACGACATCTCATTATATAATTTTCATCAATTCAAAAATCACCACCTCGTCCTTTATTGATCAAATTTAACTGATCCACCAAACTCAAATCAGATTTCTGACCTTCCCGAATCTCATTAAGAATGCCACTAGTAAGCTTCAACATACCAAGCTTAACTCCAGAAGAAGTCTCTTCACAATTCAAACTCATATCTCAAAATTGTTCAATCATTTCTAACTCTCGTACCATCAACATCGACATATGCAAAGATTTCCTACTCAATACGTCAGCTACTATGTTTGCTTTACCCGAATGGTAATTTAAACCAAAATATTAATCTTTTAGAAATTCTAACCATCTCCTCTGCCTCATATTTAACTCTTTCTTATTAAAGAGATACTTCAAACTCCTATGATCACTAAACACTTTGAATCTCGATCTAAACAAATAATGCCTCCAAAGCTTCAATGCAAACACAACAACATCCAACTCTAAGTCATACGTCGGATAATTCCTTTCATGTGCTTTAAGTTGTCTTGAAGCATAAGCTACAACTTGCTGATTTGGCATTAACACACCTTCCAATCCCATCAATGAAATATCACAATACATAACAAACGGTTTTTACAAATTAGGAAAAATTAAAATAGGAGTGTTCGTCAACTTTCTCTTAATTTCTTGAAAACCATCTTCATATTTTGCATCCCAAATAAAAGCTTGACCATTTCTAGTCAATTACGTCAACAACAAAGCTAACTTGGAAAATCCTTCAATGAATTTTCGGTAATAACTTGCTAAACCAAGAAAGCTTCTAATCTCAGTATTGTACCCCAAAATTTTCCCTCTCATTTATCAATTATTTTCTCACAAGATCTCCTTTGGTTAAAGACTGCACTAGGGTTGATCAGCTCAAGACACCTCCTTAAGCACTGATGACTGAAATTAGGGTTTGAGATTGCACAAGGATAATTGAACTTTTAATGCCTCATATGACTTTCATGGATCATTATGGACCCTCAAGATTTCTCATGTCAAGTTTCTATGGACCCTCAAGATTGCTCATGTCAAGTTTCAAGTCTTGGATCACATTTTTGCTCAGTCAATTGATCAGTTGATCTTAAAATCAACTGTATTGGGGAAAAGTCAATTGTGGTCAATTTATAGTCAAACTTCATAAATTTTTATCCATATCAACATTGTGAACTCCTATATGTCATTTGATCAAGTTTGAACTACAATTCCTCAAGAAATTTGATCAAATCATCAAAAGGGCAAAATGGTCAAAATTAGGATTTTGACTTAGAAGGGGCAATTTCTGATTTTGACCTAGAAAATGGTTAATTGGTTTGAGACATGATCTCAAGGTTTCAAATGCATCATTTTTACCTAATGTTATGATTCAAAACTTCCATCAAGATCAATTGATTGATAGTTGATTTCCAATCAACTAATCAAAAGTCAACTGTACACTTTTTGGTCAAAATCAAGTGTCAAAGATCACAATTCATCAAAACATGTCAAAATATGAAACTTGTTCATCAAGAAATAAAAAGGTCAAGATTTCATTTTGAAAAGTCAAAGTTTCCAAACTTAGAAATTTTTCTAAGTGTTGAAAACTTCATATTTTTTCACAACTTTGAGTCAATTTTTCACCATGATGCAAGATGATTCAAAGGAAACTTTTAACATGAAAGTTGTAGATATAAATGAGATATAAAACATTTATTTAGACAACTTATCCTATAAATTCATGGATTTCAAGTTATGATTTTGTGAATACAAGTTCATGAAACTTGGAAACTTAGTGAAATTTTGCCCTAGTTTAGGCAGGATTTTGACCTAACTTCATGGCATTTTTTCACATAGTTCCAAGGGGAATTTTCAAAAGTGATTCAAAGAGGGGTTGTAGATCACATTACAAGATTTCTAAAATGTCCAAGAACTTCTTTAGATCATGTTTGAGCAAGGAGAATTGAAGGCATGAAATTGGCATTTCATTCTTGAATTATAGGTCATTTTCATGATGAACAAGAATGCAAATCCATGCTAGGATGCACAATCTTTACTTTGTAGGCCTAAAACTTGTTTGGAACTCCACAATTAAATGCTTTCACATCTGTTAGAGGCTTCAACTTAAGCATTCAATGCATTGCCCATTGTGATCGGTGGATTTAGAACTGACTGTTTAACGCTGGTTCGCGAAATGTCGCGGAAGCAAGAGTCACCACCGTCTTTTATTTTCTCCAACATGGACAGGACAAAAGCACAGCAAAATTCCTTATGAGATAGTTTCTCGGTTCGGGAGGTAGATTTATAGAAAGGGAAGGTGTTAGCACCCTTTCTATCCATGGTTATCCATGGGCTCTTAGATACTTGCTCTTATATTTTCAAAATGTTTGCTTTTCAAAATGTGAGTGGGTTTGAAAAAGTTTCCTTGAAAGATTTCTGAATAACTTTTGTATCTGTCCTCAAGAGTGTTTGAAAAATTTGTTTTGAAAGCTTTTGAAAGTATCGGTGTGAAAAGGTTTTTGTTTTGTTTTTTTTAAGAGAGCAAGTATCTATGAGTCATCTACCTACCCTAAGGAATTAAGCTGTGTAGAAGTCCTTAAGATAGTGCCATCCCACCATTGAGAGATAGGTAGCACCACCGTTGGAGGTGTTCGGGTCAATTCGAGTTTAGGGACAATGTGGTCACCGAAGCAACAGTTAGGACACCTGAGAAGCTACCCTTATGTCCTTGATCCTTTTTTTTATCCGAGGCAACCATTTCGAGGCAACTATTCTGAGGCAACTGGATCATGGACATAAGGACTTACTAAAACGTCTTATACTTGACGACCACATTTCGAAGGCAACAAGTGAGGCGTACCCTAGAAGTGGTGTGTGTATTTGTGTGTTGTATTCAGTAATGTTTGTCTTGTTAATTAGTGAGCTACGAGTTGTTTTTATTTACAATACATTCTTTCATGCATTTAACATTTAAGGGGTGCGGAAAGTAAATTGCAGAAACATAAATCCTACGCTATTACAAGGCGCGGGTCTATACATCACCAAAAATTACAAAGACCCGTTTTTTTGGTAAATAAGTGCGGAAAGTAAATAAAAATAGTAAAGTCCTAATTAACTATTACATGTCTTGGAAGCAATTACATAATAATAAACTAAGCGCGAATAAAAATTAAATCGGAATGCTAAGGGTGTTGACTCTTTTAAGAAAAGAAATTGATTTTTTTTGGCTTTTTGAAATTAAAGTGAAATTAAAGCTAATTAATGACTAATTAATTAATTTAATAAAAAGAAAATATTTTTTTGTTTTTTTATGTTTTTATGAAATAAAATAGAAAAAGAAATAAAATTCTAGGTTAACCTAAATCTAAATCTATTTTAATTATTAAAAAAAAAGGTTAAAATGGCCTAATTAAAAAACAAAACTAATTCAATTATTGTTTATTTACAAAATAATAATAATAATAATAATAAAAATGTTAATTCTATTTTTTTGATTTTTTATGAAAATGTTAATTGATTAATTGTTTGTGTTAATAAAAATAAAATAAAGATTAGAAATTAAAATAATAGAAAATGACAAAACAAAATGAAAAAAAAGAAGTAAAACCAAGGGGGGTGTGGGCTGAAATGGAGGTGTTGAATTGAGAATTGTGGCCCATTGAAAGCAAACTCGTTTGACTTTTTTGATCACCTATGCCCACGCTGACTCCAGAATATGGTGTTCTACGCTTTTGGCCCTTGGATCTGCCTCCAATGACACTTGGCTGCGCTGGGATGTGAGACTTATGATGCACCTCATATTGGAATCTGCACAGGAAAACGTTGAAGAAAATAATATGGAGATTATAGGGTTCCTGGGAATCGAACCCAGGTCCCAACGCTTACCAAACATACTGCCAGCCAACTGAGCCAAGCGCACTAGTTGTAAGCATAATGGAAACAAAATAATATATGGAATAAGTGCCCTATAGGCTGAAACACGCGCGTAAATTTGAACTGTCCATTCCCCGCTTGCCACGCATGTCGTCTTCTACCTTTTCTGCAAATATGAAAACATATAGCGGGGGTTTTAAACCCCCACAAAATACAGGTATTTCAATAATAGCGATTAGCTCCTCGTGAAGCATAAATTAGGCACGATGGGTCCATTTGATTCGTCTTGTCCTTCTCAATTCAACCATGGGTGTCCTAAGGGCAAAATTTTATGTATGTGAGAAACCCCAATTTGAAAGCTTTGGAAAACCTAGATATCTCCCATGGTGATTTGCGTTTTACGACCTTATAGTCAAATTAAAACATACAGAAAGCTTGGTAATAACGTTAGCAATGTAAAAACATGATCAAAATGAATTAAAGAGGTGAAGAAATGGAGTTTCAATTTTCAAAGTTTGGACAAACCGTGGGGTGGGGTGATGAGCGATTCTTTGAGGTTCTGCGCTTGATTCTGATTGCTAAAGATTCCTGGCAATGCAAGGAATGTGTCTGGATTAAAATGGAGGCTTAAAATATGCTGCAAGGTGGTTTTCAGATTTGCTTTTTTCTCTTGAAAGTTTGAAATGTGTTTGGCCGTTTGGAGTGTTTCTAGGTCGTGAATGATACCAGGAATGCTTGCATATCTGTTATGTAATGTGTATCAAACAATATTATGGTCATTGAAGCCTTGCATTCATGTTTGAGATTTCCTCCATAACCAACATTGAACCATTTTCCATATTTGTGAAATTTTGAATTTTTATGCCCATAATAGGCCATGCACGAATTTGGAATGTGTTTTAAGGTGTATCAAAACTAATCAACACAAAATATATCCCTCCATTAATTTCTTGGATTTTTATTTGAATTTTAAAGATTTAAAATGAATTAAATCAAATAAAATTAAATAAAAAATGAAAAAATTAATTTTAAATCTTGAAATAAATTGTGGGACACGTGGGAGGCATGGCCGAGCTGAAACAAGTGGAAAAATGGGCCCCTTTTGTCAAAAATGAAGTTTCAAGGATAATTGACTTTGGCCATTTCACAAAAATTTCCCAACTTCTCCAATGCATATCTTGCTCAATTTTAAAGCTATGAACATGTTCTTGGACATTTTGGAAAGGTCTTGAAGTACTTTAACCAATGTCTTTGGTCCCATGTCATTTTTATTTACCAATCTCAAGTTATGGTCTTTGACTTAAAGTGCCTTTTTGTTGACTTTTGAAAATGACCTATAATGTTGAAATTGATAACTTTTTGTGAGAGCATTTCTTGGACTTGGAGTGTGAAGATGGGTTGTAGGAAATGTCTTCCTCTTCAAGATGAGCATTGGATGGGATTTTTCTGATGAACCATGAGGAAGTTATGCCTTGGTCAATTTGCAGTTGACTTTTCAGCTGTCCAAAAATAGAAACTTTTGCATCTTGATGGTTTTTGAGCCATGCTTTGAGAATCATGATCAAGACTTGATCAAATGATGATTGTGGCTTCAAAATAAGATGTTGACCAAATTTTTTGACTTTTGACTGCCAAATGACCATTTTGCCCCTGCAGTTGACTGTGGAGCAATTAGGGTTTTTGACTGTGCAACTTGACCTTGTGAGCCTTGAAACTTGACATGTAGGTGCTTGACAATGTTTATGAGCATATGGGACTTGATTGAGCCCTTGAAAACTTCAACTTCCTTGCAAGAACCAAAACCCTAGTTTGACTGGCTTAGGAGGATGGTTGACTGTGCAACCCTTGAGTAGACTTTGAACCATTTGCTTGTCATAACTTTGAAGATTATGGGAGGGCAAATTTTGGGGTACAACAGTTGCCCCTGTTCAATCTTCTTAGACCTGAGGATGTAGATTGGCTTGTGTGCCTTTCGTGATCCGAGGGTGGAAGATGATTGAACACTAGAGTGCCCAAAAATTTGCACTCACATAGTAGAGTATCAGCAGTGTGATAGCGGGAATGGGCTTACAGATGCCATTTGGAGGGATGGTGGATAGGAGGATGGGCTTAGAGATGCCATCTGGAAGTGTGACAAAACTTTGTCGGGAATAGGCTTATAGATGCCATTTGGAGACTGTCGGTATGTGGATGGGCTTATAGATGCCATCTAGGTGTCGATCGCGTAAGAGATTCCTTAGCGAGAACTTGCGTACTTGAGAAAGAAAAATAATTACCTGGCCTGTTACAGGGGTTGATCTTCAAACTCTTCATGTGGATATGCCCTGGCTGGATACAGGAATCGAATCTTCAAACTCTTCAGACATGCCCTGGCAGGATACAGGAATCGAGTCTGGAATTAGTCGTCAACAGATACACCCTGGCAAGATACAGGAATCAGATCTTCAAACTCTTCAGACGTGCCCTGGCAGGATACAGGAATCGAGCCTGGAATTAGTCGTCAACAGATACACCCTGGCAGGATACAGGAATCAGATCTTCAAACTCTTCAGACGTGCCCTGGCCAGATACAGGAATCGAGTCTGGAATTAGTCGTCAACAGATACACCCTGGCAAGATACAGGAATCGGATCTTCGAACTCTTCAGACGTGCCCTGGCAGGATACAGGAATCGAGTCTGGAATTAGTCGTCAACAGATACACCCTGGCAAGATACAGGAATCGGATCTTCGAACTCTTCAGACGTGCCCTGGCAGGATACAGGAATCGAGTCTGGAATTAGTCGTCAACAGATACACCCTGGCAAGATACAGGAATCGGATCTTCAAACTCTTCAGACGTGCCCTGGCAGGATATAGGAATCGAGTCTGGAATTAGTCGTCAACAGATACACCCTGGCAAGATACAGGAATCGGATCTTCGAACTCTTCAGACGTTCCCTGGCAGGATACAGGAATCGAATCTGGAATTAGTCATCAACAGATACACCCTGGCAAGATACAGGAATCGGATCTTCGAACTCTTCAGACTTGCCCTGGCAGGATACAGGAATCGAGTATGGAATTAGTCGTCAACAGATGCACCCTGGCAAGATATAGGAATCAGATCTTCAAACTCTTCAGACGTGCCCTGGCAGGATACAGGAATCGAGCCTGGAATTAGTCGTCAACAGATACACCCTGGCAGGATACAGGAATCGGATCTTCAAACTCTTCAGACGTGCCCTGGCCGGATACAGGAATCGAGTCTGGAATTAGTCGTCAACAGATACACCCTGGCAAGATACAGGAATCGGATCTTTGAACTCTTCAGACGTGCCCTGGCAGGATACAGGAATCGAGTCTAGAATTAGTCGTCAACAGATACACCCTGGCAAGATACAGGATACGTATCTTCGAACTCTTCAGACGTGCCCTGACCGGATACAGGAATCAGATCTTCGAACTCTTCAGACGTGCCCTGGCAGGATACAAGAATCGAGTCTGGAATTAGTCGTCAACAGATACACCCTGGCAAGATACAGGAATCGGATCTTCGAACTCTTCAGACGTGCCCTGGCAGGATACAGGAATCGAGTCTGGAATTAGTCGCTCACAGATGTGCCCTGGCTAGCTACAGGTATCGAATCTGGAATTGCGACAGTTGATAATAATCACCTTTGTATTGACCTTTGTCCTGAAAAGAAAAAACGTTAGTTGTATACGATGTCATGATGTATGAAAAGCATGATGTCATGTTCTCAGGGAGGAATGAGATTGTGTGTTATGATGCGTATGTGCATGCATTGTGTATGTAAGTAGGATGTATGAAAATGTGATATGTTTATGAATGTATGTTTTTGTCTAGGAAAGTAAATCCTTGACGGGTTCCGGGAAGTTAACTCCTGGGCTGATGTTGAAGAGTAGAGCCTTTTGTTTCCGCTGGCGATGATGGCTGCAAGAATAAACCGGTAGGAGAAGATGACTCCATTGGGGTAATAAACTTGGCGAATAGATTACTCTGCGGGGAGATACTCTGTGGGGAAAGAGAGGTACTTTGCTGAGGTTGATGATAACTCCGCTGGGGATACCATTGTTAAGTTCTGTTGGAAGATTGGATGAACTCCGCTGGGGATGGGAAGACTTCGCCGGGGACGATCTTTCCGTGGCTTTTAGCTGAGGATAACCCAGTTATAAGCTCAGGTGGAGCATAACCTTTGAATAAAGTCCGGGAAGACGCGTTCATGCTCTGCAGGGGTAAGCTTCTAGAATCTACTGGGGACAAGCTTCCTACTGGGGAGATGGTTCAACTCTCCTGGGGAGACTTTTGAGACTGGACTGAGGAATGGCTCCACTGGACGTCCGGTATACCGCCGGGGAACAATCTTAGATCAAGATTGCCGGGGATGCTTGTTTAGGAATGTCTGTGTACTTCGTTGGGGAATATTGAGATCTGCTGGGGATACCCAACTTCCATAAGGCTGACTGTAGGCTAATTCTGCTTGGGGAGAGTGTTGCTGACTTGCTGGAGATACTGTGCCTTGTAGGGCTAACTGGGAGACCAACTCTGCTCAGGGAGTAATGTTGAGTCCTGACTTACTCTGCGGGGAGTGAGGGTATCTTGGTCACGTTCTTCAGCTGAACCTACCTTGGTACCTTGGCGGACAGAGCAACTAGATTGCTTAAACAACTCATTATTGCCCCTGTTTCTGATGTCACCTGTAATTGATCCTTCGTTTCGTATTCAAATATTTATGAGTTAGCAATTAGTGTCAAACGCATATATCACAAATTGAACATTGGACGTTCTTCGCAAAACAAAACAGAAAAAGAAAAAACAATTGGCAATTGATCTGAAAAGTGAATTTGTATTGATTTTTGAATTTGCCTGTAAATAGGCGTTTATGTACAAGAGGCTGACGTCCTAGTAAGAGAACGCCGCCGAACAACAGAGTTTTATACAGTTTGTACAAAGAAAACAAAACAGCTATGTGAAAGGAATAATCCCACTGGGTTCCAACTCTGCTATCGCCTTTATATCTTCGAGCGTCTCATCACTTGGCTGCTCGGTTGAAGATGAAGCTGATTGATCGATGCTGTCTGAACCTGATTGTTGATACCGGATTTTGGATGCAAGGTGATCCAATGAGACATAGTATTACGCTTTAATCCCTAACTTTTGCCTGGACCGCCCTTTCGGGTTTTTAGTCCACCGGGATACCCATTTTTGCCCAAGCCGCCTTTTCAGGTTTTCGACTTGCCGGGTGTACAAATTTTTTCATTTCATCCCTTATTTTTGCCCGAACCCTTTTGGTTCGCCGGGAAGCCCTAATTTTTGCCTAGGTATGTTAGCCTAGCGGGTATTTTATCATGCGTAGTATCTTTTTACTATGTCTGCATTGGCGGGGTGAGGAAGGTCGTCACCATTCATGGTGGTTAGGATCATGGCCCCTCCTGAGAAGACATGTTTAACCACAAATGGCCCTTCGTACGTAGGGGTCCATTTGCCCCTGGGATCACTTTGAGGGAGAATGATGCGTTTGATTACTAGGTCCCCAACTTGATACTCTTGTGGTCTGACTTTCTTGTTAAATGCCCTGATCATCCGTTTTTGGTACGTTTGACCATGACAAATAGCAGTGAGTCTCTTTTCATCAATTAGGTTTAATTGATCAAGTCGAGTCTGGATCCAGTCATCTTCGCTCAAATCTGCATCCTTCATTATCCAGAGAGAGGGTATCTGGACTTCAATTGGCAAGACTGCCTCCATTCCATAGACCAAGGAAAAGGGTGTTGCCCCGGTTGACGTCCTTGCTGAGGTACGGTACCCATGAAGAGAAAACGGTAACATCTCGTGCCAATCTTTGTAGGTCACCGTCATCTTCTGCACAATCTTTTTAATATTCTTATTAGCTGCTTCTAGTGCCCCATTCATCTTCGGCCGATAAGGAGAAGAGTTGTGGTGCTGTATCTTGAATTACTCGCAGAGCTCAGTGATCATCTTGTTGTTAAGATTGGTACCATTGTCCGTAATGATCCTCTCAGGTACACCGTATCGAAATATCAGGTTATGCCGAATGAACCGTGCCACGACGTTCTTGGTTACGGTGGCGTAGGAAGCTGCTTCAACCCACTTTGTGAAGTAATCAATCGCTACAAGGATGAAGCGATGCCCGTTGGATGCCGTAGGTCTGATCTCACCGATCATATCAATCCCCCACATTGCAAAAGGCCAAGGTGCTGTCAAGATGTTCAGAGGAACTGGAGGATCATGCACCTTATCAGCATAAATCTGGCACTTATGACATGTCCGTGAATGTTGGTAGCAGTCGGCTTCCATTGTGGACCAGAAATATCCTGCCCGAAGGATTTTCTTTGCCATGGTGTGTCCACTGGAATGTGTTCCGCAGGTACCTTCATGCAGCTCTGCCATGATCTTTTCTGCTTCAGTCTTATCCACACAATGCAGTAAGGTTGAATCATGGTTTCGCTTATATAGAATGCCATTGCTAAGGAAAAACTTTACTGCGAACCTTCTCAGAAACTTTTTGTCGTTGACAGATGCACCTTCAGGGTATTCTTGAGCTTCCAGATACCTCTTCACCTCATGATACCAGGGTTTTTCAGTTACTATCTCAGCCTCAAGATCACAACAATATGCTGGTTCGTCCAGTTTCCAGATAATGATCCGGGGAGCATCATTGTCCCACTTGACTTTGAACATGGAAGACATCGTAGCCAGCGCGTCCGCCAGCTAATTCTCCTCTCTTGGGAAGTGTTCAAAAGTTATCTCTGTGAAATGGGGGATCAACGTCAACACACACTCTTTATAAGGAATAAGGTTTGGGTGTTTCGTATCTCACTCGCCTTTGATATGGTTGATCACGAGAGCGGAATCTCCGAAGACACTCAGAAACTTGATCCTTAAGTCAATCGCAGCTTGAAGACCCTTGATGCATGCCTCATACTCCACCATGTTGTTGGTGCAGTTGAAACATAGCCGGGCAGTAAGTGGAGTATGAGTGCCTTGAGGGGATATAATCACAGCGCCGATACCGTTACCCAAAGCGTTGGAGGCTCCGTCAAAGTGCATAGACCATCGGGATCCTTCTTCAGGTCCTTCATCCGGTCCAGGTACTTCACAATCAGTCACTACCATGATGTTCTCGTCTGGAAACTCAAAGTTCATTGACTGGTAGTCATCCACTGCCTGGTGTGCCAAATGGTCCGCCAATACACTTCCCTTGATAGCTTTCTGAGTCGTGTACTGGATGTCGTATTCTGTCAAGATCATCTGCCATCTTGCTATTCTTCCAGACAGAGCAGGCTTTTCGAATATGTACTTTATTGGATCCATTTTTGAAATTAACAGAGTAGTGTGAGTCAGCATATACTGTCTCAGCCGGCGAGCAGCCCATACCAAAACGCAGCAAGTTTTCTCGAGCAGTGAGTATCGGGTCTCACAGTCGGTAAACTTTTTGCTAAGGTAATAAATGGCATGCTCTTTTCGGCCAGACTCGTCATGCTGCCCCAGCACACACCCCATTGAGTTGTCAAGTACTGTCAGGTATAGTATTAGAGGTCTCCCTTCAACCGGTGGCATGAGAATGGGTGGTTCTTGGAGATACTCTTTGATTCTGTCAAAAGCGGCCTGACATTCATCATTCCAACATACTACTTGATCTTTCTTCAGTAGCTTGAAGATTGGTTCACAGGTAGCAGTTAGATGCGAGATGAATCGGGCAATGTAATTCAGACGTCCTAGAAAGCCTCTGACTTCTTTCTCTGTCTTGGGAACTGGCATCTCTTGTATGGCTTTAACCTTGGCAGGGACCACTTGAATACCTTTGTCGCTCACGACAAAGCCTAGCAACTTTCCAGATCTCACCCCAAAGGTGCACTTGTTTGGGTTCAACCTTAGCTTGTACAACTTCAGACGGTCAAACAGCTTATGCAGATGGTCAAGGTGTTCCTCCTCAGTTTGAGACCTTGCAATCATATCGTCGACGTACACTTCAATCTCATGATGGATCATGTCATGAAATAAAGCAACCATGGCACGTTGATAGGTTGCCCCAGCATTTTTCAATCCGAATGGCATGACCTTGTAGCAGAAGGTCCCCCACTGAGTAACAAAGGTAGTCTTTTCCATATCTTCAGGAGCCATCTTGATCTGATTATAACCTGAAAAGCCGTCCATGAAGGAGAACACCTTATGCTGGGCAGTATTGTCAACCAAAGCATCAATGTGAGGTAGGGGGAAGTCATCCTTGGGGCTCGCCCTATTCAAATCCCTGTAGTCAACACACATTCTGACCTTACCATCTTTCTTTGGCACTGGAACCACGTTGGCAACCCACTGAGGGTAAGAAGTCACTGCTAGAAACCCGACATCAAATTGCTTTATAACCTCAACTTTGATCTTTTCAGACATCTCTGGACGCATACGGCGGACCTTCTGTTTAACCGGAGGGCAGTCTTCCTTGGTAGGTAGGTGATGAACCACAATGTCGGTGTCCAACCCAGGCATGTCTTCGTAGGACCAGGCAAAGATTTCCATGTAGTCATGCAGCATCTGGATCAACCGTTGTTTCATGCTGAGCTCTAGATTAGCACCAATCTTGAATTCCTTTCTGTCTGTCTCAGTACCCAGATTTACCGTTTCCACTGGCTCTTCATGCGGCTGAATGGCCCTCTCTTCCTGGAGTAGCAGTCTTGCAAGTTCACCAGGCACTTCGCAATCATCTTCACCTTCGTCTTCGGCTAAGTTGATCGGATTTTCGAAGTCATAACTGGCAGTAGCAGAGTCGTTACCAGTGAGATCCAGAGTGGATTGAAACCTGTATAAGTGAGTGTGTGTAAATATAGCTGTTTTGCAATATGTATAAAGAAAGAAAGGGAGCGCAAGATTTGAAATGTGAAAAACGTCCAATGCTTTTATTCATGATATATGAAAGTGACAAACAAAAGCCCTCACAAATGAAGCCACGGTGCCCCGGGTAAGACACCGGGCCATAGAGTTTCAAATTATTGTTTATTACAAATCCAAAACAAAGAAGTTCATTACTGGGTGACAAAAGTAATGAGTGTAAAGTCTTTTGCAGTCCAGTTGCTAGGTCCACCGTTAGTCGTTGGGTAGATCCAGCTGTCGAATTCAGATTCGTCCGCTTCGTCTTCATCCCCAATAGCATTCACTCCTGGATTGGTGATGAGCACAGGAGGTCTTCCAATCCTTGCCTTGCGCACATCCCTCTGAGCCTCTACAGTGAAACCCAGCCCAAACTTGTCAGTCTTAGGAGTAAAATCAGGGAGCCTGCCCCAGTTTGCACATTCACCTTTCTCGATCACAGCCCGGGCGTCCTTTAAGGAGGCCATCTTCAAAGGAGAACCCTCTTCAGTCACTGTTTCTGCTGCTGCCAATGTTTGAGGTACCTCTTCAAAATGTTGAAAGGGGGTCTCAATGAACTCCCCGTCCATTTCTACGTACCTGAAGGAGTTGAGGTGGCTGACCATGTATTCCTCTTCCCCTTGCACTATTACGATCTTCCCCCTGACCGGGTATTTGATCTTCTGATGTAAAGTTGAAGTCACAGCTCCAGCCTTGTGGATCCACGGGCGACCCAGCAAACAAGAATAGGATGGACGGATGTCCATCACATAGAATTTTGAATCAAATACCTGCGAACCAACCCTGATCGGGATGTCAACCTCACCATGTACCATCCTTTTGGACCCGTCAAAGGCCCGAACAACAATGTTACTTGGTTTGAGCTCTAAACCTTCACAGTCCAGCCTGTCTAGAGCCTTCTTGGGTAGCACGTTCAGTGAAGAACCCGTGTCAACCAGCACATGAGCAAGAGTAGTGCCCCTGCATTCAATGGAGACATGCAGGGCATCATTATGGTTCTTCCCCTTGGCCGTCAGATCAGCATCAGAGAAACCCAAACCATTATCAGCGGTTAAGTTGGCCACACAGTCAGTGAATTGATCAGCAGACGTTTCTTGGGGTACGTGGGCCGTCTTTAGGAAAGCAATCAGGGCCTTGGCACGGGCCTCTGAACACAGCAGCAGTGATAGCATGGAGATTTTGGAGGGGGTGTGCCCTAACTGTTCAACGACGTTGAAATCACTTTTCTTTATAATTTTGAGGATCTCTTCCATCTCCTGCTTGGAAGCCTCAACAGTGGTCTTTGGTGCCTCCGTCCGGGCAGGCACATCAGTAGCAATTCCCTTACCCCGAGCGTCAGATGACTCGGCAGCAGGGGTAGAAACTTGATCAGGGGGGGACACGGGCGCACTGGCAGGTGTGATGACAAGAGGCCTTTGAATTGTTGGAGGAGCAATGTCTGGTGAGAACAGTCTTCCACTACGAGTGACTTTAGCAGGCCCGATGATATTGGTGACACCGGTACCAGTGTTGAACTCTTGCTTCACTCCCAGAACATAAACATCTGCCCCATAGTGCCATGGGACAGCTTTATCAGATTTGTAGGGGATGGGCCCCGGAACAGTAATGGTTATAGGAGCAATCTTGTGAACAGGCATGATTTGGACAGGCTTCTTTGAAAGAGCCTTGGAAGGGTTGTTGAAAATGGTAACAATCGAAACTTCTTCAACAGGGGCAGCAGGAACAGCAGTCTTCTTGAACAAGATCTCTTTACTATCCATCAGGTTTTGAACGCCTGATTTTAGCAAAGAACAACCAGCAGGGGAATCAACACATAAAGGGCAACCTTTGCTACATCCTGGAAATAAACCGGCTAGCAACAGGTTCCTCTTGACGGTCAGCAGCGGGGTAGCAACATCATCCACAAAAGCTACATACAAATCCTCCTCAACAGCGTTCACTCCATGCTGGGGCATGGGAGCGGTCACAACATTTGGCCTTTCGGGCGCCTCGAATTTTATTTCCTTGGCATCAATAAGGTCCTGAACCTTATTCCTTAGGGCCCAACAGTCATCAGTAGAATGTCCCGGGCTATCAGAGTGATAAGCGCAATGGGCGTTGGGGTTGTATTTCGGAGATGCCATGTTTACCATCTTCGGAGCCTCCTTGACAGTTACCATGCTAGTTGACAGCAGTTGCGGCAGGATCTGAGAGAGAGTCATGCTGAGCCTAGTATACTGCCTTTTGGGCCTCTCAACTCTGGGTTGGTTGTACTGTTGAGGAGCAGCAGCAGGCTTAGAAATAACCACCGCGTTGACAGCTTGGCGGCGTTCTGGTTTGTTCTGTCTCCTGGGACCATACACAGCACTGGCCTCATTCTTGAAGGGCTTCTTTTCAGCATTTGAGGAGGCACCCTTCTGTATCTTCCCTGATTTTATACCAGCTTCGATCCTCTCACCAGTCAGGATCAGATCAGTAAACCCAACAGAGGAATTACGAATGAGATGGTTGAAGAATGGACCAGATAGGGTCCCCAAGAACATGTCCACTAGTTCACGATCCGTCAATGGTGGCTGCACCCTACCAGCCAAGTCTCTCCATTTATGTGCGTACTCCTTAAAACCTTCACCTGTTCCCAATGACATACCCTGGAGTTGGGTACGCGTGGGAGCGAGGTCGGAATTATATTGATACTGCTTGTAAAAAGCAGTGGCCAAATCCTCCCAGTTACAAATGTTGGTTCCATCCAGCTGATAGAACCATTCGAGATGAGTCCCTGAAAGACTCTCCTGGAAGAAGTGGATCCATAAGTTCTTGTCTGCTGTGTAAGGCTGGATCTTCCTTACATAGGAGCGGAGGTGCATCTTAGGGCAGGAAGCCCCGTCATACTTCACAAAGGCAGGCGCCTTGACCTTGTGTGGGATCACCACCCCAGAAGATAATCCCAAGTCTCCGAAATCCAACCCAGGCACACGTTGAATCTCCATAGCATTTAATCTGTCCTCCAGCTGTTTGTACCGGTCCTCAGCAGGAGGGTACTGTTCGTCATTGAAGTCTGTCTCAGTGTCAGAGACCACAGGACTAGGGACCTCTCTCCCTTGGTGATTGCCTTCCCCCACAGATGGAGTAGTCCTCTCAGCTTCATTCTGCAAAGTATTCCCGAGTCTGCGCCCAATGTTGAATATCACAGTCCTCTTCTTCTTCTTATTCTTCTTCAGAAGCAAAGCCTTCAGCTCTTGTTGTCCCTGGGCCAAGTTCATGACCATCTCCTGAAATTGGGCATTCTGGGCCTGGAGGGCCTTGATAGCTTGCTCGGTAGTGAGTTTAGGATTCATGATGCTGAGTGCTGAAATAAATAGCGAAGAAGATTAAGCAACCTGTAGAAAAAGGGTACCTGTTATGCACATGATGCATGATATGCTATTTATGCAATGCATTCAAGGGTTCGAAAGTTCAAATTCGTTGTAGCCAAAAAAGAACACACTTTTTATTAGGAAATAAATTGTTCAGTACATCAAGGCCTCATGGGCAAAACATTACAAAATAATTAATCCCAAAAGACACTGTGCATCTTCTTTGGAGCAATGTAAGTGTTGAGAGTCTTTTCCTCATGCAGTAGACGCGTGAGCTCCAAGACCTTCTTCTCACTGGCATGTAGACTGGTTTCAAGAGAATTTCGTTCTTCCTTGAGTTGGATCCAGCTTTTCTGCATTTCTTCCCAGGATGTAGGCATGTCAGGATGCTGAATAGTGTAGGGCACCTCTCCTTCCAAGACTGGCTCTTTGATTACAGGGAGAACATGAGGATATGGCATCATCAACTTCTGGGAGCGGGCTCGTACCCACTTGAGATAAGGCTCCAGGGGGATGGAGTTCTTGTGCCCCAGTGTCTTGCTGTCTACCTTGTTGGGCATCCTCCAAGCTCTGATAAATCTCTGGCGAAGTCCTTGTGCATCGTTGTCGAAGTCAAAAACTATGTCAGGAATCAGCATATCATGAGGGCCATCCCTCCGAGCATATCCAAACTGTCTCAAAGCCAAGCATGGGTTGTAAGTAATACCTCCTCTGGTTCCAAGTAAAGGAACATTAGGATACTCCCCGCAACGATCAATGATAGTGACATCTTCCCTGGACCGAGAACACCAATGTATATCAGCATGCGTAAGAGTCATTAATCGTTGTGACCATCTCAAATCCCGCTCGTTCTTCAAAACTGATTGTGGAAGGTGCGAAATAAACCACCTTCCCAGGAGAGGAGTGCAGCACATAAGAACACCCCTTTTTCTCATGGTTCGAGTGTAACATGAGTGAAGGATGTCCCCAAGCAACGTAGGTATAAGATTCCTGGACATGAAGATCTTGACAGCATTGATATCTATAAGCTGATCTGGCTTAGGGAACAACACCAACCCATAGACAAGGAGGGCTACAACTTCTTCAAAGGCTTGTAGGTTAAGGGAATTCCATCACTCTTGGGCCTTCTCAAACAGAAACTTTTCCAAGAACCCTTTGATACCACTTCTGGTTTCCCAATGTCCTTTGATGTCAGATGGTTGTAGGCATAATGCTTTAGCAACCTCTTCAAGTTTTGGTTCCTTTTCTGTACCGTTGTAGGGTAGTTGACTGAGAATGGGAATCTTCAGAAGCTGGGAAAACTCTTCCAAAGTAGGCACCAGTTGATAATCTGGGAAAGTAAAACAGTGGTGCAGAGGGTCAAAGAACTGGAAGAGGACCTTTATCATATCTTCCTCAATGTTGGTGTTGACCAAGCTAATGAGTCTACCATGCTTTTCACTGAATGAAGAGTTCTCGGGGATCCTGGATATAAGTTCCTTAAGCTGAGGAGGGACCCTTACAAGGTTGACCTGAATTGTCTTTCTGCGGATAGTTTCCATGTCCTACAAAACAAGAACAAAGATGAAGATTCGAACCCCTGAAGTGGTTAGTGGATGTATATGATGCTGTATGATGTTATGATGTTATGATAAAAACACACCACAAGTATCCACAAAAGCAAATAGGGCAAGGCACACAAGTCACACCACAACCCTTAGAGTTTAGGCCAGCATGAAGTTTGGGGTACTACCCTCTTGAAGTTGGTGGGCTCAAACCTGTCCTATCAAAGTAACCAGGTTCTAAGGATCTCAATATCATTGGATTGTTTTCTGTGTTCATCGTTTCGATTTAGCCACTGAACTGGCAATCAAAATATCCCAAGAAAACAACCCTCAACTGAGTGTAGTATCGAGTATCAACCAACTTCAGACTGCACCAAAGTAGTTATCTCACTACCCCTAAAGAGGCCAGGATGGTTCAATTAAGGTTCCTAAGGTCAGTTGATGCTTCACGACACCACGCGGCGGCCCCGTACTCTCCTTGACTGGACACAAGGGTTACCGTACTCACTAAAGTGCCACATCAACGTAGCAGACTGCTTCAACCGTGTCGGTATACCCCGCACAGTTCCCTCACAGCCTTGTTGCTACTTTCTAAGAAGGTATCCCCCAGATCCGGGTTAGGATCTATAGAACTCCCAAGACAGGCCCAATAATATTAAAGCACACAAATCAAGCAATTGAAAACATAAGTCTGAGCTATCCTAAGGTACACCTCACTTTAAAGTTATCCCCAACAGAGTCGCCAATTCTGTGATCGGTGGATTTAGAACTGACTGTTTAACGCTGGTTCGCGAAATGTCGCGGAAGCAAGAGTCGCCACCGTCTTTTATTTTGTCCAACATGGACAGGACAAAAGCACAGCAAAATTCCTTATGAGATAGTTTCTCGGTTCGGGAGGTAGATTTATAGAAAGGGAAGGTGTTAGCACCCTTTCTATCCATGGTTATCCATGGGCTCTTAGATACTTGCTCTTATATTTTCAAAATGTTTGCTTTTCAAAATGTGAGTGGGTTTGAAAAAGTTTCCTTGAAAGATTTCTGAATAACTCTTGTATCTGTCCTAAAGAGTGTTTGAAAAATTTGTTTTGAAAGCTTTTGAAAGTGTCGGTGTGAAAAGGTTTTTGTTTTGTTTTTTTTAAGAGAGCAAGTATCTATGAGTCATCTACCTACCCTAAGGAATTAAGTTGTGTAGAAGTCCTTAAGATAGTGCCATCCCACCATTGAGAGATAGGTAGCACCACTGTTGGAGGTGTCGGGTCAATTCGAGTTTAGGGACAGTGTGGTCACCGAAGCAACAGTTAGGACACCTTAGAAGCTACCCTTATGTCCTTGATCCTTTTTTTTTATCCGAGGCAACCATTTCGAGGCAACTATTCCGAGGCAACTGGATCATGGACATAAGGACTTACTAAAACGTCCTATACTTGACGACCACGTTTCGAAGGCAACAAGTGAGGCGTACCCTAGAAGTGGTGTGTGTATTTGTGTGTTGTATTCAGTAATGTTTGTCTTGTTAATTAGTGAGCTACGAGTTGTTTTTATTTACAATACATTCTTTCATGCATTTAACAGTTAAGGGGTGCGGAAAGTAAATTGCAGAAACATAAATCCTACGCTATTACAAGGCGCGGGTCTATACATCGCCAAAAATTACAAAGACCCGTTTTTTTGGTAAATAAGTGCGGAAAGTAAATAAAAACAGTAAAGTCCTAATTAACTATTACATGTCTTGGAAGCAATTACATAATAATAAACTAAGCGCGAATAAAAATTAAATCGGAATGCTAAGGGTGTTGACCCTTTTAAGAAAAGAAATTGATTTTTTTTGGCTTTTTGAAATTAAAGTGAAATTAAAGCTAATTAATGACTAATTAATTAATTTAATTAAAAGAAAATATTTTTTTGTTTTTTTATGTTTTTATGAAATAAAATAGAAAAAGAAATAAAATTCTAGGTTAACCTAAATCTAAATCTATTTTAATTATTAAAAAAAGGTTAAAATGGCCTAATTAAAAAACAAAACTAATTCAATTATTGTTTATTTACAAAATAAAAATAATAATAATAAAAATGTTAATTCTATTTTTTTGATTTTTTATGAAAATGTTAATTGATTAATTGTTTGTGTTAATAAAAATAAAATAAAGATTAGAAATTAAAATAATAGAAAATGACAAAACAAAATGAAAAAAAAAGTAAAACCAAGGGGAGTGTGGGCTGAAATGGAGGTGTTGAATTGAGAATTGTGGCCCATTGAAAGCAAACTCGTTTGACTTTTTTGATCACTTATGCCCATGCTGACTCCAGAATATGGTGTTCTACGCTTTTGGCCCTTGGATCTGCCTCCAATGACACTTGGCTGCGCTGGGATGTGAGACTTATGATGCACCTCATATTGGAATCTGCACAGGAAAACGTTGAAGAAAATAATATGGAGATTATAGGGGACCTGGGAATCGAACCCAGGTCCCAACGCTTACCAAACATACTGCCAGCCAACTGAGCCAAGCGCACTAGTTGTAAGCTTAATGGAAACAAAATAATATATGGAATAAGTGCCCTATAGGCTGAAACACGCGCGTAAATTTGAACTGTCCATTCCCCGCTTGCCACGCATGTCGTATTCTACCTTTTCTGCAAATATGAAAACATATAGCGGGGGTTTTAAACCCCCACAAAATACAGGTATTTCAATAATAGCGATTAGCTCCTCGTGAAGCATAAATTAGGCGCGATGGGTCCATTTGATTCGTCTTGTCCTTCTCAATTCAACCATGGGTATCCTGAGGGCCAATTTCTCTGTATGTGAGAAACCCCAATTTGAAAGCTTTGGAAAACCTAGATATCTCCCATGGTGATTTGCGTTTTACGACCTTATAGTCAAATTAAAACATACAGAAAGCTTGGTAATAACGTTAGCAATGTAAAAACATGATCAAAATGAATTAAAGAGGTGAAGAAATGGAGTTTCGATTTTCAAAGTTTGGAAAACCGTGGGGTGGGGTGATGAGCGATTCTTTGAGGTTGTGCGCTTGATTCTGATTGCTAAAGATTCCTGGCAATGCAAGGAATGTGTCGGGATTAAAATGGAGGCTTAAAATGTGTTGCAAGGTGGTTTTCAGATTTGCTTTTTTCTCTTGAAAGTTTGAAATGTGTTTGGCCATTTGGAGTGTTTCTAGGTCGTGAATGATACTAGGAATGCTTGCATATCTGTTATGTAATGTGTATCAAACAATATTATGGTCATTGAAGCCTTGCATTCATGTTTGACATTTCCTCCATAACCAATATTGAACCATTTTCCATATTTGTGAAATTTTGAATTTTTATGCCCATAATAGGCCATGCACGAATTTGGAATGTGTTTTAAGGTGTATCAAAACTAATCAACACAAAATATATCCCTCCATTAATTTCTTGGATTTTTATTTGAATTTTAAAGATTTAAAATGAATTAAATCAAATAAAATTAAATAAAAAATGAAAAAATTAATTTTAAATCTTGAAATAAATTGTGGGACACGTGGGAGGCATGGCCAAGCTGAAACAAGTGGAAAAAGTGGGCCCCTTTTGTCAAAAATGAAGTTTCAAGGATAATTGACTTTGGCCATTTCACAAAAATTTCCCAACTTCTCCAATGCATATCTTGCTCAATGTTAAAGCTATGAACATGTTCTTGGACATTTTGGAAAAGTCTTGAAGTCCTTTAACCAATGTCTTTGGTCCCATGTCATTTTGATTTACCAATATCAAGTTATGGTCTTTGACTTAAAGTGCCTTTTTGTTGACTTTTGAAAATGACCTATAATGTTGAAATTGACAACTTTTTGTGAGAGCATTTCTTGGACTTGGAGTGTGAAGATGGGTTGTAGGAAATGTCTTCCTCTTCAAGATAAGCATTAGATGGGATTTTTCTGATGAACCATGAGGAAGTTATGCCTTGGTCAATTTGCAGTTGACTTTTCAGCTGTCCAAAAATAGAAACTTTTGTATCTTGATGATTTTTGAGCCATGCTTTGAGAATCATGATCAAGACTTGATAAAATGATGATTGTGGCTTCAAAATAAGATGTTGACCAAATTTTTTGACTTTTGACTGCCAAATGACCATTTTGCCCCTGTAGTTGACTGTGGAGCAATTAGGGTTTTTGACTGTGCAACTTGACCTTGTGAGCCTTGAAACTTGACATGTAGGTGCTTGACAATGTTTATGAGCATATGGGACTTGATTGAGCCCTTGAAAACTTCAATTTCCTTGCAAGAACCAAAACCCTAGTTTGACTGGCTTAGGAGGATGGTTGACTGTGCAGCCCTTGAGTAGACTTTGAACCATTTGCTTGTCATAACTTTGAAGATTATGGGAGGGAAAATTTTGGGGTACAACACCCATGCTTAATGCCATTTTGGAAAGAAAGTGCACATTGCCATTTTGGAAAAGTAGCTTTTATGCATAAAATCAGTTCTTGAGCTTTGTGGTTGTTCCTTCTGCACACACTAAGTCTATAAGATCAGAAGAAGTATGTTTAAAGTTATAAACCACCCTACCTTGCTTTGAAACCATTTTTGTCCATGTTGCTTCAAAAACAAGTCAAAATCCACAAGCATGTGATTTTGTAATTCTAACTTCTACAAGTATCCAAAACTTTTCCTACATGCCAGGACACTCTTATGCAACTTAACACATGATTTTACAAGCTATCAAACTCCCCAAAAACTAGAAATTTACATACAAGCACAAAAACTTGTCACTTTTGATTTTTGAATCCAATCTCCAAATCCCCTCGTGCGTTTCTTGGCCAAACCATCCACAAAGCTTCTAATACACATATAGAAGCTATCCCAACCCCTGTTTTCAAACTGTAATACCATTTGCACCATCCTCCATTTTCAAAAAACAGGGCATTGCACATTAACTTCTTCAGCTTGATTCAAGAGCTCTCAGCACAAAGTAAGCTTTGCAATAGCTTCCTGGAGGTTCAAGGAAGCTAACCCAATCATCAAAACACTTTGAAAGCATCTATAACTCAAAACACGATCTCCAGCTGCAAGGTGAGTTTTCTGACTTTTCATCTCATTATTTAGGCATTGTTAGGCTTGCATTTTCAAAGACAAAATGTAGATATCATTGTCCTAAAACTGTACATATCTATAGATTTCATTTATATAGCCTGAGTAGAGAGAATTTTGGACCTGAAATTTCTAGAAAATTTAGGTTAAATTTGGTACTGTTCAAAATTCATGCTTGTCTTAGATTCATAGTTTTAATGCTTTACATTTCTGGAATCTTGATGGAATTTTCCACAAGTTTCATGTTCACATTTTTCAATTTGGTTGAGAGATGAATGAGATGCAGGAGTTCAGGAAGGCATGAGGTTGAAGATGAAGTTGTCTTCAGGAAGTGTCTTAAAATATAATACAATGGTTTGGTATTAAACACCGGATGTATAGCCACCCCAGTGGTAAGGCAGCGCGCGTATTATGCAGAGGACATGGGTTCAAGCCCCAGTGCTACCATTTTGCAATTTTCACATATTTTTTCCCATTTTTGTTTGTTTCAGCCAGCGCCTGGACCTCCTTTGATGGGCTTTTTGTTTTTGCTGACCTTCCACCCTCTGCTCACTTTTGTCACATGGCCCATTCTTTTTATTTTTATACCATTATTTCCTTTTAATTATTTTACTTAATAACAAAAATTATAGAAAATCATTAAAAAATAGATTTATGTTTTTATTTAATTAAATTAATTTTAATCACCTTTTATGTTATCTTTGATAATTAATTTGAAAATTAATTAGAATTTAGGATTTTGATTATTATTTTCACACATTAAAAATATTTTTTTAAAAATAAATTAGTTTCTTTTTCCTCAAATAAATTAATATTAGAACCAAGTTTGCTTTTTTTATTATTAAAAATTAACTTAGAACCTAGGTTTTCGTTTAATTAATTAATTTTTATACTAGTTTAACTTAATTAAAACTTTTCACAAGCAAAACCCTAAAAAACTTGTTTTCTTTAATTAAATCAATTTCTTTGTTTATTAAGTTAATTTTATTTTTCTTATTCTAGCTAATTATTTTTCTTTTAAGTTAATTAGGTCAAAATTATCTTTCTTAACAAATAAAATCCAAAACAAAATTAATTCCCTTCTCCATTTATATTCTTGTATATTTTTATACAATATTCAATATGGTTGTAATAATTATTTAGATTTAATTTTCTTGCAATTTCCCCATTTGTAAATTTGTACACCCCTCCCCTATTGATGTAATAGCTTAGTCTTTTTATTTTTCGCAATTTGATGCTTTATATAAATGCTAGTAAATTAGGATTTGTATGGAAAGACTAAAACCAATGATTAGCAAACCCTAATCAAGACAAAACAATGCATGTAAATCAATACACTTGCACACTTACACCCTTAGGGTAAATCCACCTGTTTCCTTGAGAAATAAATGGTCATAATACGCATGCAAGATGTCTTAACAAAAACAAGCAAAAATACAAGATCATAGTCCTTCGATTACGCTACAAATGTTACCTTACAAATGATCTTAGTCCCTCCAAAGAAAATGCTAAGATATCTTACAATATTGCTATTCGTGACTATACGATGACCCTTTCCCGTCCCTTTTACATCCAAATATAAGGTTACTTACCAATCCATGGTAAAATAACAATGTCAAATGAAATAGAAAATAAACAAGAAAGAGTTTTGAATAGGTAGAATGTTCCTAGTTGCTTGCTCATTTTCAAACCAAAACATACTTGCTAATTTCAAAAACAAACACCAACACTTTCAAAAACATCATTCAAACTTGAAGAAATTTTCAAAAGACAAACACTTTGTACACGTTCTTATAGAAACAAGATCCATTACAAAGAAGACACCTTTTCAAAATCACTTTCAAAAACACATTCCAAAAACACCTCATTGAACTATTTTCAAAACAACACTTTGTACGCGTTCTTATAGAAACGAGAACCATTACAAAGACATTTTCAAAATACTTTCAAAACCCACACCATAAGAACATTTTAAAACAAAAGCAAGTGATCTAGCAAGCAACTAAGAGCCCGTAGATAACTATGGATGAAAAGGGTGCTAATACCTTCCCTTTTTATAATCTACCCCCCGAACTCAAGAAAACATCTCAAAGGTCTTTCC
This sequence comes from Vicia faba, assembly GCA_948472305.1. Lineage (NCBI taxonomy): Eukaryota > Viridiplantae > Streptophyta > Magnoliopsida > Fabales > Fabaceae > Vicia > Vicia faba. Next base: position 191,712,592 of record OX451739.1, on the reverse strand, counting down.
TGTTCTTTTCAACCTTTCCTTTTAGATAAAAGAAAAGTCAGTGGCGACTCTTGCTAACCACAACATTTGAGATTAAACGCAAAACAACCAAGTCAGTTCTCCCACCATGTTACAGAACTGGCGACTCTGCTGAGGAAAATTTTAAAAGTGGGGTTACCTTAGGGCTAGATCATATTTACTTGCTTTCTTTGTTTGACTTGCATGCTTTACATTTTGGTTCCTTGTTTGGGCTTGCTTTAATCCTCCACCCGGATCTGGGACACCTTGTTAGGTAAGTAGCAATAGATTGTGGAAACTGTACAACATAGACCAATATGGTTGAAACAATGGCTACGTTAGTGTGACACATTTGTAGGTACTGGTATCCCCTGTGTTGAATCGAGGAGAATACAGGGCCGTTGAGTGGAGTCATGAAGCACTAACTGACTTTAGAACCTTAATTGAATAAACTTGGCCAATTAAGACGTAGTGAGATAACCAGTTTTGGTGGAAAGCTGAAAATTGGTTGATACTCGATACTACACTCATTGAGACTAGACTTTTGGGATATCCTGGCCGCAAGAAAAGATTGATTATGCCGGGACAATGCCTAAAATAAAGGTCAGTGATATTGAGATCCCTTAGAACCCGGTTACTATTAACTAGGACAGGTTTGAGCCAACTAAGCTTCAAGAGGGTACTTACCTACAAGCTCCATGCAAGCCTAAACCTAAGGACTTGTCTTCTTTGTGTGTATATGATTATTTTTATATAAACTTGCTTAATTTGCATACTTATACATGACATCATACCATAGTATTTTCAATAATCGTTTCAAGGATCTCAAGGGTCTATGATGCAGGGTCACGTTGAACCAGACGTCTGTCAAGGGACAAGAGGACTTATTTTCCTCTAACCAAACACCATCAAAGATCAAGTACAACAACTTAAGTCAAGGGATACGACCCACTTGATATGGTGAGCTTAATTCTCGTGGAAGGACATCCATCGGTACAAAGTTCTCCAATCAAAGCTATAAGTTACTACTAACATTTACCCCACGAGATCCTTGAATACATGCATCCACATATCATGACGGGTTTCTCCCATACAAGTCTCCTTATCTTCCTACTGTTTATTTCAGTAAGATAGATATGTAACAAACAATGAAAGATCTCCAAGCTCAAAACACTCAATTCCAACAAATGTTCTTGGCTTTGGCTAAGGGGCAAGAGAACCTGAAGACTCTTCTCAAAGACAAGAAGAAAAAGTCCAAGAAGTCAGTAGGCGTCATGAACTTGGGAAGGAGACTTAAAGGACCACTCAAGGGGGATCTAGATCTTCCAACTCCATCCAACATGGGGGATAGTCATGAAGAAGACAATAGTCTGGAGATTGATGAAATCGAAGCTGATTACTCTGAGGAATAATATCCTCCCGTCGATGAAAAGTATAAACAGTTGGAGGATCTCCTCAATGCTATGGAGATTCAGCAGATACCTGGCTTAGATTTAGGAGACACGGGCTTGGTTTCTGGGGTGGTCATCCCGCCAAAGTTCAAAATCCATACCTTTGCCCTGTATGATGGAGTTTCTTGCCCTAAGATGCACCTAAAGTCTTATGTCCGCAAGATTCAACCATACACAACCAATCTGAAGCTTTAGATCCATTTCTTCCAAGAGAGCATAGTAGGGACTCAACTTGAATGGTTCTATCAATTGGAGAGTTCTCGCATCCACACCTGGGAGGATTTAGCTGCTGCTTTTTATAAGTAGTACCAATACAACGCTGATCTTGCACCAACTCGTGTGCAATTGCAGAACATGACCATGGGTTCCAACGAGAGCTTTAAAGGATACGCCAAAAAGTGGAGAGATCTAAGTGGTAGGGTACATCCCCCTTTAACTGATAGGGAGCTGATCTACATCTTCATGGGAACTTTGACAGGACCTTTCTTCAAACACCTAATCGGAAGCTCCTCGGCCGGGTTCACCGAGATAATACTGACTGGAGAAAGAGTCAAAGCTGGCATCAAAAGTGGAAAGATCCAAGGAGCTACACCCTTTGATGCTCAGAAAAATCCATACAATGAGAAGAAAATGTCTAATGTTGTGTATGGTCAAAAGAGTCGTCGTGACCAACACGTGGGGGCAGTTCTAATCTCTGGTTCTACGTTGCACCGACAATAGCAAAGGGGAAATCAACAAAGGCCAGACGAGCCTAAAAGACATTTTACCAACATCAACACACCGCTGTCTCAAGCGCTACAACACTTGTTAAGGATGAATCTGATTACGTTTATAGGACCTCATCCAAGCCCTAAAACTTCTTCTCCTAACTACAATCCTAATGCAACACGTGATTATCATTTCGGCAGTCTCGGACATGATACTAACGATTGTTGGGCGTTGAAGTATAAGATTCGGAATTTTATTGACACCAAAGAGATCAAGTATGACCCAGCGGAGACTCCAAACGTGATCACTGCTCCTATGCCGAATCATTGAGACCATCTTGTTCATTTTGAATTTTCAATTGTAATTTATTTTGTTATTCAGACAATTATATATTAATGTCAAACTTTGTTTCATTAATGCATTGCTTTTGCTTGTCTTGAATTCATCCATTCGTTTCACAATATTTAAACTATGCTTTTTGCTCTCTTTATAACATTCAACTCTTGCTAAAAGTTACAAGCCTTTAGAGGGAGGATGACGAAAACAATGCCATAATCTCATACAGTATGATTTTGAACAGACCTTGCTGACGATGTACATGCGTTCTTGCAAATCCCAAACACTGGAGTTATAAGGAGGATAATCCCTAGTCAACCCCTTTGAGCCAAAGAAGTAGAAGTTTTCTTTTTTACACAAATTGAAACCTTTAATTAAAACCTGGGGCAGGGTAGTCTCTCAGTTAATTCAAATACGCGTTCACTTCATATACAACGAGTGATATAAAAAACATTCCTCTGGAATCAAAAGGCGATGATGGTTCTCTATCATATAGGCAGTCATTATCTCTCAAAAAATAAAAGCCCACTAAATCAAAAACTACGAAGGAGACTTAATAAAAATTGGGGCGTCCCGTTGACTGTAATCTCAAAAACAAGAACAGTCAGGCAAAATTAGGGATAATAAAAAAAAGGGTCACTACAAATCCTCGACAACATGAAAAATGTTGCAAAAAATGACTGCCTTCCAATAAACTAAACTTGTCTGAACCATCACCAAAACGTCATTCCAGACTCAATTGGAGTTCAAACTTATAATTAGCTGAGTTTAGGACTGAAGAACATCACGAAGAACGTGCGGGTACAAATACACTTTGAGCCTTTATCCTTTGTTTCTTAAACCGTGAACCAAGCCACGTTACAACCCTTCAAAAGTCCTAATTGAATCATGGGTTAGTTCGAAAGCATACTGTTACAAAAGGTATCCTGACTCCTGTGAGGCTTTACTCTAAATCCTGAGTTTGAATTTTATTAACAAAACTTCTTTACTTGCTAAAACACATTTTCAAAATTTCAAGACAAGTATAAACTTTGCATTATTTGAATGTCGTTATTTGCATATGACTATTTGTTTGACAGCAGAGAAAATTCACACAACGAATATCCAGTGAACGAAAGCTCTCTCAGTGAACAAAATCGTTTCGATTGGAAAGACGCTTCTAATGACAAATCTCTCATAATCAAGGGGCACGACATGACCATTATCCAACACATATGGGGAAATCAAGTCAAGATTCAAAAAAAATCTCTCAAAGAATTGTTGAATAACCAGGGGCAAATCTCCATATGTATCACTCAAGGGGCAATGTCATATTGATCATGGGTTTGAAGAATATTGACCAAAGATCTTGGGTACCACTAATTGCTTGTCTGTACCAACAGTATCAGATGGTGTCAGTATCAGATGGTGTCAGTATCAGATGGTGTCAGTATCAGATGGTGTCAGTATCATGTCTTCAGATCCTCCTGTGACAGTTCTTAGAAAATTCTGAGACTTAACCAAAGATCTTGGGTACCACCAGTTTGTTCGTCTGTGCCAGTAGTATCAGATGGTGTCAGTATCAGGTCTTCGTTTTCCTACACAACAGTCTTAGAAAATATCTCTAGGAAGTTCAGGGCTACCATAAATGTGATCAAAATCTCAAGCGTCAAGGTGCATCAGATTAACTCTAGGGGCAAACAGGCTCCCACATAAAAGGTCATGTGCGACCAAGAAAACATTTTCTGGCATTACTACAACAGTTAATACTAGGGCCAATGACAAATCTCCCCAAGATACTTCTCATAGGATGACTCCCAGCCATAGTTTCAATCTCTGAAGACTTCTCACCAGCTGAGTCGACCTCAAGAATCCTCGAGGATTTTCCCAAGTGAAAAAGACACCTCTCCAACAGACCGACAACAGGGTTTATTTCCCCAACAAACTATAGATTCCCCAGTTTGAGTTTGCCTCTCCGACTACTACAAATCAAAGGACCATAACTCCTCTTCCCCCAATAAACTACTCTACAATCCCCAGCAAGTTACTGTGAATCCTGGACCCGACCAAATATCAGTTCAACTTCGACTCCCCAATAGAGCAACGAACAAAAGAGACTCTTGAACTTTATTTTCCCAAAGCAGAATCAACACTCTCCACAGAGTTTTTAACATTCCCCAACGAACTTCTCATCAAACAGCAAAACAGGAATCCCCAGTGGAGACATTCTAAGCAAAGTTTGAAGACACACCTACTCTTCAACAACAGTCCGGGATTTATTGACTCCCTAGCATTTTTCAAGGATTTATTTTCCCCGACAAAGATACATTCATTAACATTTCACACATGATAAGTACATACGACACAATCTCATTTATTTTGAGAACATCATGACACCATGCATTTCATACATCATGACATTGCATATAACTAACATTTTACCTTTTTCAGGAAGAGGTCAATTAACAGATGGTTATCATCAACCATTTTCAAGTTCCAGATTAATACCTGTAACAAGTTGGGGCATTTATCTATATGAGCAATTGAAGAAACCCTACACAGGTTCCTCCTATTTCCAAGATGAAGTTTTACACGGACTCGTCATGAAGCAACCCTACACAGGTTCCTCCTATTTCAAGGTGAAGTTTTACACGGACTCGTCATGAAGCAACCCTACACAGGTTCCTCCTATTTCAAGATGAAGTTTTACACGAACTCGTCATGAAGCAACCCTAAATAGGTTCCTCTTATTTCCAAGATGAAGTTTTACACGGACTCGTCATGAAGCAACCCTACACAGGTTCCTCCTATTTCAATATGAAGTTTTACACTGACTCATCATGAAGTAACCCTACACAGGTTCCTCCTATTTCCAGATGCAGTTTTACACGGACTCATCATGAAGTAATCCTACCCAGGTTCCTTATTAGAAAATTCTAGATGCAGTTTTACACAAGCTCATCATGAAGCAGCCCTACACGGGCCCATCATAAATTGAAGAATATTCAAACCCCTGCCGGTTCAGTTTAGATCTCTCAACGGTTTATTCTGATTCTTTCTCGCAGACGTTTTCTCTAGTTCAGATAAATCTCTCAATGATTTATTCTGATTCTTCTCCAGATCCCTGCTGGTTCAGATAAATCTCTCAATGATTTACTCTGATTCTTTCCTAGTAGGCACTTTCTCTGGTTCAGATAAATCACTCAAAGATCTACTATGATTCTCTCCAGTTAAAGAATATTCAAGACCACTTTTGGTTCAGTTTAAACCTCTCAACGGTTTATCCTGATAATTTCCAAATGAACATTCCTGGTTCAGATAAATTGCTCCAAGATTTATTCAGATTCTTCCCAGTCAAACAACATACAAGACTTCTGCTAGTTTCAGATAAATCACTCCAAAGATTTATTCTGATTCGTTTTCAGTGAAATCAAGTTCAGACTTACTCCATTTCCTGTCAACAGTCACCTTTGGATGGCATTTACAAGCCCATCTCCGAAAAACCTTCATCATTCCTCCAAATGGAATCTATAAGCCCATTCCCAATTCATCTTCAAGTGCAAATTTCTGGGTACTCTAATGTTCAATCATCTTCCACCTTCAAGTCACGAATGGAGGATCCGCCAATCTAACTCTTCAGGTTTAAGAAGATTGAACAGGGGCAGCTGTTGTACCCAAAAATTTTCCCTCTCATTTATCAGGTATTTTCTCACAAAATCTCCTTTGGTTCAAGACTACACTAGGGTTGATCAGCTCAAGACACCTCCTTAAGCACTGATGACTGAAATTAAGGTTTGAGATTGCACAAGGATAATTGAACTTTTAATGCCTCATATGACTTTCATGGATCATTATGGACCCTTAAGATTGCTCATGTCAAGTTTCAAGTCTAGGATCACAATTTTGCTCAGTCAATTGATCAATTAACCTAAAAATTAACTATATTGGGGAAAAAGTCAACTATGGTCAATTTACAGTCAAACTTCATAATTTTTTATCCATATCAACATTTTGAACTCCTATATGTAATTTGATCAAGTTTGGACCACAATTCCTCAAGAAATTTGATCAGATCATCAAAAGGGAAAAATTGTCAAAATTAGGGTTTTGATTGAGAAGGGGCAATTTCTGATTTTTGACCTAGCAAATGGTTAATTGGTTTGAGAAATGATCTCAAGGTTTCAAATGAATCATTTTGACCTAATGGTATGACTCAAAACTTCCCTCAAGATCAATTGATTGATAGTTGATTTTTAGTAAACTGGTCAAAAGTCAACTGTACACTGAAAAGTCAAACTTTGACTTTTTGGTCAAAATCAAGTGTCAAAGATCACAATTCATAAAAACATGTCAAAATATGAAACTTGTTCATCAATAATTCAAAAAGTCAAGATTTCATTTTGAAAAGTCAAAGTTTCCAAATTTAGAAAATTTTCTAAGTGTTAAAAACTTCATATTTTTTCACAACTTTGAGCCAATTTTTTACCATGATGCAAGATGATTCAAAGGAAAATTTAAACATGAAAGTTGTAGATATTAGTGAGATCTAAAACATTTCTTTACACAACTCCTCCTAAAAATGCATGGATTTCAAGTTATGATTTTGTGAATACATGTTCATGAAACTTGGAAACTTATTGAAATTTTGCCCTAGTTTAGGCAGTATTTTGACCTAACTTTATGGAATTTTTTCACATAGTTACAAGGGGAATTTTCAAAAGTGATTCAAATAGGGGTTGTAGATCACATTACAAGCTTTCTAAAATGTCAAAGAACTCCTTGAGATCATGTTTGAGCAAGGAGAATCGAAGGCATGAAGTTGGCATTTCATTCTTGAATTATAGGTCATTTTCATGATGAACAAGAGAGCAAATCCATGCTAGGCTGCACAATCTTTACTTTTCAGGCCTTAAACTTGTTTGGAACTCCATAATTAAATGTTTACACAGCTGTTAGAGGCTTCAACTCAACCATTCAATGCATTGCCCATGCTTAATGCCATTTTGGGAAGAAAATGCACATTGCCATTTGGAAAAGTAGCTTTTATGCACAAAACCAGTTCTTGAGCTTTGTAGTTGTTCCTTCTGCACACACTAAGTCTGTAAGATTAGAAGAAGTATGTTTAAAGTTCTGAACCACCCTACCTTGCCTTGAAACCATGTTTGTCCATGTTGCTTCAAAAACAAGTCAAAATCCACAAGCATATGATTTTGTACTTCTGACTTCTACAAGTCTCCAAACCTTTTCCTATATGTCAGGAAACTCTTATGCAACTTAACACACGATTTTACAAGCTATCAAACTCCCTAAAAACCATAAATTGCCATACAAGCACAAAAACTTGTCACTTCTGATTTTTGAATCCAATCTCCAAATCCCCTCGTGCGTTTCTTGGCCAAACCATCCACAAAGCTTCTAATACACATATAGAAGCTATCCCAACCCCTGTTTTCAAACTGTAATACCATTTGCACCATCCTCCATTTTCAAAAAATATGGCATTGCACATTGACTTCTTCAGCTTGATTCAAGATCTCTCAGCATAAAGTAAGCTTTGCAATAGCTTCCTGGAGGTTCAAGGAAGCTAACCCAATCATGAAAACACTTTGAAAGTAGCTCTAACTCAAAACACGATCTCCAACTGCAAGGTGAGTTTTCTGACTTTTCATCTCATTATTTAAGCATTGTTAGGCTTGCATTTTCAAAGACAAAATGTAGATATCATTGTCCTAAAACTGTACATATCTATAGATTTCATTTATATGGCCTGAGTAGAGAGAATTTTGGACCCGAACTTTCTAGAAAATTTAGGTTAAATTTGGCACTGTTCAAAATTCATGCTTGTCTTAGATTCATAGTTTTAATGCTTTACATTTCTGGAATCGTGATGGAATTTGCCATAAGTTTCATGTTCACATTTTTCAATTTGGTTGAGAGATGAATGAGATGCAGAAGTTCAGGAAGGCGTGAGGTTGAAGATGAAGTTGTCTTCAGGAAGTGTCTTAAAATATAATACAATGGTTTGGTATTAAACACCGGATGTATAGCCACCCGAGTGGTAAGGCAACGCGCGTATTATGCAGAGGGCATGTGTTCAAGCCCCAGCGTTACCATTTTGCAATTTTCATATATTTTTTTCCCATTTTTGTTTGTTTCAGCCAGTGCCTGGGCCTCCTTTGATGGGCTTTTTGTTTTTGCTGACCTTCCACCCCCTGCTCACTTTTGTCACATGGCCCATTCTTTTTATTTTTTATACCATTATTTCCTTTTAATTATTTTACTTAATATCAAAAATCATAAAAAATCATTGAAAAATAGATTTGGGTTTTTATTTAATTAAATTAATTTTTAACATAAAAATAAATTTATTTTAATCACCTTTTATGTTATCTTTGATAATTAATTTGTAAATTAATTAGAATTTAGGATTTTGATTATTATTTTCACACATTAAAAATATTTTTTAAAAAACAAATTAGTTTCTTTTTCCTCAAAATAAATTAATATTAGAACCAAGTTTGCTTTTTTTATTATTAAAAATTAACTTAGAACCTAGGTTTTCTTTTAATTAATTAATTTTTATACTAGTTTAACTTAATTAAAATTTTTCACAAACAAAACCCTAAAAAACTTGTTTTCTTTATTTAAATCAATTTCTTTGTTTATTAAGTTAATTTTATTTTTCTTATTCTAGCTAATTATTTTTCTTTTAAGTTAATTAGGTCAAAATTATATTTCTTAACAAATAAAATCCAAAACAAAATTCATTCCCCTCTCCATTTATATTCTTGTATATTTTTGTACAATATTCAATATGATTGTAATAATTATTTAGATTTAATTTTCTTGCAATTTTCCCATTTGTAAATTTGTACACCCCCTCCCCTATTGATGTAATAGCTTAGTATTTTTATTTTCCGCAGTTTAATGCTTTATATAAATGCTAGTAAATTAGGATTTGTATGGCAAGACTAAAACCAATGATTAGCAAACCCTAATCAAGACAAAATAATGCATGTAAATCAATACACTTGCACACTTACACCCTTAGGGTAAATCCACTTGTTGCCTTGAGAAATAAATGGTCATAATACGCATGCAAGATGTCTTATTAAAAACAAGCAAAAATACAAGATCATAGTCCCTTGATGACGCTACAAATGTTGCCTTACAAATGATCTTAGTACCTCCAAAGAAAATGCTAAGATATCTTACAATATTGCTATTCGTGACTATACAATGACCCTTGCCCGTACTTTTTACATCCAAAGATAAGGTTACTTACCAATCCATGGTAAAATAACAATGTCAAAGGAAAGGGGAAATAAACAAGAAAGACTTTTGAATAGGTAGAATGTTCCTAGTTGCTTGCTCATTTTCAAACCAAAACATCCTTGCTACTTTCAAAAACAAACACCAACACTTTCAAAACATCATTCAAACTTGAAGACATTTTCAAAAGACAAACACTTTATACGCGTTCTTATAGAAACGAGAGCCATTACATAGAAGGCACCTTTTCAAAAATCACTTTCATAAACACATTCCACAAACACCTCTTTGAACTATTTTCAAAACAACACTTTGTACGTGTTCTTATAGAAACGAGAACCATTACAAAGACATTTTCAAAATACTTTCAAAACCCACACCACAAGCACATTTTTAAACAAAAGCAAGTGATTTAGCAAGCAACTAAGAGCCCGTAGATAACTACGGATGAAAAGGGTGCTGTTGTACCCCAAAATTTGCCCTCCCCTTTTTCACAAGAAATCCCAGCTTCGGGCTTTTCCTGATTTTTCAGATTGGCTCAAGAATTGGTCAAACAGACTTTTCTTATCAGTCAAACAAAATTAGGGTTTTCATTAATCTTGATTCAGTCAAACATATTATTAGGGTTTCTTTTGATTTGTTTGAGTTTGGCTCAGGGTTTGAGCAAACAGGATTTTCTTATCAGTAAATCCCAAATTAGGGTTTGCACACGCATTCTCAGAAGGAATTGAGTCCACAATATTTCAATCGACTGTCACATTATCTTGACGCTTGTTCGAAATTTCTGTTTGTCTCTCAAAGTCTAAACATCTGGGATATGGGTTGAGGTTTCTGATTGAAAGTTTGAAGTTTAAGTTTGATCAGTGAAGTGAAAGACATATGGACGTTTGTTTGTTTAACTGTGCAATACATATGGTTATTTGGAATGCCGAGCTTATTGTTGGTTAATGCGAAGTTGTGAGACTACAACGTTTGTTGATTATTTATAATTTCTAAGTTAAAATAGTTGGGATGCATTTCCAATTATTATAATTCAAGAAATTTAAATGATTAAATAAAAAAGTGCAGAAGAATTAAAGAACTAACTGACAAAAGATTTTATTTATTTTAATTATTGTTACAAGTATTATTTGAATACAATAAATTTATTTACAATGTTTATAATGATGTTTATTACAATAGTTAAAAATAAAATAAATCTATGTTCTAAATCTCTTGAAGTCTTCATCTTCTACTGCTGCTTCCCTGGCCCCAACTGGTATTTACCTGCAAAGCCAGAAAAAGGAGAAGTCAATAACAGTTAAATTGGAAAGGCATTTTCAGACAGTTAATCATAAAAGTTCATCATTAAAGGTTGTTGGCCGGAATCAGATTATTTTGGGTTTTCATCATATTTTGCTCATCCTCTTTGCAAAACACAAGAAAATTCCTCTTCTTGGTTCACAAAGAGGAAAGTAAAATTGTTTGCAAGCATGGAATTAATTAAATACAAAGCTGCATAAATTGCAAACTGAAAATGCCAAACCAAATTGCAATGTCAAACTAGGCAAACCAAACCGTCAAAGAGAGGCAAACCAAACTGTCAAAGATATCAAAACAGAAAAACTGTCAAGAAAGATATCAAAGCTGTCAAAAACTGTCAAGAAAGATATCAAAGCTATAAAAAACTGTCAAGAAAGATATCAAAACAGAAAAACTGTCAACAAGTACACAAAAAGCAAATGCAAAAAATCTGGAGGATATGCAGAGGAAAACCAAAGATGCAAGCATATTGTCAAGCACTCTTTCATCATTTTCTAGCCACAACCTTTTCAGAACAAAAGTACCATTAAGCAATTAAATATACTTTTCTGGAGAGAGAGAAAGAGAAAAAGTGAAGCAGGCTTACAGTTTTTGGGCAGGCTTAGAAGATAAATAAATATAACAAAGATTTCAGTTCAGAAGGGGGGAGAACACATAAATAAAAATATAACACAAAGCTGTAAACACATAACACAAGCCCTCAAGCCTGCTTCAGACTGCCTCAAACCTGTTACAGAAGCAAGCAAACAAAAGCTTGCCTCAAGCCTTGCAACCTACCTCAAACCTATTACAGAAGCAAGCCTCAAGCCTATAACCAAAACAAGCCTGTAGCCTCAAAACTGCCTTCAAGCTTACAAACTGCTTCAAGCCTAAAGCCTGTAACCTTCAAGCTTGCCTGCTAAAAACCTCCTAACCTCCTAAAAACCTGTCAAAATGCACAAGCCTGCCTAACCAACAAAGCTTGCCTGCATCAAACAACCAGAAGCAAACCTGCATAAAACCTCCAGCCTGCATACAACCATAAGCCTGCATAACACAAGCCTTGAAGCAAACTTTCAAGCCTGCTTAAAACACTTACAAAAACCCGCATAACCAAGCTTACTGGTAAACAGAAACCAAGCTTACTGGTAAACAGAAACCAAGCCTGCATAACACTTCAACCCAGCCTGTATCAAGCAAGCCTGCCTCAAGCAAGCCTGCCTATACCCAAACAAGCCTAAAAACTTGCTCAAAGATAACTTCATGCCTGGATAGCCTTCAGCAAACAAAAACTCAAACACATCCAAATATCCAAACACCAATAAACATTCTCAGAACTGACTTCATCATTGAAAATCATCAAAAATATAAATAGAGGAAGAGAGTCAATAGCTAACAAACGCCTCAGAACCAAGTTCATCATAGGCAAAAACACCAACTCAGATACCAAAGCCAAGAGAAAAAGAAGAGGTCCAGAAGTGAGGAAAAAAGGCAACAATTTTCAGTTTCAACATCATCAGGCAAGTCCAAACATCTAAATCAGCAGCAATAATAATACAACAGGTATTCTCAGAAGTTCATCACAGAATAATCATCAAAAGCATCACAGAAGCAAGTATTCAGAGAGGAAGAGATTCAAAAGTTGGTGGAACAGGGTTTTCAGATTATAGCATTTCATCATAAAACCGCTCAAAGCAAAAAGGTACAAGTACCAGGAAGCCAACATTATCGCCACGTGTCTCCCGCCTCCGGCCACTGGGGAACACCGCCGTCCAACTCCCCATCGCTTCTCCAGAAATGGTCATCAAGGTATCTATCCCCTTTTTCTGTTTCGTACCTCACACAAACACAAAAAACACAAAGATCAAAACATGTAAAAAGCTAAAACATGCACGAATTTTGAAACCCTAAAACGCGATAGAACAAGATAGTTACCATTTTTTATCACCGCCTGGTACAACTGTGGAGAGAGGAGAGTGGAGGTGGCATCTAGCGGCCTTAGGCGAGGAGAAGAACGCTCAGAAGCCCCGTTCGAGAAGGATGAAGAAGACGAAGGAAGGTGGAGAGTGGCGCCGTTCCAAAAACTGTAAAACCCATTTCTGAACAAAACATAAACAAACCCTGATAAAATTTTGTCAAACGCATTTTGGGCTCGCTCCCCACAAAATTGCTAAAGCCCAATAAAACTGGCGCCTGCACCCCCTTGTTTTTCTTATCTTATTGTGATCAGTGGAAATAGAACTAACTGTTTTGGAATGCTGGTTCGCGAAATGTCACGGTAAGCAAGAGTCGCCACCGTCTTTTATTTTCTCCAACAAGGAAAGGACAAAAGCACAACAAAATTCCTTTTCGAGATGTTTCTCGGTTCGGGAGGTAGATTATAGAAAGGGAAGGTGTTAGCACCCTTTCTATCCGTGGTTATCCACGGGCTCTTAGGTACTTGCTCACTATGTTTTCAAAATGTTTTTGCTTTTCTTGTGTTTGCGGGTTTTGAAAAAGTTTGTTTGAAAACTTCATTTTAACTCTTGTATCAGTCCTCAAGAGTGTATGAAGTGTTTGTCTGAAAACTTTTGTTTGAAAAAAGTGTAAGTGCGAAAAGTTGTTTTTTGTTTTGAAAGAGCAAGTACCTTAGAACCTCTACCTACTCAAAAGAAATTAAGCTGTGTAAATGTCCTTTAGACAGTACTATCCCACTATTGAGAAGTAGGTAGCACCGTCGTTAGAGTTATTCGGGTCAATTCGATTAATGGGACATGTGTGGTCACCAAAGCAATAGTAGGACGCCTTAGCGGTAACCCTAACGTCCTAGATCCTTTTTATCTGAGGCAACTGTTTTGAGGCAACTTGGATCTTTAGACAGGAGGGCGGCCTCTAAAACACCCTATACTTAATGACCATGTCGAGGCAACCAAGTGAGGCGTACCCTAGGAGTGGCATGTGCGAGTGTGTCAGGATTCAGTTAAATTATCTTTGCACATGTTATGGTGAGCTACGGGTTGATTTTATTTTGAGAACAATTCTTGTCATGCATAGCCTAATTAACATACATCTAGCATTTAATAGTTGCGGAAAGTAAATTGCGGAAAGTAAATCTACGCTATTACAAGGCGTCGGGTATTTACATCGCCAAAAACAAACCCTTGGAAAATAAATGCGAGAAAATTAAAAGAAAGCGATAAAAAGTCCTAATTATGCTATTACATCCTCGGAGCAAATACATAAATATGAATAAAAAATTATATGCGCGAAAAGAAATTAAATCAGAGAAGTCCTTAGGGTTTTGACCCTTTGAGAAAAGAATGAATTTTTGGTTATTTTGCATTTAATTAAATTAATCCTAAAACTAATTAATTAAATAAAAGAAAAAAAGTATTTTTTAGTTTTTAATGTTTTAATGAAATAAAAGAAAAGAAATTAAAATTGTCAAGAAAACCCTAATTCTAATTTATTTTATTTGTTATGAAAATAATTAAAGTTAACCTAATTAAAACAACTAAATTAATTAATTACATTTATTTACAAAAATAATAAATAAAAAGTGAAATTAATAATAATAATAATATTTTAGTTTTCTGATTTTATTATGAAAATAATTAATTGAGTTAATTAAATAATAATAATAATAATAATTATTATTATTATTAATAGTAAGATAATTAAATGGAAATTATAAGAAAAAAATGAATGAACCAGGGGGGTGCTGGCCTAATAAGGCGGTTAATCTGAAAATTTGAAGTCCAATAACAATTCCAGTCCATTGACTTTTTGAGATCCTCCATGGCATGGTTGACTGGAAGTATGATGGTCATCCAACTTTGGACCATTGGATTTGAGTCTTAGACACATGGCACCTGGATATTTGAAGCGCATGGTAGGACATACCCTGGAAAGCTGCATATGATTATGTGAAGAAAAAGAACAAACAATTATTCTGGGGGACCTGGGATTTGAACCCAGGTCCCAAAGCTTATTGGACATTTGGCCAACCACTCCACCACGCTGCATCAATTGTCATTGGAATATCAAGCAAATATAATATATAAAAATTCATTCATGTGCTGTAAAACAAAAAAAAAACACGCACACATTTTGAACTAACCAATGAGACATCAACAGCTCATCATCTTCCTCGTTGAACCTGCAAAATAAACGTTAGATAGCGGGGGTTTTTAACCCCCACAATATGCAATGACGAATAATAGCGATTAGGGCTACAGGCTACATAAATATTTCGCAATGGTTGCTTTGGATTCGTCTGGTTCTCACGAATCCAACCATGTGCCTTACAAGTCCTGATTTTTCTGGGTTTAGAAAGCCCCAAATCCAAAGTTCATGAACCCTAAAATTCAAACATGGCAACTTTTGATTCTGTGTGTTTTAATCCAATTCAGTTATACCATCAGCTTCATATGAGTTCTAACAATGCAAAACAAACACAAAATCATGTTAAATATGCATGAATTGAACTGCACGATTTTGAAAATAAATGGCAAACCGTGACTCTGTTCTTGATGATTCTTGGTGCTTTAATGCTTGGTTTTGATTGCTACACGTTCCTAGGGACTCCTGCAATGTGTTTGAATCAGTAAAACGCCTTGAATTGGCCTGGAATAAAGAAAACAATTTTGCAATTTTCTTTGAATTTTCTTGAATTGGTTATGGCTTTTTTTGCAGAAATTTCACGTGTGCATGATCAGGGTTTGCTTGTGTATTTATAGGAGACTGAAATTAGGTCAAATCTTTGAGCAAAAATCCATTGGAATGATGATGGAATATTTGATTGGAAATCATATCTTTTTGTATTTTCATGATTGAAGAAAGTTGCCAAACTTGGAGATTTTTGCATATTTGATTTGTACACGAAATTACCAGCATATCTTGACCATGTTTGCTTCACAAAAAGATTGAAAAAAATCAAATCTTTGTATTTTCCTACAATTTAAATTAATTAAATGAATTAATATTGATTAAAAATCCAATTAATTAATAAAAAATAAGAAAATAAATTCAATTAAGCTTGATGGGTCGTGCATAGGCCATGGATAAAGTTTCAAGAAGAAATTTGAGGCCCATTAGCAAAAACAAGGTGTTTTGAGCAAAGTTGACTTTTGCAAATTCACAAAAATTTCCTAACTTCTCCAATGCATATCTTGCTCAATTTGGATCATATGAACATGTTCTTGGACATTTTGGAAAGGTCTTGAAGTCATCTAACCAATGCCTTTGGTCCCATGTCATTTGGATTTACCAATCTCAAGTTATGGTCTTTGACTTAAAGTGCATTTTTGTTGACTTTTGAAATTGACCTATAATGTAGAAATTTATAACTTTTTGTGAGAGCATTTCTTGGACTTGGAATGTGAAGATGGATTGTAGGAAGTGTCATCCCCTTAAAAATGAGCATTGGATGGGATTTTTCTGATGAACCATGAAAAAGTTATGCCCTGGTCAAGATACAGTTGACTTTTCTACTGTCTAAAAATAGTAACTTTTTGCATCTTGATGATTTTTGAGCCATGCTTGTGGAATCATGATCAAGACTTGATCAAATGATGATTGTGAGTTCAAAATAAGATGTTGACCAAAAATTCTGACTTTTGACTGCAAAATGACCATTTTGCCCTTGCAGTTGACTGTAGTTCAAATAAGGCTTTTGACTGTGCAAATTGACACTGTGAGTCTTGAAACTTGGCATGTAGGTGCTTGAGGATGTATATGGACCTATGAGACTTGATTGAGCCATTTAAAAACTCAAATTCCTTGAAAGAACCAAAACCCTAATTTCAGCTGGCTTAGGAGGTATGTGGACTGTGCAATCCTTGATCAATCTTGAACCATTGGGAGATGATTCTTGACAAACCTTGAAGAATATGGGAGGGCAAATTTTGGGGAACAACAGTTGCCCCTGTTCAATCCTCTTAAACCTGAGGATGTAGATTGGCTTGCGTGCCTTTCGTGATCCGAAGGTGGAAGATGATTGAACATTAAAGTGCCCAGAAATTTGCACTCGCATGGTGTAGTATCAGCAATGTGATGTCGGGAATGGGCTTACAGATGCCATTTGGAGATATGATGGATAGGAGTATGGGCTTATAGATGCCATCTGGAGAGATGATGGATAGGAGGATGGGCTTATAGATGCCATCTGGAGATGTGACAGAATCTTGTCGGGGAATGGGCTTATAGATGCCATCTGGAGATGTGACAGAATCTTGTCGGGGAATGGGCTTATAGATGCCACCTGGAGATTGTTTGTTGAATTGTAACTTGGTAGGTTGAAAGAAGGAACCTGTGTAGGGTTGCCTGATGATGGTCAAGTAGATAGTTGTCCTGTCTGGTTTCAGGTATTAATCTATAATCCGTCGTCCACAGATATTTCCTGGCTAGTTACAGGTGTTGATCTGGAACTTGAGAAAGGGTGGTCAAGGAGATAGTTGTCCTGGCTGGATACAGGTATTAATCTCTGACTTGAGAAAGAAAGATAGTTTCCTGGCCTGTTACAGGTATTGATCTTCAATCTCTTCAATGTAGATAACTTTCCTGGCTAGATACAAGTATCAAATCTACAATCAATCGTCCACAGATATTTCCTGGCTAGATACAGGTATTGATCCGGAACTTAAAAAAAGTTGGTCGAGATAGCTTTCCTGGCTGGATACAGGTGTAGATCTCTGACCTAAGAAAGAAAGATGGTTTCCTGGCTAGATACAGGTATTGATCTTCAATCTCTTCATGTAGATAACTTTCCTGGCTAGATACAGGTATCGAATCTACAATCAATCGTCCACAGATATTTCCTGGCTAGATACAGGTGTTGATCTGGAACTCAAAAAGGTCGGTCGAGATAGCTTTCCTAGCTGGATACAGGTGTAGATATCTGGCCTGAGAAAGAAAGATGGTTTCCTGGCTAGATACAGGTATTTATCTTCAATCTCTTCATGTAGATAACTTTCCTGGCTAGATACATGTATCGAATCTACAATCAATCGCTCACAGACATTTCCTAGCTAGATACAGGTCTTGATCCAGAACTTAAAAAGGTTGGGCGAGATAGCTTTCCTGGCTGGATACAGGTGTAGATCTTTGACCTAAGAAAGAAAGATAATTTCCTGGCCTGTTACAGGTGTTGATCTTCAATCTCTTCATGTAGATACTTTCCTGGCTAGATACATGTATAGATCTACAATCAATCGCTCACAGATATTTCCTGGCTAGATACAGGGGTTGATTTGGAACTGCAAAAGTTGATGGTGATCATCTTTTGATTGACCTTTCCCTGAAAAGGCAAAACATTAATTGTATGCAATGTCATGATGTATGAAATGCATGATGTCATGATGTTCTCAAAAATAAATGAGATCGTGTCGTATGCACTTTATCATGTATGTAAATAGGAGATATGAAATGTGAAATGTTTATGAATGTATTTTCGTCTGGGAAAATAAATCCTTGACGAATGCCAGGAACTTGTCGAATCCTGGGCTGATGTTTAAGAGTAGAGTTCTTCGTCTCTGTTGGGGATGATGAACGAAGATGGTTGCAAGAATAAACCGGTAGGAGAAGATGACTCCGTTGGGGAATAAACTTGGTGAAGAGATTACTCTGCGGGGAATTACTCTGTGGGGAAGAGATACTTCGCTGAGATTTTAACAATAACTCTGCTGGGGATTCCGTTGATAAGCTCTGTTGGGATTTTGAAGATGAACTCCGCTGGAGGATAGAAAGAACTTCATTGGGGACGATCTTTCTGTTGCAATTTGCTGAGGATAACCCAGTTAGACTCTGGTGGGGATAACCTTTGAATATGGCTGGGGAGGGATGTTTGCACTCTGCAGGGGACGAGCTTCCAGAATCTACTGGGGAGATGATTCAACTCTCCTGGGGAAACTTTTTGGACTGTACTGGGGAAATGGCTCCACTGGGGTGTCTGTATTCCGCCGGGGAACAATCTTATATTTCTGTCGAGGAATATTAAGACTGTCGGGGATGCTTGCTGAGGAATATCTTTATACTCTGCTGGAGAATATTAAGATCTTCTGGGGATACCCAACTTTCTCAGGACTGACTGTAGACTAACTCTGCTTGGGGGAGAGTATTGCTGACTTGTTGGGGGATACTGTGCCTTTTTAGGGCTGATGGGAGACCAACTATGCTTGGGGAGAGTATTGCTGATTTGTCTTACTCTGCGGGGAGTGAAGGTATCTTGGTCATATTCTTCAGCTGAACTTACCTTGGTACCTTGGTGGACAGAGCAACTAGATCGCTTAGACAATTCTTATTGCCCCTGTTTCTGATATCACCTGTAATTAGTCCTTTGTTTCGCATGCAAATATTTATGAGAAGCAATTAATGTCAAATGCATATATCAAAGATGAACATTGGATGTTCTTTGCAAAACAAAACAGATAAAGGAAAAACAATTGGTAATTTGTCTGGAAAAGATGAGCTTGTATTGATTTTGAAATTTGCCTGTAAATAGGCGTTATGTACAAGAGGCTGACGTCCTAGTAAGAGAACGCCGCTGAACAAAATAGAGTTTATACAATTTGTGAAAAGGAAAACAAAACAGCTATGTGTAAAATCCCACTGGGTTCCAACTCTGCTATCACCTTTATGTCTTCAAGCGTCTCATCACTTTGCTGCTTAGTTGAAGATGAATCTGATTGATTGGTGTCGTCCGAGCCTGATTGTCGATACCGAAGTCTGGATGCAGGGTGATCCAATGAGACATAGTATTATGATTTAATCCCTAACTTTTGCCTGGACCGCCCTTTTGGGTTTTCAGTCCACCGGGATACCCATTTTTTGCCCAAGCCGCCTTTTCAGGTTTTCGACTTGCCGGGTGTACAATTTTTTATTTTTCATCCCTTATTTTTGCCCGAACCCTTTTGGTTCGCCGGGAAGCCCTTATTTTTGCCTAGGCCAGTCGACCTAGCGGGTCTTTGATCATGCGTAGTATCTTTTTACTATGTCTGCATTGGCGGGGTGAGGAAGGTCGTCACCATCCATAGTGGTTAGAATCATCGCACCTCCTGAGAAGATGTTCTTAACCACAAATGGGCCTTCGTACGTAGGGGTCCATTTGCCCCTGGGATCACCTTGAGGTAGAATAATGCGCTTGATTACCAGGTCCCCGACTTGATACTCTTGCCGTCTGACTTTCTTGTTAAATGCCTTGATCATCCGTTTTTGGTACGTCTGACCATGACAAATAGCAGTGAATCTCTTTTTGTCGATTAAGTTTAGTTGATCAAGCCGAGTCTGGATCCAGTCATCTTCGCTCAAACCTGCATCCTTCATGATTTAGAGAGAGGGTATCTGAACTTCAATGGGCAGGACTGCCTCCATGCCATATACCAAGGAAAAGGGTGTTTCCCCTGTTGACGTCCGTGCTGAGGTACGGTATCCATGAAGAGAAAACGGTAACATATCGTGCCAATCTTTGTAGGTCACCGTCATCTTCTGCACAATCTTCTTAATGTTCTTATTAGCCACTTCTACAGCCCCATTCATCTTCGGCCGGTAGGGAGAAGAGTTATGGTGCTGTATCTTGAATTGCTCGCAAAGCTCAGTGATCATCTTGTTGTTAAGATTGGTACCATTATCCGTAATGATCCTCTCTGGTACACCGTATCGACAGATCAGGTTATGCCGAATGAACCGTGCCACTACGTTCTTGGTGACAGTGGCAAAGGAAGCTGCTTCGACCCACTTCGTGAAGTAATCAATTGCTACCAGGATGAAGCGATGCCCGTTGGATGCCGTAGGTCGGATCTCGCCGATCATATCAATGCCCCACATTGCAAAAGGCCAAGGTGCTGTCAAGATGTTCAGAGGAACTGGAGGAATGTGCACCTTATCAGCATAGATTTGGCACTTGTGACACGTCCGAGAATGTTGATAACAGTCGGCTTCCATTGTGGACCAGTAATATCCTGCCCGAAGGATTTTCTTTGCCATGGTATGTCCACTGGAATGCATTCCGAAGGTGCCTTCATGCAACTCTGCCATGATCCTTTCCGCTTCGATCTTATCCACACAACGCAGTAAGGTTGAATCATGGGTTCTGTTATGGACTGGGCCCGACAGGCCCAATAGCATTGATAAAGCCCAATCTAAACGGACCTACTGAGGGCC
The DNA here is from genome assembly GCA_948472305.1 of Vicia faba. Classification (NCBI taxonomy): domain Eukaryota; kingdom Viridiplantae; phylum Streptophyta; class Magnoliopsida; order Fabales; family Fabaceae; genus Vicia; species Vicia faba. Next base: position 191,691,431 of record OX451739.1, on the reverse strand, counting down.
ACGCTGACCAAAGGGTCACAGTCGTGCCCGACGTGCTCCCTGAGGTTACTTGCTCGACCTCCACCTCTCTAGCTCGACATCCTGCTGTCCAGCTCGACATCCTGCTGTCCAGCTCGACATCACCTCGAGCACCCCAACTAGGGCAGACTCAGTCCACTACACTCCCAACGAGACCCCGAAAAGACCGCGTCTCCGTCCGCCCGCACTTTACGCAGAACATCCAGGAAGGGGACCACGTGCGGGTCCCCACTATGCACGTAGAACCTGGAAGTTCCTCCATTGGGCCAAACCTGCCCGGCCCAATGAAGGAACCTTGGCCCAGAGCTGGGGGCTATAAATACCCTCTGTTTCCAGAGGGTCAGGTACTCATCATTCTACCCATACTTACGATTGCCTGCTCGTGCTTCTACTTACTTCAGCATCGGAGTGTCTTGCAGGTACCCCCCCCACCTCATTCAAAACTTTCAGCTCGGAGCCAGCCGTGATGGTCCAAGTCTGATCAGGTTAGATCAGTGGCGCCGTCTGTGGGAAACTAGCTTCCCCGTCTTAACAAACAACTCAAAAGACCAAAGCTCAAATTCAACTACCTATCATGGCTGATCAAGCTCGCGATGAGCAGAACGTCCGTGTCGCCGACACTAATAACGGCACGGCAGACAAAAACGGACATCTCGACAACGCCGACAATCCCGGCCACAACACCATTCCTGCAACAACCGTCCCCGGAACTTCCTCATACAGGGACGAGGCTACTGTATCATCCTCATCGCTCCCACCACCACTCGAGGACGACCCGGCGGCCCTCGCCCACTACAGAGCCGCCCGGTTTCAGGAAGTCCCCGTCCCCTCCGGGGCGGATGCCACCACACAAGCGTTGTTCGCAGCAATTAATCAAACGAACTATCTCATCTTCGCCCAAGGAGGGAGATTAAAGGCGCTTGAAGACGAGCGAAGACCCTCGAGGAGGCATCGGAGACCACATACTCCCCCTCCTCGAGTGACTGAAGCCCGACATCCTTCTCCCCCGCGGAGACACTACAGGGAAAACTCCAGAATCCCATCTCCCCGGCCAAAGCAGAGGCGACCCTATTTGGAGAGAGAGCCCGTCATCCCTGCCGGAGAACCCAGCCGCGACCCGGCAAGGCACGACAAGAGACACGCCGGAGACAGGCGTGTAACATTCAACCAACGAGCATCACGCTCGAGGGAGACTCAACACGACCACCGTGCCAGACAATACTACAGGTCCCCATCTCTGTCTCCGGAGAGGAGCGACGAGGACGACCCCCGCGGTCCCCTGTCGCAGGCCATCATGGATGCACCCATCCCCCCGGGCATGGAGAAGCCCCCACATCTGAAGGAGTACGATGGAGTCGCGGACCCGGTCGACCACATTGACGGGTTCGAGGCTATGCTTCATTATCACAATGTCGGGGGGCCCATCAAGTGCCGTCTTTTCCCCACGACTCTCAGGAAGGCGGCCATGGACTGGTACAAAGGGCTCGCCCCGGGCTCAATCACCTCGTGGCGGAACCTGAAGAACCAGTTCATCAGTTCCTTCACCGCTTCTCGACGCCATCCAAAGACCGAGGCGGTGCTCGAGGCCATCATCCAAAGACAGGATGAGACCTTAAGGGAGTTCATCAACCGCTTCAACCGAGAAGCAATACAGGTCCCCTGCACGGACCACATGAAGAGATATCTGCTGGAGAGGGGCCTCCTCCCCGGCACAGAGTTCAGAAAAGCCGTGGGAATCGAGCCGCCCAGGTCTTTCGACGCCCTCCTCGAAAAAGCTCGGGCATACATGGATTACGAGGAGAGGGAAGCGGCCAACAGGGCCCGAGATTCCAGGACTCGGGGTCCCAACAAAAGCAGCTTGCGCCAAGAGGCTCCTCCTCGACGAACCGGGGAGAAAAAGAAAGAAGACAAACCCCGGGAAGTCCGGGAACAAAGGGGCCCCTCGGGCCGTTTCACCGAGTACACTCCGCTCACAGCTTCCCGCGAGCGTATCCTGGCGGAGTGTGCTAGTACAGACTTCAAGGACGGCGGCGTCAAGCGTCCCCGATCTGCTCCCGCCAAGCCTGGGGCGGACAAAAATAAATACTGTCAATACCATAGGAGTCATGGCCATCTGACAGAGGACTGCGTCCACCTCAAGGACGCCATTGAAACCCTCATCAAGGGAGGGAGGCTCGCGCAGTATCGGCGAAACGACGCTTCTCGTCGTGACGCCCATGAAGCCAAGGATCCAGAAGAAGACGCCCGACCATCAGACGAGTCGGTGCCTATCCAAACCGCCTTCTTGGTGACCAGGCCCGAGGACTTCGACATTCCCGAGCACCTGCAGGAACCGCTGACAACGCACAGCAGGTGGGAATACTTTCCCTCCGCCATGGTCATTAATGGGGGCGGGTTCAACGACCTCACCATCAATTCAGCTAAGAGGAAGTTGGACGAGCTGGTCGACGCGGCTCCCCCGCAAACAGTAACGTTCGAAAGGGTGAAGGGCAGGTCAGAGCCCATCACCTTCTACCTAGAAGAGCTCCCCGGCGGAGCCCTGAACGCGGTCATCCCCTTACTGATAAGGGCAAGAATGGCCAATTTTGACGTGCATCGCATCCTGGTCGACGAAGGGAGTTCCGTCGACGTGATGTACAGCCAACTGTTCCGAACCCTACAGCTGGACGACTCACATCTCTCTCCGTATGTGGGGTCGGATCTACAAGGCTTCAACGGCTCGACTTCCAAACCTTGGGGTTATGTCTTGCTCCTGGTTACGTTCGGCGAAGGAACGGCTACGAGACAAGTTAAAGTCCGTTTCCTCGTCATTGACTGCCCGTCTCTGTACAATTGCATCTTGGGGAGACCGATACTGGCAGAGCTAACAGCGGTGCCCTCGACCGTCCATCTGAAGATGAAGTTCTACACCAGGAGGGAACAGGTAGCCACCATCCAAGGAGACCTAGCCGCTGCCCATAGGTGCTTCAACGCTGCTTCTAAGGGACGGGATACCGTCGACATAGGGACCAAACCCGCCAAAAGGACAAAACAGGAGCCCGACAGGAAAGCATCCCCCAAGGAAGAAGTCCAAAAAGCTCCACCAAAGGTCGATTCTATAGCCCTGGACACCCGCTTCGATCAGGACGAGCCATCCAGCAGCGAGCAAATCCCACTCCGACCAATACCGGACGGGGATTTTGAACTCGTTCCCCTCGGCACAGACCCGACCAAGGGAGTGAAGATTAGCAAAGACCTCCCCGACTTGGCCAGGAAGCAAATCAAGGCCTGTCTGCGCGAGAATGCTGATCTGTTCGCCTGGAGCGCTGCGGAGATGCCCGGGCTCGACCCTGAGGTCGCCTGTCACCACCTCGCCATTGATCCAGCCGCTAAGGCCGTAGTACAACGTATGCGTAGGCAGTCTCCAGAAAAAACGGAGGCTGCTGAAAAAGCTGTAAAAGACCTCCTAGAGGCAAATTTTATTTCTGAAGCCCGGTATTCCACCTGGCTGTCAAATGTTGTACTCGTGAAAAAGAATAATGGAAAATGGAGAATGTGCGTTGATTATACTGATCTCAACCGGGCTTGCCCGAAAGATGCTTTTCCCTTGCCTAACATAGATATGCTGGTCGACAACTCGGCCGGCTACAAAACGTTGTCGTTCATGGACGCCTACTCGGGCTATAACCAGATCCCAATGGCTCTGGGCGACAAACACTGCACGGCATTCATGACCAGCTCGGGCAACTATTACTACAACGTAATGCCCTTCGGACTGAAAAATGCCGGAGCAACTTACCAGCGCATGATGAATAGAGTTTTCAACAAACAGATAGGCGACATGCTCGAGGTATATATGGACGACATGATCCTCAAGTCCCGAACGGACACCGACCACGCAGCTCATCTCAAGACAGTCTTTGCCCAAGCAAGACAGTGTAAAATGAGGTTCAACCCCGAGAAATGTACGTTCGGGGTTAAGGCAGGAAAATTCCTTGGATTCTATCTAACATAACGGGGAATCAAAGCCAACCCCGACAAATGCCGGGCGTTCTCCGACCTCCCAACACTGACGTCGAAGAAGTCGATACAAATCATGAACGGCATGCTCACGTCGCTATCCCGCTTCGTCGCGAAATCCGCTCAGCACGCCCTCCCCTTCTTCAAACTCCTTCGAAAGGAAGCAGCCTTCGAATGGAATGAGGAATGCGAGCAGGCACTACGCCACCTAAAGTAAAGTCTGTCTCAGCCGCCCGTGCTATCTCGACCAGACGACGGGGAACCGCTGTACTTGTACTTGGCCGTTTCGAATGAAGCCATCAACGCAGCTCTTGTCCGCGAGACCCCCGACGGGCAGAAACCCGTCTACTTCACGAGCAAGGCCTTACAGGGGCCCGAAAGCAGATACCAGCAGATAGAAAAGGTGGCTCTGGCCCTCGTCAACGCGGCGAGGAGGCTCAGACACTACTTCCTGGCCCACACCATCATCGTGCGAACCGACCAACCGGTGAGGCAACTCCTGGGTCGGCCAGATATGGCGGGCAGAATGCTAAAGTGGTCCTTGGAACTCTCCGAATTCGACATTCAGTACGAAAGCAGGAAAGCCCTGAAAGCACAGGCCTTGGCCGACTTTGTCGCGGAAATGACCACTCACGACCCTCCCCCGGGGAAAGAACACAAGTGGACCATCTTCGTCAACGGAGCATCCAGCTCGTCCGGAAGCGGCGCATGAGTCCTCCTGGAAAACGAAGAAGGCATAGTAATCGAGCACTCCTTAGCTCTCTCCTTCTCGACGTCAAACAACCAGGTAGAATACGAAGCCCTGCTCGCAGGACTGAGACTGGCCGAGGACCTGGGAGCCTGCGAGGTACAGATCTACACCGACTCCCAGCTCGTCGCCTCTCAAGTACAGGGGAGCTACCAGGCCAAAAACGACAACCTCATCGAGTATTTGAACTTAGTCAAAAAATACATGACAAAGTTCGTACGAGCAGAAATTTCACATGTTCCCCGCGAGCAAAACATGAGGGCGGACATATTGTCCAAACTCGCGAGTACACGAAAGAAGGGCGGGAACAAATCCGTCATCCAGGAATCTCTAGCGCGTCCAAGTATCGAACGACCCTCGACTACAGTCGAGATCCATGCCATCGGGGATGCGACGTCCTGGATGACCCCGGTTTATAATTTCCTGACAAAAGGCAAACTCCCATCGAACCAGGCCAAAGCTACCGTCACAAAGCGACGAGCATGTTCCTACATGGTTCTCGAGCAGAAACTGTACCGAAGAGGATTCTCCATCCCCTCCTGAAATGCATCGACGAGTCCACAGTCCCCGAAGTACTGCGGGAGATACACGAAGGGATCAACGCCCAGCACATGGGCGGTAAATCCTTAGCAAGGAAAGCCCTTCGAGCGGGATACTACTGGCCGACGATGCAGCAGGATGCCAAGGAACACGACAAGAAATGTGACAAGTGCCAGAAACACGGGGACATGCACCTCGCCCCTCCACACGAGCTGAGCATACTGTCGTCCCCATGGCCATTCGCTTGGTGGGGTATGGACATCCTCGGGCCCTTCGTGCAAGGAACCTATCAGAACAAATTTCTCATCGTCGCCGTGGATTACTTCACGAAATGGGTAGAGGCCGAGGCCCTCGCAAAGATCACCTTGCACAATATCTTCCGTTTCTACAAAAGAAACATCCTCGCCAGATTCGGAATTCCGCGGGCCCTGGTGACCGACAACGGTACCCAGTTCACCGACCACGGGTTCCAAGACTTCGTCACCAAACTAGGAACAAAACAACATTTCACGTCGGTCGAGCACCCTCAAACCAACGGGCAAGCCGAAGCCGCGAACAGAGTCATCCTCCGAGGACTCAAGCGCATACTCGGCGAAGCGAAGAGGGGATGGGTCGAGGAACTTCACAGCGTCCTATGGGCATACCGCACCACGCCCCACTCAACGACGGGCGAGACGCCATTTCGACTGACATATGGCACCGAGGCCGTCATCCCAGTCGAAATCATGGAACCATCCAGACGGACCGAAATCCCCCTCGACGAAGAAATGAACGACGAGGCACTGAGGGACGAACTCGATCTAGTCGAGCAAATCCGATATGGTGCAGCCCTGCGCGAAGCCACCCTAAAACAACGAGTGGCTCTACGCCACAACGACAAGGTCATCAAGTGCGAGTTCGAAATCGGCAGCCTGGTATTACGTAGGAACCAGAAGGATTCCCGCGAAGGGAAGCTGGCCGCGAACTGGGAAGGACCTTATCGCGTCCACGACACCACTGGTACCGGGGCGTACTATCTCGAGCAATTAGACGGAGAGCCATTACCACGACCCTGGAACGCTGCTAAGCTAAAGCAGTACTACAGTTGAAAACTACCAACACCTAGGACCCTCGAACAACGGCACCCGCGCTCGGTCAACAAGGAAAAACGTCCGACTCCGTATAAAGGCTGAGGTACAAGCCCGACATACGGCTAAATCGCACAACATCGCTCGGAAAACGAGACCAATCGATAGTGCCCGACGTGGACAACTACACCGAGCTTCACCGTCGTAGTACCTGTAAGGCAGAACACCCAGCTCGCGATGGGCAGTTCACACCAAGGGCAAACAGTCCCTACCGGGCTTCGCGCCCGACTGAGCAACTCCGCTCCATCTGCCCGACAAGTCGTCAAGAATGACGGGCCATCTAAAAAAAGGGTCAAAAGGAAGTCTCTCCCCTCGAGTGCAACGCTTAGGCGATTCTGGCCATCAAGAGAAGGCCGGGCACATATGCAAACGAAAGGCGGGCAAACTCGCCAGCCAAGTCACAGCCACTTACGGGCACTCCTCGGGCCCGTAACTTAGGCTAAATTTTATGCAAAAATATAAGATTTCAAGCACGGGCAAACGATCAAATGTAAAACAGCATTCATTCAAAAAAATGCCCGAAGGCAACAAAGCAAATAATTATAAACCGACCAAGAAGGCCGGCGATGTTCATAAAGTACAACCAACGGGCACGCAGACCCAAAAAATACAAATATCAAAGGCACGCAGGCCCGCTATCCTACAATCAGGCTTCCCCGGAACCATCATTGTCGACAACAGGAGAGTCGGGCGGGGGCACGATCGCGCCATCCACGATATGATGCGTGTAGCCCACCCCCTCAGTGACCAAACCAGGGTTTAACAAGGAAAGCTGGCCGACTGCGGAGTCGAACCCCTCCTCCAGAGCACCGACGCAATCTGCTTCGAGTAGCCGGATATGGGCGACCAGCTCCGATCGACTCTTCAAAGCCGCTATATCCTCCGGCTCGTCCTCGGCAGGAAGCATGGCGACTTTCATGTCCTCGATCTGTTGGGTCAGGCGCCCTATGTCGGTCTCCAGACGATCCCTGTCCGCGCGGAGAAGCTCTCCCTCCTCGGCTAGCTTCCCCGAATTTTCTTTCTCCAGGACCAACATCTCTCTCTCAGCGGCCAGCAGCGATGCCTGCTCGCGGAACATCTCCTCGGAGCGTTCCAGGGCAGTCCTTAACTTCCGCGAGCTCGAGGTGAGAGCTTCTTTCTCCTGCTCAAGTTCTTCAATACGGACAGGATCCTCCCCTTCCTCGGACAGCACCAGGGCCATTATCACCAGCCCGGCCATGCTGGCGGCCAGGTGCCTCTTCCGATCCTCCTTACTCATCCTCTTGATAGTCTCAGCCTCGTCGGCAACCACAGACAGAGGGAATCTCTCGAAGAAACCCTCCTCTTTGAAGCAAGGGGGGAACCCGAAGGACCTGACGGCGCTGGTGTCCTCGCCGACCTTCCACCCGGTTCCTCTTTCTTTGTATCAGGTCGGCATGTGGCTCGACCTCTTGAACCTCTGGGATCTCGTCCGACGTGGCCCCCGAGCTGGGAGACGAATCCACCCTCACCACCTGAGGAGCGCCCGGACTATGCGGCAGGCCCATCCTCGTTGCCTGGGGAGCCTTCACGACCCTCCTACCCCGCTTCTGGTCGCAAGACAGCTTCAAGAGTCTTTCCCGTCACCCGGCCATCGAACCTGCACAAAATAAAAGACGGGTTAGTGTCGAGCAAGTTCATAAACAAATGACGAGCAAAGAAATTCAAGCAATAAACGACCTAGCAGACGAGAAGCCTGTCGGAACGACTGGCACTCCACGAGTGCCTTAGTATTGATCAGCCGGGACTCGAATGTCGGATAACCCTCCTCGTCCAAGACATCTTCCCCCTCCCTCGTGGCCCACCGGGCGGGGTGGAAGCTGTCGACGAACCGACAAAGAGTGGCGTACGCCTTCTCATCCTCCGAACACATGTCACTCGCAGCGGTATGATAGTATCCAGTCCCGTGCTCATAATGCCTGAACATCCAATGCACGGGGAACTTGGCCGTGCGTGCCATCACGGGATATCCGTCGTTGTCTAAAACCGCCTCCCCATCATCGTCGCTTATGGGCGCCTCCTCCTCGTACAGGGATTTTAAAGCAGACGTGGTAACCGGCCTCACGATATACCACTTGTCTTTAAAACCCCTTACGGAGTCCATGTACATCTTGAATAGTCTCCTCGACTGTTTTAAGGAGACCCAACTGTGCTTCCCTCCTCGGGACTGGCGCTGCAGATGGAAAATTCTGAAGAAGAGAGGTATAGTCGCCCCAATCCTCAGAAAGCGACATGTCAGCTCAAACACCCGGATAAAGGCGAGCGAGTTAGGGTGTAGCTACGATGGGGCCAGCCCCAGATAAGCGAAGACCCCGGTCTGAAAGTCACTGAAGGGCAGCTGCAGCCCAAGATCTTTGAACGTAATTTCGTACATGGGGAAGCTATACTCTGGGTACACCAAGCAGATCCGGGCATGGGAGGTCGGCCGCGTAACAACGAAATTCTTTTGAAAATCAGGCTGACCGTGGCCCGCCTCGAGCACATCATATGGCTTTCGGTTACACCGACTATAGATCGACGCGATTCCTCTGGGCTCGGCGCCCACCCAATCCAACAGAGGGTCGTCGACAGTGTCGATCAAACTCACCGCCTCGTCGGCACTTTGTTCCTCCCGTTCGAGGCGTCCAGAGGAGCACGGCTCGCCCGCCATGCTTACCTGCAGAGCACGGGAAACCAGTCAATTGGGCACGAAACCATACGCTCGACGTAACGGACCAGATGTGGTGCACGACAAACCACGTCGCTCCATGCACGACCACAAAAGTTAGTTTGCAACAAAATAGCAGTCGCCTCCCCGACGTCCGGATAACTCGATGAGACCTTCTCCAAACCGCCTAAGCAAACCGACAACGCGGTCATTCACGAGTATGCCGACCCAAGGAATGAACATGGCGAGCAACATCATAAAATCTACGGCCAGAGCCATGAACATACTGGGCACGATCATGAATCAGGCGCCCTGGATCATGAAGACCCCGGGCAGCACTTCAGATTGTAACCTAAACTATGTATCTACCGGCCACGAGCATATGTTTGCCGGTCCTAAGCATGAATTTGTCGAGCTAAACATGAATATATCGGGCTAGTCCCACGCGCACAGTCCCTAAAACGTCTACAACGGTGAAAATCATGCATCACAACAGGAAAACGAAGAAGATAAGTCACTTACTTGCAATCAAGGAGTGAGTTCTGCAACGGAGGGAAGGAATCTGTAACGGGAATCGCAGCTATGCTATGAAAATCTGGAAGAGCAGCAGCAGTAGGAGCACAAAGAGTAGTAACGCGTTATGGGGCCCAAGGATCCTATTTATAGTGATGACGTGGAATACCAAACGTCACCTCAGGCAGCCACGAAGTTCCTCTCCTCAGCGCAAGGCTCCCAAGGCAATGATGACCCTATCATCATAGGGTGGCGGCACAGTTCCCGAAAGATACCCCGTGCACTCGACAGATGCGTGCCGGTGAGGATTCCCCGAGCATCCACCACGAAAGATTTGTCTCCGAGCACGACACGGAGAAGCCCTCGAGGACCTGCATCTCTGACCTGGGCGCGAGACCCCGAAACGGGAACGACCTGAGATCAAGCCATGGCTCCTAACCCAAGGAACCACGACTTGGGGGGCTCCTGTTCTGGACTGGGCCCGACAGGCCCAATAGCATTGATAAAGCCCAATCCAAACGGACCTACTGAGGGCCACGCTGACCAAAGGGTCACAGTCGTGCCCGACGTGCTCCCTGAGGTTACTTGCTCGACCTCCACCTCTCCAGCTCGACATCCTGCTGTCCAGCTCGACATCCTGCTGTCCAGCTCGACATCACCTCGAGCACCCCAACTAGGGCAGACTCAGTCCACTGCACTCCCAACGAGACCCCGAAAAGACCGCGTCTCCGTCCGCCCGCACTTCACGCAGAACATCCAGGAAGGGGACCACGTGCGGGTCCCCACTACGCACGTAGAACCTGGCAGTTCCTCCATTGGGCCAAACCTGCCCGGTCCAATGAAGGAACCTTGGCCCAGCGCTGGGGGCTATAAATACCCTCTGTTTCCAGAGGGTCAGGTATTCATCATTCTACCCATACTTCCTATTGCCTGCTCGTGCTTCTACTTACTTCAGCATCGGAGTGTCTTGCAGGTACCCCACCCACCTCGTTCAAAACTTTCAGCTCGGAGCCAGCCGTGACGGTCCAAGTCTGATCAGGTTAGATCAGGTTCGTTTGTAGAGAATGTCATTGCTGAGGAAGAACTTTGCCGTGAACCTTCTCAGAAACTTCTTGTCATTAACAGATGCACCCTCGGGGTATTCTTGAGCTTCAAGGTACCTCTTCACTTCATGATACCAAGGCTTTTCTGTTACCTCTTCAGCCTCAAGATCACTACAATGTGCAGGTTCATCCAATTTCTAAATGATGATCCGGGGAGCCTCGTTGTCCCATTTTACTTTGAACATAGAAGACATCATAGCCAGCGCGTCCGCCAACTGATTCTCATCTCTCGGGAAGTGTTCAAAGGTTATCTCCTCGAAATGGGGAATCAACGTCAACACATACTCCTTGTAAGGAATAAGATTTGGGTGTTTCGTATCCCACTCGCCTTTGATCTGGCTGATCACGAGAGCGGAATCTCCGAAGACACTCAGAAACTTGATCCTTAGGTCAATTGCAGCTCGAAGAACCATGATGCATGCTTCATACTCCGCCATGTTGTTGGTGCAGTTGAAACATAGTCGGGCGGTAAGTGGAGTATGAGAGCCCTTAGGAGATATGATCACAACGCCAATACCGTTACCCAAAGCGTTTGAGGCTCCGTCAAAGTGCATAGACCATCAGGATCCTTCCTCAGGTCCTTCATCCGGTCCAGGTACTTCATAATCAGTCACTACCATGATATTCTCGTCCGGAAATTCAAAGTTCATAGATTGGTAATCATCCACTGCCTGATGTGCCAAATGGTCTGCCAACACACTTCCCTTGATTGCTTTTTGAGTCGTGTACTGGATGTCATATTCAGTCAAGATCATCTGCCATCTTGCTATTCTTCCGGACAAGGCGGGCTTTTCGAAGATATACTTGATTGGATCCATTTTTGAAATCAACAGAGTAGTGTGAGTCAACATATACTATCTTAGCCGACGAGCAGCCCATACCAAAGCGCATCAAGTTTTCTCGAGCAGTGAGTATTGGGTCTCACAGTCGGTAAACTTTTTGCTAAGGTAATAAATAGCATGCTCTTTTCGGCCAGACTCGTCATGCTGACCTAGCACACACCCCATTGAGTTGTCAAGTACTGTCAAGTATAAGATTAGAGGTCTCCCTTCAACCGGTGGCATAAGAATGGGTGGCTCTTGGAGATACTCTTTGATTCTTTCGAAAGCGGCCTGACATTCATCGTTCCAACGTACCACTTGATCTTTCTTCAGTAGCTTGAAGATTGGTTCACAGGTAGCAGTTAGGTGCGAGATGAATCGGGCAATGTAGTTCAGCCGTCCTAGAAAGCCTCTGACCTCTTTCTCTGTCTTGGGAACTGGCATCTCTTGTATGGCTTTCACTTTGGCAGGGTCCACTTGAATACCTTTATCGCTTACGACGAAGCCCAATAGTTTTCCAGACCTCACCCCGAAGGTGCACTTGTTCGGGTTCAACCTCAGCTTGTATAACTTCAACCGGTCAAACAGCTTCTGCAGATGGTCAAGGTGTTCCTCCTCAGTTTGGGACCTTGCAATCATATTGCCGACGTATACTTCGGTCTCATGATGGATCATGTCATGAAACAAAGCAACCATGGCACGTTGGTAGGTTGCCCCAGCATTTTTCAACCCAAAAGGCATGACCTTGTAGCAAAAGGTGCCCCACTGAGTAACAAAAGTGGTCTTCTCCATGTCTTCAGAAGCCATCTTGATTTGATTATAACCGGAGAACCCATCCATGAAGGAGAATACCTTATGATGAGCAGTATTGTCAACCAGGACGTCGATGTGAGGCAGAGGGAAGTCATCCTTAGGGCTCGCCCTGTTCAAATCCCTGTAGTCAACACACATTCAGACCTTACCATCTTTCTTCAGCACCGGAACCACATTGGCAACCCACTGAGGGTAAGAAGTCACTGCTAGAAAACCGGCGTCAAATTGTTTCATAACCTCAGCTTTGATTTTCTCGGACATCTCTGGGCGCATACGTCAAAGCTTCTATTTTACCGGAGGGCATTCTTCCTTGGTCGGCAGTTGATGAACCACAATGTCGGTATCCAACCTTGGAATATCTTCGTAAGACCAGGCAAAGATTTCCATGTAGTCATGCAGCATCTGAATCAACCGTTGTTTCACACTGGACTCCAGATTGGCACCAATCTTGACTTCCTTTCTGTCTGTCTCAGTACCCAGATTTACCGTTTCCACTGGCTCTTCATGTTGCTGAATGGCCCTCTCTTCCTGGAGTAGCAGTCTTGCAAGCTCACCAGGCACTTCGCAATCATCTTCACCTTTGTCTTCGGCTAAGTTGATCGGATTTTCGAAGTCATAACTGGAAGTAGCACAGTCGTTACCAGTGAGATCCAGGGTGGATTGGGACCTGTATATGTGAGTGTGTGTAAATATAGCTATTTTTGCAATATATAATAAAGAAAGACAAGGAGCGCAAGATTTGAAATGCAAAAAAACGTCCAATGCTTTTATTAATGATATATGAAAATGACACACAAAAGCCCTCACAAATGAAGCCACGGTACCCCGGGTAAGACACCGGGCCATAAAGTTTCAAATTATTGTCTATTTACAAATTCAAAACAAAGGAGTTCATTATTGAGTGACAAAAGTAATAGGTATGAAGTCTTTCGCAATCCAGTTGCTTGGTCCACCGTTGGTCATTGGGTAGATCCAACTGTCGAATTCAGATTCCTCCATGTCGTCTTCACTGGCATTTACCCCTGAGTTGCTGATGAATACAGGAGGTCTTCTAATCCTTGCCTTACGAACAACCCTCTGAGCTTCTGCAGTGAAACCCAAACCAAACTTGTCAGTCTTCGGGGTGAAATCAGGAAGTCAGCCCCAGTTTGCACACCCACCCTTCTCAATAACAGCCTAGGCATCCTTTAAGGAAGCTATCTTCAAAGGAGAATCTTCGATCACAGTCTCTGCTGATGCCAGCGTCTGAGGAACCTCTTCAAAGTGCTGGAATGGAGTCTCAATGAACTCCCCATCCATTTCTATGTACCGGAACGAGTTGAGGTGGCTGACCATGTATTCCTCCTCCCCCTGCATTGTCACAATCTTCCCTCTGACCGGGTATTTCAGCTTCTGATGTAGTGTGGAGGTCACAGCTCCAGCCTTATGGATCCAGGGACGACCCAACAAACAAGAATAGGATGGTCGGATGTCCATCACATAGAATGTAGAATCAAAGACCTGAGAACCAACCCTGATTGGAATGTCGACTTCACCATGCACCATCCTTTTAGACCCATCAAAGGCCCGGACAACAATGTTACTTGGCTTTAATTCCAACCCCTTGCAATCCAACCTGTCTAGAGCTTTCTTGGGCAAGACGCTCAATGAGGATCTAGTGTCAACCAACACATGGGCAAGAGTAGTGCCCCTGCATTCAATGGAGACATGCAGGGCATCGTTATGATTCTTCCCTTTGGCAGTCAGATCAACGTCGGAGAAACCCAGACCATTATCAGCAGTTAAGTTGGCCACACAATCGGTAAATTGATCAGCTGACGTCTCTTTTGGCACGTGAGCCGTCTTCAGGAAGGTAGTCAGATCCTTGGCACGGGCCTCTGAACACAAGAATAGTGATAGCATAGAAATTTTAGATGGGGTGTGCCCCAGCTGCTCAACTACATTAAAATCACTCTTCTTGATAATCTTAAGGATCTCTTCCATCTCCTGCTTGGAAGCTTCAACATTGATGGTCTTTGGTGCCTCCGTCTGGGCAGGCATATCAATGGCGATCCCTTTGCCCCAAGCGTCAGATGACTCAGCAGCAGGGGTAGAAATAGGAACTTGGTCAGGAAGGGAAATAGGCACACTTGCAGGTGTGATGACAAGAGGTCTCTCGATTGTTGGAGGCGCAATATCAGGTGAGAAAAGCCTACCGCTGTGGGTGACTTTGGCAGGCCCGGTGATGTTGCTGACGCCGGTACTAGTACCAAACTCTTGTTTAACTCCAAGCACATAAACATTTGCCCCATAGTGCCAAGGGACAACTTTGTCAGATGTATAGGGGATGGGCCCCAGAACAGTGATGATTATGGGTGCAATCTTCTGAGCAGGCATGATTTTGACAGGCTTCTTTGAGGGAGCCTTGGGAGAATTATTGAAAATAGTGACAATGGAAACTTCTTCAGTAGGGGTAGCAGGAACAACAACCTTCTCAAACAAGATCTCTTTGTTATCCATCAGGTTTTGGACGCCTGACTTCAACAAAGGACAACCAGCAGGTGAAACGGAACACAGATGGCAACCTTCAATACATCCCGGAAATAAACCGGCTAGCAACAGGTTCCTCTTGACGGTCAACAGCGGAGTAACAATATCATCCACAGAGGCTACATACAGGTCTTCCTCTACAGCACTCACTCCATGCTTGGGCATGGGAGCAGTCACAACATTGGGCCTTTCGGGCGCCTCGAACTCTATCTCTTTAGCATCAATAAGGTCCTGGAACTTATTCTTCAGAGCCCAACAATCATCCGTAGTATGCCCCGGGCTGTCAGAGTGATAAGCGTAGCGGGCGTTAGGATTGTACTTCGGGGATGTTGTGTTTACAACCTTCAGAGCTTCTTTTATGGTTACCAGATTGGTTGTCAGTAGTTGCGGCAATATCTGGGACAAGGTCATACTGAGTCGAGTGAACTGCCTTTTGGGCCTCTCACCCCTTTGTTGGTTGTATTGCTGAGGAGAAGCAGCAGGCTTTGAAATTACCACCGTGTTGACAGCTTGGCGGCGTTCCGGTTTATTCTATCTCCTTGAACCATAAACAACACTAGATTCCTTCTTGAACGGCTTCTTCTCAGTGCTCGAGGAGGCACCCTTCTATATCTTCCCAGACTTGATACCAGCTTCTATCCTCTCCCCAGTCAAGATAAGGTCTGTAAACCCGGCAGAAGAATTTCCAATCAAATGGTTAAAGAACGGACCAGACAGGGTCCCCAAGAACATATCCACAAGTTCACGATCAGTCAAAGGTGGCTGCACCCTTCAGCCAGGTCTCTCCACTTTTGGGCATATTCCTTAAATCCTTCACCCGTCCCTAGTGACATACCCTGGAGTTGGGTACGCGTAGGAGCGAGGTCGGAATTATACTGATACTGCTTATAGAACGCAGTAGCCAAGTCCTCCCAATTACGAATACTGGCTCCATCCAGCTGATAGAACCATTCGAGTTGAGTCCCTGAAAGACTATCCTGGAAGAAATGGATCCATAAATTCTTGTCAGCAGTGTAAGGTTGGATCTTCCTTACATACGAACGGAGGTGCAACTTAGGACAAGAAGCTCCGTCGTATTTTGCAAAAGCAGGAGCCTTGAACTTATGGGGAATCACCACCCCAGAGGATAAGCCTAGGTCTCCAAAGTCCAACCCGGGCACATGTTGAATCTCCATAGCACTTAAGCGGTCCTCCAGCTGTTTGTACCTATCCTCAGCAGGAGGATACTGTTCATCATTATAGTCCATCTCGTTGTCGGAGACCACGGGACTAGGAACCCTTCTCTCTTGGGGACTGTCCTTACCTACAGAGGAAGTAGTCAGATCCACCTCATTTTGTAGTCCATTCCCAAATCTGCGTCCAGTGTTGAACAACACAATCCTCTTCTTTTTCTTCTTTAGAATCAGAGTCTTCAACTCTTGTTGACCCTGGGCTAGGCTCATAACCAACTCTTGGAACTGGGCATTCTGGGCCTGGAGGGCCTTGATAGCTTGTTCAGTAGTAGGTTCAGAAGACATGATGATTGCTAAAATAAACAGCGAAGAAGATAAGTGACCTGTAAAAAGTGTACCTGTTATGCATATGATGCATGGTATGCTCTTTATGCAATGCATTCAAGGGTTCGAAAATTCAAATTCGTTGTAAACAAAAAAGGAACACACGTCATATTAAGAAGTAATTTATTTAGTACATCAATGCCTCATGGGCGAAATATTACAAAATACTTAATGCCAAAAGACGCTGCGCATCCTCTTTGGAGCGATGTAAGTGTTGAGGGTCTTTTCCTTGTGCAGTAGGCGGGTGAGCTCTAAGACCTTCTTCTCACTGGCATGTAAACTGGCTTAAAGAGAATTCCGCTCTTCCTTGAGTTGAATCCAGCTCTTTTGCATTTCTTCCCAAGATGTTGGCATGTCAGGATGTAGAATGGTGTACGGGACCTCTCCTTCCATAACTGGCTCTTTGATCACGGGGAGAATGTGAGGATATGGCATCATAAGTTTCTGGGAGTGGGCTCGTACCCACTTGAGGTAAGGCTCAAGGGGGATGGAATTCTTGTGCCCCAGTGTCTTACTATCCACCTTGTTTGGCATCCTCCAAGCTCTGATGAACCTTTGGTGAAGTCCTTGCGCATCGTTGTCGAAGTCAAAAACTATGTCAGGGATCAGCATGTCATGAGGGCCATCCCTCCGAGCGTATCCAAATTGTCTCAAAGCCAGACAGGGGTTGTAGGTGATGCCTCCTCTAATTCCAAGTAAAGGAACATTAGGAAATTCTCCGCAACGGTCAATGATAGTGACATTTTCTCTGGACCGAGAACACCAATGTATACCAGAATGTGTGAGGGTCATCAGCCGTTGTGACCACCTTAAACCCTGCTCGTTCTTCAAAACTGATTGTGGAAGGTGCGAAATAAACCACCTTGCCAGGAGAGGAGTGCAGCACATGAGAACACCTCTTTTTCTCATTGTTCGAGTGTAAAATGAGTGGAGGATGTCCCCAAGCAATGTAGGTATGGGATTCCTGGACATAAAAATCTTGACAACATTTATATCTATAAGTTGATCCGGATTTGGGAACAACACCAACCCATAGCCAAGGAGTGCCACAATCTCTTCAAAGGCTTGTAGATCGAGAGAATTCCAACATTCTTGTGCCTTCTCGAACATGAACTTTGCCAAGAACCCTTTGATACCACTTCTGATTTCCCAATGTCCCTTGATGTCGGATGGTTGCAGACGTAATGCTTGAGCAACCTCTTCAAGTTTTGGTTCCTTTTCCGTACCGTTGTAGGGTAGTTGACTAAGAATAGGAACTTTCAGAAGTTGAGATAACTCTTCCAAAGTAGGCACCAATTGATAACCAGGGAATGTAAAACAGTGGTGTAAGGGGTCAAAGAATTAGAAGAGAACTTTTATCATATCTTCTTCAATGTTGGTTTTGACTAAGCTGAGTAGTCTACCATGTCTTTCACTGAAGGGAGAGCTCTCGGGAATCCTGGATGTAAGCTCCTTGAGCTGAGGGGGGACCCTTACAAGGTTGACCTGGATTGTTTTCCTGCGAAGAGACTCCATGTCCTATAAAACAAGAACAAAGATGAAGATTCGAATCCTTGAAGTGGTTAGCAAATGCATATGATGTGTTATGATGTTATGATGTTATGATAAAGGCACACCACAAGTATTCACAAAAGGCAAACATGGTAAAGGCACACAAGTCACACCAGACAACCCTTAGAGTTTAGGCCAGCATGAAGTTTATGTACTACCCTCTTGAAGTTGGTTGGCTCAAAACCTGTCCTATGAATAGTAACCGGGTTCTAAGGAGCTCAATATCATTGGATTATTTTCTATGTTCATTGTTTTGATTTAGCCACTTAACTGGCAACCAAAATATTCCAAGAAAACAACCCTCAATGAGTGTAGTATCAATTATCTACCAACTTCGGACTGCACCAAAGTCGGTCATCTCACTACCCCTAAAGAGGCCAGGATGGTCAAGTAAGGTTCTAAGGTCAGTTGATGCTTCACGACACCACGCGACGGCACCGTACTCTCTTTGACTTGACTCAAGGGTTACCGGTACTCACCAAAGTGCCACATCAACGTAGCAACTGTTTCAACCATGTCGGTATACCCCGCACAGTTCCCTCATAGTTTGTTGCTACTTCTAAAGGGTATCCCCAGATCCGGGTTAGGATCTATAAAACTCCGATACAAGCCCACAATATTAAAGCATTCAAGGCATACAATTGAAAACATGGTGATCTAATCCTAAGGTACACCTCACTTATAATTTAGAATATCCCCAACAGAGTCGCCAGTTCTGTGATTGGTGGAAATAGAACTGACTGTTTTGGAATGCTGGTTCGCGAAATGTTGCGGTAAGCAAGAGTTGCCACCGTTTTTTATTTTCTCCAACAAGGAAAGGACAAAAGCACAGCAAAATTCCTTTTCGAGATGTTTCTCTGTTCGGGAGGTAGATTATAGAAAGGGAAGGTGTTAGCACCCTTTCTATCCGTGGTTATCCACGGGCTCTTAGGTACTTGCTCACTATGTTTTCAAAATGTTTTTGCTTTTCTTGTGTTTGTGGGTTTTGAAAAAGTTTGTTTGAAAACTTCATTTTAACACTTGTATCAGTCCTCAAGAGTATATGAAGTGTTTGTCTGAAAACTTTTGTTTGAAAAAAGTGTAAGTGCGAAAAGTTGTTTTTTGTTTTGAAAGAGCAAGTACCTTAGATCCTCTACCTACTCAAAAGAAATTAAGCTGTGTAAATGTCCTTTAGACAGTACTATCCCACTATTGAGAAGTAGGTACCGTCGTTGGAGTTATTCGGGTCAATTCGATTAATGGGACATGTGTGGTCACCAAAGCAATAGTAGGACGCCTTAGCGGTAACCCTAACGTCCTAGATCCTTTTTATCCGAGACAACCGTTTCGATGCAACTTGGATCTTTAGACAGGAGGGCGACCTCTAAAACACCCTATACTTAATGACCATGTCGAGGCAACCAAGTGAGGCGTACCCTAGGAGTGGCATGTGCGAGTGTGTCAGGATTCAGTTAAATTATCTGTGCACATGTTATGGTGAGCTACGGGTTGATTTTATTTTGAGAACAATTCTTGTCATGCATAGCCTAATTAACATACATCTAGCATTTAATAGTTGCAGAAAGTAAATTGCAGAAAGTAAATCTACGCTATTACAAGGCGTCGGGTATTTACATCGCCAAAAACAAACCCTTGGAAAATAAATGCGAGAAAATTAAAAGAAAGCGATAAAAAGTCCTAATTATGCTATTACATCCTCGGAGCAAATACATAAATATGAATCAAAAATTATATGCGCGAAAAGAAATTAAATCGGAGAAGTCCTTAGGGTTTTGACCCTTTGAGAAAAGAATGAATTTTTGGTTATTTTGCATTTAATTAAATTAATCCTAAAACTAATTAATTAAATAAAAGAAAAAAATTACTTTTTAGTTTTTAATGTTTTAATGAAATAAAAGAAAAGAAATTAAAATTGTCAAGAAAACCCTAATTCTAATTTTTTTTATTTGTTATGAAAATAATTAAAGTTAACCTAATTAAAACAACTAAATTAATTAATTACATTTATTTACAAAAATAATAAATAAAAAGCGAAATTAATAATAATAATAATAATATTTTAGTTTTCTGATTTTATTATGAAAATAATTAATTGAGTTAATTAAATAATAATAATAATAATAATTATTAATAGTAAGATAATTAAATGGAAATTATAAGAAAAAAAATGAATGAACCAGGGGGGTGCTGGCCCAATAAGGCGGTTAATCTGGAAATTTGAAGCCCAATAACAATCCCAGTCCATTGACTTTTTGAGATCCTCCATGGCATGGTTGACTGGAAGTATGATGGTCATCCAGCTTTGGACCATTGGATTTGAGTCTTAGACACATGGCACCTGGATATTTGAAGCGCATGGTAGGACATACCCTGGAAAGCTGCATATGATTATGTGAAGAAAAAGAACAAACAATTATTCTGGGGGACCTGGGATTCGAACCCAGGTCCCAAAGCTTATTGGACATTTGGCCAACCACTCCACCACGCTGCATCAATTGTCATTGGAATATCAAGCAAATATAATATATAAAAATTCGTTCATGTGCTGTAAAACAAAAAAAAACACGCGCGCGTTTTGAACTAACCAATGAGACATCAACAACTCATCATCTTCCTCGCTGAACCTGCAAAATAAACGTTAGATAGCGGGGGGTTTTTAACCCCCACAATATGCAATGACGAATAATAGTGATTAGGGCTACATGCTACATAAATATTTCGTGATGGTTGCTTTGGATTCGTCTGGTTCTCACGAATCCAACCATGTGCCTTACAAGTCCTGATTTTTCCGGGTTTAGAAAGCCCCAAATCCAAAGTTCATGAACCCTAAAATTCAAACATGTCAACTTTTGATTCTGTGCGTTTTAATCCAATTCAGTTATACCATCAGCTTCATATGAGTTCTAACAATGCAAAACAAACACAAAATCATGTTAAATATGCATGAATTAAACTGCACGATTCTGAAAATAAATGGCAAACCGTGACTCTGTTCTTGATGATTCTTGGGGCTTTAATGCTTGGTTTTGATTGCTACACGTTCCTATGGACTCCTGCAATGTGTTTGAATCAGTAAAACGCCTTGAATTGGCCTGGAATATAGAAAACAGTTTTGCAATTTTCTTGAATTGGTTATGGCTTTTTCTGCAGAAATTTCACGTGTGCATGATCAGGGTTTGCTTGTATATTTATAGGAGACTGAAATTAGGTCAAATCTTTGAGCAAAAATCCATTGGAATGATGATGGAATATTTGATTGGAAATCATATCTTTTTGTATTTTCATGATTGAAGAAAGTTACCAAACTTGGAGATTTTTGCATATTTGATTTGTACACGAAATTGCCAACATATCTTGACCATGTTTGGTTCACAAAAAGATTGAAAAAATCAAATCTTTGTATTTTCCTACAATTTAAATTAATTAAATGAATTAATATTAATTAAAAATCCAATTAATTAATAAAAAATAAGAAAATAAATTCAATTAAGCTTGATGGGTCGTGCATAGGCCATGGATAAAGTTTCAAGAAGAAATTTGAGGCCCATTAGCAAAAACAAGGTGTTTTGAGCAAAGTTGACTTTTGCAAATTCACAAAAATTTCCCAACTTCTCCAATGCATAGCTTGCTCAATTTTGATCATATGAACATGTTCTTGGACATTTTGGAAAGGTATTGAAGTCCTCTAAACAATGCCTTTGGTCCCATGTCATTTGGATTTACCAATCTCAAGTTATGGTCTTTGACTTAAAGTGCATTTTTGTTGACTTTTGAAATTGACCTATAATGTAGAAACTGATAACTTTTTGTGAGAGCATTTCTTGGACTTGGAATGTGAAGATGGATTGTAGGAAGTGTCATCCCCTTCAAAATGAGCATTGGATGGGATTTTTCGGATGAACCATGAAAAAGTTATGCCCTGGTCAAGATACAGTTGACTTTTCTACTGTCCAAAAATAATAACTTTTTGCATCTTGATGATTTTTAAGCCATGCTTGTGGAATCATGATCAAGACTTGATAAAATGATGATTGTGAGCTTAAAATAAGATGTTGACCAAAAATTCTGACTTTTGACTGCAAAATGACCATTTTGCCCTTGTAGTTGACTGTAGTTCAAATAAGGCTTTTGACTGTGCAAATTGACACTGTGAGTCTTGAAACTTGGCATGTAGGTGCTTGAGGATGTATATGGACCTATGAGACTTGATTGAGCCATTGAAAACCTCAAATTCCTTGAAAGAACCAAAACCCTAATTTCAGCTGGCTTATGAGGTATGTGGACTGTGCAATCCTTGATCAATCTTGAACCATTGGGAGATGATTCTTGACAAACCTTGAAGAATATGGGAGGGCAAATTTTGGGGTACAACACTTATCCTTTTTCGTTTGGGCCAAATGTGTAACCTAAAGCCCATATAACTTTTTTTATTTTTGAAAACCAACACTTTTTTTTTATTATTATCACTTAATTCTTATTTTTTCCGTAACCTAATTCTTTCTTTTTTTGTTGTTAAATAATATATTAATTTTTCATGTAAAATTTTTATTAATACCTTTTATTACACTTAAAATATGTAAACATTAGTTTTCTATTAAGTTAAATAATTTTAAAACTTTTGTTTAATTAATTCTATACAAGTTTCTAAAAACATTAACTAAAATACATAAATAATAGTTTTCTTTAACTTAAACAATTTTCTTTTCTTTTCTTTAAAACTCTTGTCTATATAATTAACAAAAACACAAAAATAATAATAATACTTAATTTTCATTTTGATCATTTGTAAACAATCATATACATCACACAATACTTTTATTTCTCTTTGATTCTTATACCTTGCTATATTTTTACATTGAGAATGCGACAATTTGATTTGGTTGTAAATAACACTTGGACACTACTATTCTGATAAGACTCATCCCCATTTGTAAACATTTGTACCCCCATCCCCGGATACTTATTTGTAATAGCTTAGACTTTAAATTCCCGCAATTTATCGCCTTTCATATACTGTATAGTAATTAGGGTTTGTATGCGAAGATTCAAAAT
This sequence comes from Vicia faba, assembly GCA_948472305.1. NCBI lineage: Eukaryota > Viridiplantae > Streptophyta > Magnoliopsida > Fabales > Fabaceae > Vicia > Vicia faba. The sequence continues at coordinate 191,668,396 of OX451739.1, read as the reverse complement.
CAACCGCTAGATAGCCTAATACAAGACAAATGCATGAAAATCAATACACAATTCACACTTGCACCTCTAGGGTAACCTCGCTTGTTGCCTCGGAAAATACAATCATGTCCCTCGAGTATGAGACACTCTAGCAAACGTCCCTTCGATAAACAAAGATCGTTAGTCCCTCGATGACCCTCGATGTTGCCTTCGATAAAACGATCTCGTCCCTTACAAAATTGCTAGAGCATCTCACAAGTTGCCTTCAATGATTGTATACGATGACCCGCGCCTGTTCCGTTTAAACATCCTAACACAAGGTTGTTCACCAAATACAATGGTGAAACAACACTGTTAAAAGGGTTAAAAACATAAGAAAGATCTTTGAGTAAAATAGGGTAGACAACTCTTAGTTACTTGATCAAAAACTTGCAAAACATCCTTGCCATTTTTCAAACACACATCTCCACACAATTTCAAAACAAACTTTCAAAGCATTGAAACATCTTTTCAAAAAGACATACACCTTTGTATATACTCAAACACGAGTCATTACATGGCTGCCTAGACAAGGCATCTTTTTCAAAACATTTTCAAAACCACACACACAAAGCACCATTTCAAACATTGAAAATCAAAGGCAAGTGATCTAAAACAAGTAACTAAGAGCCCATGGATAACCATGGATGAAAAGGGTGCTAGCACCTTCCCTTTTCATAATCTACCCCCCGAACCCACGAAAACATCTCAAAGGTCTTCCCTGTGCTTTTTGACCTTTCCTTAGGATAAATAAAAAGTCGGTGGCGACTCTTGCTAAACCGAACAAGTGCGAAAACAAACGCAAAACCTCAAGTCAGTTCTCCCACCGTATCACAGAACTGGCGACTCTGCTGGGGAGTATTTCTAAAAGTGGGGTTACCTTAGGGTTTTAGATCACCTTTACATGCTTACTTTGTTTGCTTTGATTGCTTTACTTTTTGGGTCCTTGTTTGGGTTTGTTGTAAATCCTACACCCGGATTTGGGGGCACCTTTTTAGGTAAATAGCAATAAACTGTGAGGGAACTGTGTGGGGTATACCGACATGGTTGAAGCAGTAGCTATGTTAGTGTGACATATTTGTGAGTACCGGTAGCCCTCTAGTAGTCAAGGAGAATACGGGGCCGCTGAGTGATGTCATGAAGCACTAACGAACTCTTAGAACCTTACTTGACCATCTTGGCCTTTTTAGGGGTAGTGAGATGACCGACTTTGGTGCAGTCCGAAGTTGGTAGATACTCGATACTACACTCATTGAGGATTGTTTTCTTGGAATATTTTGGTCTCCAGTTAAGTGGCTAAACCAAAACAATGAACACATAAAATAATCCAGTGATATTGAGCTCCTTAGAACCCGGTTTCTATTTTAGGACAGGATGAGCCAACTAACTTCAAGAGGGTACTTACCTACAAACCCCATGCAAGCCTAAACCTAAGGACTTGTTTGCTTTGTGTGAATATGATTACCTGTATATACATTTACTTACTTTTGCATACATGTACATAACATCATAACATCATACCATAGCATTTTCAATAACCATTTCAAGGATCTCGAGGGTCTTTTGATGCAGGGTCACGTTGAACCAGACGTTTACCAAAGGGCAAGAGGGTTTTCCTCTAAACAAACGCTGTCAAAGATCAAGTGCAACAACTTGAATCAGGGGCTATGACCCACTCGACATGGTGAGCTTGATTCTCGTGGAAAGACATCCACCGATACGAAGTTCTCCAATCAAAGATGTTGACCAAAGTTCAATCTCTAACATTTCTCTTGTGTTTACCCCGAGAGATTCTTGAAAACATGCATCCACATATCATGCATTGTATCATAACTGGTTTTCCTTTTCAGGTTTCCTTATTCTCCTACTGTTTATTTCAGTAGAGATGGCTCTAGAGCGGACTGTCAAAGATATCCAGGATCAAAATGCTCAACTTCAAGAAATGTTCTTGAACCTGTCCCAGGGGCAAGAAGAAGTGAAAGCTCTCCTCACAAGGGGCATGGTCCTCGGGAATTCAAGTAGTGTCAGGAATGATCAGTTGGAAGAACTTCAGTTTGAGCTGGCAACAATGAAGATCCAGATGATGGGACAGCTGGTGGGCCAGATGGCTCTCATTCAAGACTTAGCTCAAAGACAAGAAGAGCTCAGGGTCCTCGTCAACAAGCTGCTTCGAAATAACCAAGTGGGGCAAACAACTAAGGTTGAAGAGCAAGTCATCATTCAACCTCCTTTGAGACAAGAAGACAAGGGAAAAGCTCCTTAACTTGCTTCAGGGTGACAAGCCCATCAACAACCCCGTCAGCGTCAACAGGGTAATCGGCGTAAGAAAAATACGTCTGGAAGACATTTCTCTGAGACTGACATACCATCATCTCTGATACTGAAATGCTTGTTGGAGGTCAACCTACTTGCTTTAAGGGATCCTATTTGGAATCCCAACACCTCTGCTCCTACCTATCACCCCAATGAAAGGTGTGCATACCACTCCCATAGTCCTGGACATGACACCGACGACTGTTGGGCTTTGAAAAACAAAATTCAAGATTTGATTGACAATGGAGTGCTGAAATTCATGTCGGATGGCGAGATGAAAATCTTCCGTTAAGGGTTTTTCCACCTGAAATGACAAAGCTCGAACTGAGAGACTTTTATTCCATTTGAATTTTCATGTTGTAATTTCTTTTGTTATTCAAACAATTATCTGTTGATGTCAAACTCTGTTTCATTAATGCATTGCATATGTTTGTCTTGAATTCATCCATTCGTTTTCACTATTCTTATGCTTTCTTTATGACATTTAACTCTTGCTAAAAGTTACAAGCCTTTAGAGGGAGGATGACGAAACAATGCCATAATCTCATACAGTATGCTTTTGAACATACCTTGTTGACGATGTACAGGCGTTTCTTTCAAATCCTAAACACTGGAGTTATAAGGAAGATAATCCCTAGTCAACCCCTTCGAGCCAAAGAAGTAGGAGTTTTTCTGTTTTTAAACAATTTGAAACCTTTGATTTAAACCTGGGGCAGGGTAGTATCTCAGTTAATTCAAAAAAGATGCGCATTGAAGTCGCAAACTCTCAGTTCGTAATACAACGAATAACATCAAAAACTTTCCTTTGGAACCAAAAGACAGTGATGGTTCTTTATCACATAGGCAGTCAATCTCTCAAAAGAGAAAAGCCCACTAAGCCAAAACCTACAAAGGAGGCTTAAGAAAGCTGGGGCATCCCGCTGACTATAATCTTGAAAACAGGAACAGTCAGGCAAAACTTAGGGATAACGAATCAAAAGAAAGAGGTCATTACAAATCCTCAAATAACATGAAAAATGTTGCAAAAATGACTGCCTTCCAATAAATTCAACTGGTGTGAGCCATCACCAAAAAGTCGTTCCAAATTCGAATAGAGTTCGACGCACAAACAACTGAGTTTAAGATTGAAGAACATCACGAAGAGCGGGTGGATACAAACATACTTTGAGCCTTTATCCTTTGTTTCTTAAACCGTGAACCAAACCACGTTACAACCCTTCAAAAGTCCTAATTGAAGCATGGGTTAGTTCGAAAGCATACTGTTACAAAAGGTATCCTGACTCCTGTAAGGCTTTGCCCTAAATCTTTTGTTGAATATGTCTTATAAAAAGTTTTCTGCTAAAAAACACATTTTTTCAAAACTTCGAGACAAACATAAACTTTGCATTAATTGAATATCACTGTTTGCATTTAGCTATTTGTTTGACAGCGGAGAAATTCACACAATGAATATCCGATGAACGAAAGCTCTCTCAGTGAATAAAATCACTTCAAAAAGGATGACACTTCCATTGACAAATCTCCTATCAACAAGGGGACTTGACATGTCACTATCCAGCACACCTGGGGCAGTCCAGTCAAGATTTCAACAAATCTTTCAAAAAAAAATGGGGCAGCCCAGTCAAAATGTCAAGAAATCACTCAATTGTAGGATAACAAGGGGCAAGTCTCCGTCTCCGACACTTGGGGCATTGAACGACAATCCTGACAAAGGGTTACATACAATCAAACATTTCCAAGCAGTGCCACAAGCACTTGCTACTAGGGGCAGTGACAAATCTCCCCAAAACCCTTCTCATAGGATGATTCCCCAGCTTGAGTTTTCCTCTCCGACTACTACAAATCAAAGGACCACAACTCCTCTTCTCCAGTAGACTACTCTACAATCCTCAGCAAGTTACTGCGAAACCTGAACCCGACCAGATATCAGTTCAACTTCAACTCCCCAGTAGAGAAACGAACGACTAAGACTCCTGAACTCTTTTTCCAAGCAGAAATAAACATACTCTCCACAGAGTTTTCAACTTCCCCCAGCGGAGTTCTCCTCAAACAACGAAACAGGAACCCATTGGAAATATTTTAAGCAAAGATTGAAGACACACATACTCTTCAACAGCAGTCCAGGATTTTCAATCCCCAGCGGCAGTCAAGGATTTATTTTCCCCGACAGCGGTCAAAGATTTTATTATCTCCCGCTATCCAGGATTTATCTTCCTCAGCAAGACAACTCATCGGCCTACATACGCATACATCACGTTCATAAATCATGAGCATTGACAAAACACATATATTGCATCATACATTTCATGCAACATAACTTTGTGTTTCAACTAACAATTTACCTTTTTCAACAAAAAGGTCGACAACAACCTTTTTAAAAAAAAAATCCAGATGCAGTTTTACACAGACTCATCATGAAGCAACCCTACATAGGTTCCTTCTCTTTCCAAGATGCAGTTTTACACGGACTCATCATCAGGCAACCCTACACCGGTTCCTTCTCAAATCCAGATGCAGTTTTACACGGACTCATCATGAAGCAACCCTACACCGGTTCCTTTTCTTTCCAAGATGCAGTTTTACACGGACTCATCATCAGGAAACCCTACACCGGTTCCTTCTCAAATCCAGATGCAGTTTTACACGGACTCATCATTAGGAAACCCTACACCGGTTCCTTCTCAAATCCAGATGCAGTTTTACACGGACTCATCATGAAGCAACCCTACACCGGTTCCTTCTCTTTCCAAGATGCAGTTTTACACGGACTCATCATCAGGCAACCCTACACCGGTTCCTTCTCAAATCCAGATGCAGTTTTACACAGACTCATCATGAAGCAACCCTACACCGGTTCCTTCTCAAATCCAGATGCAATTTTACACGGACTCATCATCAGGCAACCCTACACCGGTTCCTTCTCAAATTCAGATGCAGTTTTACACGGACTCATCATCAGGCAACCCTACACCGGTTCCTTCTCAAATTCAGATGCAGTTTTACACGGACTCATCATCAGGCAACCCTACACCGGTTCCTTCTCAACTTCAGATGCAGTTTTACACGGACTCATCATCAGGCAACCCTACACCGGTTCCTTCTCAAATTCAGATGTAGCTTTACACAGACTCATCATCAGGCAACCCTACACTGGTTCCTTCTCAAATTCAGATGCAGTTTTACACAGACTCATCATCAGAAAACCCTACACAGGTTCCTTCTTTCAACTTACCAAATAACAATTCAACAATCATTCTTGGATGGCATCTTTAAGCCCATCTCCATCAACTATCCATCATATCTCCAAATGGCATCTTTAAGCCCATTCCCTCTACCATCACATCACCGAGTGCAAATTTTTTTGGGCGCTCTAGTGTCCAATCTCCTTTTACCCTCGAGTCGCGAAAGGCAAACCTGCCAATCTAACTCTTCAGGTTCAAGAAGATTGAACAGGGGCAACTGTTGTACCCCAAAATTTGCCCTCCCCTTTTTCACAAGAAATCCCAGCTTCGGGCTTTTCCTGATTTTTCAGATTGGCTCAAGAATCGGTCAAACAGACTTTTCTTATCAGTCAAACAAAATTAGGGTTTTCATTAATCTTGATTCATTCAAACATATTATTAGGGTTTCTTTTGATTTGTTTGAGTTTGGCTCAGGGTTTGAGCAAACAGGCTTTTCTTATCAGTAAATCCCAAATTAGGGTTTGCACACGCATTCTCAGAAGGAATTGAGTCCACAGTATTTCAATCGACTGTCACATTGTCTTGACGCTTGTTCAAAATTTCTGTTTGTCTCTCAAAGTCTAAACATCTGGGATATGGGTTGAGGTTTCTGATTGAAAGTTTGAAGTTTAAGTTTGATCAATGAAGTGAAAGACATATGGACGTTTGTTTGTTTAACTGTGCAATACATATGGTTATTTGGAATGCCAGGCTTATTGTTGGTTAATGCGAAGTTGTGAGACTACAACGTTTGTTGATTATTTATAATTTCTAAGTTAAAATAGTTGGGATGCATTTCCAATTATTATAATTTAAGAAATTTAAATGATTAAATAAACAAGTGCAGAAGAATTAAAGAACTAACTGACAAAATATTTTATTTATTTTAATTATTGTTACAAGTATTATTTGAATACAGTAAATTTATTTACAGTGTTTATAATGATGTTTATTACAATGTGTTGTACCCCAAAATTTGCCCTCCCATATTCTTCAAGAAATTGCCAAGCCAAGTCACAAAATTCCCCCAAGGGTGGTGCAGTCCAACTGTCTCCTATACAGTCAAAACTAGGGTTTGTGTTCTGATCAAGAGAATGAAGTTTTCAAAGGCCCAATCAAGTCTCATATGCCTACAAATATGGTCAAGCATCTTCATATCAAGTTTCAAGGCATTCAGCTCAAAATTGCACAGTCAAAACCCTAAATTGCACTACAGTCAACTGTAGGGGTAAAATGGTCATTTGGCAGTCAAAAGTTCAAATTTTTGGTCAACATATCATTTTGAAGCCACAAACATCATTTGATCAATGCTTGATCATGATTCTCAAAATTTGGCTCAGAAATCATCAAAGATGCAAAAGTTACTATATTTGGACAGCTGAAAAAGTTAACTGAAATTGACCAGGGCATAACTTTCACATGGATTATCAGAAAAATTCCATCCAAAGCTCATTTTGAAGAGAAAGACATTTCCTACAACTCATCTTCATACTTCAAGTCCAAGAAATGCTCTCACAAAAAGTTATCAATTTCAACATTATAGGTCATTTTCAAAAGTCAACAAAAAGGGACTTTAAGTCAAAGGCCATAACTTGAGATTGGTAAATCAAAATGGCATGGGACCAAAGGCATGGGTTAAAGGACTCAAAGACCTTTCCAAAATGTTCAAGAACATGTGAAAAGCTTAAAAATTGAGCAAGTTATGCCTTGTGGAAGTTGGGAAATTTTTGGGAATTTTGAAAAGTCAACTTTACTTCAAATGACCTAAATTTGCTAATGGGCCCATTTTTCTTCCATGATTCATCATTCCAAGCCTATGCACGACCACTTGGCCCAAAGGGAAGCATTTTCTCATTTTTTATTTATTTATTTGAATTTTTATTTATATTAATTCAATTAAATCAATTAAATATGTGAAAAATATCTAAATGAACCAAACAAATCTTTTTGTACACATTTCAAGGTCAATATTTCGTGCGCATGCTGATTAGGAAGAATTGGATTGAATTGATCATAATTGATACAAAAACCATGTGAAAAAGATTGAAAATATAATGGAAAAAAATCAAATCTTCAATCCATGATTACAAGAGATTTTGTTGAATTTTGTTAACCTAATTGCTTCAATACATAAACAGGAATACAAACCTAATGCGAGAACACTGAATGCTGCGCAGGAAGAGCCCTTACAATCTTGGAATTTTTTGTCAAAAAAGCAAATTCTGAAAAGCACTCTAGAGGTCGATTCAAGTCTTAATCTTGATTCCAATAGCTTCATTGTGGTTCTCTGAACGTGTGCCAATCAAAAACAACAACCAAAGCTCCAAGAATTGGTAGATTAAACTCAGACTGTGTCACTAAATTTTCAAAATCGTATATCATAATCCACGCATCTTTTTGCATTTTTATTTATGGATTCTTGTTCAGTGTGATGTTTCGAAGCTAACCATCATGTTTAATTGCATTATTACACTGTGTATAAGATTCTACCATGTTTGAGATTCTAGGGTTTGCAGGTTTTAAATTAGGGGTTTTCAGACCACGCAAAATTAGATCATCACAATGCCATCATTAGACTCAGCGCGTTTGGACGAGGAAAATCCATGGGTCGCGCTCAATTTATGAGCACCCAGCAGCTAATCGTTATTTTCTTGTAGGTTGTCTACAACAACGCTTAAGAACCGTTGCCTCATATTTGTGTTTTCAGGAAAATTGAAGAAGATGACCTCGTGTCCAACGGCCAGTGGTTCTTTTGAATTACGCGCGTTTTTTGAGGCACTAACTCTCGCTTGTTTTATTATGTTCATGGTTTATTAAATATACAAAACAATTCAATGGTTCAGCTGGCAGGTGTTGATAACGTTCACATCCAAGACCTGGGTTCGAGCCCCAGGTCTACGTTATTTCAATAATATTTTGCAAAACACGCTCATATGCAGTTTTCAGGTGGGAGCATACCATACACCCCCCAGATCAGAGCGTCCACGTGCCCAACGTCCACAATCACAAGGCTGAGGATGGATGAACACGCTACTCTCCAGTCAACGCACATCATGCTAGCAAAAAGTCAAAGGAGGCTTCAGAATTAGGCCAGACTATTCCAAGTCACACCTCCATATTGGGACTGAACCCCTCCCTGGTTTGCACATATTTTATTTTATTTTAGTCATTGTTTTATTATTTGTTTTGCTTTGATTTAATTAATTGTTTTTTTACAAAAAATACAAAAATGCCTAAAAAATCAGAAAAGACCCAAAATATAATAAATTTATTATTTTAATTATTTTCATAAATAATTTAACATGTAATTATTAGTTTTAATTAGGTTACAATTTTAATTTCTTTTAATAACAAAAAATACAAAAATATAGAATTTAGGTTTAATTGTTAATTTTATTCCTTTTAATTTCCTTTTTTACGATAATAATATTTATTTTATTTATTTTCATAAATTAAAAAATGCATGTAAATTAACTTAGGTTTAAATTAGTTAAAATTTTAATATTTTCATAATAAATCTAAAAAAAACACTAGAATTAGGGTTTACATTTCAAATTTCATTCTAATAAATTCTTCTTCTTTTAAATCTTAAAAAACATAAAATACTAAAAAACATTTTCTTTTCAAATTTTAATTTCAACCCTTCATTAACTTTAAATTTTTTGCAAAAGGGTCCAACGCCCATGTTCGTAATTTATTTAATTTCGCGCATTTATTTTATGTCGTTTATTATAATTATGTAATTCTCCCAAAGCGTTGTAACGATTTTATTTCTCGCACTTTTATTTTATTGCTTTATTTATTTTCCGTCAAATCGGGTCCTGGAAATTTTGGCGATGTGGACCCGCGCCTTTTGTAATAGTTTAGAATTTACTTTTCCCGCAAATATTAACTGTTAATAATAAGCATGCAAGAATGAATGGCCCTAATTAAAATCAAGCGTAGATCACAATGAACTTGACAAAAGACAAATGCAAATGAAAACGACACACGAATCGCACACACCACCCCTAGGGTACGCCTCACTGTTGCCTTTCGAAAGGTGATCGTCGAGTAGAGGACGTCTTAGTAAGTCCTCATGATCCGGGAACCTGGCATGAGGGTAGCTTCTAAGGTGTCTTCCTATTGCTCCGGTGATCACCATGTCCCTACAAACTCGAATTGACCCGAACACCTCCAACGGTGGTGCTACCTACCTCTCAATGGTGGGATGGCACTACTTTAAAGGACATTTACACAGACGAATTCCTTAGGGTAGGTAGGTTCTCGAGGATACTTTCTCTAATTTCAAACAAAAATTCTTTTCACACCGACACTTTTCAAAAGCTTTCAAAGCAAATTTTTCAAACACTCTGACGTACGAGTCGAACTGAAATTTTTCAAAGAAACTTTTTTAAACCCACAGTTGAAAAGCAAACAAAAACATTTTTGAAAACACAAATGAGCAAGTATCTAAGAGCCCATGGATAACCATGGATAGAAAGGGTGCTAACACCTTCCCTTTCTATAACCTACCTCCCGAACCGAGAACAATCTCTATAAGGAATTTTTCTGTGCTTTTGTCCTTTCCATTTGGAGAAAATAAAAGACGGTGGCGACTCTTGCTTCCGCGACATTTCGCGAACCAGCTTTAAACAGTCAGTTCCAGATCCACCGATCACACAATGGTTAAAAATAAAATAAATCTATGTTCTAAATCTCTTGAAGTCTTCATCTTCTACTGCTGCTTCCCTGGCCCCAACTGGTATTTACCTGCAAAGCCAGAAAAAAGAGAAGTCAATAACAGTTAAATTGGAAAGGCTGAAATTCTGGCTACAGATACTCAATGTCACGTCCAATGTTATGACACCGTATCTGACTTACTATATGACAGTGAATACAAAAGCAGTAAATAACACAGTCAATTGTTTACCCAGTTCAGTGTGCAACAACACCTACTCTGGGGGCTACCAAGCCAGGGAGAGAATTCACTATAAGAGATGTTAATTCAGGAATAAACCAACCAGTTTATCTCCTTCACTTAAGACCTACCCAATGCAATTCTAATCTAAGTTACAACTTAAACCTGAGTTCCTACTCACTCCCCCTCAATCACAGCAGTGATACATAAATCAATTTGACTTGAGAATTGATGAAGACACTCTTCAAAACACACACTTGATTAAGCTTCACAGCTTTTTAATCAAGTAACACAATCACTCGTGCTTCACAGCTTTGAGTGATGTACACAACTAACTTGACTCTGCTTCACAGCTTTAGTCAAGTAACATTCAAACACTCTTGCTTCAAAGCTTTGAGTGCTACACAACCCTTACAATTGAAACCTATTCCAAGGCACTTATCACAATGATAATTGCTTGGAGTACAATAAACAAATCTATACAGATTACAAAATTGATCTTCTAATCAATCAGCAGGGATGATTTCAAAAACCGCAGCTCTGTTGAATATATAGCAGCTGCAACTTCAGTTAGGGTTTCCAAAAACCTAGGGTTGATTCCATTTGACCTAAAGACCAGGTCACAGTACTTTGTTGATCAGGTTAGGATTGAGCTAGGTTACTCCTCAGAAAACGCAGGATTCTGTTTAGGAAGGACTGAGTTATTTCCTGAAAAAACTCAGACTTATCCAATCCTGTAATCCTGCTAGTTCAGAACAGGATGTCATAACATCTGTTATGACATCTGAGAAAACCTGTCTACTGATTAGCAAAATGTGATCATTTTGCAAACATGCTCAGATACACACTTATAAACATCAGTATTTGAGTTACAATATTTTTCTGCACATGTACCTAAAGAGTTAGTACAACCTGAACTAGAATGTTATGACATCAGTCATGACATTCACACACACACTTGGAATTTACCAAAAATGCAAGCCAATACCTAAACACCTACAAACTCCCCCTTTGGCAGATTTTTGGCTAAAGTCCCTAAACAATCAGAGATAGATAGATAGCAGCAGAAATAAGTGACAGCAGAAAAATATAGTGTTAAGTACTAATTAAGCAGTACCAAAAATATTCTCCCCCACTTTAGCCACAAATGGGCCAAAGATTACATGTTTATAAAGTTATACAGTTATCCAAGACAAAATAATGAGATCAGCAGCAGACAACAGCAGAACATACTTCCAAACTCCACCAGCAACACCACCAAGCAGCAATCATCCTTCAAGCACTGTCATCAGACTCAGAGGAGCCAATTTCTTCAATGTTGAGCTGTCCTTCATCTTCTTCCCTCCTGCTTTCTTCAGCTTCTTCCTTTTCTAGCCTGGCAATTAGAGCTTCTAGGGTCCTTTTTCTAGCATCCAGATCTTTGCAAGTTTCTTTTAAAACAGCTATGACATCTGATGTTTTGGACTGGATTTTTGCAGACGATGTCTCAGCTGATGTTATGACAATGTCTGGAGCATGGGATCCCTGAAACAGTTTGTAGTGCAGGCCAAGGGCAGGGGCTCTTTTGCAGACTGTATCTCTTGCTACAAGGATGTCAGGGTATTGTGCAAGGATGATTCCACAAAGGAGGGAAGGAAAAGCAATTGGTCCTTTGACAGCATAACTGCCAGCATGCTTCAAGGTTTGTTCAAAGATGTACCTTCCATAGTCAAAGACAGTCTTGGTTCCTACAGCATAGATGAATCTCCCCAATCCTGTGGAGATGGTTTATTTGTGATTTGTAGGCACCCAGTTTGCTGCACCTATTTTATGCAAGATGGCAAATTTCATGCTGAGTTTACTAGCATTCAACTTCCCTTTCAATGGCCAGCACTTTACTTGCCTGGCAGTGATGGTCAAACATACTTCATTGTCAGTTGCCTCTAGATCAGGACAGTCCTTATTTGTTCTTCCAAGAAACTTGTTGATTTCTGATGGAGAGAACTTGACCCTTCTTCCTCTAACAAACACACTCTCAAAGTCAGCTGACCTCCCATCAGCACAATCATTGGACAAGTTCACTACAAATTCCTTAACCAGATTTTCATAACATTTGCTAAACTTCATCACTGTCTTCATTAGCCCAGCATTCCTGATCAGCTCCATGATGTCTTTGCACTCCAAGGCATCATTGTTGAGTTCTCTCTCCAAGGCTATTCTCTTCAAGCAAACATACTTCCATCTGTTTGCATTATCAGGATGATGAAAGGAGATGTTGTCAGTTGGCACTTCAGGCACTCTAGCAATCTTGCTGGAGGGGAGCTTCCTTCTGATGGGAGTATTGTCAATGTCAATCTCAAATTCTGATTCATCATCTGAAGTTTCAGGTTCTTTTCTTTGCTTGGAGACTGGTTGTCTGGCAGTCTGCACCTGTGCCTTCTTCCCTTTTGTCTGAATTTTCTCAGCCAACCCTTCAGCCTTGGATTTCTTAGCATCAGGTTTAACAGTCTCACCACTCTTTCTTTTCATCAATCTCCTAGCAATGCTAGGGTTCACATTTGCAATCAGTTCATTATCTGAGTAATCTTCATCCACATCAATGATAGGTGGATCAGCAGCCTTTTGAATGTTGTCTTTTGGTGTCACAACATCCTTAGTGACATCTATATTTTCAGAACCTTCCACATTTGGACTTTCTGATTGATTCAAAGGGATAGAAATCCCCGGTACAGATTGGTTGCCACTCAGAATGCTAGAAACTAGTCTAGCAATAGCTTGGTGTACTTGAACTGATCCTTCTTTATTAGGTGTAGAAGACGAAGGAAGAGAAGAATTACCAGAGACTGTAGCTTGAGCTCTTCCTGCATGTCTGGTCCTGAGCTTTTTGACTCTGGCTGGGTCAGTTGCCATCTCCCTGAGAGGAGTGACCTCAAGAACTTCAGATTCTATGCATGTAGTGATTGCCCTAGAATCTTGATCAGATGACGATGATGAGTGAGACGAAGCCGCCATGGTGGAAGATGATGTCTGAGACATTGTGTTTAACGTTGAGTAGCAGTAGCAGTTTGAGAAGACTCTTTGATTGGGAGAAGAAAACAGGTTGCAAGGATGAGAAAGATAGGGAGTACAAGGGAGTCTTTTCAACTTCTGAAGGTTTTTGAAGGAATTGTGAATGAATATGATTAACCCACTAAATATAGACTTAATAGAATTAATCCCTTCAACCCTTGTTTTCAGCAAAACTAATTGCTATAATTTCTCATGTTGGTGAATACCCAATCTGCCCCTCAAATTTTCAAGTTTATTTCCAACAAGCGCCTTGGTAGAAGAATCAGTTAGCTGAAGCTTAGAGAAACTATGTTCCAGTTCAAATGACTTCTTCTCTCCAAAGTCAATAGGGTTCAAGGAAATGTTGAATGTTTTCAGATTATCACACCACAATGTCACAACATCTTGTGTAACATTGTCTTCAGGTAGCATCTGTGTTGACCAGAATTTTTGAGAACAGAATTTATGAGACTTGTTCTTTGCCACATCACATATATTATCAGCCTGTAGTTTAGGAGTTCTTCTGACATCTTCCATAGGAATAGCTCTTTTCATTCCTTCAAGTTTATGCTGCCACTGTTTCATCTCTTTTTCTTCTTTGATGATTTGACTCATAGTGGAGATATCGGTGTTCTCAGGCTGCCACACATAACAGTTATTTTTGGATTTGATTCCTCTCATTACAATATCTAGTTTTTCATTAAACACTAGACATTCAGATCTTGAGAAGTTGACCATGAATCCTAGATCACATAATTGACTGATGCTGATGAGATTAGTAGTCAACCCTTTTACCAGCAGTACCTTATTCAGACTTGGAACTCCAGGGTAGTCCAAATTACCAACTCCTTTGATTTCTCCTTTAGCACCATCTCCAAAAGTCACAAAACTGGTGGTGTGAGGCATAACATTATTGAGGAGATTTTTGAATCCAGTCATGTGTCTGGAACATCCACTGTCAAAGTACCAATCTTCCTTTGCTGTGATCTTCAGGGAAGTGTGTGCTATCAGTGCAGTAGCCTTTTTCTTCCATTGAGGAGCGTGTGGTACCTTTTTAGACTTAGGTTTGACATCTGAGTTCTGATTAGGATATCCATGTAGTCTGAAGCAGAAGGGCTTTATGTGACTATATTTCCCACAATGATGACATCTCCATCTTTGGTACCTTTTCTTCATATGTCTCTGTCCCTGATGTTGAGAGTAATGTGGAGACATCCGTTTTGACATTTGCTTCCCGGTACCAAATTTCTTTGTTTCCACAAATCCTAGGCCAGATTTATTTCCCACATTTTGACCAGCCTGAAGGATCTCTTCCAATTTGTCTGTTCCATTGGTCAACATCTTGACAGATTTGGTCATTTGATTCAGTTGTGAGTTCAGCAGTTGAACTTTTCTTTCTAAAAGACCTATAGTTTCAAGATTTGCCCTCTTTTCAGCCTCCAGCTTTACAATGAGTTTTGATTGTTTCTCATTTTGCACACAGACTTCACCACTTCTGATACACAATTTCTTGTAGGTATCAGCCAGTTCTTCAAATGTTACTTCTTCATCACTGGTGTCACTTTCAGAAGTACAAACACTAGTTAGGGCAGTAACTAGTTTGGCAGATTCTTCTTCAGAATTGCTTTCTGAATCATAGTCAGACCAAGTAACAGTCATGCCTTTCTTTTGCTTCTTAAGAAAGGTAGGACATTCAGCTCGAATATGTCCATATCCTTCACATCCATGGCATTGAATTCCTCTACCTTGGTTTTCCTTATCTTCTGACCTTGGTCTTCTGCTGGAACTGTCAATGTCAGAAGGAATGTTATGAACATTAGACCTTGACTTTGGGTCCATTCTTTTGATGAGCCTGTTGAACTGTCTTCCAAGCATGGCAATGGCTTCTGATATGTTTTCTTCTTCATCCTCCTTGTGTTCAACATCAGTGTTGGTTACAAGTGCTATGCTTTTGTTCTTCTTGTCACCATTATCAGTGATCCCCATCTCAAAAGTCTGAAGAGACCCAATAAGTTCATCCACTTTTAACTTGCTAATGTCCTGGGCTTCCTCTATGGCAGTTACCTTCATTGCAAATCTTTTAGGCAAGGATCTGAGAATCTTCCTCACCAGTTTTTCTTCTGACATTTTTTCTCCCAGTGCTCCTGAGGTGTTGGCAATCTCCAAGATGTTCATGTGAAATTCATGGATGGTTTCATCTTCCATCATTTTTAGATTCTCAAACTTAGTGGTCAACATCTGAAGCCTTGACATCTTTACTTTGGAAGTGCCCTCATGAGTAGTTTTGAGGGTGTCCCAAACTTCCTTGGCCAGTTCATATTGATGTACGAGTCTGAAGATGTTTCTATCAATTCCATTGAACAAGGCATTTAAGGCTTTTGAATTTCCCAGAGCTAACTCATCTTCTTCTTTACTCCAATCTTCCTCAGGCTTCAGACTGATTGTCCCATCTCTTTCAGTTATGGTGGGATGAATCCATCCTTTGTCAGCAGCTCTCCAAGCCTTTTTGTCCAGAGATTTTAGGAAGGCAATCATACGAGGTTTCCAGTAGTCATAATTAGTTCCATCCAGAATGGGTGGTCTATTTCCAAAAACTCCTTCTTTGTCCATAGTGCCAGAAAGTGATATCCCTAGATCTCACCCAGTAATACAGGCAGGGTGCCTGCTCTGATGCCAATTGAAATTCTGGCTACAGATACTCAATGTCACGTCCAATGTTATGACACCGTATCTGACTTACTATATGACAGTGAATACAAAAGCAGTAAATAACACAGTCAATTGTTTACCCAGTTCAGTGTGCAACAACACCTACTCTGGGGGCTACCAAGCCAGGGAGAGAATTCACTATAAGAGATGTTAATTCAGGAATAAACCAACCAGTTTATCTCCTTCACTTAAGACCTACCCAATGCAATTCTAATCTAAGTTACAACTTAAACCTGAGTTCCTACTCACTCCCCCTCAATCACAGCAGTGATACATAAATCAATTTGACTTGAGAATTGATGAAGACACTCTTCAAAACACACACTTGATTAAGCTTCACAGCTTTTTAATCAAGTAACACAATCACTCGTGCTTCACAGCTTTGAGTGATGTACACAACTAACTTGACTCTGCTTCACAGCTTTAGTCAAGTAACATTCAAACACTCTTGCTTCAAAGCTTTGAGTGCTACACAACCCTTACAATTGAAACCTATTCCAAGGCACTTATCACAATGATAATTTCTTGGAGTACAATAAACAAATCTATACAGATTACAAAATTGATCTTCTAATCAATCAGCAGGGATGATTTCAAAAACCGCAACTCTGTTGAATATATAGCAGCTGCAACTTCAGTTAGGGTTTCCAAAAACCTAGGGTTGATTCCGTTTGACCTAAAGACCAGGTCACAGTACTTTGTTGATCAGGTTAGGATTGAGCTAGGTTACTCCTCAGAAAACGCAGGATTCTGTTTAGGAAGGACTGAGTTATTTCCTGAAAAAACTCAGACTTATCCAATCCTGTAATCCTGCTAGTTCAGAACAGGATGTCATAACATCTGTTATGACATCTGAGAAAACCTGTCTACTGATTAGCAAAATGTGATCATTTTGCAAACATGCTCAGATACACACTTATAAACATCAGTATTTGAGTTACAATATTTTTCTGCACATGTACCTAAAGAGTTAGTACAACCTGAACTAGAATGTTATGACATCAGTCATGACATTCACACACACACTTGGAATTTACCAAAAATGCAAGCCAATACCTAAACACCTACAAAGGCATTTTCAGACAGTTAATCATAAAAGTTCATCATTAAAGGTTGTTGGCCGGAATCAGATTATTTTGGGTTTTCATCATATTTTGCTCATCCTCTTTGCAAAACACAAGAAAATTCCTCTTCTTGGTTCACAAAGAGGAAAGTAAAATTGTTTGTAAGCATGGAATTAATTAAATACAAAGCTGCATAAATTGCAAACTGAAAATGCCAAACCAAATTGCATTGTCAAACTAGGAAAACCAAACCGTCAAAGAGAGGCAAACCAAACTGTCAAAGATATCAAAACAGAAAAACTGTCAAGAAAGATATCAAAGCTGTCAAAAACTGTCAAGAAAGATATCAAAGCTATCAAAAACTGTCAAGAAAGATATCAAAACAGAAAAACTGTCAACAAGTACACAAAAAGCAAATGCAGAAAATCTGGAGGATATGCAGAGGAAAACCAAAGATGCAAGCATATTCTCAAGCACTCTTTCATCATTTTCTAGCCACAACCTTTTTAGAACAAAAGTACCATTAAGCAATTAAATATACTTTTCTGGAGAGAGAGAAAGAGAAAAAGTGAAGCAGGCTTACAGTTTTTGGGCATGCTTAGAAGATAGATAAATATAACAAAGATTTCAGTTCAGAAGGGGGGAGAACATATAAAGAAAAATATAACACAAAGCTGTAAGCACATAACACAAGCCCTCAAGCCTGCTTCAGACTGCCTCAAACCTATTACAGAAGCAAGCAAACAAAAGCTTGCCTCAAGCCTTGCAACCTGCCTCAAACCTGTTACAGAAGCAAGCCTCAAGCCTATAACCAAAACAAGCCTGTAGCCTCAAAACTGCCTTCAAGCTTACAAACTGCTTCAAGCCTAAAGCCTGTAACCTTCAAGCTTGCTTGCTAAAAACCTCCTAACCTCCTAAAAACCTGTCAAAATGCACAAGCCTGCCTAACCAACAAAGCTTGCCTGCATCAAACAACCAGAAGCAAACCTGCATAAAACCTCCAGCCTACATACAACCACAAGCTTGCATAACACAAGCCTTGAAGCAAACTTTCAAGCCTGCTCAAAACACTTACAAAAACCTGCATAACCAAGCTTACTGGTAAATAGAAACCAAGCCCGCATAACACTTCAACCCAGCCTGTATCAAGAAAGCCTGCCTCAAGCAAGCCTGCCTATACCCAAACAAGCCTAAAAACTTGCTCAAAGATAACTTCAAGCCTGCATAGCCTTCAGCAAACAAAAACTCAAACACATCCAAATATCCAAACACCAATAAACATTCTCAGAACTGACTTCATCATTGAAAATCATCAAAAATCTAAAGAGAGGAAGAGAGTCAATAGCTAACAAACGCCTCAGAACCAAGTTCATCATAGGCAAAAACACCAACTCAGATACCAAAGCCAAGAGAAAAAGAAGAGGTCCAGAAGTGAGGAAAAAAGACAACAATTTTCAGTTTCAACATCATCAAGCAAGTCCAAACATCTAAATCAGCAGCAATAATAATACAACAGGTATTCTCAGAAGTTCATCATAGAATAATCATCAAAAGCATCACAGAAGCAAGTATTCAGAGAGGAAGAGATTCAGAAGTTGGTGGAACAGGGTTTTCAGATTATAGCATTTCATCATAAAACCGTTCAAAGCAAAAAGGTACAAGTACCAGGAAGCCAGCATCATCGCCACGTGTCTCCCGCCTCCGGCCACCGGGGAACGCCGCCTTCCAACTCCCCATCGCTTCTCCAAAAACGGTCATCAAGGTATCTATCCCCTTTTTCTGTTTCGTACCTCACACAAACACAAAAAACACAAAGATCAAAACATGTAAAAAGCTAAAACATGCACGAATTTTGAAACCCTAAAACGCGATAGAACGAGATAGTTACCCTTTTTTATCACCGCCTGGTACAACTGTGGAGAGAGGAGAGTGGAGGTGGCGTCTAGCGGCCTTAGGCGTGGAGGAGAACGCTCAGAAGCCCCGTTCGAGAAGGATGAAGAAGACAAAGGAAGGTGGAGAGTGGCGCCGTTCCAAAAATAGTAAAACCCATTTCTGAACAAAACATAAACAAACTCTGATAAAATTTTGTCAAACGCATTTTAGGCCCGCTCCCCACAAAACTGCTAAAGCCCAATAAAACTGGCGCCTGCACCCCCTTGTTTTTCTTATCTTATCCTTTTTCGTTTGGGCCAAATGTGTAACCTAAAGCCTATATAACTTTTTTTATTTTTGAAAACCAACACTTTTTTTTTATTATTATCACTTAATTATTATTTTTTCCATAACCTAATTCTTTCTTTTTTTTGTTGTTAAATAATATATTAATTTTTCATGTAAAAATTTTATTAATACTTTTTATTATACTTAAAATATGTAAACATTAGTTTTCTATTAAGTTAAATAATTTTAAAACTTTTGTTTAATTAATTCTATACAAGTTTCTAAAAACATTAACTAAAATACATAAATAATAGTTTTCTTTAACTTAAACAATTTTCTTTTCTTTTCTTTAAAACTCTTGTCTATATAATTAACAAAAACACAAAAATAATAATAATACTTAATTTTCATTTTGATCATTTGTAAACAATCATATACATCACACAATACTTTTATTTCTCTTTGATTCTTATACCTTGCTATATTTTTACATTGAGAATGCGACAATTCGATTTGGTTGTAAATAACACTTGGACACTACTATTCTGATAAGACTCATCCCCATTTGTAAACATTTGTACCCCCATCCCCGGATACTTATTTGTAATAGCTTAGACTTTAAATTCCCGCAATTTATCGCCTTTCATATACTGTATAGTAATTAGGGTTTGTATGCGAAGATTCAAAATCAACCGCTAGATAGCCTAATACAAGACAAATGCATGAAAATCAATACACAATTCACACTTGCACCTCTAGGGTAACCTCGCTTGTTGCCTCGGAAAATACAATCATGTCCCTCGAGTATGAGACACTCTAGCAAACGTCCCTTCGATAAACAAAGATCGTTAGTCCCTCGATGACCCTCGATGTTGCCTTCGATAAAACGATCTCGTCCCTTACAAAATTGCTAGAGCATCTCACAAGTTGCCTTCAATGATTGTATACGATGACCCGCGCCTGTTCCGTTTAAACATCCTAACACAAGGTTGTTCACCAAATACAATGGTGAAACAACACTGTTAAAAGGGTTAAAAACATAAGAAAGATCTTTGAGTAAAATAGGGTAGACAACTCTTAGTTACTTGATCAAAAACTTGCAAAACATCCTTGCCATTTTTCAAACACACATCTCCACACAATTTCAAAACAAATTTTCAAAGCATTGAAACATCTTTTCAAAAAGACATACACCTTTGTATATACTCAAACACGAGTCATTACAATGGTTGCCTAGACAAGGCATCTTTTTCAAAACATTTTCAAAACCACACACACAAAGCACCATTTCAAACATTGAAAAGCAAAGGCAAGTGATCTAAAACAAGTAACTAAGAGCCCATGGATAACCATGGATAAAAAGGGTGCTAGCACCTTCCCTTTTCATAATCTACCCCCCGAACCCACGAAAACATCTCAAAGGTCTTTCCTGTGCTTTTTGACCTTTCCTTAGGATAAATAAAAAGTCGGTGGCGACTCTTGCTAAACCGAACAAGTGCGAAAACAAACGCAAAACCTCAAGTCAGTTCTCCCACCGTATCACAGGTACTAATACCTTCCCTTTTCATAATCTACCCCCCAAACTCAAGAAAACATCTCAAAGGTTTTTCCTGTTTTTTTCAACCTTTCCTTTTGGATAAAAGAAAAATCGGTGGCGACCCCTGCTAACCACAACATTTGCAATCAAACGCAAAACAACCAAGTCAGTTCTCCCACCGCGTTACACTCAACAACAAATTTCAGAGCTTCCCACTGAGACACAACTTCAATCTTCGATGGATCAACCACAATACCTCCAATCAAAATCACATGGCCAAGGAAACTCACTTCCTTCAATCAAAATTCGCACTTAGAAAGTTTATCATACAATTGCTTCATCTTAAATACTGTTAACACAACCTTCTGATGTTCAGCATGATCTTTTTTACTCTTTGAATAGATTAAAATATCATCAATAAAAACAACCACAAATTTATCTAAATACGGATGGAAAATCCTATGCATGTACTCCAAGAATACACCTGATGCATTGGTCACACCGAACGACATCACTTAACACTCATAGTGACCATACTTTATTCTGAAAGCAATCTTCTGAATATTTTCAGCCTTCACATGAATTTGATGATACCCAAATCTCAAATATATCTTACTATACACACTTGCACCAACCAACTTATCCACCAGGTCATTAATCCTCGAAAGTGGATACTTATTCTTGATAGTCACCTTGTTTAGTTGTCTATAGTCCATACAAAGTCGCATAATACCTTCTTTTTTCTTAACCAATAATACTTGTGCACCCCATGTGACACAATCAGATGAATAAATATCTTCTCAAGCAAATCCTCAAGTTGATTCTTCATCTCTTTCAATTACGATGCTCACATACGATATGGAGCCATAGATACCGGACTAGTTTCAGGAACTAAGTCGATCGTATACTCCACTTCATGCTCCAGAGGTGAATCACTTATCTCCTCAAGAAATACTTATGGAAAATCACGAACGACTGTTAAATCACCAATCACTTGTTTTCCACCAATATCCAAAGCTGCCATCAACATATACATTTCGGTTCCATCCTACACTGACTCGTTCACTTGGTTAGCAGAGATAAACAAGTCTCATTCCTTCTCTGGTTCAAGAAAAATAACTATCTTAGCAAAAAATTGATATAAACATGGTTTACTTTCAACCAGCTCATCCAAAGTATAACATCAAGTTGATCTAACGTAAGGCACACTGAGTCAATTCCAAAGTCCCTACCAAAAATACTCAACGGACAATTCAAGCACACATATGAAATAGTCACTAAACCCATAACAGGATTATCAATAACCATACTTCTATTCATATCATATAACTCGTGATTCAATATCTTAACACAATCCAAAGCAATAAAAGAATGTGTCGCTCCAGTAGCAATTATAGCAATCAAAGGTGTACCATTAATGAAGCACGTACCTCTGATTAACCCCTCTTCAGCAATATTCTCAGAATGTGATAGAGAAAACACCTTCCCTCTAGATTTATCTTTCTTTGGTTTATCACACTTGGTACTAATGTGCCCTTGCTCACCACAGTTTTAGCAAGTCACCTCCGTACCACTCTTGCACTCAAAAGCCTTATAACCTGGCTTGCCACACTTGAAACATTTCAGTTTAACAATTGTGTACTCTAGAGAATGATGTCCTTCAACACCACACTTATAGAACTTAACTGGAGTAAGATCTCCTCCCTCACTCAGCTTCTTGTCATAACCAGCTTTCTGTTTCCCTTTATCAATAAGAGTCGCATACGAATTTCCTCTGAATTGACCTTTTCCCTTATTCTCATTCAAACTCTTATAGTGAGTAGAACAAGCTCTATTATCTTCATCATAGATCCTACTCTTGTTAACCAACTCATAAAATCATGTAATCTGCTGGTAACCTATGTCTTGCTTGATCTCAGGCCTTAAACCATTCACAAACTTAAGATATATGGATCTATAAACATTAGCAGTGTTGTAATAAGGACAAAACTTAATCAGCTCTTCAAACCTCACATCATATTCTGCAAGGGTTGAGTTACTATGCTTCAGCTTAAGGAACTCAATTTCCTTCTTCCCACACACATATTTTGGAACATACTTCTCCAGAAATTCTTCTTTGAAAATAGCCCAAGTAACCGCAATTTCCTCTTCTTCAAACCTCTGGCTAGTGTTACCCTACCAATCCTCAGCTTCCTTCTCAATTATATGGGTGCCAAACTGCACCTTTGACAAATGTCCTTCTCTGAAGACTTCTTCTAAACGGACACCATACCAACCATCTCAGTAAAGTCAGCAGGTTCATTGGCAACCATCTTCTCATAGTAAAACAAACCAAGAGTTTTCAAGAAAACCTTAGTCATCTTCTTTTCTTCCATGGGGGGCGCAATCCTAACAGAAATTTCGCGCCAACGTTGCGCGTATTCTTTAAATGATTATTTGTCTTTCTAAGTCATAGCTCTCAACTGATCACGATCGGAAGCCATGTCCATATTATAGTTATATTGTCTTACAAAGGCCTCTCCCAATTCATTGAAAGTGCAGATATTGACACTATTTAAACCTATGTACCACTTCAACACGACACCAGTCAATCTGTCTTAGAAAAAGGGAAATTAACAAACTCTGGTCATCTGTGTGAGTGGACATCCTTCTTACATATATCACCAGATGAGCACGAGGACAAGAGTTTCCCTTGTACTTCTTAAACTCTGTAACCTTGAACTTAGCAGGTAATTTTACATTAGGGATCAAACAAAGATCTCTAACATTTTGCCCAAACAATTATTTCACTCGAAGAGCTTTCATCTCTTTCTACATCTCATTAAACTGATCTTGGAAATCATTCATTCTGTCACAAAACCCCAAGCTTTCACTTAGTGAGTAACAAAATGATAAACTTCATCATTAACAACAGGAACAATGTGCGCAACAGGCGATGCAGAAACCAAATCAGGCTGAACAAGATGGGTAACTTGAGCAGTTGGGTTATATCCTCCAGGCATGAAGTTCTTAGGCATTTCCCATGTATAACCATCAGGCATCTAGAATTGAGGAGCAGAAATAACATGAGTACCAGAGGCATGTATTGACAATAACTCAGAGATTACATTATTTTGTTGAGGTTGAACCATATGAGAAAAGAAGGAGGCGGTGGTGGCTGATTCCGAGCAGCCACCAGGGATTCCACCAAAGCAGTCAACTTAGCAATTACGATTCTCAAAGCAGTAACTTTTTCCATGAGTTCACGATTATCTTGTTCCAAAATTTCCATCTTCTTCTTGGTGTTAGCCCGAGTGTTATAAGAGTGCGACAATTTGCTGACCAAATGAAGTAGAGGAAACATATAAGACACCTGAGAAGAAATAGGAATGCAAAAAAAAAAGGTGTGAAATGATGCATGCAATGCACATGATTTATTTTGTTTATTTTAATTTTCAAGGAACTTTGAGAAACTGTAATATTGCAAATATCAAAGGAATAACACATTTTAAATACTAAATAATCTCATTTCATTAATTATTTGGAAGGATTACAACTTTAGTACAAATTTCAATAATCCTAAACACACAAGAGAAGAAAATAGAAACTAAAAGTCCTAAGGAGTCAAGGCTGAAGAAGATCCCTCTACATGCTGACGCTTTCCTTGGAGCCTCATACTTTGATCCTTTAACTTCTTATTCTCTTCCACAAACTTGTCAATGACTCATTTCCATCCACCAGAATAAGGAAACAAATGAGAATAGTCTTGCTTACTAGGACCTTGCTGAATGCTAGAGAAAAATAAATCCTCTTGTTTTTAATATTCCTATTTTTAAATGATTGAATAACTATATTTTAATTATCCTTTTCTCTTTGGAATAATTATGCATTATATCATTCCATTCTATAATACCTAACTATTAATTTTATTATAATCAATATTGGAAAGTGCCCCTACCTTAGACGTTTTTCTTCCTAACCACATTTAAAGATCACCCCGAACAAGATCATATCTTTATCATACAAGTAAACAAATATTTAAGATTAATTTTAATATTACTAATTTATCAAGATAATTATTTATTAAATAAATAATTACAATATGATGATATATGTAAATAATTAAAGTACCACTTTATAAGAAGATAAATATTGAATAAATAATAAAACTTACTAAAAATAATAAATATATTGTTTATAAAAAAATTAGGATGTTACATTCTTAATCCCTTCAGATATTGCTTTCGAGATGCGAGTCGATGTGCGGATGCGTTAGCTAATCTGGGATACACCCTTGATTTTTCTCTGAGTATTTTCGAGGATTGTCCTCCGTTTGTTAGGAAAACTTATGACAATGATGTTATGGGATTTGCTACTCCTAGACGTATAGTCGTGTAATCTTCTCTTTTCTGAGCTTTGGCCATTCCTCTTATAAAAAAAAATAGTTCCGTCCTCGAAACTAAAAAAATTGTGATCAATCAAGAAAACACTTCAAAAATCTAAAGCAAAACTATTTAACTTATCTATATCAATTCACAGTTGAAACTTTATTCAAATTATTATTTCTTTTTTTTAATAAAAAATTATGCAAACTTATCATTTAATTTTATAACAACAAATAAAAATAATATGATGTTACGCTTTGTCTACGCATTCTGATCTCAATTGAATATGGTCCTTAAATTTATAACTCAAATAACTTTTTTTTAAAAACTATTAAAATCAAGAATACCCCAAATTATTAAAATATTTACACTAATAACATATTTTGATATCAAATATATATAAAATAATCCATTATAGAACTTTGCTAAATAAAATATCACACGGGGAAACAAATATTTTTTTCCTTTAACAAAATAATGAAAAAATAAAGCAACTCTATAAATGATAGAGAAAATATATTTTAGAACACAAATATTAAATCACATAAAATATGAATATTTATGGTTTATTATATATAACAAGGATTTTTAAAATCAAAACTAAAAGTAAATTGTTAAATCAAATCGTCTCTTGTCTAGTCATTTACTTAGGATGTCTAATTGACTTCGCGTGCTCTAATAGTTTGTGAGGTTGATCTATTTCATTCATTATAATCTCGTCTAATATTAAAAAGAGATTGAGTTTGATCAATCTTTCAAGTTGTCAATAGTTAGTCAACAATCACAATGAAGGTATAGACAATCTTAATCCAACAATCATAATATTTGCTTCAACTTGCACTTAGGGCATGTTGAGTTTTCCCTTACTCTCAATGCATTTGATTTACGCTCCCCCAAAACAACACGACTTATTACATGTAACGTAAAAAATTTACTTACTTGTGCCTAAAGCACACACCATCCCTCGAGGATGAATATTGAGTCATCTATATCTTACAACCTACAACCTAGCCGAGTTAGAAAAGATTTAACAATTTATTCTTAACTCTAGTGTTTCAAAAGTAAAATTTAACCTCTAATAAGTGTATATTATAAACATTCAACAGAAAGATCAAGGCAACAAAACAATCAATCAACAAATAGAATACACCCAACGTATGATGCACACATTCACACATCATTTCACACTTCCAACTATTTCCTTTAAGCACACCTAAATCACATCAATCCATAATACTCAATATCATCATATCATAATACTTTCAATTTCTCCAAATCAATTCATACGAAATTAAATTTAATGTAAAACAAAATTATTCTAATTATCTTAATTCCATAAACAGTGTATCATCATTTTTATAAATATATATAATATCAACATCATAATAAAGAATATATAATTTCAATGTATAAACAACAACCATGAAAACCACAACACATAAAATAAAAAAATTAATAGAATAAAGGTGATTACCAAAATGATATACATAACCAACAATAATACTACTTTTAGTGACAGACTGCAGTGAACAAGTAATACATAAAAAAAATCTTTAGTGACAGACTGCAGATAATTTTTGGAAAAACGGAAATATATTAATCCAAAACCAGTTAATACACAACCGATCCAAAGATCCAGGCCCAAGTCAATAACAACCAACAAAGGCTAATAGTCTAGGCAACTACAACCATACAACACTCAAGGACTAGTATTATTTTTTCCCATACACATTTCTATTCTATTCTTTAACTCCCCCAATTGGAAAAATCTTTAGTATGATTCTGGAAGATAATCATGTTCCGGATAGTCCAAATACTATAGATGGTTTCCGCAATAATCACTTTGGTTTTCCTACACTTCATACTTTTGCCTTTTGTCTTGTTAATGATCCAATCCATACCCATAACCCAATTGGTAGACCAACGGTGCATCTCATCCCACTCTAAAACTTGGTTCCAAATGTTCATCGCAAAGTCACATTCAAAAAGGACATGCTGAATACTCTCATTCATTCTGCAAAACACACACAAACCATCATTTTGGATTCCAAACCTCCACAACCTATCCTTAGTAGGCAGTCTACCTAGGAATGTCATCCAAGTGATAAAAGTGGCTCTAGGTCGAGCCCAGTTACCCAGGAGAACCTTTTTCCACCTAACTTTGGGTTTCTCCCCCCTAAGCAACTTGTACATGTCTCTTGTACAATACCATCCCCTACTCCGGAACTCATCCCGTACCGTCGAATTCATCAACTCCTCCTTATGTTTGAATATCGCTTTCAAGATCCAAGAGGCATGGATAGGAGGGTGATAATCATTACAATCCGTACCCATCATATAAAAATGGTGAATCCAAGTTATCCATATTTTATCTTTCTTAGCATTCAAGTCCCAGAGCATCTTACCAATCGAGGCCTTGTTCCACTCATAGAGCGCAATCATGTTAAGGCCACCTTCCACCTTTGGTCTACAGATTTGGTCCCAAGAAATAGGGGCTCTTCTACTGCTACATACTCTACCGGACCAAAGGAATTTCCTGCATAATCCCTCAATGTGCTGAATGATTTTCTTTGGTAAAGGGAAAATCTGCATCCAATAGTTAGCAATAGAAAACAGTACGCTTTTGACGAGGAGGAATCTTCCAGCATAAGATAACAGATTAAAGCTCTAATGGTTAATACGACATAACATCCTATCAATAAGCGGCATACAATTTAGAATAGTTACCTTCTTACTGTCCAGGGGCACACCCAAGTATTTGAAAGGAAGCTTTCCTCTCTCAAAACCGGTAGCATTTTGAATCTCCTGTTTAGAAATCTCAGCCAAGCCCCCAAAATAAACTTTGCTCTTCTGTTCACTAATATACAAGCCTGTAGCATCAAAAAAACCTTTGACAACTTGCATCACAATCTTGATGGACTCCACATCACCCCTTGCAAACAGAAGGATGTCGTCTGTAAAACAAATATTGATTATGCGCATTTTGCCACACTTAGGGTGGAAATTGAAATTATGATTATGTTTCAGCCCGCGAAGCACTCAGTACAGATATTCCATGATGATCACGAATAATAGAGGAGAGATGGGATCCCCTTGGCGAAGCCCTCGTTGAGCAGGCAGGATTGCTGACTGCATACCATTAATGCTAAACTTGTACGAAACAGTGGATACACACACTATAATCCAGTTAACGAACTGTTGTGGGAAGCCTAACTCACGCATAATCTGGAATAAAGCCATCCAGTCCACCGTATCATACGCCTTCTGAATATCCATTTGGATCATACACCGAGGGGAAATATTCTTCTTGTTGTAACCTCTAACTAGTTCCTGTGCCAGCATAATGTTGTCATGTATTTTCCTGCCAGGGATGAATGCAGATTGACATTCATCAATGATTGAATCTAAAATGCTGCACAATCCGCTAGCCAAGATCTTGGAGATGATTTTGTAGAACACAGTACAACAAGATATTGGCCTCAAATCTCTAACAGTCTTTGCATCAGAATTTTTTGGAATGCGGGTCACCAGTGAGCAGTTGAACGGTTTATATAAGAATGTATTCCCAAAAAATTCCTTGATAGCTTTACAAACGTCACCACCAATGATATTCCAGGCAAACTTAAAGAATGCAGCATTATACCCATCCCCACCTGGGGCTTTATTATTACCTATACTGTATAAAGCTGTTTTAATCTCAACCTCAGTAACCGGCTGAATCAAACAAAGACCCTCCTCTCTACTGATGGTCCTACCATTTTTAATAGCAAGAATATCAATACCAGTTAGATTCTTATTGCTGCATCCTACCAGCTTCTGATAAAAATTCACTATCTCCTGCTCTATGTCTTCTTGCGTGGACAACAACCTACCATCTAGACCCTGCAATTTATAAATGCCTTTTTGCTTATTCTTATCCTTAATTGCAGCATGGAAATAAGAGTTGTTATTATCTCCTAATCTCAACCAATCAACCTTAGCTTTTTGCATTAAGATCGCTTCCTCCATTTGGGACAGATATAAGACTTGTTCTGCTTTCCTCTTGACATCATCAATGCGTCTCTTATCCCTTAAAGACAGGTTATGCTGCTCTTGGGCATCTTTCAGGTCTTGCCTGGCTTTGGCAATTTGAACTTGTATATCAGATCTTTTTTTAATCAGAGGTTTCAGTTTGCTTTGCAGCTTCATTAGATTAATCCATAGGCAATACATTGCAGAACCCTTCATGTCTCTCTTCCAGTTCAAAACAATAATCTACAGGTACTCTGAATCCTGAGTGATACAATTCAGGAACTTGAACATGTACCTTTTCCTCCTCTCAAACTTCAAGATTTCCACTTTTATGGGGGAGTGATCCGATATGTGGGGTTGCAAGATCTGAATCTTCGCATCATGGTATTTTTGGAACCATGATGTGTTACCTAGGACATGATTAATTCTGGAGTATATAGGGGCTTCCGCCTGATTGTTGAACCAAGTAAAGTGAGGTCCCGATTTAACAACTTCAAATAATCCAGTCCTATGCATCATCCCCTCGAGGTCCCTGAACTCTCTCTCAGTGACTTTGTTACCTCCCAACCTATCCTTCAGTGAGATAATGTTATTAAAATCACCCAAGACAATCCAAGGTTGGTAGATATTCGCTCCCAGACCCTCAATGTCATGCCACAATGCACTTATCTTCTCTCTTTGGTTAAAGGCGTAAATGAAAGTAACCAAATACTGGATGATATTGTCTAGGCCATAAACCTCCGCATGAATGAATTGATCCTCAGTTCTAAGGATACACACCTCCACTTCCCTACAATTCCACAACAACCAAATTCTCCCATTATTATGATGGAAGTAATTATCCTCAAACTTCCACTTATTGCCAAGCTTCTTCCTAATATGAGCAACTTTATTCTGCTTCACTCTAGTTTCTAGCAGGCTAACGACAAGAACGTTCATCGTATTAATAAACGCCACTACCTCATTATGCATGGCCTCTTTATTCATTCCCCTGACATTCCAAGAAACAATCATTGATAAGTGTTACTCTCCCCTATCAGACATTCTCCAGTCCTCAAAGGGGTGAAAACATTACTAAACAGCTCAGGACCCGGATTCTGTGAATTTTCCGTCTGTCTTTTACCTTGATTACCAGCTTTACTCTTCACCACTGTCCAGGGGGGTTGCAGTGTAGGTGTACTATCCATTGAGGCTGACTCCTTTACTCCCTCTGCTGCAGGTTCTTGACACTTTTCAACAATGTGCTCTTCAACAATAGGTTTTAAGGCCCTTGGTTTCCAAATCTTCTGTTTAGGACTGGCTACCATACTTTTCTCAGAACAGTCATGCCCTATTTTCAAGCAAGCATGGCAATATTTGGGCTTCCATTCATACTGAATAAGTTGATCCACCAGTTTCCCCAAATGGTTCCGAATTTTAATAATATCAAGAGGCTGCCGTGTAATGTCTACTTCTACTAGAACACGGGCATAAGAGGCATGCAACTTCTTCGCAATACATTCATCTGTAGTAATAGGCTTCCCAATGGCGCTAGCTATCTTCCCAATACATTTGTGTATAAAAAATTTACACATAAATTTTTTATAAAAGTTTCAAATAAAAATTTAATTAGAATAACTATTCTTAAAATGTTATTTTAAATATTTCATCATTTTAATGAAAACATTTTTGAATATCAAAATTTTTAAAAGCCACTCCATTTTGAAGTTATTTCAAATAACTTTTCGTAAAAATCATTTTTAAAATATAACTTTTTAAAAAATTAAGATTTTGACTATATTTTGATATTCAATAATATATATTTATGTGATAGATATCAAAATTAGTATTTTAATTTTTAAAAAAATATAAAAAAAATCTGTAATATTTTAACAAACGGTTTTATCATATCTATTTTTAAAAATATAAAGAAAAAAAATTCATTTTTTTAAAGATGAAATAAACAGGCCCTTAGTGACAGTCATTCATAAACAGACTATGCATGAAGGATTTATAGTGACAGACAATAATAAAACAGATTATGAATAATAGAACTTATAGTGACAACCAATAACAAATCAGACTATGGATGACAGAACTTATAGCGACAGACAATAATAAAATAGATTATGAAGAAAAGAACTTATGGTGACGGATAACAACAAAACAATTTATAATAATAAAATAATTAAAAAATGAAATTATTGTATTAACTGTACAATTGTAAGTGCATATGTCATTAGCCAAAAATCTTTAATTTAAAAATAATGATTATCGCATCTTATTAACACTATTTTCTTAATCAAAATAAATAAGACACTATCCAATTTCATAAAGATATTTGTTTGTGAAATCAAATTGATTTTTTTTCATGATGGAAACTCTCGTTAACTTACATGAATTACAAACTACCATGATCATCAAAATTAAAAACATAACATTTATATAAAAATTTATTCAATTACTTCATAGCAACATATTTACAAACCAAAATTCTTACATCACACATATAGAGTTTTTTTTTTCTTTCATGTTTACTCGTAGCATATATTAAACACTAAAACAAATAGACAATAACAAACATTTTTATATCTCTAACCATAAAACATAAAGACAATAACAAACACATAGATCACAAAATTACAAATTAAAGCATACTATCAATACAAATAACTCTTGTTCATCCTAGTAATAAGGAGAAAAACAATAGCAAGTCTAAAAACAAGGACATCAAAACATTCACACATAATTAAAAGCAAGCGTCATACACACTCGTCTAACCCAAAAGTATCTGTTCAGATATAATCAGTCCGCTATTAAGACATCACACAGAATTCATCTCATATTAATGAAGAAAATTGATGAGAAATTAAGACAAAATAACATAACAATACGGAGCGGATATAAAATTCCACACACTTGTAGAAACCTTGAGGATGAACAACAAATATAAGACATTAAATCAAACAAATAAAGACACAAAAAAATACTGATATTTTTAACGTGGAAAATCCCTCAATATGACAGTAAAAACCACAAGTCGCACAAACCAAAGAAATAGTTCCACTATAATCAATTGAGGATACAAGAGAGTCTTAAAGTGATTCATAAAATAATGATAACAACCACAAATCACAAAACAAACTAGCTTACAAATAAGAATCCAAAAAGCTGAAAAATTACCCAAATCTATATCTTCAGTGCAAAGTAATTATCTCTCAGCTCAGACTTCATTTTGAAAATCCCGACGATCAAAAATTAGATATAGGTGTTGCAAACCCACCCTCCAAAATTGAGCTCGATCTGATGGCTAACGAATACATATTTCGATGCTCTTTTGGAGGCCCCTCTTCACAAAAGAGCATCCACGAGAGTCTTTACAGCAAATCCGACAAGAACCATAGTTGTACTATGTAATAACCGGTTTTGAAATGAAAGTCGCCACCCTTAATATTTATCTTTAGGAAGGAAATATAAAGGATAACTCTAATTTGATCAGAGATTCTAAGTTGTTGACTCATTTTAGATGAAGGGAAGGTGTTAGACACCCTTCATATATCTTATTCACAAGGATACCAGGGTTTAGAATTACAATTTTTAGGAACTAGAGTTTTAGTTTTATTAAGGAAACTCGCCATAATTTTAGTCGTATGCCTACGTATTCTCTTACGAGGAATAAGAATCCCAATTCATAGTTTGCAGTGTTGGTTGGTGTTTTTTATAGATTACGAAGATATTTCGAATTTTCCTTGAACCAAGTCTGGGTGTGTGAAT
This sequence comes from Vicia faba, assembly GCA_948472305.1. NCBI lineage: Eukaryota > Viridiplantae > Streptophyta > Magnoliopsida > Fabales > Fabaceae > Vicia > Vicia faba. The sequence goes on along the minus strand of OX451739.1, from coordinate 191,635,319 downwards.
AACGAAGTTGTTAGACGAAGTTCGCAGCCGATTAAAAATATTTTCATAATCCTTTTTGAAAATAATCTTGAATTTTAAATTATGTTAGTGGAAAATTGTTAGTAATTTGATTAGTTAGATATTTTTTAAGTATGTTAAAAAATATAAGAAAAATATTTTTAATTCATGATAAATTTTTTTTAATGCAATTTATAATTAATTAATAATGAGTTAGTAAAAAAACTTGAATTTTATAATAATAGTAAAATAATTTTAGAATTTATACAAATATGTTAAATAAATAAAAAAAGAGTTAATTATAATATAAATAATAGAAAATAGAATATAAAGAAGATAAAATTTCAATTAAAAAGTCAGGGGGGTGTTTTTTATGCGGCGTAGTAAAATCAAGGGGTGCAGAAAGGAAGACCCTGAATCCAGATATTGGATTCAAGCCCAAACGCATGAGGGAGGTGCATAATTGAACAAGGAAGTAAAAGTGGGGGTACGTGAAGCAAGAGCCCAAGTTCAGATATTGAACTGGACCGATTAGCGCAGAGGGGGTGTGGATTATTATGGGCAAAGCAAACAAATGGTAAGTTTAGTAATGGGCTAGGCCCAAAACAAATATCTGATCCAATGGGAAAAATGTGGGAGAGATCACAGAATTGTGATGGACATGCGCTTCTGGGACGTCTGATGATGATCCAAGAGTTGTGATGAGAAACACATGGTAAAGGGAGGCACACCAAATTAAGGAGTGTTATATAAGCAAAACCCTAGGCTGAAGGCCCATTTTTATCTTTTCTCTTCCTCTCTCTACAATAAACGAAAACCTCTCTTATATTTCTAGAGAGAGGCTTTGACCTCTCTCTAGAAATCAACCACGCCGGAAATCGCCCCGCCCAGAGCGCCACCGGTCGAAATTTCTTCCACCGGCGGCTGCATCTGGGCACCACCACCTTCATGCAATCCTTCATCCCCAAACCCAGATACCACCGTGAACCCTATGAATCCAAACCCCAACCATAAGGTTCTTACATGAACCCTAATGAAATTCTGGTATCAGATATATGGTGTCGAATGAGATGTCACGACACAAATATCTGTTTACAAGTAAAGAGCAGTAAAATCAAAAGCAGTAAAAACACAAGAGATTGTTCACCCAGTTTAGTGTACAACAACACCTACTCTGGGGGGCTACCAAGCCAGAGACAAGTCCACTAAATAGTATTAATTCATAGACCCTCAGTAAACAACCAGTTTACGATCTAATCACTTAATCACTACCCGTGCTATACTTATACCTAAGACTCACTTAGGTATGAGGCCCTCCTCAAACCCCTTCAATCACTTACAGTGAAGAAACAACAGAATTAATAAGTTTAAAAACTTCAGTCATTCAATTCTTAAAAGCTTATGAATGATACACAATTAACAATCCAAATAAAAACACAAGTCTTTAATCAATACTAGAGTGTTTGATAATTAAAAGACTTAGACTTTTTAAAACAGAAAGAAAATATTCTTCTTCAAAAGTTGCAGTGGTTTGAATAAGGAAGCAAGTCCTTATATATGCGCAGTTGTGGGCTTGGGCTTTAAAACAAAATATTAAATTCTTTTAAATATTTCCATAAAAACAGGTCAAGATAAAATCCATGCATTTTGAAAAATATTCCTCTATATTTTCCGCTACCTGCGAGTTACAAATCTTGAATTATGGAACGCTGGAAAACAGGAATAAAAAAAACAAATACTGATGTTGGCTGAGATCATTTCAGGAGGCAGATGTCAAGACATCTGCTTTGATATCATTCGAAACAGTTTGCTACAAATGTCAAGACATTTAGCAAAACATTAACAACTCATTATTTTACCAAAATTGCTGCCAACAAACACTTACAAACTCCCCCTTTGGAAAATTTTGGCTAAAACAATATCAGAGCATATTATCAGAGAAGAGCAATATATTATTAGAGCAAAATCAGATTAGCAGCATAAGCACAACAAGCATAAACTCAGTTAGCAGTTAGCTGATAGCAAAGGAAGATATCAAAACATCTTTTGAGACACGAGGCTCCCCCTCAAGTATTAAGCTCCCCCTCAATCAAATGTTAGTCAGTGGTCAGTCAGTCACTCTCTCTCTCTCTCTCTCTCTCTCTCTCTCTCTCTCTCTCTCTCTCTCTCTCTCTATCTCTCTCTCTCTCTCTCCCTTTTTAGTTATAAAATGCCAAATAAACAGATGCATTCAAGAGTGTATCAGTAATTTAGGACATACCATAGAAATCAAATGTCAAGCACATGCAAGTGCTAAAAGGAAACAAAAGGATCATATAAAGAAACATCAATTAGTCTAACTGTCATCAGGACCAGTTGACTTGTCTAAGCCAAAAATTTCTTCCTCACTAGAGTCTTCACTTTCAGAGTTCAATGTATCATCAAGTTTGTTGTCCTTTTTCAAGTTCTTGATCATCTTTTCAAAGGTTAGCTTCCTTTCTGAGCTAACTCTGATCACATCATCTAATTCCTTGCAGGCTTCTCTTAATTCTTTGATCATATCATCCTTGGTGGAGGTCTTTTCAGCAGGTGCAGATGTTAAAACAATGCCAGGGACATGTTTTCCTGAAAAGAGCTTAAAATGAAGGGTTAAGGCAGACTCCCTCTTGCACACTAGATCATTTCCACTTAGGATTCCAGGATGCTGATTAAGGATAATTCCACAGAGGAGGGAAGGAAAATCAATTGGCATCTTAATGGTACAAGTTCCTGCATGTTTAATGGTATGATCAAAGATATAAGTCCCATAATCAAAATGTTTCTGGTTTCCAATAGCATAAATGAACTTTCCTAATCCAATGGAGATGGTTGAAGTGTGATTAGTGGAAACCCAATTTGCAGCTCCAATCCTATGTAAAATAGCATATTTCACACTCAATTTGCTGACATGAAGTTTGTTTTTCATGGGCCACTCACTTACTTGATTAACAGTGATGGATCTACACACTTGATTATCTGTTACTTCCAGCTCACAACAGACATCTTCAGACCTATCTATAAATCTATTTCTAACGACAAGAGAAAATTCTACACACTTTCCTCTAACAAAAACCTTTCTATACTCCTTACTTTTATGGTCAGCGCAATCAACAGGAATATTAACAATAAACTCCTTAACAAGACTTTCATAGCAATTGGCAAACCTGGTAACTGTTTTCATTAATCCAGCATAAGAGATCAGCTCCATGATTTCTTTACATTCCAAAGCACCAGCTCCTAGTTCTCTCTCAAGGGAAATCTTTCTTTGATACACATACTTCCACTTTTTAGTATTCCCAACAGAATGAAATGAGATGTTGTCAAGTGGGGCATCAGGAACCCTAACAGACAGTTTCTTACTTGCAGACTTTTTGATAGGAGAGATGTCCTGGAAATCTTGCTCGACGTGATACTCAGAGTCAGTCTCTTCAACTAGAACACCTTTCTTCTTACTCTTGGATCTTTTTATAGAATCCTCATCACCATCAGTGTAGCTAATAGGTCTAGCTTTTCTTTTGCTAGAGGGAGTGACCACTTTACTTCCTGCTTTTGGGGGTCGATACATAGTTTTCTTCTTGATTGTCTTAGGAGGGGGTGTGACACTTGCATATTTTACTTTCCTGGATTTTAGTCTTCTTGTAATACCAAGTACAACATTAGTAATGAGCTCATTGTCAGACATCTCTTCTACATTGACTACATTCTCAACATTTTGACCTTCTGCATCCTTGGAGGCAGTAGCATCTTGTTCAACATTTTCCTTAGCATCTTGTTCAACATTTTCCTCAACATCTTGTTCAACATTTTCTTCTTCCACTTCTTTTAGGGAAGAGGTAGCGAGCTTCTCAAGTTTGCTTTCAGCATAATCTTTCTTAAAAGTGGATGATTCAGCAGCAACATTTTTAGGGTTACTTCCTTTATCAGCAGGAGGAGGCATGCGAGCAAGGGGAGTAGAAATCCCAGACACAACAAATCCTTCATTTAATACTCTGTCTACTAGCCTTTTGATGTTTCTATTAACATTAACAATTTCTTCTTCTATCCTATTGTCAGTAGCAGTAGAAGAGTTTCCTTTATCATCTTTGGATTTCTTAGCAGGTGATGATCTAGGTTTCTTGACCTTTTTCTCAAGCGGAGGGATTGTTGATAGAGGAGTAACATCAAGTACTCTATCAAGGGAAATATTTTCATTAGCAGATTTTAAGGAAGACAATGTGTGATGTTGAGACATGTTTGAAATTTTTTTAGCAAAGAGATGAAGAATGGCAAGGGTCCTTTTTTCTGTGGAGGAGAATGAAGAGTTTGTGAAAGTAGAGAGATGAATTTTTGTAGCGTGTGGGAAACACTTTGAGGCAGTCTTGAAATGATTTCTTTCGAAATTTTATTTGTTGGAAACACAAATAATATAATATCACTTTAATGGTGTTCCCACACGCCTTTAGTTGCTACAAACCCTCATATAAAGAGATCCCTAATTTTACTCTTAAATTATCAAATTGATTAGCATCCAAAGCCTTTGTGAAGATGCCAACCAATTGCAATTCAGTGGCTACATGTTCTAAGGTAACAATCTTTTCTTCAACAAGCTCTCTTATAAAGTGATGACGAATGTCAATATGCTTGGTCCTGCTGTGTTGAATGGGATTATTTGATATGTTTATGGCACTTAATTGTCACAGAATAATGTCATGACATCTTGTTTGACATTATATTCTATTAACATTTGTTTCATCTAAACCAATTGAGAACAACTGCTTCCTGCAGCAATATACTCAGCCTCAGCAGTGGTCAGAGACACACAATTTTGCTTCTTGCTGAACCATGATATGAGATTATTTCCCAGAAAGAAGCATCCTCCTGATGTACTTTTTCTATCATCAGCACTTCCTGCCCAGTCAGTATCACAAAAACCAGTTAAGGCAGAATTTGATCCATGAGAGTACATCATACCATAATCACTTGTCCCATTCACATATTTAAGAATCCTCTTCACATGGTTGGCATGGCTAACTTTAGGATCAACTTGATATCTTGCATACACCCCTACAATAAAGGTAATGTCTGGTCTACTAGCTGTGAGATATAAAAGACTGCCTATCATGCTTCTGTAGAGACTTTGATCTATACTTACTCATTTTTTCATCTTTATTTAACTTCAGACATGTGGGAGCAGGGGTTCTTTTGTAACTGGCATTCTCCATCCTAAACTTCTTTACTATATTATTGGCATACTTGCTCTGAGATAAAAATATGAAATCTTCCATTTGTTTAACTTGCAGACCAAGAAAATGGGTTAATTCACCAACAAGACTCATCTCAAATTCATACTGCATTTGCTTGACAAAATGTTGAACCATCTCATTTGACATCCCACCAAATAAAATATCATAAACATAAATTTGAGCAATCATAATATTCCCTTCTTCTTCTTTGACAAAGAGGGTTTTGCCTATGCTACCTTTCCTATATCCATTCTCCCCAAGGAATTTTGTCAATCTCTCATACCAAGCTCTTGGAGCTTGCTTCAATCCATACAGAGCTTTCTTCAGTTTGTAGACATGTTTAGGAAAACTTGGATCAACAAATCCCTTTGTTTGTTCCACATAGACTTCTTTATTCAGATAGCCATTTAAGAAGGCACTTTTTACATCTCTTTGAAACAATTTAAATTTCAGTATGCATGCAACTCCCAATAGTAGCCTGTTTGATTCAAGTCTGGCCACAGGAGCAAAGGTTTCATCAAAGTCCACCCCTTCAATTTGAGTGTATCCTTGTGCAACTAACCTTGCCTTATTTCTAGTGACCTCCCCTTTTTCATCAAATTTATTCTTGTATACCCATTTAGTGCCAATCACATTTGTCCTTTCAAGTCTTGGAACTACATCCCAAACTTCATTCCTACTGAATTATTCTAGCTCCTCTTGCATATCATTAATCCATAACTCATCAGTTAGGTCCTCTTTGAAATTCTTAGGCTCAATTTTTGATACAAAGCAAGAGTTTGAAATCCCTTCTCTTGATCTGGTAGTAACTCCTTTGTTTGTATCTCCTATGATAAGTTCCTTAGGATGATCTTTCTGAGTTCTAATTGAAGGTCCTTTATTGAGGTGACTAGGCTGGGGATCTTCTTGAGGAGGATTAGAATCAATACTTGTGTCATTTGATTCAGTTGGACTATCAAGAAAAGATGTTCCAACATCTTCTGAGACATCTTCTTCAACATTCCATCCTCTATCATCAATAGTAACATTTATTGATTCCATCATAACTTTGGTTATGGAGTTAAAAACTCTGTAAGCTCTGTTATTTGTAGAGTAACCCAGGAATATTCCTTCATTACTCTTGGGATCCATCTTCCTTTTTGATCACGATCAGCTAAGATGTAACATTTACTTCCAAAAACATGAAAGTATTTAGCAGTTGGTTTTCTTCCCCTCCATATTTCATACAAAGTAGCTTAAGTGCCTTTTCTTAGAGTGACTCTGTTATGGATATAACATGCTGTATTCATTGCTTCAGTCCAAAAATGGTAGGTAGCTTCTTAGCATGAATCATGGCTCTGGAAGATTCTTGGAGAGTTCTATTCTTGCATTCTACAATCCCATTCTGTTGAGGAGTAATGGGAGAAGAGAATTCATGGCTGATTCCTTCAGAGGAGCAAAACTCAGAAATTTTTTTGTTCTCAAATTCCTTTCCATGATCACTTCTGATTCTTATGACATGGCTTTCCTTTTCCCTTTGAAGTTTTTGACAAAGATCTTTAAACACTTCAAAAGTTTCTGATTTTTCTCTAATAAAGCTTATCCATGTGTATCTGGAAAAGTCATCTACAACAACATATACACACTTCTTACCACCAAGACTTTTAATCTGCATAGGTCCCATCAAGTCCACGTGAAGAAGTTCCAAAACTTTTGATGTAGTAAGATGTTGAATCTTCTGATGTGACATCTTAGTCTGCTTTCCAATTTAACAGTCACCACATACCCTTCCTTCTTCTATTTTGTGCTTAGGAATCCCTCTCACTGCTCCTTTAGATATAATTCTTTTCATACCTTTCAGATGCAAGTGCCCCAATTTTTGATGCCATAGTTTAACTTCACATGTTGAGGAGAGGTTCAACTCTTGAGAAACCCGTATATAACAGTTTTCTTTAGATCAGATCCCTTTCATAATAACTTCATTATTTTCATTGCACATAAGACATTCTTCCTTGGTGAAGTTAACTTTGAATCCTTGATCACATAACTGGCTTATACTTATCAGGTTAGTTGTCAACCCTTTAATAAGTAACACGTTATCAAGCTTAGGGACTCCTGAATAGTCAAGCTTGCCAACACCTTTGATTTCACCTTTTGCCCCATCACCAAAAGTCACATAACTGGTGGAATGATATTTGACATCCACCAACAGATTCTTGACACTTGTCATGTGTCTAGAACAACCACTGTCAAAGTACCAGTCATCTTTGGTTGATACTCAGAGAGGTGTGAGTAATGAAACTACCAATATTGGACTTGGGAACCCACCATTTCTTCTTTTTTCTATTTTGGGGAATCTTATCAGTTTTGGGAAAAGAAGTATTTTTAGGATACCCATACAACTTGAAACAGAAGGGCCTTATGTGTCCAAGCCTTCCATAGTGATGACATATCCAGGGCTGGGGATTCTCTCTGGTGTGATTTTTTTTCTTCCCATGATGTTTGCCATGATGTCCTTTCTTCACACGAGGTTTTCCAAGATGTCCTTTCTTACCATGATGTTTGTCTACATGTTGAGACATTTGATTCGACATCTTCGGTTTAGGCTTGGCATGAGTGGAAACAGACGAGGGCTCTTCTGGGTTAGGTTCCTTTTTCTCATTGAAACCTAGACCACTCTTGTCTTCTGTCACTCTTACTGCTTGGAGAATTTCAGCTAATGTGTTAGACCCATTATTCAGCATCTTGAGAGATTTGACCATTCTATCAAGATTTGAATTTAGAGAAGACACTTCACTTTCTAGATCAGAAATAGTTTTGAGATGCTCTTCCCTTTCCTCCTTCAGTTGAGTTATGAGGGATTTCTGTTTCTCCCCTTCAAGACATACTTCTGCACTTCTGAGACATAATTCTTTGTATGAAGCAGCTAACTCATCAAAGGTTAGTTCCCCATCACCAGACTCTTCATCAGATCCATATTTTCCTGTTAATGCTTTAACATACTTGACAGATTCTTCAAGATCACTCTCTGAGTCCTCTTCAGACCAAGTAACAAATAGATTAATTTTCTATTTCTTAAGATATGTAGGATATTCAGCTCTAATGTGACTAACACGGTGGGAGAACTGACTTGGATGTTTTGCGTTTGATCACAATTATGCGGATAGCAAGAGTCGCCACCGAATTTTCTTTTATCCAAAAGGAAATGTTGAAAAGAACATGAAAGACCTTTAGAGATGTTTTCTTGAGTTCAGGGGGTAGGTTATGAAAAGGGAAGGTATTAGCACCCTTTTCATCCGTAGTTATCTACAGGCTCTTAGTTGCTTTCTAGATCACTTGCTTTTTGTTTGAAAATGTGCTTGTGGTGTGGGTTTTGAAAGTATTTTGAAAACATCTTTGTAATGGTTCTTGTTTCTATAAGAACGCGTACAAAGTGTTGTTTGGAAAATAGTTCAAAGAAGTGTTTATGGAATGTGTTTTTGAAAGCGATTTTGAAAAGGTGTCTTTGTAATGGTTCTCGTTTCTATAAGAACGCGTACAAAGTGTTGTCTTTTGAAAATGTTTCAAAATGAGAGTGTTGATGTATGAAAATGTTTTTGTTGTGAGAAAGCGAGCAACTAGGAGCGAATCTACCTACTCAAAGGTCTTAGTTGTTCTTTTCCTCCTCCTTTAGATGTTGCTATCTTACCATTGTTTTAGTAAGAAGCCCCATCGTTGGATGTGAAGGGAAGGGCGAGGGACGTTTGTATAGTCATAGAAGGCAACCTATGGGACGTTTTAGCAATTTCGTTTAGGGACTAGATCGTTTACCGAAGGCAACATTGAGGGTCATCGAGGGACTACGATCTTTTATCGAGGGTCTCTGCTAAAACGCACTCATTCGAGGGACATGCCTATTTTCTGAAAGGAAACAAAGCGGGATTACCCTAAGGGTGATAGTGTGCAAGTGTGTTTGATTTACATGCATTTAGTCTTGATTAGGGTTATCTATTTGTTGATTTCATGTCTTGCCATACACACCCTAATTACTAGCATTTATATTTGAAAGCGGTAAATTGGCGGGAATGTAAAGGTCCTACGCTATTACATCATTTAGGGATGGGGGTACAAATTTACAAATGGGGGGTTGCAAGAATTTAAATCCTATTTAACTATTACAACCATATTGAAATGTACAATATAAGAAGAAAATGACTTGTGTTTGAAAGTGGTTTTTTGTTTTAATGAATTAAAAAAAAGGAAATAAATTAATTAATAAAAAGGAAATATTTTTATGTCTTTTTTATATTAATAAAAAGAGTATTGATATTAAAAATGATAAAAAGGGAAAATAATGAGGGATAGAATCAGCGTGCTGTTGCAAGCAGAACAAAAGGGATCAGAAGTTCTGATGCCAGGCGCGCTGTGATTCAGAAAGAAACGTTAGTGGGAATCAGAAGTTTTGGATTGATACACTTTGAGGTCCTACAAGAAACGTTTGAGGGAAAGAAAACAGAGGTTCTAGGTGGTGTTTAGACAACGAGCAAAATGTCATAAGTTCTGTGTCCTATTAAACAGTGGGTGAAAATTCAGAAGTTCTGTGTTGTGTTAGTAGTGAGTAAAAATTCAGAAGTTCTGTTACCGTATCATAACAGTGTAAAAAAACCTAGAATTATGGTGTGTTAAAACAGTGAGAAGAACTCAGAAGTTCTGTGTTGTGCTAAACAATGAGTGAAAATCTGAAGTTCTGTGTTGTGTTAAACAGTGAGTGAAAATTTGAAGTTCTGTGTTGTGTTAAATATTGAGTGAAAATCAGAAGTTATGTGTTGAAACAATAAGAAGTCCTAGAAGTTTTCGTGTTAAAACAGTAAAGAGAAACTCAGAAGTTCCGTGTTACATTTCAACTCTTTCCTCATATTAATCAGTATATCAACAATTTATTCAGTTCTTAACAGCAAATCAAAAGGATAAAAGCACAACAGTTTATAGAAGTTCTAATTCTAATCCTAAGCCTAACTTTATTCAAGAAGTTCTGGTCCATAGTTTTTTTTACTTATGCAATGATATGGACAACATCAATACTATGATATTTACATATTTAATGATGTTCTGAATGAAAAGATGCAAAGTCAGAAAGACTTACCTTGAATCTGGATGTGTGCTTGGAACTTGAGTTGTTGCCTTCAGATGTTCTGGAGTCAGCGAGAGCAACAGAACAGTGCTTATGTTCTTTGATTCAAAGGGAAGAATAAAGGTTTTATTTAGGATTTACGAAGGTTTTTTATTATTTCCTTTTCTCTCTTTGATAATTCTCTCCCCCTCCAAAAGCCAGCCCCTTGAACGTGTGATGGAGAAACTTATTTATAGATGGGTTTGATGTGGTTTTGGAGGGAAAAACAAATGGGATTTTTAACCTTTTTGGCATACTGTTCCATTGCTTTTTAAACACAGTTTTTGCATGCTAATTGGGTGTAATTATGGGGTTTGAGAAAAACGCAGGTGTGGACTGGATCAGCAACACCTTGGAGTGTTGTGGCAGTTGGTGACAGGACTGTACTACACCATTGCATCAGGTTGCTCAAACGAGGTTTTGGGATTTGGTAATGTTCTGATCGCATAAGACCAGAGTGAGATTCGAAGGGTGAGGCTCTGATCGAAGCATAGAACACAACCTCCATATGATGAAGAGTCATGTTCTGATTGATGAGTCATGTTCTGCACCATAGTTGCAAATTCTGATTGCACTTGCGTGAAGGCTGACCCAGAAGTTCTGAAGTATCATATTCTCTTAACACTTAGAATTTTTTCTAAATGTTTAGAAATTTTATTTTTCAAAGTAAATTATGACTTCTGATTTTTGATGAACCAATTTCATGTCTTGATGAAATATAATTGTTGAAACTTGATTTTTTGATCTAAAAGTCAAAGTTTGACTTTTCAGTGTGCTTTTGACCATTTTGCGCTTGTGAATGATTTTCTTTAGAAAACTATGATTTGAGACTTGAAACTTGCCAGAAGCAAACCTGAGGGTATAGAATGATCCTTTGAGAAATGAGAGGGAAAATTTTGGGTTACAACAGCTGCCCCTGTTCAATCTTCTTAAACCTGAAGAGATAGATTGGCGAATCTGCCATTCGTGACTTGAAGGTAGAAGATGATTGAACACTAGAGTACCCAGAAATTTTCCTTTGATGATATTGTGGTTGAGGTGTAAGGAATGAGATTAAAGATGCCATTTGGAGAAATGATGGAGAGTTGTCGGAGATGGGCTTATAGATGCCATCCAAAGGTGATTGTTGGCAGAAATTAGACTAAATCTAAATTTGACTTCAACTGGGACAAGAATCAGAGTAAACCTTGGAGTGATTTATCTGAACCAGGGAAGATGTCTACTGGGAAAGAATCAGGATAAACCTTTGAGAGATTTAAACTGAACCAACAGGAGTCTGGAGAAGAATCAGAACAAATCTTGGAGTGATTTATCTGAACTAGAGAAGATGTCTACTGAAGAAGAATCAGGATAAACCATTGAGAGATTTAAACTGAACCTAGCAGAAGTCTTGAATAATCTTTAACTGGGAAGAATCAGGATAAATCTTTGAAGCGATTTATCTGAACCAGAGAAAGTGTCTACTGGGGAAGAATCAGGATAAACTGTTGAGAGATTTAAAGTGAACCAGCGGGGGTTTGGAAAAGAATCAGAATAAATCTTGGAGCGATTTATCTGAACCAGAAAAAATGTCTGCGGGAAAGAATCAGGATAAATTGTTAAGAGATTTAAACTGAACTAGCAAGGGTCTGGAAAAGAATCAGAATAAATCTTGGAGCGATTTATCCGAACCAGAGAAGATGTCTACTGAGGAAGAATCAGGATAAACCGTTGAGAGATTTAAACTGAACCTAGCAGAAGCCTTGAATAATCTTTAACTGGGAAGAATCAGGATAAATCTTTGAAGCGATTTATCTGAACCGGAGAAAGTGTCTACTGGGGAAGAATCGGGATAAACTGTTGAGAGATTTAAACTGAACCAGCGGGGGTCTGGAAAAGAATCAGAATAAATCTTGGAGCGATCTATCTGAACCAGAGAAAATGTCTGCGGGAAAGAATCAGGATAAACTGTTGAGAGATTTAAACTGAACTAGCAAGGGTCTGGAAAAGAATCAGAATAAATCTTGGAGCGATTTATCTGAACCAGAGAAGATGTACCATCTTGTTTCGAGAATTGATCTACTATTGATTTGTTCATAGATATTTGTCTTGTCTTGTTGAAAATTTAATAATAATTTTCTGTCGATTGATCTTTCTTGAAGAAGGTAAAAAGTTAGTTGTATGTAATACCATGATGCATGAAATGCATAGTGCAATGAGATTGCGATATATGCATTTGTGTCATCGATGTTTATGATGTATGAATGTAATGTATGCGCATGTAAGCTGTTCTGTTGCAGTGTTGTTGGATTAGGGAAAATAAATCCCTGACTACTGCTGAGGATGTGGAGTTTAAGTCTTCATATTTTGTTGAAATTGAAGTGTTGATGGATGGGTTTCCATAATTAGAGAAATAAATTCTGTTGGGGAAGGAAAATACTGTGCATTACCTCTAAGTGATCAATTGGTCACTAAAGGTACTTTGGATTAGTGAAAGTTTGTTCTAAGGTATCATGAAGGATTTGATTGATGTAATTATCTCATTTCCTTGATTTAGGTCTTGATCCACCTTCATTTTTACTTGTGCTACATGTTTTAGGAGTATGGTGCCTACCATATCTCTAACATGTATGGTACATACATTATTATTAATCGACCTCGTATAACATTGACTTCTAAATAAATTTGTCTGCGATTGCTTAACATAGCGCTAAATTTGTCTCGAATCGGAAAACTAACATACTAACTCTAACATTTTTTGTACTAACTTTTACTTTAATGCAATTTAAATTTCCCGCAATTTACTTAATGTCATTTAATTGTAGCATATTTATCATTCATGTGTTTTAACTGGTTTTAAAATAATAGTTAACACCCTTAATTTTTATCCTAAGGAAGGGAATATAAAGGATAACTCTAAAAAGTTAGAGATTCTAGGTTTTTGGCTCGGTTTTAGATGAAGGGGAGGTGTTAGGCACCCCTCATCTACCTTGCTCACATGGATATTAGGGTTATAAGTGTGATCTTTTAGAGAAAGGGTTTTAGATTTTTATTATGGGAACTCGCCACGATTTTAGTCGTCTGCCTACGTATCCTCTTATGAGGAATCGGAGTCCCAATTCGTAGTTCACAGTTGGTTTGTGTTTTTCATAGGATTGCGTAGAATTGCTTTCAAATTTATCCTTGAACCTTGTCTGGGTTGTAAGTTGAGTGAGCGTAGACACAATTCGCAGTTAATTTTGAAAGTAATTCTCCTTAATCCTTTTTCGGAAATAATCTTGAGCTTTTGATTATGTTAGTTGAAAAATGTTTTGATGTTGTTGGTTAGCTGTATTAAGACGTAGAGCGGGGGAGTCTGATATAGTCTCCTCATCACATGGCCAGATATTGGCCACGTGTCGTTCGTGGATGGTGAGTATGGTGAATAATAAATCGATAGATGACGTGTCGGCCGATTTAATTACTCGAAGATGAACATCCTATTATTTATAAAATGTGAATTAATTTGATAAAAAAATTGTTTGAGTTTATATAAGTTCGTGATTTTAGATTAACTAATTTAATAAACTAATATAGTTAATTAATTAAACTAAACTAATAAAAATTAAGTAAAATCAATTAATTAAATAAAATTAAACATCTAAAAATCTATGGGGGTTCAAGGTGTAAAAGAGGTAAGTGTGAAGCTAGTAAAAGATGAGGCTCAAAAGCCCAAATCCAATTAACCCTAATCTATATACATAACAATTAATAACAAAAAGAAATAAGCAAAAAATGAGAAAAATGCACCTGCTATGTAGGCACCGCTGATACTCATATAACATTCATTTTCCAGGTAGAAAAGAAAAAGAAAAAACAAAAACAAAAACTTTCTTCCTCTTTCCCTCTCCACGATTCCCTTTCTTTCTCTCTCACTCATCTTAGCTCTTCAATTCTTTGTTCTTTTAACAACAAGCCAAACAAATACACAACATTGAATCAAGTAACTGAAATCATAAAACAAATAAAGAAACTCATGAGGCTGAAGATCGAAGAGGCTCACGGTGGATGTTGGTTAACTGGCAGAACCCGCAGATGTAGCATGTGTGTGCATCGAAGGAGGTTCTCACGGTGCTGACTTCGGTTCGTTGGAGGCTGCGATACAGACGACAAGGCTGGGATCACGGAGGTTGGATCTGCCTTTTAATGTTGTTGATTTCGCCGGCGGGTCGTGGCTTGGGGTCACACGGTGGCGGAGCGGATGGCTGGCCGATATGCAGTTATATGGCGAATCATTGTTGCGTAATAATGACAGTTAGTCGGCCAATGGTGGGGTTTGCTTGGTACACTGTTGGAAATCTTGGTATGATGTAAATTTGGAGTGGGAGTTGGAATGTTTTATTGACATTAAATGGGCAATAAATGAGTACAAGTAAGAACTAGTATGAAAGTGAATTTGAAAAGATTCATTTTAGTCCCAGATAAGAGGAATTATAAATATTAGTAGTGTATATATATTTCAACTTGGCCAATTGGGTTGGGCCCCAAGGGGCACCCCAATTTTGTAAAGGAGTGAGGACACACCCATAAGCCATCTAGACACACGCGCGCGCACCGCCGCCGCCGTCGTCCGGCCGACTCGGCTCGGTTCGGTTCGGTCCAGTCTAGATGAATTAATTTTTGGAACCCGAATTAGTGGAAATTAATTATCATTAGTTAATTAATTCGGTGGAAATTAATTAATATTAATATTATTAATTAATTATGTGTCCTACACAAAAGACCAAGTCTTAACCTAATTATTGTCTGGTTTTGCTTGCCCTCCAAGAGTCCGCGTGACTTGCTGACCAAGTAAAATAATGGCTACATTTGACTGGGCCAATTCCACCTTCTCCCACGATTTTCTCCCACTAGACTTGTTCCATTCAGTTGGACTCTTTGCTTATAAATTGAATTGTTTCGGTTCATTTGTGACATTCCAGAATTTGCTACTCAAAATTCTCTCTTCTCTCTCTCTACTCTCTTCATCTACAACATTTCTTCTCTGTTGATTTCGACTGGAACTTTCCAGATACTAAGACTGGTTAACTACCATCCGAAGATGTCATTTTACAAACGACTAATTACAATGCAAGTAATTATCGTACTTTGAATGTGTTGTTTTATCCTGGAGGCGTCGTTGATACTCGACTGCTTTGAATAACTATTGACAATAGAGCATATGAATGTGTTTTCATTGGGTATGCAGCAAATAGTAAAGCATATAGGTTTTATGACCTAGTGGAAAAAGTGATCATAGAATCAAATGACGCTGAATTCTATGAAGACAAATTTCCCTTCAAATTGAGAAATAGTGGGGGCACACAATCGAGTCACATTCCTGTGATAAGAAGCACAAAAAGTAACGACAATATAGAAACAGAACTTCGACGAAGTAAATGAGTAAGAGTCACTAAATACTATGGGCCTGAATATGCGGCTTATAATGTAGAAGAAGATCCAACGAATCTTCAAGAAGCCTTGTCATCTCTGGATGCTGATTTATGGCAAGAGGCTATCAATGATGAGATAGAATCTCTAGAATCCAACAAGACCTGGAACTTAGTAGACTTACCTCCTGGTTGCAAACCAATTGGTTGTAAATGGGTTTTGAAAAAGAAACTAAAACATGATGGAACTATTGATAAATACAAGGCTCGCCTTATTGCCAAGGGTTTTAGACAAAGAGATATAGATTTCTTCGACACCTTTTCTCCTGTCACTAGAGTTACATCCATTAGGGTACTTATTTTAATAACTGCTATTTATAACTTAATAGTACACCAAATGGATGTTAAAACAGCTTTTTTAAATGGTGACTTAGAAGAAGAAATCTATATGGAACAACTGGAAGGGTTTGTAATCTATGGACAAGAAAACAAGGTCTGTAAGTTAAATAAGTCTTTATATGGACTAAAACAAGCTCCTAAGCAATGGCATGAAAAATTTGATAACTTAATGATATCAAATTGGTACAAAGGGAATGAAAGTGACAAATGCGTTTACTATAAATCTAAGAATAGCATATGCATTATCATATGTCTTTATGTAGACGATCTACTCATATTTGGATCAAACATTCAGACCATTAATGATGTGAAATTACTGTTATGCAACAACTTTGATATGAAAGATCTCGTAGAAGCAAATGTGATCCTTGGTATCAAGATCACGAGATCCGTACAAGGAATTTCTTTGGATCAATCACATTATGTGGAGAAGATCTTAAAGAAATATAATTACTTTGAATGTAAACCTGCATGCACACCATATGATCCAAGTGTGAAACTGTTTAAGAACACTAGAGAAAGTGTCATACAATCAGAATATGCGAGCATCATTGGCAGTCTTAGGTATGCCACTGATTATACTAGACCCGACATTGCATATGTCGTAGGATTGTTATGCAGGTTTACGAGTAGACCGAGTAAAGAGCACTGACAAGCTATTGAACGAGTCATGAGGTACCTCAAAAGGACCATGGATCTCGGCCTACATTATCAAAAGTTTCCTGCTGTACTAGAAGGGTACAGTGATGCAGATTGGAATACTTTGTCAGATGATTCTAAAGATACTAGTAGCTATATATTTAGCATAGCTGGAGGAGCTGTATCTTGGAAATCAAAGAAACAAACTATTCTAGCTCAGTCCATAATGGAATCTGAGATGATAGCACTAGCCACAGCTAGTGAAGAAGCAAGTTGGTTGAGATGCTTACTAGCTGAGATCCCTTTATGGGAAAAACCTACGCCAGCTGTGTTGATCCACTGCGATAGTACCACGGCTATTGCAAAAATTTGGAACCGTTATTATAATGGTAAAAAACGTCAAATAAGAAGGAAGCACAACACTGTTAGAGACTGTATCTCTAAAGGAGCTGTAAGAGTGGATCATATACGCACTGATGAAAATTTAGCAGATCCTTTGACGAAATGATTAGCTAGAGAGAAAGTCCATAATACATCCAAAAAGATGGGACTAATGCCTATAAAGAAATGAGTTGCTCATAATGGTAACCCTACCTAGATGACTGGAGATCCCAAGAAATAGGTTCAATGGGTAATAACAAGTTATGAGTAATATGAGATGATCATGCAAATAAAGCATGAATCCTGAATTAATAAGAGGATGAGATAATAAAAGCTCTTAATGAGATCTATACTCTATATGAGGGAGTACATAGGCTACAAGAGTACTCTTGATAGACTCACCTTTGTGATTGTGGAACTTGGGTCGGTTCCTATGGAATTACGAGGCAGAATTCCTAGAGCCTTCACTAAACCGGGATATACGTGCAGGGTCATTAAAGCACGGGCTATTAGTATACACCTTAAGAAAAGGTTGTGTGTGAGTCTGATGTCTGAGATAGAGTTCAAGACAATAGTGTCACTCTTGTTGAATCAGAATCCTACTTTCTACGCAAAGGTTCAAGTCGTAGACACCTTTGCTTACGCACAATCTCAGAAACGTTTGACGTACTTCTAAAAATCACCTTTTTAAATTCAAGTGGAGGATTGTTGGAAATCTTGGTATGATGTAAATTTGGAGTGGGAGTTGGAATGTTTTATTGATATTAAATGGGCAATAAATGAGCACAAGTAAGAACTAGTATGGAAGTGAATTTGAAAAGATTCATTTTAGTCCCACATAGGAGGGATTATAAATATTAGTAGTGTATATATATTCCAACTTGGCCAATTGGGTTGGGCCCCAAGGGGCACCCCAATTTTGTAAATGAGTGAGGACACACCCATAATTCATCTAGACACACACGCGCACGCACCACTGCCGCCGTCCGTCCGGTCGGCTCGGCTCGGTTCGGTTCGGTCCGGTCTAGATGAATTAATTTTTTGGAACCCGAATTAGTGGAAATTAATTATCATTAGTTAATTAATTCGGTGGAAATTAATTAATATTAATATTATTAATTAATTACGTGTCCTGCATAAAAGACCAAGTCTTAACCTAATTATTGACTGGTTTTACTTGCCCTCCAAGAGTCCGTGTGACTTGCTGACCAAGTAAAATAACGGCTACATTTGACTGGGAAAATTCCACCTTCTCCCACGATTTTCTCCCACTAGAGTTGTTCCATTCAGTTGGACTCTTTGCTTATAAATTGAATTGTTTCGGTTCATTTGTCACATTCCAGAATTTGCTACTCAAAATTCTCTCTTCTCTCTCTCTACTCTCTACATCTACAACATTTCTTCTCTGTTGATTTCGATTGGAACTTTCCAGATACTAAGACTGGTTAACTACCATCCGAAGGTGTCATTTTACGAACGACTAATTACAATGCAAGTAATTATCGTACTTTGAACGGGCTATTTTATCCTGGAGGCATCGTTGAAACTCGAATGCTTTGCATAACTATTGGCAGTACGACAAAACGTCTTAAAGAAAGCGACCTAGTACGTGACTTATCCTGATAGTTTTCCTTTGTGCCATTTTGTCAAATCCGGAACTTACATACACAGAGATCTTGGAGTGTGGTGGCTGGGATTGTTGCACGGAAGATTAGAGTGACGGTGGAGAACTTTGTGTGTGGTGTTGTTGGAATCGAAAAGAGGAGGAACAGGGAATTAGCGACAAAGGCAATTAGCTTCTCATTATTTCTTTCTCTATTTTCTCTGCAGGTGTTGTTATGTTATTGTACTGTGACTTGTTTGTAGATGATATGTTGCTGCTTTTAGTGTAATGTCCTTGTTACTACACAAAATTTGACAGGAGGATACAGAAAAACTTTAACAGGAAGATGTAAATTGTTCTATTATTTTTTATCCATAAATGCAGTGTTAGTGAGTTATTTGCACACAAATAAAAACGAGAGATGGATTAGTTTACACGATTTTTGAGATAATGTACAATTGTTAATAGGTATAAAAAATAAGCTACTGCACGTGAGAGAAAATAATGATTTTATGGATTATGAATAAGTGGCAATAATATACAGTGAAATTTATTTACAAAGATTAGAAAATCTTTAACAGAAACATAATCATTAGAAAAAATAAAGTTAAATCAAAACTAATAAGACAAATAAAGTGTTAGTACGAAATTGAGAATGCAAAAATATAATTGAAAAATAATCATCAGAATAAAATCAGTGAGTGAAATTATGGATAAACGTGTAGTGAATTGTGGAGTTTGTTGGTTATTATCTGTAAAAGACAACAGCAGGGTTTTAGAGAGAAAGTTTGTAAGAGAGATTGGAAAATTCTGTAATTTGTGGATATTGTGTGTGTGAGAAATTATAGATTTGTGGATATTGTGTGTGTGAGAAATTGTTGATTTGTGGATATTGTGTGTGTGAGAAATTGTTGATGAAAATTTAGGACAAATAAGAGTCCTATTTATAGACTTAAATTAGGTTAAAAAAACTTAGGGAGTAAGTTATCCAAAATGTATGAAAAGCCCAAGCCCGATTTCTAAAAAAGGAAAGAAAATTAGTAACAAAAAGAAATAGAAAAAATGTTTAAAATGCAACACACAAGATTCAAACCAGCGACTTCATACTTGCAAGTTTTATTCTTTACCAATTATGCTATGTTACTTGTAAATAAACTCAATTGAAAGTATATGAATGGTGTGCAAATATTTTTTATTTTAAAAATACAAATAATTTGAAATAAATTTTATATTTTTAACTGGACTTGAGAATGAATATTTATAGAACCCCAAAATAATAATGTAATTCAAAAGAATTTTATAAAAATCCAAGTTTGAAATTAATTTCGACCGTGGTGATAAAGGGCGGGCAAATTTGGGGTTTGACATCATGTCATTTATCTTTTTACTCTGTATTTTATGTCATTTTCTCTTTGTTCATATGGACTTTTATTTTATGTCATTTTTACTTTGTCCATTTGGACACATGTTTATGTTTATGCACTTTTTACTTTGGACTTAGGACTTTGGACTTAGGATAAGACCTTGTTACTTTGAGACCTTTGGACTTTGGGATCTTGTTGTTATTCTGTCTGTGTATTGGGAACTTTTTTTGTGTGCAGGTGTTACTTTGAATTTCATCTGATGCAAAGATAATTCATCTGAGACACCAAGTTTATCTGATACATGCCAAGTCATGTTTACCTATTTTAAGTTTTCTTTCCTCTTTGAATGTTATCCAAAAAACTGCTTTGATGAAGATTTAGTACGCTAGGCTCGAGTTGCATCCAAGTGATCTGGTGGTCAAGGAATTTGACGGGTCGAGGCGTACAGTGTTTGGCGAGGTGGATCTTCCTGTCAAGATTGGTCATCAGATCTTAACCTCTACTTTTTTTCATAATGGATAATTAAACCCTTATTGTTGTTTACTCGATTGTCCGTGGATTCACAAGGTTGGGGCAGTGACGTCCACCCTCCATCAGGAGATCAAATATCTAGTTAATGGCAAGACCATTACTGTGTGTGGGGAAGAGTAATATATAGTGAGTCACCTGTCGTCTTTCCAATATGTTAAAATAAAGGGTGAGGTGCACGAGACACCTTTTCAAGGCTTCGAAATTGTTCAGATGATTAAGACTCCTCGCTCTGAGGGGAGGAAGAAGTCAGAAGCATCCATGTCATCTTTGAAAGATGCTCAAGCTATGGTTGAAGCAGGTATCCCCAAAGGTTGGGGAAGTTTAGTGGAAGTTATCCCAAAGTTTAACAAGTTTGGTTTGGGACTCAAATCCGGTAATCAAGGTGTGGCTCCCCAAGTCCAAGTTTATCAACTCCGATAAGGTTTGCCAGTGCTGGTATCGTCAAGAATGGGCAGGTCAATAATGTTAAAGATATCGACAGTGATTGTAATAATGATAGCTAGATTCGACCAAGTGTGCCAGGGTTTGAGCTCAACAACTGGTCTTCCGAGGATGTTATTCCGGTTACACATGTCAAAGAGTAATTTTCTTTTATTTTCTTATTATGAAATAATTCTTGCGCTATGCCCAAGACGTCAGTGAAGCATATGTAGGGCCACCATATTTTCATTTGCAATCTTTATCATGAAATAAAGGACGTCTTTTGCATTCAAATATTTTGGTCCTTGTATTTCTTTTTAATATTTCAAAAAATAAAATGACAATGCATTTCTTTTATTTTATCATCATGTGGCTAAAAGAAACATAAAATTGATCATGCAGATTTAATCCCATTGTCATGATGGATCCCTTCGATAACGATTCTGCTATCACTCATTATGATTTTGGTAATCCGATTAACCAAGTCGAAGAAGAAGATGGGGAAGATTGTGAACTCCCTGAAGAGTTCGCCAGATTGTTAAAGCAAGAGGAAAGGGCCATTAAGCCGCATGAAGAGCCGATTGAGGTAGTGAACTTGGGAAATTAAGATGCCAAGAGAGAAGTCAAGATAGGGGCTGTGTTAGAAGACATTGTAAAGAAAATATTTATTCGTATGCTTCGAGAGTATTCAGACATCTTTGCATGGTCTTACGAAGATATGCCCGGGTTAGATACCGATATTGTTATGCATAAGTTTCCTTTGAAAGAAGGATGTCCTTCTATGAAACAGAATCTTCGAAGAACTCATCCCGAGATGTCTAAGAAGATTAAGGAGAAAGTGCAGAAACATCTTGATGCAGGGTTTCTGAGTGTGATCTCTTTTCTGCCGTGGATTACAAATATTGTGCCGGTGCCCAAGAAATATGGAAAAGTCAGAATATGCATTGATTATCGGGATTTGAATAGGGTAAGCCCGAAAGATGATTTCCTGCTGCCGCAGATTGATGTTCTAGTTGATAATACACCTCATACAAAAGTCTTTTAGTTCATGGATGACTTCTCTGGTTACAATCAGATTAAGATGGCGCCAGAGGACATGGCAAAAACTACATTTATTACCTCGTGGGGAACTTTCTGTTATAAGGTGATGCCCTTTGGTTTTAAGAATGCAAGGGCAACTTATCAACATGAAATGGTGACTCTTTTCCATGATATGATTCAAAAAGAGATCTAGGTGTATGTCGATGACATGATCGCGAAATCCTAAATGGAAGAAGAGCATCTTGTTCATCTATAAAAACGTTTTGAAAGACTAAGGAAATCCAGGTTGAGGTTGAATCTCAACAAGTGCACCTTCGGGGTGTGGTCTTGAAAATTTCTAGGCTTTATTGTAAGTGAAAGAGGTATCGAGATTGATTGAGCCAAAATAAAAGTAATACAAGAAATGCCTGAACCAAGAATTGAAAAAGAAGTCTGTGGCTTTCTCGGGAGATTGAACTACATTTCTAGATTTATCTTTCATCTTACAGCCACATGCAACCCTATTTTCAAGTCATTAAAGAAAAATCAAGTGGTCACGTGGAATGACAATTTCCAGGTGGAATTTGATAAAATAAAAAAGTATCTGCAGGAACCTCTGGTCCTCATGCCTCCAATGAAGGGGAAGCCATTGCTCATGTATCTAAGAGTGCTCAAAAGTTCCATGGGTTGTGTTCTCGGTCAGCATAATGAGACCGGAAAGAGAGAACAAGCAATTTATTACCTGAGGAAGAAGTTCGCTGAATGTGAATCCAGGTATACGTTGCTCGAGAAAACTTATTTATGCATTGGCTTGGGATGCTAAATGCCTGAGGCAATATATGATGACACATACCACCTACTTGATATCCAAAATGGATTCTATCAAGTACATTTTTGAAAAGTCAGCTCTTACAGGCCGAGTGGCTAGGTGGCAAATGATTTTGACTGAATACAATATCCAGTACACTACTCAGAAATCCATCAAGGGTAGTGTGTTGGCTAATTATCTTGCTCGTCAACCCATGGACGATTATCAATCAATGAGATTTGAATTTCCATACGAGGACAACATGTATATCAGGGATTATAATGTTCCTGACCCAGAAGAAGGACCCGAACCAGGTTCGTTATGGACGCTTGTGTTTGATGGTGTCTCAAATGCATTGGGGAATGATGTCGGAGCCGTTATTACTTCTCCCACGGGTTTTCATATCCCATTAACCACCAAAATTTGTTTCGATTATACCAATAACATGGCGGAATACGAAGCCTGCATATACAGTATCAAAGCTGTAATTGATTTGCGAATCAAGTGCTTGAAAGTTTTCGGGGATTCTAATCTTGTTATCAATCAGGTTAACCGAGATTGGGAAACTTTTCACCAGAATTTGATCCCGTATCGAGAACATGTCATGAAGTTGATTCCTTACTTTGATAAGATTACATTCGACCGCATCTCTAGAGAAGAGAACAATCTGGGTGATGCTTTACCCATTTTGGCCTCCATGTTCAAGGTCAAGTGGGCTAATGAAGCACCTTCAATTACAATTATGCGGTTGGATGAACCAGCATTCTGTTATGAAGCTGAGGTGGATCTAGATGGAAAGCCATGGTTCCATGACATCAAGAGATATCTTGAGACTCATGAGTATCCTAAAGAGGCATAAGTCACGGATAAGAAGTTCTTGAGGAAGTATTCTGCCGATTTTTTCCTCAGCAATAATGTTTTGTATAGAAGAAACCATGATGGTTTATTATTGAGATGTGTTGATAATAACGAAGCGGCAAAAATCATTGAAGAAATGCACGAAGGTTCCTTCGGGACGCATTCCAGTGGAAACACTATCTCCAAGAAGATCTTGCAAGCTGGATACTATTAGTCCACCATGGAAAATGATTGTTACAACCATGCCAGAATCTGCTACAAGTGTCAGGTGTATGCTGACAAAGTGTATGTAACGCTGGTACCGTTAAGTTTCTTGACTTCTCTCTAGACGTTTGCAATGTGGGGCATCAATATGATTGGAAAGATCGAACCGACTGTGCCTAATGGTTATCGTTTTATTATGGTTGCTATTGACTACTTCACCAAGTGGATCGAAGCTACGTCATATGAAAATGTTACCAAGCAAGTGGTGACTCGGTTTATCAAAAAAAATATCATATGTCATTATGGAGTGCCTGAAAAGACCATTACAGACAATGGGTTTAATCTTAATAACAAAATGATTAAGGAGCTTTGTGAGTCCTTCAAGATCAAGCATCATAATTCGTGTCTGTATCGATAAAAGACGAATGGCACTTTTAAGGAGGCCAATAAGAACATTAAGAAGATTGTGAAGAAGATGGTAGTTACCTATAAGGATTAGCATGATATGTTGCCTTTCGTGTTGCATAGTTATCGCACTACAACTCGCACTTCGACCAGGGAAACCCCATTATCGCTCGTTTATGGCATGGAAGCAGTTTTGCCCGTGGAAGTGGAAATCCCTTCGTTAAGGATTATGAAAGATGCAAAACTTGATGAGGATAAGTGGATCCAGAATCAGCTAGATCAGTTGAACCTCATTGACGAGAAAAGGCTTGTGTTGTACCCCAAAATTTGCCCTCCTATTTTTTCCACAAGAAATCACAGCTTCGGGTTTTCCCTGACTTTTCAGACTGGCGTAAGAATCAGTCAAACAGACTTTTTCTTATCAGTCTATCCAAATTAGGGTTTTCATGGACTTTGGAACAGTTCAGGCAGATTATTAGGGTTTGGTTGAGTTTGGCTCAGGGTTTGATCAGGCAGGCGCTTCTTCGACATTAAATCAAGAACTAGGGTTTGTGCGCGCATTCTCAGAAAGAATTAATTCTACAGTTCTTTTCAAGTTACTTTGGGATGTGAGCTGAGGCAGTTGAATTAAGAACTTGCAGTGTTTGGTATAATCAGTAAAAGAAAAAGCATATAGACGTTGGTTTGATTAACTGTGCAATGCTCATGGCTAATCAGAACGCCAGGTTTATTATTGATTGCAAGGCTACAGTGTTTGTTAATTATTTATTTTTATCTAAGTTAGAATAATTGGATTTACTTCCAGTTATTTTAATTCAAGAAAGCTTAAATAATTAAATGGACAGTGAATTGAAAAAAAGAATTAACTGAAAAAGAAGGATTTTTATTCATCTTTAATTGTTTGTTACAAATTATTATTGAAACACTGTCAATTTATTTACATTTTGTTTACAATAATAATATTACAAATAATTAAAATGAAATAAAGCTATCCTAAAGTTTCCTAAGTCTTCATCTTCTACTGATGCTCCCCATTGCCCAACTGACTTTCATCTGCAAAAACAAAAAAAAGAAAAAAAGAAGTCAAATACAGATGAAATCAAAGGCAGACAGTTAATTTAAAGCTCATCATTAAAAGAATTGGCCGGAATCAGTTGTTCACCCTCTCTGCAAATCACAAGAAATACTCTTGGTTCACAAAGAGGGATAGAAAATGTTTGCAAGCAATTAAATGCACAAAGCTACATGGAAATATACAAGGCTGCACAAATTGTCAACCAAAGAGGCAAACTGAACAGCCAAATGAATAAACCAATCAAGTTGCATTGTCAAACTAAAAAAGCAAAGTTGTCAACAAAATGCCAAACAAACAGCATGTACAAACTACAAAGTTCAAACTGAACTGCGCATAACCAAACTAAGTTACCAAGAGATGCCAACCAAGTGCAGAACTGTCCAAAAGAGATGTCAAAGCTGTAACTGTCAAAACTGCCTACAAGCTAGCAAAAGCAAGACAGAAAAGCAGGAAGTATGCAGAGGAAAGAGACAATGCAAACAATTCAAAATCACATCATTTTCCAGCCAAGACTTTTTCAGAAGGTACAGATTTAAACAATATAATATGTTTTCTTCTATGGAGAGAGAAAAGAGAGAGAGAAAAGGCTTACAGGGCTTAGGCAAGAGATATAAAACAAGTTATCAGAACACAATAAAGAAAGGAGGCAGAACCACATAACAAAAACAACACAAGAAGCTTGTAAACTCTAACAATCCTTCACCTGCATAAACCTAGAACCACATAACAGATATAACACCAAACTGTGTCAAACATCAAATCTGCTTCAAAAAACCTGTTACATAACACAAACCCTCAAAACTGTCTAGCAAGCATATCAAGCCTCAACCTGCATAACCAGCCTGAAGCCTAAAACTTCAAGCCTCTAAACAGCAAGCCACAAAACTTGAAGCCTTCACCTGCATAAACACAAGCCTTTACCTGCAGAACCACAAGCCTCAAGCCTTTCAAGACTCAGCCTCAAGCCTGTCAAACAACCAAGAACACACCAAGCCAACTGATAAACCTCATGCCTGTTTGAACAAATCTTATTCATTTTCAAAACCTGCATAATATCAGTTACAAGTATCCAAATATACAGAAACCCCAACAAATCCCAATGCCTCAGCATCAAACATCATGAAGCAACAACACCCAAGCTCTCAGAACTAAAAAAGGTTCATCATTGAGCAAGTCAACATTCCAACGAAAACAATATTCAGATTCCAAGCATCATCATCATACGAAGCAAGCAAAAGAGAGGAAAAGAAGTGAAATAATAAGCCAACAATTCTCAGATTATTATCATCATTGAAAACAACCAAAAAAAGCAAATAAGCAGTCAGAAGCTCACTCAAAGTCTCAGAAGAAGCAAGAACATCATCAAATAAGCATACAGAAGAAAGCAAAAGAGAAGACAAAAGCAAGTGAGCTAGGTTTTCAGACATTCATCATTAAACCCAAAAGCAAGATACGTGGTTACCAGGCTAGCCAGCTCTCAGCATCGCGTTCCCCGTCCGACCACCTAAAGCGCCTCCAAGTCCATTTCTCCACTCCTCCATCTCCAAAAGCCAGCAAAGGTATAAATTCCCTTTTCCCTTTCCTTAAAACACCTCACAAGACATAATAATAATCAAAGAATCAGAACAAATAAAAACATGCAAGAATGGAAATCTGAGAACCCTAATGCGTTAAGACAGAAATCATACCTATTTTTATCACTGCTTGAATAAACGCGAGGAGATGAGGGACGGTGGCGCTGGGTGGCCGTAAGCGGAGGGGAATTTCGTTCAGAGGCTTGGGCTCAATACGAATGAAGTGAAGAGACGAAGAGAACAAAGTGAGGAACGACGCCTCTGTAACTCAACAAACCCTAATTCCAAATGAAACAAACTCTTTGAAACCCTAAAACAAATGTTGTCAAATACCTTGGGCCGGTTCGCCCCATCAAATGCCTTAAGCCCAATGCAAACTGGCGTGCACCCCCTTTTTTTTCTTAACTCTGTCTATTTTGATTGGGCCAAGCAAATTCCTTAAAGTCCATTTCCTTTTCTTCACATAAACTAATATCTTTTCTTACTTATCATGTTATTTTTTTATATAGTTCAAACTAATATCTTTTTTTTACTTATCATTTTATTTTTATATAGTTCAAACTAATATATTTTATTTTTGTTTGTTAAATAAAAATGATACTTTAACTTTTTTTCTTAGATGCTTCTTTTTGATTTTATTATACTTAAAAATGTGAAAATCTTAGATGTATTAGGTTTAAACATTTTTTTTCTTCTTATTAATAAAACCTTTTTTTGTTGTTTGTATATAAAGCATTAACAAAACACATAAACATTAATTTTCTTAAAGTTAAACAATTTTCTTTTCTTTTCTTTAAAACCCTTTTGTATAGAAACTAAAATACAAATAATAATTTTCTTTAACTTAAAGCATTTTTCTTTTCTTTGAAACTTTTGTTTGTACATATTAACAAAAATACAAAAAGAATAAATACTTACTTAATTTTACATTAAGTTAACACCTTATAAATAAATCACATACACTTTCACCAATATATTTGCTTATCTTTTATTCTTATACATTGCTACATTTTACATTGAGATTGCGATTCGATTTGGTTGTAAATATATTTGGACACTACTCTCCTAATAAGTCTCATCCCCATTTGTAAATATTTGTACCCCCATCCCCGGATACTTATTTGTAATAGCGTAGACTTTAAATTCCCGCAATTTATCGCTTTCAATTATACCATGTTTAGACCTAGGGTTTATATGTAAATAAAATCAACCGCTAGATAACCTAATACAAAGACAAATGCATGACAATCAATACACCAATCACACTTGCACCCCTAGGGTAATCCCACTCGTTGCCTTCCAAAAATGGACCATGCTTACATGTTGAGTTTCTTTGGCAAAACAAAACAAATCAAATGATCATAGTCCCTCGATGACGCTTTCGAAAGTTGCCTAAACAAAATGATCATAGTCCCTTAAAGGAAAAATTGCCAAAGACACTTGGCACCATTGCATTCATGGTCCATACGATGACCCGCGCCTGTCCCGTTAACATCCTAACACAAGATTGTCCACCAAATAGAATGGTGGAACAATACTGTTAAAAGGGTTAAAACATGAGAAAAATCTTTGAGTAAAATTAGGGGTAGACAACTCTTAGTTACTTGATCAAACTTGAAAAACAAACTTGCCTACTTTTCAAAACACACTTCACAACACAATTTCAAAACAACTTTCAAAAACATTGAAACATCTTTTCGAAAAGACACGCACCTTTGTAAAACATTCGAGTAAAGAATTGTTACAACGGTTGCCTAGACAAGGCATCTTTTTCAAAACATTTTCAAACACACACACACACACACACCACCATTTCAAGCAATTGAAAATCAAAGGCAAGTGATCTAAAACAAGTAACTAAGAGCCCATGGATAACCATGGATGAAAAGGGTGCTAATACCTTCCCTTTTCATAATCTACCCCCCGAACCCATGAAAACATCTCAAAAGGTTTTTCCTGTGCTTTTTAACCTTTCCTTTAGGATAAAATAAAAAGTCGGTGGCGACTCTTGCTAAACCGAACAAGTGCGAAAATCAAACGCAAAACCTCAAGTCAGTTCTCCCACCGTATCACAGAACTGGCGACTCTGCTGGGGATAAATTTAAAAGTGGGGTTACCTTAGGGTTTAGATCACCTTTACATACTTGCTTTGGTTGCTTTGATTGCTTTACTTTTTGGGTCCTTGTTTGGGTTTGTTGTAGATCCTACACCCGGATTTGGGGGCACCTTTTTAGGTAAATAGCAATAAAACTGTGAGGGAACTGTGTGGGGTATACCGACATGGTTGAAGCAGTAAGCTATGTTAGTGTGACATATTTGTGAGTACCGGTAACCCTTGAGTTCAATCAAGGAGAGTACGGGGCCGCTGAGTGATGTCATGAAGCACTAACGAACTCTTAGAACCTTACTTGACCATCTTAGCCTTTTTAGGGGTAGTGAGATGACCGACTTTGGTGCAGTCCGAAGTTGGTTGATACTCGATACTACACTCATTGAGGGTTGTTTTCTTGGAATATTTTAGTCGCCAGTTAAGTGGCTAAACCAAAACAATGAACACAGAAAACAATCCAATGATATTGAGCTCCTTAGAACCCGGTTTCTATTTTAGGACAGGATGAGCCAACTAACTTCAAGAGGGTACTTACCTACAAACCCCATGCAAGCCTAAACCTAAGGACTTGTTTGCTTTGTGTGAATATGATTACCTGTATATACACTTACTTGCTTTCGCATGCATGTACATAACATCATGACATCATACCATAGCATTTTCAATAACCATTTCAAGGATCTTGAGGGTCTTTTGATGCAGGGTCACGTTGAACCGGACGTCTACCAAGAGGCAAGAGGTTTTCTACTCTAAAAAAATTCCATCAAAGATCAAGTGTAACAACTTGAATCAGGGGCTATGACCCACTTGACATGGTGAGCTTGATTCTCGTGGAAAGACATCCACAGGTGCAAAGTTCTCCAATCAAAGATCGAAGTTCAACCTCTAACATTTTCTTGTGTTTACCCCAAGAGATCCTTGAAAACATGCATCCGCATATCATGCATTTCATCATGACAGTTTTTCCTTTTCAGGTTTCCTTACTCTCCTACTGTTTATTTCAGTAAGAGATGGCTCTAGAGAGGACTGTCAAGGATATCCAGGACCAAAATGCTCAACTTCAAGAGATGTTCTTGAACCTGTCTCTGGGGCAAGAAGAAGTGAAGGCTCTCCTCACAAGGGGCTTGGTCCAGGGGAATTCAAGCAATGCCAGGAGTGATCAGCTGGAGGCACTACAGTCTGAGCTGACTACAATGAGGATCCAAATGATGGGACAACTGGTGGGCCAGATGGCTCTCATCTAGGACTTGTCTCAAAGATAAGAGGAACTCAGAGTTCTCGTCAACCAACTGCTTCGGGACAACCAACTGGGGAAAACATCTGAGGTTGAAGAGCAAGCCATCATTCAACCCCCGTCCAGACAAGAAGACAAGGGGAAGGCTCCTCTACTTGCTTCAGGGTCACAAGCCCATCAACAACCTCGTCAGCATCAACGGGGTAATCGGCGTAAGCAAAATACGTCGGGAAGATAGTTCACTGAGACTGATATACCGTCATCTCTAATACTGGAGCGCTTGTTGGAGGTCAATCTGACTGCTTTGAGGGATCCTATTCGGAAGCCCAAAACCTCCACTCCTAACTATCATCCCGATGCATTTTGTGTATACCACTCCTATAGCCCGGGACATGACACCGACGACTGTTGGGCCTTGAAGAACAAGATTCAAGATTTGATTGACATTGGAGTGCTGAGGTTCATGCCAGACGGCGAGATGGAAATCTTCCGTTAAGGAGTTCTCCACCTGAATTGACAAGGCTCAAACTGAGAGGCTTTTGTTTCATTTGAATTTCCAAGTTGTAATCTCTTTGTTATTCAAACAATTATCTGTTGATGTCAAACTCTGTTTCATTAATGCATTGCATATGTTTGTCTTGAATTCATCCATTCGTTTTCACTACTCTTATGTTTTCTTTATGATATTTAACTCTTGATAAAAAGCTACAAGCCTTTAGAGGGAGGATGACGAAACAATACCATATTCTCATACAGTATGCTTTTGAACAGACCTTGCTGATGATGTACAGGCATTTCTTTCAATTCCCAAACACTGGAGTTATAAGGAAGATAATCCCTAGTCAACCCCTTCGAGCCAAAGAAGTAGGAGTTTTCTATTCTAAACAAATCGAAACCTTTGATTTAAACCTGGGGAAGGGTAGTATCTCAGTTAATAAAAAAAAAAGATGCGCATTGAAGTCGCAAACTCTCAGTTCGTAATACAACGAATGACATCAGAAAGACATTCCTTTGGAATCAAAAGACAGTGATGGTTACCAATCTCATAGGCAGTCAATATCTCAAAATAGAAAAGCCCACTGAGCCAAAACCTATAAAGGAGGCTTAAGAAAGCTGGGGCATCCCGCTGACGGTAATCCCGAAAACAAGAGCCGTCAGGCAAAAGTTAGGGATAACAAATCAAAAGAACGAGGTCATTACAAATCCTCAACAACATGAAAAATGTTGCAAAAGAAAAAAGGAGAGGATGAATGCCCTCCAAATTCAATTGGTGAACCGTCACCCAAAAGTCATTCCAAACTCGAATAGAGTTCGACGCACAATTAACTGAGTTTAGGACTGAAGGACATCACGAAGAGCGGGTGGGTAAAAATATACTTTGAGCCTTTATCCTTTGTTTCTTAAACCGTGAACCAAGCCACGTTACAACCCTTCAAAAGTCCTAATTGAAGCACGAGTTAGTTCGAAAGCATACTGTTTCAAAAGGTATCCTGACTCCTGTAAGGCTTTGCCCTAAATCTTGTGTTGAATCCGTCTTATGAAAAGTTTTCTGCTAAAAAACGCATTTTTTCAAAACTTCGAGACAAGCATAAACTTTGCATTATTTGAATTTCGTTGTTTGCACATGTTTATTTGTTTAACAGCGAAGAAATTCATATAGCGAATGTTCGGAGGAACGAAAACTCTCTCAGTGAGCAAAATCACTTCAAAAAGGATGACACTTCCATTGACAAATCTCCTATCAACAAAGGGGCATGACATGTCACTATCCAGCACATCTGGGGCAATCCAGTCAAGGTTTCAACAGATCTTTCAAAGTTCAATTAACCTGGGGCAGTCCAGTCAAGATTTCAACAAATCTTTCAAAGTTCAATTAACCTGGAGCAATCCAGTCAAGATTTCAACAAATCTCTCAAAAGTTCAGTGAACTTGGGGCAAGTCTCCTTCATCATCACTTGGGGCATTCGAATGTCAAACTCAAGGTTGTTCAAAATTTCCTTCATCACATGCTGGAAGTTACGATCAACATCAAAGATTCCTTCATCACCTGTCGGAAGTTACGGTCGTCAAAGATCAAATTCTTACAAAATTCAAGTTATGAAGCCCGGATTTAACCGGATAGTATCTTGATCTCTACAGCATATTGTGATGACCGGACTACGACCGAATAACAGTGTCAGACTACCGCAAAGCCTAGATTACGACCAGATAGTGGGATCTCCTAAATTTAAGTTATGAAGCCCGGATTTGACTGGATAGTATCTTGATCTCTACAACACATTGTGAAGACCGGACTACGACCAGATAACAGTGTCAGACTACCGTAAAGCCCGGATTACGACCAGATAGCGGGATCTCCTAAATTCAAGTTATGAAGCCCGAATTTGACCGGATAGTATCTTGATCTCTACAGCACATTGTGAAGACCAGACTACGACCGGATAACAGTGTCAGACTACCGCAAAGCCTGGATTACGACCAGATAGTGGGATCTCCTAAATTCAAGTTATGAAGCCCGGATTTGACTGGATAGTATCTTGATCTCTACAGCACATTGTGAAGACCAGACTACGACCGGATAACAGTGTCAGACTACCGCAAAGCCTGGATTACGACCAGATAGTGGGATCTCCTGAATTCAAGTTATGAAGCCCGGATTTAACCGGATAGTATCTTGATCTCTACAGCATATTGTGAAGACCGGACTACGACCGGATAATAGTGTCAGACTACCGCAAAGCCTGGATTGCGACCAGATAGTGGTATCCCCTCAGAGCAAGCTATGAAACCCGGATTCGATCGGATAATAGTTTAATCCCCAACTAGTTATTGTGAAGCCTGGATTATGACCAGATGACAATACAAGTTTCTGTGAAGCCTGGATTACGACCAGATAGCAACCAAGAATACTACGAAGCCTGGAGTCGACCAGATAGTGGTATATCTTTAACCTAAACCGTGAAGCTCGGATTTGACCGGATAACAGCTCAACAAGTTATTGTGAAGCCTGGATTTTCGACCAGATAGCAATACAAGTCTCTGTGAAGCCTGGATTACGACCAGACAGCAGTCAAGAATACTACGAAGCCTGGAATCGACCAGATAGTAGTATATCTTTTACACAAGCCGTGAAACCCGGATTCGACTGGATAACAGCTTACCAAGCTATTGTGATGCCTGGACTACGACCAGATAGCAATACAAACTTTTGTGAAGCCTGGACTACGACCAGATAGCAATACAAATTTCTGTGAAGCCTGGATTACGACCAGATAATAGTTAACCCTCAAGAGTGAAGACTATCATCCTTAAAACCTCAGAAGATTGGTATACTCCCAGTTTCTGACCGTTAACAGAATGAAGATTCTCATCACCTCAGAAGATTGGTATATTCCCAATTTCTGACCCTCAAGAATGAAGACTCTCATCCTTAAAACCTCAGAAGATTGGTATACTCCCAGTTTCTGACCGTTAACAAAATGAAGATTCTCATCATCTCAAAAGATTGGTATACTCCCAATTTCTGACCCCCAACAGAATGAAGATTCTCATTCTCAAAGTGGCGTATAACCCAAGTTCCAGATTAATACCTGTAGCAAGCCAGGAAAATATCTGTGGACGACTGATTGTAGATAAACACCTGTAACAAGCCAGGAAATTATCTACATGAAGAGATTGAAGATCAATACCTGAAACCAGCCAGGAAAACTATCTTTCTTTCTCAGGTCAGAGATCAACACCTGAAACCAGCCAGGACAGTATCTCCTTGACCAACCTTTCTTAAGTTCCAGATTAATACCTGTAGCAAGCCAGGAAAATATCTGTGGACGACTGATTGTAGATTAATACCTGAAACAAGCCAGGAAATCATCTACATGAAGAGATTGAAGATTAATACCTGTAACAAGCCAGGAAAACTATCTTTCTTTCTCAGGTCAGAGATCAATACCTGAAACCAGCCAGGACAGTATCTCATCAACCAACCTTTTCAAGATCCCAGATCAATACCTGCAGCAATCAAAAGATTCTTGCAATCCCCAGCGGAGCTAAAACTTCCAACTATCAATCCCCAAGCAGAATGAAGACTCTCATTCTCAGTTCCTCACAGAGTATTCAAATATTCTCCAGTGAAGATCTCCTCAAGACAGGAACCCCTAGTAGATTGACATACAACCCAACCTCCTGATTCCCCAACAGCGGTCCCAGGACTTCTCATTTTCAACGGTCAAAGAATTTTCAATCCCCTGCAGCAGTCAAGGAATTACTTTCCCCAGCAGCCGTCAAGATTCTTTTATCTCCTGCCATCCAGGATTCATCTATCCTCAGCAAGACAGCTCATCAGCTTACATGCGCATTCATTACATTCATATCATAAACATTGATATAACATGCATTGCATCATACATTTCATGCAACATGACTTTGTGTTTCAGCTAATATCTTACCCTTTTTCAGGATAAAGATTAATAAGCTTCAGACTCGACTTCTGAAAACAGTTCACGGGTTCTCCAAACACGGATGTCAACCTATCACTTGTTCAGATTCTTCAACTTCTAAAAAACAGTTTACGGATTCTCCAAACACGGATGTTAATCTATCGCTTGTTCAGACTCAACCTTTGAAAACAGTTTACGGACGCTTCCCAACATGGATGTTGCTCTATTGCTTATTCAATTTCAAGACCTCTGAAAACAGTTTTCGGGTTCTCCAGATACGGATGTTAACCTATCGCTTGTTCAGATTCAAGACTTCTGAAAACAGTTTATGGATTCTCCAGACACGGATGTTAATCTATCGCTTGTTCAGATTCAACTTTTGAAGACAGCTTACGGATGCTTCCAGATACGGATGTCAATCTATCGCTTATTCAGACTCCCAGTTCAGAGATGTTCCAAAACATGGATACCTTTCTGATACTCGTCCACTCACCAACTACATACAGTTCAACAATCACCTTTAGATGGCATCTCTAAGCCCATCCTCCTACCAACATTTCCAGATGGCATCTCTAAGCCCATCCCCTGACAAGATTCTGTCACATCCCTAGATGGCATCTCTAAGCCCATCACCAAATGGCATCTTTAAGCCCATTCCCTCTACCATCACATCACCGAGTGCCAAATTTTTTGGGCACTCTAGTGTCCAATCTCCTTTTACCCTCGAGTCGCGAAAGGCAAACTTGCCAATCTAACTCTTCAGGTTCAAGAAGATTGAACAGGGGCAACTGTTGTACCCCAAAATTTGCCCTCCTATTTTTTCCACAAGAAATCATAGCTTCGGGTTTTCCCTGAATTTTCAGACTGGCGTAAGAATCAGTCAAACAGACTTTTTCTTATCAGTCTATCCAAATTAGGGTTTTCATTGACTTTGGAACAGTTCAGGAAAATTATTAGGGTTTGGTTGAGTTTGGCTCAGGGTTTGATCAAGCAGGCGCTTCTTCGACATTAAATCAAGAACTAGGGTTTGTGCGCGCATTCTTAGAAAGAATTAATTCTACAGTTCTTTTCAAGTTACTTTGGGATGTGAGCTGAGGTAGTTGAATTAAGAACTTGCAGTGTTTGGTATAATCAGTAAAAGAAAAAGCATATGGATGTTGGTTTGATTAACTGTGCAATGCTCATGGCTAATCAGAACGCCGGGTTTATTATTGATTGCAAGGCTACAGTGTTTGTTAATTATTTATTTTTATCTAAGTTAGAATAATTGGATTTACTTCCAGTTATTTTAATTCAAGAAAGCTTAAATAATTAAATGGACAGTGAATTGAAAAAAAGAATTAACTGACAAAGAAGGATTTTTATTCATCTTTAATTGTTTGTGTGATCGGTGGATTTAGAACTGACTGTTTAACGCTGGTTCGCGAAATGTCGCAGAAGCAAGAGTCGCCAC
Organism: Vicia faba; assembly: GCA_948472305.1. NCBI lineage: Eukaryota > Viridiplantae > Streptophyta > Magnoliopsida > Fabales > Fabaceae > Vicia > Vicia faba. The sequence continues at coordinate 191,599,053 of OX451739.1, read as the reverse complement.
CGTCTTTTATTTTCTCCAATATAGACAGAACAAAAGCACAGCAAAATTCCTTATGAGATAGTTTCTCGGTTCGGGAGGTAGATTTATAGAAAGGGAAGGTGTTAGCACCCTTTCTATCCATGGTTATCCATGGGCTCTTAGATACTTGCTCATTTGTGTTTTCAAAAGTGTTTGCTTTTCAATTGTGAGTGGGTTTGAAAAAGTTTCGTTTTAAAGATTTCAGATCGACTCTTGTATCAGTCCTCAAGAGTGTTTGAAAAATTGTTTTGAAAGCTTTTTGAAAAGTGTCGGTGTGAAAAGATTTTTGATTGTTTTTTAGAGAGCAAGTATCTACGAGTCCTCTACCTACCCTAAGGAATTAGGCTGTGTAAATGTCCTTAAGGTAGTGCCATCCCACCATTGAGAGGTAGGTAGCACCACCGTTGGAGGTGTTCGGGTCAATTCGAGTTTAGGGACGGTGTGGTCACCAGAGCAACAGTAGGATACCTTAGAAGCTACCCTTATGCCATTGATCCTTTTTTATTCGAGGCAACTTTTCCGAGGCAACTTGTTTTGAGGCATATGGATCAACGGACATAAGGACTTACTAAGACGTCCTATACTCGACGACCACGTTTCGAGGGCAAGGCAACAGTGAGGCGTACCCTAAGAGTGGTGTGTGAATTTGTGGGTCGTTTTCATGTTATGTTTTATCTTGTACATGTATCATGGTGATCTACGCATTGTTTTTAATTAGTCATTCATTCTTTCATGCAAGTTAGCAGTTTAAAAGTGCAGAAATTAAAGTGCGGAAAGTAAAATTCTACGCTATTACAAGGCGCGGGTCTATACATCGCCAAATTAACAAAGACCCGTTTTGAATAAAAAATGCGGAAAGTAAATAAATTCCTAATTACTATTACAAGGCTTGAGCAATTATATAATATTCACAAAGGAAAATAAAATAACATGCGAAACGAAATAAAAATTGAACGTTCGAGGGCGTTGGACCCTTTTGAAATTAAATTGTAATAAAAAGTTAATTATTTATTTTATTAAAGAGAAGAAATGTTTTTTAGGGTTTTTTGTATTTATGAAATAAAGAAAATTAATTAAAATTAGAAGTTAAATGAAACCCTAGTTCTAAGTTGTTTTTAATTATTTATGAAAAAAATTAAAGTTTTAACCTAATTTACTAAAGAATTTATGTACATGTTTATTTACAAAATAAATTAGTAATTAATAATAATGATAATAAGAAAAAATTATTTATTAAGAAAAAGGATAAAAATGCTAAAAACCCTAATTTCTATATATTTTAGTTATTTAAGAAAAGATTAAAATTGAAAACCTAATTTTACTAAATTAATGGTTTAAAGACTTATTTACAAAAACATTAATGAATTAAATATTAAATAACAATAAACATTTTTTTTGATTTTTCTGTATTTTATTTTTATTATGAAAATTATTTGATGGAATTAAAAGAAATAATTAAAACATTAAAAGAATTAAAAGAAAATCAAATAGAAATCAAAAACAATGCAAACCATGGGGGGTATTCAGACCCAAAGGGAGGTTTTTTGGAAGCAATTTGGCCCATTAGACAAAAAGCCTTGTTTGACTTTCTGGCATCACGTGCGTGTTCATTGACTCCTGAGTACCGTGGTCTGCATTCTTTGGCCATTGGATTGGGTTTCATGGCCATTTGTGTTCTGGCTGTTGGCTATTTGTGTTCCTTAATGAACCTGCATGGGATCCTGTCTAAAACTGCAGTGTTGAATCTCATGAACCCATTAAATAAAATCATAAAATGCGAATAAAGTCAATATATGAAGAAATTTAATGTTTAGGCACAATATGGCATGTATGAATGATTATACCCTTTTGATCATGGAGATCAAATCAATCTTACCCTTACTGGAAAATTAGTGACCTGAATGCTTTTATGCCCTTTGGATCATGGAGACCAAGCCAGCCTTATCCTTACTGAAGAAGTAGTGAGGTGTTGGTTTGTAACTGTGATGACTTGTTTGTAGTGAGAGAGGGATTTGTAATAAGGATTTCAAGGTTTTAGGGTTCTTGAAAGAATTTGATATTCTAACAGTGTTGTGGCAAGGTTTTTCCTCTCTTTTTTCTCCTCCCTGGTTTGTGTGAAAAGAAGGTGATTATATAATGGAAATTAGGGTAAAGAAAATGGGCTTTGAATGTGCAATTGGGCCTCCAATGTTCACTTGAGTTCGTCACTTTCCAGGCTAAATCGAAGGGACTTAAGTGCAATTTTTGAAGTCGAAATGTGAAAACAAAATGTAGCCGACATCGATAACTAACTCCTGTCCGAAAATCGGCTCAATCGGATAAACGGTGAATTAGTTATGAATTTTTGAAGTTTCAGCTCAGACAAACTTATTTTGGGCTCCAGTGTCGACTCTGACACGTTCTTCAATAAAAAACTGGTATTGATTGGAGCATAATCCTGTCTCGACTTTTGAAGCAAAGTTGTAGATCTATGAGTCAGTGACCTTGTGTAAAAATATGAGCCCAATCCGATAAAAATTGACCGAGTTATGAATTTTCGAAGTTTCGGCCCAGATGAAATAATATTCAGCATTCAGGATTTTCAGCGTGTTATGCACTCTGAGCAAAAAACGAAGGCCTTTTGAATACCGTTTTAACTCAATACCTTCTATGAAAATGTAGTCACCTCAATTTTTGAAATTTTGGCGCCGGAACCAGCTCGATACAATTAAAATCGACCAAGTTATGATTTTCTGAACATGACGCAAATAAACTTCTGTCACAAATTTTCTGTACAAAAATACTTGATAAATCTACATTTTTGAAGACCTTCTGATCGAAATTGGCTTCCAGCCGTGAGAGATGAAAACGTAGATAATGTCAAGACGGAATTTTGGCCACCGGAACGGGTTCAAAACGAGTCACGATCTTCAAGTTATGAATTTTTTAGCGCATAAAAACTGCACTTTTAGCACATTTTTTCACCATATTTCTTCGAGAGAACTCACACATTCGGATACCTTCTTTAAAGAATTAACTCTTGAGCCGAACCTGAATTTGAGAATACGTTATCAGAGACATCTTGGCAAAAGAACACCTGAATATGACGCGCCGGGTTGGACTTGTGAATTTTTCTTGAAATGTTTTGAGAAATATGGGAGGGCAAATTTTGGGGTACAACAGTTGCCCCTGTTCAATCTTCTTAAACCTGAGGATGTAGATTGGCTTGCGTGCCTTTCGTGATCCGAAGGTGGAAGATGATTGAACACTAGAGTGCCCAGAAATTTGCACTCACATAGTAGAGTGTCAGCAGTGTGATGTAGGGAATGGGCTTACAGATGCCATTTATAGAGATGATGGATAGGAGGATGGACTTATAGATGCCATCTGGAAGTGTGACTGAACTTTGTCGGGAATGGGCTTATAGATGCCATTTGGAGACTGTTGGTATGTGGATGGGCTTATAGATGCCATCGAGAGGTTGTCGATCGCGTAAGAGATTCCTTAGCGAGAACTTGCGTACCTGAGAAAGAAAGATAATTACCTGGCCTGTTACAGGGGTTGATCTTCAAACTCTTCGTGTAGATGTGCCCTGGCTGGATACAGGTATCGAATCTTTAAACTCTTCAGACGTGCCCTGGCAAGATACAGGAATCGAGTCCGGAGTTAGTCGTCAACAGATACACCCTGGCAAGATACAGGAATCGGATCTTCAAACTCTTCAGACGTGCCCTGGCAGGATACAGGAATCGAGTCTGGAATTAGTCGTCAACAGATACACCCTGGCAAGATACAGGAATCGGATCTTCAAACTCTTCAGACGTGCCCTCAACGGGACGATGAGAGAACCTTGAACGATTTCTACCTCAACGGGACGATGAGAGAACCTTGGACGATTACTACCTCAACGGGACGATAAAAGAACCTTGGGCGATTACTACCTCAACGGGATGATGAGAGAACCTTTGGGCGATTACTACCTCAACGGGACGATGAGAGAACCTTGGGCGATTACTACCTCAACGGGACGATGAGAGAACCTTGGACGATTACTACCTCAACGGGACGATGAGAGAACCTTTGGGCGATTTCTACCTCAACGGGACGATGAGAGAACCTTGGGCGATTACTACCTCAACGGGACGATGAGAGAACCTTGGGCGATTACTACCTCAACGGGACGATGAGAGAACCTTGGGCGATTACTACCTCAACGGGATGATGGGAGAACCTTGGGCGATTACTACCTCAGCAGAATGATGAGAGAATCTTAGGCGACTACAACCTCAGCAGGATGATGAGAGAATCTTAGGCGACTACAACCTCAGCAGGATGATGAGAGAATCTTAGGCGACTACAACCTCAACAGAATGATGAGAGAATCTTTAGGCGACTACAACCTCAGCAGAATGATGAGAGAATCTTTGGCGACTTCAACCTCAGCAGAATGATGAGAGAATCTTTGGCGACTTCAACCTCAACAGAATGATGAGAGAATCTTTGGCTACTACAACCTCAACAGAATGATGAAGGAATCTTAGGCGACTACAACCTCAGCAGAATGATGAAGGAATCTTGGACGTCTTTTACTTCAAAAGGTAAAGACTTTTATCTGTTGATCGTTCTTTCCTGAAAAAGTAACGAGTTAGTTGTATGCAATGTCATAATGTATGACATGCATGATGTCATGATGTTCTCAAAAATAAATGAGATTGGGGTGATATGATTCGTGTATGCATGTATCATATTGTATGACAATGTGATGTTTATGAATGTATTTTCGTCTAGGAAAATAAATCCTTGACGAATGCCGGGAGCTGAATCCTGGGCTGATGTTGAAGAGAGTTCTTCGTTTTCGCTGGGGATGATGGTTACAAGAATACCGGTAGGAGAAGATGACTCCGTTGGGGAATAAACTTGGCGAATAGAATACTCTGCGGGGAATGCTCTGTGGGAAGAGATGTACTTTGCTGAAGTTTGATGATAACTCCACTGGGGATACCATTGTTGAGCTTTGTTGGAAGATTGGATGAACTCCGCTGGGGATAGGAAGACTTCGCCGGGGACGATCTTTCCGTGGCAATTGGCTGAGGATAACCCAGTTATATCCTGGTGGGGAAATAACCTTTGAATAAAGCCGGGGGAGAGCGTTCGTACTCTGCAGGTGATAAGCTTCCAGAATCTACTGGGGATAAGCTTCCTACTGGGGAGATTGATTCAACTTTCCTGGGGAGGCTTTTGAGACTGTATTGGGGAAGTGGCTCCACTGGATGTGCGGTATTCCGCCGGGGAACAATCTTAGATCAAGATTGCTGGGGATGCTTGTTAGGAATGTCTGTATACTCCATTGAGGAATGTTGAGATCTGTTGGAGGATACCCAACTTCCTTAAGGCTGACAGTAAGCTAACTCTGCTTGGGGAGTGTTGCTGACTTGCTGGCTCACTCTCTGGGGGAGTTAAGATATCTTGGTTACGTTCTTCAGCCGAACTTACCTTGGCACCTTGGTGGACAGAGCAATTAGATTGCTTGGACAACTCATTATTGCCCCTGTTTCTGATGTGCGAGAAGATACCTGTGGAGGCGCTTGATGACTGCCGGTTGACAAATCCTCTTCTGGTAGGCAAGTGACGAGATACCGGGACATAGTCGTATGCTGTGATCCCTAACTTTTGCCTGGACCGCCCTTTCGGGTTTTCAGTCCACCGGGATTACCCATTTTTGCCCAAGCCGCCTTTTCAGGTTTTCGACTTGCCAGGTGTACAGATTTTTCATATTCATCCCTTATTTTTGCCCGAACCCTTTTGGTTCGCCGGGAAGCCCTTATTTTTGCCTAGGTGTGTCAACCTAGCGGGTCTTTGATTATGCGTAGTACTTTTTTTTGACTATGTCCACACTCTCAGGATGTAGGGCGGTGCCCCTGTCAGTAGTGTAGTGTTGCCATACTACCAGAAGATCTTTGTTTGATCGTCCAACGCTCCAAGTGATCCAGATGGAGATTTGCCCCAGGCTGGTTGGCCTTTTGAGAGATTCTCCGAATCTTGACTTAACTGCCCCAGATGATGGACAATGATCATGCCATGCCCCTTGATTGGGAGTGTTTCTTCCACTAGAGGTGACTCTTTTGTTGAGGGGACTTTTGTTCATTAGATATTCGTCGTGCGAATTTCTTTGCTGTTCGAACAAATAGTCATACGCAAACAGTATTATATCAAGAATGCAAAGCTTATGTCTGTCTTGAAGTTTTTTGAAAACGCATTTTTTCATAAAAACAAGTGAATTTTTTGTAAACTGTGATGTCAACTCAGTATTTTACAGCAAGCCTTAAGGAGTCAGGATACCTTTGTAACAATATGCTTTCGAACTAACCCATGCTTCAGCTATGACTTTTAAGGGTTATAACGTGGCCAGGTTCACGGTTTAAGAAACAAAGGGTAAAGGCTCAAATTTTATTTGTACCCACCCGCTCTTCGTAATGTTCTTCAAACCTAAACTCAGCTGATCGTGCGTTTGACCTTGTTTGGGTCTTTGTCCTGATATTCCAATGATGGTTCAGATGTTGACAATTCATTTGAATAGGAAGTCCTTTCCTTTTGTTGAGGATTTGTTGGACCTCTTTCTTTTTGATTTCATTATCCCTGTTTTTTGCCTGAACTGTTTCTTTTGGAATTACAGTCAGCGGGATGCCCCAGTTTTGTAAGTCTCCTTCATAGGTTTTGACTTATTGGGCTTTAGTTTTTTTTTTTGGTAATGACTGCCTGTCTTTAATTATTCGGAACCATCACTGTCTTTTGGTTTGGAAAGACTCCTTTGGTGTCGTTCGTTATGCACTTGGATCAGCTGAGAGAACTACCCTGCCCCGGGTTACGATTAAGGGTTTTAATTTTCGAAAAGAAAAACTCCAACTTCTTTGGCTCAAAGGGGTTGACGAGGGATTATCTTCCTTATAACTCCAGTGTTTAGGAATTGAAACAATGCCTGTACCTCATCAGCAGGGTCTATTCAAAAGCATACTGTAAAAATCGTGGTATCGTTTTCGTCATCCTCCCTCAAGAGGCTTAGAATTGTTAACCGAGCGTTGAACATCACAAAAATATGAAAACAGTTTTAAGCATAGTAAACATAATTACTTCAAAACAGACACGTGTAATGCATTAATGAAATAACAAAGTTTGACATGAATAAAATGTTTGAACAATCAAAGAAAAATACAACTTGAACATTCGAATGAACAAAAGACGATCTCGATGATGTGGTGCAGGATCAGTGTTCAAACTTGACCTCCTTGGCATCAATCAAATCCTGGATCTTGTTCTTCAAGGTCCAACAGTCGTCGGTGTCATGTCCGGGACTGTCAGAATGGTAGGCACATCTCACACCCGGGTTGTACTTGAGAGAGGAAGTATCAGGATTTTGAGGAGGATCCTTTAGTGTGATCAGTTTTGCCTTCAGCAATTGTTGTAATGCCTGAGACAAAGACATGTTAATGTCAGTATACTTCCTATCTTGATACTTTATCCTACGCCTATTGCTCTTTCTTGGTTGAACGGGCGTGGGATCAGAGATCTGGATTGCCCCTACATCATGACGACCCTTTTTACCATGTATAGCATTGGACTCCTTCTTCCCACTGTGGGGCTTTTTCTGAGCATCAGCAGGTGCAGTTTCTTGAATCTTCCCTGACTTGATACCAACTTCAATTCTCTCCCCAGTCAAGATAAGATCTGTGAACCCAGCAGAAGAATTCCCAATCAGATGGTTGTAGAATGGACCAGACAAAGTCCCCAAGAACATGTCAACGAGCTCCCGGTCAGTTAGAGGTGGTTGTACCCTTCCAGCAAGGTCTCTCCATTTTTGGGCGTACTCCTTAAAACCTTCACCCGTCCCCAGTGACATACCCTGGAGTTGGGTACGCGTAGGAGCGAGGTCGGCATTATACTGATACTGCTTATAAAATGCAGTGGCCAAGTCCTCCCAGCTGCGGATGTTGGCTCCATTCAGTTGATAGAACCAGTCGAGTTGAGTTCCCGACAGACTATCCTGAAAGAAGTGAATTCACAAATTCTTGTCAGCCGTGTAGGGCTGGATCCTCCTTGTATAATACCTGAGATGCAGCTTAGGACAAGAAGCCCCGTCATATTTTGCAAAAGCAGGTGCCTTGAATTTGTGCGGGATCACTACCCCAGAAGACAGACCTAGATCTTCGAAATCCAGGCCGGGCACTTTTTGCATCTCCATGGCACTTAGCCGGTCTTCCAATTGTTTATACCTATCCTCAGCTGGAGGGTGCTGTTCATCATTGTAATCAGTCTCGTTGTCGGAGACCACTGGACTAGGAACCTCCCTTTCTTGGGGACTGTCTTTCCCAACAGATGGGGTAGTCTGCTCAGCTTCGTTTTATGATCCATTCCCAGATTTGCGTCTAGGGTTGAACAGCACCGTCCTCTTCTTCTTCTTCTTCAAAAGCAGGGTCTTCAGATCTTGTTGCCCCTGGGCCAAACTCATGATCAACTCTTGGAACTGGGCGTTCTGAGCCTGGAGAGCCTTGATGGATTGCTCAGTAGATGATTCAGGATTCATGATGGCGAGCTGAAATAAACAGCGAAGAAGGTAAGCAACCTGTAAAAGGGATACCTGTAATGCAATGATATGCATGCAATGTTTTCAAGGATCTCGCGGGGTAAACAAGAAAATCGTTAGAATTTGAATTCGGTGGCTTGATTGAAGGAACTTCCTGTTGTTGAGAGTCCTTCTTCAAGAGTCAAGGCTCACCATATCGAGTGGGTCATAGCCCCTGACAATCTTGGCTCGGGGAACCTTCTTCAAGTATCAAAACTCACCATATCAAGTGGGTCATAGCCTCTGACTCAAATTATCAACCTTGGCTAGAGGAAAATAAATCCCCTTTGCCCCTTGCTAGACATTTTGATTCATCATGACCTGCATCACAGACCCTTGAGATCCTTGAAATGGGTTAGTCCTTATGTAGGATGCATGCAATGGTATGATGTTATGCTATGCATGTAGGTAAACCCTGTTATGGGTCCCAATTAAGGACTGTAAACAAAACCAGCAAGAAACTCATGTGTCAGATAACAAGTATGCAAGTAATCAAGTTTGAAGGCACACAAGTCACACGAAAGAGCCCTTAGAGTTCAGGCCAGCATGGAGTTTGGGGTACTACCCTCTTGAAGTTGGTGGGCTCAAAACCTGTCATATCAGAAGTAACCGGGTTCTAAGGGTCCCAATATCATTGGATTGCTTTCATTGTTCATCGTTTCGATTTAGCCACTGAACTGGCGACCGAAATATTCCAAGAAAACAACCCTCAATTGAGTGTAGTATCGAGTATCAACCAACCTCGGACTGCACCAAAGTCAGTTATCTCACTACCCTAAAGAGGCCAATATGGTTCAATTAAGGTTCCTAAGGTCAGTTGATGCTTCACGACACCACACGGCGGCCCTGTACTCTCCTTAACTGGACTCAAGGGTTACCGGTACTCACCAAAGTGCCACATCAACGTAGCAGACTGCTTCAACCATGTCGGTATACCCCGCACAGTTCCCTCACAGCCTTGTTGCTACTTTCTAAGAAGGTATCCCCAGATCCGGGTTAGGATCTATAGAACTCCCGAGACAGCCCACAATAATAAAGCAAACAAGCACAACAATTGAAAACACAAGTGATCTTAGTCCTAAGGTACACCTCACTTTATAAGATATCCCCAGCAGAGTCGCCAGTTCTGTGATCGGTGGATTTAGAACTGACTGTTTAACGCTGGTTCGCGAAATGTCGCGGAAGCAAGAGTCGCCACCGTCTTTTATTTTCTCCAATATGGAAAGGACAAAAGCACAGCAAAATTCCTTATGAGATAGTTTCTCGGTTCGGGAGGTAGATTTATAGAAAGGGAAGGTGTTAGCACCCTTTCTATCCATGGTTATCCATGGGCTCTTAGATACTTGCTCATTTGTGTTTTCAAAAGTGTTTGCTTTTCAATTGTGAGTGGGTTTGAAAAAGTTTCGTTTTAAAGATTTCAGATCGACTCTTGTATCAGTCCTCAAGAGTGTTTGAAAAATTGTTTTGAAAGCTTTTTGAAAAGTGTCGGTGTGAAAAGATTTTTGATTGTTTTTTAGAGAGCAAGTATCTACGAGTCCTCTACCTACCCTAAGGAATTAGGCTGTGTAAATGTCCTTAAGGTAGTGCCATCCCACTATTGAGAGGTAGGTAGCACCACCGTTGGAGGTGTTCGGGTCAATTCGAGTTTAGGGACGGTGTGGTCACCAGAGCAACAGTAGGATACCTTAGAAGCTACCCTTATGCCATTGATCCTTTTTTATTCGAGGCAACTTTTCCGAGGCAACTTGTTTTGAGGCATATGGATCAACGGACATAAGGACTTACTAAGACGTCCTATACTCGACGACCACGTTTCGAGGGCAAGGCAACAGTGAGGCGTACCCTAAGAGTGGTGTGTGAATTTGTGGGTCGTTTTCATGTTATGTTTTATCTTGTACATGTATCATGGTGATCTACGCATTGTTTTTAATTAGTCATTCATTCTTTCATGCAAGTTAGCAGTTTAAAAGTGCGGAAATTAAAGTGCGGAAAGTAAAATTCTACGCTATTACAAGGCGCGGGTCTATACATCGCCAAATTAACAAAGACCCGTTTTGAATAAAAAATGCGGAAAGTAAATAAATTCCTAATTACTATTACAAGGCTTGAGCAATTATATAATATTCACAAAGGAAAATAAAATAACATGCAAAACGAAATAAAAATTGAACGTTCGAGGGCGTTGGACCCTTTTGAAATTAAATTGTAATAAAAAGTTAATTATTTATTTTATTAAAGAGAAGAAATGTTTTTTAGGGTTTTTTGTATTTATGAAATAAAGAAAATTAATTAAAATTAGAAGTTAAATGAAACCCTAGTTCTAAGTTGTTTTTAATTATTTATGAAAAAAATTAAAGTTTTAACCTAATTTACTAAAGAATTTATGTACATGTTTATTTACAAAATAAATTAGTAATTAATAATAATGATAATAAGAAAAAATTATTTATTAAGAAAAAAGATAAAAATGCTAAAAACCCTAATTTCTATATATTTTAGTTATTTAAGAAAAGATTAAAATTGAAAACCTAATTTTACTAAATTAATGGTTTAAAGACTTATTTACAAAAATATTAATGAATTAAATATTAAATAACAATAAATATTTTTTTTGATTTTTCTGTATTTTATTTTTATTATGAAAATTATTTGATGGAATTAAAAGAAATAATTAAAACATTAAAAGAATTAAAAGAAAATCAAATAGAAATAAAAAACAATGGAAACCATGGGGGGTATTCAGACCCAAAGAGAGGTTTTTTGGAAGCAATTTGGCCCATTAGACAAAAAGCCTTGTTTGACTTTCTGGCATCACGTGCGTGTTCATTGACTCCTGAGTACCGTGGTCTGCATTCTTTGGCCATTGGATTGGGTTTCATGGCCATTTGTGTTCTGGCTGTTGGCCATTTGAGTTCCTTAATGAACCTGCATGGGATCCTGTCTAAAATCTGCAGTGTTGAATCTCATGAACCCATTAAATAAAATCATAAAATGCGAATAAAGTCAATATATGAAGAAATTTAATGTTTAGGCACAATATGACATGTATGAATGATTATACCCTTTTGATCATGGAGATCAAATCAATCTTACCCTTACTGGAAAATTAGTGACCTGAATGCTTTTATGCCCTTTGGATCATGGAGACCAAGCCAGCCTTATCCTTACCGAAGAAGTAGTGAGGTGTTGGTTTGTAACTGTGATGGCTTGTTTGTAGTGAGAGAGGGATTTGTAATAAGGATTTCAAGGTTTTAGGGTTCTTGAAAAAATTTGATATTCTAACAGTGTTGTGGCAAGGTTTTTCCTCTCTTTTTTCTCCTCCCTGGTTTGTGTGAAAAGAAGGTGATTATATAATGGAAATTAGGGTAAAGAAAATGGGCTTTGAATGTGCAATTGGGCCTCCAATGTTCACTTGAGTTCGTCACTTTCCAGGCTAAATCGCAGGGACTTAAGTGCAATTTTTGAAGTCGAAATGTGAAAACAAAATGTAGCCGACATCGATAACTAACTCCTGTCCGAAAATCGGCTCAATCGGATAAACGGTGAATTAGTTATGAATTTTTGAAGTTTCAGCTCAGACAAACTTATTTTGGGCTCCAGTGTCGACTCTGACACGTTCTTCATTAAAAAACTGGTATTGATCGGAGCATAATCCGGTCTCGACTTTTGAAGCAAAGTTGTAGATCTATGAGTCAGTGATCTTGTTTAAAAATATGAGCCCAATCCGATAAAAATTGACTGAGTTATGAATTTTCGAAGTTTCGGCCCAGATGAAATAATATTCAGCATTCAGGATTTTCAGCGTGTTATGCACTCTGAGCAAAAAACGAAGGCCTTTTGAATACCGTTTGAACTCAATACCTTCTGTGAAAATGTAGTCACCTCAATTTGTGAAATTTTGGCGTCGGAACCAGCTCGATACAATGAAAATCGACCAAGTTATGATTTTCTGAACATGACGCAAATAAACTTCTGTCACAAATTTTCTGTGCAAAAATACTTGATAAATCCACATTTTTGAAGACCTTCTGATCGAAATTGGCTTCCAGCCGTGAGAGATGAAAACGTAGATAATATCAAGACGGAATTTTGGCTACCTGAACGGGTTCAAAACGAGTCACGATCTTCAAGTTATGAATTTTTTAGCGCATAAAAACTGCACTTTCAGCACATTTTTTCACCATATTTCTTCGAGAAAACTCACACATTCGGATACCTTCTTTAAAGAATTAACTCTTGAGCCGAACCTGAATTTGAGAATACGTTATCAGAGATATCTTGGCAAAAGAACACCTGAATATGACGCGCCGGGTTGGACTTGTGAATTTTTCTTGAAATGTTTTGAGAAATATGGGAGGGCAAATTTTGGGGTACAACAGTTTGTTACAAATTATTATTGGAACACTGTAAATTTATTTACATTTTGTTTACAATAATAATATTAAAAATAATTAAAATGAAATAAAGCTATCCTAAAGTTTCCTAAGTCTTCATCTTCTACTGATGCTCCCCATTGCCCAACTGACTTTCATCTGCAAAAACAAAAAAGAAAAGAAAAAAAGAAGTCAAATACAGATGAAATCAAAGGCAGACAGTTAATTTAAAGCTCATCATTAAAAGAATTGGCCGGAATCAGTTGTTCACCCTCTCTGCAAATCACAAGAAATACTTTTGGTTCACAAAGAGGGATAGAAAATGTTTGCAAGCAATTAAATGCACAAAGCTACATGGAAATATACAAGGCTTCACAAATTGTCAACCAAAGAGGCAAACTGAACAGCCAAATGAATAAACCAATCAAGTTGCATTGTCAAACTAAAAAAGCAAAGCTGTCAACAAAATGCCAAACAAACAGCATGTACAAACTACAAAGTTCAAACTGAACTGCGCATAACCAAACTAAGTTACCAAGAGATGCCAACCAAGTGCAGAACTGTCCAAAAGAGATGTCAAAGCTGTAACTGTCAAAACTGCCTACAAGCTAGCAAAAGCAAGACAGAAAAGCAGGAAGTATGCAGAGGAAAGAGACAATGCAAACAATTCAAAATCACATCATTTTCCAGCCAAGACTTTTTCAGAAGGTACAAATTTAAACAATATAATATGTTTTCTTCTGTGGAGAGAGAAAAGAGAGAGAGAAAAGGCTTACAGGGCTTAGGCAAGAGATACAAAACAAGTTATCAGAACACAGTAAAGAAAGGAGGCAGAACCACATAACAAAAACAACACAAGAAGCTTGTAAACTCTAACAAGCCTTCACCTGCATAAACCTAGAACCACATAACAAATATAACACCAAACTGTGTCAAACATCAAATCTGCCTCAAAAAACCTGTTACATAACACAAACCCTCAAAACTGTCTAGCAAGCATATCAAGCCTCAACCTGCATAACCAGCCTGAAGCCTAAAACTTCAAGCCTCTAAACAGCAAGCCACAAACCTTGAAGCCTTCACCTGCATAAACACAAGCCTTCACCTGCAGAACCACAAGCCTCAAGCCTTTCAAGACTCAGCCTGAAGCCTGTCAAACAACCAAGAACACACCAAGCCAACTGATAAACCTCATGCTTGTTTGAACAAATATTATTCATTTTCAAAACCTACATAATATCAGTTACAAGTATCCAAATATACAGAAACCCCAACAAATCCCAATGCCTCAGCATCAAACATCATGAAGCAACAACACCCAAGCTCTCAGAACTAAAAAAGGTTCATCATTGAGCAAGTCAACATTCCAACGAAAACAATATTCAGATTCCAAGCATCATCATCATACGAAGCAAGCAAAAGAGAGGAAAAGAAGTGAAACAATAAGCCAACAATTCTCAGATTATTATCATCATTGAAAACAACCAAAAAAAGCAAATAAGTAGTCAGAAGCTCACTCAAAGTCTCAGAAGAAGCAAGAACATCATCAAATAAGCATACAGAAGCAAGCAAAAGAGAAGACAGAAGCAAGTGAGCTAGGTTTTCAGACATTCATCATTAAACCCAAAAGTAAGATACGTGGTTACCAGGCTAGCCAACTCTCAGCATCACGTTCCCCTTCCGGCCGCCTAAAGCGCCTCCAAGTCCATTTCTCCACTCCTCCATCTCCAAAAGCCAGCAAAGGTATAAATTCCCTTTTCCCTTTCCTTAAAACACCTCACAAGACAGAATAATAATCAAAGAATCAGAACAAATAAAAACATGCAAGAATGGAAATCTGAGAACCCTAATGCGTTAAGACATAAATCATACCTCTTTTTATCACTGCTTGAATAAACGCGAGGAGATGAGGGACAGTGGCGCTGGGTGGCTGTAAGCGGAGGGGAATTTCGTTCAGAGGCTTGGGCTCAAGACGAATGAAGTGAAGAGACGAAGAGAACAAAGTGAGGAATGGCGCCTCTGTAACTCAACAAACCCTAATTCCAAATGAAACAAACTCTTTGAAACCCTAAAACAAATGTTGTCAAATACCTTGGGCCGGTTCGCCCCATCAAATGCCTTAAGCCCAATGCAAACTGGCGTGCACCCCCTTTTTTTTTCTTAACTCTGTCTATTTTGATTGGGCCAAGCAAATTCCTTAAAGTCCATTTCCTTTTCTTCACATAAAATAATATATTTTCTTACTTATCATGTTATTTTTTTATATAGTTCAAACTAATATCTTTTTTTTACTTATCATTTTATTTTTATATAGTTCAAACTAATATATTTTATTTTTGTTTGTTAAATAAAAATGATACTTTAACTTTTTTTTCTTAGATGCTTCTTTTTGATTTTATTATACTTAAAAATATGAAAATCTTTGATGTATTAGGTTTAAACATTTTTTTTTCTTATTAATAAAACCTTTTTTTTGTTGTTTGTATACAAAGCATTAACAAAACACATAAACATTAATTTTCTTAAAGTTAAACAATTTTCTTTTCTTTTTTTTAAAACCCTTTTGTATAGAAACTAAAATACAAATAATAATTTTCTTTAACTTAAAACATTTTTCTTTTCTTTGAAACTTTTGTTTGTACATATTAACAAAAATACAAAAAGAATAAATACTTACTTAATTTTGCATTAAGTTAACACCTTGTAAATAAATCACATACACTTTCACCAATATATTTGCTTATCTTTTATTCTTATACATTGCTACATTTTACATTGAGATTGCGATTCGATTTGGTTGTAAATATATTTGGACACTACTCTCCTAATAAGTCTCATCCCCATTTGTAAATATTTGTACCCCCATCTCCGGATACTTATTTGTAAAAGCGTAGACTTTAAATTCCCGCAATTTATCGCTTTCAATTATACCATGTTTAGACCTAGGGTTTGTATGTAAATAAAATCAACCGCTAGATAACCTAATACAAAGACAAATGCATGACAATCAATACACCAATCACACTTGCACCCCTAGGGTAATCCCACTCGTTGCCTTCCAAAAATGGGCCATGCTTACATGTTGAGTTTCTTTGGCAAAACAAAACAAATCAAATGATCATAGTCCCTCGATGACGCTTTCGAAAGTTGCCTAAACAAAATGATCATAGTCCCTTAAAGGAAAAATTGCCAAAGACACTTGGCACCATTGCATTCATGGTCCATACGATGACCCGCGCCTGTCCCGTTAACATCCTAACACAAGATTGTCCACCAAATACAATGGTGGAACAATACTGTTAAAAGGGTTAAAACATGAGAAAAATCTTTGAGTAAAATTAGGAGTAGACAACTCTTAGTTACTTGATCAAACTTGCCAAACACACTTTCCTACTTTTCAAAACACACTTCACAACACAATTTCAAAACAACTTTCCAAAACATTGAAACATCTTTTCGAAAAGACACACACCTTTGTAAAACATTCGAGTAAAGAATTGTTACAACGGTTGCCTAGACAAGGCATCTTTTTCAAAACATTTTCAAACACACACACACACCACCATTTCAAGCAATTGAAAATCAAAGGCAAGTGATCTAAAACAAGTAACTAAGAGCCCATGGATAACCATGGATGAAAAGGGTGCTAATACCTTCCCTTTTCATAATCTACCCCCCAAACCCACGAAAACATCTCAAAAGGTTTTTCCTGTGCTTTTTAACCTTTCCTTTAGGATAAAATAAAAAGTCGGTGGCGACTCTTGCTAAACCGAACAAGTGCGAAAACAAACGCAAAACCTCAAGTCAGTTCTCCCACCGTATCACAGCTTGTAATTGTTTTCCATAGTCAGGTGTACTAGAAAAGGATGAAGAAATCGTATGATAAAATGGTTCGGCCTCTGTGCTATAAGGCCGGTGACCTCATATTGAAATTCTTCCTCAAGGTGATCCCAGGGGCAAGTGGACTCCCAATTTTGAGGGACCATTAGTTGTAAAGAAGGTTTTCTCTGGCGGTGCCATGATGCTTACGACAATAGATGGTGAAGACTTCCTACTCCCTATGAACACGAACGTAGTTAAAAAATACTTTGCATAAAGTGACCGCTGAGTTGACTGGCTTAGGAAAAAAAGGCACACCGGGTGAACCTGGTGAGTAGGTTCGGGAAAACGTTAGGGACAAAATAAAGATAGTATGAGTGAAAAAATGTACACCCTCTAAGTTGACTTATCAAAGGTAGCTTTGGCAAAATAGGGCATCCAGTCGATCGAAAACCCAAAAGGGAGATCCAGGCAAAAGAGGGATTTAAGCGAATGACTACGCCCAATGTCAGATCTTTGATTTTGGTGCTACATTTGGTAATTCCAAAAGGTAGGAGTCAGTCCAATCATCTTCAATGGGAAACAAGGTGATGATATAGTTGATGTTATAAGGTTGATAGCAGGATTGGAACCCGTAGGGAATCCGTTATCGCAATGCCATGCGTCTGTTGCTCCTTGAATTTAATTTGTTGTTTGCAATTACCTCTTTCGAGGAATTGTATCTTGATGTACTTGCTATTTATAGGCCTATTTTTAATCAACAAAAGTGTCTTTCATTCAAAAGACTCTTTTTATATTTTACTATTTTTCTTGCATTAAAGGAGTCCAATTTTTGATAAAAATTGCA
This sequence comes from Vicia faba, assembly GCA_948472305.1. Classification (NCBI taxonomy): domain Eukaryota; kingdom Viridiplantae; phylum Streptophyta; class Magnoliopsida; order Fabales; family Fabaceae; genus Vicia; species Vicia faba. Next base: position 191,581,400 of record OX451739.1, on the reverse strand, counting down.
TATAAAATTGGGGGCCTTACACTTGGTAAGATATATTTGAAAGACAAAGTCGTCATGTCATACCTGGGGCATTGTGTTTTTTTCTGTTTTGTAGGTTCGGTGATGCATATCCGGAAGCGGATATATCCCCAGTAAGGTTGACTTGTTCGGCCAGCTAGAATAGATTTGTGATCCCCATTAAGGAATATAGCAAGTTGGTTATCCTCAGTGAAATATCCAATCCTCGGTGAGGTTGCCATAGATTGGTACTCCTTATTGAAATTCAGGATGAGGGCTATTGATATTTCAGGGCCTAGATCCCTTTGTTTCCTTAGTAGAATCGCCTATTAAGAATAGTTGGATGCAGGATATCATGTCACTAGTTAATTCAATATGAAATCTTACTTCCCTAACAGGGTTGACATATTTTGAAGAATCCTCTTAAGAAATATTATCCTCAGGAAGTTTCCTTGATTTGTCTTCATGAAGAGATCATTGAGTCTCATAAGACCTTACTCAATCAGTTGTCCTCCATGAGGCCTATACTTTTTGACCTGCGGGAAGTCGCAAATCCCTTGTGATGTCGTGGCAGGTTTTTATTTCTCCCTAGTGAGGTCTTTGAGTTTGAAAATATTCCTCCTGCAAGTTGGCGTTGGTGAAATCTCTTCGTAATCCTCCGTACTTTCCCAATGAGCCGCCTTGTTCCTTAGTGAAATTTTCTTCTTTAAATGAGGATGGCTTCGAAAATCCTGATAGAGATCTGTGATTCCCCCATGAAGCTTGTGGTTTTTTTCTGCCGATAGGTAGATCTCTCTGATTCCCCATTCTGGCCAAAGGCCAAAGTCTATTTTATTAACAGTGTGGACTCATTGGTAGGATCAGCCGCCATGTTGGTAGGTTGCTGTTGTACCCCAAAATTTGTCCTTTCTTTTCTCAAGACATTTTATCACAAGGATTTTCAAAAATCTCAAATTTGCACATGTACAAAATAGACAAAAAAGGGGCAAAGCAGAAAATTTGATTTTCTTGACAAAATTGAAGAAAAACAAGCTTGCTTCGATTCATGCTAGTTTCGATTGGGCATCTAGGCTTCCTTCGAGAAAGTTTGATTCATCCTTCGATTAGGCATTTGGGCCTCCTTCGATGTAACCTTTGATTTACATCCTTAGATTGAGCATTTGCCTTCTTCGAGCGAGCTTTGGTCCTCACGCTTCAATTGAACATCTAGGCCTCCTTTGATGCAAGCTTTGATTTACATCTTTCGATTGAGCATTTGCCTTCTTCGAGCAAGCTTTGGTCCTCACGCTTCGATTGAACATTTGGGCCTCCTTCGATGTAAGCTTTGATCTATATCCTTCGATTGAGCATCTGGCTTCTTTGATCAAGCTTTGGTCCATAAGTTTCATCTGGGAATTTGACCTCATACGGGTTTGCTTTGATGCACTAAAATAGCTCCTACATGCAAGCTTCTTTTGGAAAATGGCTCCTGCCTGCAAGCTTCGATTGCACCATTGGCCCCTCACCTGTTTGCCTTGGATTCACAAGTTTTCGATTAGATGAATGGCTACCTTCCCGTGACTTTTGATTTCATCTTCATGTTTGCTTCGAATGCGCCTTCATATCACCTTCGAATCCATCTGCAAACCCTTCAATATGCCATAGCGTTGCATTATGACACACAACTTGGTGGCCCATTCGAAGGACTTGCCATAGTTGGGGAATAATTGTTTTTGCTTACTTTGGAGTCTGGTCGAAGGTTTGGGCCTAAGTGATCAAAAGCAAGAGGACTCAAAGTGGCATATTTAGCTGAAGAGGGACATTCGAAGAACACACAATTGGTTCATTCTAAGGACAAACAACTGGTGGAAACAAATGTTTCTTTGTTGAGTCTGGTCGAAGGTTATGGAAAGATGAAGGATTAGATTCAAAGGGTCAAGTTGTCCATAGGTCAGGCTACATAGGCCTCCAACTTGTTCCTCACTCCATATTAAATTGTTCTTCAAACCAACTTGCTCATAATGACATCACTACCTTTTTAGAAAGTTTTTGAGCCTTGCGCCTGTCTCTTCTTCCCATTTTCCCCCTATAAACTAGGAGCCACCCATCTAAACCATTGATTTTGGTACTTTTATCTCGGGATTATAAAAAAGTTGACACAAGTGAATGTTGGCCTTTCAAAGAAACTATATTTTATTCTTTCACAAAGCTGCTCGTTCCTAATTTTTCTCTATAAATAGAGAGTTCATTTGCACATCAAAAGGGGGCTGGAGACGCTGAGGGGCTGGAAGGCTACAAGAGAGAACACTGGAAGATTTTGGGTGGTGTTGAAAGAATCTTCAAAAAATCATCAAACTCTCAAAGCTCTTAAACTCTTAAGATTTTCAAACACTAAACACAAACCCAAAATCTAAAGAAACACAACACTTGTTTCTTTTTCTCTTTCTAATATGAAACAATCCCCACACTTTGTTTTTTCTTTCGAATCTAGTAGAAAGAACATTACACCTGTTTTTCTCCTTCGAATCCAGAAATAACAAACACCACCCTCACACCTCATGACCTTCGAATCCAGTCAAAGGAACACCACACTTGTTTCTTTCCTTCGAATCCAGGAGCATCTAGCTCAACCACTTGAAGGTCCAGCACACGCTCCAGCCTCCAGCAAGGTAAGTTGTTTTAAACTTTGAACTCTTCATTTTCTGCATAACATGTAAATACAATTCCTTTTCATTTCAAACATGTACATACTATTGTTCTTCTTTTCGTTTCCATCCTTTTAATATGTTTCATGGTTAACAACCTTCTTGGTTTTTGCTCTTTGTACATTTAAACATGCTTTAAGAACTAACCTGGCCCTAAGGTAATGTTGGCATGGCCTTAGGCCATGTTGCTATTCAAACTCAAACGAAAGAAACAGGAAACAAGAAGTTGGAAACAAAGCCTCTAGCTTCCATACTAACCTTCGGGCCAAACGAAAGAGGCAGCCAGAAGGCACAACATGCTAGCCTCCAGGCCCAAATCAAAAGACACAACATGCTGGCCTCTAGGCCCCAATCGAAAGACACAACATGCTGGCCTTCAGGCCCCAATCAAAAGTCATGCCTTCACCCCTTTTCAGGCCAGATCGAAGAGAGCCAGAAAGTGCATAATTGAAGGGTTTGCTGCCCTAAATCGAAAGACCCATTTTTCTTGCTTTTACCTTACTTTTGCCTTTATATTTCCATGCAATTCAATATGGTTTTAATAGTGTAGAATTTTATCTTTTTGCACTTTTTACTTTATACAAAATGTTAGTAATTAGGGTGTATGGAAAGATAAAATCAACAAGTAGACCACCCTGATCAAAAGACAAAAATGCATTCAAATCAAACACACCATTCACACATGCACCCCTAGGGTAATTCCACTTGTTGCCTTATGAAAAATGGTCATGTTATGCATGCGAGATGTCTTAGCAAAAATAATCAAAATACAAGATCATAGTCCCTCGATGACGCTTCGAATGTTTCCTTACAAATGATCTTTGTACCTCAAGATAAATTCTAAGATATCTCACAGCATTGCTATCATGACTATACGATGACCGACGCTCATCCCTTCACATCCAATGATGGAGCTTCTTACCAAATAAATGGTAAGATAGAAACATCTACAGGAGGAGGAAAAGAACACTAAAGACCTTTGAGTAGGTAGGTTGCTCCTAGTTGCTCGCTTGCTCACAACAAAATCATTTTATACACCAATACTTTCATTTAGAAACATTTTTCAAAAGACAACACTTTGTATGCGTTCTTATAGAGACGAGAATCATTACAAAACACCTTTTCAAAATCACTTTCAAAAATAAACACTTCTTTGAACTATTTTCCAAACAACACTTTGTATGCGTTCTTATAGAGACGAGAATCATTACAAAGGCACGTTTTCAAAATACTTTCAAAACACACCACAAAGAACATTTTCAAACAAAAGCAAGTGATCTAGCAAGCAACTAAGAGCCCGTAGATAAATACAGATGAAAAGGATGCTAACACCTTCCCTTTTTATAATCTACCCCCCAAACATAAGAAAATAATCTCAAAGGTCTTTCCTGTTCTTTTCACCCTTTTCTTTATTTGGATAAAAGAAAAGTCGGTGGCGACTCTTGCTATCCGCAACAATTACGATAAAACGCAAAACATCCCAAGTCAGTTCTCCCACCGTATTACAGAACTGACGACTCTGCTGGGGAATATTTAAAAGTGGGGTTACCTTAGGGTTAGATCACCTTTACTTGCTTTTCTTTGTTTGACTTGTTTGCTTTATATTATGGTTCTTTGTTTGGGCTTGTTTTAATCCTCTACCCGGATCTGGGATACCTTTTAGGTAAGTAGCAATAAGTTGTTGAAACTGTGCGGGGTATACCTACATGGTCTAAGCAATAGCTACATTAGTGTGACACATTTGTTGGTACCGGTAGCCCTTGAGTAGTCAAGGAGAATACGGGGCCGCTGTGTGGTGTCATGAAGCACTAACTGACTTTATAACCTTTACTTGAACAACTTGGCCTTTAGGAAGTAGTGAGGTAGCCGACTTTGGTGAAGTCCAGAGTTGGTTGATACTCGATACTACGCTCATTGAGATCGGACTTCTTGAGATATTTTGGTCGCCATTAAAGAGGCTTATGCTGAAACAATGCCCGATGAGGAAAGATCAGTGATATTGAGATCCCTTAGAACCCGATTACTATTACTAGGACAAGTTGAGCCAACTAATCTTTAAGAGGGTACTCACCTACAAACTCCATACAAGACTAAACTTAAAGACTTGTCTGCTGTGTGTATATGATTATTTGTACATAATAACTTGCTTACTTTGCACACTTGTACATAACATCATAACATCATACCATAGCATTTTCAATAACCATTTCCAGGATCTCAAGGGCCTATGATGCAGGGTCATATTGAACCAGACGCCTATCAAGGGGCAAAAGGATTCATTCTCTAATCAAACACCGTAAAGACCAAATCACGGTAACTTGAGTCAAGGGCTATGACCCACTTGACATGGTGAGCTTGATTCTCGTGGAAGGAAATCCACCGATACGAAGTTCCCCAATCAAATCTGTTGATCAACGTTCAAATTCTAACATCTTCTTGTGTTTACCCCGCGAGATCCTTGAAAACATTGCATCCACATATCATGCATGTCATCATAACAGGTTTTCCCGTACAGGTTTTCTCATCTGCTTACTGTTTATTTCGGTAAGAGATGGCTCTAGAGAAAATAGTTAAAGATCTCCAAGCTCAAAATGCTCAGTTCCAACAAGCGCTCATGAACTTGGACGAGGGGAAGGAAGATCTGAAAACACTCTTCACCAAAGAGAGAAAGAAGAAGAAAAAGTCTGTCATCCTCAACGTAAGGAGAAGGTTCGAGGGGCATGCCCAGCTAGCTCAAAAAGAATATGTTTCTTCTAAAGAGGAAGACATTCAAGAAGAGGAATCTAGAAGCATTAGAGCTAATATAGCTACTGATGACGAAGACTATTCTGGGGAGCAGTATCCACCGGCAGATGAAAAATGTAAACAACTTGAAGACAAACTAAAAGTTGTGGAGATCCAATTTGTGCCTGTCTTGGACTTAGGAGACATGGGTTTGGTCTCTGGGGTGATCATCCCACCAAAGTTCAAAATCCATACCTTCGTCACGTACGACGGGGTCTCTTGTCCTAAGATGCATCTGAAGTCTCATGTCCACAAGATTCAACCATACACAACTGATCAGAAGTTCTGGATCCATTTCTTCCAAGAGAGCTTAGCTGGGACACAACTTGAGTGGTTCTATCAATTGGAAAGTTCCCACATTCACACTTGGGAAGATCTAGCTGCTGCTTTCTACATGCAGTACCAATACAACACTAATCTTGCACCAACTCGTGTGCAGTTGCAGAATATGACCATGCGTTCCAATGAGGGTTTCAAAGAATATGCCCAAAAGTGGAGAGACCTGGCTGGCAGGGTGCAACCACCCTTAACTGACAGGGAGCTGATTGACATCTTTATGGGAACTTTGACATGACCTTTCTTCAATCACCTAATCGAAAGCTCCTCAGCCGGGTTCACCGAGATAATACTGACTGACGAAAGGGTCGAAGCTGGCATCAAAAGCAGAAAGATCCAAGGAGCTACATCCTCTGATACTCATAAAAATCAATACAATCGGAAGAAAGAGTCTTAGGTTGTGTATGGTCAAAGGGGTTATAACAAGAATAACCACGACCAACATGTGGTGGCAGTCCTGATCTCTAGTCCTATATCAGTGCGAAAACAACAACGGGGGAATCATCGAAGGCAAGAAGAGCCCAAGAGACAGTTTACCAACATCGACATGCCACTGGCACAAGTATTGCAACACATGTTAAGGATGAATCTTATCACATTAATAGGACCTCATCCAAACCCCAAAACTTCTTCCCCTAACTACAATCCTGATGCAATGTGTGCTTATCATTCTGGCAGTCCCGGGCATGATACTAATGATTGTTGGGTGCTGAAATACAAGATTCAGAATATGATTGACGCTAAGGTGATTGAGTTCGGTCCTCCTGAGACTCCAATGTGATCACTGATCCCATGCCAAATCATTGAGCATTTCAGTTCATTTTGAATTTTCAATTATAATTTCTTTTGTTGTTCAACACTTATCTATTAATGTCAAACTCTGTTTCATTAATGCATTGCATATGTTTGTCTTGAATTAATCTATTCTTTTAATTATATTTAAACTATGCTTTTTACTCCCTTTATGATATTCAACTCTTGTTTTAAAAGTTGCAAGCCTTTAGAGGGAGGATGACGAAAACAATGCTTTAATCCCATACAATATGCTTTTGGACAGACCTTGCTGATGATGTACAAGCGTTCTTCCCATTCCTAAACACTGGAGTTATAAGGAGGATAATCCCTAGTCAACCCCTTTGAGCCAAAGAAGTAGGAGTTTCCATTTTTACACAAATTGAAACCTTTAATCAAAACCTGGGGCAGGTTAGTCTCTCAGTTAACTCAAATGCGCGTTTAATCGCAAATTTTCACTTTGTATACAATGATGGACATTAAAAACATTCCTTCTGAACCAAAATATGGTGATGGTTCCCCATCAAATAGGCAGTCATTATCTCCCAAAAGAAAATCCCACTAAGTCAAAACCTACGAAGGAGACTTAAGAAAAACTGGGGCATTCCGTTGACTGTAATCTCAAAAACAAGAACAGTCAGGAAAAATCAGAGATAATAAATCAAAAAAAGAGGTCACTGCAAATCCTCAACAAACACGAAAAACATCGCAAAAATGGCTGCCTTCCGACAGACTTAACCTGTCTGAACCATCACCAAAACGTCATTCCAGGCTCAATAGAAGTTCAAACGCACAATTAATTGAGTTTAGGACTGAAGAATCTCACGAAGAACGGGTTGGATACAAATAAAATTCGAGCCTTTATCCTTTGTTTCTTAAACTGTGAACCAAGCCACGTCACAACCCTTCAAAAGTCCTAATTAAAACATGGGTTAATCTGAAAGCATAATGTTACAAAAGGTATACTGACTCTTGTAAGGCTTTACTCTAAATCCTGAGTTGAATTTTCTTACAAAAATTCTTTTATCTGCTAAAATGCATTTTCAAAACTTCAAAGACAAGCATAAACTTTGCATTATTTGAATATCGCTGTTTGCATATGGCTATTTGTTTGACAGCAGAGAAATTCGCACGACGAATATCCAGTGAACAAAAACCCTCTCAATGAACAAAATCACTTCAAGTGGGAAGACGCTTCCACTAACATATCTCATATAAGCAAGTGGGCATGACGTGTCACTATCCAACACATCTGGGGCAGTCCAATCAAGATTTTAAGAAATCTCTCAAGAAATGTTGAATATACCAGGGGAAGGTCTCCATCTGAATCACTTGGGGAATTGTACATGAATTTCGACAACGAATTATGTACGATCAAACAAACATCTTCTGGCAGTATGGAAACACCTTCTACCAGGGGCAGGAACAAATCTCCCCCAAAATTCTGTTCATAGGATGGCCCCCAGCCAGGGTTTTAATCTCTGAAAACTTCTCCCCAACTGAGTCGACCTCAAGAATCCTCGAGGATTTCTGCTAAGAGAAGACACCTCCCCAACAGACTGGCGACAAGGTTTATTTCCCCAACAAACTACAGATTCCCCAGCTTGAGTTTTCCTCTCCGAATGCTACAAATAAAGGGACCATAACTCCTCTTCCCTAGTAGACTGCTCTACAATCCCCAGCAAGTTACTGCGAAGCATGGAAATCGACCAGATAATAGTTAACTTCAGTAAGTTGTTGTGAAGCCTGGAATTCGACCAGATAAAAATTGAATTCATTCTCTCAGGAATTTGTTATGAAGCCTGGAATCCGACTAGATAACAATCAAATTCAGTAAGTTACTGTGAAGCCTGGAAACCGACCAAATAACAGTTAACTTCAGTAAGTTGTTGTGAAGCCTGGACCTGACCAGATATCAGTTCAACTTCATCCTTTCAAGTAAGTTACTGCAAAGCCTGGAAACCGACCAGATAACAGTTAACTTCAGTAAGTTGTTGTAAAGCCTATAATTTGACCAGATAACAATTAACTTCTTTCTCTCAGAAATTTGTTGTGAAACCTGGAATCCGACCAGATAACAATTCAATTCAGTAAGTTACTGTGAAGCCTGGAAACCAGCCAGATAACAGTTAACTTTAGTAAGTTATTGTGAAGCCTGGAATTCGACCAAATAACAATTGACTTCATTCTCTCAAGAATTTGTTATGAAGCCTGGAATTCGACCAGATAACAATCAAATTCAGTAAGTTACTGTGAAGCCTGGAAACCGACCAGATATCAGTTAACTTCAGAAAGTTGTTGTGAAGCATGGAATTCGACCAGATAACACTTAACTTCATTTTCTCAGTAAGTTGTTATGAAGCCTGGAATTCGACCAGATAACAATTGACTTCATTCTTTCAGGAATTTGTTATGAAGCCTGGAATCCGACCAGATAACAATCAAATTCAGTAAGTTACTATAAAGCCTGGACCCGACCAAATATCAGTTCAAATTCATCCATTCAAGCAAGTTACTATGAAGCCAGGACCCGACCAAATATTAGTTCAACTTCGTTTTTTCAAGCAAGTTACTGTGAAGCCTGGACCCGACCAGATATCAGTTCAACTTCATCTGTTCAAACAAGTTACTGTGAAGCCTGAACCCGACCAAATATCAGTTCAACTTCGTTCTTTCAAGCAAGTTACCGTGAAGCCTGGACCTGACCAGATATCTGTTCAACTTCTTCCTTTCAAAGAAAGTTACTGTGAATCCTGGACCTGACCAAATATCATTTCAACTTAATCCTTTTAAGCAAGTTACTGTAAAGTCTGGACCCGACCAGATATCAATTCAACTTCATCCTTTCAAGTTATAGCGAAGCCTGGAGTTTGACCAGATAAAAATTAACTTTATCCACCTCAGAAATCTGCTTTAAAGCCTGGAATCAGACCAGATAGCAGTTCAAAGTTGGTAAGTTACTGCGAAGCTTGGAATCCGACCAGATAACATATTAACTTCACTCTCCCAAGAAATTTTCTGCGAAGCCTGGTATCCGACCAGATAACAGTTAATTTAATCTTCCTTAGTAAGTCGCTACGAAGCCTAGAATATGAACAAATAACATTCAACTTCATTATCCTCAACAAATTGCTACCAAGCCTAGATTTAGACCAGATAATAGTTAACTTTCGATTCCATCCAATCAGGAATAATTCCCCAGTAAAGTAATGGATAACCAAAATTCTTGAATTTTATTTCCCCAAGCAGAGATCAACACTCTCCACAAAGTCTTCTTAAAGCAAGATATTGTACCCCAAAATTTTCCCTCTCACTTATCAAGAATTTGCTCACAAGATCTCCTTAGACTCAAGACTGCATTAAGGTTTGATCAGCTCAAGACACCTCCTTAAGCACTGGTGACCAAAATTAGGGTTTGAGTTGGCACAAGGATTTTTGAACTTCCAATGCCCCATATGAATTTCATGTATCATTATGGACCCCCAAGATTACTCATTTCAAGTTTCAAGCCTTGGATCACATTTTTGATCAGTCAATTGAGCAGTTGACCTAAAAATCAGTTGTATTGGGGAAAAAGTCAATCATGGCCAATTTACAGTCAAACTTCATAATTTTTTATCCACATCAACATTTTATACTCATATGTATCACTTGATCAAGTTTGGACCACAACTCCTCAAGAAATTTGATCAAATCTCCAAAAGGACAAAATGGTCAAAAGTAGGGTTTTGACTGGGAAAGGGAAATTTCTAATTTTTGACCTAGAAAATGGTCAATTGGTTTAAGGAATAATCTCAAGAGTCCAATTTCATCTTTACCTAATGACATGGTTTAAAACATTGCAAGTCCATTGGATTGACAGATGAATTTTCCAGTAAACTGATCAAAAGTCAACTGTATACTAAAAAGTCAAACTTTGACTTTTTGGTCAAATTCAATTTCCAAAGATCATAATTCATCAAAACATGTAAAAATATGAAAGTTATTCATCAAGAAATCAAAAAGTCAAGATTTCATTTTTGAAAAGTCAAAATTTCTAAACTTAGAAATTTTTCTAAGTGTTGGAAATTTCATGTTTTTTTCATAACTTTGAGCAAAATTTTCACCATGATGCAAGATGATTCAAGAGAAACTTCCAACATGAAAGTTGCATATGTCCATGAAATCTACAAATTTTATTTATACAACTCCTTCCAAAAGTTCTTGGATCTCAAGTTATAATTTTATGAACACGTGGTCATGAAACTAAACACTTAGTTAAATTTTGCCCTAATTTGGCCAGGATTTTGACCTAACTTCATGACACTTTTTCATATGGTTACAAGGGGAATCTTCAAAAGAAATTAAAATATGGGTTGTAGATAACATTTCAAGCTTTCCAAAATGTCCAAGAACTCCTTGAGATCATTCTTGAGTAGGGAGAATCGAAGAGATGAAGTTATGGTTTTATCACTTGAATTACAAGTCATTTTTGATGAACACTTGAACCAAATCCATGCTAGGCTGTATAATCTTTGCTTTGTAGGCCTCAAACTTTTTTTTCACTCCATAATTAAATGTTTGCACAATTCTTAGGGCTTTGATCCAAGCAATTGAGCTATTATCCAAGTTGCATTTCCATTTATGGCACAAAGTTAACATTGCCATTCTTGTAAAGCAAGCTTTTTGCATAAAGTCCATTCTTGAGCCTCTAACTTGTTCCCTATGATCAAACTCCATCCACAAAGTCAAAATCAAGCTTTCTTAAAGCATAACCACTCTATGAACCAAGTACACAAGGCTTTGAAACTTGAATTTCTCAAAAATCACATGTTATGCATAAACTTGTGATTTTGAATTCTGATCAACAATAAGTCTCCAAACTTGTTGCTTATAAATATAGTCACTATTTGTGAGCTAAGATAGGAGTTTTAACACCCTGAAATACACCAAAACTCTCTCAAATCAGAAATTGCCCAAAAACTCCGTTGTTGCACAATTTCTGACCTTGAACATCAAACTCACATTTCCCCCGTGCGTTTATTGGCCTTTTAGTTTCTAAAGCTTCCTTACATCAAGTGTAACCTATCCCTGTCCCTGTTTCATTACTGTAACACCATTTACCATAACCTCCATAACCAAAAAACAGAGTCTGCAACTTGACTTCTCCAGGCCATTTCAGCCACTCTCAATTCAAGCAAACCATTGCATTAGCTTCCTAGGGACTCAAGGAAGCTAACCTGATCATTACCATCGCTTGAAACAAGCTCAAACTCAAAACACGATTTCCAGTTTTGAGGTAAGTTTTCTCAACTTGGATCTCTTCATACAGGCATCATCAATAGTTTATTTATGAACAAAACATGTAGATATCATTGCCCTGAAGCTCACCGTGTCCATAGTTTCCATTAATTTTGCTTAAGCTTAGAGAATTTTGAAACTGAAATTTATGAAATTTTTAGGATTCATATTAGGGTCATTAAAATTCATGCTTATCTTTGATCTATAGTTTTAATACTTTACATTTCTGGAATCATGAGAAAATTTGCTACAAGTTTCATGTTTACAGTTTTCATTTTTGATGAGAAATGACAAGTTACAGTTTGTCTGGCTGGAGGTTGAAGATGAAGTCACCAGGGCGCGTTTTGCCTTGTATATTTATTATTTTGCTTATGTTAACGGATGTATAGCCACCCCAGTGGTATAAGCGTGCGCCTGTAACCTATGGGACCTGGGTTCGAGCCCCAGTGGTACCCTTTTCATTTTTCACATTTTCACTTTTCTGATTTTTAGCTTTTTGACAGGCGCTGGGCCTCTTTGGACCTGACTTGTTTTTATTTTTGCTAACCAACTTCCCTGCAGGCTATTGGCACCCCTGGCCCAAGATTATTTATTTTCTTTTTTATTTTCATTTTTATTTTCTTAAATATATTTTCTAAATACTGAAAAATCATAAAATACAAAAAAATGATAGATTTATATTTTGACTTAGCTTATTTTATTTTTCTCACAAAAAAATATTTTTATTAACTATACTTTATTAATTTTTTTACTTATTATCTTGTAAATATAATTAAAATTAGGTTATTAGTTATTTTCTTTCATACTAATTTAAATATATTATTTTTAATATAAAAAGAACCAAAAATATTTTATAATGCTATAAATATTTTCAAGACATAAAAAATACTAAAAAATACTTTTCTTAAATTTATTTTCTTTTGATTAATTAATAGAACTGGGGTTTTATTTAAAATCTTTTCTTAATAAAATTCAAATTTAATTAATTATTTTCTTTATTTAATTAGGTTAAGACAAAATCCCTTTTTTCATGAAAATCAAACAAAGATATATTTTCTTTACATTTTTGCATTTTTTGTACATTTATTCCTTTTGTACTTTGAATTTATTTATTTCCTTGTACATTGATATCAATTCAATATGGTTGTAATAGACTAATTAGGCTTTAAATTCTTGCAATATCTATTCAATTTGTACACCCCTCCCCACAAATGTTGTAATAGCGTAGTAACTTTAAATTTTGCAATTTATCGTTTTTTTATAACATGCTAGTAATTAGGGTTTGTACAGAAAGACTAAAACCAATACTTAGAAAACCCTAATTCAAGACAAAAACAAGCATGAAAACAATACACTTGTACACAAGCACCCCTAGGGTTATTCCACTTGGTTGCCTTATACAAAATGGCCATATTACACATGTAAGGTATCTTAGCAAAAATAAGCAAATACAAGATCATAGTCCCTCGATGACGCTATCTAAGTTGCCTTTCAAATGATCTTAGTCCCAAAAAATAATGCTAAGATACCTTGTCACATTGCTAATCATGGTTATAGGATGACCCACGCCCGTCCCGTTTACATCCAAAGATAGGGTTGCTTACCAAATCAATGGCAATAAAACAATGTCAAAAGAAAAGAAAATGAACAAGAAATACATTTGAGTAGGTAAAATGCTCCTAATTACTTGCTCCATTTCAAAACAAAACATCCTTGCTATTTTCAAAAACAATCACCTACACTTTCAAACATCTTACAAATTTGAAAACATTTTCAAAAGATCAAACATCTTTGTATACATTCTTACAAACAAGAATCATTACAAATATTTCCTAAATAATGGCCTCTTTACAAAATACTTTCAAAAACCACACAAAGCACAATTTCAAACAAAAGCAAGTGATCTAGCAAGTAACTAAGAGCCCATGGAAAACCATGGATGAAAAGGGTGCTAAGACCTTCCCTTTTCATAATCTACCCCCCCGAACTCAAGAAATAATCTCAAAGGTCTTTCCTGTGATTTTTCACCTTTCCTTTTGGATAAAAGAAAAGTCGATGGCGACTCTTGCTAACCGCAACATTTGCGATCAAACGCAAAACCTTCAAGTCAGTTCTCCAATCGTATTACAGAACTGGCAACTCTGCTGGGGAAAATTCTAAAAGTGGGGTTACCTTAGGGCTAGATCACATTTATTTTCTTTCATTGTTTGACTTGTATGCTTTACATTATGGTTCTTTGTTTGGGTTTGAATCCTCTACCCGGATTTGGGATACATTATAGGTAAGTAGCAATACATTGTGGAAACTGTGCGGGGTACACCGACATGGTCTAAGCAATAGCTATGTTAGTGCGACATATTTGTGGGTACCGGTAGACTTTGAGTTAATCAAAGAGAATACGGGGCCGCTGAGTGATGTCATAAAACACTAATGAACTTCCAGAACCGTTACTTGACCAACTTGGCCTTTAGGATGTAGTGAGATGACCGACTTTCGTGCAGTACGAAGTTGGTAGATACTCGATACTACAATCATTGAGGTTTGGTTTCTTGGGATATTTCGGTCGCCATTAAAGAGGCTTGTGCTGAAACAGTGACCAAGGAAACAAACCAGTGATATTGAGCTCCTTAGAACCCGGTTACTATTACTAGGACAGGTTTGAGCCAACTAAACTTCAAGAGGGTGCTTACCTATGAGACTCCATGCAAGCTTAAACCTAAGGACTTGTTTGCTTTGTTTGTATATACATACTTGTACATAACATCATGAACATCATAACATCATACACATTCGCTAACCATTTCAAGGATTTTGAGATTCATCTTTGTTCTTGTTTTGTAGGATATGGATTCTCTTCGCAGGAAAACTATTCAAGTCAACCTTGTAAGGATCCCTCCATAACTTAAAGAGCTAGCCTCAAGGATTCCTGAAAACTCTCCATTCACCGAGAGACATGGTCGCCTACTCAACTTGGTCACCTCTAATATAGATAAGGACATGATGAAGGTGCTCTTTCAGTTCTTTGATCCTTTACACCATTGCTTCACATTTCCTGACTATCAACTTGTGCTTACTTTGGAAGAATTCTACCGACTCTTAAGGATTCCCATTCTCAACCAACTACCTTTCAACGGTACGGAAAGAGACCCAAGGCCCGAAGAGATTGCTCAAGCTCTACACTTTCACTCATATGATGTCACAACTCATTGGGAAACAAGGAGTTGTGTCAAAGGTTTCCTAGCAATGTTCTTGTTTGAGAAAGCCCAAAACTGTTGGAATTCTTTGGACCTGCAAGCTTTTTAGGAAATTGTGGCTCTCCTCATCTATGGGTTGGTTTTGTTTCCAAATCCTGACCAACTCATAGACGTGAACACCGTCAAAATCTTCATATCCCGCAACCCGGTGCCTACATTGCTAGGGGATATCCTACACTCTTTTCACACCCGCACAATGAGGAAAAGAGGTGTTCTTATGTCCTGTACTCCTCTCTTGGCAAGATAGTTTATTTTGCATCTTCCCCAATCTGTATTGAAGAATGAACAGGGTTCAAGGTGGTCACAAAGGTTGATGACGCTCAAACATTCAGACATCCATTGGTGTTCCCGATCCATAGAGAATGTTACTATTGTGTACCGTTGTGGAGAATTTCCTAATGTCCTTTTACTTTGCATTAGGGGAGGTATCACCTACAATCCCTGTTTAGCTTTAAGACAGTTTGGTTATGCCCGAAGGGATGGCCTGCATGAGATGTTGATTCAAGATTTGGTATTCGACTACGACAACGACGATTAAGGTCTTCGCCAGAGATTTATTCGAGCTTGGAGGATGTTGAACAAGGTAGATAGCAAGACTTTTGGGCATAAAAATTCCATCCCTCTTGAGCCTTACCTCAAATGGGTATGAACTCGTGCTCAGAGTCTTATGATGCCATATCCCTCCATTCTCCCGGTAATCATCGAGCCTGTCATGGAAGGAGATATTCCATATACTATCCTACATCCTGACATGCCCACCTCACTTGAATACCTACAAAGGGATTGGATACAACTCAAGGGGGACCGAGATACTTTCGAAGCCTAATTCTATGCAAGCGAGAAAAAGGTTTTGGAACTCACTAGACTACATGAGGAGCAGACTTTGAATGCCTACATTGCCCCAAAGAGGACGCGTACTACCTTTTTATCTAGAGTTCTTGTAATATTTTTCCCTAGAAGGCATTGATGTACTCAAGATTTAATTTATTAATATAATGTGTGTTTCTTTTTTGTCTAAAATGAATTTGAATCTTTAAGATCCTTGAAATCATTGCATACGCATTTACCATTCATCATAGCATAAGCAGGTTTCTTGCAACAAGTCTCCTCATCTCTCTACTGTTTATTTCAGTAAGATGGATCTCGAGAAAACGGTGAAGGATCTCCAAGCTCAGAATGCACAGTTTCAACAGTTGTTCCTAACTCTGGCCAAAGGACAAGAAGAGTTGAATACCTTGCTGGTTGAAGAAAAGAAAAAGAAGACGAAGAAAAGAACCAGAGTTCTGAACATGGGAAGAAGATTCCAAGGGAAGACAAGAAGGGCCTTAGACTTTGCAACAACATCCAGTGAGAAAGACAATCAAGACAGAAAAGGAAAAGAAACAGTTGTTCAGTCTGATTCAGAAGAGGAAGAGGAAGAAGAAGACTATTCTGAAGAATAATACCCTTCAGCCGACGACAAGTATAAGCATCTAGAAGAATGGTTGAGTGCAATGGAAATCCAAAAAGTGCTTGGATTCGACTTTGAGGAGTTGGGACTGGTATCAGGAATTGTCATTCCTCCAAAATTCAAAGCACCTGTATTCGCCAAATATGACGGAGTCTCATGCCCAAAAATGCATCTCCGGTCCTATGTGAGGAAAATCCAGCCCCATACCGCTGACAAGGATTTATGGGTACACTTCTTCCAAGACAGTCTGTCTGGAACTCAACTTGATTGGTTTTATCAGTTAGAAAGAGCCAATGTTCATAACTGGGAAGATCTTGCTGCTGCCTTTTACAAACAATACCAATACAATGCTGATCTTGCACCTACCCGTGCTTAACTCCAGAGTATGTCCATGGTTTCAAGTGAAGGCTTCAAGGACTATGCGCAAAAATGGAGAGACTTGGCAGGGATAGTCCAACCTCCTTTATCTGAAAGAGAGTTAGTTGATATGTTCTTGGGAACCTTGTCCGGACCCTTCTTCAATGACTTAATTGGGAGTTCATCGACAGGTTTTACTGAATTGATATTGACTGTAGAAAGGGTAGAAGTCGGGATAAAGAATGGAAAGATTCAAAAAGATGCATCCTCTGCTGGGGTAAGGAAACCATTCACCGGAAAGAAAGAAGTGGTTGCTGTATATCCTCAGAGAAATCAAGATAGGGTTGAAAACCGTCCAATGGTGGGGGCTGTTATGATTCCTAAACCGACGCCTGATCAGCAAAGAAACAACCAACCAAGGATGGAAAGACCAGTCAGACAATTCACCAGAATTAACATGACCCTATCTCAAGTATTTCCACATCTGTTAAGATCCAAGCTAGTGACTTTGAAAGAAGCTCCAAAGAACCCTAACACAACCTTTCCTCACTATCATCCTAATGCCCATTGTGCATACCATTCTGAGAGTCCCGACCACGACACTAACAACTGTTGGGCTCTAAAGAACAAAGTACAAGATCTCCTTAAAGCCAAAGAGGTTGAGTTTGATGCGCCCAAAAAACCCAATGTCATTTCTGCCCCTATGCCCAAACACGACCATAATACCAAAGCCATTGAGGAAGATATGTTTGTTACTTCAGTTGATGAGTTTATGACCCCACTCCTGACTATCAAAAATAACTTGTTGATTGCCGGTGTATTCCCAAGCTGTGGTGAAAGCTGTCATTTCTGTTTGTCCTCACCAACCAACTGTCCTTTGTTGAAAGTAGGCGTTCAATGCCTAATAGACAACAAGGAGATTTTTTTCGAAAAAACTTCTGTTCCACCTGTTCCTTACAATGATATTTCCATCGTTACCATTTCCGCCAATTCTTCCAGGGTCTCCACCAAAAGACCCGTTAGAATTACATCAGTTCCAAAAGTAGCTCCTTTGATAATTACAATGCCTGGACCAATCCCGTATTCGTCAAACAAAACCGTACCATGGAATTATGGAGGGGATGTTTACTACCATGTGTTGTACCACAAAATTTTCCCTCCCATATTTCTCAATACATTTCAAGTGAGGTCCTCAAATTGCTCAAGGAAGTCCAAGGGTTGACCAAACAAACTCTCTCCTAAGGCAGTCTACCTCAAATTAGGGTTTCAGTTTGCATCAAGGTACTTGAGTACAAAGGATCCCAAATGCTCACCATTGTCCTAATATGTTCTCAAGATCATGCATGTCAAGTTTCAAGCCTTGCAGAGGAAATTTGCTCAGTCAATTGCTCAAAGGCCTGAAAATCGACAGTGCTAGGGCAAAAGTCAATTGTGTCCTACATACAGTCAAACTTCAAGATTTTTGGTCAACATCCTCATTTTTAAGTATTATTCATCATTTGATCAAGTTTTGATCATTATTCCTCAAGGATTTCTCACAATTCATCAAAACCCAAAAGTTGCTAAATTAGGGTTTTATAGGAAAAGTCAACTCAACTTTGACCAAGCATAACTTTCTCACACTTTATCAAAAATGAGCCATCCAAAGCTCATTTTGAAGAGGATGTAATTCCCTACAATTCTTCTACATCTCCAAGTTCAAAATATGCACTCACAAGAAGATATAAATTTGGACATTATAGCTCATTTTGAAAAGTCAACAAAAACACCTTTATTGTCAAAGATTCATACGTGAACATGGAATACTCAATTGAGATGAGACCAAAAGTTTTGCTTAGAGGACGTCCTAAGATTTCTAAAAAGTCCAAGAACACATCTCTAGCGTCAAAATTGAAGGAGTTATGCATTGGCAAAGTTAACCTTTTTAGCAAAATTGCCAAAAGTCAAATGTGGCCAAAATTGCATTTTCTATCAAATGGGCCCAACCTTTTATGCTTGCACTGAGTTTGTAACATGACCCACGACCCATGATCCTTTCTATTTGTCATTCTTTTATTTTTGTCATTTATTTTAATTTTTATTTCAATTAAATCAAATAAAATCAAAATAAAATCATGAAAATATCAAAACTAATCAAAGCTTGAAATTTTGTACATGTTTAGGCCTCTTATACAGCTGGAAAGAGAATCAAATACTGCAAGCTTCATTTGGACACAAAAAGATTGGATTTTCTCAAATTGGAAAGATTTGCACAAAGGATCAAATCTTGAATCAATGATCATTATTGAAGAAGATTTGAAACCCAATTGCAACCCTAATTGATTCTAGGGTACATATATAACGTTTGCAGATCAAAAGCAAGGACATTAGAGGCGTGTAAAATAGAAATCAGAATTACAAAAACTCAAGAAAAGTTGCAAATTGTTTTCTCAATTCTAGGCCTCCTCAAGCCATTCCAGTCACACAAATCACTTCCTGGACGTTCTAGGATTCTTTTACAATCATTGACAAGCCTCCTAACGCCCAGAATTGCACTGTAAGCATCTCACGACATCCATGCTTTCTTGAAATCGAATATCACCATTGTGTCACTTTTAGCATGATTTATTTGCATATTCTGAATCCTTGAAACATTTGCAAGCTAATGGTAATACTTAATTGCATTTTTATTGGCTATATAGAAAGTTTCCATGTTTAGGGTTCTTGGTTCGTTTTTGGGGTTTTTCTTTACAGGTACAATTGGCCATGGATGAGGGTACCATGATGCTTGTGAGGTTATCACGAGTTGATTGGTACCATTGTTGTGTATTTATCATGCTTGTACAGGATTTTGCAGAAGCCCAGGGTTATACCTACACCCTTTGTCCGTAGGTAAAAGTTGCTGAACTTTTAGCAACGGAGGGAGGAAGAAGAAGGGTTGCGTGGCAGGCGGTGACTGACCCATTCAAAAATTCGCGCGTTTTGATAATTGTTATTTTGTTTTTCCATTATAATAATTGTTTGTTGTTCTATATACAAAAGAACAAGCCAACTCAGATGGTCAACGTGCGTTGGGAAAAGCCAAAGGGCCTGGGTTCGATCCCCAGGTCCCCTTATTTGTTCAATACTATTTTGCTTTGTATGATTAAGTGTGCAGGCTTCTCATGTGACTACCATGCGTCATCAAGACTCAACCAATCAGATCATCCACATGCTAGATCCAAGGATTCCCAATGAAGGTCCACCATGGGCACAAGTCAGGCACGCGTATGGGATCAGGAAAGGTCAAACGGGCTGTTAGCATTTGGGCCCAGAAAGTGCAAATCACACCCCCTTCTTGCTGCAATAACCAGGCCCATTTCTTCTTCTTTTATATTTTTTCTTTTATTTAAATTTCTTTTATTTAATTTATTTTCTAATCACAAATTAATTTATTTTCTTACTAAAAATCATAAAATCAATTTCATCAATTTAGAATTTAGGTTTTTATTTATTTTGTCAAAATTAATTTAACATTAGTTTAATTTAATTTTAGGGTAATTCTAACCTTTTTGTAAAAAATTTAAAATCAATTAGAAAATTAGGGTTTGTTCTTGATTTAATTTTTATTTTCTTCTCTCAATAAAACAAAATATAAAAATAGTTAATTTAATTATTTTTCTTAAATAAAATTAATTAGTCATTAGGTTTTCTTTATTTATTCAATTAAACTCTTCTTTTTTTCAAAATAATCAAAAACCACAAAAATATGATTTTTCTTTCAATTAGGTTTAGACGGGGTCAAAACCCTAAATTTTCTCGTTCTCGATTTATCGCGCGCGTTTATTTATTTTTGCGATATTAATGTAACTGCTCATGGTATGTAATAGTTTAATTAGGATTTTTCTTTTATTTATCGTTTTACGGGTTTTTGGCTATGTAATTAATCCCCTACGTCGAAGCCTTGTAATAATGTAGCTTTTACTTCTCGCATTTTAATTCTCGCAAAATATTAACTGTTAGATGTATGATAATAGGATTGCATGACAAGACTGTATGTTAATTTAAAATGGTTAGCAAACCCTAAATGTGCAAAGATAATAACTTGAAATCAAATCACTCGCACATGCGCACTCCTAGGGTATACTCTCACTTCGGTTACCTTCGGTAAATGATCATTAAGTATAGGGTGTTTTAGTGGTCGCTCTCTTGTCTAAACAAAGATCAAAAGTCCCATTCGAAAATGTTGCCTCGGAAAGGTTGCCTCGGAAATGTTGCCTCGAATATGATCTTAAGACACTAGGGTTATTACTAAGACGTCCTAACATTGCTTTAGTGATCGTACGTCCCTTTCGAATTGACCCTTACAAATCCAACGACGGTGCTACCTACTCTTTAATAGTGGGATAGCGCTGTCTAAAGGAAACAAGAACATAAACATTCTTTTTCCGAGTAGGTAGATGCTAGTAGGTACTTGCTCAAAATTAAACTTTTTTCACACTTACACTTTTCCAAACAAAGTTTTCAAAAACACTTCGTAACACTCTTGAGGACTGATACAAGGGTTAAAACAAAGTAAAACAAAAACTTTTCAAAACACACAAACACGGAAGCAATTTTTTAAAATGATGAGAAAGTACCTAAGAGCCCATGGAAAACCATGGATAGAAAGGATGCTAATACCTTCTCTTTCTATAATCTACACCTCGTACCCAAAATCTCGAAAAAGGAATTTTTCTGTGCTTTTGTCCTTTCCAGTTGGATAAAATAAAAGTCGGTGGCGACTCTTGCTTACCGCGACATTTTGCAAACACAAACGCAAAACGCAAACCAGCATTTTCCTAAAACAGTCCGGTTCTGCCACCGTATTACAGAACTCGCGACTATGTTGGGAAAACAAATAAGTGGGGTATACCTTAGGATTAGTTCATCATAAATTTCTTCTTTTGTTTGTTTTGGTTGCTTTACTTTTAAGGTTTTTGTTTGGGAGTTACTATAGATCCTAACCCGGATCTGGGGACACCTTTTAGGTAAGTATCAATAAACTGTGAGGGAACTGTACGACGTAGAACGATACGGTTGAAGCAGTAGCTACGTTGATGTGGCACATTGGTTGGTACTGGTATCCCTTGTGGAGAAACGAGGAGAATACGGGGCCGCTATGTATGTCGTTAAGAATCAACTGACCTTAGAACCTTTAATTGACCAACTTGGCCATTAGGAAGTAGTGAGATAGCCGACCTCGGTGTAAAGCTGAAAACTGGTTGATACTCGATACTACACTCATTGAGACCATACTCTCGAGATAGTTCTGGCCGCAAGAAAAGATTGCGTGAGCTGAAACCATGACTGATGGAGGATGGTCAATGATATTGAGAACCTCTAGAACCCGATTACTATTTCTAGGACAGGTTGAAACCAACTGAACTTCAAAATGGGTAATACCTAGACCCCATGCAAGCCTTAAACTTAAGGGCTTTTATGTGACTTGTTTGCCTTTGCCATGTCTGTTATCTGCTATACCTGTGTTGCTTTTATCATGACATCATGCATCATAACATAGCATGCATACTTCATTATACTAACCATTTCAAAGACTGAGGGGATTTATCTTTGTTCTGTTTTGCAGATTATGGCTTCCATGCGCAGAAACACCATCCGAGTTAACTTTGTGCAAATACCTGCTCAACTTAAAGAGTTAGCCTCAAGAGTTTTTGAGACTTCCTCATTCGTTATGAGACATGGTCAGCTTCTTAGCTTGGTTACCTCAAAGTTTGATGAGCAGATGATGAGTGTGCTTTTCCAGTTCTTCGATCTTGTGCATCATTGCTTCACTTTCCCAGATTAATAGCTAGTTCCCACTTTGGAAGAGTTCTCACACTTATTGGGCATATCCATCCTTGAGCAGATGCCCTTCACAGGTTTGGAAGAGACTCCTAAACCAGAAGACATTGACTCAGCTCTGCATCTAAAGAGCGCTGATGTAGTATCTAATTGGGAAACACGAAGCAGGGTTGAAGGTTTCTTAGCCAAGTTTCTGATGGATCAAGCTCAGCTGTTCTGGGATAACTTGAATTTTTAGGCTTTCGAAGATATCTTGGCTCTCCTTATCTACGGTTTGGTTCTCTTCCCGAATCCAAATTCCTTTATAGATGTGAATGCAGTTAAGATCTTCCTGTCGCGCAATCCTGTGCCTACTCTTCTGGGTGATATCTTGCATTCGCTCTATACTCGTACTATGCGTAGAAGAGGGACCCTTATGTGTTGTATGCCGCTGCTGACGAGGTGGTTTATTTCGCACCTCCCTAAGTCCATGTTGAAGAATGAAGAGGGTTTAGGATGGTCTTACAGGATAATGTCCCTTGCCCATACAGACATTCTTTGGAGTTCCAAGGCTATGGAAAGCACTACTGTCATTGATCGATGTGGGGGATACCCTAATGTCCCATTGCTTGGAATCAGAGGGGGAATAACCTACAATCCTTGTTTAGCTTTGCGACAATTTGGTTGTGCTCGGAGAGATGGTCCTCATGAGCTACTTCTTACGGATATTTCATTTGACTACAAGGAAGATCTTGACGAGCATCGTCGAAGGTTTATACGAGCTTGGGGCATGGTGAACAGGTCTGACCCTCAAGATCTAGGACCAAAGACTTCACTCCCTATGCAGCCTTACCTCCAGTGGAGCCCACCAATGAAGAGGGCATTCCTTATACAGTCCTTTATCCCTACATGCCCACTGATCTTGGGGCATTGAAGAGATCCTGGATTCAGCTAAAAGAGGAGAGGGATACCTACCAAGAAAAGTACCATGAGCAAGAAAGGAAGATCTTGAAGCTCACCAGGAAACTCGATAATGAAAGAACGATCAATGACTACGTCAGCACGAAGGGGAAGCGCCCATGGGATTTCTGATTTTTCTTTTTCTAGTTTAGATTTGTTTTCCATTTATTTCTTTGTAACCCCTTAAAGGCATTGTTGAACCTTTTTACAAGTTTAATCTAATAGAGTTTGTTTTATTTTTTGGTTTGCAAATTTAAATCTCCTAAAGTCTTTGAAATCATTACATATGCATCCCATTATCATGCACACCATTACAAGTACCATTACAGGTTTCTCATCTTCTTTGCTGTTTATTTCAGCAGTTATGTCTTCCGATCAAGCTATCAAAGATCTCCAGGCACAAAATGCCCAATTCCAAGAGATGTTCTTGAGCTTGGCTAAAGGGCAAGAGGATTTGAAAGTTCTCATTCTGAAAGAGAAAGAGAAGAAAGAGAAGAAGAAGAAGGTCGTTCTTCTGAGTATGGGAAGAAGGTATGGGGAAAGGTTGAGACAATCAGCTGATCTGACTTCCTCATCCAAAGACGGGGAGAACCAGGAAAGGACAAAGGACCCTAGTCCATCAGTTTCTGACAACGATATGGATTACGATGAAGAGCAATATCCTCCTGCTGAGGATAGGTACAAACAACTAGAAGACCGTCTGAGTGTTATGGAGATTCAGAAGATCCCTGGTTTGGATTTCGGAGAGCTGGGACTAGTATCGGGAGTGGTGATCCCTCATAAGTTCAAAGCACCTATTTTTGCCCAGTACGATGGAGTATCATGTCCAAAACTCTATCTCCGCTCATATGTCAGAAAGATCAAACCCCACACTGCTGATATAAATTTGTGGGTGAATTTCTTTCAGGATAGTCTGTCAGGGACTCAGCTTGAATGATTTTATCAGTTGGAAGGAGTCAACATCCGAAACTGGGAGGACCTTGTTGCTGCTTTCTACAGGCAGTATCAGTATAGCGCCGACCTTGCTCCCACTCGTACTCAGCTTCAGGGTATGTCTATGGGTGCAAGTGAAGGTTTTAAGGAATATGCTCAAAAGTGGAGAGATTTGGCTGGAAGATTCCAACCCCCTTTGTCTGATAGGGAGTTGGTTGACATGTTTCTAGGGACACTATCTAGTCCACTTTTCAATCATTTGATCGACAGTTCGTCGTCTGGGTTTACTGAGTTGATCTTAACTGGGGAGAGAGTAGAAGCTGGTATACGAAGTGGTAAGATATAGAAGGATACTTCATCAAGTGCAGTAAAGAAGCCTTTCACCGGTAAGAAAGAAGCTAGTGCAGTATACGGCTCGAGGGGACAAAGCAGACCTGAAAACCGTCAAGCAGTAAATGCGGTAGTGATATCAAGACCCACAGTTTCTCCACAACGCAATAATCAACAAAGGGTGGAAAGACCACAAAGGCAGTGCACTCGGCTCAATATGACCTTGTCTCAAATTCTAACACAATTATTAAAGACCAATCTGGTAACTCTGAGGGAGGCCCCGAAGAACTCTAACACCACTTCTCCTCAGTATAACCTGAACGCCCGCTGCGCCTATCACTCCGAAAGTCCAGGTCATGATACAAACAACTGTTGGGCCTTAAAGAATAAGGTGCAAGACTTGATCGAAGCCAAAGAGATTGAGTTTGACGCTCCGGAGAAACCCAACGTCATAACTGCACCCATGCCTAAGCATGGCTTGGGAATCAACGCTATTAAGGTTGTCTCCGCCACGGAAGATTCGGATGATGAGAACCTGGATGTTGACAGCTGGATCTACCCAACGACCAATGATGGATTGAACAACTGGACGACAAAGGATTTCATACCTATTTCTTTTATTCCACAATAATTGACTTTTGTTTTGAGATTTGTAACAAACAGTTTGGAACTTTACGGCCCGGTGCCTTGCCCGAGGCACCTTGGCTTTTCTTGTGAGGGCTTACTATTTGTCATTTTCATATATCATCAATAAATCATTGGACGTTTCTTACATTACAGATTTTGCGCTCCTTGTTTTTCTTTTCTATCTCACTTTATCAAAAACAGCTATTTGTCTTACACACACTCACATATCATAATGCAGATCCACATCCACTCTGGATCCCATTGATAACAACTTTGCTACTGCCAGTCATAACTTTGAAAATCCGATCAACCAAGTCGAGGACGAAGGTGAGGATGATTGTGAGTTGCCTGGAGAACTTGCTAGACTATTACTGCAGGAAGAAAGGGCCATAAAGCCTCATGAAGAGTCATTCGAATCAGTGAATTTGGGTACCGAGGAAGACATGAAAGAGGTCAAGATAGGTGTGAATCTGGAGCCTAGTGTCAAGCAACGGTTGATACAGATGCTACACAATTATGTTGAGATCTTCTCCCGGTCCTATGAAGATATGATTGGTTTGGACACCGATATTGTGGTTCACCGCCTGCCAACCAAAGAAGACTGTCTTCCGGTAAAATAGAAGGTTCGTCGTATGCGCCCTGAGATGTCTGAGAAAATCAAAGCTGAGGTCATGAAACAGTTTGATGTCGGTTTTCTAGTTGTCACTTCTTACTCGCAGTGGGTTGCCAAAGTTGTTCCAGTGCCCAAGAAGGATGGTAAGGTACGAATGTGTGTGGACTATAGAGATCTGAACAACGCGAGCCCTGTTGTACCCCAAAATTTGCCCTCCCATATTCTTCAAGATTTGTCAAGATCAATCTTCAAATGCTTCAAGATTCCTCAAGGGTTGCACAGTCCAATTGCCTCCTAAGGCTGTCAAAATTAGGGTTTTGGTTCTCTCAGTGAATTTGAGGTTTTCAGTGGTCCAATCAAGTCCCATAGGCCCATGTACATTGTCAAGCATCTACATGTCAAGTTTCAAGGTTCACAATGCCAGTTTGCACAGTCAAAAGCCCTAGTTGCTCCACAATCAACTGCAGGGGTAAAATGGTCATTTTACAGTCAAAAGTCAAAATTTTTGGTCAACATCTTATTTTGAAGCCACAATCATCATTTGATCAAGTCTTGATCATGATTCCACAAGAATGGCTCAAAAATCATCAAAGATGCAAAAGTTGCTATTTTTGGACACTTGAAAAGTCAACTGTAACTTGACCAGGGCATAACTTTTTCATGGTTCATCAGAAAAATCCCATCCAATGCTCATTTTTAAGGGGATGACATTTCCTACAACTCATCTTCACATTCCAAGTCCAAGAAATTCTCTCACAAAAAGTTATCAATTTCTACATTATAGGTCATTTTCAAAAGTCAACAAAAAGGCATTTTAAGTCAAAGACCATAACTTGAGATTGGTAAATCCAAATGACATGGGACAAAAGGAATTGGTTAGAGGACTTCAAGACCTTTCCAAAATGTCAAAGAACATGTTCATATGATCAAAATTGAGCAAGATATGCATTGGAGAAGTTGGGAAATTTTTGAGAAATGGCAAAAGTCAACTATCCTTAAAACTTCAATTTTTGACAAAAGGGCCCACTTTCTTCCACTTGATTCAGCCTTGTCATGCCATACACGTGTCCCATGATTAATTTCAAGATCAAACATTTATTTTTCCATTTTATTTAATTTTTATTGATTTAATTCATTTTAAATCCATAATAATTCAAATAAAATCAAAAAAATTAATGGAATAGTATCTTGTGGTTTGAATAGCTTTCATGTATCATTTGCCAGCTACCAAATTCGTGCTAGGGCCATTTTGAGCATAAAATCCAAGTTTTGCTTCAAAGATGGAATGTTCTTCAATGGTGTTAAAACAAAATCTCCAAACTTAATTGCACAAGATACAAGCTCAGCTGCTGACCTAATTTCATTCATACCTACATATGCAAGCAGTACAAA
Source organism: Vicia faba (assembly GCA_948472305.1). Classification (NCBI taxonomy): domain Eukaryota; kingdom Viridiplantae; phylum Streptophyta; class Magnoliopsida; order Fabales; family Fabaceae; genus Vicia; species Vicia faba. The sequence continues at coordinate 191,553,830 of OX451739.1, read as the reverse complement.
CCTCATTCACGACCTAGAGATCACTGAAACGGCCAGAGCAAAAGTGCAAAGTTGTCAAAAAAGTGTGAGACCAAAAACTGTGTTGCAAGCATCTTCATACAAAACTAAGCACGTAGCCTTCTTCCTTGACACACCCTGAAGCTAAGGCGATCACAAACGCATCCTAAGACTACCTATCAAGCACTGTAAGTATTCTCAAAGTCACCCTTGTACACGAAACATGAACTCTCTATTCTTGCATTGTTTCTCAAAAATGCTAGCATATTCATACTCCTTGTTTGATTTCTAACGTAACTGCATTATTCAATTCCATTTTTATGCCTTGGATGACAATACCCGTGCCTAGGGTTTGTATATGTTGTTCTTAGGCGTTTTGTCTACAGGTGAAATTGGAACAAACCATAAGCATAGATGTGATCAGGAGACATGGACGATCACAACCATGGGCTTAGATGGAGTTTTTGATGCCTAGGGATGATTTTCAGAAAGCCCTATGAAACTTCCTGCGGATAAAATCCGCAGGTAAAAAACCTGCAATTTTGATGAAGAAGATGATTAGGTGTTGCAGCGTGATTGGCTCTTTTTAAATTAACGCGCGTTATATTTTTTTTTTCCAGGGCATTGTCTGATTCACTAATATAATATCCAGTTATTATTATTATTTCAATTGGTACAATTGGCTCAGTGGCTAAGGCGTGCATGCTTTGAACGTTGGGACCTGGGTTCGATTCCCAGGTCCCCCCAAAACTTCCATATATTTTTTCTTTACATGCTTGTGTGTAGGTTCCCAAAGAAGGCTTATCATGCACCTCATAAATCCAGATGCCAACTTAATGGGCTGGAATTTCTAAACAAACCCTCAAATCTGCCCCCCCCCCCCCTTGGGTTTGCATCTTTTTTATTTTTTATTTTTCTTTCATTTAATTTATTTATTTTTTCATTATTGTTTTTTTTAATTAATTATTAACCAGCAAATTAATTAACATTTTCACAATAAAAATTCAGAAAATAAAAAATGTAAATATTTTTTATTATTTATTAATTATTTTTGTAAATAAAACACTAATAAATTGATTTAGTTTAAATTAGGTTTAATTTTAATCTTCTTTTTACAATAAATAAAAACAAATTTAGACTTAGGTTTCTTTTTCTTTTGACATTTTTAATTTCTTTGTTCTTATTTTTATTTCATTAAAAACATAAAAAACAAAAAAAAATTTTTTAATAAATTAATTAATTAGTAAATTAGTTTTAGTTTAAATTAATTGCAAAAAAGACAAACTCAATTCTTTTCTCAAAAGGGTCAAAACCCTAGGACGTTCCCGATTCAATCTTTCGCGCGTATTTATTTTTTAATTCATTATTTTGTATCTGCTCAGGAAAGGTAATAATTAATTAGAACTTTATCGCTTTCTTTTAAATTCTCACACTTATTTACCAAAACGGGTTTTTGTTTTTGGCGATGTATAGACCCGCGCCTTGTAATAGCTAGATTTACCTTTTCCGCACTTTATTTTACGCACTCTTAACTGTTAATATGCATGACAAGATTGTATGACAAATAAAACCAATCCGTAGCTCACAAATAACATGTACAAGATAAACATTAACTGAAACAACACACAAGCACATGCCACTCCTAGGGTACGCCTCACTGGTTGCCTCGAACGTGGTCGTCAAGTACAGGGTGTCTTAGAGGTCGCCCTCCTTTCTAAAGATCCAGTTGCCTCGAAACGGTTGCCTCGGATAAAAAGGATCTAGGACATTAGGGTTACCGCTAAGGTGTCCTACTATTGCTTTGGTGACCACATTGTCCCTTAATCGAATTGACCCGAATAACTCCAACGATGGTGCTACCTACCTCTCAATGGTGGGATAGCACTATCTAAAGGACTCTTACACAGCCTAATTCCTTAGAGTAGGTAGATTCTCCTGGGTACTTGCTCTCTCAAAAACAAACAAAACAACTTTTCGCACCTACACTTTCAAAAGGTTTTCAAACAAATATTTCATACACTCTTGAGGACAGATACAAGAGTTACTTAGAAATTTTTCAAACGAAACTTTTTCAAAACCCACACGCACACTTGAAAAGCAAAAAATTTTTGAAAACATAAGAGCAAGTACCTAAGAGCCCGTGGATAACCACGGATAGAAAGGGTGCTAACACCTTCCCTTTCTATAAATCTACCTCCCGAACCGAGAAACATTCTCAAAGAAGGAATTCTGCTGTGCTTTTGTCCTTTCCATGTTGGAGAACATAAAAGACGGTGGCGACTCTTGCTTACCGCGACATTTCGCGAACCAGCATTTCAAAATAGTCAGTTCTATTTCCACCGATCACAGAACTGGCGACTCTGCTGGGGACACTTATAAGTGAGGTGTACCTTAGGATTAGACCACTCTTATGTTTTCAATTGCATGCTTTGTTTGATTTATAATTGTGGGCTTTGCATCGGAGTTTCATAGATCCTAACCCGGATCTGGGGAATACCCTTTTAGGTAGCATAAGCTGTGAGGGACCTGTCCGGCGTAGACCGACACAGGTGAAGCAGTGGCTACATTAGTATGGCACCTTGGTCTGTACCGATATCCCTTGTGTTGCAATGAGGAGAATATGGGTCTTCTGAGGAGTCATTAAGCACCAATCGACCTTAGAACCCTAAATTGACCCAACTTGGCCATAGAATAGTAGCAGTATGCTACACTCATTGAGGCTAAACTCTCGCGATGGTTCTGGCCGCAAGAAAAGATTGCGACGCTGGAGTTATGACCGATTGAGGGTAGTCAGTGATATTGAGATCCTCTAGAACCCGGTTACTATTTTCTAGGACAGGTCTTAACCAACGAAACTGAAAGAGGGTAGTACCTGAACTTCATGCTGGCCTAAACTCTAAGGGATGTCTTGCGTGACTTGTGTGCCTTATCATGTTTGCCTTTGTGAATACTTGTGGTGTGCTTTATCATAACATCATGCCATCATAACATCGCATGCATCCTGCATAAGGACTGACCCATTTCAAAGACAAGAGGGTTTCATCTTTGCTCTGTTTTGTAGGACATCATGATGCCTGTGCGAAGGAATACTATCCGGCTCAACTTTGTTCACCCACCTGATTTGCTTAAAGAGTTGGTTGACATAATTCCAAATACTACTTCCTTCATCCAGAGGCATGGTTCTCTTCTCGGTTTAGTCACTTCAAAGTGGGACCAACAATTGATAAGTGTCCTGACCCAGTTTTATGATCCCCTATACCATTGCTTCACCTTTCAAGACTTCCAGCTGGTCCCTACCCTGGAAGAATTCTCTGATTTGCTTGGTATCCCTGTCTTGGAACAGACTCCCTTCACTGGTTGGGAAAAGACTCTTAGGCTTGAGGAGATTGTTGTAGCCCTTCCTTTGACCAACAAAGAGGTAATGGATAACTGGGTGACTAGAAGCGGAGTTAAGGGATTTTTGGCTAAATTTTTGATTGGTAAAGCTAACAGTTTCTGGAATGAGTTAGACTTCAGGGCGTACAAAGACATCCTGGCTCTCCTAATCTATGGTCTAGTATTGTTTCCAAATCCTGATAACTTTGTCAATATCAATGCCATAAGGATTTTCATGTCTCGGAACCCTGTACCCACTCTCTTGGGTGATATCCTGCAGCAACTCTATGCTCGTACTGCCCGAAGACGGGGAACTCTGTGGTGTTATGCTCCTTTGTTAGTGAGGTGGTTTATTTCGCACCTCCCTAAGTTCGTGCTGAAGAACAAAGAAGGAAAGGGCTGGGCTCATAGGTTAATGTCTCTCACTGATAATGACATCATTTGGACTCTCAGAGGTCTAGATGAGGTGGTTGTTATTGATCGTTGCGGAGAATATCCTAATGTTCCATTGATCGGTACTCAGGGAGGAATCTCTTATAATCCATGTTTAGCTCTCTGTCAGTTTGGAAGAGCCAGAAGAGCAGGGCCTCATGAGATGTTGGTACCTCACATCAGTTTTGAGTTTCAGGTAGATAGTGACGAGCTGCGTCGTAGATTCATCAAGGCTTGGGACAAAATTCACAAAGCTGACCCACATGAGTTGGGACCGAAGACTTCTCTACCTATGGAATCCTACTACAAATGGGTCCGCATCCGTGCTCAGAAGTTAGGTATGCCATACGAAGCTGTCAGGCCTATCATTCTTGAATGTCCTGATAGAGACGGGGTTCCTCCAACTGTCCTCCCTCCTTGGATACCCACTGATGTTGATACACTAAAGAGGTCTTGGGCGCAGCTATAGGAAGAACGGGATTCTTATCGAGAAAGGTTCAACGAACAGGAACAAAAGATCCAGAAGCTGACTAAGCAATTGGAGAGTGAGCGGATCCTGAATGACTATATCCGTACTGAGAAGAGGAGGCCATGGGAGCACTAATGGGCTTTGGATGTTTCTTTTACAGCTTTTATTTCCTTTTCAGTATTTTCATTCTTGTAACGCCTAAGGGCAAATTGTTGAACAATTTAAAGTTTGAATCTAATAAAGTGTGTTTCCTTTTGTCTACAAAGTTGAATCCCGATTGTCTTTGAAAAAATAAATCATACGCATCTCATTGCATCATATGCATAACAGGTACCCTTTTTCTACAGGTTGCTTAATCTTCTTCGCTGTTTATTTCAGCACTCAATCATCATGTCTTCCGAGCCTACTACCGAGCAAGCTATCAAGGCCCTCCAGGCCCAGAACGCCCAGTTTCAAGAGCTGGTCATGAGCTTAGCCCAGGGTCAACAGGAGTTGAAGACTCTGCTCTTGAAGGAGAAGAAGAAGAAGAAGAGAAGGACTGTGCTATTTAACACTGGACGGAGGTTTGGGAATACACTGCAGAATGAGGCTGATCAGGCTACTTCCTCTGCAGCGAAGGATAGTCCCCAAGAGAGAGAGGTTCCTAGTCCTGCAGTCTCCGACAACGAGACAGACTACAATGATGAGCAGTACCCTCCTGCTGAGGACAAGTACAAACAGCTGGAGGACCGGTTAAATGCTATGGAGATCCAACGCGTGCCTGGGTTGGATTTTGGAGATCTAGGTTTATCTTATGGGGTGGTGATCCCACACAAGTTCAAGGCGCCTGCCTTTGTGAAGTACGATGGGGCTTCCTGCCCTAAGCTACACCTCCGTTCTTATGTAAGGAAGATCCAACCTTACACTGCAGACAAGAATCTCTGGATCCATTTCTTCCAGGATAGCCTTTCAGGGGCTCAACTCGAATGGTTCTATCAGCTGGATGGAGCCAGTATTCGAAACTGGGAGGACTTGGCTACTGCATTTTATAAGCAGTATCAGTATAATTCCGACCTCGCTCCTACACGTACCCAACTCTAGGGTATGGCGCTAGGGATGGGCGAAGGTTTTAAAGAGTACGCGCAGAAGTGGAGAGACCTGGCTGGCAGGGTGCAGCCACCGTTGACTGATCGTGAACTCGTGGACATGTTCTTGGGGACCCTGTCTGGTCCATTCTTTAATCACCTGATTGGTAATTCTTCCGCAGGGTTTACAGACCTCATTCTGACTGGTGAAAGGATAGAAGCTGGTATCAAGTCGGGGAAGATACAGAAGGGTGCCTCCTCGAGTACTGAAAAGAAGCCCTTCAAGAAGGAAGCTAGTGCTATTTATGGTCCAATGAGACAGAACAAACCGGAACGCCGCCAAGCTATCAACGCGGTGGTAATTTCAAAGCCTGCTGCTGCTCCTCAGCAGTATAACCAACCAAGGGGTGAGAGACCCAAAAGGAAGTACACTCGGCTCAGCATGACCCTGTCTCAGATTTTGCCGCAACTGCTGTCAACCAATTTGGTAACCGTCAAAGAAGCTTCGAAGGTAGTGAACACAACCTCTCCGAAGTACAACCCCAACGCCCGTTGTGCTTATCACTCTGATAGCCCGGGGCATTCTACTGATGATTGTTGGGCTCTGAGGAATAAGGTTCAAGACCTTATTGATGCTAAGGAAATACAGTTCGAGGCGCCCGAAAGGCCCAATGTTGTGACTGCTCCCATGCCCCAGCATGGGGTGAATGCTGTGGAAGAAGACCGGTATGTGGCCTCTGTGGATGATATTGATACTCCGTTGTTGACTGTCAAAAGGAACCTGTTGCTAGCCGGTTTATTTCCGGGATGTGGTAAAGGTTGCCATTTATGTGCTGTTTCACCTGCTGGTTGTCCTTTGCTGAAGTCAGGCGTCCAAAACCTAATGGATAGCAAAGAGATCTTGTTCGAGAAGATTGCTGTTCCTGCTGTCCCTGCTGAAGAAGTGTCCATTGTCACTATTTTCAACAACCCTCCCAAGGCTCCCTCAAGGAAGCCTGTCAAAATCATGCCTGTTCACAAGATTGCACCTATCATTATCACCGTTCCGGGGCCCATCCCCTATAAGTCTGACAAAGCTGTCCCGTGGCACTATGGGGCAGATGTTTATGTTCTGGGAGTAAAACAAGAGTTTGATACTAGTACCGGTGTCAGCAACATCACCGGGCCTGCCAAAGTCACTCGTAGTGGTAGGCTCTTCTCGCCTGATATTACGCCACCAACAATTCAGAGACCTCTTGTCATCACACCTGCCAGTGTGTCTGCTTCCCTTCCTGATCAAGTTCCTGTTTCTACCCCTGCTGCCGAGTCATCTGACGCTCGGGGCAAAGGGATTGCTACTGATGTGCCTTCCCGGATGGAGGCACCGAAGACAACCAATGTTGAAGCTTCCCAGCAAGAGATGGAAGAGATTCTCAAGATCATTAAGAAGAGTGATTTCAATGTGGTTGAGCAGCTGGGGCACACCCCCTCTAAAATATCTATGCTTTCACTGTTATTGTGTTCAGAGGCCCATGCCAAGGCCCTGATTGCCTTCCTGAAGACGGCCCACGTGCCACAAGAAACGTCTGCTGATCAATTTACTGATTGTGTGGCCAACTTGACTGCTATTAATGGGTTGGGTTTCTCTGACGCCGATCTGACTGCTAAAGGGAAAAACCATAACGATTCTCTGCATGTCTCCATTGAATGCAGGGGCACTACTCTTGCTCATGTGCTGGTTGACACTGGTTCCTCGTTGAACGTATTACCCAAGAAAGCTCTAGACAGGCTGGATTGTGAGGGTTTAGAGCTCAAGCCTAGTAACATTGTTTTCCGGGCCTTTGACGGGTCCAAAAGGATGGTACATGGTGAAGTTGACATTCCAATCAGGGTTGGTTCTCAAGTTTTTGATTCTACTTTCTATGTAATGGACATCCGACCATCCTATTCTTGTTTGCTGGGTCGTCCATGGATCCACAAGGCTGGAGCTATGACCTCCACATTACATCAGAAGCTTAAGTACCCGGTCAGAGGGAAGATCATAACAATTCAAGGGGAAGAGGAGTATATGGTCAGCCACCTCAACTCGTTCCGGTATGTAGAGATGGATGGGGAATTCATTGAAACCCCCTTTCAACACTTTGAAGAGGTGCCTCAGACATTGGCAGCAGCAGAGACTGTGACTGAAGAGGGTTCTCCTTTGAAGATGGCTTCCTTAAAGGATGCCCGGGCTGTGATTGAGAAGAGTGAGTGTGCAAACTGGGGCCGACTTCCTGATTTCACTCCGAAGACTGACAAATTTGGCTTGGGTTTCACTGCAGAGACTCAGAGGGCGGTGCGTAAGGCAAGGATTGGAAGACCTCCTGTGTTCATCACCAACCCGGGAGTAAATGCTATTGAAGACGACGTGGAGAAATCTGAATTCAACAGCTGGATCTACCTAACGACCAACGGTGGACCAGGCAATTGGACGGCGAAGGACTTTACACCTATTACTTTTGTCACTCAGTAATGAACTCCTTTATTTTAAAGTTGTAACAGACAATAATTTTGAAACTTTATGGCCCGGTGTCTTACCCGGGGCACCGTGGCTTCATTTGTGAGAGCTTTTGTGTGGTCACTCTCATATATCATTAATAAAAGCATTGGACGTTTTTTACATTTCAAATCTTGCGCTCCTTTTCTTTCTTTATTATATATTGCAAAACAGCTATATTTACACACACTCACTTATACAGGTTCCAATCCACTATGGATCTCACTGGTAACGACTCTGATACTGCCAATTATGACTTCGAAAATCCGATCAACTTAGCCGAAGACGAAGGTGAAGATGATTGTGAAGTGCCTGGTGAGCTTGCAAGGCTGTTACTCCAGGAAGAGAGGGCCATTCAGCCACATGAAGAGCCAGTGGAAACGGTAAATCTGGGTACTGAGACAGACAGAAAGGAAGTCAAGATTGGTGCCAATCTGGAGCTTAGTGTGAAACAATGGTTGATTCAGATGCTACATGACTATGTGGAAATCTTTGCCTGGTCTTACGAAGACATGCCTGGGTTGGATACCGACATTGTGGTTCATCACTTGCCTACCAAGGAAGGCTATCCTCCGGTAAAACAGAAGGTCCGCCGTATGCGTCCAGAGATGTCCGAGAAAATCAAAGCTTAGGTTATGAAGCAATTTGATGCCGGGTTTCTAGCAGTGACTTCTTACCCTCAGTGGGTTGCCAACGTGGTTCCAGTGCCGAAGAAAGATGGTAAGGTCCGAATGTGTGTTGATTACAGGGATTTGAACAGGGCGAGCCCTAAGGATGATTTCCCTCTACCTCACATCGACGTTCTGGTGGACAACACTGCTCAGCATAAAGTATTCTCCTTCATGGACGGCTTCTCCGGTTATAATCAGATCAAGATGGCTCCTGAAGACATGGAGAAGACCACTTTTGTTACTCAGTGGGGCACCTTTTGCTACAAGGTCATGCCCTTTGGGTTGAAAAATGCCGGGGTAACCTACCAACGTGCCATGGTTGCTTTATTTCATGATATGATCCACCATGAGATCGAAGTGTATGTCGACGATATGATTGCAAGGTCCCAAACTGAGGAGGAACACCTTGACCATCTACAGAAGCTGTTTGACCGTCTGAAGTTGTACAAGCTGAGGTTGAACCCAAACAAGTGCACCTTCGGGGTGAGATCTGGAAAATTACTAGGTTTCATCGTAAGCGACAAAGGTATTCAAGTGGACCCTGCCAAAGTGAAAGCCATACAAGAGATGCCAACTTCCAAGACAGAAAAAGAAGTCAGAGGCTTTCTAGGACGGCTGAACTACATTGCCCGATTCATCTCGCACCTAACTGCTACCTGTGAACCAATCTTCAAGCTACTGAAGAAAGATCAAGTAGTACGTTGGAACGATGAATGTCAGGCTGCTTTCGAAAGAATCAAAGAGTATCTCCAAGAACCACCCATTCTTATGCCACCGGTTGAAGGGAGACCTCTAATCTTATACTTGACAGTACTTGACAGCTCAATGGGGTGTGTGCTGGGGCAGTATGACGAGTCTGGCCGAAAAGAGCACACCATTTATTACCTTAGCAAAAAGTTTACCGACTGTGAGACCCGATACTCACTGCTCGAGAAAACATGCCGCGCTTTGGTATGGGCTGCTCGCCGGCTGAGACAGTATATGTTGACTCACACTACTCTGTTGATTTCAAAAATGGATCCAATCAAGTACATCTTCGAAAATCCTGCCTTGTCCGGAAGAATAGCAAGATGGCAAATGATCTTGACAGAATACGACATCCAGTACACGACTCAGAAAGCAATCAAAGGAAGTGTATTGGCAGACCATTTGGCACACCAGGCAGTGGATGACTACCAATCTATGAACTTTTAATTTCCAGACGAGGATATCATGGTAGTAACTGATTGTGAAATACTTGGACCGAATGAAGGACCTGAGGAAGGATCCCAATGGTCTATGCACTTTGACGGAGCCTCAAACGCTTTGGGTAACGGTATTGGCGCTGTAATCATATCCCCTAAAGGCACTCATACTCCACTCACTGCCCGGCTATGTTTCAACTGCACCAACAACATGGCAGAGTATGAGGCATGCATCATGGGTCTTCAAGCTGCAATTGACCTAAGGATCAAGTTTCTGAGTGTCTTCGGAGATTCCGCTCTCGTGATCAGTCAGATCAAAGGCGAGTGGGATACGAAACACCCAAATCTTATCCCCTACAAGGAGTATGTGTTGACATTGATCCCCCATTTCGAAGAGATAACTTTTGAACATTTCCCAAGAGAGGAGAATCAGTTGGCGGACGCGTTAGCTACGATGTCTTCTATGTTCAAAGTCAAATGGGACAACGAGGCTCCCCGGATCATTATCTGGAAGTTGGACGAACCTACACATTGCTGCGATCTTGAGGTTGAAGAGGTAACTGAAAAGCCTTGGTATCATGAAGTAAAGAAGTACCTTGAAACTCGAGGATACCACGAGGGTGCATCTGTTAACGACAAGAAGTTTCTGAGAAGGTTCGCGGCAAAGTTCTTCCTCAGTAACGGCATTCTATACAAGCGAAACCATGATTCAACCTTACTGTGTTGTGTGGATAAGACTGAAGCAGAAAGGATCATGACAGAGCTGCACGAAGGCACCTTCGGAACTCATTCTAGTGGACATACCATGGCAAAGAAAATCCTACGGGCAGGATATTACTGGTCCACAATGGAAGCTGACTGTTACCGACATTCTCGAACATGTCACAAGTGCCAGATCTACGCTGATAAGGTGCACGTCCCTCCAGTTCCTCTAAACATCCTGACAGCACCTTGGCCTTTTGCAATGTGGGGCATTGATATGATCGGCGAGATCAGACCTACGGCATCCAACGGGCATCGTTTCATCCTGGTAGCAATTGATTACTTCACAAAGTGGGTTGAAGCAGCTTCCTATGCTACCGTAACCAAGAACATCGTGGCACGGTTCATTCAGCATAACCTGATCTGTCGATACGGCGTCCCGGAAAGGATCATTACGGACAATGGTACCAACCTCAACAACAAGATGATCACTGAGCTCTGCAAGCAATTCAAGATACAGCACCACAACTCTTCTCCCTACCGGCCGAAGATGAGTGGGGCTGTCGAAGCGGCAAATAAGAATATCAAGAAGATTATGCAGAAGATGATGGTGACCTACAAAGATTGGCACGAGATGTTACCGTTCGCTCTTCATGGGTACCGTACCTCAGCACGGACGTCAACCGGGGCAACACCCTTTTCCTTGGTCTATGGCATGGAGGCGGTCTTGCCTATTGAAGTCCAGATACCCTCTCTCCGGATAATCAAGGATGCAGGTTTGAGCGAAGATGACTGGATCCAGACTCGGCTTGATCAACTAAACCTAATTGACAAAAAGAGACTCACCGCTATTTGTCATGGTCAAACGTACCAAAAACGGATGATCAGGGCATTTAACAAGAAAGTCAGACGCCAAGAGTATCAAGTCGGAGACCTAGTAATCAAGCGCATCATTCTTCCTCAAAGTGATCCCAGGGGAAAATGGACCCCCACGTACGAAGGGCCATTTGTGGTTAAACATATCTTCTAAGGAGGAGCTATGATTCTAACTACCATGGACGGTGACAACCTTCCTCACCCTGCCAATGCAGACATAGTAAAAAGATACTACGCATGATTAAAGACCCGCTAGGTTGACACACCTAGGCAAAAATAAGGGCTTCCGGGCGAACCAAAAGGGTTCGGGCAAAAATAAGGGATGAAATGAAAAAATCTGTACACCCGGCAAGTCGAAAACCTGAAAAGGCGGCTTGGGCAAAAATAGGTATCCCGGTGGAATGAAAACCCGAAAGGGCGGTCCAGGTAAAAGTTAGGGATAAAGCGTAATACTATGTCTCATTGGATCACCTTGCATCCAGAATTCGGTATCAACTATCAGGTTCAGACGGCATCAATCAATCAAGCTTCATCTTCAACTAAGCAACAAAGTGATGAGACGCTTGAAGACATAAAGGCGATAACAGAGTTGGAACCCATTGGGATTATTTTTTCACATAGCTGTTTTGTTTTCCTTTTCACAAATTGTATAAACTCTCTTGTTCGGCGGTGTTCTCTTACTAGGACGTCAGCCTCTTGTACATAAAACGCCTATTTACAGGCAAAGTCAAAATCAATACAAGTTCAATTTTTCAGACAAATTACCAATTGTTTTTCCTTTTTATGTTTTGTTTTGCAAAGAACGTCCAATGTTCATTTTTGATATATGCATTTGACACTAATTGCTAACTCATAAATACTTGCATACGAAACAAAGGACTAATTACAGGTGACATCAGAAACAGGGGCAATAATGGGTTGTCTAAGCGATCTAGTTGCTCTGTCCACCAAGGTACCAAGGTAAGTTCGGCTGAAGAATGTAACTAGGATACCTCCACTCCATGCAGAGTAAGTCAAGAGTTCAGCAATACTCTCCCCTAGCAGAGTTGAACTCTTCTCAGCCCTGAAAAAGGCACAGTATCTCCAGCAAGTCAGCGATACTCTCCCCAAACAGAGTTAGTCTACTGTCAGCCTTAAGGAAGTTGGGTATCCTCAGAAAATCACAATATTCCCCAGCGGAGTATACAGATGTTCCTAAGCAAGCATCCCCGACAGTCTTCATATAAGATTGTTCCCCGGTGGAATACAAGACACCCTAGTGGAGCCACTCCCCAGTACAGTCCAAAGCTTCCCCAGGAGAGTTGAATCAATCTCCCTAGTAGATTCTGGGAGCTTATCCCCAGTAGATTCTGGAAGCTTGTCCCCTGCAGAATACAAACGCGTCTCTCCCCGGCTTTATTCAAAGGTTATTCCCCACCAGAGCTTATAACTGGTTTATCCTCAGCTAATTACAATGGAAAGACCGTCCTCAGCGAAGTTCTTCCTATCCCCAGCGGAGTTCATCAAATTCCCCAACAAAACTCATCAATGGTATTCCCAGCGGAGTTATCATCAAAACCTCAGCGAAGCATCTTTCCCCGCAGAGTAATCTCTCCAACAAATTTATTCCCTAACAGAGTCATCTTCTCCTACCAGTTTATTCTTGTAATCATCATCCCCAGTGGAAACGAAGAACCTTACTCTTCAACATCAGCCCAGGATTTGATTTCCTGACATCCGTCAAGGATTTATTTTCCCAGACGAAAACACATTCATAAACATTTCACGTTTCATACATCCTACTTACATACATGATAAAGTGCATACGACACGATTTCATGACATCATGCATTTCATGCATCATGACATTGCATACAACTGATGTTTTGCCTTTTCAGGAAAAAGGTCAACCCAAAGATGATTACTATCAACTGTCGCAATTCCAGATTCGATTATTGTATCTAGCCAGGGCATATCTGTTGATGACAAATTCCAGATTCAATTCCTGTATCCAGCCAGGGCACATCTGTAGACAACTGATTCTAGATTCGATTCCTGTATCTAGCCAGGGCATATCTGTAGGTTGAAATTCTAGATTCGATTCCTGTATCCAGCCAGGGCACATCTGTGAGTAACGGATTGTAGATTTGATACCTGTATCCAGCCAGGGCATATCTACATGAAGAGGTTAGAGATTCGATTCCTGTATCCAGCCAGGGCATATCTGTAGACGACCAATTCCAAATTCGATTCCTCTATCTAGCCAGGGCATATCTGTGAGTAACTGATTGTAGATTCGATACCTGTATCCAGCCAGGGCATGTCTGCATGAAGAGTTTAGAGATTCGATTCCTGTATCCGGCCAGGGCATATCTGTAAACGACCAATTCCAGATTCGATTCCTGTATCCAGCCAGGGCATATCTGTAGACGACCAACTCCAGATTCGATACCTGTATCTAGCCAGGGCATATCTGTGAAGCGACTATTTGTAGATTCGATACCTGTATCCAGCCAGGGAACGTCTGTAAGCAACCTTTTGAATTTCTAGATTCGATTCCTGTATCTAGCCAGGGCACATCTATGAGCAATTGATTGTGGATTCGATACCTGTATCTAGCCAGGGCATATATGCATGAAGAGTTCGAAGATCAACACCTGTAACAGGCCAAGAAACCATCTTTCTTTCTCAAGTACGCAAGTTCTCGCTAAGGAATCTCTTACGCGATCGACACCCACGATGGCATCTTTAAGCCCATCTCCACCACTATCCATTACAATCCCAAATGGGATCTATAAGCCCATTCCCGACAAGGTTCTGTCACATCTCCAGATGGCATCTATAAGCCCATCCTCCTATCCACCATCTTTCCAAATGGCATCTGTAAGCCCATTCCCGACATCACGTTGCTGATATTCTACTATGCGAGTGCAAATTTCTGGGCACTCTAGTGTTCAATCATCTTCCACCTTCGGATCACGAAAGGCACGCTAGCCAATCTACATCCTCAGGTCTAAGAAGATTGAACAGGGGCAACTGTTGTACCCCAAAATTTGCCCTCCCATATTCTTCAAGATTTGTCAAGATCAATCTTCAAATGCTTCAAGATTCCTCAAGGGTTGCACAGTCCAATTGCCTCCTAAGGCAGTCAAAATTAGGGTTTTGGTTCTCTCAGTGAATTTGAGGTTTTCAGTGGTCCAATCAAGTCCCACAGGCCTATGTACATTGTCAAGCATCTACATGTCAAGTTTCAAGGTTCACAATGCCAGTTTGCACAGTCAAAAGCCCTAGTTGCTCCACAATCAACTGCAGGGGTAAAATGGTCATTTTATAGTCAAAAGTCAAAATTTTTGGTCAACATCTTATTTTGAAGCCACAATCATCATTTGATCAAGTCTCGATCATGATTCCACAAGAATGGCTCAAAAATCATCAAAGATGCAAAAGTTGCTATTTTTGGACAGTTGAAAAGTCAACTGTAACTTGACCAGGGCATAACTTTTTCATGGTTCATCATAAAAATCCCATCAAATGATCATTTTTAAGGGGATGACATTTCCTACAACTCATCTTCACATTCCAAGTCCAAGAAATGCTCTCACAAAAAGTTATCAATTTCTACATTATAGGTCATTTTCAAAAGTCAACAAAAAGGCATTTTAAGTCAAAGACCATAACTTGAGATTGGTAAATCCAAATGACATGGGACCAAATGCATTGGTTAGAGGACTTCAAGACCTTTCCAAAATGTCCAAGAACATGTTCATATGATCAAAATTGAGCAAGATATGCATTGGAGAAGTTGGGAAATTTTTGAGAAATGGCAAAAGTCAACTATCCTTAAAACTTCAATTTTTGACAAAAGGGCCCACTTTCTTCCACTTGATTCAGCCTTGTCATGACATACACGTGTCCCATGATTAATTTCAAGATCAAACATTTATTTTTCCATTTTATTTAATTTTTATTGATTTAATTCATTTTAAATCCATAATAATTCAAATAAAATCAAAAAAAATTAATGGAATAGTATCTTGTGGTTTGAATAGCTTTCATGTATCATTTGCCAGCTACCAAATTCGTGCTAGGGCCATTTTGAGCATAAAATCTAAGTTTTGCTTCAAAGATGGAATGATCTTCAATGGTGTTAAAACAAAATCTCCAAACTTAATTGCACAAGATACAAGCTCAGCTGCTGACCTAATTTCATTCATACCTACATATGCAAGCAGTACAAACCTCATTCACGACCTAGAGATCACTGAAACGGCCAGAGCAAAAGTGAAAAGTTGTCAAAAAAGTGTGAGACCAAAAACTGTGTTGCAAGCATCTTCATACAAAACTAAGCACGTAGCCTTCTTCCTTGACACACCCTGAAGCTAAGGCGATCACAAACGCATTCTAAGACTACCTATCAAGCACTGTAAGTATTCTCAAAGTCACCCCTGTACACGAAACATGAACTCTCTATTCTTGCATTGTTTCTCAAAAATGCTAGCATATTCATACTCCTTGTTTGATTTCTAACATAACTGCATTATTCAATTCCATTTTTATGCCTTGGATGACAATACCCGTGCCTAGGGTTTGTATATGTTGTTTTTAGGCGTTTTGTCTACAGGTGAAATTGGAACAAACCATAAGCATAGATGTGATCAGGAGACATGGACGATCACAACCATGGGCTTAGATGGAGTTTTTGATGCCTAGGGATGATTTTCAGAAAGCCCTATGAAACTTCCTGCGGATAAAATCCGCAGGTAAAAAACCTGCAATTTTGATGAAGAAGATGATTAGGTGTTGCAGCGTGATTGGCTCTTTTTAAATTAACGCGCGTTATATTTTTTTTTCCAGGGCATTGTCTGATTCACTAATATAATATCCAGTTATTATTATTTCAATTGGTACAATTGGCTAAGTGGCTAAGGCGTGCAGGCTTTGAACATTGGGACCTGGGTTCGATTCCCAGGTCCCCCCAAAACTTCCATATATTTTTTCTTTACATGCTTGTGTGTAGGTTCCCAAAGAAGGCTTATCATGCACCTCACAAATCCAGATGCCAAGTGTCCTCAAGCGTCCATCCAGTGGCCTAAAGATGACGCACACCATGCTCCTGGTCAACCTTGTGCATAGGCAAGCAAGAAAGTCAACAGGCCTGAAAGCTTAATGGGCTGGAATTTCTAAACAAACCCTCAAATCTGGCCCAACCCCCCCCCCCCCCCCCTTGGGTTTGCATCTTTTTTATTTTTTATTTTTCTTTCATTTACTTTATTTATTTTTTTTATTATTGTTTTTTTTAATTAATTATTAACCAGCAAATTAATTAACATTTTCACAATAAAAATTCAGAAAATAAAAAATGTAAATATTTTTTATTATTTATTAATTATTTTTGTAAATAAAACACTAATAAATTGATTTAGTTTAAATTAGGTTTAATTTTAATCTTCTTTTTACAATAAATAAAAACAAATTTAGACTTAGGTTTCTTTTTCTTTTGACATTTTTAATTTCTTTGTTCTTATTTTTATTTCATTAAAAACATAAAAAACAAAAAAACATTTTTTAATAAATTAATTAATTAGTAAATTAGTTTTAGTTTTAATTAATTGCAAAAAAGACAAACTCAATTCTTTTCTCAAAAGGGTCAAAATCCTAGGACGCTCTCGATTCAATCTTTCGCGCGTATTTATTTTTTAATTCATTATTTTGTATCTGCTCAGGAAATGTAATAATTAATTAGAACTTTATGGCTTTCTTTTAAATTCTCGCACTTATTTACCAAAATGGGTTTTTGTTTTTGGCGATGTATAGACCCGCGCCTTGTAATAGCTAGATTTACCTTTTCCGCACTTTATTTTCCACACTCTTAACTATTAATATGCATGACAAGATTGTATGACAAATAAAACCAATCCGTAGCTCACAAATAACATGTACAAGATAAACATTAACTGAAACAACACACAAGCACATGCCACTCCTAGGGTACACCTCACTGGTTGCCTCAAACGTGGTCGTCAAGTACAGGGTGTCTTAGAGATCGCCCTCCTGTCTAAAGATCCAGGTACCTCAAAACGGTTGCCTCGGATAAAAAGGATCTAGGACATTAGGGTTACCGCTAAGGTGTCCTACTATTGCTTTGGTGACCACATTGTCCCTTAATCGAATTGACCCGAATAACTCCAACGATGGTGCTACCTACCTCTCAATGGTGGGATAGCACTATCTAAAGGACTCTTACACAACCTAATTCCTTAGAGTAGGTAGATTCTCCTGGGTACTTGCTCTCTCAAAAACAAACAAAACAACTTTTCGCACCTACACTTTCAAAAGGTTTTCAAACAAATATTTCATACACTCTTGAGGACAGATACAAGAGTTACTTAGAAATTTTTCAAACGAAACTTTTTCAAAACCCACACACACACTTGAAAAGCAAACAAATTTTGAAAACATAAGAGCAAGTACCTAAGAGCCCGTGGATAACCACAGATAGAAAGGGTGCTAACACCTTCCCTTTCTATAAATCTACCTCCCGAACCGAGAAACATTCTCAAAGAAGGAATTTTGCTGTGCTTTTGTCCTTTCCATGTTGGAGAACATAAAAGACGGTGGCGAATCTTGCTTACCGCGACATTTTGCGAACCAGCATTTCAAAACAGTCAGTTCTATTTCCACCGATCACAAGCCCCAAGGATGATTTCCCACTTCCTCATATCGATGTTCTGGTCGACAACACCGTACAACATATAATCTTCTCCTTTATGGATGGTTTTTCTGGTTACAATCAGATCAAGATGGCTCCCGAAGACATGGAGAAGACAACCTTTGTTACACAGTGGGGAACCTTCTGTTACAAGGTAATTCCTTTCAGGTTGAAGAATGCTGGGGCAACTTATCAGCGCGCCATGGTCGCTTTGTTCCACGACATGATTCACCATGAGATTGAGGTTTACGTTGATGACATGATTGCAAGGTCCCAGACTGAGGAAGAACACCTTGACCATCTCCAGAAACTGTTCGACAGGCTAAAGATGTACAAGCTGAGGTTAAACCCGAACAAGTGCACCTTCGGGGTAAGGTCTGGTAAGTTGCTAGGTTTCATCGTCAATGATAAGGGTATTCAAGTGGACCTTGCCAAGGTAAAAGCTATGCAGGAAATGCCGGCTCCCCGCATAGAAAAGGAGGTTAGAGGCTTCTTGGGACGTCTGAACTACATCGCCCGATTCATTTCACATCTGACTGCTACTTGTGAACCAATCTTCAAGCTGCTGAAGAAAGATCAAGTGGTAAAATGGAATGATGAATGTCAGACCTCTTTCGAAAGAATCAAGGAATACGTCTAAGAGCCACCTATTCTGATGCCTCCATTTGAGGGAAGATCTTTGATCTTATACTTGACAGTACTGGACAATTCATCGGGGTGTGTGCTGGGGCAGCATGACGAGTTTGGCCGAAAAGAGCATGCTATTTACTACCTTAGCAAAAAGTTTACCGACTGCGAGACCCGATACTCGTTGCTCGAGAAAACTTGCTGCACTTTGGCATGGGCTGCTCGCCGGCTGAGACAGTATATGCTGACTCACACTACCCTATTGATATTAAAAATGGATCCAATCAAGTATATCTTCGAAAAGCCCGACTTGTCCGGAAGAATAGCAAGATGGCAGATGATCTTAACTGAGTACGACATCCAATACACAACCCAAAAAGCAATCAAGGGGAGTGTATTGGCGGATCATTTGGCGCATCAGGCCGTGGATGACTACCAATCCATGAATTTCGAGTTCCCGGATGAGAACATCATGTTGGTGACCGACTGTGAAAAACCCGGACCGGATTAGGGACCTGAGGAAGGATCCCGATGGTCTATGTATTTTGATGGAGCCTCAAACGCGTTGGGTAATGGCATTAGCGCTGTGATTATATCTCCTGAGGGCTGTCATACTCCATTCACCGCCCGATTATGTTTTAACTGCACCAACAATATGGAGGAGTATGAAGCATGCATCCTAGGTCTACGAGCTGCTATCGACCTGAGGATTAAGTTCTTGAGTGGATTCGGAGATTCTGCTCTAGTGATCAGTCAGATCAAAGGCGAGTGGGATACGAATAATCCAAACCTTATTCCTTACAAGGAGTATGTACTGACATTGCTCCCACACTTCGAGGAGATAACCTTTGAACATTTCCCCAGAGAGGAGAATCAGTTAGCAGACCCGCTAGCTACCATGTCTTCTATGTTCAAGGTCAGGTGGGACAATGAAGCTCCCCAGATTACCATCGAGAGGTTGGACGAACCTGCACATTGCTGTGACATTGAGACTGAAGAGGTAGCAGATAAACCCTGGTTCCACGAAGTGAAGAGGTATCTTGAGGCTCAAGAGTACCCCGAGGGTGCATCTGTTAATGATAAGAAGTTCTTAAGGAGGTTCGCTGCGAAGTTCTTCATCAGTAATGGGATTCTTTATAAGCGTAACCATGATTCGACCTTACTGCGATGTATGGACAAAAGCGAGGCAGAAAGGATTATGGCCGAGTTACATGAAGGTACCTTTGGAACTCATTCCAGTGGACATACCATGGCGAAGAAGATCCTACGGGAAGGATATTATTTGTCAACAATGGAAGCCGATTGTTATCAGTACTCTCAGACTTGTCATAAGTGCCAAGTGTATGCTGATAAGGTGCATGTACCTCCAGTTCCTTTGATTGTTTTGACATCTCCTTGGCCTTTTGCAATGTGGGGCATCAATATGATGGGTGAGATCAGACCTACTGCGTCTAATGGGAATCGTTTCATTCTGGTAGCAATTGATTACTTTACGAAGTGGGTTGAGGCAACTTCCTTTGCTACAGTAACCAAGAACATCGTGGCGCGGTTTATCCGACACAACTTGATCTGTCGATATGGTGTACCAGAGAGAATCATTAAAGACAATAGTACAAATCTCAACAATACGATGATCACCGAGCTCTGCAAACAGTTTAAGATACAACATTACAACTCTTCTCCCTACCGGCCGAAGATGAATGGGGTTGTTGAAGCAGCAAATAAGAACATCAAGAAGATTGTGCAGAAGATGACGGTGACATACAAAGACTGGCACGAGATGTTACCATTCGCTCTTCATGGGTACCGTACCTCAGCACGAAAATCAACAGGGGAAACACCCTACTCTCTAGTGTATGGCATGGAGGCGGTCCTGCCCATCGAAGTCCAGATACATTCTCTTCGGATTATGAAGGATGCAGGTTTGAGCGAAGATGATTGGATCCAAACCCAGCTTGATCACCTGAATTTAATCGATGAAAAGAGGTTTACTGCTATTTGTCATGGTCAGACGTATCAAAAGCGAATGATCAAGGCATTTAACAAGAAAGTTAGACGACAAGAATACAAGTCAGGGATCTGGTAATCAAACGCATCATCCTGCCGCAAGGTGATCCCAAGGGCAAATGGACCCCTACGTACGAAGGGCCATTTGTGGTTAAGAATATTTTCTCGGGAGGAGCTATGATTCTGACCACCATGGATGGTGACGACCTTCCTCACCCCGTCAATGCAGACATAGTGAAAAAATACTATGCATAATCAAAGACCCGCTAGGTCGACTGGCCTAGGCAGAAATAAGGGCTTCCCGGCGAACCAAAAGGGTTTGGGAAAAAGTAAGGGATGAAAATAAAAAAAAGCTGTACACCCGACAAGTTGAAAACCTGAAAAGGCGGCTTGGGCAAAAAAGGATATCCCGGTGGACTAAAAACCCGAAAGGGCGGTCTAGGCAAAAATTAGGGATCAAAGCGTAACACTATGTCTCATTGGATCATCTTGTAGCCAAACTTCGGTATCGACTACCAAGCTCGGACGGCGCCAATCAATCTGATCTATCTTTGACCAAGTAGCAAAGTGATAAGACGCTTGAAGATATAAGGGCAATAGCAGAGTTGGAACCCAATGGGATTGTTCACATAGCTGTTTTTCTTTCTTTTACACACAAATTGTATAATTTCTGTTCCCTCGGCGGCGTTCTCTTACTAGGACGTCGACCTCTTGTACAAAACGCCTATTACAGGCCAACTTCAAAATCAATACAAATTCATTTCTACAATAAATTTCAAAATTATTTTTCTTTTTCTTTTTTGTTTTTCAAGAACGTCCAATGGTTCATTTTTGATATATGCATTTGACAATAATTGCTGCTCATAAATGTTTAAATGCGAAACAAAAGACAATTACTCGTAATTCCAGGAACAGGGGAAAACAAGAAATGTCTAAACCTTACAATTGCTCTATCCACCAGGTACGGAGATAGACCCAGTTGGAGAATATGACTAAAGGTACATACATTTCCCGCAGAGTAGGAAGCACCCAAAGACAATGGTGTTAATTCTCCCAAAGCAGAGTTTATCTATCACCAAAAATGGAAGTTCCCCAAGTGGAGTTTATTTCTCCCACGGGCAGAAACTCAATCCCCGGCAGAGTTCATTATCACCAGCAACGGTAATTCATCCCCAGCAGAGTGGTTTTTCCAAATTAGCAGATCCTCCAACAGAGTATCTCTCTTCCCCACATAGTCATTCTCTCGCCAATTTATTCTCCAGTAGGGTCTCCCGGCGGAATATTCTCAAACAGAATGGACGCAAGTCTCTGGCTAATCATCTTCAATCGTTATCCATAGCGAGCACGAAGAACTCAACTCCTTGAACTCTTCAATAGCAGTCCGAGATTTATTCTACCCAGCTAGAGAACATCACAAAAAACACTGCATATTCATACATCATGGCATGCGCATATGCATCATACAACACAACCTCATTTATTTTGAGGGCATCATTACTCGATACATGTCATACATCATGACATTACATACGACTAACTCTTTACCTTTCAGGGAAAGATACAATCAAATTCTCACAAGTTTTCTCTGGTTCAGTAAAATCGATGCTAAGATTTCTATTCCAGTTCAAGCTATGAAGCCCGGATCCGACTGGATAATATCTTGATCTCTTCATCATACTGTGAAGCCCGGAGAACGACCGGATAACAGTACCAAGATACTACAAAGCCTGGAATCAACCAGATAGTGGTATATCCCAAATTCAGAGCTATGAAGCCTGAAAATCAACCGGAAAATAGTTGAATCCCCAGCAAGTTACTGTGAAGCCTGGAATCGACCAGATAGCAGTACAAAACACCATGGAGCCTGGAATCGACCAGATAGTGGTATATCTTAAATTCAAGCTATGAAGCCCAGATTTGACCGGATAGTATCTTGATTTCTCCAAAACACCATGAAGCCTGGAATCGACCAGATAGTGGTATATCATAAACAATAAGCTATGAAGCCCAGAAATCGACTGGAAAACAACTTAACCTCTCAACAAGGTATTGTGAAGCCTGCAAATCGACCAGATAGCAATACAAGATACCATGAAACCTGGACTCGACCAGATAATGGTATAAGACACTGTGAAGCCTGGATTACGACCAGATAGTTGTAAAAGATACTGAAGCCTGGATCACGACCAGATAACAGTATAAGGTATTGCGAAGCTTGGAATTTGACCAAATAGCAGTTTACCTGGCCAATTACTAAGAAGCCCGGAGTCGACCGAATATTAGTATGCCTTAAACTCAAGTTGAAGCCCGGATGGAACCGGATAACAAATTATTTCCTTATGAAGCCTGGAGCACGACCAAATAAGAATTGAGAAATTGCGAAGCCTGGAAGACGACCAAATAACAAGTTTAATCTCACCTCCCCAGTAATTCGCTGTAAAGCCTAGAGCACAACCAGATAACAGTCGATCTTATTTTCCTCAGCAAATCACTATGAAGCCTAGAGCACGACCAAATAGCAGTTCATTTTCTCCTCTTCGACTAAGAGATGATTCCCCAGTAGAATAACAGACGACTGAAGCTCATAAAATTCTATTTCTCCCAAGACAGGGACCAACATTCCCCAGCGTAGTCCTCCTCAACAACAGGTATACGGGCTCTCGCAAAGGAATCTCTTATGCAATTGACGCCTCCTCTGATGGCATCTTTAAGCCCATCCTCCGTCATCAACCTCCAAATGGCATCTATAAGCCCATTCTCGACATCGCCAAACCGATACCACTCCATGCGAGTGCAAATTTCTGGGCACTCTAGTGTTCAATCATCTTCTACCTTCAGATCACGAAAGGCAGACAAGCCAATCTACATCCTCAGGTTTAAGAAAATTGAACAGGGGAAGCTGTTGTACCCAAAAATTTTCCCTCCCATATTTATCAATACATTTCAAGTGAGGTCCTCAAATTGCTCAAGGAAGTCCAAGGGTTAACCAAACAAACTCTCTCCTAAGGCAGTCTACCTCAAATTAGGGTTTTAGTTTGCATCAAGGTACTTGAGTCCAAAGGATCCCAAATGCTCACCATTGTCCTAATATGTTATCAAAATCATCCATGTCAAGTTTCAAGCCTTGCAGAGGAAATTTGCTCAGTCAATTGCTCAAAGGCCTGAAAATCGACTATGCTAGGGCAAAAGTCAATTGTGTCCTACATACAGTCAAACTTCAAGATTTTTGGTCAACATCCTAATTTTGAAGTATTATTCATCATTTTATCAAGGTTTGATCATGATTCCTCAAGGATTGCTCACAATTCATCAAAACCCAAAAGTTGCTAAATTAGGGTTTTGTAGGAAAAGTCAACTCAACTTTGACCAAGCATAACTTTTTCATACTTTATAAAAAATGACCCATCCAAATCTCATTTTGAAGAGGATCTAATTCCCTACAATTCTTCTTCAGCTCACAAGTTCGAAATATACACTCACAAGAAGATATAAATTTGGACATTATTTGTCATTTTGAAAAGTCAACAAAAACACCTTTATTGTCAAAGATTCATACATGAAAATGAAAGACTCAATTGAGATGAGACCAAAAGTGTTACTTAGAGGACATCCTAAGATTTCTAAAAAGTCCAAGAACACATCTCTAGGGTAAAAATTGAAGGAGTTATGCATTGGCAAAGTTAACCTGTTTTGCAAAATTGCCAAAAGTCAAATGTGGCCAAAATTACATTTTATATCAAATGGGCCCATTTTTTTATGCTTGCACTGAGTTTGTAACATGACCCACGACCCATGATCCTTTTTATTTGTCATTCTTTTATTTTTGTCATTTATTTTGATTTTTATTTCAATTAAATCAAATAAAATCAAAATAAAATCATGAAAATATCAAAACTAATCAAAGCTTGAAATTTTGTACATGTTTAGGCCTCTTATACAGCTGGAAAGAGAATCAAATCGTGCAAGCTTCATTTGGACACAAAAAGATTGGATTTTCTCAAATTGGAAAGATTTGCACAAAGGATCAAATCTTGAATCAATGATCATTATTGAAGAAGATTTGAAACCCAATTGCAACCCTAATTGATTCTAGGGTACATATATTGAACGTTTGCAGATCAAAAGCAAGGACATTAGAGGCGTGTAAAATAGAAATCAGAATTACAAAAACTCAAGAAAAGTTGCAAATTGTTTTCTCAATTCCAGGCCTCCTCAAGCCATTCCAGTCACACAAATCACTTCCTGGACATTCTAGGATTCTTTTACAATCATTGACAAGCCTCCTAACGCCCAGAATTGCACTGTAAGCATCTCACGACATCCATGCTTTCTTGAAATCGAATATCACCATTGTGTCACTTTTAGCATGATTTATTTGCATATTCTGAATCCTTGAAACATTTGCAAGCTAATGGTAATACTTAATTGCATTTTTATTGGCTATATAGCAAGTTGCCATGTTTAGGGTTCTTGGTTCGTTTTTGGGGTTTTTCTTTACAGGTACAATTGGCCATGGATGAGGGTACCATGATGCTCGTGAGGTTGTCACGAGTTGATTGGTACCATTGTTGTGTATTTATCATGCGTGTACAGGATTTTGCAGAAGCCCAGGGTTATACCTATACCCTTTGTCTGTAGGTAAAAGTTGCTGAACTTTTAGCAACAGAGGGAGGAAGAAGAAGGGTTGCATGGCAGGCGGTGACTGGCCCATTCAAAAATTCACGCGTTTTGATAATTGTTATTTTGTTTTTCCATTATAATAATTGTTTGTTGTTTTATATACAAAAGAACAAGCCAGCTCAGATGGTCAGCGTGCGTTGGGAAAAGCCAAAGGGCCTGGGTTCGATCCCCAGGTCCCCTTATTTGTTCAATACTATTTTGCTTTGTATGATTAAGTGTGCAGGCTTCTCATGTGACTACCATGCATCATCAAGACTCAACCAATCAGATCATCCACATGCTAGATCCAAGGATTCCCAATGAAGGTCCACCATGGGCACAAGTCAGGCACGCGTATGGGATCAGGAAAGGTCAAACGGGCTGTTAGCATTTGGGCCCAGAAAGTGCAAATCACACCCCCTTCTTGCTGCAATAACCAGACCCATTTCTTCTTCTTTTATATTTTTCTTTTATTTAAATTTCTTTTATTTAATTTATTTTCTAATCACAAATTAATTTATTTTTTTACAAAAAATCATAAAATCAATTTCATCAATTTAGAATTTAGGTTTTTATTGATTTTGTCAAAATTAATTTAATATTAGTTTAATTTAATTTTAGGGTAATTCTAACCTTTTTGTAAATAATTTAAAATCAATTAGAAAATTAGGGCTTGTTCTTGATTTAATTTTTATTTTCTTCTCTCAATAAAACAAAATATAAAAATAGTTAATTTAATTATTTTTCTTAAATAAAATTAATTAGTCATTAGGTTTTCTTTATTTATTCAATTAAATCTCTTCTTTTTTTCAAAATAATCAAAAACCACAAAAATATAATTTTTCTTTCAATTAGGATTAGACGGGGTCAAAACCCTAATTTTTCTCGTTCTCGATTTATCGCGCGCGTTTATTTATTTTTGCGATATTAATGTAACTGCTCATGGTATGTGTGATGCGGTGGGAGAACTGACTTGAGGTTTTGCGTTTGTGTTCGCAAATGTTTCAGTTTAGCAAGAGTCGCCACAAACTTTTTATTTTATCCTAAGGAAAGGTCAAAAAGCACAGGAAAGACCTTTAACAGTGTCACTTCACCATTGCATTTGGTGAACAACCTTGTGTTAGGATGTTAAACGGGACAGGCGTGGGTCATCGTATAGACCATGATAGCAATTGTGTTAAATATCTTTGGAAAGTTTTTTGAGGGACTTGATCATTTTGTTTAGGAAACCAAGATAGCGTCATCGAGGGACTATGATATTTTGTTTTATTTTTGTTTTGCCAAAGTACCCAACATGCATAACATGGCCCATTTTTGAAGGCAACAAGTGGATTGTAACCCTAGGGGTGCAAGTGTGCATTGTGTTTGTTTTTCATGCATTTTTGTCTTTGATTAGGTCAAACTATTTGTTAATTTGCTTTTGGCATACAAACCCTAATTCTCTAATCATGGCATAATTGAAAGCGTAAAATGTGAGAATTTAAAGTTCTAAGCTATTACAACATGATTATGGGGATGAGGATACAATTTTGGATAGGGGATTATTTTGCAAGAAATTTAAACCCTAAGCTATTACAACCAAATTGAATCTCAAATGCATCAATATTTAAATGTACAACATTTAAATAAACAAAATAAATAAATATAGAATAAAATGTATTATGCAAAAAAAGAAGTTTTTATGTATGTAAAAATATTTTCAATGTAAAGAAATATAAAGAAATAAATAAATAAAAAGGATTAATTTTATTTATTTTAGGGTAAACCCTAATTTATTTTAAGAAGATAAATGTCATATATTATTTATATACAAAAATATATTAATATGTACAAAAATGAAATACATTAAAAAAAAGTGTTTTTTAGTATAAATAATAATAAAAATAAAATGTAATATTTTTTTGTGTTTTTATTCTATGTTTTTAATAAAATAAAAGTATATATATATATATATATATATATATATATATATATATATATATATATATATATATATATATTCAAGGAAATAAATAAAATATTTACAAAAAATAAAATATATTCAAGGAAATATTTTCAATGTGAATAAAAAATAATAAAATAGAAATAAAAGTATTATTTACATTATTTTTCAAGTTTTAATAAATAATATAAAGTATTTAAATGTTTTAATGTTAGAAATAATTAAAATAAATACCAAATAAATGTAAAAAATTATGAAAATATTTTTTAAGCATTTTTTATGTTTGAAAATAAAATAATAAAGTCAGAAATGAAATTAAAATGCAAAAATAATAAAAATACAAGAAATTGGGCCAAGGGGTGTGAAAAGCAAGCATAGGGGTGCAAAAAATAGCAACAAGCCAAGCCCAGCCCAATGGCCTTCATCCCTGTCCTCTGGCAACCGACCAAACGCGCGTGCTTCTGACCTTGAAACCTGTTTTCTCTGTACTTTGCTTGAAATCAAAAACTCATAACATGAAAATTATAGAGCTTGAAACAACGATTTCAACCATATAAAACACTTGACTTAACTCTAGGAAACCAGGGAGAATTTTATCACCCCCAATTTCTGACCTAGTTTTTTCAGAAAGTTCAACTATCAAATACTCCTAGCTCAGTTAACATAAATGAATTCTAAGCATATGTACAACTCAAGGGCAATGAGGACTACATTTCTTATTCACAAACCTAAGCCTAATGTTTCCTAAATAGAGAGATAGAAGTTTGAACTTTACCTGTTTCAGTCAAGCTCGAGTATGGCAATGCAGCAACTTTCAGTGAGGCCTGAGGTTCTTTTGAGCTTGCTTGATGTTCCCTGGACCTTTCCCAATGCTTAGTTTGTTTTGAAATGGTCTGAATCTCTCTATAGAACTCAACCTGCAAAGCTTCAAAACAGAAATGGTGAACACTGTAAATGGAGTTACAGTTGGCAATAGAGGTTTGGGATAGCTTGAGTGAGTTGAATGGAAGGTGTTTGAAGTGGAAAGGAGCAAAACGCACGAGCAAAATGGGCTATGGCACTCAAGTTGCAGCAACTGCCCTGTTTTGCAAGTTTTTGGTGTTTTTATGTTCAAGGGTGTTTGAGGGATGAATGGCTCGTGTTTCTGGCTCCAAGGGATGTGCAAAACTTGTTTGAAATGTTGGCAAGAGTTGAATATATCAGATATGCCATTTGTTGACCTTTTGCATAATTACTTGGTTTTGAAGTAAAAAGTGAGAGTTGACAATGCTATGGTTGTACTGGCTTGTAACCTAGCTGCACAAAGTTGTTGAACTTTGCCAGACATTAGGGAGCCTTGTTTTCAGCAAAGGGCTTAATGTATGGCTCAAGAAATGAAACTTGTCATAAAGCATGCTTTATGTAAATGGAAGTGCTACCTTTATTCCCAAAATGGATTTATTCATTGTACCAACCTCCATTGATCAGAATAATACCAATTTCCAATGTATTTGCAATTAATTTTTGAGTGTGAATTGGTTTAGAGACCTGTAAACAAGTACAAAGCTAGTTTGGACAGATTTTGCAACTTGTATGAACATGTATTGGCCATGGATACAAAGTGAGTTTTTGCCAACTTCAAGCATTCGATTCTCCCTATCCACAAATGTGTTTGAGGAGTTATTGGACAATTTGGAAAGCTTTCAACATGTACTATAATCCATATTTGAAATGAAACTTTGTATTCCAAGTGGAACTATGTGAAAAATGGCCAAGAAGATGGGTCAAAATCCTTCCTAAATTAGGACAAAATTTCTCTAAGTTAAAAGTTTTAGGGACCCTTGTTCCAAAAATCATAACTTGAGATCCAAGCTTCTTTTGAGAAAACTTTGTGAATCAAAGTTGTATACTTTGTGGAGGACTACAACTTTCATTTTGTAAGTTTTGTTTGAATCCATTTTCATCATGGTGAAAATGTGGGACAAAGTTAGGAAAAATTAAGAAAATTTCATAACTTAGAAAAATTCTAAGTTATGAAAATTTTCAATTTCAAACCCTAATTTGCAATTTTGGGTTTCTTGATGAAAATTTTTCATAATTTAACATATCTTGATGAAAAATGACCCTTGGCACTTGATTTTGACCAAAAAGTCAAAGTTTGACTTTTCAGTGTACAATCAAATTTTGATCAGTTGACTGAAAAATTATCTGTCAATCCTATGCATTTGAGATCTTTTGAACTTGTTTAATAGGTAAAGATGATGTAATTAAGTCCTTGAGTCCATGGTTGAGCTTAAATTTCCACTGGCTAGGTCAAACAGTCAAAAATTGCCTTTGTACAGTCAAAACCCTAAAAATGACCATTTTGCCCTTTCGGTGATCTGATCAAATTTCTTGTGGAATTGTGGTCCAAACTTGGTCAAATGGTTCATATAAGTTTATAATGTTGATGTGGGTCAAAATTCATGAGGTTTGACTGTAAATTGGTCACATTTGACTTTTCCCCCAATACAGTTGATTTTTAGGTCAACTGTCCAATTGACTGGGCAAAAATTTGATTCAAGGCTTGAGACTTAGTATGGACAAACTTATGAGTCCAACATGAAGCATGAAAGTCAATTTGGGCATTGAAGGTCCAAAAATCCCTGTGCAAACTCAAACCCTAATTTAGGTCAACACTGCAAGGAGGTGTCTTGAGCAGAGCAAACCCTAGCTTGATCTTGAGTTCCAAGAGTCTTGTGATGAAAAATGTTGATAAAATGAGAGAGAAAATTTTGGGGTACAACAGTATGTAATAGTTTAATTAGGATTTTTCTTTTATTTATCGTTTTACGAGTTTTTGGCTATGTAATTAATCCCTTACCCTGAAGCCTTGTAATAGGGTGTTTTAGTGGTCGCTCTCTTGTCTAAACAAAGATCAAAAGTCCCGTTCAGAAATGTTGCCTCGGAAATGTTGCCTCGGAAAGGTTGCCTCGGAAATGTTGCCTCGAATATGATCTTAAGACACTAGGGTTATTACTAAGACGTCCTAACATTGCTTTAGTGATCGTACGTCCCTTTCGAATTGACCCTTACAAATCCAACGACGGTGCTACCTACTCTTTAATAGTGGGATATCGCTATCTAAAGGAAACAAGAACAAAAACATTCTTTTTTCGAGTAGGTAGATGCTAGTAGGTACTTGCTCAAAATTAAACTTTTTTCACACTTACACTTTTCCAAACAAAGTTTTCAAAAACACTTCGTAACACTCTTGAGGACTGATACAAGGGTTAAAACGAAGTAACACAAAAACTTTTCAAAACACACAAACACGGAAGCAATTTTTTAAAATGATGAGCAAGTACCTAAGAGCCCATGAAAAACCATGGATAGAAAGGGTGTTAATACCTTCCCTTTCTATAATCTACCCTCCGTACCCAAAATCTCGAAAAAGGAATTTTTTTGTGCTTTTGTCCTTTCCAGTTGGATAAAATAAAAGTCGGTGGAGACTCTTGCTTACCGCGACATTTTGCAAACACAAACGCAAAACGCAAACCATCATTTTCCTAATACAGTCCGGTTCTGCCACCGTATCACACCACGGTATCAAGCAAGATTGACCAGCTGTCAAAGATTCAAGTTCTGAGAAGGATGACTCTGATATCAGTAATATTGCAGGGACTAGCAAGATTACACGAAGCAGAAGTATATTCTCTCCAGAAATTGCTCCCCCAAAAGCAGTTTATGGACCCGTAATCATTCCTGTTGTTTTTGCTCCTCCGATGGCTTTTCCCAGTCCTACAATCATCTCCACTAATACTCCAACTGACAAAGAATATACAACCCCTGTTATCACTCCTACTGATATTCCTGCTGCCGAGTCAACTGAGACTCGAGGTAAAAGTATTCTGATTGAGCCTGTCCGGATGAAGGCACAATCATTGGCTATCCCTGAAACCTCCCGGAAAGAGATGGAGGAAATTCTAAAGATCATAAAAAGAAGCGACTACAATGTAGTTGAGCAACTAGGGCAAACTACATCTAAAATTTCCATGCTGGCTTTATTACTATGTTCCAAGGCGCATGCAAAGGCCTTGGTAAAATTCCTGAAAACTGCCCATGTACCCCAAGAAACATCTGCTGATCAATTCCAAGACTGTGTAGCCAGTTTGACTGCAGATAATGGCTTAGGTTTTTCAGATGCTAATTTAACGCCAAGAGGGAGGAAGCATAATGAGGCATTTCATGTCTCAGTGGAATGCAGGGGCACAACCTTGGCTCATGTCTTGTTGGATACTGGCTCGTCTCTGAATCTATTGCCTAAAAAAGCTCTTGATAGGCTTGTGTTGTACCCCAATTTTTTCCCCTAAGATCCCTTCATCATACCATGTTGAATCAATCACAACAAGATCACATTAGGACTTTTGGTTCTTCTCCCTATCATTTAGCATTGCTCTTTTTGAGGAGTTACCAAGCACCTTGACTTGTTTTCTTTTGTGATCATGAATATTTTTCTTTGATTTTTCTTTTATTAATAAAATGCAATATTGGTTTGCCTTACTTGTTAATAATGTAGGTAAAGGCTATGAGGTTTAGCAAGTTGCTTCATGGGTTCATGAGTTTATTTCCATTCCCCAGTCAACATAGCTTGAGGAGTTCAAACTTCACTATTGGATTGGTTTTGGAAGAAATGGAATGACAAGGCTTACTTTGGTTCAAAATATTTCAAAGTTATCAAAATTGATTCAAAAGTACAAGGGGTTGAGTGAAGAAGTTATCATGATTGGACAAGGTCTTGTTCTTATTGGTCACAAGAGCACATTTCTCTCAAATTTTAAGATATGGAAGTGGTTTTGGTGGCTATGAGTCCTCATCATCATCCTCAATAACTTATATTCACAAAGAAAGAATATTGGCACAAGAAGTTTGTTCAAACTTGTCAAAGTTCCTCAAAGCATTCTCTTGATCTAGGAGCTAGGGTTTTGAACTTCAAAGGAGCATATCTTGCTCACCTTTTGATATTTTTGAGTGATTCCAAAGAAATATTTCTCTTCAAAGAGTTACCAATAAATCAATTCAAAAGTTCTAAGGGGTTTTCATGTGGAAGGAACTTGGTGAAGAAGAAAGATTACAGGTCATCTAGATGAATCCACAATTTTCCATATGTGACTTTAAATGGTCATAACATGGTAAATATTTATCACCTTGAGTCCATTATTTTTCCATGATGATCTTAAAGATGTGTACTTTTTGCCTTCTTTTATGTGCAAAGTGAGAAAAGGGATGGAAGTTGCCTTAAGAATGCAAAAGATTATAGGTCATTTCATGATTTTTGGCCAACTTCAACAAGTCATAACTTGCTCAATTTTTGGAGATTTTTGGTGGTTAAAATTTCAAAATGTCATTCAAGAGGTCTACTTCAGTCCATATTTTTTGGTCAAGAGCAAATTCTAAGTGGACGGCCATGTTTGGATACAAAAGATTATAGGTCATTTTTTAAGAAGAATTTGAAATATTTCTAAGTATGGAAAGTCAACTCTTTTTCTTCAACTTTGACTCCATGTAACGTTTAGCTCGAGCATCCATTTGATTCCATTCTTTTTGCGTTTCAAAGCTTGTAACCTCATCTTTCCAAAGCATAAAGAATTATGCCCTAAGACCCCTTGAGTTGGAAATGCCATGGATTTGAATTTGGTAACTTGAAACTGAATTTTTCACAAAGTCAGGATTTTGAAATATTTATTTTGGCTTCTAATCACAAGTTTTCCACGCGTTTTTTTCTATTCATGATTAGCAACTTCTAAAAAGTGTTTAGCATCATGAAATGCACAATTTAGCTGAGTTTTGATCAAAATTGAGTCACACTTTCTTCATGATGCAGACCCACACAAATTCCCTCCAAAACGCATCATTCAATCTTCCTTTTGATCCCATTTTCTTCTCCTATAAATACATGAACTATCCCATTCGTTTTCCCAAGCTTAGAGAGCCAAGAACACCCTGCCAAAACCTCACACAAACCCACTTTTTTTGAATTCAGTTTTTGAAATTTAAGCTTCCTTTTCCAAAATTCTTTGCGCATTCATCATCCTTGAACTTCATACAAACTCTCCAGCACTTAAACCAATCAAAACGACCCATAAATCAAGCTACAGAAGTCCAGTTTCAGAGCTTCTTACTTGAACTTCGAAAAGGTAGAATTCTCCACCATTTGGATCCAAATCAAGCACTAATCTATTCTACTCATTTATCTGATTCTAATGCTGCTTACAATTTTTAAATCCATTGAGAATTGAGAGAGAAATCTCAAATTGAAGGTGCTCGCTATTTTCTGGGTTTTTTATTCATATCTCTCTCCATACCTTATATAAATTTGGCGCGATGGTTGAGTTAGAATCGTCTTGAAGAGACGAGTTCAGTGATGCTAGCCTGGGATCCTAATTTTTCCATTTGAAGGATCTCACAAAATCCCCATTGCAGGGTGTTTGGAGGTTGAAGACGATGACATGTCTCGTCTCAGCCAATGATAGCGTGCCAAGCGTTTTAATTTCATTGGTTGCCCTTTTTCTGATCACATATGTTTCACTAAGGTCCATATCAAGCACAACGCGTATGGTCCATTGGATTAGCTTACTAACGCGTTTGACTATGATTTGATGGTCCACATCTTTTTGGTTTTATTTTATTTTCTGATTTTATATTTTATTTGATTAAATTTTCAAAAATTCATAACTCTTTTATTTTTTATCCAAAAATTATGAAAAAATTCACAAAAATACTTTGAATTATTTCTGATCTCATGAATATTTTCGCACATTTTTATTTTAACAGTTGGTATTTTTTAAATATTTTGTCTTATTTGCTTTCTTTTAATTACTTAAAAAATACTTTCTGATATTTTTTAATTCTGAAAAAAATTCATAAATATTATTTTCCATATTTTTGACTTTCTGAAAATTTTATGTTGAGGTTTACTATTTTTTACCTATTTTTTGTTTGTTTTAGCAATTTTAAATAGTTTAAAAATAGTTTCTGACTTTTAAAAATTACCAAAATTTTTGTAAAACTATTTGGATCCATTTCTGATTTTTCTATGGTCTTATTTTTCATTTCTTGATTAATTTGAACATAATTGATATTTTCCTCATTATTTTCTATTTTTAAACATTTTTTAACCCTTTTAATGTATATATTAAATATATTATTATTTTGTGATTATTTTCTGGCTGTCTTGAGTTGATTTTTTTGATCATGACTTTATTAACATCATTGGATCTTGGGTGTTGAGTTCAACTCCACCAAAATGGATGAATGATTTTAATAATAGTTTGATTAAATTTTTAATTCAAAAGTGGTTTATTAATCTTTTTGCCCTAATCCTCTTCATCTTATCCCCTTCTTATTGCACTAAATGTTGTTGGAGCATGATCTCTATATCATGTCTCAAAACAAATGGTGCATAAATTGCTATTGACCGGCCTCAAAATAGGTGCGACTTCTATATAAGTCCACTTACGATTGCTTAACATAAAGCTAAATTTTGTCCCGATTCGAATAAATGATCATGCATGGCCCAAACTTATGATTGCAAGCCCAAGTATGTTAATTTGATCTCTTTGATCCAATAACCTTGAGATTCATTGTGTGGAGGCTTTGGTTCTACCAATCCTCTAATGGATCTACAACACCTTTGGTCAACGCGGATCACTTAAACATCGTTGATCATTAAATGGCACTTGTGAGAATTCCAAATGGGATGATATACTTGAAAAAAGCAAATGCAACTTGTTGTGTGGAGGCTTTGGTTCTACCAATCCTATAATGAGTTCCAAATGCAAGTTTCAAGATGGTCATCCAACTAATCACTAATTATTGACTTGTTTTATTTTATGCTTTTATTCTTTTTATGCTTTATGTACTATTTATTTTTCAGCATTTACCTTTCATGCCATTTTCATCTTTGCTCATTTGAGCATTTATTTTCTTGTCATTTTTACTTTGCTCACTTGAGGTTTTATTTTCTTTTCTTAAGATACTTAATAATCAACATAAACCCTAAAAAACTCTTAATGGTACTTGGACTATTTGATTACTATCCTTGGCATTATGGAGCATGGGACTATTTCTTGGACTTAGGATTAGAAACCTTGGCCTATCTTGGAGACCTTGTGATCTTATCTGATTATTTTGTCTGGAGTTCTTGAGGTTTACCTCAAGACATTGGGTTGCTTGTTTGTTTTTGTGTGCAGGTTTTTGTAATTACGTTCTCTATTTGTAATCTGGAATTCACCCGTATACAACCGTTACTCTGCCCAATTTTTGTGAAGACTTAATACACTTGAAGAGGTCTAGTATCTTTGTTTGCTTGGTTTCAATCCAAAGAATGGGAATTCTATCTTGACTCATAATTTCAAACTTTGGCTTCTTGTTGGTTAGATAGATCTTATCCTTAGCTTTTACCTTATGCTTTAGGATAGTCTCTTCTTCTCCTCCCATTTTCTTTAATTTCAAAAATCTTCTCCCTCCTTTTGAAAATCCTTCTTGTTTTGAAACTTGAAACACTTTCATATAAAATTGGACTTAGGTCCATGCATTTCCAAAACATTTTCATCAATAAACTTCAATCAACTTAATAATACCTTGAATTTTTTTTGTGAGAAGACTAAAAGTCAATCAATCTCATTTCAAACCATTTTGCCACTTTGGCTTTTATCTTTAAACTTTTCTCAAAAGATTAGACTCTTGTGAATCCTTGTAGTGATGCAAACAACTATACTTCTACAATATGTAGTGAAGTGAGATATTTTCCATTTGGGTGTTGAGTAAAGCATTGTTGATTTTA
Source organism: Vicia faba (assembly GCA_948472305.1). Classification (NCBI taxonomy): domain Eukaryota; kingdom Viridiplantae; phylum Streptophyta; class Magnoliopsida; order Fabales; family Fabaceae; genus Vicia; species Vicia faba. The sequence continues at coordinate 191,517,819 of OX451739.1, read as the reverse complement.
AAATCCAAGCCATATCCTCCACTTTGAGATGATGCAAATTCTCCTTTCTCATGATTGTGGGTAGTAAGTATGTTTTCCACACGGACATTGACGATGATGTCTTATCTCTTAAAATCAACCAGAACACTTGTGTTTCAAATTTTTAAAAAGAGGAACTACGTGTACCCTGATCCCCTATTGCACAAAAGGTGGTACGTAGGCACTAAAGGTCCGCAACCGCGGCGGGTGCAAAAATCATAAAAAATATTTCTTTTCTCACCTCCACCATCCATTTTATATACAACACATTTTTATAGCCAAAATATACAGATTTTACAAAGAGGTTCCTGTGGAGTACCGTAGATGTTTAGGGTGCTAATACCTTCCCTTTGCATAACCAACCCCCTTACCTTGAATCTTTCCCCCTCTTTTTGGGTTATTCGCTCTTTCCCATTCCTTTGGAAACAATAAAGCGCGGTGGCGATTTTTATTTTGATTTGTATAAAGTCTAGTCAATCCAATGGCTTAGTCTTGAACATTTCTACCGCTACAGAAAAATAGCGACTTCACTGGGGAAAGATTGACCTCTTGCTGGTCCATCCCTAAGTGGGTTGAGCCTATCTTTGTTTATATCTGTATATGTGTTATTGTGTTTATGTGTTATATTTTGTATATATGTTTGTTTGGATTTTCCTGGTTTTCAGGGTGCTTGGTGATTACTCATAAGTCCTATACCCGGACTTGGGAAAACTTTAAGATAGGACGGACGGTATAGTCATGTTAACTTTGATGGAGTAATCCCAAAAAAGGAGGCATGAGATCCCCCACTCAGTGGAGGCCCCTTTGACTGTAGTGTCGTTTACCGAGTAATCGAGAAGACGTACTGCTTTCGACCTGGGAGCCTGCTGAAACTGAGGACCGTAGAATACCAAACTCATATTGGCCTTTTAGGTGTAGTGCGAAAGCTATGAAAGAGTAATCCAGAAATAGTTGTCACGCGATACTACGCTCTGACGAGTCTTTCTTGAGAATATTACTAATTACCGAGTTAATCAGGAAGTTGGTAATATCTGAAGGAAGGATGTAGACTCTGGGAACCTCTAGAACCTTGTTCGGCAAGTGATAACTTTTTAGACCAACACCTTATGGGTAGTACCTTTGACTTCATGCTCGTGACGTTGAACCTATGAACCCTATATGTGTGATCTTGTGTGTGATTGTTGCATCATGCATCCATGCACTCATAAGCATCTTTTGTAGAAAACAATATTTCAAGGGATTTAAAGGTTGACTATCTGTGAATATCTCATGTACTTTTAACCATGGATTCTGGAAAGAGAAAGACTGGGAAATACAGTTTCAAGGATCCCAAGATAGATGAGTTGGTCAGTCTAATTCCAGAGATTGAGTGTTCTGCAGACTTTTGGAAGAAGTATGGATCCATTATTCCTCTCATAAAGCTGAAGATGAAGGAGGGTAGACTCTCGACCTTGGTACAGTTCTATGATCCAGTGTATCATTGCTTTACTTTTTCTGATTATCAGTTGATGCCTACACTGGAGGAGTATTCTTATCTATTGGATTTACCCGTTACCGATCGTGTTCCTTTTACTGGTTTGGAGGGTGAGCCAAAAACACATGAGGTTGCTGCTTTGATTCATCTGGGAAAGTCTGAGGTGGAAGCCCATATGACTACCAAAGGAGGGATTAGAGGATTACCAGCTCAGTTCTTATTGGAGAAAACCCGTTACTTTACCAGAATGAAGAGTACAGTTGCTTTTGAGGCCATCTTTGCTCTACTTGCTTATGGATTATTCTTATTTCCTAATGTGGACAAGTTTGTCGACATTAACACTATCAAGATTTTCATGATTGGAAACCCAGTTCCTACACTGTTAGGTGATGCTTATTACTCTGTTCATCTTCGGAATTCTTATCATGGGGGAATGATTTTTTGTTGCACGCCTTTGTTGTACCGGTGGTTCATCTCTCATATGCCTCAGTCTGATGCTTTTTGGGATGTCAAGAGGGAACCTCGTTGGGCTTCTAAGATTATGGCACTTACTCATTCAGATATTGATTGGTATCATCGAGCTTACCAGGATGTGGAGATTATTGACATTTGTGGTAGTTTCCCCAATGTGCCTCTTCTTGGTACAAAGGAAGGAATTAACTATAACCCTGTTCTTGCACAGCGACAACTTGGTTATCCGATGAGGGATAAACCGAATAGTATTCATTTGAGTAGTTTCTTTCTGAAGGAAGGAGAAGACCACAGGGAAGCTAGGGAGTAGATTGCGAAGGCCTGGAGTCACATCCATAAGAAGAGTAGGAAGGATTTGGGACCTAGGGGTGCTGTTTATTTGGAGCCATATCTTCAGTGGGTCCGATCGAGAGCCATTCAGTTGAAGATGCCGTATACTCGGAAGACACCCATGCCTGACCTATTTGTGAAGACCACCTCTCCCTTATTAGATGATCTAGAAGAGCTGCAACTCGCTTTGGTTAGGATGCAACATGAAAGGGATGCTTGGAAGAACAAGTTCCAAACTTTAGAGAGTTCCTACAGAGCAGACCTGAAGGAGAAAGACGATTTGATCGAGATCCTTGAGAGTCAAGCGGTAGAGTCTATGGAGAGGCAAGGGGATTTATTTTCTCCTAAGCCTCAAACAAGTGTTGATTACTCACTTTCTGATCCAGGTGATTGGAGGGAGGTTGCCATCAGACATGTGGAAGAAAACCAGAGGTTGAGGGCTCAGATTGCCAGGCTCACAGGGAAGCGCCAGCGTACATATTGATCTCCATCAGTTCCTTTTCTCATGATTTTAGATTGTATTTTCATCTTGTACTTGGGATCATTGAAACTTGTAATCCATTTTGAAGTTATTATAATAAAAAAAATTTCAGTATTTCAAAAGCTTTATTACTTTAATGTTTGCAATATGTCTATAAATCTTAAATCCCTTGAAATATTAAATAATAAAGTAAAAATAATCATGTGCATTGCAAATCATGCATCATATTGCACATATTTCTTGCATTTGTTATGCATACCCAGGTGTCTTACCCAGCTTCTTTACTTCATTTAGCAAGCTGACTCATCACTACAACACTCGGGCTAATTTCAAAAAGAAGATGGACAACTTAGAACAGGATAATCGCGAGCTGCACGAAGAAGTTTCTGCTTTGAAGGCTGCCTTGGCCAATTTGACTACTCTGATGGAAGCTCTGGTGGTTGCTCAGAATCAGCCACCGAGTGTTCAACCTCAACCAACAAGGGCAAGTACTGAAGTTCCGACTGTTCCTGTATCCGCTACTCCGGTTGTTGTTCAAAACCATATGCCTCAAGGTTATCCATGGGTGTGATACGGTGGCAGAACCAGATGGGTTTTAGGAAAATGCTGGTTTGCATTTTGCGTTTTGTTCGCAAAATATCGCGGTAAGAAAGAGTCTCCACCGACTTTTATTTTATCCAACTGGAAAGGAAAAAAGCACAGAAAAATTCCTTTTTTCGAGATTTTGAGTACGGGGGGGGGGGGGGGGGGGGGGTAGATTATAGAAAGGGAAGGTATTAGCACCCTTTCTATCCGTAGTTTTCTACGGGCTCTTAGGTACTTGCTCATCATTTTAAAAAATTGCTTCCGTGTTTATGTGTTTTTGAAAAGTTTTTGTTTTACTTCGTTTTAACCCTTGCTTATGTCTTCAAGAGTGTTACGAAGTTGTTTTGAAAACTTTGTTTGAAAAAAGTGTAAGTGTGGAAAAGTTTAATTTTGAACAAGTACCTACTAGCATCTACCTACTCGAAAAGAGAATGTTTCTGTTCTTGTTTCCTTTAGACAGCGCTATCCCACTATTAGTGAGTAGGTAGCACCGTCGTTGGAGTTGTAAGGGTCAATTCGAAAGGGACGTACAACCACTAAAGCAATGTTAGGACGTCTTAGTAATAACCCTAATGTCTTAAGATCATATTCGAGGCAACATTTCCGAGGCAACATTTCTGAACGGGACTTTTGATCTTTGTTTAGACAAGAGAGCGACCACTAAAACACCATATACTTAATGATCGCTTACCAAAGACAACCGAATTGAGAGTATACCCTAGGAGTGCGCATGTGCAAGTGATTTGATTTCAAGTTATTATCTTTGTACATTTAGGGTTTGCTAACCGTTTTAAAATTAACATACATTCTTGTCATGCAATCCTATTATCACATATCCAACAGTTAATATTTGCAAAAATTAAAATGCGAGAAATAAAGCTACGCTATTACAAGGCTTCGGGGAGGGGGATTACATAGCCAAAACCCGTAAAACGATAAATGAACGGAAAAGTCCTAATTAAACTATTACATCCCATGAGCAGTTACATCAATATTTGCAAAAATAAATAAGCGCGCGATAAATTGAGAGCGAGAGAAATTAGGGTTTTGACCCCGTATAAACCTAATTGAAAGAAAAATCATTTTTTGTTGTTTTTGATTATTTTAAGAAAATAAGATTTTAATGAATAAATATAAACCTAATTACTACTTAAATTAAATTGAGAAAATAATTAATTTTGACCTATTTTTATATTTTTGTGATTTTAAGAAAATAAAATAAAAATTAAGTTAAACAAATCCTAATTTCTAATTTGTTTTTAATTTATTTACAAAACAAATTAAAGTTACCCTAAAATTAAATTACACTAATTAAATTAATTTTTGATAAAAAATAAAACCTAAATCTAATTTGATGAAAATTGATTTTATGAATTTTTTATAAAAAAAAAAGAATTAATTTTGTGAGAAAAATAAATTAAATAAAATAATTAAAAGAAAAATATAAAAGAAGAGAAAGAAAATGGGCCTTGTGATCAGCAAACAAGGGGGGTGCCTATAGCAGCTTCTGGGCCCAAAAGCAAGGGTCCACGTTGACCTTCATGATCCAATATTGCAAGTTGACTAGGGAGCATCATGGACCTCCAATGAAAGGGCGTGAGATCTGGCCTTCTGGAGATCTGGTGATTGAGCCTTGAGGGCACATGGTGAACCCCTTTACCTGTACACGCGCATGATTATACAAGGCAAAATGTTATGCAATAATATGGGGACCTGGGATTCGAACCCAGGTCCTATGGCCTTTTTACACACCTCCTTACCAACTGAGCCAGCGCGCTCGTTTGTATAAAAGATAAAAAACAATGATTATATTAAAAAAACACAACATGTTAACTTTCAGCGCACGAATTTTCAAATGGGCTAATGGGGTGGTGCCACGCAGTTCTTCTTCTTCCTCTCTCCGTTGGTAAAATTCTCAGACTTTTACCTACAGACATAAGTCCGTAGCTATAACCCAGTGGGTTTTTGTGCACGAAAACGCTTGCTAAGGATTGGTATGGACTGCTTGAATGCCCAGTAAGCGAAAGGAATGCTTGGAAAGGCTTGAAAGCGCCTGCAACTGTGAAAACAAATTTCACTTTTTTCTTGATTTTTTGAAAGTTGTTCTTCACTCTACACGCCTCTAACCCTTGTCCTTTTGGTCTGCATTTGTTCAATATATATCATTGAGTGAATTAGGTTTACAAGCTTGCTGTAAATCTTTTTCAATTATGGTCATTGATCAAGATTTGATTCTCTTGTGAATCTTTCCAAAATAAGCCAAAAACCATTCTTTTTGTGTACAAATAGGCCTTGCACGATTTGATTTCATTGCTAGCTGTATAAGAGACCTGAAATATGCACAAAATCTCAAGGTTTAAATGATTTTGATATTTTCATGATTTTATTTTGATTTAATTTGATTTAATTGAAATAAAAATAAAAGTAAATGGAAAAAATAAAATAAAGGCAAGAGGGAAGGATAATGAGTCGTGGACCATGTTACAAACTCAATACAAGCACAAAAAGTTGGGCCCATTTGACAAAAATTTCAATTTGAGGCATATTTAACTTTTGGCATTTTTGCAAAAAGGGCCAACTTCACGAATGCATAACTTCCTCAATTTTGACTGTATGAGGGTGTTCTTGGAATTTTTAGAAAGCTTGAGATGTACTATAAGCAGCCCTTTTGGTATCATCTCAATTGAGTCTTACATGTTCATGTATGAAGCTTTGAAAAAAAATGTGTTTTTGTTGACTTTTCAAAGTGACTTATAATGTCCAAATTCACAACTTCTTGTGAGTGCATATTTTGAACTTGGGAGCTGAATATATGTTGTAGGGCATTACATAATCTTTAAAATGAGATTTGGATGGTTCATTTCTAATAAAGTATGAGAAAGTTATGCTTGTTCAAAGTTAGGTTGACTTTTCCTGTAAAACCCTAATTTAGCAACTTTGGGGTTTTGATGAATTGTGAGCAATATTTGATGAATCATGATCAACCCTTGATAAAATGATGAATAATACTTCAAAATGAGAATGTTGACCAAAAATCTTGAAGTTTGACTGTATGTGGGCCACAATTGACTTTTGCCCTAACACAGTCGATTTTCAGGCTTTTGAGCAATTGACTGAGAAAATTTTCTCTGCAAGGCTTGAAACTTGACATGGATGATCTTGAGAACATATTAGGACAATAGTGAGAATTTGGGACCCTTTGGACTCAAACATCTTGATGTGAAATGAAACCCTGATTTGAAGTAGACTGCCTTAGGAGAGAGTTTGTCTAGTGAACCCTTGGACTTCCTTGAGCAATTTGAGGATCTCACTTGAAATGTTTTGAGAAATATGGGAGGGAAAATTTTGGGGTACAACAGCTGCCCCTGTTCAATCTTCTTAAACCTGAGGATGTAGATTGGCTTGTCTGCCTTTCGTGATCTGAAGGTTGAAGATGATTGAACACTAAAGTGCTCAAGAAATTTGCACTCGCATGAAGTGATACTTGTCTTGTGATGTCGGGAATGGGCTTGTAGATGCCATTTGGAGATTGATGACAGAGGATGGGCTTAAAGATGCCATCCTAAGGAGTGTCGATTGCATAAGAGAATCCTTAGCGAGAGCCTGTATACCTATTGTTGAGGAATATTATGCTGGGGAATGTTGTTCTTTGTCTTGAGAAAAAGTTGAATTTTAGGATCTTTGGTCGTCCGTTATTTTACTGGGGAATCGTCTCTTGGTCGAAGAGGTGAAAATGAACTATTATCTGGTCGTGATCTAGGCTTCATAGTGATAAGATCGACTACTATCTGGTCGTGCTCCAGGCTTTACAGTGACTTACTGGGGAGATGAGATTAAACTTGCTACCCGGTCATAATCCAGGCTTTGAAATTTCTCAATTCTTATCTGGTCATGATCCAGGCTTCAGAAGGAATTAAGTTGTTATCCGGTCGCATCCGGGCTTCGACTTGAATTCATGGCATACTAATATCCGGTCGACTCCGGGCTTCTTAGTAATTGTCCAGGTAAACTGCTATTTGGTCGAAATCCAAGCTTCGTAGCGTCTTGTACCGTTATCTGGTCGTAATCCAGGCTTCGCAATGTTTCATACCATTATCTGGTCGAATCCAGGCTTCATGGTGTCCTGTATTGCTATCTGGTCGATTCCAGGCTTCACAATACCTTACTTCTTATCTGGTCGTCTTCCAGGCTTCAGAAGAAATCAAGTGGTTATCCAGTCGCATCTGGGCTTCCATTTGACTTTAAGGCCTACTAATATCTGGTCGACTCCGGGCTTCTTAGTAATTGGCCGGGTAAACTTCTATTTGGTCGAAATACAAGCTTCACAGTGTCCCTTACTATTATCTGGTCGTAATCCAAGCTTCAGTGTCTTTTACCGCTATCTGGTTGTAATCCAAGCTTCACAATGTCTCATACCAATATCTGGTCGAATCCAGGCTTCATGGTGTTCGGAGAAATCAAGATATTATCCGGTCGAATCCGGGCTTCATAACTTGCATTAAAGATATACCACTATCTGGTCGACTCCAGGCTTTGTAGTATTCTTGACTGCTATCTGGTCGTAATCCAAGCTTCACAATGTTTTCTACCATTATCTGGTCGAGTCCAGGCTTCATGGTGTCTTGTATTGCTATCTGGTCGTAATCCAGGCTTCACAATAACTTGTTAAGCTGTTATCTGGTCGATTTCCAGGCTTCACGACTTGTGTTTATGATATACCACTATCTGGTCGAATCCAGGCTTCATAGCTTAAACTGGAATAGAAATCTTAGCACCGATTTGATTGAACTAGAGTAAACTTGTGAGAATTTGATTGTATCTTTCCCTGAAATGGTAAAGAGTTAGTCGTATGTAATGTCATGATGTATGAAATGTATTGAGCAATGATGTTCTCAAAATAAATGAGACTGTGCTGCATGATGCATATGCGCGTGTCATGATGTATGGACATGCAATGTTTTTATGATGTTCTCTAGATGGGGAAAATAAATCCCAGCCTGCTACTGGAGAATATAAAGAGTTTAGTTGGTTGGGGATAACGACCAAAGACGATTTGAGAATACATTGGCGGGAGAATAATTCTGTTGGAGAATAAACTGGCGTGAGCATGGCTATGTGGGGAAGAGATACTCTGTCAGAAAATCTGCTGATCTGGAGAAATAAACTCGATTGGGGATGAATTACTATTGCTGGTGATAATGAACCCTTGTTGGGGATTGAGTCTCTGCTTGTAGAAGAAATAAACTCCACTGGGGATAGTCTTCCAATGTTGGTGATAGATGAACTCTCCTTGGGGAGAATCAATGTTTTTAGATACCTTTTATTCTGCAGGGATTGGATGTACCTTTAGTCATATTCTCGAGCTGGGTCTATCCCTATACCTGGTGGGTAGAGCGACTGTAAGGTTTGGACATTTCTTGTTTGCCCACGTTCCTGGAATTATGAACAATTGTCTTTTGTTTCGCATGTAAATATTTATGAGCAACAATTATTTTCAAATGCATATATCAAAAATGAATCACTGGACGTTCTTGCAAAAAAAGAAAAACAATTTTGACATTTATTATAAAATGAATTGTATTGATTTTGAAGTTGGCCTGCAATAGGCGTTTTGTACAAGAGGCTGACGTCCTAGTAAGAGAACGCCGCCAAAAGATAGAAATTATACAATTTGTAAAAAACAAAGAAAAACAGCTACGTGAACAATCCCACTGGGTTCCAACTCTGTTATTTCCTTTATATCTTCGAGCGTCTCATCACTTTTCTACTTGGTTGAAGGTAGATCATATTGATTGGCGCCATCCGAGCTTGATAGTTGATACCGAAGTCTGGCTGCAAGATGATCCAATGAGACATAGTGTTACGCTCTAATCCCTAATTTTTTCCTGGACCGCCCTTTCGGGTTTTCAGTCCACCGGGATACCCTTTTTTGTCCAAGCCGCCTTTTCAGGTTTTGTACTTGCCGGGTGTAGAGTTTTTTATTTATTTTCATCCCTTATTTTTTCCCGAACCCTTTTGGTTCGCCGGGAAGCCCTTATTTTTGCCTAGGCCAGTCAACCTAGCTGGTTTTTGATTATGCGTAGTATTTTTTCACTATGTCTGCATTGACGGGGTGAGGAAGGTCATCACCATTCATGGTGGTTAGAATCATAGCTCCTCCCGAGAAAATGTTCTTAACCACAAATGGCCCTTCGTACGTAGGAGTCCATTTGCCCCTGGGATCACCTTGGGCAGTATGATGCGCTTGATCACCAGATCCCCGACTTGGTATTCTTGTCGTCTAACTTTCTTGTTAAATGCCTTAATCATTCGCTTTTGATACGTCTGACCATGACAAATAGTAGTAAGTCTCTTTTTGTCGATTAGATTCAGCTGATCAAGTCGGGTCTGGATCCAATCATCTTTGTTCAAACATGCATCTTTCATAATCTGGAGAGAGGGTATCTGGACCTCAATTGGTAGGACTGCCTCCATGCCATACACCAAAGAGTTGGGTGTTGCCTCTTTTAACGTCCGTGCTGAGGTACGGTACCCATGAAGAGCGAATGGTAGCATCTCATGCCAGTCTTTGTACGTCACCATCATCTTCTGCAAAATCTTCTTGATATTCTTATTAGCCGCTTCAATAGCCCCATTCATCTTCGACTGATAAGGAGAAGAGTTGTGATGATGTATCTTAAACTGTTTGCAGAGCTCGGTGATCATCGTATTGTTGAGATTTGTACCATTGTCCGTAATGATCCTCTCTGGTACACCGTATCGACAGATCAAGTTGTGTCGAATAAATCGCGCCACGACGTTCTTAGTTACTGTAGCAAAGGAAGCTGCCTCAACCCACTTCGTGAAATAGTCAATAGCTACCAGAATGAAATGATGCCCATTGGACGCAGTAGGCCTGATCTCGCAAATCATATCGATGCCCCACATTGCAAAAGGCCAAAGAGCCATCAAAACATTCAGAGGAACCAGAGGTACATGCACCTTATCAGCATAGACTTGGCACTTATGACAGGTCTGAGAATGCTGATAACAATCTGCTTCCATAGTAGACCAATAATATCCTTTCCGTAGGATTTTCTTCGCCATGGTATGTCCACTAGAATGAGTTTCGAAAGTACCTTCATGTAACTCTGCCATGATTCTTTCTGCCTCGCTCTTATCCATGCACCATAGTAAGGTCGAATCAAAGTTACGCTTATAAAGAATCCCATTGCTAATGAAGAACTTTGCAGCTAACCTTCTCAAGGACTTCTTATCATTAACAGATGCACCCTTGGGGTATTCCTGATCCTCAAGATACCTCTTTACCTCATGAAACCAGGGTTTATCTTCTACCTCTTCAGTCTCAATATCACAATAATGTGCGGGTTCGTCCAACCTCTCAATAGTAATCTGGGGAACTTCATTGTCCCACCTGACCTTGAACATAGAAGACATGGTAGCTAGCGCGTCCGCTAACTGATTCTCTTCTCTCGGAAAGTGTTCAAAGGTTATCTCCTCAAAGTGTGGGAGCAACGTCAATACATACTCTTTGTAAGGAATAAGATTTGGGTGCTTCGTATCCCACTCGCCTTTGATCTGACTGATCACTAGATCGGAATCTTCGAATACACTCAAGAACTTAATCCTTAGGTCAATAGCCGCTCGAAGACCCATGATGCACGCTTCATACTCCGCCATATTGTTGGTGCAGTTAAAACATAATCGGGCGGTGAACGGAGTATGACAGCCCTCAGGAGATATGATCATGGTGCCAATGCCATTACCCAACGCGTTTGAGGCTCCGTCAAAATACATAGACCATCGGGATCCTTCCTCAGGTCCTTCATCCGGTCCAGGTTCTTCACAGTCGGTCACCAACATGATGTTCTCATCCGGGAATTCAAAGTTCATAGATTGGTAATCATTCAGGGCCTGATGCGTCAAATGATCCTCCAATATACTCCCCTTGATTGCTTTTTGGGTTGTGTATTGGATGTCGTACTCAGTTAAGATCATCTGCCATCTTGCTATTCTTCCGGAAAAGGCAGGCTTTTTGAAGATATACTTGATTGGGTCCATCTTTGATATCAATAGGGTAGTGTGAGTCAGCATATACTGTCACAGCCTGCGAGTAGCCCATGCCAAAGCGCAGTAAGTTTTCTCGAGCAGTAAGTATCGGGTCTCATAGTCGGTAAATTTTTTCTAAGGTAGTAAATAACATGCTCTTTTCGGCCAGACTCGTCATGCTGCCCCAGCACGCACCCCATTGAATTATCCAGTGCTGTCAAGTCTAAAATCAAAGGTCTTCCTTCAACTGGAGGCATCAGAATAGGTGGCTCTTGGAGGTATTCCTTGATCCTTTCGAAAGCGATCTGACATTCATTATTCCATTTTACCACTTGATCTTTCTTCAACAGCTTGAAGATTGGCTCACAAGTAGCAGTCAGATGTGAAATGAATCGGGAAATATAATTCAGACGTCCCAAAAAGCCTCTAACTTCCTTCTCCGTTCGGGGAGCTGGCATCTCCTGTATAGCCTTCACCTTGGTAGGATCCACTTGAATACCTTTATCACTAACGACGAAACCCAACAGCTTACCGGACCTTACCCCGAAGGTGCACTTGTTCGGGTTTAACCTCAACTTATACATCTTCAACCTGTCGAACAGTTTTTGGAGATGGTCAAGGTGTTCTTCTTTAGTCTGGGACCTTGCAATCATGTCATCAACGTAAACCTCAATCTCATGGTGAATCATGTCATGGAACAAAGTGACCATGGCGTGCTGATAAGTTGCCCCAACATTCTTCAACCCAAAAGCCATTACCTTGTAACAGAAGGTGCCCTACTGCGTAACGAAGGTTGTCTTCTCCATGTCTTCGGGAGCCATCTTGATCTGATTGTAACCAGAAAAACTATCCATAAAGGAGAAGACCTTATGTTGCACGGTGTTGTTGACCAAAACATCAATGTGAGGCAGTGGGAAATCTTCTTTGGGGCTCGCCCTGTTCAGATCTCTATAGTCCACACACATCCGAACCTTACCATCTTTCTTCAGCACCGGAACAACGTTGGCAACCCACTGTGGGTAAGAAGTAACAGCTATAAATCCGGCGTCAAACTGTTTCATAACCTCAGCTTTGATTTTCTCAGACATCTTGGGGCGCATATGACGAACCTTCTGTTTTACTGGAGGACAATCTTCTTTAGTCGGCAGACGGTGTACCCTGATGTCAGTGTCCAAACCAGGCATATCTTCATAAGACCAGGCGAAGATCTCAACATAGTCGCGTAGCATCTGTATCAACCGTTGCTTGACACTAGGTTCCAAATTTACACCTATCTTGACCTCTTTCCTGTCTTCCTATGTACCCAAATTCACTGATTCCACTGGCTCTTCATGAGGCTGTATGGCCCTCTCTTCCTGTAGTAACAGTCTAGCAAGTTCCCCAGGCACCTCACAATCATCCTCACCTTCGTCCTCGGCTTGGTTGATCGGAATTTCGAAGTCATAACTGGCAGTAGCAGAGTTGTTACCAATGGGATCCAGAGTGGATGTGAATTTGCATTATGATATGTGAGTGTGTTTAAGACAATAGCTGTTTTGACAAAGTGCAAGATAGAAAAGAAAAACAAGGAGCGCAAAATTTGTAATGCAAGAAAACGTCCAATGCTTTATTGATGATATATGAAAATGACAAATAATAAGCCCTCACAAACAAAGCCAAAGTGCCTCGGGCAAGGCACCGGGCCGTAAAGTTTCAAATTGTCTGTTACAAATCTCAAAACAAAAGTCAATTACTGTGTAATAAAATAAACGGGCACGAAGTCCTTTGCTGTCCAGTTGTTTAATCCACCGTTGGTAGTCGGGTAGATCCAACTGTCGATATCTGACCCTTCATCATCATCTTCAATTGCATTCACTCCCTGATTATTGATATGCAGAGGAGGTCTTCCAATCCACGCGCACCGAACAGTCCTTTGAGCCTCTACATTAAAGCCCAAACCAAACTTGTCAGTTTTGTGTGCAAAGCCAGGGAGCTGACCCCAATTTGCACACCCACCCTTTTCAATTACAGCCCTGGCATCCTTGAGGGAGACCATCTTCATCGGAGGTTGGTTAGCAGCAACTTCAGTCGATGCCAAAGTCTAGGGGACCTCTTCAAAATATTGACAAGGGGTTTCGATGAATTCCCCATCCATCTCCACATAGCGAAAGGAATTAAGATGACTCACCGTGTACTCCTCCTCTCCTCGCACCGTAACAATCTTCCCCTTTACCGGATATTTCAACATCTGGTGGAGCGTATAAGTCACTGCCCCAGCCTTATGAATCCAAGGGCGACCCAGCAAGCAAGAATAAGATGGTCGGATATCCATCACATAGAAAGTAGATGCAAAAGTATGAGAGCCAACTTTAATAGGGACGTCCACCTCCCCGTGCACCATCCTTTTTGACCCATCGAAAGCTCTAACCACGATATTACTCAGCTTCAGAACCAAAACTTCGCAGTCCAGACGATCTAATGCCTTCTTTGGCAAAACATTTAATGAGGACCCGATATCCACCAGTATGTGGGCCATAGTAGTGCCCCTGCACTCGATCGAGACGTGCAGAGCATCATTATGACTTCTTCCTTTAGCAGTCAGATCTACGTCTGAGAAACCCAACCCGTTGTCGGCAGTCAAACTAGCTACAGAGTCCTTGAATTGATCGACAGAAGTTTCCTGCGGCACATGCACAGTTTTGAGGAAAGAAATCAAAGCCTTTGCATGGGCCTCCGAACACAATAACAAGGATAACATGGAGATTTTTGACAGGGTCTGCCCCAGCTGCTCGACTACGTTGTAGTAAGTCTTCTTGATAATCTTCAGAATTTCCTCTATCTCCTGCTTAGAGGTTTCTACAATGGTTCTCTTAGGCGCCTCCGTCCGGGCAGGCTCACCTGTGATTTCTTTGCCCCGGGTGTCAGATGACTCGACGACAGGAGTGATAACTGGAACAGGAACTAGGATAGCAGCTGATGTACTAGCAGATGGAATGACAACAGGTTTATGAACAGTCGGATGGGAAATATCAGGAGAGAAGAGTCTTCCACTTCTAGTGACCTTGCTAGCTCCGACAATATTGCTGACATTAACATCATCTTCTTCAATATTTAAGTCTTTCTTAACTCCGTGGTAATACACATCGGCACCATAGTGCCAAGGGACAGCCTTATTCGAAGTGTATGGGATAGGACCAGGGATAGTAATGGTTAACAGAGAGATTCCTCGAATGGGTGTAATCCTAACAGGCTTTCTCGAGGAATCCTTGGAAGGATTGGCAGAAATGGTTATGATGGCAACATCTTGAATTGGAACCAACAGAATCATAGTTTTCTCGAACATGATCTCTTTGTTATCCATTAGGCGTTGAACACCTGAATTCAATAATTGGCAACCAGCAGACAGATTTGAACACATGTGGCAACCTTCGCCATAACCCGGAAATAAACCGGCCAATAATAGATTCTTCTTAACTATCATCAACAGAGTAGAAATTTCTTCCACGGATGTCACAAATAAATCATCATCCACAACATTTACACCGTGACCATGCTTGGGCATAGGAGCAGTTATGACGTTGGGTTTCTCCGGAGCGTCAAACTCAATCTCTTTAGCTTCAATCAAATCTTGCACCTTATTCTTCAAGGCCCAACAGTTGTTCGTATCATGACCTGGGCTATCAGAATGATAGGCACAACGGGCGTTCGGATTATATAGCGGAGATGTGGTGCTGGGATTCTTCGGGGCTTCCCTCAGAGTTACCAGGTTGGTCTTCAACAATTGTGGTAGAATTTGAGACAAGGTTATATTAAGCCGAGTGTACTGTCTTTGCGGTCTCTCCATTCTTTGCTGATTGTTGCATTGTGGGGAAACGGTGGGTCTTGATATTACTACTGCATTTACTGCTTGACGGTGTTCAGGTGTATTTTGGCTCCTCGAGCTGTAAACTGCACTAGCTTCTTTCTTACCGGTGAAAGGCTTCTTTACTGCACTTGACAACGTATCCTTCTGTATCTTACCACTTCTGATACCAGCTTCTACTCTCTCCCCATTCAAAATCAATTCAGTAAACCTAGATGACGAACTGTCGATCAGATGATTGAAAATGGACCAGACAACATCCCAAGAAACATATCAACCAACTCTCTATCAGACATAGGGGGTTGGACTCTTCCATCTATATCTCTCCACTTATGAGCATAGTCCTTAAAACCTTCACTTGCACCCATAGACATACCCTAAAGCTGAGTACGCGTGGGAGCAAGGCCGGCGTTATACTGGTACTGCTTGTAGAAAGCAGCAACAAGGTCTTCCCAGTTTTGGACATTAGCTCCTTCTAATTGATAAAACCATTCAAGTTGAGTCCCTGACAGACTATCTTGAAAGAAATGCACCCACAAATTTCTATCAACAGTGTAAGGTTGAATTTTTCTGACGTACGAGCGGAGATGGAGTTTTGGACAGGATACTCCATCGTACTTGGCGAAAACAGGTGCTTTGAACTTATGAGGGATTACCACCCCCGATGCCAGTCCCAAATCACCGAAGTCCAACCCAGGGATCTTCTAAATCTACATAGCACTCAGACGGTCTTCAAGTTGTTTGTACCTATCTTCAGCAGGAGGATACTGTTCATCATCAAAATCAGTATCATTATCAGAGACCACAGGGCTGAGACCTTTTTATTCCTCTTGGTTCTCTTCTTCTTTGGATGAAAGAGACAGATCAGCTTCCTGTCGCAACCTATTCCCAAATCTGTTACCCATATTCAGAAGAACCACCTTCTTCTTCTTCTTCTTCTTCTTCTTCTTCTTCTCCTTCAGGATGAGAGTCTTCAAATCTTCTTGCCCTTTAGCCAAGTTCAAGAACATCTCCTGGAATTGGGCATTATGTGCTTGAAGAGCTTTTATGGCTTGATCGATAGGTATTTCAGAAGACATTCCGTGCTGAAATAAACAACGAAAGAGATGAGAAACCTGTAATGATACATGTAATGATGTGCATGATAATGGGATGCGTATGTAATGATTTCAAAGACTTTGGGAGATTTAAATTTGCAAACCAAGAAATAAACAAACTTTATTAGATTAAATTGTAAAAATGTTTAATCAATGCCCTTAAGGCGTTTACAAAGAAATAACTGAAAAATAAATCTAAACTAGAAAAAGAAAAAATCAGAAATCCCATGGACGCTTCCCCTTGGTGCTGACGTAGTCATTGATCGTCCTTTCATTCTCAAGTTGCCTCGTGAGCTTCAAGATCTTCCTTTCTTGCTCATGATACTTCTCCTGGTAGGTATCCCTCTCCTCTTTCAACTGAATCTTGGATTTCTTCAATGCCCCGAGATCAGTAGGCATGTAGGGATAAAGGACTGTATAAGGAACACCTTCTTCTTTGGTAGGCTCCACAATCACTGGTAACACAGCTTCATAAGGCATCCCAAGCTTCTGGGCTCGATCTCGGACCCACTGAAGATAGGATTGCATAGGAAGAGAAGTCTTTGGTCCTATCTCTTGAGGGTCAGACCTATTCACCATGCCCCAGGCTCGAATAAACCTTCGGCGATGCTCGTCTACGTCCTCTTTGTAGTCAAATGCAATATCTGTAAGAAGTAACTCATGAGGACCGTCTCTCCAAGCACGATCGAATTATCGTAAAGCCAGGCAAGGACTATAGGTTATTCCCCCTCTGATTCCAAGCAACGGGACATTAGGGTATCCCCCACAACGATCAATGACAACAATGCTTTCCATAGCCTTAGAATTCCAAAGAATGTCTGTATGGGCAATGGACATTATCCCGTAAGGCCATCCTAACCCTTCCTCATTCTTCAACATAGATTTGGGGAGGTGCAAAATAAACCACCTCGCCAGCAGCGGCATGCAACACATGAGATTCCCTCTTCTTTGCACAGTACGAGTATAGAGGGCATGCAAAATATCACCCAGAAGAGTAGGCACAGGATTGCGAGACAGGAATATCTTAACCGCATTCACATCTATGAAGGAATCTGGATTAGGGAAAAGAACCAAACTGTAGATAAGGAGAGCCAAGACGTCTTCAAAAGCCTGAAAGTCCAAGTTATCCCAAAATAGTTGAGCTTGATCTACTAGAAACTTGGCTAAGAAACCTTCAACCCCGCTTCGTGTTTCCCAATTAGATACTACATCATCTCGTTTCAAATGTAGAGCTGAAGCAATGTCCTTTGGTCTAGGAGTCTCTTCCAAACCTGTGAAGGGCATCTGCTTAAGGATGGATATGCCCAATAAATGAGAAAACTCTTCCAAAGTGGGAACTAGCTGATAATTCGGGAAGGTGAAACAATGATGCACAGGATCGAAGAACTGGAAAAGCACACTCATCATCTGCTCATCAAACTTTGAGGTAACCAAACTAAGAAGCTGACCATGTCTCTTAATGAAGGAAGAAGTCTTAGAAACTCTTGAGACTAACTCTTTGAGTTGAGCAGGTATTTGTACAAAGTTAACTCGGATGGTGTTTCTGCGCATGGAAGCCATAATCTGCAAAACAGAACAAAGATAAATCCCCTCGGTCTTTGAAATGGTTAGTATAATGAAGTATGCATGCTATGTTATGATGCATGATGTCATGGTAAAAACAACACAGGTATAACAGATAACAGACATGGCAAAGACAAACAAGTCACACAAAAGCCCTTAAGTTTAAGGCTTGCATGGGGTCAAAGGTATTACCCTCTTGAAGTTCAGTTGGTTTCAACCTGTCCTAGCAATAGTAACCGGGTTCTAGAGGTTCTCAATATCACTGACCATCCTCCATCGGTCATGGTTTCAGCTCACGCAATCTTTTCTTGCGGACGGAACTATCTCGATAGTATGGTCTCAATGAGTGTAGTATTGAGTATCAACCAGTTCCCAGCTTTACACTGAGAGCGGCTATCTCACTACTTCCTACTGGCCAAGTTGGTCAATTATAGGTTCTAAGGTCAGTTGATGCTTAACGACACACGCAGCGGCCCCGTATTCTCCTCGTTTCTCCACAAGGGATACCGATACCAACCAATGTGCCACATCAATGTAGCTACTACTTCAACCGTATCGGTCTACGCCGTACAGTTCCCTCACATTTTATTTCTACTTACCTAAAAGGTGTCCCCAGATCCAGGTTAGGATCTATAGTAACTCCCGATACAAAAACCCTCAAAAGTAAAGCAACCAAAACAAACAAGAGAAGAAATTTATGGTGAACTAATCCTATGGTATACCCCACTTATTATTCCCCAGCAGAGTCGCTAGTTCTATGATACGGTGGCAGAACCGAACGAGTTTTAGGAAAATGCTGGTTTGCGTTTTGCGTTTGTATTCGCAAAATGTCGCGGTAAGCAAGAGTCGCCACCGACTTTTATTTTATCCAACTGGAAAGGAAAAAAGCACAGGAAAATTCTTTTTTTCGAGATTTTGAGTACGGGGGGTAGATTATAGAAAGGGAAGGTATTAGCACCCTTTCTATCTGTAGTTTTCTACGGGCTCTTAGGTACTTGCTCATCATTTTAAAAAATTTCTTTCGTGTTTGTGTGTTTTTGAAAAGTTTTTGTTTTACTTCGTTTTAACCCTTGCTTCTGTCTTCAAGAGTGTTACGAAGTTGTTTTGAAAACTTTGTTTGAAAAAAGTGTAAGTGTGGAAAAGTTTGATTTTGAGCAAGTACCTACTATCATCTACCTACTCGAAAAGAGAATGTTTCTGTTCTTGTTTCCTTTAGACATCGCTATCCCACTATTAGTGAGTAGGTAGCACCGTCGTTGGAGTTGTAAGGGTCAATTCGAAAGGGACGTACGACCACTAAAGCAATGTTAGGACGTCTTAGTAATAACCCTAATGTCTTAAGATCATATTCGAGGCAACATTTCTGAGGCAAGATTTCCGAACGGGACTTTTGATCTTTGTTTAGACAAGAGAGCGACCACTAAAACATCCTATACTTAATGATCACTTACCGAAGGCAACCGAAGTGAGAGTATACCCTAGGAGTGCGCATGTGCGAGTGATTTGATTTCAAGTTATTATCTTTGTACATTTAGGGTTTGCTAACCGTTTTAAAATTAACATACATTCTTGTCATGCAATCCTATTATCATACATCTAACAGTTAATATTTGCGAAAATTAAAATGCGAGAAATAAAGCTACGCTATTACAAGGCTTCGGGGAGGGGGATTACATAGCCAAAACCCGTAAAATGATAAATGAACGGAAAAATTCCTAATTAAACTATTACATCCCATGAGCAGTTACATCAATATTTGCAAAAATAAATAAGCACGCGATGAATTGAGAGCGAGAGAAATTAAGGTTTTGATTCCGTCTAAACCTAATTGAAAGAAAAATCATTTTTGGTTGTTTTTGATTATTTTAAGAAAATAAGGTTTTAATGAATAAATACAAACCTAATTACTAATTGAATTAAATTGAGAAAATAATTAATTTTGACCTATTTTTATATTTTTGTGATTTTAAGAAATAAAAATAAAAATTAAGTTAAACAAATCCAAATTTCTAATTTGTTTTTAATTTATTTACAAAACAAATTAAGGTTACCCTAAAATTAAATTACACTAATTAAATTAATTTTTAATAAAAAATAAAACCTAAATCTAATTTGATGAAAATTGATTTTATGAATTTTTTATAAAAAAAAAAGAATTAATTTTGTGAGAAAAATAAATAAAATAAAATAATTAAAAGAAAAATATAAAAGAAGAGAAAGAAAATGGGCTTTGTGATCAGCAAACAAGGGGGTGCCAATAGCAGCTTCTGGGCCCAAAAGCAAGGGTCCACGTTGACCTTCATGATCCAATGTTGCAAGTTGACTAGGGAGCATCATGGACCTCCAATGAATGGGCGTGAGATCTGGCCTTCTGGAGATCTGGTGATTGAGCCTTGAGGGCGCATGGTGAACCCCTTTACCTGTACACGCGTATGATTATACAAGACAAACTATTATGAAATAATATGGGGACCTGGGATTCGAACCCAGGTCCTATGGCCTTTTCACACACCTCCTTACCAATTGAGCCAGCGCGCTCGTTTGTATAAAAGATAAAAAACAATGATTATATTAAAAAAACACAACATGTTAACTTTCAGCGCGCGAATTTTCAAATGGGCTAATCGGGTGGTGCCACGCAGTTCTTCTTCTTCCTCTCTCCATTGGTAAAAGTCTTAGACTTTTACCTACAAACATAAGTCCGTAGCTATAACCCAGTAGGTTTTTGTGCACGAAAACGCTTGCTAAGGATTGGTATGGACTCCTTGAATACCCAACAAGCGAAAGGAAGGCTTGGAAAGGCTTGAAAGCGCCTGCAACTGTGAAAACAGATTACACTTTTTTCTTGATTTTTTGAAAGTTGTTCTTCACTCTACACGCCTCTAACCCTTGTCCTTTTGGTCTGCATTTGTTCAATATATATCATTGAGTGAATTAGGTTTACAAGCTTGCTCTAACTCTTTTTCAATTATGGTCATTGATCAAGATTTGATTCTCTTGTGAATCTTTCCAAAATAAGCCAAAAACCAATCTTTTTATGTACAAATAGGCCTTGCACGATTTGATTTCATTGCTAGCTGTATAAGAGACCTGAAATATGCACAAAATCTCAAGGTTTAGATGATTTTGATATTTTCATGATTTTATTTTGATTTAATTTGATTTAATTGAAATAAAAATCAAAATAAATGGAAAAAATAAAATAAAGGCAAGAGGTAAGGATCATGGGTCGTGGACCATGTTACAAACTCAATACAAACACAAAACGTTGGGCCCATTTGACAAAAAATTCAATTTGAGGCATATTTGACTTTTGGCAATTTTGCAAAAAGGGTCAACTTCACCAATGCATAACTTCCTCAATTTTGACTCTATGAGGGTGTTCTTGGACTTTTTAGAAAGCTTGATATGTTCTCTAAGCAACCCTTTTTGTCTCATCTCAATTGAGTCTTCCATGTTCATGTATGAAGCTTTGACAAAAAAGGTGTTTTTGTTGACTTTTCAAAGTGACCTATAATGTCCAAATTCATAACTTCTTGTGAGTGCATATTTTGAACTTGGGAGATGAAGATGGATTGTAGGGAATTTCATCCTATTCAAAATGATATTTGGATGGGTCATTTCTAATAAAGTATGAGAAAGTTATGCTTGGTCAAAGTTGGGTTGACTTTTCCTACAAAACCCTAATTTAGCAACTTTGGGGTTTTGATGAATTGTGAGCAATCCTTTATGAATCATGATCAAAACTTGATCAAATTATGAATAATAATTCAAAATGAGAATGTTGACCAAAAATATTGAAGTTTGACTGTATGTGGGCCACAGTTGACTTTTGCCCTAACATAGTCGATTTTCAGGCTTTTGAGCAATTGACTGAGCAAACTTTCTCTACAAGGCTTGAAACTTGACATGGATGATCTTGAGAACATATTAGGACAATAGTGAGCATTTTGGACCCTTTGGACTCAAACATCTTGATGAAAAATGAAACCCTATTTTGAAGTAGACTGCCTTAGGAGAGAGTTTGTCCGGTGACCCCTTGGACTTCCTTGAGCAATTTGAGGATCTCACTTGAAATGTTTTGAGAAATATGGGAGGGAAAATTTTGGGGCACGACAGCTGCCCCTGTTCAATATTCTTAAACCTGAGGATGTAGATTGGCTTGTCTGCCTTTCGTGATCTGAAGGTTGAAGATGATTGAACACTAAAGTGCCCAAGAAATTTGCACTCGCGTGAAGTGATACTTGTCTTGTGATGTCGGGAATGGGCTTGTAGATGCCATTTGGAGATTGATGACAGAGGATGGGCTTAAAGATGCCATCCAAAGGAGTGTCGATCGCATAAAAGAATCCTTAGCGAGAGCCTGTTGTTGTACACCAA
Organism: Vicia faba; assembly: GCA_948472305.1. Lineage (NCBI taxonomy): Eukaryota > Viridiplantae > Streptophyta > Magnoliopsida > Fabales > Fabaceae > Vicia > Vicia faba. Next base: position 191,495,530 of record OX451739.1, on the reverse strand, counting down.
AATTTTCCCTCCCATATTTCTCAAAATATTTCAAGAAAGATCCTCAAGTTGCTCAAGGTAGTCCAAGGTTTGGCCAGACAAGCTCTCTCCTAAGGTAGTCTACCTCAAATTAGGGTTTCATGTTGCATCAAGATGCTTGAGTCCAAGGGACCCCAAATGCTCAACATTGTCCTAATATGTTCTCAAGATCATCTATGTCAAGTTTCAAGCCCTACAAAGGAAATTTTCTCAGTCAATTGCTCAAAGGCCTGAAAATCGACTGTGCTAGGGCAAAAGTCAACTGTGGCCCACATACAGTCAAAATTCAAGATTTTTGGTCAACATCCTCATTTTGAAATATATTTCATCATTTGATCAAGGGTTGATCATGATTCATCAAGGATTGCTCATAATTCATCAAGAACCAAAAGTTGCTAAATTAGGGTTTTGTAGGAAAAGTAAACTCAACTTTGACCAAGCATAACTTTCTCATACTTTAAGAGAAATGACCCATCCAAATCTCATTTTGAAGAGGATGCAATTCCCTACAATCCATCTTCATCTCCCAAGTTCAAAATATGCACTCACAAGAAGTTATGAATTTGGACATTAAAGGTCATTTTGAAAAGTCAACAAAAACATCCTTTTTGTCAAAGCTTCATACATGAGAATGTAATATCAAATTGAGATGAGACCAAAAGTTGGATTAGAGGACATCTCAAGCTTTCTAAAAAGTCTAAGAACACCCTCATAAGGTTAAAATTGAGAGAGATATGCATTGTCAAAGTTGGACAATTTTTGAAAAAATGCATGAAGCAAATATTGACCAAACTTGGATTTTTTACAAATGGGCCTATCTTTTCAAGTTTGAAACTCATTCCTAACATGGTCCACGACCTCTAAGCCCACCCATACATTTTTCTACTATTTATGCTATTTATTTTGATATTTTATTCATTAAAATTCAAAATTAAATAAATAAATAATGGAAATAATGTAAATTTTGATGTGAATCCATTTTGGGAAAGTTTTATGTTGGTTTATGTCAATTGATTTCGCGCAATAACTTTTCAAATATGTCCAGGTTCATCCGCATGTGAAAATGGCATAAAATCATCAAATATGGCATTTTTTTCAAATTTTGATCATGGTCTTAAAACACAACATTATGAGGGAGATTCTTTCCATGCTTTCTTGTCTCCTCATTCTTCTCTATAAATATAGAGCCATACAAGCTTGAAAGGGACGAAAATCCTCTCTAAAAAGCTCTCAAAAAGCTCTTCAAGAAGCTCTCTAAAAGCTCTTCAAAAAGCTCTCCAGAAATCAAAGAATTGGTGCAAGTCATATCTCGAGGTTCCGGTCTCTCTCAATTGACATCAAGCCTCAAACCATCCACTTGAATTCCTCAAGAGTCTTACAAGGCCTAAGAGCAATCCATCACACGCCTAGCACGCCCCCCATTTGACAACACCAGTTTGGTAAAATTTTAAACTTTGAATCTCTAATTTTAATCACATTTTATGGTATGCTAACGTTTGTTTGAGTTTATATAGAACAATTATGGATGGTTGAATCATAGGTTCCATGCAAGAATAAAAAAACACCATAGTTAGAGCATGAAGCTTTTGAATATTTGGGCCTAGGGATTTCTGATGATTGCACCCCCAGTTTACTTTTGCTACTAGGCCCATCTTTATTTTCATGTTTTATTCGTTTTGTTTATTTCCTTGAATCCCTTTTATTTTTTTATCAATAAACAAATATAAAAATCACATAAAAATATATTTAGGATTTTTTTCTTAATTAAATTTTAATTTTAGGTAAAATTTTAATTTCTTTTTGTAAATAACTTAAAAATAATTAGAATAATTAGGTTTTATTACTAACTTAATTATATTTTATTTTTTCCTAAAATAACCAAAGAAACCAAAATAGGTCATGTAATTATTTTTATTAATTAATTTAATTAACTAATTAATTTCATATTTAATTTAGAAAACTTATTTCTTTTATTAAAAACAATAAAAAAACAAATTTTCTTTTAATTAGGTTAGAAGGGTCAAAACCTTAAATTCTCGTCGATCTTAATTCTTCTCGCGCACTTTATTTTTATCATTTACCATATTGATGTAACTGCCTACAGTTTGTAATAGTTTAATTATGACGTTTATTTACATTTATCGCTTTATTTTCAAAGGGTTTGTTTTTGGCTATGTAAATACCCGAAGCCTTGTAATAGCGTAGTTTAAATTCCGCACTTTAAATTCCACAAATTATTAACTGTTAGATGTATGATATAGGGATGCATGATAAGAATGTATGATTAATTTTAAAACAGTTAGATCACCCTAAATGTGCAAAGATAAATAAACTGAAATTGAATCATTCGCACATGCGCACTCCTAGGATACACTCCCACTTGGTTGCCTTCGGTAAATGGTCATTGAGTATAGGATGCTTTAGTGGTCGTCCTTTTGTCTAAACAAAGATCAAAGTCACGATTTAGAAAAGTTGCCTCGGAATGACCCTCAAACTCCAACGACGGGATTAACTAAGACATTAGGGTTATTACTAAGACGTCCTAACATTGCTTTAGTAACCGTGCGTCCCTTTCGAATTGACCCTCAAACTCCAACGACAGTGCTACCTACTCACTAATAGTGGGATAGCATTGTCTAAAGGAAACGAATAAAGAACGGTTCTTTTTTCGAGTAGGTAGATTAGTTCTTAAGTACTTCCTCATTCCAAACAAAATTTTCACACTTACACCCCTTTATAAACAAAGTTTTCAAAAACACTTCATTACACTATTGAAGACAGAAGCAAGAGTTAAATCGAAGTCAAAACAAAAACTTTTCAAAACGCATAAACACAAAGAAAACAATTTTGAAAATGATGAGAAAGTATCTAAGAGCCCGTAGATAACTACGGATAGAAAGGGTGCTAATACCTTCCCTTTCTATAAATCTACCCCCGGTACTAAGAAATATCTCGAAAAAGGAATTTTTTTGGTGCTTTTTTCCTTTCCTTGTTGGATAAAATAAAAGACGGTGGCGACTCTTGCTTACCGCGAAATTTTGCGAACACAAACGGAAAACGAAAACCAGCAAAATTTCCTTAACGAAATAGGGAAACCACATCCCGGTTCTGGCCACCGTATCACAGAACTGGCGACTCTGCTGGGGACTGAATAAGTGAGGTGTACCTTAGGAATAGTTCATCATATTATTTTCAATTGTTTGAATTGTTTGCTTTATATTTGTGGGCCTTGTATCGGAGTTATTATAGATCCTAACCCGGATCTGGGGGACACCTTTTAGGTAAGTAGCAATTGACTGTGAGGGAACTGTACGACGTAGACCGATACGGTTGAAGCAGTAGCTACGTTGGTGTGACACATTAGTTGGTACCGATATCCCTTGTGGAGGAACAAGGAGAGTATGGGGCTGCTAATGGGTCATTAAGCATCAACTGACCTTAGAACCTATAATTGAACAACTTGGCCATAGAAAAGTAGCAGTATGCTACACTCATTGAGACCATACTCTCGCGATGATTCTGGCCGCAAGAAAAGGTTGCTAAACTGGAATTATGACCGATCGAGGATGGTCAGTGATATTGAGAACCTCTAGAACCCGGTTACTATTACAAGGACAGGTTGAACCAACTAAACTGAAAGAGGGTAATACCTAGACCCCATGCAAGCCTAAACTTAAGGCTGTTTGTGTGACTTGTGTGCTTTCAACTTGAACTACTTGCACATGTTTGTTATCTAACAACTTGAGTTCTTTGCAGGTTTTGTTTACAGTCTTTATCCAATAACTTGGATTTCTTGCCGGATTTACTTACTTACATCACCTCGCATTTGCTTAAATGCATAGCATACACATCATAACATCATACCATAGCATTTCCTTAACCATTTAAAGAATCTCAAGGGTTTGTGATGCAAATTATGGTAAATAAAACATCTAGCAAGAGACAAAGGGGATTTATTTTCCTCTAGCCAAGGTTGTCTAGAAATCAAAACACGATAACTTGAGTCAGTGGCTATGACCCACTCGATATGGTGAGCTTGACTCTTGAAGAAGGACTCTTGATGACACGAAGTTTCTTCAATCGAAGCTGCAAAATTCAAATTCTAACAGTCTCTTGTTTACCCGCGAGATCCTTGAAAACATTGCATACATATATCATACATATCATTGCATAACAAGTCCCCTAGTACAGGTCTCTCATGTTCTCGTTGTTTATTTCAGCAATGGCTCTCCAACAAGACAACCGAGATCTTCAAACTCAAGAAGCTCAATTCAGGGAAATATTCCTAAACCTGTCCAAGGGGCAGGAAGAGTTGAAATCACTCCTCGTTGGGGACTTGGTCAAGAAAAGTCCTGAAGATAATAAGGACGAATGGCTAGAACAATTGCAAGCTGAGGTAGATGCAATAAGAACCCAAATGCTGGGGAAGACGGCCCTTATCCAAAGCTTAGCCCGGGAACAAGAAGAGCTGAGAATCATTATCAACCAGCTTCATCAAGATAGATACAACAATATGAAGCAAACAGTCGAGGTCGGGGACCAAGTCATTTATCAGCCTCCAAGAAGACAAGGGTTTGGTTTGGTGAAGGGTGGACCTTTCCAAATTTCTACTACATCACTGGTCCAACAACAACCTCGCCAAAAGCAACGGGTTAATCAGAGTAAGCCAGATATGCCCAAAAGGCAGTTCACCGAGCTCAACATGCCGTTGTCTCAAGCTTTACAACACCTGTTGAGATTGAATCTGGTGACGTTAAGGGACCCTCTTCAAAATCCCCACATATCCTCCCCAAGATACAATCCTGATTCTAGGTGTGCATACCATTCCAATAGCCCGGGGCATGATACTGATGACTGTTGGGCATTGAAAAACAAAATTCAAGACCTGATCGATAATGGAGCATTGGAATTCACACAAGATGGTCAACTGGAATGTTTTTGTCAATCCTCCAAGGCTCACCATTTGAAGTGACAAGTTATGACAAGAGAAGACTTTTTGTTCATTAGAATTTTCAATTTGTAATTTTCTTTTGATTGTTCAAACATTTAGTCATGTTAAAACTTTATTACTTTATCAATGCATTGCATATGTCTGTTTTGAATCAATCCATTCGTATTCACTATATTCAAATTGGTTTCATTTTTGTGATGTTCAAATCTCGATTAAAAAATTCTAAGCCTTTAGAGGGAGGATGACGAAAATGATATCAAAATCTCTATAATATGCTTTTGAACAGACCCCGCTGACGATGTACATGCATTGTTTCAAATCCTAAACAGTGGAGTTATAAGGAAGATAATCCCTAGTCAACCCCTTTGAGCCAAAGAAGTTAGAGTTTTTCTTTTCACACAAATTAAAACCCTTAATCACAACCTGGGGAAGGGTAGTTTTCTCAGTTAATCCAGGTGCACAATGAATCGCATCAAAGACGTTCACCCAAACTAAAAGACGATGATGGTTCCCTATAATCGTCAGGACAGGAAGTCGTTATCCCTCCAAATAAAAATTAAGTCAAAACCTATGAAAGGGACTTAAGAAAAAACTAGGGCATCCCGCTGATTGTAATCACAAGAAAGAAACAATTCAGGCAAAAAGACAGGGATAACGAAATCAAAAAGAAAGAGGTCCTACAAACTATCAACAAAGTGACTGCCTGTTCAAAATAATCTGTCAGTATACGAACCATCACTGGAATAACGGAGCAAAGACTCAAAACAGGGTCTAAATGCATAATTAGCTGAGTTTAGGATCGAAGAACATCACGAAGAACGGGTGGGTACAAATAAAATCTGAGCCTTTATCCTTTGTTTCTTGAACCGTGAACCACACCATGTTATAACCCTTAAAAGTCTTAGCTGAGGCATGGGTTAGTTTGAAAGCATACTGTTACAAAAGGTATCCTGACTCCTGTAGGGCTTGCTGTAAATCCTGAGTTGACATCACATTTTACAAAAATTCGCTTGTCTTATTGAAAACTGCATTTTCAAAGAACTTCAAAATAGACATAAGCTTTGCATTCTTAAAATAACATTGTTTGCATATGACTATTTGTTCAACAAAAGAGAAATTCGCACGATGAATATCTAGTGAACAAAAACCTTTTCAATAAAAAGGGTCACCTCAAGTGGAAAAAACACTTCCAACCAAGGGGCACGGCATGAGCATTGTCTATCATCTGGGGCAGTCAAGTCAAGATTCAAGGAGTCTCTCAAAGATGCCAAATAGCATGGGGCAGATCTTCATCTGAGTCACTTGGGGAATTAGACATGGATTCCCGCAACGAATCTTGCATGATCAAACGAACATCTTCTGGTAGTATGGCAACACAACACTAGCGAAAGTGACAACTCCCTACGCTCTGAGAGCGTGGACATGGTCAGAAAATACTGCGCATGAACAAAGACCCGCTAGGTTGACACACCTAGGCAAAAATAAGGGCATCCCGGCGAACCAAAGAGGTTCAGGCAAAATTAGGGATAAAAACAAAAAGATTTGTACCCCCGGCAAGTCGAAAACCTGAAAAGGTGGCTTGGGCAAAAAAGGGTATCCCGGTGGACTGAAAATATGAAAAGACAGTCCAGGCAAAAGTTAGGGATTAAAGCGTACGACTATGTCCCGTCATCTCGTCACTTGCCTACTAGAAGAAGATTTGTCATTTCAATCGGCAATTACCAAGCACCTTCTCCTACAGATACAGGGGCAGAAAAGTCTCGATGCAAAGTCATTGTCATATCCTTAGCCTGCGTCCTAATAACATCTACACTACCCGCAGAGTAAGAAAAGGACAGTGGTGTTAATTCTCCCTAGCTGAGGCTCGCAACCACGAATGGGTCGGTAAGATTCTCCCTGAGCAGAGTTTATCTATCACCAGCACTGGATGATTATCCCTAGAGTAACCTTACCCAGGTTCCTCCTGAAGTTTTACACAAACTTATCCCGAAGTAACCTTACCCAGGTTCCTCCTGAAGTTTTACACAAACTTATCCCGAAGTAACCTTACCCAGGTTCCTCCTTACAATTTCCCGATGTAGTTTCACCCAGACTCATCCTGAAGAAACCTTACCCATGTTCCTCCTTACAATTTCCCGATGTAGTTTCACCCAGACTCATCCTAAAGCAACCTTACCCAGGTTCCTCCTTACAATTTCCCGATGTAGTTTCACCCAGACTCATCCTGAAGCAACCTTACCCATGTTCCTCCTTACAATTTCCCGATGTAGTTTCACCCAGACTCATCCTGAAGCAACCTTACCCAGGTTCCTCCTTACAATTTCCCGATGTAGTTTTACCCAGACTCATCCTGAAGTAACCTTACCCAGGTTCCTCTTTACAATTTCCCGATGTAGTTTTACCCAAACTCTTCGCAAAGCAACCTTACCTAGGTTTCTTCCTGGTTCAGATGCAGTTTTACCTAAACTCCTCATGAAGCAGCCTTACCTAGGTTTCGTCCCGGTTCAGATGCAGTTTTACCTAAACCCATCATGGAGCAACCTTACCTAGGTTCTTTCTCAGTTCAGATGTAGTTTTACCTAAACCCATCATGGAGAAACCTTACCTAGGTTCCTTCTCTTTCTCGATGTAGTTTCACCTATACTCATCCTGGAGCAACCTTACCTAGGTTCCTTCTCTTTCCTGATGTAGTTTCACCTAGACTCATCCTGAAGCAACCTTACCTAGGTTCCTCCTCAGTCCCGATGCAGTTCTACCCAAACTCTTCACAAAGCAACCTTACCCAGGTTCCTTCTCGGTTCAGGCGCAATTTTACCCAAACTCCTCACAAAGCAACCTTACCCAGGTTCCTTCTCGGTTCAGACGCAGTTTTACCCAAACTCCTCACAAAGCAACCTTACCCAGGTTCCTTCTCGGTTCAGACACATTGTTATCCAAACTCCTCACGAAGCAGCCTTACCCAGGTTCCTTATCATAACCCTACTATTGTACCCCAAAATTTTCCCTCTCATTTTATCAAAATTTCTCATCACAAAGCTCTTTGAACTCAAGACCAGATTAGGGTTTTGCACTGCTCAAGACATCTCCTTGCACTGTTGACCTGAATTAGGGTTTGAGTTTGCACAGGGGTTTTTGTACTTTCAATGCTAAAAATGACTTTCATACTTCATCTTGGATCCCCAAGATTGCCTCTACCAAGTTTCAAGCTTTGAATCAAATTTTTGCCCAGTCAATTGGACAATTGACCTAGAAATCAACTGTATTGGGGAAAAAGTTAACTGTGGCCAATTTACAGTCAAACCTCATAAATTTTGACCACATCAACCTTATAAACTCATATGAACCATTTGATCAAGTTTGGACCACAACTCCTCAAGAAATTTGATTAGATCATCAAAAGGGCAAAATGATCATTTTTAGGGATTTGACTGCACAAGGGCAATTTCTGACTTTTGACCTAGCCAATGGAAAACTGGGCTCAAGCATGGATCCAAGGACTCAATGGAATAATCTTGACCTATTCATAAGGTTCAAAAGATCTCAAATACATTGGATTGACAGATGAATTTTCCAGTCAATTGATCAAAATTGGACTGTACACTGAAAAGTCAAACTTTGACTTTTTGGTCAAAATCAATTGCCAAGGGTCATTTTTAATCAAGATATGTCAAAACATGAAACTTATTCATCAAGAAACCCAATTTTGCAAATTAGGGTTTAAAGTTGAAAAATTTCATAACTTAGAATTTTTCAAAGTTATGAAATTTCCTTAATTTTTTCCAACTTTGCCCAACATTTTCACCATAATGCAATTGGATTTAAACAAAACTTCCAATATGAAAGTTGTAGTCCTCCACAAAGTCTACAACTTTGATTGATAAATTTTTCCCAAAAGAATCTTGGATCTCAAGTTACAATTTTTGGAATAAGGGTCCATGAAACTTTTAACTTAGTGAAATTTTGCCCTAGTTTAGGCAGGATTTTGACCTATCTTCATGGCCATTTTTCACATAGTTCCACTTGGAATCTCAAATTGCATTTCAAATATGAAATGTAGAGCATGTTGAAATATTTCCAAAATATCCATGAACTCTCCAAACTCATTTGTGGTTAGGGAGAATCGAAGGCTTGAAGTTGGCAAAAACTCACTTTTTATCCATGGCATGTTCATATTGATACAAGTTACAAACTCTAATCAGCTTGCTTTGCACTAGATTACAGGCCTCAAAACCCTTCCATACTGAATAACTAAATGCAAATCCATCGGTCTAAGGCTTTGTTTTGGTCATAAGAGGATTGCACACAAGATTAATCCTTAAATAGAAAAAGCAACATTACCATTTTTGCTTAAATCTTGCTTTATGTCAAAACTGCATCCTTGAGCATTGAGCCATATCTTGTGCAGAAAATCAAATCCACAAACTTGAGGGGCCAAGAGCATAGTGTGCAAGCTGATAGATAGCCTGTACAGGCCTGCTTTGCATCACTTGTCCACTTTTGCTTCATATACAAGAAACATGTCAAAATTCACACAACTTACACATCTGTGAGAACCAACCTTGGCAAGCATTTGGAACAAGTTTCTCACATCCCCTTGAGTCATAAACACGAGCCTTTGAGCCCTCAAACCTCCCATAGCACAAAATCATCTTCATTTTGGCAAAACAGGGCACTCCCTGCAGTTTGATTTCCATAGCACAAATCCCTCGTGCGTTTTGCCTCAAACTGGTTCAAACACCCTCCACATAACCCATCCAAGCTATCCCAACCCTTAAACACTGACTGTAACTCCATTTACAAGGTTTGCCATTTTTTATTTCAGCTTGTGTAGGTTGAGTTCTGTAGGCTTGTTCAAGCACATTCAAGGCAAGCTAGGCATTGGAGAAGGTCAGAGGAAGTTCAAGCAAGCTCCCAAACACCTCAGGCCTCACTGAAAAGCTCCACATTGCCATACACGTATTCAACTGAAACAGTTTTTTGTCAACTTCCTATCTCTCTATTTAGGAATAATTAGGCTTAGGTTTGTGAATAAAAAATATAGTATTCATAGCCATGAAGCTGTACATATGCTCAATTTTCATTTAAATTAATCGTGTTAAGAGAATTTGATCCATGAACTTCCTGAAAAATTTATGTTAAGATTTAGGGCCAGAGAAATTCTCTCTGGTCTTTGAGAGTTAGGACAAGTTTCTTATATGGTTGAATTCATCTTGAAAAATGCGACAACTTTGATGTTATATATTTTTTCATTAGAGCACGTATGCAGGATCTAGCTTTGTGTACAGTGCGCGCGTGTTTAAGAGAACGAAGGTTGAAGATGAAGTGTGGTGGGCTGGGCTTGGTCTTGGCTCACTATTGACACCCCCTTTTGCTGAATACACCCCCCTGGCCCAATTTCTTTACATTTTTATATTTTTGTATTTATTTTTCATTTCTGATTTTATTTTATATTTTCCAAACATAAAAAATATCCAAAAATATTTTCATAAATTTTCACATTTATTTTTACTATTTTATTATTTTTTTTAGACATAAAAATAATTATTGAGTAGTACATACTTTTATTTTGTTTAATAAATACTTGAGAATAAAAACATAAAAATATTATACTTTTATTTTTTTATTATTTATACTTAAATAATACTTTTTCTAACCATATTTTATTTTTGTATATACATTATTTTATTTTATTGTATATAAATAGTATATTTAATATATTTACATTCTTAAAATAAAATTAGGGTTTTACCCTTAATAAAAAAAATAATAATCTTTTTGTTTTACTCCTTTCTTTTTGCATTAAATATTTTTTACATACATAAAAAATAAACATAAACATTTTTGCATATTCATAATATTTTGTATATTTATTTAATTTGTTTATTTAAATATTATTCATTTATTATTTATGCCATTGATTCAATTTGGATGTAATAGTAAAATTAGGTTTTAATTTCTTGCCAAATAATCCCCATTCAAAAATTGTATCCCCCTCCCCATTATCATGTTGTAATAGTGTAGATTATTTTACGCATTTATGCTTTCAATTATGCCATGTTTAGATATTAGGGTTTGTATGCAAAAAATCCAAAATCAAACAAATAACTTGACTAATACAAAGACAAAAATGCATGAAAATGACAACACAATGCACACTTTCACCCTTAGGGTTTCATCCACTTGTTGCCTTTAAAAAATTGGCCATGTTATGCATGTTGAGTATCCTTGGCAAAACAAAAACAAAACAAAAGATCATAGTCCCTCGATGATGCTATCTTGGTTGCCTATACAAAATGATCTAGTCCCTTAAAAATTTCTAAAGATACTTGGCAATATTGCTATCATGGTCAATACGATGACCTACGCCTGTCCCGTTTAACATCCTAATATAAGGTTGTTTACCAAATGCAATGGTAAAACAACACTGTCAAAAGGGTTAAAAATGTGTAGGAAATACCTTTGAGTAAAATAGGGTAGATAACTCTTAGTTACTTGATCAAAACTTGCAAAACATCCTTGCTATTTTCAAACACACAACTTACAACACAATTCCAAAACAATTTCCCAAATCAAACTTTCAAACATTGAAAAATATTTTCAAAAGACAATACACCTTTGTATATATTCAAACAAGAATCATTACAAAGGTTGCCACAACGATGGCCTCTTTTCAAAACATTTTCAAAACCACACACACAAAGCACCATTTCAAACAATTGGAAAAGCAAAGCAAGTGATCTAAACAAGTAACTAAGAGCCCATGGATAACCATGGATGAAAAGGGTGCTTGCACCTTCCCTTTTCATAATCTACTCCTTGAACCCAAGAAAACATCTCAAAGGTCTTTCCTGTGCTTTTTGACCTTTCCTTTGGATAAAATAAAAAGTCGGTGGCGACTCTTGCTAAACCGAAACATTTGCGAACACAAACGCAAAACTTCAAGTCAGTTCTCCCACCGTATCACAGAATTGGCGACTCTGCTGGGGAATATTTGAAAAGTGGAGTAACCTTAGGGTTTAGATCACCTTTACATGCTTATTTTGTTTGTTTTGATTGCTTTACATTTGATTCTATTGTTTGGGTTTGAAATCCTCTACCCGGATTTAGGAAACATTCATAGGTAAATAGCAATACGTTGTGGAAACTGTGCGGGGTATACCGACATGGTTGAAGCAATAGTTATATTAGTGCGACATATTTGTGGGTACCGGTAGCCTTTGAGTCAATCAAAGAGAATACGGGGCCGCTGAGTGATGTCATGAAGCACTAATGAACTCTTAGAACCTTTACTTGACCATCTTGGCCTTATTAGGGGTAGTGAGATGACCGGCTTTGGTGCAGTCCGAAGTTGGTAGATACTCGATACTGCACTCATTGAGGGTTGTTTTCTTGGAATATTTCGGTCGCCAGTTAAGTGGCTAAACTGAAACAATGAACACAGAAAATAATCCAGTGATATTGAGCTCCTTAGAACCCGGTCACTATTTATAGGACAGGTTGAGCCAACTAACTTCAAGAGAGTACTTACCTATGAAACCCCATGCAAGCCTAAAACTAGGATCTTGTGTGATTTGCATGTACATATACTTGTGCATACATCATGAACATCATAAAGCATCATATGCATCCACTAACCATTTCAAGGGTTTGGATCTTCATCTTTGTTCTTGTTTTGTAGGTCATGGAATCTCTTCACAGGAAAACAATTCAAGTTAACCTTGTGAGAATCTCTCCTCAACTCAAGGAGCTTACTTCCAAGATTCTAGAGAATTCTCTCTTCAGTGAAAGACATGGTAGACTTCTCAACTTGGTCAACTCCAACATTGAAAAAGACATGGTGAAAGTTCTCTTCCAGTTCTTTGACCCCCTACACCATTGTTTTACATTTCCTGATTACCAACTAGTACCTACTTTGGAGGAATTTTCTCAACTCCTGAGGATTCCTATTCTCCATTAACTACCCTACAACGGTACAGAAAGAGAACCAAAGCCTGAAGATGTTGCTCAAGCCCTACACTTGCAACCATCTGATATCAAAGGTCATTGGGAAACTAGAAGTGGTGTCAAGGGTTTCTTGGCAAAGTTTCTGTTTGAGAAGGAACAAGACTGCTGGAATTCTCTAGATCTGCAAGCTTTTGAGGAGATTGTAGCACTTCTCATCTATGGGTTGGTCTTGTTCCCAAACCCTGATCAGCTTGTAGATGTAAATGCTGTCAAGATTTTCATATCTCGGAATCCTGTGCCTACATTGCTTGGGGACATCTTACACTCATTTCACACACGAACAATGAGGAAAAGAGGTGTTCTCATGTGTTGTACTCCTCTTCTAGCAAGGTGGTTTATTTCTCACCTTCCCCAGTCAGTTTTGAAGAATGAGCAGGGTTTAAGGTGGTCACAACGATTGATGACCCTTACACATTCTGATGTTCATTGGTGTTCTCGGTCCAGAGAAAATGTCATCATCATTGATCGTTGTGGAGAATTCCCTAATGTCCCACTACTTGGCATTAGGGGAGGCATCACCTACAACCCCTGTTTAGATCTGAGACAATTTGGGTATGCCCTAAAGGATGGCCCTCATGACATGCTGATTCCAGACTTGGTTTTTGACTTCGACAACGATGCTCAAGGACTTCGACAAAGGTTTATCCGAGCTTGGAGGATGCCCAACAAAGTGGATAGTAAGACACTAGGACACAAGAATTCCATCCCTCTTGAGTCTTATCTCAAGTGGGTACGAACCCGCGCCTAGAATCTTATGATGCCTTACCCCCACATTCTGCCTATGATCAAAGAGCCTGTTGTGGAAGGAGAGGTTCCATACACCCTCCTACATCCTGACATGCCAACATCATTGGAAGATTTTCAAAAGAGTTGGATACAGCTCAAGGAAGAACGAAATACTTTTGAAGCCAGCTTCTATGCCAGTGAGAAGAAGGTTTTGGAACTTACCCGTCAACTCCATGAAGAGAAGAATCTCAACACTTACATCGCACCAAAGAGGATGCGCAACGTCTTTTTACATTAAGAATTTTGTAATATTTTGCCCATGGGGCATTTATGTACTAACAAATTTCTTCTTATTAATATGACGTGTGTTCTTTTTGTTTGCAACAACTTTGAATTTCTGAATCCTTGAATGCATTACATGAATACATATCATTCATCATATGCATAAACAGGTCTTCATACCAGGTTTCCTTATCTTTCTGCTGTTTATTTCAGTAAGATGGATATAGAGCAGACGGTCAAAGATCTGCAAGCATAAAATTCCTAATTCCAACAACTCCTCATGACCTTGGCAAAGGGTCAAGAGGACCTTAAAGCACTGTTAGATAAGGAAAAGGAAAAAGAAAAGAAGAAAAAGAAAATAATTGGTGTGGCCACTATGGGAAGAAGATTTGAGAACCAAGCTAGGAGAGTCTTGGATTTCCCCTCGACGTCTGATGAAGGGGTTGGTAAAGGAAAAGGAGCTGCGGTACCTTCCGAGTCTGAGGCTGAAGAGGAAGAAGAAGAAGAGGATGAAGATTACTCTGAGCAGTAGTACCCTCCGGCGGATGATAAGTATAAAAATCTGGAAGATCGGCTGGCAGCCATGGAGGTACAAAGAGTACCTGGGTTGGATTTCAAAGAACCAGGGTTGGTTGTTGGGATCGTCATTCCCCCCAAGTTCAAGGTGCCTACATTTGCTAAATACGACGGTTTGTCCTGTCCGAAGATGCATCTGCGGTCCTACGTCAGAAAGATCCAACCTCACTCTTCTGATAAGGATCTGTGGGTCCACTTTTTTCAAGATAGTTTGTCGAGTACGCAATTGGACTGGTTCTATCAACTTGAGAGATCTGATGTTCATAACTGGGAGGATCTGGTTGCTGCCTTCTATCGGCAATACCAATATAACGCAAATTTAGCACCTACTCGTACTCAACTAGAGTATGGGTATAGTCTCTAATGAAGGCTTTAAGGAGTATGCCCAGAAGTGGCGGGATTTGGCTGGAAGGGTGCAGCCACCATTGTCGGATAGAGAGCTGGTTGATATTTTTTTGGGGACCCTGTAAGGTCCATTCTTCAATCACTTGATCGGTAGCTCATCTGCAGGGTTCACCGAATTAATTCTGACAGGTGAAAGGGTCGAAGCTGGCATCAAGAGTGGTAAAATTCAGAAAGATACATCTGCTTCTGCCGCTGTCAAAAAACCTTTTCCAGCCAAGAAGGAGGTGTCAGCTGTCTACTCTCAGAAAGGTCGAGGAAGAGTAGAGCGTCGGTCAATGGTGGGGGTTGTGATGATCCAAAAGACAGCAACTGATCAACCTAGAAACGATCAACCAAGAGCCAACCAACAAAGAGGAGGAAGGCCTGCTAGGCAGTTCACCAAAATAAACATGACGTCTGCCCAGGTCCTCCCCCATCTCTTAAAGCTGAACCTTACAACCTTGAGAGATCCGCCACAAGATCCAAATACCTCTTCTCCCTACTATCATTCAAATGCAAAATGTGCATATCATTCGGACAGTGTGGGGCACGACACCAACAACTGTTGGACCCTTAAAAACAAGATCCAAGATTTAATAGATGCCAAGGAGGTGGAGTTTGACGCACCTGAAAAACCTAATGTGATATCCGCTCCTATGCCAAAACATGGTCACAATGTCCATGCTATTATAGAAGATCTTCATGTTACCATTGTTGATGACTTAATGACTCCGTTTCCAATGATCAAGATGAATCTGTTGAAAGTCGGGATTTTCCCAGGCTGTGAAAAAGATTGTTACCTTTGTTTGACCTTGCAATCCGACTGTCCGCTGTTGAAATCAGGCATCCAACGCCTGATGGATACTCAATAAATCCTCTTCAAGAAGACTCATGTCACTCCTGTTACTCCTGTTACTCCAATCAATGATGTTGCTATAATCACCATTTCCGACAATCTTTCCAAGGTTTGCAAAAGACCTGTTAAGATTACACCCGATCCAAAGTTTGTACCGCTGAAGATTATTATGTCGAGGCCTATCCCATATAAGTCCAACAAGACAATACCGTGGAATTATGGAGGAGAGATCTTCTACCACGGTGTTAAGCAGATCGAATCAGTCGAAGAAAGTTCCAATGAAGAGACTCCTGATGTGGAGAATATTGCAGGGACAAGTAAGATCACTCGTAGCGGAAGAATATTCTCTCCGGAGATTGCTCCTCCACGGGCAGTCTTCGGACCCTCAAGTGCTCCTATGCCTGTCAAGATATCTGTGCGAAGTCTGGTTATTGAAGAAATTGATACTCCCGAAGCTATACCCTCTGCTGTTACTGCTGATAAAGGTAAGGGGATCCAAGAAGCGCCCGTCAGGACGAGGGCTCAAACTTTGGTTATCCCCGAGACCACCCAAAAGGAAATGGAGGAGATTTTAAAGATAATTAAGAAAAGCGACTATGATGTCATAGAGAAGCTAGGGCAAACCCCTTCAAAAATATCCATGCTGGCTCTATTGCTCTGCTCCGAGGCTCATGCCAAAGCCTTGATCAAATTCCTGAAGACGACGCACGTGCCTCAAGAAACTTCTGTGGATCAGTTTCAAGAGTGTGTGGCTAGCCTTACAACCGACAATGGTCTTGGCTTTTCTGATGCCGATCTAAAATCTAAGGGAAGAAAGCATAATGATGCGTTGCATGTCTCGGTAGAGTGCAGAGGGACCACTCTTGCTCACGTTCTGGTTGATACCGGTTCATCTTTAAATGTCCTACCAAAGAAAGCATTGGACAGATTGGACTGTGGAGGTTTTACCCTAAAGCCCAGTAATATCATTGTTAGAGCCTTCGACGGTTCTAAGCGGATGGTTCACGGAGAAGTGGACATCCCAATTAAAGTGGGTACGGAAGTTTTCAACTCTACTTTTTTATGTGATGGACATCAGTCCTTCATATTCATGCTTGTTGGGGAGGCCATGGATCCACAATGCTGGGGCAGTCACTTCTTCTCTACACTAGATGCTAAAATATCCAGTCCAGGGTAAAATCATAACGGTCCATGGTGAGGAGGAGTATATGATAAGCCACCTTAACTCTTTCCGCTACGTGGAGTTAGATGGTGAATCCATAGAAACACCTTTCCAACACTTTGAAGAGGTTTCTCCTGAGGTTGCGTAGCCAAGACAATGACGGATGTGCCCATCATTACCAAACATGTGTCCCGGATGTCATCCCTTAAAGATGCAGAGGATGTAGTCAAGGAAGGAGGAAGCATAATATGGGGTCAACTGCCAGACTTTCCTTACAAGACAGATAAGTTCAGATTGGGTTTCACTGCTGCTAGTCAGAAAGCTGTGCGTCGCTCCCGAACTGGAGGACCGCCACTGAAGATCACTCATCACGGAGTTCACGCTTTGGAAGATGTTGAAGATAAGAGAAATTTTGAAGATTAGATTTTCCCGACCATTGAAGGAGGACTGAACAACTGGGAGGCGAAAGACTTCGTTCCCATTACTTTCATTAATCAATAATTTATCTTTTGAACATTTCCTGTTTGGTCTGTAATAATTATTAAACAATTCGTACACTCTTTTCGCCTTATGCCTTACCCGGGGCATATAGGTCCATTTGTAAGGGTTTTGATTCTTCATTTTCATATGCCATTTTTAATGAATCATGGACGTTTTCATCTATAAACTTTTGTGTTCATTTTCTTTCTTTTTACATTTTATTTTGTTTAAAGGTGGCTATCCCTTACACATACCCACACTCACAAAATGCAGGTACCCATCCACTCCGGATTCCATGAGTAACAATTCTGCTATGGCCTTCAGTGACTCTGAAGATCTAGTCAATCATGCCGAATATGAAGGTGATGAAGACTGTGAAGTGCCTGGAGAGTTGGCTAGACTTTTGCAACAAGAAGAAAGGGTTATTCTTCCCCATGAAGAGTTGTTAGAGGCTATCAATTTGGGAACAGAGGAAGACAGAAAAGAGGTTAAAGTGGGTGCCAACCTGGAGCCAAGTGTCAAAGAGCTCTTAGTTCAACTGTTGAATGAATATGTTGAGATCTTCGCCTGGTCCTATGAAGATATGCTGGGACTGGATACAGATATTGTGGTTTATCATCTCCCTACAAGAGAAGATTGCCCACCAATTAAACAGAAAGTCCGCCAAATGAGACCCGACATGTCCGAAAAGATCAAAGCTGAAGTGATGAAGCAGTTTAATGCTGGTTTTCTTGTTGTTACTTCCTATCTATAATGGGTTGCTAACATTGTGCCCGTGCCTAAGAAGGACGACAAAGTCAAAATGTGTGTAGATTACAGAGACTTAAACAGGGCTAGCCCTAAAGATGACTTTCCACTACCACACATTGACATCTTGGTTGACAACACATCTCAACACAAGGTATTCTCTTTCATGGATGGATTTTCAGGGTACAACCAGATCAAAATTGCCCCCGAAGACATGGAGAAGACTACTTTTATTACGCAGTGGGGTACCTTCTGTTATAAAGTGATGCCATTCGGACTGAAGAATGCCGGGGCAACCTATCAGCGAGCCATGGTAGCTTTGTTTCATGACATGATACATCATGAGATTGAAGTCTACGTAGACGATATGATAGCCCGTTCACAGACAGAAGAAGAACACCTCAACCATCTGCAAAAGCTATTTGTCAGGTTAAAGGAATATAAGCTTAGACTGAACCCTAGCAAGTGCACTTTCGGAGTCAGGTTCGGTAAACTTTTGGGATTCATCGTCAGTAACAAAGGCATCGAGGTTGATCCTGCCAAAGTCAAAGCTATACAAGAAATGCCCGCCCCTCACACTGAGAAGGAGGTCATAGGTTTCTTGGGACGCCTAAACTACATTGCAAGGTTCATCTCTCACCTAACATCTACCTGTGAACCAATCTTTAAGCTATTGAAGAAAGATCAGGTGGTTGAATGGAATGATGACTGTCAAGCTGCTTTCGATAAGATCAAGGAGTATTTGCTGGAACCTCCTATCTTGATGCCACCCGTCGAAGGAAGACCTTTAATCATGTATCTGACTGTTTTGGATAATTCAATGGGGTGCGTATTGGGCCAACATGACGAGTCTGGCCGAAAAGAGCATGCCATTTATTACCTTAGCAAAAAGTTTACCGACTGTGAGAATCGCTACTCACTGCTCGAGAAAACTTGCTGCGCTTTGGTATGGGCTGCTCGCCGGCTAAGGCAGTATATGTTGACACATACCACTTTACTGATTTCTAAAATGGATCCTACCAAGTACATCTTCGAGAAGCCTGCTCTATCCGGAAGAATCGCTAGATGGAAGATGATCCTCACCGAATATGATATACAATACACAACCCAAAAAGCTATAAAGGGGAGTGTGATAGCCGATCATCTGGCTCATCAAGCTGTCGAAGATTATCAATCCATGAAGTTTGACTTCCCCGACGAGGATATCATGACTTTGAGCAACAGTGAAGAAAACAGACCGTATGACGGACCTGAACAAGGATCCCGATGGACCCTGTACTTTGATGGTGCCTCCAATGCGCTTGGGAACGGTATCAGTGCGGTACTTATCTCTCCGGAAGGTTGCCATACACCTTTCACTGCTAGACTCTGCTTCAGTTGCACCAACAACATGGCCGAGTATGAAGCTTGTATCTTCGGTCTCAAGGCCGCTATTGACTTGGGAATCAAATCTTTGGTTGTATTTGGGGACTCAGCTTTGGTTATCAGTCAAATCAAAGGAGAGTGGGATACTAAGCACCCTAACCTCATCCCTTACAAAGAACACATCTTGACACTGTTACCATATTTCGAGCAGATTACCTTCGAGCACTTCCCGCAAGAAGAGAATCAGCTAGCAGATGCACTAGCTACAATGTCATTCATGTTTAAACTTAATTGGGATAATGAGGCACCTCAAATCACCATTGAACGAATGGACGAACCTGCACATTGTCACAGGATTAATACCGAAGAAGTGGTGGACCGACCTTGGTTTCATGACGTCAAAAGGTATCTCGAAGCACAAGAATACCCTGAAGGAGCTTCAGTCAATGACAAAAAGTTCTTAAGGAGGTTCGCGACCAAGTTCTTTCTGAGCAATGGTATCCTATACAAGTGCAATCTTGATTGTGTACTACTCTGATGTGTGGATAAGGTTGAAGCTGAGCAGATTATGGCTGAACTGCACAATGGTACCTTTGGCACCCACTTAAGCGGTCATACGATGGCTAAGAAGATTCTACGGGCAGGCTACTACTGGTCTACCATGGAAACTGATTGTCATCAATATTCCCGTACTTGTCACAAATGCCAAATCTATGCCGACAAGGTACATATTCCTCCAGTTCCTATCATTGTTCTAACAGCTCCTTGGCCATTCGCAATGTGGGGAATCGACATGATTGGAGAGATCAAGCCTACAACATCCAATGGACATCGCTTCATCCTGGTGGCTATTGATTACTTTAGCAAGTGGGTCGAAGCAGCTTCCTTCGCCTCCGTTACAAAGAATGTGGTTACCAGCTTCATCAAGCAGAACCTCATTTGCCGGTACGGTATCCCTGACCATATCATCACAGACAACGGTATAAACCTGAACAACACTATGATCACCGCTCTGTGCGAGCAGTTCAAGATTCAACATCACAATTCATCTCCCTATCGGCCAAAGATGAACGATGATGTTGAAGCTGCAAACAAAAATATCAAGAAGATCATTCAAAAGATGACAGTCACCTACAAGGACTGGCATGATATGTTACCGTTTGCTCTGCACGGATATCGTACCACGACGCGTACTTCAACCGGGGAAACCCCCTTTTCTTTGGTATATGGCATGGAAGTCGTTTTACCTATCGAGGTTCAGATTCCCTCCTTGAGAATCATGAAGGATGCTGGTTTGATTGAAGACGATTGGATTCAGACCCGGCTTGATCAACTTAATTTGATCGATGAGAAGCGACTTACTACTATTTGTCATGGTCAGACGTATCAAAAACGGATGATCAAGGATTTCAACAAGAAAGTCAGACGTCAGGTGTATCAAGTCGGAGATCTTGTAATCAAGCGGATCATCTTGCCGCAAAGTAATCCCAGGGGCAAATGGACTCCTACTTACGAAGGACCATTTGTGATCAAAAACATCTTTTCTGGTGGGGCTATGATTCTAACCACCATGGACGGTGACAACCTGCCGCACCCTGCGAACACACACATAGTCAAAAGATACTACGCATAAACGACCCGACAAGTTGAAAACCCGAAAGAGAGACTTGGGCAAAAATGGGCATCCCGGTGAATTGAAAACCCGAAAGGGAGGTTCAGTCAAAAATTAGGGATAAACAAAAAAATCGTACACCCGACAAGTTGAAAACCCGAAAGGGCGACTTGGGAAAAAAGGGGTTTCCCGGTGGACCGGAAACCCGAAAGGGCGACCCAGGCAAAAGTTAGGGAATTAAAGCGTATGACTATGTCTCGTCGGATCACTTTAAGGACAATCTCTTCACGGACAAGATCCAAGCTTCTGATCAATCCAATCATCTGCGGACGAAGCGACGAATAGACAAGATACTCAGAGTTACAAAGGCTATAGCAGAATGGGAACCCCATGGAATTATTACACATAGCCATCTTTCTTTGTATAAAATTTTTCTCAATTTTACGACAACATTCTCTTACTAGGATGTCTATCTCCTTTGGACAAAATACTTACACAAAGTTAATACAAAGATACTTCAAAGTGCAGAAAAATTGTTTGCCTTTTCTTTCTTTTTTTTACACTTATGTTTTATTTGAAAACGTCCAATGATTTATTAAATGAGCATATGCATTTGAATATAATCACTGCTTACAAATAAAACGAAATAAGAAAGGATACTGATAGGTTGAAAGTATAGGAAAACGTCTTTAGGCTATTCCAGAAGAAATCCCCTGCAGTACATCATCCAGATCTTCGACAGAGCTAAAGCCTTGAAATACATACCCCCGGCGGAGTTAAGTTTCAAAATCCACATCAGATTGGAGTTTCCAAACTCCCAACCCCCAACGGAGCCAGAAAACTTTGAACTGCAAACCCTCAGTGAAGATGAAGCTTTCTTCCCCAACGGAATCCAAAAACTTCAATCTTTAAACCCCGGTAGAAATCATCCAGTTTCCTCCATTGTCCCTGAAGAGTCACTTTAAAACCAGGTAATTCCCTAGAGAGTTATTCTTCCCCCAGTGAAGTCCCCACGATCGAACCAGGACGTCATGAGGATCCCCAACAGAGATGAAAATTTAATCTACTAATCCCCAGCGGAAACCATTCAGTTTTCCCCTAATATCCCCAACAGAGCGGAGATCCTCACTCTTGAAGTCCTAGTAGATTGGCATACAACCCAAACTCCTGATCTCCCCAGCGGTATAGCTTCTCCCCACAGAGTTTGTCAAAGATCTTAAATCTCCAGCAGTGGTCTTGGATTTATTTTCCCCGACAGCGGTCAAATATTTCATTATCTCCAACTATTCAGGATTTATTTTCCTCAGTAAAACAACTAATCGACTTACATGCACATACATTACATTCATAAATCATAAACATTGATAAAACACATCTCATTGCATCATACATTTCATGCAACATAACTCTGTGTTTTCAGCTAACCTTCTACCCTTTTTAGGATAAAATCAATAGCTATCTCAAACAGATGTTCAAAACTCAGAAAACGGCTTAGAGATGCTCCAGACACGGACGCTCTCTTATTTGCTTATTCAAATGAAGGGGCAGATTCCTGGTCTACTTATGAAGCCTGGGTTCGACCAGATAATACTTTGATTATATTGAAGCCCGGAGATCGATTGGAAAATAGTTGAATCCCCTGCAAATCCTTCTGAAGATTGGACGTCGACCAGATAGGAAGCAAAGTATTGTGAAGCCTGGATGTTGACCAGATAGCAATACAAGACTGTGAAGCCTGGATGTTGACCAGATAACAGTAAGGTACACTATGAAGCTTGGATGTTGACCAAAGAACAGTTTACTTGGCCAATTACTTTGAAGCCCAGATTCAACCGGATATTGGTAAGCCCCAAATCAAAAGGGAAAACCGGATGCGACCGGATAACCATTTGATTTCCTTCTGAAGACTGGACGTCGACCAAATATGAAGCAAAGTATTGTGAAGCCTGGATGTTGACCAGATAGCAATACAAGACTGTGAAGCCTGAATGTTGACCAGATAACAGTAAGGTACACTGTGAAGCTTGGATGTTGACCAAATAACAGTTTACTCGGCCAATTACTTTGAAGCCCAGATCCAACCGGATATTGGTAGGCCCCAAAATCAAGAGGAAAACCAGAGGCGACTGGATAACCACTTGATTTCCTTCTGAAGCCTGGATGTTGACCAGATAGGAAGTACAAGACTGTAAAGCCTGGATGTCGACCAGATAACAGTTCACTGTCACCTCTCCAACCAAAAGATGACTCCTCAGTAGAATAACAGACGATTCAAGTTCTATCTCTACCACAACAGAGACCAGTATTCCCCGGCATAGTACTCCTCAACAACAGGTGGCTGTGCCCTCACAAAGGAATCTCTTATACGATCAATTTTTCTTGGATGGCATCTTTAAGCCCATCTCCGACAAGATTCTGTCACATCTCCAAATGGCATCTTTAAGCCCATTCCCTCAGCTATACTCTGACGAGCGCAAATTTACGGGCACTCTAGTGTCCAATCCTCTTTTACCTTCGAGTCACGAAAGGAAAACCCGCCAATCTAACTCTTCAGGTTCAAGAAGATTGAACAGGGGCAACTGTTGTACCCCAAAATTTGCCCTCTCATTTTATCAAAATTTCTCATCACAAAGCTCTTTGAACTCAAGACCAGATTAGGGTTTTGCACTACTCAAGACATCTCCTTGCACTGTTGACCTGAATTAGGGTTTGAGTTTGCACAGGGGTTTTTGGACTTTTAATGCTCAAAATGACTTTAACAATTCATCTTGGATCCCCAAGATTGCCTCTACCAAGTTTCAAGCTTTGAATCAAATTTTTGCCCAGTCAATTGGACAGTTGACCTAGAAATCAACTGTATTGGGGGAAAAGTCAACTGTGGCCAATTTACAGTCAAACCTCATAAATTTTGACCCACATCAACCTTATAAACTCATATGAACCATTTGATTAAGTTTGAACCACAACTCCTCAAGAAATTTGATCAGATCATCAAAAGGGCAAAATTGTCATTTTTAGGGTTTTGACTGCACAAGGGCAATTTCTGACTTTTGACCTAGCCAATGGGAAATTGGGCTCAAGTATGGATCCAAGGACTCAATGGAATCATCTTGACCTATTCACAAGGTCCAAAAGATCTCAAATACATTGGATTGACAGATGAATTTTCCAGTCAACTGATCAAAATTTGACTGTACACTGAAAAGTCAAACTTTGACTTTTTGGTCAAAATCAAGTGCCAAGGGTCATTTTTCATCAAGATATGTCAAAACATGAAACTTATTCATCAAGAAACCCAATTTTGCAAATTAGGGTTTAAAGTTGAAAAATTTCATAACTTAGAATTTTTCTAAGTTATGAAATTTCCTTAATTTATTCCAACTTTGCCCAACATTTTCATCATGATGCAATTGGATTCAAACAAAACTTCCAACATGAAAGTTGTAGTCCTCCACAAATTCTACAACTTTTATTCACAAAGTTTTCCCAAAAGAATCTTGGATCTCAAGTTATGATTTTTGGAACAAGGGTCCATGAAACTTTTAACTTAGTGAAATTTTGCCCTAGTTTAGGCAAGATATTGACCTATCTTCATGTCCATTTTTCACATAGTTCCACTTGGAATCTCCAATTGAATTTCAAAGATGAAATGTAGAGCATGTTGCAAGCTTTCCAAAATGTCCAAGAACTCTCCAAACTCATTTGTGGTTAGGGAGAATCGAAGGCTTGAAGTTGGCAAAAACTCACTTTATATCCATGGCATGTTGATATTGATACAAGTTACAAACTCTAATCAGCTTGCTTTGCACTAGATTACATTCCTCAAAACCCTTCCATACTCAATAATTAAATGCAAATCCATTGGTATAGGGCTTTTTTTTGGTCATAAGAGGATTGCACACAAGATTAATCCTTAAATAGAAAAATCAACATTACCATTTTTGCTTAAATCTTGCTTTATGTCAAAACTGCATCCTTGAGCATTGAGCCATGTCTTGTGCAGCAAATCAAATCCACAAAATTGAGGGGCCAAGAGCATAGTGTGCAAGCTGATAGATAGCCTGTACAGGCTTGCTTTGCATCACTTGTCCACTTTTGCTTCATATACAAGAAACATGTCAAAATTCATACAACTTACACATATGTGAGAACCAACCTTGGCAAGCATTTGGAACAAGTTTCTCACATCCCCTTGAGTCAGAAACACGAGCCTTTTAGCCCTCAAACCTCCCATAGCATAAAATCATCTTCATTTTGGCAAAATAGGGCACTCCCTGCAGTTTGATTTCCATAGCACAAATCCCTCGCGCGTTTTGCCTCAAACTGGTTCAAACACCCTCCACATAACCCATCCAAGCTATCCCAACCCTTAAACACTGACTGTAACTCCATTTACAAGGTTTTCCATTTTTTATTTCAGCTTGTGCAAGTTGAGCTCTATAGGCTTGTTCAAGCACATTCAAGGCAAGCTAGGCATTGGGGAAGGTCAGAGGAAGTTCAAGCAAGCTCCCAAACACCTCAGGCCTCACTGAAAAGCTCCACATTGCCATACACGAAGTCAAATGAAACAGGTTTTTGTCAACTTCCTATCTCTCTATTTAGGAATAATTAGGCTTAGGTTTGTGAATAAAAAATGTAGTATTCATAGCCATGAAGCTGTACATATGCTCAGTTTTCATTTAAATTAATCGTGTTAAGAGAATTTGATCCATGAACTTCCTGAAAAATTTAGGTTAAGATTTAGGGCCAGAGAAATTCTCTCTGGTCTTTGAGAGTTAGGACAAGTTTCTTATATGGTTGAATTCGTCTTGAAAAATGCTACAACTTTGATGTTATATATTTTTGCATTAGAGCACGTATGCAGGATCTGGCTTTGTGAACACGGCGCGCATGTTTTTGAGAATGAAGGTTGAAGATGAACTGTGGTGGGCTGAGCTTGGTCCTGGCTCACTATTGACACCCCCTTTTGCTGAATACACCCCCTGGCCCAATTTCTTTACATTTTTATATTTTTGTATTTATTTTTCATTTATGATTTTATTTTATATTTTCCAAACATAAAAAATATCCAAAAATATTTTCATAAATTTTCACATTTATTGATTTATTTATTTTTTTTAGACATAAAAATAATTATTGAGTAGTACATACTTTTATTTTATTTAATAAATACTTGAGAATAAAAACATAAAAATATTATACTTTTATTTTTTTTATTATTTATACTTAAATAATACTTTTTCTAAACATATTTTATTTTTGTATATACATTATTTTATTTTATTGTATATAAATAGTATATTTAATATATTTACATTCTTAAAAGAAAATTAGGGTTTTACCCTTAATAAAAAAAAATCTTTATTTTTATTCCTTTCTTTTTGCATTAAATATTTATTACATACATAAAAATAAACATAAACATTTTTGCATATTCATAATATTTTGTAAATTTATTTAATTTGTTTATTTAAATATTATTCATTTATTATTTATGCCATTGATTCAATTTGGATGTAATAGTAAAATTAGGGTTTTAATTTCTTGCCAAATAATCCCCATTCAAAAATTGTATCCCCCTCCCCATAATCATGTTGTAATAGTGTAGATTATTTTACGCATTTATGCTTTCAATTATGCCATGTTTAGAGATTAGGGTTTGTATGCAAAAAATCCAAAATCAAACAAATAGCTTGACTAATACAAAGACAAAAATGCATGAAAATGACAACACAATGCACACTTGCACCCTTAGGGTTTCATCCACTTGTTGCCTTTAAAAAATTGGCCATGTTATGCATGTTGAGCATCTTTGGCAAAACAAAAACAAAACAAAAGATCATAGTCCCTCGATGACGCTATCTTGGTTGCCTATACAAAATGATCTAGTCCCTCAAAAATTGCTAAATATACTTGGCAATATTTCTATCATGGTCAATACGATGACCTGCGCCTGTCCCGTTTAACATCCTAATACAAGGTTGTTTACCAAATGCAATGGTAAAACAACACTGTCAAAAGGGTTAAAAATGTGTAGGAAATACCTTTGAGTAAAATAGGGTATATAACTCTTAGTTACTTGATTAAAACTTGCAAAACATCCTTGCTATTTTCAAACACACCTCACAACACAATTCCAAAACAATTTCCCAAATCAAACTTTCAAACATTGAAAAATCTTTTCAAAAGACAATACACCTTTGTATATATTCAAACAAGAATCATTACAAAGGTTGCCACAACGATGGCCTCTTTTCAAAACATTTTCAAAACCACACACACAAAGCACCATTTCAAACAATTGGAAAAGCAAAGCAAGTGATCTAAACAAGTAACTAAGAGCCCATGGATAATCATGGATGAAAAGGGTGCTTGCACCTTCCCTTTTCATAATCTACTCCTCGAACCCAAGAAAACATCTCAAAGGTCTTTCCTGTGCTTTTTGACCTTTCCTTTGGATAAAATAAAAAGTCGGTGGCGACTCTTGCTAAATCGAAACATTTGTGAACACAAACGCAAAACCTCAAGTCAGTTCTCCCACCGTATCACACCTACTATCCAAGTTTCTTTTCTCTTATCTCCAGACAGCAGACCACAACACTGTAAGACCCAGACCTATTAAACACGATCGGTTTCACCTTTCCCTAGTAGGTCGCGGTGCAGCATGTACACAATTAGATACGCAGTTCACTTCCGCTTCCTCAAGCCGGAGTTAATTCCTCAGTTGAATAACAGATGACTGAAGTTCCTAAATGTCAGCAGAGATGATTCCTCAGTAGAATACGGACGACCGAAGTTCCTGAAATTCAACAGAGATGTTTCCTCATTGAAATACGGACGACCGAAGCTCCTAAAATTTTACTTCTCTCAACAAAGATCTGCCCTCCCCAGCGGAATCTTCCTCAACGACAGATATACAAGCTCTCACTAAGGAATCTCTTATGCAATCGACACTCCTTCAGATGGCATCTTTAAGCCCATCCCCTCGTCAGCAATCTCCAAATGGCATCTTTAAGCCCATTCCCGACATCGCAAGACGGATACTACTTCATGCGAGTGCAAATTTATGGGCACTCTAGTGTTCAATCATCTTCCACCTTCAGATCACGAAAGGCACGAAAGTCAATCTACATCCTCAGGTTTAAGAAGATTGAACAGGGGCAGCTGTTGTACCCCAAAATTTTCCCTCCCATATTTCGCAAAATATTTCAAGAAAGATCCTCAAGTTGCTCAAGGTAGTCCAAGGTTTGGCCAGACAAGCTCTCTCCTAAGGCAGTCTACCTCAAATTAGGGTTTCATGTTGCATCAAGATGCTTGAGTCAAAGGGACCCCAAATGCTCAACATTGTCCTAATATGTTCTCAAGATCATCTATGTCAAGTTTCAAGCCCTACAAAGGAAATTTGCTCAGTCAATTGCTCAAAGGCCTGAAAATCGACTGTGTTAGGGCAAAAGTCAACTGTGGACCACATACAGTCAAACTTCAAGATTTTTGGTCAACATCCTCATTTTGAAATATATTTCATCATTTTATAAAGGTTTGATCATGATTCATCAAGGATTGCTCATAATTCATCAAGAACAAAAAGTTGCTAAATTAGGGTTTTGTAGGAAAAGTCAACTCAACTTTGACCAAGCGTAACTTTCTCATACTTTATGAGAAATGAATCATACAAAGCTCATTTTGAAGATGATGCAATTCCCTACAATCCATCTTCAGCTCCCATGTTCAAAATATGCACTCACAAGAAGTTATGAATTTGGACATTATAGGTCATCTTGAAAAGTCAACAAAAACACCATTTTTGTCAAAGCTTCATACATGAGCATGGAATATAAAATTGAGATAAGACTAAAAGGGTTGATTAGAGGACGTCTCAAGCTTTCTAAAATGTCCAAGAACACCCTCATAAGGTTAAAATTGAGAGAGATATGCATTGTCAAAGTTAGACATTTTTTGAAAAAATGTATGAAGAAAATATTGACCAAACTTGGATTTTTTTCCAAATGGGCCTATCTTTTCAAGTTTGAAACTCATTCCTAACATGGTGCACGATCTCTAAGCCCACCCATACATTTTTCTACTATTTATGCTATTTATTTTGATATTTTATTCAGTAAAATTCAGAATTAAATAAATAAATAATGGAAATAATGTAAATTTTGATGTGAATCCATTTTGGGAAAGTTTTATGCTGGTTTATGTCAATTGATTTCATGCAATAACTTTTCAAATATGTCTAGGTTCATCCACATGTGAAAATGGTATAAAATCATCAAATATGGCATTTTTTTCAAATTTTGATCATGGTCTTAAAACACAACATTATGAGGGAGATTCTTTCCATGCTTTCTTGTCTCCTCATTCTCCTCTATAAATATAGAGACATACAAGCTTGAAAGGGACGAAAATCCTCTCTAAAAAGCTCTCAAAAAGCTCTTCAAAAAGCTCTCTAAAAGCTCCTTAAAAAGCTCTCCAGAAATCAAAGAATTGGTGCAAGTCATATCTCGAGGTTTTGGTCTCTCTCAATTGACATAAAGCCTCAAACCATCCTATTGAAGTCCTCGAGAGTCTTACAAGGCCCAAGAGAAATCCATCACACGCCTAGCACGCCCCCATTTGACAACACCGGTTTGGTAAAATTTTAAACTTTGAATCTCTAATTTTAATCACATTTTATGGTATGCACATTTGTTTGAGTTTATATAAAACAGTTATGGATGGTTGAATCATAGGTTCCACCTAAGAATAAAAAAACACCATAGTTAGAGCATGAAGCTTTCGAAGATTCGGGCCTAGGGATTTCTGATGATTGCACCCCCTGTTTACTTTTGCTACTAGGCTCATCTTTATTTTCATGTTTTATTTGTTTTGTTTGTTTCTTTTAATCCCTTTTATTTTTTATCAATAAAAAAATATAAAAATCACATAAAAATAGATTTAGGATTTTTTTCTTAATTAAATTTTAATTTTAGGTAAAACTTTAATTTCTTTTTGTAAATAACTGAAAAATAATTAGAATAAATAGGTTTTATTACTAACTTAATTATATTTTTTTCCTAAAATAACAAAAGAAACCAAAATAGGTCATGTAATTATTTTTATTAATTAATTTAATTAACTAATTAATTGCATATTTAATTTAGAAA
The DNA here is from genome assembly GCA_948472305.1 of Vicia faba. Lineage (NCBI taxonomy): Eukaryota > Viridiplantae > Streptophyta > Magnoliopsida > Fabales > Fabaceae > Vicia > Vicia faba. The sequence continues at coordinate 191,465,218 of OX451739.1, read as the reverse complement.
ACTTATTTCTTTTATTAAAAACAACAAAAAACAATTTTTCTTTTAATTAGGTTAGAAGGGTCAAAACCTTAAATTCTCGTCGATCTTAATTCTTCTCGCGCGCTTTATTTTTATCATTTACCATATTGATGTAACTGCCTACAGTTTGTAATAATTTAATTAGGACGTTTATTTACATTTATCGCTTTATTTTCAAAGGGTTTGTTTTTGGCTATGTAAATACCTGAAGCCTTGTAATAGCGTAGTTTAAATTCCGCACTTTAAATTCCGTAAATTATTAACTGTTAGATGTATGATATAGGGATGCATGACAAGAATGTATGATTAATTTTAAAACAGTTAGATCACCCTAAACGTGAAAAGATAAATAAACTGAAATTGAATCATTCGCACATGCACACTCTTAGGGTACACTCCCACTTGGTTGCCTTCGGTAAATGGTCATTGAGTATAGGATGCTTTAGTGGTTGTCCTTTTGTCTAAACAAAGATCAAAGTCACGATTCGGAAAAGTTACCTCAGAATGGTTGCCTCGGAATTGTTGCCTCGAATAATTGATCTAAGACATTAGGGTTATTACTAAGACGTCCTAACATTGCTTTAGTGACCGTGCGTCCCTTTCGAATTGACCCTTAAACTCCAACGACGGTGCTACCTACTCACTAATAGTGGGATAGCGTTGTCTAAAGGAAACGAATACAAAACGATTCTTTTATCGAGTAGGTAGATTAGTTCTTAAGTACTTTCTCATTCCAAACAAATTTTTCCCACTTACACTCCTTTATAAACAAAGTTTTCAAAAACACTTCATTACACTCTTGAAGACAGAAGCAAGAGTTAAATCGAAGTCAAAACAAAAACTTTTCAAAGCTCACAAACACAAAGAAAACAATTTTGAAAATGATGAGCAAGTACCTAAGAGCCCGTAGATAACTACTGATAGAAAGGGTGCTAATACCTTCCCTTTCTATAAATCTACCCCCCGTACTCAGAAATATCTCGAAAAAGGAATTTTTTCTGTGCTTTTTTCCTTTCCTTGTTGGATAAAATAAAAGACAGTGGCGACTCTTGCTTACCGTGACATTTTGCGAACACAAACGCAAAACACAAACCAACAAAATTTCCTTAATGAAATAGGGAAACCACGTCCCAGTTCTGGCCACCGTATCACAGAACTGGCGACTCTGCTGGGGACTGAATAAGTGGGGTGTACCTTAGGAATAGTTCATCATATTGTTTTCAATTGTTTGAATTGTTTGCTTTATATTTGTGGGCCTTGTATCGGAGTTACTATAGATCCTAACCCGGATCTGGGGGACACCTTTTAGGTAAGTAGCAATAGACTGTGAGGGAACTATACGGCGTAGACCGATACGGTTGAAGCAATAGCTACGTTGGTGTGACACATTAGTTGGTACCGATATCCCTTGTGGAGGAACAAGGAGAGTATGGGGCTGCTAATGGGTTATTAAGCATCAACTGACCTTAGAACCTATAATTGACCAACTTGGCCATAGAAAAGTAGCAGTATGCTACACTCATTAAGACCATACTCTCGCGATGATTCTGGCTGCAAGAAAAGGTTGCTAAACTGGAATTATGAACGATCGAGGATGGTCAGTGATATTGAGAACCTCTAGCACTCGGTTACTATTACTAGGACAGGTTGAACCAACTAAACTGAAAGAGGGTAATACCTAGACCCCATGAAAGCCTAAACTTAAAGCTGTTTGTGTGACTTGTGTGCTTTCAACTTGAACTACTTGCACATGTTTGTTATCTAACAACTTGAGTTCTTTGCAGGTTTTGTTTACAGTCCTTATCCAATAACTTGGATTTCTTGCCGGATTACTTACTTACATCACCTCGCATTTGCTTAAATGCATAGCATACACATCATAACATCATATCATAACATTTCCTTAACCATTTCAAGAATCTCAAGGGTTTGTGATATATGTTATGGTAAATCAAACATCTAGCAAGGGACAAAAGGGATTTATTTTCCTCTAGCCAAGGTTGTCTAGAAATCAAAACACGATAATTTGAGTTAGTGGCTATGACCCACTCGATATGGTGAGTTTGACTCTTGAAGAAGGACTCTTGATGACACGAAGTTTCTTCAATCATAGCTGCAAAATTCAAATTCTAACAGTCTCTTGTTTATCCCGTGAGATCCTTGAAAACATTGCATACATATATCATACATATCATTGCATAACAGGTCTCCCAGTACATGTCTCTCACGTTCTCGCTGTTTATTTTAGCAATGGCTCTCCAACAAGACAACCGAGATCTTCAAACTCAAGAAGCTCAATTCAAGGAAATATTCCTAAACCTGTCCAAGGGGCAGGAAGAGTTGAAAACACTCTTCGTTGGGGACTTGGTCAAGAAAATTCCTAAAGACAATATGGACGAACGGCTAGAACAACTGCAAGCTGAGGTAGATGCAATAAGAATCCAAATGTTGGGGCAGACGACCCTTATCCAAAGCTTAGCCTGGGAACAAGAAGAGCTGAGAATCATTATCAACCAGCTTCATCAAGACAGATACAACAGTATGAAGCAAACAGTCGAGGCCGGGGACCAAGTCATTTATCAGCCTCCAAGAAGACAAGGGTTTGGTTTGGTGAAGGGTGGACCTTTCCAAATTGCTACTACATTACGGGTCCAACGACAACCTCGCCAAAAGCAACGGGTTTATCAGAGTAAGCCAGATACGCCTAAAAGGCAGTTCACTGAGCTCAACATGCCGCTGTCTCAAGATTTATAATACATGTTGAGATTGAATCTGGTGACGTTAAGGGACCCTCTTCAAAATCCCCACATAGCCTCCCTAAGGTACAATCCTGATGCTAGGTGTGCATACCATTCCAATAGCCCGGGGCATGATACTGATGACTGTTGGGCATTGAAAAACAAAATTCAAGACCTGATCGATAATGGAGCATCTGAATTCACACAAGATGGTCAACTAGAATGTTTTTGTCAATCCTCCAAGGCTCACCATTTGAAGTGACAAGTTCTGACAAGAGAAGACTTTTTGTTCATTAGAATTTTTAATTTCTAATTTTCTTTTGATTGTTCAAACATTTAGTCATGTTAAAACTTTATTACTTTATCAATGCATTGCATATGTCTGTTTTGAATCAATCCATTCGTATTCGCTATATTCAAATTGCTTTCATTTTTGTGATGTTCAACTCTCGATTAAAAAACTCTAAGCCTTTAGAGGGAGGATGACGAAAATGATATCAAAATCTCTACAGTATGCTTTTGAACAGACCCTGCTGACGATGTACAGGCGTTGTTTCAAATCCTAAACAGTGGAGTTATAAGGAAGATAATCCCTAGTCAACCCCTTTGAGCCAAAGAAGTTGGAGTTTTTCTTTTCACACAAATTAAAACCCTTAATCACAACCGGGGGCAGGGTAGTTTTCTCAGTTAATCCAGGTGCATAATGAATGGCATCAAAGACGTTCTCCCAAACTAAAAGACGGTGATGGTTCCCTATAATCGTCAGGACATGCATTCGTTATCCCTCCAAATAAAAATTAAGTCAAAACCTATGAAAGGGACTTAAGAAAAAAACTGGGGCATCCCGCTGACTGTAATCACAAGAAAGAAACAGTTCAGGCAAAAAGACAGGGATAACGAAATCAAAAAGAAAGAGGTCCTACAAACTCTCAACAAAGTGAGTTCCTGTTCAAAATAATCTGTCAGTATACGAACCATCACTGGAATATCAGAGCAAAGACACAAAACAGGGTCTAAATGCACAATTAGCTGAGTTTAGGATCGAAGAACATCACGAAGAACGGGTGGGTACAAATAAAATCCGAACCTTTATCCTTTGTTTCTTGAACCGTAAACCAGACCACGTTATAACCCTTAAAAGTCCTAGCTGAGGCATGGGTTAGTTTAAAAGCATACTGTTATAAAAGGTATCCTGGCTCCTGTAGGGCTTGCTGTAAATCCTGAGTTGACATCACATTTTACAAAAATTCGCTTGTTTTATTGAAAACTGCATTTTCAAAGAACTTCAAAACAGACATAAGCTTTGCATTCTTAAAATAATATTGTTTGCATATGACTACTTGTTCAACAACAGAGAAATTCGCACGACGAATATCTAGTGAACAAAAACCTTTTCAATAAAAGGGTCACCTCAAGTGGAAAAAACACTTCCAACCAAGGGGCACATCATGAGCATTGTCTATCATCTGGGGCAGTCAAGTCAAGATTCAAGGAGTCTCTCAAAGATGCCAAATAGCCAGGGGCAGATCTCCATCGGAGTCACTTGGGGAATTAGACATGGATTCCCGCAACGAATCTTGCATGATCAAAGAAACATCTTCTGGTAGTATGGCAACACGACACTAGCGACAATGACAACTCCCTACGCTCTGAGAGCGTGGACATGGTCAGAAAATACTGCGCATGAACAAAGACCCGCTAGGTTGACACACCTAGGCAAAAATAAGGGCATCCCGGCGAACCAAAAAGGTTCGGGAAAAATTAGGGATAAAAACAAAAAGATTTGTACACCCGGTAAGTCGAAAACATGAAAAGGCGGCTTGGGCAAAAAAGGGTATCCCGGTGGACTGAAAATCTGAAAAGACAGTCTAGGCAAAAGTTAGGGATTAAAGCGTACGACTATGTCCCATCATCTCGTCACTTGCCTACCAGAAGAAGATTTGTCATTTCAATCGGCAATTACCAAGCACCTCATAGGTTGGAATAATACTCGATCCACAAGGCCTCCGCAGACACCTTCTCCCGCAGATACAGGGGCAGAAAAGACTCGATGCAAAGTCATTGTCATATCCTCAGCCCGCGTCCCAATAACATCTACACTCCCCACAGAGTAAGAAAAGGACAGTGGTGTTAATTCTCCCCAGCTGAGGCTCGCAACCACGAATGGGTCGGTAAGATTCTCCCCGAGCAGAGTTTATCTATCACCAGCACTGGAAGATTATCCCCAGTGGAGTCTGGAATATTATCCCCATTAGAGTCTAAAATATTATCCCCAGTGAAGTCGCCATTGGAAAATCATCCCCAGTGGAGTTCATTCCTTTCACAGACAAAAATTCAATCCCCAACAGGGTTCACTGTCACCAGCAACAGTAATTCATCCCCAGCTAAGTTTTATTTCTCCAAATCAGCAGATCTTCTAGCAGAGTATATACTCCCCACAGAGTCATTTCCTCGTCAGTCCATTCCCCAGCGGAGTTATTCTCTCCTGTAGGATTATTCTCCCAATCATCTTCGGTCGTTATCTCCAGCGAGCGAAACTCTTTATTCTCCAACAACAGTCAGGGATTTATTTTCCCAAACTCGGACGTACCACAATAGCATTTCATATATCATGACGTGCGCATACATATTGCATACAACATATTTTCATTTATTTTGAGAACATCATCATACAATGCATGTCCTGCATCATATACGATTAATCATGTACCTTTTCAGGAAAGATGGTTATCATCAACAACTTCCAGCAAGTTTAAGATTAACTCCGGAAACTAAAGAGAGTAATTATCTGCATGATCAAATGCAACTTCACACGGGTTCATCACGAAGAAATCTTACACGGGTTTCTCCTAAATGCAGCTTCACACGGGTTTATCCTGAAAAATCTTACACGAGTCCTTTCTCATATATATCTGAATAAAGTTTTACACGAACTTATCACAAAGTAACCTTACCCAGGTTCCTCCTGAAGTTTTACACGAACATATCACAAAGTAACCTTACCCAGGTTCCTCCTGAAGATTTACACAAACTTATCTCAAAGTAACCTTACCCCGGTTCATTCTGAAGTTTTAAACGAACTTATCACAGAGTAACCTTACCCAGGTTCCTCCTGAAGTTTTACACAAACTTATCCTGAAGTAACCTTACCCAGGTTCCTCCTTACAACTTCCCGATGTAGTTTCACCCAGACTCATCCTGAAGCAACCTTACCCAGGTTCCTCCTTACAATTTCCCGATGTAGTTTCACCCAGACTCATCCTGAAGCAACCTTACCCAGGTTCCTCCTTACAATTTCCCGATGTAGTTTCACCCAGACTCATCCTGAAGCAACCTTACCCAGGTTCCTCCTTACAATTTCCCGATGTAGTTTCACCCAAACTCATCCTGAAGCAACCTTACCCAGGTTCCTCCTTACAATTTCCCGATGTAGTTTTACCCAGACTCATCCTGAAGCAACCTTACCCAGGTTCCTCCTTACAATTTCCAGATGTAGTTTTACCCAAACTCCTCGCAAAGCAACCTTACCTAGGTTTCTTCTAGGTTCATATGCAGTTTTACCTAAACTCCTCATGAAGCAGCCTTACCTAGGTTTCTTCCCGGTTCAGATGCAGTTTTACCTAAACCCATCATGGAGCAACCTTACCTAGGTTCCTTCTCAGTTCAAATGTAGTTTTACCTAAACCCATCATGGAGTAACCTTACCTTGGTTCCTTCTCTTTCCCGATGTAGTTTCACCTAGACTCATCCTGGAGCAACCTTACCTAGGTTCCTTCTCTTTCCTGATGTAGTTTCACCTAGACTCATCCTGAAGCAACCTTACCTAGGTTCCTCTTTAGTCCCGATGCATTTCTACCCAAGCTCTTCACAAAGAAACCTTACCCAGGCTCCTTCTCGGTTCAGGCGTAGTTTTACCCAAACTCCTCACAAAGCAACCTTACCCAGGTTCCTTCTCGGTTCAGACGCAGTTTTACCCAAACTCCTCACAAAGCAACCTTACCTAGGTTCCTTCTCGGTTCAGACGCAGTGTTATCCAAACTCCTTACGAAGCAAACTTACCCAGGTTCCTTCTCATAACCCTACTATCCAGGTTTCTTTTCTCTTATCTCCAGACATCAGTCCACAACACTGTAAGACCCAGACCTATCAAACATGATCAGTTTCACCTTTCCCTAGTAGGTTGCGGTGCAGCCTGTACACAACTAGATACGCAATTCACTTCTGCTTCCTCAAGCCGGAGTTAATTTCTCAGTTGAATGACGGATGACTGAAGTTCCTAAATGTCAGCAGAGATGATTCCTCAGTAGAATACGGACGACCGAAGTTCCTGAAATTCAACAGAGATGTTTCCTCATTGGAATACGGACGACCAAAGCTCCTAAAATTCTACTTCTCTCAATAAAGATCAGCCCTCCACAGCGGAATCTTCCTCAACGACAGGTATACAAGCTCTCGCTAAGGAATCTCTTATGCAATCGACACTCCTTCAGATGGCATCTTTAAGCCCATCCCCTCTTCAGCAATTTCCAAATGGCATCTTTAAGCCCATTCCCGACATTTCAAGACGGATACTACTTCATGCGAGTGCAAATTTCTAGGCACTCTAGTGTTCAATCATCTTCCACCTTCGGATCACAAAAGGAACGAAAGCCAATCTACATACTCAGGTTTAAGAAGATTGAACAGGGGCAGCTGTTGTTCCCCAAAATTTGCCCTCCCATATTTCTCAAAATATTTCAAGAAAGATCCTCAAGTTGCTCAAGGTAGTCCAAGGTTTGGCCAGACAAGCTCTCTCCTAAGGCAGTCTACCTCAAATTAGGGTTTCATGTTGCATCAAGATGCTTGAGTACAAGGGACCCCAAATGCTCAACATTGTCCTAATATTTTCTCAAGATCATCTATGTCAAGTTTCAAGCCCTACAAAGGAAATTTGCTCAGTCAATTGCTCAAAGGCCTGAAAATCGACTGTGTTAGGGCAAAAGTCAACTGTGGACCACATACAGTCAAACTTCAAGATTTTTGGTCAACATCCTCATTTTGAAATATATTTCATCATTTTATAAAGGTTTGATCATGATTCATCAAGGATTGCTCATAATTCATCAAGAACAAAAAGTTGCTAAATTAGGGTTTTGTAGGAAAAGTCAACTCAACTTTGACCAAGCGTAACTTTCTCATACTTTATGAGAAATGAATCATACAAAGCTCATTTTGAAGATGATGCAATTCCCTACAATCCATCTTCAGCTCCCATGTTCAAAATATGCACTCACAAGAAGTTATGAATTTGGACATTATAGGTCATCTTGAAAAGTCAACAAAAACACCATTTTTGTCAAAGCTTCATACATGAGCATGGAATATAAAATTGAGATAAGACTAAAAGGGTTGATTAGAGGACATCTCAAGCTTTCTAAAAAGTCCAAGAACACCCTCATAAGGTTAAAATTGAGAGAGATATGCATTGTCAAAGTTAGACATTTTTTGAAAAAATGTATGAAGAAAATATTGACCAAACTTGGATTTTTTTCCAAATGGGCCTATCTTTTCAAGTTTGAAACTCATTCCTAACATGGTGCACGATCTCTAAGCCCACCCATACATTTTTCTACTATTTATGCTATTTATTTTGATATTTTATTCAGTAAAATTCAGAATTAAATAAATAAATAATGGAAATAATGTAAATTTTGATGTGAATCCATTTTGGGAAAGTTTTATGCTGGTTTATGTCAATTGATTTCATGCAATAACTTTTTAAATATGTCCAGGTTCATCCACATGTGAAAATGGCATAAAATCATCAAATATGGCATTTTTTCAAATTTTGATCATGGTCTTAAAACACAACATTATGAGGGAGATTCTTTCCATGATTTCTTGTCTCCTCATTCTCCTCTTTAAATATAGATCCATACAAGCTTGAAAGGGACGAAAATCCTCTATAAAAAGCTCTCAAAAAGCTCTTCAAAAAGCTCTCAGAAAGCTCCTCAAAAAGCTCTCCAAAAATCAAAGAATTGGTGCAAGTCATATCTCGAGGTTCCGGTCTCTCTCAATTGACATAAAGCCTCAAACCATCCTCTTGAAGTCCTCAAGAGTCTTACAAGGCCCAAGAGCAATCCATCACACGTCTAGCACGCCCCCCATTTGACAACACCGGTTTGGTAAAATTTTAAACTTTGAATCTCTAATTTTAATCACATTTTATGGTATGCTAACGTTTGTTTGAGTTTATATAGAACAGTTATGATTGGTTGAATCATAGGTTCCACGCAAGAATCAAAAAACACCATAGTTAGAGCATGAAGCTTTCGAAGATTCGGGCCTAGGGATTTCTGATGATTACACCCCCTGTTTACTTTTGCTACTAGGCCCATCTTTATTTTCATGTTTTATTTGTTTTGTTTGTTTCTTTTAATCCCTTTTATTTTTTTATCAATAAACAAATATAAAAATCACATAAAAATAGATTTAGGATTTTTTTCTTAATTAAATTTTAATTTTAGGTAAAACTTTAATTTCTTTTTGTAAATAACTTAAAAATAATTAGAATAAATAGGTTTTATTACTAACTTAATTATATTTTATTTTTTCCTAAAATAACCAAAGAAACCAAAATAGGTCATGTAATTATTTTTATTAATTAATTTAATTAACTAATTAATTTCATATTTAATTTAGAAAACTTATTTCTTTTATTAAAAACAACAAAAAAACAATTTTTCTTTTAATTAAGTTAGAAGGGTCAAAACTTTAAATTCTCGTCGATCTTAATTCTTCTCGCGCGCTTTATTTTTATCATTTACTATATTGATGTAACTGCCTACAGTTTGTAATAGTTTAATTAGGACGTTTATTTACATTTATCGCTTTATTTTCAAAGGGTTTGTTTTTGGCTATGTAAATACCTGAAGCCTTGTAATAGCGTAGTTTAAATTCTGCACTTTAAATTCCGCAAATTATTAACTGTTAGATGTATGATATAGGGATGCATGACAAGAATGTATGATTAATTTTAAAACAGTTAGATCACCCTAAATGTGCAAAGATAAATAAACTGAAATTGAATCATTCGCACATGCGCACTCCTAGGGTACACTCCCACTTGGTTGCCTTTGGTAAATGGTCATTGAGTATAGGATGCTTTAGTGGTCTTCCTTTTTTCTAAACAAAGATTAAAGTCCCAATTCGGAAAAGTTGCCTCGGAATTGTTGCCTCGAATAATTGATCTAAGACATTAGGGTTATTACTAAGACGCCCTAACATTGCTTTAGTGACCGTGCGTCCCTTTAGAATTGACCCTCAAACTCCAACGACGGTGCTACCTACTCACTAATAGTGGGATAGCGTTGTCTAAAGGAAACAAATACATAACGATTCTTTTTTCGAGTAGGTAGATTAGTTCTTAAGTACTTGCTCATTCCAAACAAATTTTTCACACTTACACTCCTTTATAAACAAAGTTTTCAAAAACACTTCATTACACTCTTGAAGACAGAAGCAAGAGTTAAATCGAAGTCAAAACAAAAACTTTTCAAAGCGCACAAACACAAAGAAAAGAATTTTGAAAATGACGAGCAAGTACCTAAGAGCCTGTAGATAACTACGGATAGAAAGGGTGCTAATACCTTCCCTTTCTATAAATCTACCCCCCGTACTCAGAAATATCTCGAAAAAGGAATTTTTTCTGTGCTTTTTTTCTTTCCTTGTTGGATAAAATAAAAGACGGTGGCGACTCTTTCTTACCGCGACATTTTGCAAACACGAACGCAAAACGAAAACCAGCAAAATTTCCTTAATGAAATAGGGAAACCACGTCCCGGTTCTGGCCACCGTATCACTCCTGTATACCTGTTGTTGAGGAATATTATGCTGGGGAATGTTGTTCTTTGTCTTGAGAAAAAGTTGAATTTTAGGATCTTTGATCGTCCGTTATTCTAGTGGGGAATCGTCTCTTGGTCGAAGAGGTGAAAATGAATTATTATCTGGTCATGATCCAGGCTTCATAGTGATAAGATCGACTACTATCTAGTCGTGCTCTAGGCTTTACAGTGACTTAATGGGGAGATAAGATTAAAGTTGCTACCCGGTCGTAATCCAGGCTTTGCAATTTCTCAATTCTTATATGGTCGTGATCCATGCTTCAGAAGGAATTAAGTTGTTATCCGGTTGCATCCGGGCTTCGACTTCAATTCAGGGCATACTAATATCCGGTCGACTCCGGGCTTCTTAGTAATTGTCCAGGTAAACTGCTATTTGGTCGAAATCCAAGCTTCACAGCATCTAGTACCATTATCTGGTCGTAATCCATACTTCATGATGTTTCATACCATTATCTGGTCGAATCCAGGCTTCATGGTGTCCTGTATTGTTATATGGTCGATTCCAGGCTTCACAATACCTTACTTCGTATCTAGTCGTCTTCCAGGCTTCAGAAGAAATCAAGTGGTTATCCAGTCGCATCTGGGCTTCCATTTGAATTTAAGGCCTACTAATATCCGGTCGACTCCGGGCTTCTTAGTAATTGGTCGAGTAAACTTCTATTTGGTCGAAATACAAGCTTTAGTGTCCTTTACTGTTATCTGGTCGTAATCCAGGCTTCGGTGTCTTTTACCGCTATCTGGTTGTAATCTAGGCTTCACGATGTCTCATACCAATATCTGGTCGAATCCAGGCTTCATGGTGTTCGGATAAATCAAGATATTATCCGGTCGAATCTGGGCTTCATAACTTGCATTAAAGATATACCACTATCTGGTCGACTTTAGGCTTCGTAGTATTCTTGACTGCTATCTGGTCGTAATCCAGGCTTCACAACGTCTTCTACCATTATCTGGTCGAGTCCAGGCTTCATGGTGTCTTGTATTGCTATCTGGTCGTAATCCATGCTTCGCAATAACTTGTTAAGCTGTTATCTGGTAGATTTCTGGGCTTCACGACTTGTGTTTATGATATACCACTATCTGGTCGAATCCAGGCTTCATAGCTTGAACTGGAATAGAAATCTTAGCACCTATTTGACTGAACTAGAGAAAACTTGTGAGAATTTGATTGTATCTTTCCCTGAAATGGTAAAGAGTTAGTCGTATGTAATGTCATGATGTATAAAATGTATTGAGCAATGATGTTCTCAAAATAAATGAGACTGTCTGCATGATGCGTATGGGCGTGTCATGATGTATGGACATGCAATGTTTTTATGATGTTCTCTAGCTGGGGAAAATAAATCTCGGCCTGCTACTGGAGAATATAAAGAGTTTCGTTCGCTGGGGATAACGACCGAAGACGATTTGAGAATACATTGGCGGGAGAATAATTCTGTTGGAGAATAAACTGGCGTGAGCATGGCTATGTGGGGAAGAGATACTCTGTCAGAAAATCTACTGATCTGGAGAAATAAACTCGACTGGGGATGAATTACTATTGCTGGCGATAATAAACCCTTGTTGGGGATTGAGTCTCTGCTTGTGGAAGAAATAAACTCCACTGGGGATAGTCTTCCAATGTTGGTGATAAATGAACTCTGCTTGAGGAGAATCAATGTTTTTAGATACCTTTTACTCTGCGGGGATTGAATGTACCTTTAGTCATATTCTCGAGCTGGGTCTATCCCTATACCTGGTGGGTAGAGCGACTGTAAGGTTTGGACATTTCTTGTTTGCCCACGTTCCTGGAATTATGAGCAATTGTCTTTTGTTTCGCATGTAAATATTTATGAGCAACAATTATTTTCAAATGCATATATCAAAAATGAATCATTGGACGTTCTTGCAAAAAAAGAAAAACAATTTTGACATTTATTGTAAAATGAATTGTATTGATTTTGAAGTTGGTCTGCAATAGGCGTTTTGTACAAGAGGCTGACGTCCTAGTAAGAGAACGCCGCCAAAAGATAGAAATTATAAAATTTATAAAAAACAAAGAAAACAATTATGTGAACAATCCCACTGGGTTCCAACTCTGCTATTGCCTTTATATCTTCGAGCGTCTCATCACTTTGCTACTTGGTTGAAGGTAGATCAGATTGATTGGCGCCATTCGAATTTGATAGTCGATACCGAAGTCTGGCTGCAAGATGATCCAATGAGACATAGTGTTACGCTCTAATCCCTAATTTTTTCCTGGACCGCCCTTTCGGGTTTTCAGTCTACCGGGATACCCTTTTTTGCCCAAGCCGCCTTTTCAGGTTTTCGACTTGCCGGGTGTACAGTTTTTTTTTTAATTTTCATCCCTTATTTTTTCCCGAACCCTTTTGGTTCGCCGGGAAGCCCTTATTTTTGCCTAGGCCAGTCAACCTAGCGGGTTTTTGATTATGCGTAGTATTTTTCACTATGTCTGCATTGACGGGGTGAGGAAGGTAGTCACCATCCATGGTGGTTAGAATCATAGCTCCTCCCGAGAAAATGTTCTTAACCACAAATGGCCCTTCGTACGTAGGAGTCCATTTTCCCCTGGGATCACCTTGCGGCAGTATGATGCGCTTGATCACCAGATCCCGGACTTGGTATTCTTGTCGTCTAACTTTCTTGTTAAATGCCTTAATCATTCGCTTTTGATACGTATGACCATGACACGACCACCTCCCGCCGTACCATCACCATTGCCTTGGTATTACAAAGAAGATCAAACATGTGCTTTTCATCAGGGAGCACCAGGGCATAGTGTTGAGAATTGTTATCCTTTGAGGACTGAAGTGCAAAGGTTGGTGAAGTCTGGAATTCTATCTTTCAAGGACATGGGACCTAATGTGAAAGACAATCCTCTACCCAAGCACGGGGGGGAGGGGGGGGGGGGGGGGGGGTAAATGCTATAAATATGGTGGCCGGTTGTCCAGGAGACTTCCGAATTTTTGACATTAATCTGGTTAGAGGATATTTGGTGAAAATACACGCAGACCTCTGTGAATTCAGCTACGATACGCATGACCATGCCGGTTGTGTTGTTTGCAGTACATACATACAGGGTTACGAGAAGATAAAGGCTGATTTACAGGAGATGATGGATGATGGTTTAATCCATATAATCATGCCCAGGGTAGAGTATGAAGAGGAAGTGAATATGGTTTCTGGATGTCCTGGTGAATTCATAATTTTTGATGTGGAGTATTTGAATGAGGATCTCGTGCAGTTGCATGCTACCTTCTACCGTATTGTTGGTCAGGTGGAACACCAATATGGGTCTTGCATAGTTTGCTGTCGAAATCCCCCAGGATGTTCAATTGTGAGGGAAGGTGTTCAGTTGCTGTTAGACAATGGAACTATCAAGATCACAGGTCAGAGAGATGATTATCATGAGATTGATATGGTTGAAGTTTGTTTAATGGAAGAAGAGTAAGAGGAAGAGTATGCCTCCGCGGATGAGTATTTCTCTTCAGACGAAGATTTGTTTGCCATAAATTACTTTTTGATGCTTGATTGTGTTGAGGAAGGGGTAAACATTATTGTACCTTGTTTTGGTGCACCCGCTCATCTTGAAGTGGAGTACCATAGAAAACTAGCTGTTACCCCATAGGTAATTAGTCTGCCAGGTCCTATTCCCTACAAATCAGATAAGGATGTGCCTTTCAAATACAACGCTATGATCTTAGAAGATGGGGTGGAAGTTCCCATCCGGCCAATGCCTGATGTTGGAAATATAACTGAAAATAGCAGAGTGACCCGTAGTGGTCGTGTGTTTGCGCCAGTTGTACAAAGATATGTTATTTCTGGAAAGAAAATTGTTGAGAATGATGAGCCTAAGAAGGCTACAGGAGAGACTAATGGAGCTACATTATATAAATAAATGGATGATATTTTGAAGATAATTAAGATGAGCGACTACAGAATTGTAGATTAGCTACTGCAGACTCCTTCAAAGATATATATCCTAGCTTTATTGATGAACTCCTATGCTCATAGAGAATCATTGATGAGAGTACTAGACCAAGCTTTTATGGAGAGTGACATGCCATTAGATCAATTCAGCAGCGTAATTGGAAACATTACATCATGTAACAACTTGAGTTTCTGTGATGATGAGTTACCAGATGAAGGGAGGAATCACAACCTGGCCCTCCATATATCTATGAACTGCAAGAATGATTCATTGTCCAATGTTCTAATTGATAATGGATCCACGCTGAATATTATACCGAGGAGTACTCTCATGAAGTTAAAGTATCAAGGAGCACCTATGCGCCCGAGTGGCATCATTGTGAAGGCTTTTGATGGGTCGAGGAAATCTGTCATCGGCGAAGTGGACTTACCCATCCATATAGGAACACATTTGTTCCTGATAACCTTCCAGGTCATGGTAATTATTCCTGCATCTAGTTGTTTTCTAGGACGGCCATGGATACACGAAGCAGGGGCTGTCACTTCAACTCTGCATCAAAAGCTAAAATTTGTGCGTGAAGGGAAGGTAGTGATCGTAAATGGGGAGCAGGCGTTGTTGATATCCCATCTATCCTCTTTCAGTATTGTAGAAGTGGATGAGGCTGCTGTTGGAACCCAGTTCCAAGCCCTATCGATTGACAACATAAGGAGAAATGAGAATTTTGTGGTTTCGCTGAAGGATGCGCAGCAGGTTGTGCGCAATGGTCATAATACAGTTTGGGGACGACTTGTGGATCCACCCGTGAACAAGAACAGAACTGGTTTGGGTTTCTCTCTGAAGATTGGTAAAGGCGAAGGTTTGAAGTCAAAGTCTACTGTGAACAGTTATCAGGATGTTTTCCGCAGCGGAGGCTACCTCCATCCTATTGATTCTGGAATTAATGTTGTCGAAGAGGATGAAGCAGAGCAAGAAGTACCGAATTATGTAACGCATGGAGTCCGAGTTCAAAACTGGGTCACCATTGATGTTCCTTCTTGCATACATGTTTCAAAGTGATTTGTTTTGTTAATCAGTTTCTTTCTTTTGAAAAGCTTTCACTCTGCCCAAGGTGGAAGTATTAATGTTGTAGGGCTTATCTGTTTGCTATGACATTTAATATCATTAATAAAAGTTATCTTTGCTTCCCAAATTATGTCTTTATTTTCTGCTTTTTCTTGGGAAATGGTAATAAAAAAAACATTTCAAAATAAATAATAACTGAAAATTAATCTGCATGATCACTTGTTATATGTGTCTGTTTCTAAAAGCAATCATAAATCATATGTGCAGATTAATTAAAAAACTCGCTGAATACAATGACCCTGCACCCTCTCCCAACTTTGAATGTCCTGTGTTTGGGGATGAATAAGAAGATTATGATGAGATTCCAGAAGAGGTCTCACGGTTGCTTGAGTACGAGGAAAATACCATTCAACCATATAAAGAGCCTTTGGAAGTGATCAATTTGGGTTCAGAAGAATATCCGAAGGAAGTCAAGATTGGAGCATCATTGCATCCTGATGTGAAGAGCGGGTTGATTGAGTTGTTGAAAGAGTATGTGGATATTTTTGCTTGGTCTTATCAAGATATGCTTGGTCTAGATACAGATATTGTCGAGCATCGTTTGCCGTTAAAGCCAGAGTGTCCTCCAGTTAAACAAAAGTTGAGAAGAACCCACCCAGATATGGAAGTAAAAATCAAAGAGGAGGTCCTAAAGCAGATTAATGCTGGTTTTCTTGTGACTTTAGTGTATCCTCAATGGATTGCCAATATTGTCCCAGTATCGAAAAAAGACAGAAAAGTCCACATGTGCGTAGATTACAGAGATCTAAATAAAGCTAGTCCAAAAGATGATTTTCCATTGCCTCACATTGATATGTTAGTGGACAGCACAACAAAATTCAAAGTATTCTCGTTCATAGATGGATTTTCCAGATATAATCAAATAAGAATGGCTCCAGAGGACATGGAAAAAACAACGTTTATCACACCCTGGGGAACATTCTGTTACAGAGTGATGCCCTTCGGGTTGAAGAACGCTGGTGCAACGTGCCAGAGGGCTATGACAACCCTATTCCATGATCTGATGCACAAAGAAATCGAAGTATATGTTGATGATATGATTGCCAAATCCCAGACTGAAGAATGGCATATAGAAGATTTGTTGAAGTTGTTTCAGCGTTTGAGGAAGTATCGTCTCCGCTTGAATCCAAATAAATGCACCTTCGGTGTTAGATCAGGGAAATTGTTGGGTTTCATTGTTAGCCAGAAAGGAATTGAAGTTGACCCTGATAAAGTCAAAGCAATTCAAGAAATGCCAGCACCAAGAGCTGAAAAGCAAGTCAGAGGTTTCCTCGGGCGTTTGAATTATATTTCAAGATTTATTTCCCACATGACTGCAACATGTGAACCGATCTTTAAGTTGTTAAAGAAAGATCAAGGTTGTGTATGGACGGATGACTGTCAAAAGGAATTTGAGAGTATTAAAGAATATCTGCTTGAACCTCCTATCTTGCTCCCTCCCATAGAAGGAAGACCGTTGATTATGTATCTAACAGTGTTAGATAAATCCATGGGTTGTATTCTGGGATAACAGGATGAAACAAGGAAGAAGGATTTCACCATTTATTATCTCAGCAAAAATTTCACTGATTGTGAGTTGCGGTATTCCACGCTAGAAAAGACATGTTGTGCTTTGGCCTGGGAGGAAAAACGTTTGCGGCAGTATATGTTGAATCATACCACTTGGTTGATCTCCAAAATGGATCCAATCAAGTATATTTTTGAAAAGCCTGCTCTTACTGGGAGAATTTCCCGCTGGAAGATGTTGTTATCTTAATATGATATCGAGTACCGCACTCAAAAAGCTATTAAAAGTAGTGTGTTGGCAGATTACCTTGCTCACCAACCGGTGGAAGATCATCAGTCTGCAGAATATGAATTCCCCGATGAGGATGTGATGTTCCTGAAAGTGAAAGATTATGATGAACCATTGCCTGAGGAAGGCCCTGACCCTGAATCTCGTTGGAGTATGATTTTTTATGGAGCGGTGAATGCTTATGGTAAAGAATTGGTGTTGTGATTGTCACTCCTCATGGATCGCACATTCCTTTTACTACAAGGTTAACATTCGACTGCACTAATAATATGGCAGAATATGAGGCTTGCATCATGGGTCTTGAGGAAGCTATTGATCTCAGAATCAAAATTCTAGATGTGTATGGTGATTCAACTTTGGTAATAAATCAGATTAAAGGAGAATGGAACACTCGTCACCCTGGCTTGATCCCTTACAAAGACTATGCAAGAAGATTATTACCCTTCTTCAATAAAGTTTAACTCCATCACATCCCTAGAGATGAAAATCAAATGGCGGATGCTCTGGCAACTCTGGCTTCCATGTACCAAGTGAATACTTGGAATGATATACCCCGAATTATAGTTCGACGGTTGGATAGGCCTGCTCATGTGTTTGCGACAGAGGAGGTAGCATATGAAAAACCTTGGTATTATGATATTAAGCATTTTCTTCAGACTCAGGAATACCCGATTGGTGCGTCGAGGAAAGATAGAAAGACATTGAGAAGATTGGCAGGCATTTTCTTCCTCAGTGAAAATGTGTTATAGAAGAGAAATTATGACATGGTCTTTCTCAGATGCGTGGATAGACACGAAGCAGACATGTTGATGCATGAGATTCATGAAGGTTCATTTGGCACTCATGCTAATGGACATTTGATGGCTAAAAAGATGCTAAGGGCAGGTTATTATTGGTTGAAAATGGAATCTGACTATTACAAATTTGCAAAGAAGTGCCATAAATGCCAAGTTTATGCAGATAAGGTCCATGTGCCTCCGACACTTCTCAATGTGATTTCCTCCCCATGGCCTTTCTCTATGTGGGGGTATAGACATGATCGGGATGATAGAACCCAAAGCTTCGAATGGGCACCGTTTTATCTTGGTAGCAATTGACTACTTCACCAAATGGGTAGAGGCTGCTTCATATGCCAATGTTACCAAACAGGTGGTTGTGTGTTTCATCAAAAATAATCTTATATGCCGGTATGGTGTGCCGAACAGAATCATCACCGACAATGGCTCGAATTTGAACAACAAGATGATGATAGAACTGTGTGAAGAATTCAAGATTGTCCATCATAATTCGTCTCCATACAGGCCAAAGATGAATGGGGCTGTTGAGGCTTCTAATAAGAATATCAAGAGAATTATCCATAAAATGGTTGTTACTTATAAGGATTGGCATGAAATTCTCCCTTTTGCTCTGCATGGATATCAAACATCTGTTTGCACTTCAACAGGAGCAACCCCGTTCTCCCTGGTGTATGGAATGGAAGCTGTACTCCCTGTCGAGGTAGAGATTCCCTCGTTGCGTGTGATAATGGAAACCAAGTTGACAGAGGTTGAATGGATCCAGAACATGTTTGACCAATTGAACTTGACTGAAGAGAAGAGAATGACAGCTTTATGTCATGGGCAGTTATATCAGAGAAGAATGAAGAAAGCATTTGATAAAAAGCTCAAACCTCGTGAATTCAGAGAAGGCGACCTCGTGAATTCAGAGAAGGCGACCTCGTGCTCAGGAAGATCATGTCTTTCAACACTTATTCTAGGGGCAAGTGGACTCCCAATTTTAAAGGACCGTATGTTGTCAAGAAAGCCTTCTCTGGTGGCGCATTAATTCTTGAAACTATGGATGGCGAGGAGTTCCCACGTCCCATGAATGCTGACGCAGTCAAGAAATACTTCGCCTAAAGAAATAAAAGAACAACTCACTAAGTTGAAAACCCAAAAGGGTAGCTTAGGCAAAAAGGAGCGTCTCAGTAGGCCGAAAACCCGAAAGGGAGGTCTAGGCAAAAATTAGAGACACAAACAGAATAAATTTCCCGCTAAGTTGAAAACCCGCAAGGGCAGCTTAGACAAAAGTTAGGGATTTTTCTTGGAAAGTAACTACGTCAAACAAGGCTTGATCGTCGAAGCAACAATCTTCTTGGATCCTCACCATACTTCAACAAAAGCTGCTGCTCAGGATTTCAAAAGTTGTTAGGGGGAATAGTTGTCATTGTATCTCAATGTATGTTTTCCATTATATATTACCATTTCCCAAACTTTGTAATCATCCATGGAGTCTCGTCATTCGCAGACTACCATTCTATTAATGAAATTCGAGCTTTTACCCAATTCTTTGTGTTCTTATTTTATTTAGCTTGCAAAGACTCCATTTATTACTGATGGTAACTTTCAAAGCAAAAAGATTAAAAAGAAAAATTGACTTTTAAAAAAAAAAGAGATTTTTACAATTTACTTTTACTCTGAGATTTGTGATGAAACAATGACAACAAAAATGGTGATCCCAGGAATGAACAAACTCCGATTGTTTTGAGAAGTTTTACTTCCTTCATGAAGGTTTTGTCAAGTCTTTTTGCTGGTATGTGCACGATCTTTGTATGTTTCTCAGTTAGTTAAAGACGATACCAATCGGTGTAAGGTGCGGTATTGGGTTTGTGATCCCATTATCCCCATTCAGGTCTTGGTTCATGTTTGATTTTGGGTCTACACGGTCAGAAGCCTCTGTCCCAGGTTCCCTAGCGAAGTCTTCCCTCGTTTGATGAAAGGTTTTATTCCCTTGGTGTGCTGAGATGTCGCTCTTTCTGTAGTATTGGCATTATTGTTGGTATTTATTTCCCAGGCAGTTAGACCAGGGCAGTATCTTTTTTTGAGAAGTGTTGAAATGATTATCAACCTTTAGGTTTTCACCCACCAAGTGCTGGGTTGGATTTAAAATCCCCATGGTTTTGACCTCTTTCTATATTAATGACTATCTGATTCCCCGGGAAGGCTATCCCAGGGCATCTTTTGTTTGAATAAGTGTTCATGATGTAAAGTTTCAATCCGCACCTTTCTCCAGGGAGGTAGGCTTAAATTCCCCAGTGAGGTCTATTTGTTTCGGCGTCAGTCTGCTTTATTTGAGGTTGGTCTTGCAATCTCCAGTAGGTGTGTTACTTTTGAAGAAAAACTGATTTCTCTGGTAAAGCTAGAAGGAGGATGTTCTATCTCGGTATCTGTTTAATTTGTCTACCTCCAAATTATGTTTCTCTTTAGTAAAGTTAAAGGCAGGCAATAGGTTTGGTTTCCGCAGTTGGCTTTTACCTTTCTTGGAATGATATTTCTGGTTGAAGTTTAGCCAAGTGTTGTTAGTACCTGAGGCGGTTTTGTTTGTTTGTTCCTACTGTTTGTGTATCTGTTTTACCAACATATGCACGATAGCACTCATACATTCATACATACATCATGCATGGCTAAAATTGACAAATCATTGTTCATTGACATTGTGTTCTGACCTTCATGCAGCGCTCTTTGCTTAGATGGATTTGGTTTTCCCTCTTGAGTTTATTTCTCAAAGGATGTATCTTCATTGACTGTCTTGCTCCAGTTTATTTCTGATTTGGATGTGTGGTTGCATGAAAATTTTAGTTACTTTGGATTTCTGAAAACTTTGAGTTTTGGTTTGTGCATTTATTTTGCACAAGAAGACTTTATCTCCTCAGCAGGAATATCGTGGCATTTCCCTGAGAAGTCATATTTATATCCCTAGAAAGTCATTTCTTTTTGCAATTCTCCATGACAACAAGTAACAAGTCTCTTTATTTGAGACAACTTATGTTTGATCTTTTCCAGGCAGATTTCCTTGGTTAAAGAAGAAGTTGAGACCCGTTCTAGGTGAAACACCAGAATTTTGGGGAAAACTTGATATTTTCTCTTTCTACCTTCAGTGAATGTTGGTAGACCATCGGCAGTGAACGTCGGTGTTTATTATCTTTTTGCTATCATTAGTGAACATTGATAGTTCATCATCAGTGAACGAAGATGACATGGTATTTTCTCTTTCTACCTTCAGTGAACATTGGTAGACCATCGGTAGTGAACGTCGGTGTATATTATCTTTTTTCTATCTTCAGTGAACGTTGATAGTTCATCGTCAGTGAACGCTGATGATATGATATTTTCTCTTTCTACCTTCAGTGAACGTTGGTAGGACATCGGCAGTGAACGTTGGTGCTTATTATCTTTTTGCTATCTTCAGTGAACGTTGATAGTTCATCGTCAATGAACGGCGATGATATGATATATTTTTCTCTTTCTACCTTCAGTGAACGTTGGTAGAACCATCGGCAGTGAACGTAGATGCTTGTTATCTTCCTCTCTGATTCAATTCTTTTGGTTCACCAGTGATTTATTTTCCTGGTGAGGTTGCTCCTTTGTTTCTTCATTTTTGTGGCATCCCCAGTGATACTTTGCGTCTCTTTGGTACTGTTCATATGCATTCAAATGCATAAGCATTTGCATGTAATCTTAGGGCCAAAAATAGGGTTTGTTTTATATTTAAGTATCTTTGATCACGTCGAAATGAAGATTTTCAACCTTCGTATCTCCGGATAGAAGAAACTTAAATAAGGGCAGCTTTTGTACCCCAATTTTTGCCCCTAAGATCCCTTCATCATACCATGTTGAATCAATCACAACAAGATCACATTAGGACTTTTGATTCTTCTCCCATTCATTTAGCTTTGCTCTTTTTGAGGAGTTACCAAGCACCTTGACTTGTTTTCTTTTGTGATCATGAATATTTTGCTTTGATTTTTCTTTTATTAATAAAATGCAATTTTGGTTTGCCTTACTTGTTAATAATGTAGGTAAAGGCTATGAGGTTTAGCAAGTTGCTTCATGGGATCATGAGTTTATTTCTATGCCCTAGTCAACATAGCTTGAGGAGTTCAAACTTCACTCTTGGAGTGGTTTTGGAAGAAATGGCATGACAAGGCTTACTTTGGTTCAACATATTTCAAAGTTATCAAAATTTATTCAAAAGTACAAGGGGTTAAGTGAAGAAGTTGTCATGATTGGACAATGTCTTGTTCGTATTGGTCACAAGAGCACATTGCTCTCAAATTTCAAGATATGGAAGTGGTTTTGGTGGCTATGAGTCCTCATCATAATCCTCAATAACTTCTATTCACAAATAAAGAATATTGGCACAAGAAGTTTGTTCAAACTTTTCAAAGTTCCTCAAAGCATTATCTTGATCTAGGAGCTAGGGTTTTGAACTTCAAAGGAGCATATCTTGCTCACCTTTTGATATTTTGTAGTGATTCCAAAGACATCTTTCTCTTCAAAGAGTTACCAACAAATCATTTCAAAAGTTCTAAGGGGTTTTCATGTGGAAGGAACTTGGTGAAGAAGAAAGATTACAGGTCATCCAGATGAATCCACAATTTTCCATATGTGACTTCAAATGGTCATAACTTGGTCAATTTTTATCACCTTGATTCCATTCTTTTTCCATGATGATCTTGAAGATGTTTAATTTTTTCCTTCTTTTATGTGCAAAGTGAGAAAAGAGATGGAAGTTGCCTTAAGAATGCAAAAGATTATAGGTCATTTCATGATTTTTGGCCAACTTCAACAAGTCATAACTTGCTCAATTTTTGGATATTTTGGGTGTTTCAAATTTCAAAATGTCATTCAAGAGGTCTACTTCAGTCCATGTTTTTTGGTCAAGATCAAATTCTAAGTGGAATGCCATGTTTGGATACAAAAGATTACAGGTCATTTTTGAACAAGAATATGAAATATTTCTAAGTATGCAAAGTCAACTCTTTTTCTTCAACTTTGACTCCATGTAACTTTCAGCTCAAGCATCCATCTTATTCCATTATTTTTACATTGCAAAGCTTGTAACCTCATCTTTCCAAAGCATTAAGAATTATGCCCTAAGACCCCTTGAGTTGGAAATGCCGTGGATTTGAATTTGGTAACTTGAAACTAAATTTTTCACAAAGTCAGGATTTTGAAATCTCTGTTTTGGCTTCTAATCACAAGTTTTCCACGCGTTTTTGTTTCTAATCATGATTAGCAACTTCCCAAAAGTGTTTAGCATCATGAAACACACGATTTAGCTGAGTTTTGATCAAAATTGAGTCACACTTTCTTCATGATGCAGACCCACACGAATTCCCTCCAAAACACATCATTCACTCTTCCTTTTGATCCCATTTGCTTCTCCTATAAATACATGAACTATCCCATTCATTTTCCCAAGCTTAGAGAGCCAAGAAAACCCTGCCAAAACCTCACACGAACCCACTTTTTTTGAATTCAGTTTTTGAAATTTAAGCTTCCTTTTCCAAAATTCTTCGCGCATTCGTCATCCTTGAACTTCATACAAACTCTCCAACACTTAAACCAATCAAAATGACCTATAACTCAAGCTACAGAAGTCCAGTTTCAGAGCTTCTTACTTGAACTTCGAAAAGGTTGAATTCTCCACCATTTGGATCCAAATCAAGCACTAATCTATTCTACTCCTTTGTCTGATTTTAATGCTGCTTACAATTTTTAAATCCATTGAGAATTGAGAGAGAAATCTCAAATTTAAGGTGCTCGCTATTTTCTGGGTTTTTGATTCATATCTCTCTCCATACCTTATATAAATTTAGCGCGATGGTTGAGTTAGAATCGTCTTGAAGAGACGAGTTCAATGATGCTAGCCTGGGATCCTAATTTTTCCATTTGAAGGATATCACAAAATCCCCATTGCAGGGTGTCTGGAGGTTGAAGACGATGACATGTCTCGTCTCAGCCAATGATAGCGTGCCAAGCGTTTTAATTTCATTGGTTGCCCTTTTTCTGATCACATGTGTGTTTCACTAAGGTCCATATCAAGCACAACACGTCTGGTCCATTGGATTAGCCTACTAACGCATTTTGACTATGATCTGATGGTCCACATCTTTTTGGTTTTATTTTGTTTTCTGATTTTATATTTTATTTGATTAAATTTTCAAAAATTCATAACTCTTTTATTTTTTATCCAAAAATTATGAAAAAATTCACAAAAATACTTTGAATTATTTCTGATCTCCTGAATATTTTTTCACATTTTTATTTTAAAAGTTGGTATTTTTTATATTTTTTGTATTATTTTATTTCTTTTAATTACTTAAAAAATACTTTATGATAATTTTCAATTCTGAAAAAAATTCATAAATATTATTTTACATATTTTTGACTTTCTGAAAATTTTATGGAATTTTATGTTGAGGTTTACTATTTTTTACCTATTTTATGTTTGTTTTAGCAATTTTAAATAGTTTAAAATAGTTTCTGACTTTTAAAAATTACCAAAAATTTTATAAAAAAATTTGGATCCATTTCTGATTTTTCTATGGCTTTATTTTTCATTTCTTGATTAATTTAAACATAATTGATATTTTCCTCATTATTTTCTATTTTTAAACATATTTTAACCCTCTTAATGTATATATTAAATATATTATTATTTTGTGATTATTTTGTGGCTGTCTTGAGTTGATTTTTTTGATCATGACTTTATTAACATCATTGGATCTTGGGTGTTGAGTTCAACTCCACCAAAATAGATGAATGTTTTTAATAATAGTTTGATTAAATTTTTAATTCAAAAGTGGTTTATTCATCTTTTTGCCCTAATCCTCTTCATCTCATCCCCTTCTTATTGCACTAATTATTGTTGGAGCATGATCTCTATATCATATCTCAAAACAAATGGTGCATAGATTGCTATTGACCGGCCTCAAAATAGGTACAACTTCTATATAAGTCCACTTATGATTGCTTAACATAGCGCTCAATTTTGTCCCGATTCGAATAAATGATCATTCGTGGCCCAAACTTATGATTGCAAGCCCAGGTATGTTAATTTGATCTCTTTGATCCAATAACCTTGAGATTCATTGTGTGGAGGCTTTGGTTCTACCAATCCTCTAATGGATCTACAACACCTTTGGTCAACGCAGATCACTTAAACATCGTTGATCATTAAATGGCACTTGTGAGAATTCCAAATGGATGATATATTTGACAAAAAGCAAATGCAACTTGTTGTGTGGAGGCTTTGGTTCTACCAATCCTCTAATGAGTTCCAAATGCAAGTTTCAAGATGGTCATCCAACTAACCACTAATTATTGACTTGTTTTATTTTATGCTTTTATTCTTTTTAGGCTTTATGTACTATTTATTTTTCAGCATTTACCTTTCATGCCATTTTCATCTTTGCTTATTTGAGCATTTATTTTCTTGTCATTTTTAATTTGCTCACTTGAGCTTTTCTTTTCTTTTCTTAAGATACTTAATAATCAACATAAACCCTAAAAAACTCTTAATGGTACTTGGGCTATTTGGTTATTATCCTTGGCATTATGGAGCATGGGACTATTTCTTGGACTTAGGATTAGAAACCTTAGCCTATCTTGGAGACCTTGTGATCTTATCTGATTATTTTGTCTGGAGTTCTTGAGGTTTACCTCAAGATATTGGGTTGCTTGTTTAATTTTGTGTGCAGGTTTTTGTGATTACATTCTCTGTTTGTAATATGAAATTCACCCGTATACAGTCGTTACTCTGCCCAATTTTTGTGAAGACTTAATACACTTGAAGAGGTCTAGTATCTTTGCTTGCTTGGTTTCAATAAAAAGAATGGGAATTCTATCTTGGCTCATAATGTCAAACTTTGGCTTCTTGTTGGTTAGATGGATCTTATCCTTAGCTTTTACCATATGCTTTAGGATAGTCTCTTCTTCTCCTCCCATTTTCTTTAATTTCAAAAATCTTCTCCCTCCTTTTGAAAATCCTTCTTGTTTTGAAACTTGAAACACTTTCATAATAAACTTGGACTTAGGTCCATGCATTTTCAAAACATTTTCATCAATAAACTTCAATCAACTTAATAATACCTTGACATTTTTTTTTGTGAGAAGACTAAAAGTCAATCAATCTCATTTCAAACCATTTTGCCACTTTGGCTTTTATCTTTAAACTTTTCTCAAAAGATTAGACTCTTGTCAATCCTTGTAGTGATTCAAACAACTATACTTCTACAATATGTAGTGAAGTGAGATATTTTCCACTTGGGTGTTGAGTGAAGCATTGTTGATTTTAAAATCCAAGCCATATCCTCCACTTTGAGATGATGCAAATTCTCCTTTCTCATGATTGTGGGTAGTAAGTATGTTTTCCACACGGACAATGACGATGATGTCTTATCTCTTAAAATCAACCAACACACTTGTGTTTCAAATTTTTAAAAAGAGGAACTACGTGCACCCTGATCCCCTATTGCATGAAAGGTGGTACGTGGGCACTAAAGGTTCGAAACTGCGGCGGGTGCAAAAATCATATAGTATATTTCTTTTCTCACCTCCACCATCCATTTTATATACAACACACTTTTATAGCCAAAATATACAAATTTTACAAAGAGGTTCCTGCAGAGTACCGTAGAGGTTTAGGGTGCTAATACCTTCCCTTTGCTTAACCAACCCACTTACCTTGAATCTTTCCCCCTCTTTTTGGGTTATTCGCTCTTTTCCCATTCCTTTGGAAACAATAAAGCGCGGTGGAGATTTTTATTTTGATTTGTATAAAGTCTAGTCAATCCAATGACTTAGTCTTGAACATTTTTACCGCTACAACTTGACTGTGAGGGGTTGACATTGAAACCAAGCAACATAGTAGTGAGGGCCTTTGACGGATAAAAAAGGATGGTGCATGGGGAAGTGGATATCCCTAGAAAGGTCAGAACCCAAACATTTGATTCAAATTTTTATGTAATGGATATTCGCCCTTCATATTCCTGCTTGCTAGGCCGACCGTGGATTCATAATGCTGGCACTGTTACTTCTGCGTTGCACCAAATGCTGAAATATCTGATTCAAGGGAAAATCATCACCGTTCATGGAGAAGAAGAGTATATGATTAGCCATCTTAATTCCTTCAGATATGTGGATTTAGATGGTGAATTTATTGAAACTCCATTCCAGCACTTTGAAGAAGTCCTGCAAGATGTGGCAGTAACCAAGGCCGTGTCTCAAGTTCCCAAGGTCACAAGGCCTCCACTCAGGATGTCATCTTTGAAGGATGCCAAGGCAGTGATAGAAGAAGGTGGGTGCACTATCTGGGGACAACTGCCAAATATCCCATACAAATCTGACAAGTTTGGCCTGGGTTTCACTACAGGTGCCTAAAAGGTTGTACGCCGCGCTCATGCCGGGGGACCACCCTTGAAGATCAGCAACCGCGAAGTCAATGCGGTCGAAGATGATGAAGACAACTACAACCTGGAGGATTAGATTTTCCCAAATGTCAGTGGAGGGCTCAGCAACTGAGAGGCTAGAGATTTTGTCCCGATCAGTTTTATCCCATAGTAATTTGTCTTTACATTTTGTTAGATCTGTAATTTTAAAACAATTTAGACTCTTAAAACCTTGTGTCTTACCCGAGGCACAATGGTCCATTTGTAAGGGTTATTATCTCATTTCCATATGACATCAATGAATCATGGACATTTTTGCATACAAACTTTGTGCTCATTGTTTTTCTTTTTACATTTTCATTTCTTTCAAAGATAGCTATACTCTTACACACACTCACACTCATAATGCAGGTCTACATCCATTCGGGATCCCATGGGTAACGATTCTGCTATGGCCTTCTGTGACTCCAAAAATATAATCTACCAAGCCGAAGACGAAGGTGAGGAAGATTGTGAAGTACCATGAGAACTTGCCAGGTTACTACTATAAGAAGAGAGAACCATTCAGCCCCACGAGGAACCAGTGGACACAATCAACCTAGGTACCGAGGAAGACAAAAGAGAAGTCAAGGTGCGTGCCAACCTGGAACCCAGTGTCAAAGAGCGTCTAATTTAGTTGTTACACAAGTATGTTGAGGTCTTTTCCTGGTCGTATGAGGATATGCCAGGACTTGATGCAGATATTATGGTACATCGTCTACCTATAAAAGATGACTGGTAAGCTGAGGTTGAATCCGAATAAATGCATGTTTGGAGTAAGGTCTGGTAAGATCATAGGCTTTGTCGTCAGCAATAAGGGTATTGAAGTAGATCCTGCCAAGGTGAAAGCTATACAAGAGATGCCTGCTCCTCGTACTGAGAAGGAAGTCATAGGATTCTTGGGACGCTTGAAATACATTTCCAAATTCATTTCTCACCTGACAGCTACCACTGAACCAATCTTCAAACTACTGAAGAAAGATTGGGTAGTCAAATGGAATGATGAGTGCCAAATTGCTTTTGACAAAATCAAAGAATACCTGTAAGAGCCTCCTGTTTTGATGCCACCAGTCGAGGGAAGACCATTGATAATGTATCTGACCGTTTTGGAAAATTCAATGAGGTGTGTGCTGGGGCAGCATGGCGAGTCTGGCCGAAAAGAGCATGCCATTTATTACCTGAGCAAAAATTTTATCGATTGTGAAACAAGATATTCACTGCTCGAGAAAACATTATGCGCTCTGGCATGGGCTGCTCGCCGGCTAAGACAGTATATGCTGACTCATACTACCTTGTTGATATCTAAAATGGATCCAATAAAATACATCTTCGAGAAGCCTGCACTCTCTGGGAGAATAGCGAGATGGCAGATGATCCTGACAGAATATGACATACATTATACTACGCAGAAAGCAATAAAGGGAAGTGTACTAGCTGATCACCTTGCTCACCAAGCTGTAGAAGACTACCATTCCATGAAGTTCGAATTCCCAGATGAAGACATCATGATGGTAAACAACTGTGAAAAACTCAGGCCATATGACGGACCTGAACAAGGATCCCGATGGAACCTGGTTTTTGATGGGGCATCTAACGCACTCTGCAATGGTATTGGTGTTGTACTCATATCTCCGGAAGGATGTCACACTCCCTTTATGGCAAGACTCTGCTTCAACTGTACAAATAACATGGCAGAATATGAAGCGTGAATCTTTGGTCTCGAAGCTACCATAGACTTGGGGATCAAATTTTTAAATGTATTCGGAGATTCAGCTTTTGTTATCAGCCAGATCAAAGGGGAATGGGACACCAAACACCCTAACCTTATCCCTTACAAAGAACATGTTTTGACATTACTCCCACACTTTGAGAAGATTACCTTCGAGTACTTCCCGCGAGAAGAAAATCAGCTAGCAGACACACTAGCCACAATATCATCTATGTTTAAACTTAAATGGGATAAAAAGGCTCCCCAGATCACCATTGAATGAAGGGATAAACTAGCACACTATCACGAGATTAATATTAAAGAAATAATGGACCAGCCTTGGTTTCACGAAGTCAAGAGGTATCTCTAAACTCGGGAATATCCAGAAGGAGCTTCAGTAAACGACAAGAAGTTCTTAAGGATATTCTCTGCTAAATTATTCCTTAGTAATAGCATTCTTTACAAACGCAACCATGAATCTGTGTTACTTCGGTGCGTAGACAAGGTTGAAGCTGAAAGGATAATGGAGGAATTACATAAAGGCACTTTTGGCACCCATTCCAGTAGGCATACGATGGCAAAGAAAATCCTACGGGCGGGCTATTACTGGTCTACCATGGAAGCAGATTGCTATCAACACTCTCAAACCTGCCACAAGTGTCAGATTTATGCTGACAAGGTACACGTACCCCCGGTTCCTCTAAATGTATTTACGGCTCCTTGGCTCTTTGCTATGTGGGGGATATATAATTGGGGAAATCAAGCCAACAGGCTCCAACGGACACTGCTTCATCTTAGTGGCCATTGACTATTTTACAAAGTGGGTGGAGGCAGATTCTTTCGCTTCCGTCACCAAGAATGTTGTCTCCCGGTTCATCAAGCAGAATCTCATTTGTCGGTATGATATCCCGGAGAGGATCATTACAGACAATGGTATGAACCTGAATAATACTATGATCACCGCCCTGTGCGAGCAATTCAAGATCCAGCATCATAATTGTTCCCCTTACCGGCCGAAGATGAATGGTGTTGTCGAAGCCGCAAATAAGAACATTAAAAAGATCATATAGAAAATGACAGTCACGTACAAAGACTGGCATGAGATGCTACCATTCGCTCTCCACGGATATCGTACCACAGCTTGCACATCAACCGGGGAAACACCCTACTCTCTGGTTTACGGCATGGAAGTTGTCTTTCCTATTGAGGTCCAAATCTCCTCTCTAAGAATTATGAAGGATGCAGGGTTGAATGAAGAAGATTGTATCCAAACTTGAATTGATCAACTAAACTTGATTGATGAGAAAAGGCTTACTGCTATCTGCCATGGTCAAATGTATCAAAAATGGATGATCAAGGCTTTCAACAAAAAGGTCAGACGCCAAGTGTATCAAGTCGGGGATTTGGTGATCAAATGTATCATACTTCCACAAGGTGATCCCAGGGGAAAATAGACTCCTACATACGAAGGACCATTTGTGATAAAAAACATATTCTCTGGTGGAGCAATAATTCTGACCACCATGAATGGCGACGACCTGCCGCACCCTGCGAATGCAGACATAGTCAAAAGATACGATGCATAAGAGACCCGTTAGGTTGATACACCTAGGCAAAACAAGGGCATCCCGGCGAACCAAAAAGGTTCGGGCAAAAATTAGGGATAAAACAAAAAAAAATTGTACACCCGGCAAGCTGAAAACCTGAAAGGGCGGCTTGGGTAAAAAAGGGTATCCCGGTGGACTGAAAACCCGAAAGGGCGGTCCAGGCAAAAGTTAGGGATTTAAAGCGTATGACTATGTCCCGTTGGATCACCTTACAGACAACCTTTGGCTTCAACTGACAAACTCAGAGGTTCTGATCAATTCAATCATCTTCGGACGAGGAAACAAATAGACAAGATACTCAGAGATACAAAGGCTATAGAATAATGGGAACCCCATGGGATTATTGCACATAGCTATCTTTTCTTTGTATCAAAATTTTCATTTTTTACGACGGAATTATCTTACTAGAATGTTTGTCTCATTGTACAAAAATACTTACTCAAAGTCAATACAAAGTTACCCCTTTGTAAATGCAAAACCATCTGTTTTTCTTTACTTTTGTGTTTTGTTTACAAAAACGTCCAAATGATTCATTTTCGAACATATGCATTTGAACATAATTACTGTTTACAAATAAACAAAATAGAAAAGACAGTCATTGATGGCTTTAAGAGGTAGGGAAATCTCTCTAAGCTATCTCCGTGAAATCCCTCGCAGTGTGTAGTTTAATCCCCAGTGGAATAAAACTTCCAGTTATCAATCCCCAGTAGAAGTCATCCAAAATTCTCAAGATTTCCCAATAAGGTCTTATAAGTAGTACACGGCATTTCCCTTACAACAGAGTTTATTTATCCAAGCAGAAATTCATCAACACTTAGACTTCACAACATGAAGACTTACACTCCATATCCTCAATAGTAGTCAGGGATTTATTTTCCCCAAATCCAACAAACAGCGCAACATATTAACTCACATACGCACACATTGCATCCATATATCATAAACATTGATAACACAAATGCATTATACCATGCATTTCATACAACATGACTTTGCATTTTTGCTAACATTTTACCCTTTTCAGGATAAGGTTAACAGTTACCATTGACATTGTTCAAAGTTTTCAGATACAGTTCAGATACGCTCCAAGACCCGGACGCCATTCTGATACTCATTCAGATTCAATTCCCAGATACAGTTCAGATAAGCTCCAAAACACGGACGCATCCTGATATTCATTTAGACTCAAGTTTTGTTACAGTTCAGATACGCTCCAAAACATGGACGCTCCAAAACACGGTTGCCATCTTGATACTCATTCAGACTCAAGTTTTGTTATAGTTCAGATACGCACCAAAACATGGACGCCATTCTGATACTCATTCAGATTCTTTCTCAGATACAATACATATACGCTCCCGACACAGATGCCATTCTGATGCTCATTCAAAATCTCAACTCTCAGATACAGTACAGATACGCTCCCGACACGGATGCCATTCTGATGATCATTCAAAATACCAACTCTCAGATACAGTACAGATATGCTCCCGACGCGGATGCCATTCTGATGCTCATTCAAAATCTCAACTTTCAGATACAGTTCAGATACGCTCCAGACACGGACGTCATTCTGATACTCATCCAGATTCTCTTTCAGATTCAACAATCACTTTTGGATGGCATCTACAAGCCCATCTCCAACAAATTTCTATCACTTCTCCAAATGGCACCTTTAAGCCCATTCCCTCTACCATCATATCACCAAGTGCAAATTTCTGGGCACTTAGTGTCCAATCATCTTCTACCTTTGAGTCACGAATGGAAAAACTCGCCAATCTAACTCTTCAGGCTTAAGAAGATTGAACAGGGGCAACTGTTGTACCCCAAAATTTACCCTCTCACTTATCAATAATTTTCCCACAAGATCTCCTTAGACTCAAGACTGCACTAGGGTTTGATCAGCTCAAGACACCTCCTTAAGCACTGATGACCAAAATTAGGGTTTGAGTTGGCAAAAGGATTTTTGAACTTCCAATGCCCCATATGACTTTCATGGATCATTATGGACCCCCAAGATTACTCATGTCAATTTTCAAGCCTTGGATCACATTTTTGATCAGTCAATTGAGCAGTTGACCTAAAAATCAGTTGTATTGGGGAAAAAGTCAATCATGGCCAATTTACAGTCAAACTCCATAATTTTTGATCCACATCAACATTTTAGACTCATATGTATCCTTTGATCAAGTTTGGACCACAACTCCTCAAGAAATTTGATCAAATCTCCAAAAGGGCAAAATGGTCAAAATTAGGGTTTTGATTGGGAAAGGGAAATTTATGATTTTTGACCTAGAAAATGGTCAATTGGTTTAAGGCATAATCTCAAGAGTCCAATTGAATCATTTTTACCTAATGACAGATGAATTTTCCAGTCAACTAATCAAAAGTCAACTGTATACTAAAAAGTCAAACTTTGACTTTTTGGTCAAATTCAAGTGCCAAAGATCATAATTCATCAAAACATGTTAAAATATGAAACTTATTCATCAAGAAATCAAAAAGTCAAGATTTCATTTTGAAAAGTCAAAATTTCTAAACATAGAAATTTTTCTAAGTGTTGGAAATTTCATGTTTTTTCATAACTTTGAGCAAAATTTTCACCATGATGCAAGATGATTCAAGAGAAACTTCCAACATGAAAGTTGTAGATCTCCATGAAATATACAACTTTTCTTTACACAACTCCTTCCAAAAGTGCTTGGGTCTCAAGTTATAATTTTATGAGCATGTGTCATGAAACTAAACACTTAGTGAAATTTTGCCCTAATTTTGCCAGGATTTTGACCTAACTTCATGACACATTTTCATATAGTTCCAAGGGGAATCTTCAAAATAGAACTCCTTGAGATCATTCTTGAGTAGGGAGAATCGAAGAGATGAAGTTAGGGTTTTATCACTTGAATTACAAGTCATTTTTGATGAACACTTGAACCAAATCCATGCTAGGCTGTAAAATATTTGCTTTGCAGGCCTCAAACTTGTTTGTAACTCCATAATTAAATGTTTACACAGATGTTAGGGCTTTGATCCAAGCAATTAAGCTATTATCCAAGTTTCATTTCCATTTATGGCACAAAGTTAACATTGACATTCTTGTAAAGCAATCTTTTTGCATAAAGTTCATTCTTGAGCCTCTAACTTGTTCCCTCTAATCACACTCCATCCAAAAAGTCAAAATAAAGCTTGCTTAAAGCATAAACACTATATGAACCAAGTACACAAGGCTTTGAAACTTGAATTTCTCAAAAATCACATGTTATGCATAAACTTGTGATTTTGAATTCTGATTAACAACAAGTCTCCAAACTTGTTGCTTATAAATAGAGTCATTATTTGTGAGCTAAGACAGAAGTTTTAACTACCCTGAAATACACCAAAACTCTCTCAAATCAGAAATTGTCCAAAAACTCCATTATTGCACAGTTTCTGACCTTGAACGTCAAACTCACATTTCCCTCGTGCGTTTCTTGGCCTTTTAGTTTCTAAAGCTTCCTTACATCAAGTGTAACCTATCCCTGTCCCTGTTTCATTACTGTAACACCATTTACCATAACCTCCATAACCAAAAAATAGAGTCTGCAACTTGACTTCTCCAGGCCATTTCAGCCACTCTCAACTCAAGCAAACCATTGCATTAGCTTCCTAGGGCCTCAAGGAAGCTAACCTGATCATCACCATCACTTGAAACCAGCTCAAACTCAAAACACAATTTCCAGTTTTGAGGTAAGTTTTATCAACTTAGAACTCTTCATACAGGCATCATCAATAGTTTATTTGTGAACAAAACATGTAGATATCATTGCCCTGGAGCTAACCATGTCCATAGTTTCCATTAATTTTTCTTAAGCTTAGAGAATTTTAAAACTGGAATTTTTAAAATTTTTAGGGTTCAGATTAGGGTCATTAAAATTCATGATTATCTTTTATCTATAGTTTTAATACTTTACATTTCTGGAATCGTGAGAAAATTTGCTATAAGTTTCATGTTTACAGTTTTCATTTTTAATGAGAAATGAGCAAGTTACAGTTGGTCTGGCTGGAGGTTGAAGATTAAGTCATCAGAGTGCATTTTGCCTTGTATATTTATTGTTTTTCTTATGTTAACAGATGTATAGCCACTCCAGTGGTAGAAGCGTGCGTCTGTAACCTATGGGACCTGGGTTCGAGCCCCAATGGTACCCTTTTCATTTTTCATATTTTCACTTTTTTGATTTTTGGCTTTCTGACAGGCGATGGGCCTCTTTGGGCCTGGCTTGTTTTTATTTTTGCTAACCAATCTCCCTGCAGGCTATTGGCACCCCTGACCCAAGATTAATTATTTTCTTTTTTATTTTCTTTTTTATTTTCTTAAATATATTTTCTAAATACTGAAAAATCATAAAATACAAAAAAAATGATAGATTTATATTTGACTTAGCTTATTTTATTTTTCTCACAAAAAAATATTTTTATTAACTATACTTTATTTATTTTTTTACTTATTATCTTGTAAATATAATTTAAATTAGGTTATTAGTTATTTTCTTTCATAATAATTTAAATATATTATTTTTAATATAAAAAGGACCAAAAATATTTTATAATACTATAAATATTTTCAAGGCATAAAAAATACTAAAAAATACTTTTCTTAAATTTATTTTCTTTTGATTAATTAATAGAACTAGGGTTTTATTTAAAATCTTTTCTTAATAAAATTCAAATTTAATTAATTATTTTCTTTATTTAATTAGGTTAAGACAAAATCCCATTTTCATTAAAATCAAACAAAGATACATTTTTCTTTACATTTTTGCATTTTTTGTACATTTATTCATTTTGTACTTTACATTTATTTATTTCCTTGTACATTGATATCAATTCAATATGGTTGTAATAGACTAATTAGGCTTAAAATTCTTACAATCTCTATTCAATTTGTACACCCCCCCCCCCCCCCCCCCCCACACACACACACACACAAATGTTGTAACATCGTAGTAACTTTAAATTTCGCAATTTATCGCTCTTTTTATAACATGCTAGTAATTAGGGTTTGTATGGAAAGACTAAAACCAATACTTAGAAAACCCTAATTCAAGACAAAAACAAGCATGAAAACAATACACTTGCACACAAGCACCCTTAGGGTTATTCCACTTGGTTGCCTTATACAAAATGGTCATATTACACATGTAAGGTATCTTATCAAAAATAAGGAAATACAAGATCATAGTCCCTCGATGACGCTATATAAGTTGCCTTTCAAATGATTTAGTCCCTAAAAAGAATGCTAAGATACGTTGCCACATTGCTAATCATGGTTATACGATGATCCACGCCAGTCCCGTTTACATCCAAAGATAGGGTTGCTTACCAAATCAATGG
The DNA here is from genome assembly GCA_948472305.1 of Vicia faba. Taxonomy (NCBI): domain Eukaryota; kingdom Viridiplantae; phylum Streptophyta; class Magnoliopsida; order Fabales; family Fabaceae; genus Vicia; species Vicia faba. Next base: position 191,428,794 of record OX451739.1, on the reverse strand, counting down.
TAAGACAACAATGTCAAAGGGAAAGAAAATGAACAAGAAAGACTTTTGAGTAGGTAAAATGCTCCTAATTACTTGCTCCATTTCAAAACAAAACATCCTTGCTATTTTCAAAAACAATCACCTACACTTTCAAACATCTTACAAATTTGAAAACATTTTCAAAAGATCAAACTTCTTTGTATACATTCTTACAAACAATAATCATTACAAAGATTGCCTAAACAATGGCCTCTTTACAAAATACTTTCAAAAACCACACAAAGCATAATTTCAAACAAAAGCAAGTGATCTAGCAAGTAACTAAGAGCCCATGGAAAACCATGGATGAAAAGGGTGCTAATACCTTCCCTTTTCATAATCTAGCCCCCGAACTCAAGAAATAATCTCAAAGGTCTTTCCTGTGCTTTTTCACCTTTCCTTTTGGATAAAAGAAAAGTCGGTGGCGACTCTTGCTAACCGTAACATTTGCGATCAAACGCAAAACCTTCAAGTCAGTTCTCCAATTGTATCACACAAGCCAATATTCCCCAGCGGAGTTTCTCCTCAAACAACAGAACATGAATTCCCAACAGAAATATTCTAAACAAAGTTGAAGATACATCTATTCTCCAACAACAGTTAGGGATTCAGCCTCCCAAGATTCCCCAGCATGTTATCAAGGATTTATTTTCCTAGATAAAGACGCACTGCAATAAACGCATCACATTCATACACCATATGACATACATGATATATGCATACAACACAACCTCATTTTTGAGAACATCATTACATAATGCATTTCATACATCATGATATTGCATACAACTAACCCTTTACCTTGTCAGGAAAGATCAATCAACAAATAGCTATCATCAATAATTTTCAACAGGTCCAAGAATAGTTTCTGAAGCAAGACAGAGAAACTACCTATGCGACCAAATACAATTTTACACGGACTCATCCTGAAGCAATCCTACCCAGGTTCCTTCTCATATCCAAATGAATTTTTTACACGGACACATCATGGAGTAAACCTACCCAGGCTCCTTCTCAGACAATTCCAGATGAAGTTTAACACTGACTCATCATGAAGCAACCCTACCCAGATTTTTCTCATTTCCAGATGCAGTTTTACACGGACTCATCATGAAGAAACCCTACCCAGGTTCCTTCTCATTTCCAGATGCAGTTTTACACGGACTCATCATGAAGTAACCCTACCCAGGTTCCTTCTCAGACAATTCCAGATGCAGTTTTACACGGACTCATCATGAAGCAACCCTACCCAGGTTCCTTCTCATTTCCAGATGCAGTTTTACACTGACTCATCATGAAGTAACCCTATCCAGGTTCCTTCTCAGACAATTCCAGATGCAGTTTTACACAGACTCATCATGAAGCAACCCTACCCAGGTTCCTTCTTATTTTTAGATGCAGTTTTATAGAGACTCGTCATAAAGCAACCCTACCCAGGTTCCTTCTCCTTCCCAGATGCAGTTTTACACAAACTCGTCCTGAAGTAACCCTACCCAGGTTCCTTCCCTTAAATTATAGATGAATCTTTACATGGATTCATCTTGAAGAAGCCCTACCCAGGCTTCCCCCTCATATGTCTCCTAAAACAGACCTACACAAGCCCATCATAAATTGAAGAATATCCAAGACCTCTGCTGGTTCAGTTTAAATCGATCAATGGTTTATCCTGATTCCTTTCTGTTAGACACTTTCTCTGGTTCAGATAAATCGCTCCAAAGATTTATTCTGATTCTTTTCCACTTGAAGTCAAATTTAGACTTAGTCTAATTTCTGCCAAGAATCACTCTAGATGGAATCCTTAATCCCATATTGAAGACTCTCCATCATCTCTACAAATGGCATCTGTAAGCCCATTCCCTACATCATCAACTATCAGTGCTATTTCATGCGAGTGCAAAATTGTGGGCACTCTAGTGTTCAATCATCTTCTACCTTCAAGCTACGAACGACAACGTGCCATACTTGCTCTTCAGGGTTAAGAAGATTGAACAGGGGCAGCCGTTGTACCCCAAAATTTTCCCTCTCTTTTCTCAAGACATTTTATCACAAGGATTTTCAAAAAACTCAAATTTGCACAAGTACAAAACAGACAAAAAAGGGGCAAAGCAGAAAAATTGATTTTCTTGACAAAATTGAAGAAAAACAAGCTTGCTTTGATTCATACTAGTTTTGATTGGGCATCTAGGCTTCCTTCGAGCAAGTTTGATTCATCCTTCAATTGGGCGTTTGGGCCTCCTTCGATGTAAGCTTTGATTTACATCCTTCAATTGAGCATTTTCCTTCTTCGAGCGAGCTTTGGTCCTCACGCTTCAATTGAACATTTGGGCCTCCTTCGATGCAAGCTTTGATTTACATCCTTCGATTGGGCATTTTCCTTCTTCGAGAAAGCTTTGGTCCTCACGCTTCGATTGAACATTTGGGCCTCCTTCGATGCAAGCTTTGATTTACATCCTTCGATTGAGCATTTGGCTTCTTTGATCATGCTTTGGTCCATAAGTTTCATTTGGGCATTTGACCTCCTGCATGTTTGCTTTGATGCACTAAAATAGCTCCTGCATGCAAGCTTCATTTGGACAATGGATCTTTCCTGCAAGCTTCGATTGCACCATGTGCCCCTCACCTGTTTGCCTTGGATTCACAAGTTTTCAATTGGATGAATGGCTACCTTCACGTGAGTTTCAATTTTATCTTCATGTTTTCTTCGAATGCACCTTCATACCACCTTCAAATCCATCTACAAACCCTTTAATATGCCATAGTTCTGCATTATGACACACAACTTGGTGGCCCATTCGAAGGACTTGCCATAGTTGGGGAATAATTGTTTTTTCTTACTTTGGAGTCTGGTCGAAGTTTTGGGCCTAAGTGATCAAAAGCAAGAGGATTCAAAATGGCATATTCAGCTGAAGAGGGACATTCTAAGATCACATAATTGGTCCATTCGAAGGACACACAACTGGTGGAAACGAATGTTGCTTTGTTGAGTCTGGTCAAAGGTTATGGAAAGATGAAGGATTCGATTCAAAGTGTCAAGTTGTCCATAGGTCAGGCTACATAGGCCTCCAACTTGTACCTCACTCCATATTAAATTGTTCTTCAAGCTAACTTGCTCTGGATGACATCACTATCTTTTTAGAAATTTTTTGAGCCTTGCGCCTGTCTCTTCTGCACATTTTCCCCCTATAAACTAGGAGCCACCCATCTAAACCATTGATTTTGGCCTTTCAAAGAAACTATATTTTATTCTTTCACAAAGCTGCTCATTCCAAATTTTTTTCTCTATTAATAGAGAGTTCATTTGCACATCAAAAGGGGGCTGGAGATGCTGAGGGGCTGAAAGGCAACAAGAGAGAATGCTGGCATATTTGGGGTGGTGTGGAAAGAATTTTTAAAAAATCATCAAACTCTCAAAGCTCTTAAACTCTTAAGATTCTTAAACACTAAACATAAACCCAGAATCTAAAGAAACATAACACTTGTTTCTTTTTCTCTTTCGAATCTAAAACAGTCCTCACACTTTGTTTTTTCTTTCAAATCCAATAGAAAGAACAATACACCTATTCTTCTCCTTCGAATCCAGAAATAACAAACACCACCCTCACACCTCCTGACCTTCAAATCCAGTCAAAGGAACACCACACCTGTTTCTTTCCTTCAAATCCAGGAGCATCTAGTTCAACCACTTGAAGGTCCAGCACACGCTCCAGCCTCCAGCAAGGTAAGTTGTTCTAAACTTTGAACTCTTCGTTTCTTTAATAACAAGTAAATATAATTCCTTTTCGTTTTAAACATGTACATACTATTGTTCTTTTTTTCGTTTCCATCCTTTTAATATGTTTCATGGTTAACAACCTTCTTGGTTTTTTCTCTTTGTACATTTAAACATGCTCTAAGAACTAACCTAGATCTAAGGTAATGTTGGCATGGCCTTAGGCCATGTTGCTATTCAAACTCAAACGAAAGAAACAGGAACAGGAAGTTGAAAACAAAGCCTCTGGCTTCCATACTAACCTTCAGGCTAAACTAAAGAGGCAGCTAGAAGGCACAACATGCTGACCTCCAGGCCCCAATCGAAAGACATAACATGATGGCCTCCAGGCCCCAATCGAAAGACACAACATACTGGCCTCCATGCCCCAATCAAAAGTCATGCCTTCACCCCTTTTCAGGCTAGATCGAAGAGAGCCAGAAAATGCAGAATCGAAGGGTTTGCTTCCCTAAATCGAAAGACCCATTTTTCTTGCTTTTACCTTACTTTTTCCTTTTTATTTCCATGCAATTCAATATGGTTGTAATAGTGTAGGATTTTATCTTTCTGCACTTTTTACTTTATACAAAATGTTAGTAATTATGGTGTATGGTAAGATAAAATCAACAAGTAGACCACCCTGATCAAAAGACAAAAATGCATGCAAATCAAACACACCATTCACACATGCACCCCTAGGGTAATTCCACTTGTTGCCTTATGAAAAATGGTCATGTTATGCATGCGAGATGTCTTAGCAAAAACAATCAAAATACAAGATCATAGTCCCTCGATGATGCTTCAAATATTGCCTTACAAATGATCTTAGTCCCTCAAGAGAAATGGTAAGGTATCTCACAACATTGCTATCATGACTATACATCGACCCACGCCCATCCCTTCACATCCAATGATGGAGCTTCTTACCAAATCAATGGTAAGATAGCAACATCTAAAGGAGGGGGAAAAGAACACTAAATACCTTTGAGTAGGTAGGTTGCTCCTAGTTGCTCGCTTGCTCACAACAACAAAAATTTATACACCAATACTTTTATTTTGAAACATTTTTCAAAAGATAACACTTTGTATGCATTCTTATAGAGACGAGAATCATTACAAAGACACCTTTTCAAAATCACTTTCAAAAACAAACACTTCTTTGAACTATTTCCCAAACAACACTTTGTATGCGTTCTTATAGAGATGAGAATCATTATAAAGGCAAGTTTTCAAAATACTTTCAAAACACACCACAAAGCACATTTTCAAACAAAAGCAAGTGATCTAGCAAGCAACTAAGAGCCCGTAGATAACTATAAATGAAAAGGGTTCTAACACCTTCCCTTTTCATAATCTACCCCCCGAACTCAAGAAAATAATCTCAAAGGTATTTCCTGTTCTTTTCACCATTTCCTTTATTTGGATAAAAGAAAAGTCGGTGGAGACTCTTTCTATCCGCAACAATTTCAATAAAATGCAAAAACATCCCAAGTCAGTTCTCCCACCGTATTACAGTTGCTATATCCAGAAAGTCATAAATTGGAATTTATGCTGAAATGGATGTTTATTCCCAGCAATAGTGGGTGATATTCTCCTTTTAGTTCTAGTGGTTACTGGTACCTCGGTTGTGCTCACCCAAGGGAGCCCGGGTACCTCATTTTTGTCTTTTAGTTTTTTCTATTTCTCAGTGAAACATTTAAACATGCATCATTACATTGCATCCTCAAACGTGTACTGTTCCCATTTTCTTTGGGGATATTACTCCGTAAGGAAAAGAAATTCAAACATGCATTAAGGAATAAGCCAATTATGTTTTCCTGTGGCAACCAGATTGTTATGCGCTCAAATTTGAGTCATCTCCATAGCAAGCTTAGGGTGATCTTATTTTGTTTCCATAGTGGAGTCTGTTTTGATTTACCATTGGTCAGGTCTTTGATGCTTTCCATTTCCCCAGTGAGTCATGGTTTTCCCTTGCCTTTGTAAGCCCCTTGGTTGTTTTTACCTGTGTTTTCCTTTCCTTCTGAATGCAACTAAGAGTCGGTGTATGACTTTTCTTATTGCTTGAGTATTTGAGTATCTACGCCTGTTGTGTGGTAATTCGGATAGTTGCCACTCTTGAAGAATTACACCCTGCTTCTGGTCTGAAGAATATTATAGTTCTTGCATATTTGTAACCTGTCAAAAACCCAACGTGTTTTGGCAGTCTTTGTTAGAGTTCCTATCGGTTGGTCTCTTTCTCTTGTAGAGTTCACCTTCGATTGGTGCTCTCTAAAAGTCCTGTTTAGTCAATTCTTTTCCTTTGGAATCTATGCTGGTGAGTTCTCTTCTCGCTAGCTTAACTAACCTTCTCTATTAAGAGTCCTTCAGTGTCTCTTCAAAGTCCAGTTGTCTGGCATCCTTGGTTAGGCGAATGCGTCCTATCTTGTTGGGGATTTCTTCAGTGGGTCTCTTTCTTATGTTTGATACCCGTTTTGAACATTTGTTTTTTGTTTCCCAGTTTCGTTTTTGTGCATCTAAATCTTACCAGACGTGCATATCTTTATCCCATGTCGAGTTGTTACTCGCGTATCTTGTCAGAATATAGAGTTCTGGTATTCTGAGGAGTCTAGTTGTTACTAGTCTTCCCTTATCGAGTTGTTACTCGTTTGCCTTGTTGTTGTTAGCTTCTCCCTAGTGCAACATCATGGGTTCGTAGATACCATTCCTACCAAGGTTAAGTTTGCTACTTTTCACCTGATTTTTGAATGCATCATTCTGGAATTAATTTCATATTGGTTGAGTCTACTCATTACTAGGTTCTACCGAGGCTGATTGATATTTGTCTCGTTTCGTTTCTGTAATTTCGTGGTTAGGGTCAGTCGTTACTGCTTCTTTTGGGTTCGAGATTATCAGGTGTTTTCCTTGTTTTGAGGATCAAATTGTTATTGGTATCCTAAGGAGTACTCATGGAGGTCTAGTTGTTACTAGTCCCTTTTTAAGCAAGAGTTGTTACTCTTGGTTTTGGTTTTTGATCCGGTATGGCACATTCTTTGAAGTATTCCTAAGGTTGAGTCATCACTCATACCTTCACTCGATCCCCCAACATTGTGATTAACGTGCCAATGGGTTTTGGTTCATAAAGGAACTATTCTAGTTTGATCGAGATCAGTTTTTACTAGTATTTTGAGAAGGTTGGTCGTTATTAGTCTTCTCTTGTAGGGTCGTTATTCTTTCTCAGAATGAGCATTTTGGCATTCTGTGAAGTCTAGTTGTTACTAGCATCTTTCAATCCTTACCCCTTTTTTGGGATGCATCGCTCTCGCATTTGTTAAAGTCTAGTTGTTACTAGCATCTTTCGGTTCTTACCTTCTTTTTCATAATGCAACATTTTGGCATTCTGTGAAGTCTAGTTGTTACTAGCACCGCTTGGTCGTCACTTTTCTTTCTCAGAATGTAGAATTCTGGATGTTGTACCCCAAAATTTTCCCTCCCATATTTCTCAATACATTTCAAGTGAGGTCCTCAAATTGCTCAAGGAAGTCCAAGGGTTGACCAAACAAACTCTCTCCTAAGGCAGTCTACCTCAAATTAGGGTTTCAGTTTGCATCAAGGTACTTGAGTCTAAAGGATCCCAAATGCTCACCATTGTCCTAATATGTTCTCAAGATCATCCATGTCAAGTTTCAAGCCTTGTAGAGGAAATTTGCTCAGTCAATTGCTCAAAGGCCCGAAAATCGACTATGCTAGGGCAAAAGTCAACTGTGTCCTACATACAGTCAAACTTCAAGATTTTTGGTCAACATCCTTATTTTGAAGTATTATTCATCATTTGATCAAGTTTTGATCATGATTCCTCAAGAATTTCTCACAATTCATCAAAACCTAAAAGTTGCTAAATTAGGGTTTTGTAGGAAAAGTCAACTCAACTTTGACCAAGCATAACTTTCTCATACTTTATCAAAAATGACCCATCCAAAGCTGATTTTGAATAGGATGTAATTCCCTACAATTCTTCTTCAGCTCCCAAGTTCAAAATATGCACTCACAAGAAGATATAAATTTGGACATTATAGGTCATTTTGAAAAGTCAACAAAAACACCTTTTTTGTCAAAGCTTCATACATGAACATGGAAGACTCAACTGAGATGAGACCAAAAGGGTTACTTATAGGACATCCTAAGATTTCTAAAAAGTCCAAGAACACATCTCTAGGGTCAAAATTGAAGGAGTTATGCATTGGCAAAGTTGACCTTTTTTACAAAATTGCCAAAAGTCAAATATGGCCAAAATTGCATTTTTTATCAAATGGGCCCAACTTTTTATGCTTGCACTGAGTTTGTAACATGACCCACGACCCATGATCCTTTCTATTTGTCATTCTTTTATTTTTGTCATTTATTTTGATTTTTATTCAATTAAATCAAATCAAATCAAAATCAAATCATGAAAATATCAAAACTAATCAAAGCTTGAAATTTTGTGCATGTTTAGGCCTCTTATACAGCTGTAAAGAGAATCAAATCGTGAAAGCTTCATTTGGACACAAAAATATTGGATTTTCTCAAATTGGAAAGATTTGCACAAAGGATCAAATCTTGAATCAATGATCATTATTGAAGAAGATTTGAAACCCAATTGCAACCCTAATTGATTCTAGGGTACATATAGAACGTTTGCAGATCAAAAGCAAGGACTTGGCGGTGTGAAAACAAGAGAACAAGTTTCAAAAAATTGGAAAAAAGTGACACATTGATCTCTAAGTTGCAGACCAATTCAAAGCGTTCTAGCCATCTCAATCGCTTCCTAGACGTTCTAGGATCATATTCCAATCATTAACGAGCCTCCTAACATCCAGAATCACGCTGTAAGTATCCCACAATATCCATGCTTTCTTGAAATTGAATATCACAATTCTGGCATTTGTAGCATGATTTCTTTGCATATTCTTGATCCTTGAAACATTTGCAAGCTAATGGTTATGTTCAATTGCACTTCCATTAACTATACATCAAGATGCCATAGTTAGGGTTCGTGGCTCATTTTTGGGGCTTTTCTTTACAGGTACAATTGGCCATGGACAAGGGTACCATGATGCTCGTGAGGTTGCCACGAGTTGATTGGTACCATTGTTGGGCATTTATCTTGCTTATATAAGATTTTGGAGAAACGCATGCTTATACCTATGCCCAGATGACTGTAGGTAAAAGTCAAGACTTTTAGCAATGGTGGGAGGAAGAAGAAGGGTGGCGTGGCACTCCCTGATTTGCCTATTCAAAATTCGTGCGTTTTATAATACATTATTTTGTTTTTTCCAATATAATGATTATTTGTTATTCCATATACAAAAAGCCAAGCCAGCTCAGATGGTCATCATGCGTTGGGAAAAGCCAAAGCGCCTGGGTTTGATCCCCAAGTCCCTCTATTTGTTCAATATTATTTTTCCTTATATATTCATGTGTGCAGGCTTCTCATATGACCACCATACACCATCAGTAATCAGCCAATAGATCTCCAACAAGGCAGATCTAACGCCTCTCACATGGAGGTCCACAATACACCTCAGTCAAGCTTGCAACATGGGATCTGGAAAGTCAACATGGGCTAGGCGCATTTGGGCTTGAATTTGCAATTCAGACCCCCCCCCCCCCCCCCCCCCCCTTTTGCTCAAACACCAGGCCCATCTTCTTATTTCTTTCTTTTTATTTTTCCTTTTTTATTTAATTTCTTTTATTGATTTACTTTCTAACACAAAATTAAATTCTTTTTTTTTACAAAAAATCATAAAATCAATTTCATCAATTTAGAATTTAGGTTTTTATTTATTTTGTCAAAATTAATTTAATATTAATTTAATTTAATTTTAGGGTGATTCTAACCTTTTTGTAAATAATTTAAAATCAATTAGAAAATTAGGGTTTGTTCTTGATTTAATTTTTATTTTCTTCTCTCAATAAAACAAAATATAAAAATAGTTAATTTAATTATTTTTCTTAAATAAAATTATTTAGTCATTATGTTTTCTTTATTTATTCAATTAAACTCTTCTTTTATTCAAAATAATCAAAAACCACAAAAATATTATTTTTCTTTCAATTAGGTTTAGACAGGGTCAAAACCCTAATTTTTCTTGTTCTCGATTTATCGCGCGCGTTTATTTATTTTTGTGATATTAATGTAACTGCTCATGGTATGTAATAGTTTAATTAGGATTTTTCTTTTATTTATCGTTTTACGGGTTTTCGGCTATGTAATTAATCCCCTACCCTGAAGCCTTGTAATAGCGTAGCTTTTACTTCTCACATTTTAATTCTCGCAAAATATTAACTGTTAGATGTATGATAATATGATTGCATGACAAGACTGTATGTTAATTTAAAATGGCTAGCAAACCCTAAATGTGCAAAGATAATAACTTGAAATCAAACCACTCGCACATGCGCACTCCTAGGGTATACTCTCACTTCGGTTGCCTTCGGTAAACGATCATTAAGTATAGGGTGTTTAAGTGGTTGCTCTCTTGTCTAAACAAAGATCAAAAGTCTCGTTCAGAAATGTTGCCTCGAAAATGTTGCCTCGGAAAGGTTGCCTCGGAAATGTTGCCTCGAATATGATCTTAAGACACTAGGGTTATTACTAAGACGTCCTAACATTGCTTTAGTGATCGTACGTCCCTTTCGAATTGACCCTTACAACCCCAACGACGATGCTACCTACTCTTTAATAGTAGGATAGCGATGTCTAAAGGAAACAAGAACAGAAACATTCGTTTTTCGAGTAGGTAGATGCTAGTAGGTACTTGCTTAAAATCAAACTTTTTTCACACTCACACTTTTCCAAACAAAGTTTTCAAAAAAACTTCGTAACACTCTTGAGGACTGATACAAGGGTTAAAACGAAGTAAAACAAAAACTTTTCAAAACAAGCACACACAAGCAATTTCAAAATGAGCAAGTACCTAAGAGCCCGTGGAAAACCACGGATAGGAGGGGTACTAATACCTTCCCTTTCTATAATCTACCCCCCGTACTCAAAATCTCGAAAAAGGAATTTTTCTGTGCTTTTTTCCTTTCCAGTTGGATAAAATAAAATTCGGTGGCGACTCTTGCTTACTGCAACATTTTGTGAACACAAGCGCAAAACACAAACCAGTATTTTCCTAAAACAGTCTGGTTCTGCCACCGTATCACACTGGCATTCTATGAAGTTGAGTCGTTACTCACGTACTTTGTCTCAGGTGCAGCATTCTGGCATTCTATGAAGTCTAGTCATTACTAGCGTTTTTTGGATCAAGTTCCACGGTCTTTGATCCTTATCTCCCATTTACAAACTTGTTTCTTTGGTTCAATGCCAAAAGGCCATCAAAGTTATACTCGTGTTGATTTGCGTCATCGTCTAAATTAAGATTTCAAATTTTTGAGTTCATTTTTGTATTCAATCTCCTTCCACCGTATTGCTCGAAAGGCTGTCGTTGTCAATCTCGCTTTAGGTTGAAGAAGTTTGAATAGGGGCAGTTGTTGTACCCCAAAATTTACCCTCCTCATTTCGACTTTAATTTGGCTTATATTGCATCATCATATGCATACATATAATTGGTTCTATGGTTATGGGATCAAGGTATTTTGGATGAGCCTCAATAAATTGCAAGATACGTTTATGTCGTCAATAGACATTCTCAGAATTTGTTTATGCTAATAATCGATACGTCATATCACAACGGTTCAGGTATTCAGAAATTCACTAGGCCAATACGGTTCGTCACATTCAGGTGTTATTTCGCAAAGATATCCTTGTGTATGTATTCTAAAATTCATGTGTGGCTCGATAGCCAATTCTTTGAAGAAGAGCTCCGAATGTGCGAGTTGTTTTGAAGAAATACAGTAGAAAAGTGTGATGAAAGCTCAATTTTTGCGCACTAAAAAATTCATAACTCAAAGCTCGCGGATCGTTTTGAACTTGTTATGGTGGCCAAAATTCCTTTTTCATGTCCTCTACATTTCATATTTCACAACCGTAAGCTAATTCTGCTCAGAAGGTCTCCGAAATTATGGATTTATCAAGTGTGTTCGCATGCTGAAATTGTAGGAAATGTTTATCTGTATCACATTCAAAAACTCATAACTCGATCGATTTTTCATCGTATCGAGCTGGCTCTGGTAGAGTTAATTCAAAAATCTCGTCTACTTCAACTTATCTTCAGATGATAAATGCAAATGGTAACCTGAAGGTTCTCGTTTTTAGTCCAAACCACGTGCATTTTATTGAAAATCCTGAATTGGGAATTATCTTCATCTAAGATGAAACTTCGGAAATTCATAACTTTCTCATCATTTATCCGATTGAGCCCATCTTCAGACACGATGTGATTCTCGACATGTGTTACATTTCGTCTTCATGTTCCAACTTCAGATATCGCACCTAGGTTCCCTCGAGTTTACCCGGGACGTGTCGCACTTAAGTGATTAAAAATTTGCATCTTTGATTTGTGGTTATTTGAGGTCCATTGATTAAATCTACTCATATAATTCCACACTATATATTATTTTTTACTCCAATTTTCAAAGGAGGCTCTCATAATTCATAAAATCTCACAAACACTCTAAACTTTTCTTCTAACTCTCTCAAAGATCAAATCAAGGTTCTACACCTCTTTCATCAAGAACATAACAACAATTTCATCAAGATCCAAAAGTGGAGATCAAAAGCAATTCTTCTCCGATTGTTGATCAGTTTGTTGCGAACTCTATATCTAAGCCTCCTCTTAATTCCTATTGGTGAGTTTTCTTGAATTAATCACTTTTTAAAATAAGTGATTATTTTACAAGCACTTTTTGATCAAACATGAATTGAATCTAGGTTGAATTTTGAATTGAGAATATAGATCCAAGCCTAGAATTGTGAATTTATTTGATGATTATGTGTAAATGCGGAATTGTATAATTGAATTAAGTGCTTTTTTAATTAAGTGAATTTACATGAAAGTGCTTAATTATTGAAACAAATTGATGATGTCGCATGAAGCTTGATTATTGATCCTTAATTCATCATGTATAGTGTGAATCTGGACCTTGAACTATGCAAAATCACGTGTTTGATATGAGAGGACTTGTGTTTGATCAATTTCCTAAACCATTGAAAATTCTCAAAAAATCTATTAAAATTGCCTTTGACACGAGGCCGACCGGTCACCCAGATTTGATAACTGGTTACCATTCATTTTGCTCACAAAATCTTCAATTCTGTCACGAGGTAACCGGTTACCCAAATTTAGTAACTGGTTAACCAAAGTCAGTAGCGTTTTCCAAAATTTGCAAAGTTTTGGTAACCGGTTACCCAAATATGGTAACCGGTTACCCCAAGTCAGTAACCAATTTCCATCTTTTGGTAACCGGTCACCCAATTATGGTAACAACTTACCCATGCAGAAATGTTGATTTTTACTTTATTTTTATTGCATTCTTGCAACATTACCTTGTTACTTCTAATTCCTTTTGTGAATGCTTTGCAAGATGCATTGTTAGGCCTTCAACCTTTAATTAGCACTTGATTATTGGTTTAATGACATATTATGCGATAACTTGTTAGTGATAATTTGCATACAAAGCGCAAGATGATATTGTTCTTGCATAAATCATGTTTCTGTGCAGGTACCCTGGTATCACACAGATGTGTCCGCTACACATTCTGTGTGATCGTTATTTTGTATACTGTATGAAATGTATTTCGTGCAGATACCCTGGTATCATACGGATGTGTCCGCTACATATTCCGTGTGATTGTTATTTTGTACTATATGAAATGCATTTCATGCAGGTACCCTGGTATCATACAGATGTGTCCGCTACACATTCTGTGTGATCGTTATTTTGTATATTGTATGAAATGTATTCCGCGCAAGTACCCTGGTATCATACAGATGTGTCTGCTACACATTCTGTGTGATTGTTATTTTGTATATTGTATGGAATGTATTTCGTGCAGGTACCCTGGCATCACACAGACGTGTCTGCTACACATTCCACTGTGTGATTGTTATTTTGTATCTTGTATGGATTGTAATTCGTGCAGGTACTTTGTTGTTGGTGCTGGAATGTCCGGTACATATTTCGTGCCATGTGTCCATATTTGTTATGCATCGTGTTGTCATACTTGTGTCTGGATCGATATCTAGTACAGGTGTATCTTGATACTCGGATGTGTCTGCTACATATTCTGATTTTGAATATTGATAGTGTGGTCAGTGTTCTCCAATATTAAGAACCTACAAGTTATTTTAAGGCTTTAATGTTTTTCCTCATTTATTAGTGGATTTGGGTTTTTATGAGTTCTCAACTTTAAATTGTATATTCTTAATTATTATTTTATCTCAACAATTATCTCAAATTTGCATTGTAAAAAAATTATAGTCACATTTTAGTATATTGAATCACTCACAAATATCTCAAATGTAAAAAAAAAACCTTATAATAGAGTTTTTAGAAAAGCGATATTAAACATGCGCCTACAATAGCATTTTTAATTAAGTGTATTAAATAAATGTGTCTAACATAACACTAAAAATAATTATTAAAGTAGCATATCTAAGATAGCACTTTGTCAAAAAGTGCTATTAAATAGTAGCATTAAATCAAACACTGGAATTTCTTACATTAGCTCTTTTAGAAAAACGTTATTAAAAAGTGAATTTAATAGCGTTTATAAAGCGCTATTATAGGCGGTAAACCTATAACAGCGGGAGATTTAATAGTTCTTACAAGCGCTATTAAAACATAAAAAGGACTATTAAACATATTTTTGGTGTAGTGTTCAAAGGGTGAGTTCTGGAAATCTTCAAAACGAAGCAAATGAGATTCAGAAATTCTCAGATTAAAAGGGTGAGTGATAGAAATCCTTAGAACGAAGCAAATGAGATTCAGAAATCCTCAGATTCAAAGTTTGAGTTCTAGATATCCTCAAAACGAGGCAAATGAGATCTAGAAATCCTCAAAACAAAAAAATGATATTTGGAAATCCTCAAATAAAAAAAGGGTGAGTTTTGGAAATCCTTGGAACGAAACAAATGATATCCAGAAATCTTCGGATAGGAATAGTGAGTTTCAGAAATCCTCTGAACGAAACAAATGAAATACGGAAATCCTCAAATGAAAAGGATGAGTTTTGGAAATCCTCATAACTAACTAAATGATATGCGGAAATTCTCATATGTAAAGGGTGGGTTACGAAACTTTGAGATTCGAAAATACTTGGATTCAAAGGGTGAGTTCTAGTAATCCTCGGTACGAAACAAATGAGATTTTGAACATTGTTGGACAAGTAATGGTCTTTGAAATGAAAATTATAAAATTGGAAGACGGGTATTGGAATAAAAATGGCTAGACGTGTACTAGGCTAAAAAAAGAAAATTGTAAGACATGTACTGTACTTTAAAATTATTAAATTACAAGATGGATACTGGAAATTATTAAATGGCCATACAAGCTCTGGACTTTAAAATGGATATTTCCATCTGGGTATTGAACATTAAAATGATTAAATTTCCAGTCGTGCATTGGAATTGAAAAAGATTAAATTTTCAGACGAGTACTTGACTTGAAAATGATTAGATTGCCAAACAAGATCTGGATTTGAAAATGATTAGACTGTCAGACAGGAAATGGCATGATTTGAAAATGATTAAACTGACATATGAGAACTACATTTAAAAATGGTTAAATTTCTAGACAAGTACATGATTTAAAAATAATAAATTTCTAGAGGGGTACTAGATTTGAAAATGATTAAATTGAAAGAAGGGTATTGGAATTAAAAATAATAAACTACCAAAAGGGTACTGGATTTTAAGATTAAAATGATTAAAATGTCACATGGGTACTGGATTTTAAAATGGAGATTGCTAGATGAGTACTAATTTTTGAGATAAAAATGATTAAATGGTCAGTAAGTACTGGATTTAAAATGATTAAACTACCAGAGGGAAACATGAATTTAAAATGATTAGATTTCCTGACAAAAATTGGATTTGAAAATGATAAAATTTAATATCCAGTATAATTAATTCCCTAATAACTATTACTAATTATTTTAGAGGATAATTATGTTAATCACTTATTTAGTGGTATTTTGAGAAATAAAAGAATAAGTGAGTGGTAAAGAGTATTTTGGTCTCTTCATCCACTTAAATTAGAAGTTAGGGGTTGTTTGGTGTTAGTCTCATTGTTAGTATTGAAACAAAATCAGATTTTAAGGTAGAAAGAGAGAAAGAAAAGTGGAAGAAGAGGAAGGGAAGAAAAGTTCCATTTTGGTGTTAAAGACCAACTCTTCATCTCTTACATGCAAGCTAAATCAAGCCTCCTCATCATTCCAATTCTGGTTTAGCAAGTTTCTCCTTCATCTCTAAGGTGAGTCTCTAGTTGGAGACTTGGGGGGGGGGGGGGGGGGGGTTGTAGGTTAACATGAAATTGGGCAATTGGGGTTTTTCGTTGTGAAATATCCTTCTTGCATGTTGATCCTAATGATAGAAAATATGTATGTTGGTTATTTTATATGATGAAATTATGAATACAAGATTTGGAATGTCAATGGAGTGTTGGGATTGTTTGAATTTGTAAAAGAATGGATTTAATAACTTAAAAATGTAGAAAACAGGTTTTTCTCAGGGTGTACCCGGGTATAGGTATGAGGGTACCCGGGTACCAGACACAACAGAGGAGAAGGGAGTTTTGGTTTAGGGGGTGTACCTGGCTACCAGTACGAGGGTACCTGATTCCTACTCAGTTGGACTAAAAAATTTCCAAACTTCGTAACTTTCGTCTCGGATGTCCAAATGACGTGTGGTTTTTGGATGTATGCTTGAATCGAAGTAGACCTAAGCTACTAGGTGGTAAATCACATATGACTATGGACTGTGTGTCCAACTTAGGACTTTGTGTTTGACTTATTTTATCGCCAATATGCGTTAGGTGTGTATGAAAAAGGCGTTTCCACTAGTAGGTATACATCGGTGTTATCGGTATACACACCTGAGCTACCATTGCAATGTGCGGGTGGGGGTCTTATAGGGAGTTTCCACACCCAGGTGACACATTGGCATGCTTGGTATGGTGAATGGGTGTGATGCCACATAGGCAATATTAATTTGGACTCACCTCTAGTGATTCCAAGTAGGAAATATCACTAGGCTTTCGCCCGGTGGCCTTGTGCAGTCATGATAGTGTATTTTTGCACTAAGGTGACTCACCTGCATATTAATGATTGACGGGGTCATCGCGCCATATAGGAAATGTCACTTCAGATCCTAACACATCATAGATGAGATTCCAGATAAGACCCATCTGATTCATCGTGTGGTGTGTGTGCACAAGTCTCTTGACGCAATGCACTCAGTTACTTATCGAGGGTGTGGTTGTGTGGCCTAGGATGACAGGTAGAACTTACTTATGGATTCCTCGTACACGGGTACGAGTCTACATATTTACTTGTGATTGGCAATGTTCCTGTTTATTTATTGATCTTATTGTTTATTCAAGGGCTTCCAATGCAGATGTTATCCTTTGTTATGTATTTGTATTGGACTATGAGAAAACCCCAGATCCACGATAGATTCATTTTGACTATATGCACCCAGTAGAACCGAGTTAACCGGTAAGATAGGGAGACTCACTTAGATTTAGTAATCTTACCCCATTCCAATTATGTTTTTTAGGTTGTTCGAGGCAGGACAATGGAAAGGGTAAGATGGCTTAGTCTTGCGACGATGTTTCTTGGCGATGTTCAGTTATTTTTTTGTATCTTTCAGCTTATGTACTTTTTGGATTATGTGTTAGTACCCATTGGGATTTATATCTTTTGTCCATGAATTTTGTTTGGATTTTGTACTTGTGTTGATACTTGTTCAGCTCCGCTGCTTATGTATGATTTTCATGTACCATTTTAATTCCATATACATATTATCCTAGGCAATGATATGTATGAGGTGTTACAGTTAGTATCAGAGCAGGTCGATTCTCGCTTTGCCATGATACATCATAAGTCAATTCAATTCTTCCTCATATGTATAATTGTCGGTATGGTTCCTTATGTCTTATGTATGGCATTGAGCCTGATCAACTTAATTCTATGTATAGGACAAAAAGGAAGATGGTTGATGGATACAGAGGCCCCGAAAGGCCCAGAACTAGGAATGTGGAGTCTGAGGCTGAAGTTGGAAATGAAGATGTCCCTTGGCTACAGATGTGGCAGCAGATGTGGCAACAGAATTAGATGATGAAGCATATGATGTAGAGTATGCAAGGGCAACAACCATCCACTCTTGCTCCTACTCCACAAACTGAAGTAGGACTAAACTTATGTGCTTTCTTTCGGATGAAACCGCCAAAATTCTTAGGTGGCTTAGATCTTGTGGCAACTCATGATTGGCGATATGGGATAGAAAGGATTTTCCAAGTTGTTTGTTGTACTGAAGAAGATAAGGTGATTTTTTCTGCTCAGGCGATGAAAGGGTCAGCTGGTAGATGGTGGGATACTGCATCCACTTATTTCACCTCTCACATGATTCCAACGGATTGGAAACATTTCAAGACAATTTTCTTGGAGAAGTACTACCCTAATAGCCTATGTGCACAGAAGGAACGTGAGTTTCAATTGTTCAAGAAAGGCCACATGTCGGTGTCCGAGTATGTTGAGAAATATGAAGACATGGCTGCCTATTCCAGACAAGTTATTTATGCACCAGATGAGCTTTGGAAGATTGATCAGTTTCTATTTAGGATGAATACAGATTTTGTTCATAGTGTGTCTCAGAGGGAATTCACTACTTATGCTGAGTGTCAGAGGCAATGATATGTTGCTTAAAGCAGTTTGAAAAGAGTTTGGGAAGAACGAGAGTAAAACAGGACGGTGTGCAAGGGTCAAGGGAAATCAAGTCAGTATCTGAAACCTCGCAATTCTCCACCAGTGAGGAGACCCTCCTATGGTGATCGATCAATTCAACCTCCTCAGTGTAGCAAGTGCAATTAGAAACATTATGGGGAATGCAAGTCTAGGAATTGCAACAGGTGTGGGTCGTCGAGCCACTTTATTAAAGATTGCCCTATTCGGTATGTACCTAAGAAGACTAAAGGTCGGGTTTATACCTTGGATGCTAGGAAGGCCTAGGGGAACACCAACCTTGTTGTCGATACATGTTATGTTAATAATCAACCCTTGCTTGTATTAGTTGATTATGGAGCAACACATTCTTTCATTTTGAATCAGTGTGTGCGATGACTTGGTTTTGATGCAAGTCTTCTTCCTAATTCTATGATTATTTCCTCTGCCACTCATGATATAGTAGAAGCTCAAAAAGTATGCAAAGATTGTTTTGTCACGTTTAAAGGTCGTAATTTGTTATTTGATCTTATTTGTCTGCCTCTCAAGAAGATCAATGTGATATTGGGTATGGACTGGTTGTCAACTAACTCAGCATACATTAGGTGTAAAGAGAAGGCTATTTTCATTCCTTCCAAAGAGACTACTCTCGTTGATGTTATTGGTAATCTGATCAAAGGTACAATTAACATGGTCAATTATATTTTTGCACAAGAGAAGTCCTTCTTTTGGATCTCACCAAATATTATGAAGATAGGAAGAGTGTTTCAGAGATTCCTGTTGTGTGTGAATTTCTTGATGTGTTTCTCGAGGATATCACTTCTCTCCCATCAGAAAGGGAAGTTGAGTTCTCTATTGACCTTGTTTCGGGAACCGCTCCGATTTACATTGTCCCTTATCGAATGTCTCCTGCAGAGTTGAGAGAATTGAAGAGCCAATTAGAAGAGTTTTTGGCGAAACACTTCGTTTGGACTGGTGTTTCTCCATGGGAAGCTCCTATCTTATTGGTCAAGAAGAAGAACGGTAGTATGCGCTTATGCATTAACTATCACCAGTTGAATAACGTGACCATAAAGAACAAGTACCCTCTACACTAATTTATGACCTCCTGGATCAGTTAAAAGGAGCCTGCATGTTCTCGAAGATTGATCTCAGGCCAGGATATCATCAGATTCGGGTTAAGAGCTCGGATGTATCGAAAACCACGTTCAGGACACGATACGGTCATTATGAATTCTTGGTTATGCCGTTTGGAGTGACCATTTCTCCTATCGTCTTTATGGGTTACATGAACCGGGTGTTCCAACAATATTTGAACTAATTTATGGTGATCTTCATAGACGATATCTTGATTTATTCTCGAACTATTGAGGAGCATGTGGAACACTTGAGGATCATGTTGTCTATTCTTCGAGAGAAACAATTGTTCACAAAGTTTAGCAAGTGCCAATTCTAGATGTCTGAAGTTAAGTTCCCTGGACATGTTATATCTGGTGGCAGTGTAGCTGTAAATTCATCTAAAGTGGAAGTAGTAGTGAATTGCGAACGACCCAAGAATGCAACCGAAGTTCGGAGTTTCTTAGGTTGGCAGGTTATTATCGAAGATTCATTATTGGATTTTACAAGTTAGTGTTACCCTTGATGAGGCTTACGAGAAAAGAAGTTGTTTTTGGTTGGAATTCCGAATGCGAGTGAAGTTTTCAGAAGCGGGAAGAGAAATTGACTATTGCTCCGGTATTAGTTATTCCAGATTTGGAACGACCTTATGAAGTTTTATGTGACGCCTCCCAAAAGGGATTAGGTGGAGTGTTTATGCAAGGTGGACAAGTGGTAGCTTATGCATCACGACAGTTGAGACCACAGGCAAATAATTATCCTACTTACGACCTTGAAATTGCTACAATTATCTTTGAACTTAAGGTGTGGAGACAATATTTGTATGGAGTTCACTTTGAGATGTTTAGTGATCACAAGAGCCTGAAGTATCTCTTTGATCATAAGGAACTCAATATGCATTAGAGGAGATAGATGGAGTATCTCAAGGACTATAATTTTGATTTGAAGTACCATCCTGGAAAATCTAACAAAGTGGAAGATGCTTTGAGTAGAAAAGAGATTCGCATTGCAGAACTAATGATGTTGGAGTTTGAGCTTTTGGAGAAATTTATAAATATTGATCTACAATTTGAGTGGGCATCAACAGGCGTATTGATCAGTAATTTGAATATTGAGAATGAGTTGTGGGAAAGAATCTGACAGGCGTAGTGGACTGATGCTGAATTGCAAGCTAAGGAAAGTCTTCCAGATTTCTTTCAAGCATACGATGGAGTTATTTTGTTTAAGAAAAGGGTGTGTGTACCTAGTGATACAGAGTTAAGGAGAGTGATTTTGGATGAATCTCACAAAATCATATTCACCATTCATCCCATATCGACCAAAATGTACCAAGACTTGAAGAAGAGTTTCTGGGGGGCCGGTATGAAAAGAGACATTGCAAATTAAGTGGAGCAGTGTGTGGTTTGTCAACAAGTTAAAATAGAACATCAGAAGCCCGATGGCATGTTGTAATCATTGGAAGTTCCTATATGGAAGTGGGATACTATATCCATGGATTTCATTATGGGATTGCCTCATGCCTTGGGTAGTCATGATTCTATTTGGGTGATTGTGGATCGGTTGACTAAATCCATGCATTTCTTGTCGGTTAAGGCAACTCATAAGGTTGTTCATCTCGCGAGACTTTTTGTAGCAGAGATAGTGAGATTCCATGGTGTACCATCTAACATTGTATCGAATAGATACCCGAAGTTCACTTCACGATTTTCGAAAGCTTTTTGCAATGAGATGGGTACATAGTTGAACTTGAGTACTTCTAATCATCCTCAGGCCGATGGGAAAACAGAGAAGACTTTACAAACAACTGAGGACATATTGAGGGCTTGTATTATAGAATATGGTGGAAATTGGAAAGACCACTTGCCTTTGGTGGAATTTGCATACAACAATAGTTACCACTCGAGTATCGGCATGGCACCATATGAAGATTTGTATGGAAGGAAAATTCGGTCACCCTTGTGTTGGTCAGAAGTTGGTGAAAGATGAATCCTTGGACCAGAGATAATTTAAGAGACGACGGAAAAGATCAAAATGGTTCAAGAAAAGATGAAGAAAGTTAAATATTGTCAAAAGAGCTATGCGGATAAAAGGAGAAGACCCTTAAAATTTGGCAAAGGCGATCATGTGTTTTTGAAAGTTACTCCAGGGCTAAGATTGAAAGGATCATTCAAGACGCGTAAGCTTAGCCCGAGATATGTGGGACAATATCAGATCATGAAATGGGTGGGGGAGGTTGTATACCAGTTAACATTGCCGCCTTCGCTATCCAGGTTACATGATATATTCCATGTATCTTAGCTTTGGAAGTTCGTACCGGATTCATTCCATCCTATCCTTCCAGATACGATTGATACAGAACCAGACCTTTATTTTCAGTCGCAACTCGTTTTCATTATAGAGTATGCTAGTAGATCTTTAAGAAGCAAGGAAATACCGCTTGTGAAGGTGTTGTGGGAAGAGTCTCGACCGAAGGAAGATACATGAGAGCTCGAAGTAGAGATGCGAGAACTCTACCCTCATCTGTTCTGATAAGTTTTCGCATTCGAGGACGAGTTCTAATTTAAAGGGGGGGGGGAGAATGTAATACCCAGTATAATTAATTCCCTAATGACTATTTCTAATTATTTTAGGGATAATTTTAGAGGATAATTATATTAATCACTTATTTAGTGATATTTTAAGAAATAAAAGAAAAGGTGAGTGGTAAGGGGTATTTGATCTCTTCACCCACTTAAATTAGAAGTTAGGGGTTGTTTGGTGTTAGTCTCATTGTTTGTATTGAAACAAAATCATATTTTGAGGTTGAAAGAGAGAAAGAAACGTGAAAGAAGAGGAAGGAAAGAAAAGTTCCATTTTGGTGTTCAAGATCAACTCTTCGTCTCTTGCATGCAAGCTAAATCACGCCTCCTCATCATTACAATTCTAGTTTAGCAAGTTTCTCCTTCATCTCTAAGGTGAGTCTCTAGTTACAGACTTTGGGGTTTTTGTGGGTTAACATAAAATTGGGTGAAACAACCAGCCGAACCACCATCTAATAATAAAATCAATAAAGTCACTACTGAATGTCTTTTATCCCGTCGAAAGGGAAAGGTAAACATCGAGAAAACCTGAAGAGGGAGAAATCATGGTCTTTCAATCGAGAGATTGGATAAGGGAGTCGGTTACGTGAGGGGAAGGTATTAGCACCCCTCACGTATGTAGTACTCTATGGTATCGACTCTTGTTATCTATCTAATAGGTGTGTTAATATAAATCTAAGGCTTAAAAGCAAAAGAAAAAGGGAATGTATGTTAAATAAGAAAAATAGAAGTGTGGGGAAAAGAAAGAAATATTTACAAAGATATGCTCGATTAGGCCCCACAAAAGCCTTCGCCTACGTATCCCTTTTAAGGAATCAGAGCAGTTGTAGTTCGGCTCACATGTTTTGGTTTGTTTGTGTTTTTTAGTTAAAAAGACAAAAGCAATAATCAAGATGGAAAAACATCAAATACGATGACAAAACATCAAAAATAATGGAAATACAACGACAATGATGACAAAACATCAACAACAATGGTAGAACATCAACAATGATGGCTAAACATCAACAACAAAGGCAAGTTGTAACACCCTATTTCCCCGTCGGTAATTTATATAATAATCAGAGTAATTTAATTTCTAAATAAACGTCAATCAAATAGGACCTCACATACTTTGCCAACCACACATGCTCAAAATAAGTATACGCAACCCAAATTGTGTATTCAAAAGTCTTAAACTTCAATTCATTTATTCGCACCGGAAAAACATCAAATCATTAATCATCTCCATCCTTCAACCAGAGTTATAATTATTATCCTTCACACATCAGCATAATCATAAAACAAATCAAATAAAAGAGTAATACATGTTCACTCCTGATCATAACAAACAAATCATGTGAAACTTCAAAGTGTTACATATCAGAGCAGACACCGACTCAATCTACACAACTGAAGGAACTCCTTAGCTAACCTTCAATGTCTAGCTACATCAGATCATCTGCACCTTATCCACGTGGAGGTAACATTAAAACAGAAAGGGTGAGATATCATAACAATATAAAAGAAAGCCTAATAATAATAAGCAGGTAAGATCCAAGCACATAATCAGCATATAACGTACATCGTAATATAATACACACTTTCATCAATCTTCACCCATAAATTTGTCAATCATAATATGATGCAAAATATTAAACTAATGCAATGCATGTGGTACCAATCAGAGTATAACCCTCTTTGCCATAATGCCAATTTAGGGCAATCAACTTCGCTCGCCAATACGGGCCTTTGCTCGCCAATACAGGCCTTCACTTCATGAATGCATGAGACACTATCATACAAAAACATACTTCGCATTCATCACTATTATTCATCATAAATTCACAAATACAAGTCATTCATCATCATCATCATTCTCATATAACTCGTGTCACACAGTCACAACAATAATCACAATTAACCACAACATGATTCATGACATACAAATCAAAACACACTTACGAATCGGTAGCAATGTTGATAAAATAATTAACTACTGCATTATAAATAATTTTTCTAAAATAGGATATTATTTTATATTTACAACGGTCCAAACGGCGTGTCAAACGGACACACGAGGCAAAAGTTATAGATTTTAGAAGTTTTCCAAAAATGTTGTCAGTAGCAGTGGTAACCGGTTACCCAGTTATAGGAATCGGTTATCGCAGGACAGTAGCCTCGTTGCTTTTCAAAATTGATCAAGGTAACCGGTTACCCACTTATGGGAACCGGTTACGGTAGGACAATAGCTAAACCTCGTTCTAACCATTGATATGGTAACCGATTACCATATTCGGGTAACCGGTTATCCTGCGATAACAGTGGCAAATTCTGCAACTTTCAGGTACGACATTCCATGTTTCAATATCCAAAAATCATAATTTTTACATCAAAATTCATCTTTTTAACAAGTTAATTATTCATCAACGTTCATCTATCATATCATATCATTCAATCATATCAAAACATACCAAAATCACCAAATTTCCATCAACAGGAACAAACCCCAAAAACAACCAAATATGGAGAAACCAGAACATACGATTATACAACCTAAATTCTACCATACCCCATCATTAGTAAAACCCTTATAGAGTTAGAATCCCCCCTTACCATAGGTTTTTGGTTGATTCTTGATTCCTACGGATGAACTTCTTGCCCTAGCTTCCTAGTGCTCTTTCTCCTCTTCTCTCTTCTACGCTTCTCTTTCTCTATTTCTACGTATTGACTCTTTTTCCTTATTCTTACTCTAATATATCCCAATAATTAATTATAACCTTAGTCTTCCCAATTAAATAATTATTTAATAATTATTATAAAATAATAATAATTATCCTAATAATATAATAATAGTAATAATCTATATTATTCTACACACCCCTATGTTTCTACAAAATTAGCCAAACACCCCATAATCTCAATTTCTATAATTCTAAGGCATCTAGTCCCCAACAAGGTATCACACCACATCATAAATTCCACCAACTCACATAATTTCACCGTATCGTCTTATTATTTAATTAAAATAAGTTTTAATTAAATCAGGATGTTACACAAATCATCAACAATGGTGGCAAAACTTAAATAATGATGGCAAAACATTACAATTTAGATGATAAAGCATCACACCTAACAATGATATTGAAAATCAAAGTAGGATAACAAACATACGCAATGGTGAAACATCAACACGAAGATAGAAAAATATCATGGAAAGGATGGCAAAAAACTACAATTTAGATGATAAAAACATCACACCTAACAATGATATTGAAAATCAAAGTATGATAACAAACATAAGTAAAGGCAAAACATCGACACAAAGATAGAAAAATATCATGGCAAGGATGGCAAAACATTACAATTTAGATGATAAAACATCACACCTAACAATGATATTGAAAATTAAAGTAGGATAACAAATAAATGCGATGGCGAAACATTGACACAAAGATAGCAAAATATTATGGTAAAGGCGATAAGATGTCAACTTAACAAGGTTTAAAACAAAGCCAAAATACGCACAAACAATTAAGATTGGTTTGTATTTTTTTACCTTAAAGAAGGATTTAAGGTCATTAGAGATGTTTTATGATTTTCCAGGAAAAGGAAAGGTTTTGTTTTAAGATGCAATATGCAAAGAAAAGAAAATAACTAAGGGAGACTATCATAATCTCTAGCCCTAGTGTAATCATACAATGATGACCCTATGTCAAGGAAGAAAGGGAAATATCTACCTAAGTGAACATACATGGATAGATATCCTAATGTCCAGCTCGAGGACTAATCCTACATGAGAAATCCTAAGGGAGCATGACATATCAAACAAGTGCTTTGGTAAAAGCATACAATCGGGGTATACTGGCTCATGGGATGGGGGTATAAAGAGAAAATACTTTAGCTAAGGGGAGCGAATTATCCGAAGCAAACAAGAGGGAGATTAAGATGAAATAAAAAAGAAAAGCATTATTTTAGCTAAGGGGGGCGGATCACCCAAAGCAAACAAGCGGGTAGCAAAGTGTCAGCAATGGCCATTGCGAACTCCTGAAAAATGGTGGGGGTTGAGACCAAACCCTTTTCCACATGACCGACTCGATACACATGATTTGTACAAATCCAAAGTGTCGACGTACAACGTGAGCCCATGATGACACAAACTAGAATATGCGGGGGTCGATTACAGACCCTTTTAGCACGCCTCCTTTTGTGGACTTATCACCTGTAGTATATGCGAGCACAAATGTAAACACACTTGCAGAATACTTACATCAAAGGTAGGGTTTTAAACAAGCACAAGTAGCACACAAAAGGCACATAATGCAGAATTTCCCTAAAAGGATCTTTAAATAAACCAAATGGGTTCTTGACACGATCAACAACGGAGATCCCCATCATACATCTCTATTTCTAAAAAAGTGATAAGGTGCGGAAAGAGATAAATCAGTTAGTAGAAACATACCACACAGATAACAATCCGTATATAACAGCAGAAACAACTAAGAAACCTCAGAATTCCTCATACAAGCTAAGCATCAACAACACACAGTGTCAGAATATGTGCAAGGCATCAAATGCAAAGTCAATGTTTCCGGTTGCGAAAGTAAATCACAATTGTGCAAGTATCCTACGAGAAACCAAACAGTGCAAATAAGATATAGTATATACAAATATACACCTCGAATGAGGGACAAGAGAGTGTACATTTGGTATCCCACAAGTAAAACAGAACGCCGTAGCATCGACATATGTAAAATGTGGTATCCCATAAATAAAGTGGAATACCGAGAAAGAAAGCATCATCTAGATATCTCTATGGAATCCTTTTACAAACTCAGCAAATAAGTTGGAGATAACAAGAAAGTAACTTAGAGTTGCAAAACTAGTTCGAAACATGAAAATCTGGAAAAGTCACAAAACGGTAAAAAGTGTCATATCAATTTTGCAAAGTAAGCTCTAAAGAGTTAGAAACTATGCAAATACAAGTATAATTGTACATACTAGGCTAGATAAGCATGAATATGTCGCATACAAGTCAAAGGTACAAAGTGCAAAAATTAGCGTAAAAAATTAGTTGTCCGGAATTAAATGAAAATCACATGGTTGACTATAAACGCCCCAACAAACTTAAAATTGAACTCGGTTTTAATTAATTCGGCCCGAAAACAAGACTTTTAGGTTGTTTTACAATTCTGTACAGTAGCAAAAAAGTGATAAAAGATGCCTGAAACGAAAAAAGTAAAAGCAATAATAGCTCCAGAAGCATCGAAAAATATGGTTTTCATTAATAAAAATCGAAAAAGCTCAACACAGTTCAAAAGTTATGACAAAATGGAGATTATGTTACAAAAGTCATAAAATTTGAGTGTTTGTGTCATTTTCTAATTGGCTCAAGTTTTAGCACTTGGAAATAGTCTTGTAAATTTCTTTGAGATAATTAGAACATGTCACAACTCAAACAAAAAAAGTATTACTAGCAAGAGTCAACAAATTCTACACACTTTGAAATTGCACATAAAGTTGAAATTGAGAGAATGTGGACAAAGTGAAAGTAACAACAATGTTAGTGTCATGACAAAGGTTATGTAAGCAACTTAGAATTAGAGAACAAACTACAAGTTAGTAGGATTATCAAAAGCTAGAATTTACACAAGCTAAGAGAAATAGTGTTATCATAAACAAGAATTAGTATAAAACAACACATTTCAAGTACAAAAAAGCATAACATGTACATGTTGTAAAAGCGAACCGGAACATCGGCATAGCCACAAAAATTGTCTGGAATGAATTATGAAAATTAATGAACCTATACACACACAAACGGTTTCAAAATGCGGTCGGTTTGGTCAAATTTCACCCGAAAATGCAATTTTCGTAACAATTCTAGTAACAGTAAAACTGGGAGAAAATTGTCCGAATCGAAAAATCGTTTGTGTGAAATGCTTCGGATGGCTTGAGAAAATTGATTTTCATTAAGAAAGATAGAAAAAACTCATCACAAATTAATAGTTACGACAAAAACACTGACTATATTGATTTTGACCAATTTTCAAGTGTTATTTCCACTAAACTCAAGCCAGGTTATGTCAAACATGTTTTGTTATGATGCTGAAGTCTGTTGGAAACTATCTCAACTCATGGAAATTTACAAACACAAGAAATCACATCAAAAAGAAGAATCCAATCATTATGTAAAAAGAGAGAAAAGTGTTAGTAATTTAAACAAATGTTAGCACATACATCTAATTAGCACCAATTGTTAGCATATGAATGGTGAATTGCAAGCATTATGTTAGTATGCTACCTTGAATAACATCAACAACAATTATAAATCATCACAAAGTTTTAGTAAGGTTAGTGCACCAACATTGAAATAACAAGCTAAGAATTAGTGAGCACAAAAGCAACAAAACTTCAACACGAAATCTCGACACGATATTAAAGTTGGCAAAAGTTGCACACACAACAACAATAACACAAGTACTTAGTGAATAAACTAGGCAATTAAAATCACAATAATATGTAAATTCAACCAATTTCTACTCTAGCCATAATAAAAGTCAAGAATCAACACAAAACTAACACAAGCACATGTTCTATGTTAATTTCTACTTTATGTTAGTTCTAAGAGGAAATTGAGCAAACACCTAGTGTGCAACGTTTATGCTAAGATTTCTATATCAATTCTATATTAAATCCTAATCAAAATTAACAAGGTAAGCTTAGATTTATGTTAACAACAACTAAAACCTAATAATTCTATGCTAACACAATCATCAATTCATCACAATTGTGTTCAATTCTCACAATTATATAACAAAACTATGAAAAGAGTATGTTACCTCAAAGATTCAAAGGAGGATTGAAGAAGAATTAAATATGGATGATGTTGATAATGTCGCGAAGAGGAAGAGGATTGGAGGAGGGAAAAAGGGAGAGAGAAAATTTGAGTTTTTATGTTTTTCTTGAGAATTTGTTGAAGATTTTTTTAAGAATTGATGAATTTGTGAAGGTTTTTGGTTATGGAGTTTGGGAATTGAAGAGAAACGTTTGTTAGGAATTGGAGAAGATGAAGTTGGGAATGAGATAATTGAGAGGGAAAAAGTGAGAGAGAAAATTTGAATTTTTATGAAAAATGAGGTCCTCTCTAAAAAATGGTGGGAAAATGGTTATATAGTTTAGTGAAAAAGACTAAAATCCACTTATTCATGACTTAAATAAAATGGAACAGTGCACGATGAAAATTTACAATGCAAAACATCTCTCAAATCCTCCGTGACTGAGTTACGAACATAACACAAAAAGAACAGGCGTCATACAATGAAAAACGAGCTCGTTCGGCACTGTTAAGTGACAAGACGTCGTTTTCGGAAATTAAATAAGTCAAAAAACAACTTATTTGATGTCCGCTACTCGAACACGCGACAATGTCATGTGTCTAAAATTCAAATCTCGTGCTAACCTCAACTGTGAATATTTAGATATCTGAGTTAGAGACGTCGTGTCCGAAAATGAGTTCCATCGGATAAAAATTGACCGAGATATGAGTTTTCCAGCGAGACGCTATGAAGTTATTTTCTCTGTTTTGACCCTTCCGTTTTATGAAATAAACCAAAAACAGAAGTCTTAGGAATACCGTTTGAATTGTAAAATTGAAATTAATATTTAGCTAACTCAATATGTGAACTAATTCCACCAGAACTAGCTTGATATGATAAAAATCGACCGAGTTATGATTTTCTGAAGATGAAGCAGGTGAACATTTGTCACAATTTTCCTGTGCAAAAATACTTGATAAATCCACATTTTTGGATACCTTCTGGATAAAATTGGCTTTCGGCCGTAAAAAACAAAATGTAGAGAAAATCAAGATGGAATTTTGGCCAGCAAAATGGGTTCAAAACAACAAACGAGCTTCGAGTTATGAAATTCTTAGTGTCCAAAAACTGCACATTTAGCACACTTTTTCCACAATATTTTCACTTACACATCTTCAGAAGATCCGCATATTCGGAGACTTTCTTTGAGAAATTGGCTCTCAGCCAAAACATATGAAATGGAGAATACATTAAGACGATTATTTTAACATAAAAACTGTTCTGGACTGGCCCGACAGCTTGACTGGGCCCAGTCTAAGACATTTCCTTTGGTATGGCCCACACAACCATGACCCGGATTGCCCGCTACCTGTCGGGCAATGTAAGCCATTTTCCCTCTCGAACCAGCACTAACCCAGGTTGATTGAAGAGCATCCTCTCATCCTTCCTGACATCAACATTATGCAGGCCACTAGGAACCGACTAGAGAGATGCATGTAACTGACCCCCTCCTCGGAACCAACGGCTAGTTACAGGAACATCTGCCCGGTTTGACCAAGTCCTAGAAGTTACATGATTTCACGGACCCGTATATCCAGGCATGAAATCAGGAACCAATGGACATGCGCTAGAGGCATTATATAAACCCTTACACCTGTGAGGGCCAGGTACTGAATATTCATTATTCACCACTTAATACTTTGCTTGTATCTCCTTGTTTCCACTCTTACTTGATTGTCGGAGTGCCTTGCAGGTACAACCCCTTTATTCTCCTTGACATCACAACCCGACTAAAGATCCTCTTCTTGCCACTTCTTCGGTTCTGATCAATCGGTAAGATTAGTGGCGCCGTCTATGGGAATCTGCTCTCCCCATATTTCTTTCCTCGAAACTTAAGACCAAAGCAACTTTTTCAAAATTCCTCTCACTAATCATGGTCGACCATGATGATCTTCATCTGCTCGGAAATACTATTCTTTCCCTTGCTCGTACAACCGATGGAAATCAAGAATGTCCTCACCTCGAGGTTAACCTAGGTTTTCGGAACGGACAGACTGTGTCTCTAGAATCCACTGACGCCCAACGTGGTGACGATCAATTTTTGGACAAGGGACACCCCAAAATTCCACCGAGGAACTTCCAGAAATCATGCAACCAGTTCCCATCCCTCTCAACACCGACCCGGCCATGGCAGCACTGCTCGCTGCTATCAATCAGACTGACGCCCTCATCCTACAACAGAATCAAAGGATAGGGGCCAGAGAGAACAGGCGATCAAGATCTCCTCCTCGGAGAACCTGACGACGAAACTCCCCCAGTATATCACCACCCAGGCATGGCCCACCACCCAAGAAGGAGAGGTGCGAAGTTTCTTTCTTCAAGAAACGCAACCGCACACCTCCTACAAGAGACCAATACTCTTCTTCATTAATGAAGAGGAAAGACAACAGGAAAATCGGCCGTGCTCGATTGCCTTCGCCCGAACCAAAGAAGAAACGGAGGAGCCCCTCCCCCCGATGAGACCATGACGATCGACGGGGAAGAAACTATCACTCACCCTCTCCATCTCCTGCAGATAGTAAGGATGACGAGCCCTGTGGCCCTCTATCGAGGTAGATTATCAAGGCCCCACTCCCTGTCGTCCTAGAGAAGCCACCTTCATTAGGAAGCTACGACAGAACAATAGACCCTGACATGCACATAGAGAACATTGACGCTCTCCTCGACTACCGAGGGGTCAAGGGAGCCATCAAATGCAGACTCTTCCCAACCACTCTCAAGAAGGGGAAGATGTCATGGTACAAGAGCCTCCCCGGTGAATCCATCAGCTCATTAAAGCAGCTCAGGGGGATATTTTTGAGGCATTTCACCGCCTCCCGTCGACACTCGAAATCAGAGGCATCGCTCGAAGCAATCATACAGGGCACGGACGAATCTCTAAGGCATATATTGAAAACTTCAACAAGGAAGCGTTCCAAGTCTCAACGATGGATAACATGAAGAAATACCTCCTCGAGCACGGGCTCCGTCCCTGCAATGACTTTGCTAAAGCTGTAGTCATTAAGACACCGGCCATACTCGACTCCCTCATCATCAAGGCCCAAGCGTACATACAGTACGAGGAAAGGGAAGCGGCCAACTGCACCAGGGACTTAAGGCACACAGAGAGTGCCGAGTCCTCGAAGAACAATGAGCCCCCGACATCCCTTCGGGGAGAGAAGAAACGGGAAGATAAGCCCCATGGTTCCAAAGACTACAATGGGACAACCGGTCATTTCCACGACTACACCCCTTTGAAAACCTCAAGGGAGTGTATTCTTTATGAATGCGCCAATTTTGAATTTAAGAAAGCCAGGGTGCGCTTCCCCCGACAAACACCGTCCAAGCCGGGAACCGACAAGACTAAATATTGAAAGTTCCAAAATATTCACGAGCATAACACAGAGGATTGTATTCATATCAAGGATGTAATCAAAATACTGATCAGAGATGGGCACCTCAAGCAGTATAAAAAGAAGGAGGGTGCACGTGGTGAAGCACCAGAAACCAAGAAGGTCGAGGAATGGAAGAAGTCCCCCTACCTCGACACCATTTAGGTCTCCATGAGCATCTCACGGCCGGAAGATTTCTATTATCTGAACATGGATAATGTCCCCCTATACTTCTCCTCCCATAGTCCTTGGGAATCCTTCCCCGCAGCCATGGTCATCTCTGGCGTATGATTCAACAAGCACACAGTTGGGTCGATGAAGAGGAGATTCTACCAACCCAACAAAGCCAACTCAGATATGGACACCACACTCGATAAATTCCTAGCAGGCTTCCATCGCCTCGCCTTCTACAGGCAAGAATTACAGGGCGAGGCCCCGAATTTGAGCATCCCACTACTCGTGAGAGCTCGAATGGAAAATTTTGACGTATGTCGCATACTGGCCGACCAAGGCAGTTCGGTAGACATCATATACGCCTAACTATTCACCATTTTACAACTGAATGAGAGCCATCTGACCCCTTACGTGGGATCTGATCTCCAGGGCTTCAATGGAGCCAACACAAAACCCTAGGGATATGTCGAGATGATCATCACATTCGGGAGAGGGGTAACGGCCAGAGCCATCAAGACCCAATTCTTTGTGGTAGATTTCCTGTCTCTCTACCAGCGCATCTTTGGGAGACCCACTCTCTCCGAACTCATCACGATCTATTCTACCGTGCACCTCAAGATGAAGTACTACACCGCCGAAGGCTTGGTTGCAACCCTCTTTCGGGACATCCAGGCAGAAAGAAGGTGTTTAGAAGCTTCACCCAAGGGCATCAGTTCCATCAGTGTTTAATCTCGAACGACCACTGGAGCCACACTGCCCTCCAGCTCCGAGGAAGTCTAGCCTCTTCTGAGGGTTGATATCATTAACCTCGACAGTCGCTTATCCAAGGAAGATTGTATCAAGAAAAGAAGGAAAAGAAAGGAGTTGGTGGTCGAAGACGAAGGGTCAACCTCCTCTACTGATCACAACGAAATCTCAAGTCACGCACGACCCATCCTGGACGGCGACTTCGAGCTAGTTCCCCTCGGAGAAGACCCCACCAGAGGAGTAAAGATTGGAGCTAACCTCCCCGACCTGGTAAAAAGGCAACTCAAAGCTTTCCTAAGAGAGAATGCTGATCTATTCGCTTGGAGTGCGACCAAGATGCCTGGTTTAGATCCAAAGGTCGCGTGCCATCACTTGACTATAGATCCTGCCCTCAAGGAAGTCGCGCAGCGTAGAAGAAAGCAGTCATCCGAGAAAGCAAAGGCTGCAGAACTAGATGTAAAAGACCTCCTAGAGGCACATTTTATTTCTGAAGCCCAGTACACAACATGGCTCTCAAATGTAGTTCTTGTGAAAAAATCTAATGGAAAATGGCGCATGTGTATTGATTATACTGATCTCAATTTGGCTTGCTCGAAAGATGCTTATCCCCTCCCCAATATTGACTAACTGGTCGACAACTCGGCCTATTTTAAATTAGTATCGTTCATGGATGCTTACTCTGGTTATAACCAGATCCTCATAGTGAAAACGGACAAAAAATACATCGCTTTCATGATCGAGTCAGGCAACTATTACTACAACGTAATGCCCTTCGGCCTGAAAAATGCGGGCGCTACATATCAGTGCATGGTGAACAATGTTTTTTGCAACGAGATAGGCGACATGCTTGAAGTATATATGGACGACATGATCGTAAGGTCCACCGAAGAGCTCGACCATGCCGCCCACTTAAAAAAGTGTTCAAGCAAGCTCAAAAGTGCCAGATGCGACTCAACCCAGAAAAATGTACCTTCAGCATACGGGCAGGAAAGTTCTTCGGATACTATCTGGCGAAACGAGGCATTGAGGCAAACCCCAACAAGTGTCAACCATTTTCCGAATTTTTGACGCCCACCTCAAAAAATTCCATCCAGATCTTGAACGATATGCTCACTTCTCTCTCTCAATTCATGGCAAAGTCCACCCAACACGCGCTTCCCTTGTTTAAACTCATGCGCATGGAAGCCACCTTCGAGTGGATGCTCGAATGCAAACAAGACCCCGTTCATTTGAAACGAGCATTGTCACAGCCGCCCGTCCTTTCTTGGCCCGAGAAAGACAAGGTCCTCTACCTCTATTTAGCCGTCGCCTCCGAGGCAATAAGCGTGGCACTGATAATAGAAACTCTAGAAGGACAAAGACCAATTTACTTCACGAGTAAGGCCCTACAGGGCCTAGAGGAAAGATATCAACAAATAGAAAAAGTAGCTCTAGCCCTCGTTAACGCAGCGAGGAGACTCAGACACTACTGCTCGGAAGACCAGACATGGCTGGCAGAATGTTGAAATGGTCCTTGGAGCTCTCTGAATTCGATATCCAATATGAGAGCAGGAAAGCCCTTAAGTCCCAGGCCTTGGCTGAATTCATATATGAAATGACCTTGCCCGCAGATCCCGATGGATCACATCGTTGGACGACCTTCATCGATGGCGCCTCCAGTTCGATCAGAAGCGGCACATGCATTATACTGGAAAACCAGGAAGGGACCCTAATCGAGATCTCCATATCTCTATCCTTTCCAACCTCCAACAATTAGGCCGAATACGAGGCGTTCCTTATAGGTTTATGACTAGCCGAAGATCTAGGAGCCAAGGAAGTGAAAATCTTCACTGACTCTCAGTTGGTCGCCTCTCAAGTCCGAGGCGAATATCAGGTCAAAAATGACCAACTCGCCGAATATTGGGCCCTGGTCCAGGAGAGGAAAAAGAAATTTAAATATGTGGACGTACAACACGTTCCCCGTGAGCATAACACCCACGCATATATCTTATCTAAGTTAGCAAGCACAGAGAGAAAATGAGGGAATAAATTAGTGATACAGGAAATACTTCCTCGACCGAGCACCCAAAAGCCATGTTCTACCTTAGAAGTGTCTGCCATCATGGACAGCGATTTCTAGATGACCCCCGTACACGACTATCTCACTAAGGCAAAACTCCCCGACGACCCGAAAGAAGCCTTCGTTGTCAGGCGGAGGGCTTGCTCGTACATTTTGGTCGAAGGCAAACTTTACAGAAGAGGATTTTCCATTCCACTTCTCAAATGCGTCGACTGAAGCAGGGCAGAGCACTTCTTGCTCGAAATCCACGAAGGCATTAGCGGCCAACATCTGGGAGGGAGATCCCTCGTGAGAAAAGCCTTGTGGGCATGGTATTACTGGCCCAACATGCAGCAGGATGTGAAAGAGAACGTGAAGAAATATGATAAATACCAGCAGCACAAAGACATGCATTTAGCTCCTCCTAACGAGCTTATATCCCTCTCCTCTCCCTGTCCCTTCGTGTGGTGGGAACGGGATCTCCTTTGTCCATTCGTGGTCAGAACCAATCAGAACAAATACCTAACCGTAGCGGTCGACTACTTCACCAAATGGATAAAAGCTAAAGCTTTGGCCAAAATCACCGCCTAAAACATCCTTCGCTTCTATAAAAGAAATATCCTCGCTCGCTTTGGAATCCCACAAGCGATAGTCACCGACAATGTGACCTAGTTCGCGGACCACACCTTTCAAGAATTCATCAACAAACTGGGCACCACCCAACACTTCGCCTCTGTCGAGCATCCCTAGACGAATAGCCAAGCCGAGTCTGAAAACAGAGTAATACTCAGGGGCCTCAAGAGAAGGTTGAACAAAACAGAGAAGTAATGGGTCGAGGAGTTACACAATGTACTCTGGGAATACCGAACGGCTTCACATTCGTTCATCGGGGAGACTCCTTTTCAACTAGCTTACGGGACGAAGGTCATCATTCCCGTAGAGATCGAGGAATCTTCCAGGTGAACTGAGGTACCTCTTGACGAAGAGATGAACGACGCCTCCCTCCATGAAGAACTGGATATGGTGGAAGAATCCAGAACAAGAGCGGCCCTACGAGAGGCCTCGCTCAAACAAAAAATAGCCATGCGCTACGACGGCAAGGTTATACGACAAGAGTTAGAGGTCGACAACCTTGTCTTAAAGAGAAATCGTATAGAATCTCGCGAAGGAATACTAGCAGCAAACTGGGAAGGTCCTTATCGCGTCTACACGAAAACGGGGAGTGGATCGTATTACTTGGAAAACTAACAAGGGGAACAACTCGTTCGATCATGGAACGCTGAAAAGCTAAAACAATATTACAATTAAAGACACTGATCAATTGGCGAGTTTGGTCGTTAAAAACAAACTCACCTAGGCCCGACCACACGTGCATGCCTAGGCACAAGCATAGCATCCAAAGTATTAAGAAGGGGTGAGGCTCCGCTCTATTGACGAGCGCACATTCATCCCGATGTGGATAACTCGACCGAGCTCTATAGTCCTCGTGCCACGACGGTAGAGTGCCCGACTCGCACTGGGAAGTTCACGCTGCCGAACTCGGGTACCTCGAAATGAGACCTGAGTTCCGATCCTCGCCTGGTATTCACCCTGGTCGTTTGATCAATTTCCCTATACTGACAAACATACCAAACGAACAAATCCCCGCTATAAACTCTTAGCAAAATAAAAAATGTCCTAAAAGTTCTAGTTTGTCAACAAACATGTAAAAAAAACACAAGTTAAATATTCAAAGCAAATGACCATTGGCCGAAATTTAAATAAAACGGCCACTTGGGCCGATAATGTGTGAATATTACATAAACGAGCAATAGCCCAGAAAAACAAATACAATGAATGCGGCACGTAGACCGAAATAAACATAAAACAATCATCCTTCCACTTCTCCTTCAGCAACGGGCGACAGTTGGGCAGGACCCCCGGTCGGGTGGGTGACAATATCCTTGAGGTAATCAGGGACCAAAATCTAACCGGAAACAACATAATAATTGACCCCCATTCCTGAGGTGTTGATCTCAACATCGGGGTTTAACACACGCATCTGCTTTACAACATTTTCGAAGATCCCATCGGAAGCAGCCTGAGCGTAATCCACGACCAACTAAAAACGAGCAACCAACTCGACCCGAGTCTTCAGATCCTTAGTATCCTCCGAATCGTCTTCAACGGGTGTAATATTGGCAGTCAGGGTAGCCACCTTTCCCTCAAGGTCCTTTTTTTCGAGCAAGAGAACCTTGCGTTCCTCGGAGAGCCTCCCCGATTCTTCCTCAGACAGCTTTAGGGATTTATCTTTCTCGACCAAGGCCTTCTCACTCGAAGCCAGCTTGGCCTGAAGAGTTTTCATCTCTGTCTCCTGAGAGGAACTTCCCTCGGTGTAAGTGACCACCATATCCAAGATCCACATCAAACCTCTAGCATCTTGCGCCAGCATCACCCTCTTCTCCAGGAAGCCCATTCCCTCGAGATGGAGAGATTTATCCTAGGGAAGACGGAGAGTTGCGCCTTAGAAAAAAGACTTCTCCATCCAGCAGGGAGGTAGGTCATATGTTCCTTTCCCCTTTTCCCCGGTCAGTTCAACACTGCCCTCGGCTCTTAGCCTTTTCGCCTTCGAAGAAACAGCAACATGAGAAAGAGCCATTATAGCCTGGGCTGAGGATGAGTCGCTCGGCCCCGAGGCAGGAGCTGGCCCTGGACCAGTCTGTGCATCCTTTAGGGCCCGCCTCGCCTTAGCAGCAAGAGTCTTAGCAGGCGCTCTTGAGCAGGATTCATGTTATCTATAAAACAAATGAAAAGAAACATAGTCAGTAAACGAGGATTCAAACAAACGACAACCACTTACTACTACTAGAAACATATATATATATATATATATATATATATATATATATATATATATATATATATATATATATATATATATATATATATATATATATATATATATAATGGGGTCCTTGCTTCTGAGGAGCTCCTTGACAATTATGAGGCCCGGCTCGTATACGGGCTCCCAATTTTTGTCCAACACAGGCCTACCTCCCCGGCCAACTCACTGGACCCGAGGGATCCAAGCCACAAACATGGTCAGGACATCGAAGCTCTCTAGATCCTCGTCTTCGAGCTCCCCCTCTCGCCAAACATAGGAGCCCAGTTCTCTATTAAAATGCTTCCTCGTCCATTAGAACAAAAACTTGCAAACCAGCATCGCAACGGACTCCCCTAGCTTGTTTAAATGGGGAGTACCATCCTCGTTTTTGGCAGGCACGGTCATGAAGACGTTCAACATCGCCTTGGTCGAAGAAGGTTGCACCAAAATTTATTTATCTTTGAAATGGCGGACAAACTCCAAATAGGCTTTAAATAGTTTCCCGTTGCCTTGCTTCAGGGAAACCCATCCCCACTTTCCTTCGACCTTGATCCTCTGAAGGTGGAAGCAGTAGAAGAACAAGGGAATGGTGGCCCTATCTTCAAATGCTTGCAAACTATTTCGAACGCTCGCATGAATGTCGTGCAGTATCGATGTGTTGTACCCCAAAATTTGCCCTCTCTTTTCTCAAGACATTTCTCACAAAGATCTGCAAAAGCTTCAGCTTGCACAAGAACAACTGGACTTCTAATACTTCAAGTGACGTTCATGGATCATTATGGACCTTCAAGAATTCTCATGTCAAGTTTCAAGTCTTGTATCACAAATTCTGCTCAGTCAATTGACCAAGTGACCAAAAATCAGTTGTACTGATGAAAAAGTCAATTGTAGCACCAAAAGTCAAATTTTGACTTTTTGGTCAACTTTAAGCTTTAAAGATCAAAATTCATCAAGACATTCAAAAATATGAAACTTGATCATCAGGAAATCAAGAAAGTCAAAAGTCAATGTGAAAAGTCAAACTCTTCAAGACTTAGAAATTTTTCTATGTGTTTTTATATATGATAATTTCATTTCTTCATGCCAATTTTCCACCATGATACAAGATGATTCAAGGAAAACTTCCAACATGAAAGTTGTAGATCTCAATGAGATCTAAAACTTTGTAGGGCAGAACTTTTTCTAGAAATGCTTGGGTTTTGAGTTATAAATTCGTGAAGTCATGACATTTTCATCTAACACTTGGAGAAATTTTCAACAGATTTTGGTCAAGATTTTACCCAACTTGTTGGCATTTTTTCACATAGTTCCAATATGATTTTGTCAAAATGGCCAACATGAAAGTTATAGAGGATGATTCAAGCTTTCTAAAACATCCAAGAGCATGAATTTACCATTCTTGAGCTACGAAATTCAAGGGCTTGAAGTTGGGCATCCATTCTTGAATTGCAAGTCATTTTAGTGAAGAACAATTAACAAAACACTTATGCTATGCTGCATAATCTTGTGTTGCAAGCATTGTTGCTTCCAAATCTCATCATAATTTAATGCTTACACCTACTCTTGAGCTATTACCCAAGTGTTTAAGCCATTGTCCAAAAGATCTTTCCATTTATGGCATAAAGTTACCATTGCTATTATGGAAAAGCAAGCTTGTTGGCACAAAACATGTCTTAAGCCCATACCTTGTTTGCTTCGTATTTTACTCCACCATAAATCATGGAAAGTAGCTCCTCTATACCAGAAACTTTGGTACTTCATCTTGGGACTATGGAGTGCTTGACATAGTTTGATCTTTGCAATCCAACCAAATCATAACATGCTGTCTTGTAAACCTATTCAACCATTGTTCACAAATCTTTTGCCTATAAATAGGAGACGCATTTGAAAGGAAAGAGGTCAGAAAAAATAGAGAGCTTCTTGTGTGTTGAAAAATCCTCAAAACCCCTCATACTCTCAAAAACCATAACTGTCCACAAAACTTTCACTCTTGAGATTTGAAGTCCAAGTCTTTGAAACTCATACCTTACAAGTTTTCCCCAAACAAACCATCCAAATACCTCACATATATCATATAGAAGTTGTCCAAACATAAGAACAACTTATGTAACATCATTATCACCACCTCACAAACTCACACGCGTTGTTTTGCAAGTTGACTTGATTGGAGACTTTCAAACACTTTCAGCATAAAGTATGGATTGAAACAACTTCAAGGATGTCTAAGGAAGCTCAATCAATCATCACATTGCACCTGGAAACATCCATACACGTTTGGTATTTTTACTTCAAGAGGTAAGTTTTCTCAAACCGTGATATGCTTGTTCATACATCATTTTACTTTCGTTTCCAAAAGAATAAAACAGGGAAAATCAAAGTAGAAGAGTTGAAAACACTAAAAATCACAAAAAAGTGCTTTTGGAAGTATGACACGGTCGGCCGTGTCACCTGACACGGGCCGTGTCAGGAAGAAAAAATAAAAAAATGGCAAGACAATGCTCTGACACGGGTACCCGTGTCACAGGACACTTCCCGTGTCCCACATACTGGAATTAAAACTTGACAAAATAATAGGACAGGGTCCTGACACTGGTGCTCGTGTCACGCGAAACTTCTCGTGTCAGCACAGCTGGGACAAAAAAAGACATGCATAATTTTTACAGGGTTCTGACACGGGTGCCTGTGTTACAGAACACGGCCCGTGTCAGCTTCAACACCAAAAATTCGGATTTTTTGAGACTCTTATGCTATTATTTTCATTCAATTTGGTTGTAATAGTAATTAGGTTTTAATTACTTTCCTCCCCGTTTATAATTTGTATCCTCGTCCCCTAAATGATGTAATAGCGTAGGATATTTACATTATGCAATTTATCGCTTTCAAATATAAATGCTAGTAATTAGGGTTTGTATAGCAAGATAAAATCAATCTTAGACAACCCTAATCCAATAAAAAATAATGCATGAAAAATAAGCACTTGCACACTTTGCACCTCTGTGTTGTACCCCAATTTTTTCCCCAAAGATCCCTTCATCATACCATGTGGATTCAATCACAACAAGATCACATTAGGGCTTTTGGTTCTTCTCCCCATCTTTAGCTTTGCTCTTTTGAGGAGTTACCAAGCACATTGACTTGTTTTCTTTTGTGATCATGAATATTTTTCTTTGATTTTTTCTTTTATTAATAAAATGCAATGTTGGTTTGCCTTACTTGTTAATAATGTAGGTAAAGGCTATGAGGTTGAGCAAGTTGCTTCATGGGTTCATGAGTTTATTTCCATGCCCTAGTCAACATAGCTTGAGGAGTTAAGACTTCACTATTGGAGTGGTTTTGGAAGAAATGGCATGACAAGGCTTACTTTGGTTCAACATATTTCAAAGTTATCAAAATTGATTCAAAAGTACAAGGGGTTGAGTGAAGAAGTTGTCATGATTGGACAAGGTCTTGTTCCTATTGGTTACAAGAGCACATTTCTATCAAATTTCAAGATATGGAAGTGGTTTTGGTGGCTATGAGTCCTCATCACCATCCTCAATAACTTCTATTCACAAAGAAATAATATTGGGACAAGAAGTTTGTTCAAACTTGTCAAAGTTCCTCAAAGCATTCTCTTGATCTAGGAGCTAGGGTTTTGAACTTCAAAGGAGCATATCTTGCTCACCTTTTGATATTTTTGAGTGATTCCAAAGACATATTTCTCTTCAAAGAGTTACCAACAAATCACTTTAAAAGTTCCAAGGGGTTTTCATGAGGAAGGAACTTGGTGAAGAAGAAAGATTACAGGTCATCCAGATGAATCCATAATTTTCCATATGTGACTTCAAATGGTCATAACTTGGTCAATTTTTATCACCTTGAGTCCATTATTTTTCAATGATGATCTTGAAGATGTGTACTTTTTTCCTTCTTTTATGTGAAAAGTGAGAAAATGGATGAAAGTTGCCTTAAGAATGCAAAAGATTATAGGTCATTTCATAATTTTTGGCCAACTTCAACAAGTAATAACTTGCTCAACTTTTGGAGATTTTGGGTGGTTCAAATATCAAAATGTCATGCAAGAGGTCTACTTCAGTCCATCTTTTTTTGTCAAGAGAAAATTCTAAGTGGAAGGCCATGTTTGGATACAAAAGATTATAGGTCATTTTTGAAGAAGAATTTGAAATATTTCTAAGTATGGAAAGTCAACTCTTTTTCTTCAACTTTGACTCCATGTAAATTTCAGCTCAAGCATCCATTTGATTCTATTCTTTTTCCATTTCAAATCTTGTAACCTCATCTTTCCAAAGCATCAAGAATTATGCCCTAAGACCCCTTGAGTTAGAAATGCCATGGATTTGAATTTGGTAACTTGAAACTGAATTTTTCACAACGTCAGGATTTTGAAATCTTTGTTTTGTCTTCTAATCACAAGTTTTCCATGCGTTTTGTTTCTAATCATGATTAGCAACTTCCCAAAAGTGTTTAGAATCATGAAACGCACGATTTAGCTGAGTTTTGATCAAAATTGAGTCACACTTTCTTCATGATGTAGACCCACACGAATTCCCTCCAAAAACGCATCATTCACTCTTCCTTTTGATCCCATTTGTTTCTCCTATAAATACATGAACTATCCTATTCGTTTTCCCAAGCTTAGAGAGCGAAGAACACCCTGCCAAAACCTCACACGAACCCACTTTTTTTAATTCAGTTTTTGAAATTTAAGCTTCCTTTTCCAAAATTATTTGCGCATTCATCATCCTTGAACTTCATACAAACTCTCCAGCACTTAAACCAATCAAAACGACCCATAACTCAAGCTACAGAAGTCCAGTTTCAGAGCTTCTTACTTGAACTTCGAAAAGGTAGAATTCTCCACCATTTGGATCCAAATCAAGCACTAATCTATTCTACTCCTTTGTCTAATTCTAATGTTGCTTACAATTTTTAAATTCATTGAGAATTGAGAGAGAAATCTCAAATTGAAGGTGCTCGCTATTTTCTGAGTTTTTGATTCATATCTCTCTCCATACCTTATATAAATTTGGCGCGATGGTTTAGTTAGAATCGTCTTGAAGAGATGAGTTCAATGATGCTAGTCTGGGATCCTAATTTTTCCATTTGAAGGATCTCACAAAATCCCCATTGCAGGGTGTCTGGAGGTTGAAGATGCTGACATGTCTCGTCTCAGCCAATGATAGTGTGCCAAGCGTTTTAATTTCATTGGTTGCCCTTTTTCTGATCACATGTGTGTTTCACTAAGGTCCATATCAAGCACAGCACGTCTGGTCCATTAGATTAGCTTACTAAAGCGTTTTGACTATGATCTGATGGTCCACATCTTTTTGGTTTTATTTTATTTTCTAATTTTATATTTTATTTGATTAAATTTTCAAAAATTCATAACTCTTTTATTTTTTATCCAAAAATTATGAAAAAATTCACAAAAATACTTTGAATTATTTCTGATCTCATGAATATTTTTTCACATTTTTATTTTAACAATTGGTATTTTTTATATTTTTTGTATTATTTTCTTTCTTTTAATTACTTAAAAAATACTTTCTGATATTTTTTAAATTTGAAAAAATTCATAAATATTATTTTACATATTTTTGACTTTCTGAAAATTTTATGGAATTTTATGTTGAGGTTTACTATTTTTTTTCTATTTTATGTTTGTTTTAGCAATTTTAAATAGTTTTAAAATAGTTTCTGACTTTTAAAAATTACCAAAATTTTTATAAAAATATTTGGATCCATTTTTGATTTTTCTATGGCCTTATTTTTCATTTATTGATTAATTTGAACATAATTGATATTTTCCTCATTATTTTCTATTTTTAAAATTTTTTAACCCTTTTAATGTAATATTATATATATTATTATTTTGTGATTATTTTTTGGCTGTCTTGAGTTGATTTTTTTGATCATGACTTTATTAACATCATTGGATCTTGGGTGTTGAGTTCAACTCCACCAAAATGGATGAATGATTTTAATAATAGTTTGATTAAATTTTTAATTCAGAAGTGGTTTATTCATCTTTTTGCCTTAATCCTCTTCATCTCATCCCCTTCTTATTGCACTAAATATTATTGGAGCATGATCTCTATATCATGTCTCAAAACAAATGGTGCATAGATTGCTATTGACCGGCCTCAAAATAGGTGCGACTTCTATATAATTCCACTTACAATTGCTTAACATAGCGCTAAATTTTGTCCCAATTCGAATAAATGATCATTCATGGACCAAACTTATGATTGCATGCCCAAGTATGTTAATTTGATATCTTTGATCCAATAACCTTGAGATTCATTGTGTGGAGGCTTTGGTTCTACCAATCCTCTAATGGATCTACAACACCTTTGATCAACGTGGATCACTTAAACATCATTGATCATTAAATGGCACCTG
This sequence comes from Vicia faba, assembly GCA_948472305.1. NCBI lineage: Eukaryota > Viridiplantae > Streptophyta > Magnoliopsida > Fabales > Fabaceae > Vicia > Vicia faba. Next base: position 191,384,039 of record OX451739.1, on the reverse strand, counting down.
TGAGAATTCCAAATGGATGATATACTTGACAAAAACCAAATGCAACATGTTGTGTGGAGGCTTTGGTTCTACCAATACTTTAATGAGTTCCAAATGCAAGTTTCAAGATGGTCATCCAACTAACCACTAATTATTGACTTGTTTTATTTTATGCTTTTATTCTTTTTAGGTTTTATGTACTATTTATTTTTCAGCATTTAACTTTCATGCCATTTTCATCTTTGCTCATTTGAGCATTTATTTTCTTGTCATTTTTACTTTGCTCACTTGAGATTTTCTTTTCTTTTCTTAAGATACTTAATAATCAACATAAACCCAAAAAAAAATTTAATGGTACTTGGACTATTTGGTTACTATCCTTGGCATTATGGAGCATGGGACTATTTCTTGGACTTAGGATTAGAAACCTTGGCCTATCTTGGAGACCTTGTGATCTTATCTGATTTTTTTGTCTGGAGTTCTTGAGGTTTACCTCAAGACATTGGTTTGCTTGTTTGTTTTTGTGTGCATGTTTTTGTGATTACATTCTCTATTTGTAATCTGGAATTCACCCGTATACAGCCGTTACTCTGCCCAATTTTTGTGAAGACTTAATACACTTGAAGTTTGGTTCTCTCAAGAGGTCTAGTATCTTTAATTGCTTGGTTTCAATCCAAAGAATGGGAATTATACCTTGGCTCATAATGTCAAGTTTTGGCTTCTTGTTGGTTAGATGTTTCTTCTCCTTAGCTTTTACCTTATGCTTTAGGATAGTCTCTTCTTCTCCTCCCATTTTCTTAAATTTCAAAAATCTTCTCCCTCCTTTTGAAAATCCTTCTTGTTTTGAAACTTGAAACACTTTCATAATAAACTTGGACTTAGGTCCATGCATTTTCAAAACATTTTCATCAATAAACTTCAATCAACTTAATAATACCTTGACATTTTTTGTGAGAAGTCTAAAAGTCAATCAATCTTATTTCAAACCATTTTGCCACTTTGGCTTTTATCTTTAAACTTTTCTCAAAAGATTAGACTCTTGTCAATCCTTGTAGTGATGCAAACAACTATACTTCTACAATATGTAGTGAAGTGAGATATTTTCCACTTGGGTGTTGAGTGAGGCATTATTGATTTTAAAATCCAAGCCATATCCTCCACTTTCAGATGATGTAAATTCTCCTTTCTCATGATCATGGGTAGTAAGTATGTTTTCCACACGAACAATGACGATGATGTCTTATCTCTTAAAATCAACCAACACACTTGTGTTTCAATTTTTTTTAAAAAGAGGAACTACGTGTATCCTGATCCCCTATTGCACGAAAGGTGGTACGTAGGCACTAAAGGTTCGCAACTGCGGTGGGTGCAAAAATCATAAAAATATTTCTTTTCTCACCTCCACCATCCATTTTATATACAACACATTTTTATAGCCAAAATATACAGATTTTACAAAGAGGTTCCTGCGGAGTACCATAGATGTTTAGGGTGCTAATTCCTTCCCTTTGCATAACCAACCCCCTTACCTTGAATCTTTCCCCCTCTTTTTGGGTTATTCTCTCTTTTCCCATTCCTTTGGAAACAATAAAGCGCGGTGGCGATTTTTATTTTGATTTGTATAAAGTATAGTCAATCCAATGGCTTAGTCTTGAACATTTCTACCGCTAGACTCTGGGGTTAACTTCACTTGTTGCCTTGAGAATAAATGGTCATGTATGCATGTGAGAAACCTTAGCAAAAAAAATCAAAAATACAAGATCATAGTCCCTCGATGACGCTACGAATGTTGCCTTACAAATGATCTTAGACCCTTAAGAAAAATGCTAAGGTATCTCACAACATTGCATTCTATGACTATACGAAGACCCGCGCTCGTCCCTTTACATCCAAAGATAGGGCTTCTTACCAACCAATGGTAAGATAGCAATGTCAAAGGAAGAGAGAAATGAACAAAAGACTTTTGAGTAGGTAGAACATTCTTAGTTGCTTGCTCACAATCCATCTTTAAAACAAACATCTTTTCAAACACACCAAACACTTTCAAAACATAAAATATTTTCAAAAGTCCAACACTTTGTATGCATTCTTATAGAGACGAGAATCATTACAATTTTTTCCTGAACGAAGGCGCTTTTCAAAAATACTTTCAAAACCCACCATAAACATATTTCAAACAAAATAAATTTCAAAAGTGATCTAGCAAGAAACTAAGAGCCCATAGATAAATATGGATGAAAATGGTTCTAACACCTTCCCTTTTCATAACCTACCCCTTGAACTCAAGAAAATATCTCAAAGGTCTTTCCTGTTCTTTTCACCCTTTCCTTTATTGGATAAAATAAAAGTCGATGGCGACTCTTGCTATCCACAATAATTGCGATAAAACACAAAACACTCCAAGTCAGTTCTCCCACCATATCACATGATGCATTTGGGAGGGAGCCACATGCAAGTTCCTGAATACGGCCACCTCGAAGTCAGAGAAGGGGAGGCAAAGTCCCATCTCACGAAATACAATGTCATACATTGGGATCCGCCTCCTCTCGTATTTCGGGCAGATTCTGCTCTCTTTCCCAGGGATGTATAACGACCATTCCTCTTGGGCCCCCTCCTCGTGAGTGTACACGTCCGTAAAGACATCCTCCCAGTGCTCATAAAAATATGATGGCCAGTCCCAAGGGTCATTCGCGACCCAATCCTGAGGTTCCTCCTAGTTCCCAGAAGGAAACAGGAAACCCTGGTCGGCGGAAGTCATCTCCATGTCACCCTCCCCTATTTGCTGCTCCATTTGGTGCTCGACGAACTACTCATTCCATTTGAAGAACTTCCCAAGGACTATGTGTATTCACTCAAAATATCGACCCGGGAATTGTTATCTATAGAACCTGAAAAGCAGAGGAAAAAGATGAGCTCAACATTAATGCTAGAACCACCCTTCCACCGCTAAACAAGCGAACAGGAGTTGGGAAGCAAGGACCGTATCCCTGACCTGAACCCTCACTAAAGCGTATCAATGGGCGGGAGTTGAAGAAAAATACCTAAGCCCTAATGAGCGACCTACGACACACCACGAGGTCCCTGAGGAGACCCTACGACGGCTCCGACGATTCTAAACTACAGAAATGTTGTCTACCGCTAACAACCTCCAACGGAATCCTCGCAAATGGAACCCTAAATCCTAACCGCATGCATCTCTAGAAAGTAAAAGGCGAAAATGCGAACTACTGAAAGAAAACAACAATGGAAGATTGGAAACTTACCAGTTAATAGAAGAAGAAAGGATGGAAGTAAGCAGCTGCGAGCAGAAAAACTCAACGAACAACGGTGGCCGACAGTCGAGCTAATACGAGCAGTTGAGAGGGAAGACAAAAAATATTAAACGCTTTGTTCCTCTCGTATTTATAGCTGAAACAATCCGCGCGTATAAGACACATGCTTGGGAAAGCCTAAAATCGTCATCATTACACCCTAGCCCCTAGGTCATCATTGTGCATCTTCACTAGCACACTTCCCAAAACACGCTACTTCTCCAAATTCAAGAGTCCTAACGACTAACTCCTCGTCTCCCTATAAGAAAGGTGTAACGAGCAACACTCTTTTCCCTATAAGACACACCCCGTTACGCGAGCAAATTCTAAAGTCATAATTGCTGCACCCAGAAGCATCAATTTGGGGGGCTACTATTATGGACTGGCCCAACAGCTTGACTGGGCCAAGTCAAAGACATTTTCTTTGGTATGGCCCACACGACCATGACTCGGATTGCCCGCTACCTGTCGGGAAATGTCAGCCATTTGCCCTCTCGAACCAGTACTAACCCAAGATGATCGACGGGCATCCTTTCAGCCTGCACCATATCAACATCGTGCGGGCCACCAGGAACGAACCAAAGAGATGCTTGTAACTGACCCCCTCCTCGGAACCAACGGCTAGTTACGGGAACATTTGCCTGGTTTGACCAAGTCCTGGCAGTTACCTGATTTCACAGACCCGCATATCCAAGCGTGAAATCAGGAACCAATGGACATGCGCCAGGGGCATTGTATAAACCCTCACACTTGTGAGGGCCAGGTACCGAATATTCACTATTCACCACCTAATACTTTGCTTGTATCTCCTTGTTCCCACTCTTACTTGATCGTTGGATTGCCTTGCAGGTATAACTCCCTTTTTCTCCTCGACATCACAGCCCAACTATAGATCATCTTCTGGCCACTTCTCAGGTTCTGATCAACTAGTAAGATCAGTGGTGCTGTATGTGGGAATCTTCTCTCCCCATCTTTCTTTCCTTGAAACTTAAGATCAAAGCAACTTTTTCAAAATTCCTCTCACTAATCATGGTGGACCATGATGATCTTCATTTTCCCAGAAAGACTATTCTTTCCTCTTCTCTTAAAACCGACGAAATTCAAGAACATCCTCACCTCGAGGACAACCTGGGTTTCTGGGACAGACAGATCGCGTCTCCAGATTCCACAAACGCTCGACGTGGTGACGACCAATTCTTGGACAAGGGACAACCCAAGAATTCCACCGAGGAACTTCCAGAAATCATAAAACTAGTTCTCATCCCTCTCAACACCGACCCGACCATGGAAACACTGCTTGCTGTTATCAATTAGACCAACACACTCATCTATAACAGAATCTAAGGATATGGTCCTGGGAGAACAGGCGACCAAGGTCTCCCCCTCGGAGAACCCAACTACGAAACTTTCCCAGTATATCGCCACCCAGGCGTGGCCCACCACCTAGAAAGGAGAGGCGCGACATTTCTTTCTTCAAGAAACGCAACCGCACGCCTCTTGCAAGAGACAGAGACTCACCTTCATTCAAGAAGAGGAAATACAACAGGAAAATCGACCATGCTCGACTTCCTTCACCCCAACCAAAGAAAAAACGGAAGACCCCTCCCCCCCCCCCTGCGGCGAGTCTGTGACAATTAACGAGGAAGAAACTATCACTCCCCCTCTCCATCTCCTACAAATAGTGAGGATGACGAACCCCGTGTCCTGCTATCAAGGGAGATTAGTGAGGCCCCACTCCCTGTCGGCCTGGAGAAGCCACCTCCATTGGGAACATACGAAGGAACCACAGACCCTAACGAGCACATCGAGAACATCGACGCTCTCCTCAACTATCAAGGGGTCAGGGGAGCCATCAAATGTAGACTCTTACCAACCACTCTCAAGAAGGGGGAGATGTCTTGGTACAAGAGCCTCCCCAACGAATCCATCACCTAATGGAAGTAGCTCGGGAGTATATTTTCGAGGCATTTCACCGCCTCCGATCGACACCCGAAATTGGAGGCTTCGCTCGAAGCAATCATACAGGACAGGGACGATTCTTTGCGGGTATATATTGAACGCCTCAACAAGGAAGCGGTCCAAGTCTCAACGATGGACAACATGAAGAAGTACCTCCTCGAGCGCGGGCTCTATCCCCACAGTGACTTTGCCAAAGCTGTAGGAATTGAGCCACCAGCCACGCTCGACTCCCCCCTCCTCAAAGCCCAGGTGTACATACAGTACAAGGAAAAGGAAGCGGCCAACAACGCTAGGGAATCAAGGCACAAAGAGAGTGCCAAGTCCTTGAAGAACGAAAAGCCCTCGACATCTCGTCGGGGAGAGAAGAAACGGGAAGATAAGCCTCGCGATTCTAAAGACTACAAGGGGCCAACGGTCGTTTCCACGACTACACCTTGTAGCGGTTGAAATGTTGAGACTAAGCCATTGGATTGACTTGACTCACACAGATCAAAATAAAAGTTGCCACTGTGCTTTATTGTTTCCAAATGAATGAGTAAAGAGCGAATAACCCAAAAAGAGGGGGGAGAGAATCTAAGTTCGAGTGTTTTCTATGCAAAGGGAAGGTATTAACACCCTAAACATCTACGGTACTCTGCATGAACCTCTTTGTAAATATGTGTATTTTGGCTATAAATGTTGTATAAAAATAGATTGTGGAGATGAGAAAAGAAGTATATTTTTACAATTTGTGCACCCACTGCGGTTGCGAACCTTTAGGACCTACGTACCAACTTCTGTGCAATAGGGGACCATGGTACTCTTAGTTCACCTTTAAAAAAATTAAAAAACAAGTGTGTTGTTTAATTTAAAGGACGAGACATCATCGTCTTATCGGAGTGGAAGAACATACTTACTACCCATGATTATGAGAAAGGAGAATTTTCGTCATCTCAAAGTGGAGGATATAGCTTGGATTTTAAAATCAACAAAGCCTCGCTCAACACCCAAGTGGAAAATATATCACTTCACTACATATTGTAGAAGTATATTAGTTCGCATCACTACGAGGATTGACAAGAGTCTAATCTTTTTTTGAGAAAAGTTTAAAGTAAAAATCCAAAGTGGAAAAATAATTTGAATGAGATTGATGGACTTTTAGTCTTCTCACAAAAATGTCAAAGTATGATTAAGTTGGTTAAAATTTCATTAAGAAAATATTTTTTAAAATGCATGGACATAAGTCCAATTTTATTGTGAAAGTGGTTCAAGTTTAGAAAACAATAAGAGTTCAAAAGGAGGGAAAATATTTTTGAAATTAAAGAAAATGGGAGGAGATGAAGGGACTATCCTATAGCATAAGGTAAAAGCTAGAGAAAAGAACTATTTAACCAACAAGAAGCCAACACTTGACACAATGAGTCAATATAGAATTCACATCCTTTGGATTGAAACCAAACAAGCAAAGATAATAAAACTCTTAAGAAAACCAAACATCAATTGCATTAAGTCTTCACAAAAATTAGGCAGAGTAACGGCTGTATACAGATGAATTCCCGATCACTGACAAAGTATGTAATCAAAAAAACTTGCACACAAAGCAAACAAACAACCCAATGTCTTGGGGGTAAACCCCAAGAAATCCAGGAAAAATAGAAATGAAAGTCACAAGGCCTCAAGGTAGGCCAAGGGCTCTAATCCTAAGTCCAAGAAGTCCACAATCTCCATAATTCCAAGGACAGTAACCAAATAGTCCAAGTAACATTAAAGTTTTTTATGGTTCAAGTTGACTATTGGGTATCTTCAAAAAGAAATGAAAATCTCAAGTGAGAAAAACTAAAATGACATAAAAGTAAGTGCTCGAGTGAGCAAAGATGAAAATAGCATGAAATGTAAATGCTAAAATGAATGTGCTTAAAGTAAAGAGCATAAAGTAAAGACATAAAATAAAGTCAATTGTTATAAATTAGAGGTTAGTTGAATAACCATCTTGAAACTTGCATTTGAAACTCATTAGAGGATTGATAAAACCAAATCCTCTCAACAACAAGTTTCATTTGCTTTTTATCAAGTATATCATTCATTTCAAAATCTCAAGGCAACAATAAATGATCAATGATGTTTAATTGATTCACTTTGACCAAAGCTTATGAAGATTCATTAGAGGATTGATAAGACCAAAGCCTTATAAAAATGAATCACAAGATTATTGGATCAAAAGGTTTCAAATTAACATACTTGGGCTTGCAAACATAGGTTTGGACCACGAATGATCATTTCTCAAAGTCGCACATATTTTGAGGTTGGTCAATAGAAATCTATGTACCATATGTTTAGAGAAATGATATGTAAATTATTTTCCAACAACATGTAATACAAGTAAGAAGGGAATAAGATGAAGAGGGAAGAGATAATAATTAAACCACATTTGAACCAAAAATTTAATCAAGTTATCATTAAAATCATTCATCCATTTTGGTGGAGTTAAACTCGACACTCAAGATCCAATGATGTTGATGAAGCTCATAATCAAAATCACATAGTTCAAGATCAGCCAGAATATATACAAAAATAAAATTATATTTAAAAATAAAGAAGAAGATTTCTTTAAAATGGTTTTAAATGAAAATAAAAGGGGAAAATAGCAACTATATTCAAAATATCCAAGAAAAATTCAATGAGATCATAGAAAAATCAAAAATGAACTCAAATCATTTTATAAAATTTTTGGTAATTTTTTAAAGTCAGAAACTATTTTTAATATTAAAAGAAATGGGCAAAATAAACCAAAATTTTTGAAAAATAGTAAAGTCAGAAATAAAAATAAAATGAGGTCACCAATATTTGTCAAGTGGTCATTGTATCCTTCCATATTTTTTTCAGAATTTAAAAATTAAGAAAAATATTTTAAAACATTTAAAATAACTCAAATAAAGTGAAAAAATATTTAAAAAAATTATCAAAACATAAAATAAAATTATGAATAAAATAATAATCAAAAAGAGAAAAATCAAAATCATTTATAAGAATTTTTTCCGATTTTTTGAAGTTAAAATGATTTTTTTATGAATTTTTGAAGTTTAAAACAAATAAAATATAAAATTATAAAATAAAATAAAAATCAAAAAGATGTAGACTATTGGATGAGAGTCAAAACATGTTAGTAAGCTAATCCAATGGATCAGAAGCACTGTGCATATCATGGTCCTCAGGAAATAACACACGTGATCAATTATTAAACGGATTTGGAAAAAAATGTACTGCATTTGTCATTGGTTAAAGGCAGACATGTAGGTCGTCTTCAACCTCCTTCCAAGAAATTTACAGGTTCATGAAATGGAAAAATTAGAGCGCGAGATCGGTACCATTCTCTTCGTCTCTTCAAGACGATTCCAATGGTACCCTCGCGAAAAATTTATGTAAGGTGTAGCTCAGTCGTTTTGGAAGGAAAGATTTGAAAAGGGATTTGAAAATTCATGGCCAAAGTTTGAGAGAATTGGTGAAGGAATCTACCTATTGAAGTTCAAATTCATAGATCTGAAACTTGACTTATCTAGCATGATTTAGGAAGTCTTAGAACTTGGTTCTTCTTCTATTAGCTTCAGTGAAGTTCAAGTATGAAGAATTGACAAAGAAAATGGATTGAAGAAAGTTGTAAAACCAAATTCGAAGTTGTAGAAAAGTGGGTTCAAAAGAAAGTTTGGTAGGGTGATTCTGGCTATCTAAGCTTGAGAAAATAAGTGAGGTATAACCCTCTATTTATAAGGAAGTGAATAGAATGCTCAAGTCGTGGGTAGAGGGATACGAGAAAAATTGGGACCTAAGGGGGGAGTAGTGAGAAGGGGGGAATAGATCGATGCTCAAAGGGTGTCAAACCTTGCGTTTCAAGGCTTTAATCCACTTTGGTAAGTTGGTTAAACATTTTTTAATCAAAAACGCGTTCTAAATTTATGTTTAAAAGCCACTATGTGAATTTCAAATTCTGACTTTAGAGAAAACTTCAGTTTCAAGATACCATCTTTGAATCCTTGGTATGCATAATTTGGGGAACCTTAGCATTTGATTATTGATGCATTGGAAATATGAGGTCAAAAACTTTACAATGTGAGAAGAATGGGATTAATTGGATGCTTGAGCTCAAAGTTGTGATAAGTCAAAGTTGAGAAAAAGATGCTGACTTTTTATACTTAGAAAAATTCTAAGTTTTTCTTCAAAAATGACCTATAATGTCTTGCATCCAAACATGGTCTTCCATTTAAAATTTTCTCTTGACCAAAAAAGATGGCATGAAGTAGATCCCTTGAATGACATTTTGAAACTTGAACCATTTAAAATATACAAAAAATGAGAAAGTTATGAGTTGGTGAAGTTGGTGAAAATTCATGAGATGGCCTATAATATTTTGAGTCCTTAAGACATCTTCCATCCATTTTCAAGCTTTGCACATAAAAGAATATTTTAAGTTCGCATCTTAAAATCATTATGGAAAAATAATGGGTTCAAGGAGATAAAAATTGACCAAGTTATGATCTTTTGAAGTCACATAAGGGAATTTGATGGCATATCTAGAGGACTTGTAATCTTTCTTCAACATTAGGAATCTTACACATAAAATATTCTTAAAAATTTTGAAGTGGTTTATTGATAACCATTTAAAGATAAGAATATCTTTGAAATCACTCAACAATACCAAAATATGAGCAAGATATAACCCTTAGAAGTTTAAAACCCTAGCTCCTAGAACAACAAAATGTCTTAGAAACCCTTTTCAAATTTGACAAACTTTCTTGCACAAATATCTTTGTCTTGTAAATATAAGTTGTTTAGGATGATAACAAGAAACCATATAAACCCTAACCACTTACAAATATTAATAATTGAGGGAATTATGCACTTGTGATCAAGAAATCAAGAACTTGTCCAATTAGGTCAAACCTCTTCAATCAACTTTTGCATCCTTGGACTTTCTTTGACAAATTGAGGCATGATGAATCATCGTAGACCCTATCATGATGTCACTTCAAGAATCTTCAATGATGAAGCTTGAACCTCAATGAAATCTTGTTGAAGAAGGCATGGAAATAAACTCATGAACCTATAGATCAACCTGATGAAATGTGTTGTGCTCCCACCTATAGCATCATCAACTAGAGCAAACATTCATAGTATTCATTAGTTAAAAGCTAATCAATAGAAAACATAGATGATCACAATATACAAGTCAAAGTTCTTGGTGATTCCTCATGAGCAAACTTAAAGATAGGGAGAAGAACCAAACCCTAGTATGATCTTGTTGTAATTGAACTGATATGAGATGATAGAGGAATCTTAGCGGCAAAAATTGGGGCACAACAGCTGCCCTTATTTAAGTGTCTTCTATCTGGAGATATGAAGGTTAAAATCTTCGTGTCGACGCGATTGAAGATACTTAAATATAAAAATAATCCCTATTTTTGGCCCTAAGATGCCATGCAATGTTTATGATTATGCATGCAAACGAATAGATCCAATGGTGACACAAGACACCACTGGAGAAACAGAAAATAAAAGATCAAAAGTAAATTAGACCAGGAAAATATATCACTGGTGAACAAAAGACTCAACTCTATTGGGTAAAGCCCAAGGAGGAGACACAGTAACATCAACTTATACATTCAGGAGATAAAATGAAGGATAACAGTGATCAGCAGATAACCGCAAACTATCCACTCTCAAAGAAGATAGAAAAAAAAAGGTAATGTCGACCCACTGAGGTGAAAAGAGATGGTAGGATAATACCAGCAAACATTAAAATTAGGGGTGGTAACAAATAATTGGCATCAATACCTATGACTGGAAACAACCAAATTTCTTCAGAGTAATGTGAATCTCAACGATGAACTATCTCCCACAATGAAGAGACTACCATCCATCAGAAAAAGATCTCAAAAACAAACTATCTCCCATAATAACGAGATTACCATTCATTAGAATAAAATCTCAACAACGAACTATCTCCCATAATGACGAGACTACCATCCATTGGAGTAACAAAATCTCAACAACGAATTATCTCCCATAATGACGAGACTACCATTAATTGGAGTAACAAATCTCAACAAAAAACTATTTCCCATAATGATGAGACTACCATCCATTGGAGTATAAAATAATCTTCTCGGGGAACTAACAGACTTATTGGGGAAGTACATATTGCTCAAATAAAGAGACCTGCCACTTGTTGTTATAAGAAGGAGTTGCAATAATGACCTCCTGGGGAAAGAAATATAGTTTCCTGGGGGAAGAAATATATTTCTACTGAGGAGCTAAATTCTTCACGTGGAAAATAAACTCACATTCTCAAACCATGGCTCAAAGCTTGTAGAAATCAAAATAATAATGTTGATGGGGACCATATATTCAAACCAGAACTAAACCGGAGTGAAACAGTCAACCGAGATAGCTCCTGATGAGAAATAAACTCAAAAGGGGATCACATTCCATCCAGATAAAGAACATAATAGGAAGACTAAAGCAAAGTTCTTCCACGAGGGGTAACTCGGTGGGGAAATTGAAAGAATATACACTTTCTGCTTAAAGTTGATACTCTATTGGAGAGAAGGTAACATAACTCGGCAAATAAGGTAAAATGCCAATAAAAATATCAATGAATGAAAATGAGTAATCAATTCCAATTCCACTATTCATGATGTATGTGTGAATTATATCATGTATATACTGGAAAAACAGATATACAGCACTAGGGATGACAGACAAAACCAAATTGGGTAAAGTCAACACTCGGCTAAATCACATCCAGAAGGAAAATTCCATAAGAGAGTAAACACCATTTGAGGAAACAAATTCTTATTCCACGGATTAACTCCATTGGGAATAAACACCATCTGAAAGTAATCGAATCAAAACAATAGAATGAGTGTAGATACATGTACCTAACATCCTCCTCCAGGCTTCACCAGGGAATATTGCACAGGCTTCAATGAGGGGAAACAAATGCTTCAACGTCTGTACTTCTACTGGGGATTGCAATACCGACCTCGATGAGGAAAATAATACAACATTGTCGAGATATCACCTGGGGATCTTGTGCTGACTTTATTGGGGAGTACAATACCACATCATTGAGAGAAGCCCAAAATACCTTCTCCAATACCAAGAGTGATAATTACATAAACTTTCCTAGAGAGAAATTATGAAATTACATGGGGACGACAACTCTTAGAGAGAAACAGTATTTTAGCTTCACTTGGGGATCTAAGAAATCAAAAAATATAGCAATAAATCAAAATTATGGGGATTTTAAATCAAACCCATCACATGGCAGGAGAAAACCCAAAATTTGACAACTGTTTCAACACTTCTTAGAAAAGATGCTGCCCTCGTTTAGTTTCCTGGGAAATAAACAACAACAATAACGCCAACAATGCAAAGGGTGACGTTTTTGTAAATGATTCCATCTCAGAACACAAATAGGAAGGGAATTTCATCATATGAGCAAAGACCATACTGGGGAATCTGGTATAGAGACTTCAGACCATGCAAACCTGAAATCAAAATGAACCAAGACTTGACTGGGGAAATTAGGATCACAAACCCAACACCACACCATATATCAATTGGTATCATCTTCAACTATCTGAGAAACACAAGAAGATCATACGCATACCATCAAAAGCAATTTAGGAGAACCTTCCTAGGGAATACACACTTCCACAATTTGAGTTCGTCGATCCTTGGGATCACCACTTTTGTTTTTCTTGAGTCATAAAATATAAAGTAAGAAGTAATCTGTAAATTCTCTTTAAAAAAAACAATTTTCTCATTTAATCTTTTTGTTTTGAAAATTACTATCAATAATAAATGGAGTCTTTGTAAGCAAAATAAAATAAGAATTGCAAAGAATTGGATAATAGCTCAAACTTTATTAGTATAATGGTGGTCTGCGAATGGCGAGACTCCATAGATGATTACAAAGTTTAAAAAATGGTAACATATATTAGAAAAGATACATTAAAATAAAATGACCACTCTTCTCCCTAACAACTTTGAATTCCTGAGCAGCGACTTCTGTTGAAGTATGGTGAGAGTCCAAGAAGATTGTTGCTTCAATGATCAAGTCTTGTCTAATGCAGTTACTTGCCAAGAAATCCCTAACTTTTTCCTAAGTTTCCCTTGCGGGTTTTCAACCTAGCGGGAAGAATTTATTCTGTTTATGTCTCTAATTTTTGCCTAGGCCACCCTTTCGGGTTTTTAGCCTGTTGAGACGCTCCTTTTTTTCCTAAGCTTCCCTTTCAGGTTTTTGACTTAGCGAGTTGTTCTTTTGTATCTTTAGGAAAAGTATTTCTTAAGTGCATCAGCATTCAAAGAACGTGGGAACTCCTCTCCATCCATAGTTTCAAGGATCAATGCACCACAAGAGAAGGCTTTCTTGACAACATATGAGCCTTTGAAATTAGGAGTCCACTTTCCCCTAGAATCAGAGTTGAAAGACATGATCTTCCTGATCACGAGTTCGCCTTCTCTGAATTCGCGAGGCTTGACCTTCTTATCAAAATCTTTCTTCATTCTCTTCTGGTATAACTGACCATGACACAAGGCCGTCATTCTCTTTTCTTCAATAAAATTCAATTGGTCAAAAATGTTCTGGACCCATTCAGCCTCTGACAACTTGGTTTCCATCATCACACGTAAAGAGGGAATCTCAACCTCAACAGGAAGCACTGCTTCCATGTCATACACAAGATAGGACAGGGTTTCCCCTGTTGAAGTGCAGACGAATGTTCGATAACCGTGCAAAGAAAAAGGGAGCATCTCATGCCAATCTTTCTAAGTAACAACCATTTTATGGATGATCTTCTTGATGTTTTTATTAGAAGCTTCAATAGCCCCATTCATCTTTGGCCTGTAAGGAGATGAATTGTGATGGACAATCTTGAATTCTTCACAAAGCTCTGCCATCATCTTATTATTCAAATTCGCGTCGTTGTCGGTGATAATCATGTTTGGCACACCATAGCGACATTTAAGATTGTTCTTGATAAAGAGCACGACCACCTGCTTAGTGACATTAGCATATGAAGCTGCTTCCACCCATTTGGTGAAGTAGTCGATTGCTACCAAGATAAAACGATGTCCATTTGACGCCTTGGGTTCAATCATTCCAATCATGTCAATACCCCACATAGAGAAAGGCCACGGGAAAGAAATAACATTGAGAAGTGTCGGAGGCACATGAATTTTTTCAGCGTAAATTTGACACTTATGGAACTTCTTTGCAAATTTGTAACAGTCAGATTCCATTGTCAGCCAATAATAGCTTGCCCTAAGCATCTTCTTTAACATTGAATGTCCACTGGCATGGGTACCGAAGGAACCTTCATGGATCTCATGTATCAACATCTGCTTCATGACTATCCACGCATCAGAGCAAGACCATGTCATGATTTCTTTTGTATAACACATCTTCATTGAGGAAAAAAGCTACCTGCCAACCTTCTTAATGTCTTTCTATCTTTATTTGATGCACCAATCAGGTATTCCTGAGTCTAGAGAAAATGCTTGATATTACAATACCGAGGTTTCTCATCTGATGTTTCCTCTGCTGCAAACACATGAGTTGGCCTATCCAAACATCACACTGTGATATGAGGCACATAGTTCATAGTATTCACTTGATACATAGAAGCCAAAGTTTCCAAAGCATCCGCCATTTTATTTTCATCTCTGGGAATATGATGGAATTCAACTTAGTTAAAGAATGGTAATAATCTTCTAGCATAATCTTTGTAGGGAATCAAGCCAGGGTGACGAGTATCACATTCTCCTTTAATATGATTTACTACCAAAGTTGAATTGCCATACACATCTAGAACTTTGATTCTGAGATCAATAGCCTCCTCGAGACCTATGATACAAGCTTCATACTCTTCCATATTATTGGTAAAATCAAAGGTTAGCCTTGCAGTAAAAGGAATGTGTAATCCATGAGGAGTGATAATCACAGTACCAATTCCTTTCCCATAAGCATTCACAGCTCAATCAAATACCATACCCCACTGGGATTCAGGATCAGGACCTTCCCCAGACAAAGGTTCATCATAATCTTTTGCTTTCAGAAACATAACATCCTCATCAGGGAAATCATATTTAACAGGCTTATAATCATCAACCGCTTGGTGAGCAAGATAATCCGCCAACACACTGCTTTTTATAGCCTTTTGAGTATGATATCCAATATCATATTCGGACAACAACATCTTCCTTTGAGCAATTCTCCCAGTAAGAGCAGGCTTTTCAAAAATATACTTAATTGGATCCATTTTGGAAATCAACCAAGTAGTATGATTCAACATATATTTCCACAATCGCTTTGCCGCCCAAGCCAAAGCACAACATGTCTTTTCCAGCATAGAATACCGTGACTCACAGTCAGTAAAATTCTTGCTGAGATAATAAATGGCATATTCCTTCTTCCTTATTTCATCTTGTTGTCCCAAAATACAGCCCATAAAATCATCTAACACTGTCAAATACATAATCAATGGTCTTCCTTTAACAGGCGGGAGCAAGATAGGAGGTTCAAGCAGATATTCTTTAATACTTTCAAATGACCTATGGAAATCATCTGTCCATACACAACCTTGATATTTCTTTAACAACTTAAATATCAGTTCACACGTTGCAGTCATATGGGAGATAAATCGGGAAATGTAATTTAGACGCCCAAGAAAACCTCTAACTTGCTTTTCAGTTCTTGGTGCTGGAATTTCTTGAATTGCTTTGACTTTATCAGGATCGACTTCAATTCCTTTTTGGCTAACAATGAAACCTAACAATTTCCTGATCGAACACCGAAGGTGCATTTATTTAGATTCAAGCGGAGACGATACTTCCTCAAACGCTGAAACAGTTTCAACAAGTCTTCTATATGTCCTTCTTCTATATGGGACTTGGCAATCATATCATCAACATATACCTCAATTTCCCTGTGCATCATATCATGGAATAGGGTTTTCATAGCCCTCTGGTACGTTGCACCAGCGTTCTTCAACCCGAAGGGTATCACTCTGTAATAGAATGTTCCCCAGGGTGTGACAAATGTTGTTTTTTCCATGTCCTCGGGAGCCATTCTAATTTGATTATATCTGGGAAATCCGTCCATGAACGAGGATACTTGGAATTTTGTTGTACTGTCAATCAACATATCATTATATGGTAATGGAAAGTCATCTTTTGGACTTGCTTTGTTTAAATCTCTATAATCAACGCACATGCGAACTTTTCCATCTTTCTTTGGTACGGGTACAATATTGGCAATCCACTGAGGGTACACTGATGTCACAAGAAAATCAGCATTAATCTGCCTTAACACTTCTTCTTTAATTTTCACTGCTATATCAGGGTGAGTTCTTTGCAATTTCAGCTTAATTGGCGGACATTCTGGCTTTAGCGGCAAATGATTTTCCATAATATCGGTATCCAAACCAGGCATGTCTTGGTACGACCAAGCAAATATATCCACGTATTCTTTCAACAATTCAATCATCCTACTCTTTACATTGGGATGCAGCATTGCTCTAATCTTGACTTCCTTCGGATCTTCCTCTGAACCCAAATTAATCACTTCCAATGGTTCTTTATATGGCTGAATGACACTTTCCTCGCGCTCAAGAAACCATGAAACCTCTTTTGGAATTTCATAATATTCTCCTTCTTCAGCCTTATACGCAAGAAATTCAAAGTTGGAAGAGGGCGCAAGGTCATCTTATTCAACGAGTTTATTAATTAATCTGCACATATGATTTATGATTGCATTTAGAAACTGACACATGTAGAAAGTGATTATGCAAATTACCGTTATTTATTTATTTTGAAAGGTTTTTTCTGATTACCATTTTCCAAGAAAAAGCAGAAAATAAAGACACAAATTAGGAATCAAAGACAACTTTTATTATTGAATTTAAAGATCAAAGAAAACAGATAATCCCATACAATATCAACTTTCACATTGGGTAGAGTGAAAGATTTTTTGAAAAGATTAACAAAAACAAATTACTTTGAGACATGTATGTAAGAGGTAACATCAATGGTGGTCCAATTTTGGACTCTAACTCCATGCGTCACATAGTTCGGCATCTCCTGCTCCGCTTCGTCTTCCACAATGGCATTGATCCCAAGAACAGTTGGATGAAGATAACCTCCGCTACGAAAGATATCCTTGTATTTTCTCAAAGCAGACTTTAGCTTCATATTCTCACTTTTACCATGCTTCACAAAGAATTCCAAACCAGATCTATTATTGTTTACAGGTAGATCAATAATTTGTCCCCATACCTTACTAGGGCCATTACGTACAACCTGTTGAGCATCTTTAAACGAAGCTATAGAATTCTCATTTCCTCTTATATTAATAATGGATAAAGCTTAGAATTAGGTTCCAACAGCAGCTTCATCCGCTTCCACAACACTGAAAGAGGATAAATGAGATATTAACAATGCTTATTATACATTTACGTTGACCACCTTTCCTTCACGCATAAACTTCAGCTTCTGGTGTAAAGTCGAAGTGACAGCCCCTGCCTCATGTTGGTGATTTTAGTATCACCAATTTATTTTAGTAGTAATGTGATTTACTAAAGGCCGATGCAATTATGCGTTAAGTTCGGAAACGAGTTAGGGAAGTGCAGAGTGCACGCTCGTCGAGCCAATGCATAATTGAATATGAATAATTGAAACGGGGTTCCAAGGGGCGAAGCCCCTGGCGGGGTACGGGGCAGCGCCTCGTTGGGGTTCCAAGGGGCGAAGCCCCTGGCGGGGTGCGGGGCAGCGCCCCGTTGGGGTCCAAGGGGCGGAGCCCTTGGCTGGCGAGGTGCGGGGCAGCGGCCCGTTCGAAAATTTTGAATCCTTTTCCCCAACCAACATAACCGTTTTTCCGAACAGGTGTGTCTTTTCGGTCCCCAACCGACATAACCGTTTTTCCGAACAAGTGTGTCTTTTCGGTTTCAGTTATTGATCTCCTATAAGGAGTCATTTGGCCTCGGTTTCAGATACGAACGGAAAACAATACTTTCTCTCTACATTTGTAATCAGTTTTCTTTTGCCAAGAAACAGATTGTTCTTCAAGAATTATCCCCACAAAGATTTCGTGAACCCATGCAAGAATAGGGTCGAAATACTTTGTTCGGAAAGTGTACGAACACGATTCTTCGAAGTTATCCAGGATTATCATACCCAAATCTCTAACACCTCATGTATCCATGGTCGTCCTAGTAAACAGTTGTAAGCGGGCACAATATCCATAACTTGGAAAGTAATCTGAAAAAGGTGTGGGCCTATGTGAATAGGCAGATCTACTTCCCCAATAACAGACTTCCTTGATCCATAAAAATCATTCACAATTATGCCACTTCAGCGCATGGGATTTCCTTGATACTTCAGCTTCAACAGCGTGCTCCTCGGTATGACATTTAAATTGTACCTATTATCAATCAGCACATTTGACAATGAACATTTCTTACAGTTCATGGAGATATGGAGAGCCAGATTATGATTCCTTCCTTCGTCAGGCAATTTGTCATCACAGAAACTTAGGTTATTACAGGATGTAATATTTCCTACCACACTTCTGAATTGGTCCAACGACATATCACCTTCAACGAAAGCTTGATCCAATACTATCATCAAAGATTCCCTGTGGGTAGGAGAGTTCATCAGCAAGGCTAGAATAGATATCTTTGATGATGTCTGCAATAATTGATCTACAATCCTATAGTCGCTCATCTTGATAATCTTAAATATATCAGCCATATCTTTTTCTAGAGTAGCACCACTAGATTCCCCCACTGCTTTCTTAGTTTCAACACTTTCAAGAACCCTTTTATCAGCATTAATACTCTCTCGAATGACATGTGCGAAAACACGGCCACTGCAGGTCACTCGGTTGGCCTCAGCAATATTCTTGATATCAGACAATGGGTGGATGGTAATTTCCACACCATCCTCTAGAATTGTAGCATTGTATTTATATGGCACAACCTTGTCTGACTCATAAGGAACAGGACCCGGAAAACAAATCACCACTAGAGCAATAATTGGTTTGTTATGGTATTCAATATCAATTGGGGCGGGAACACCGAAACAATGCACAATAACATTCACCCCTTCTTCAGAATACCTGTACATCACACAATTATTGTTGGAAAACACTTATTCATCTGAGGAAAAGAATTCATCTACAGAAGCATACTCGTCATCCGACATAGTCTCATCCAAGAAATCTTCAATCATATTAATCCCATTGTAATCATATCTATTGCCTAAAATTTTGATAGTACCATTGTCCAATAACAATAGAATACCCATTTTCACAATGGAACAACCACGAGAATCTCTACAGCAGACTCGACAAGACCCATAATGGTGTTCTTCTAGACCATCCATGTGACAGAAGGTAGCATGCAACTGCACTAAATCATCATTCATATGATTTAAGTAAAAAATATGGAACTCTCTGGGACATCCGTAGACCATATTCGCATCTTCCTCATACTCTGCCCTAGGCCTAATTATATGAATGAGGCCTTCGTCCATCATTCCCTGAAGATCTTCCGTTATCTTATCACACCCTTGTATATATGTATTCCAAATACCACAACCAGCATGTTCATGTGTATAGTAACTAAACTCGCAGAGGTTAGCATGCATCTTTACCAAATCTCCTCTAACTAGGTTGATATGAAAAATTCAAAAGTCCCCTGGACAACCAGCAACCATGTTTACCGTATTTGCTCCTCCATGAATTGGCAAAGGATTATATTTCACATTAGGGCCAACATATTTTAAGGATACAAGGCCAGATCTCACCATCTTTTGTACTTCAGATTTCAAAGGATAACAGTTCTCAACATTGCGCCCTGGTGCTCCTTGATGGAAAGCGTATGTTTGGTCTACCTTATAATACCAAGGCAAAGGTGATGGTATAGCAGGGGGTTGCCTGGACTGAACCAACTTTTTCTGAACCAATGCTGGGAGTAACTTTGTATAGCTCATGTGGATAGAGTCAAAAGGCCCTCTCTTCTGATTTTGCCCTTGATTTCCCTGAGGGGATGGTCTCTGATAAGAAACTATGGTCAGAGCCACATTGACAACTGGAGTTACCGAAGCAACCTATTGGTGGCGCTGATGATTCCTTCTAGGAGGATTAACCCTTCTTTCTTGAATAACAGCATTTGTATCTCCTTCTTTCTTCTTATAAAATTCGTATGATAGTTTCTTCGTACTACCAAAATTTTCACCTCTTGTCAAACGGCCCTCTCTTACAGCTTCTTCCAAACGAAGGCCCATACTCACCATTTCGGTAAAATCACTTGGTGCACTCGCCACCATTCTTTCATAGTAGAAGGAACCTAGAGTCTTCAACAAAATCTTTGTCATCTCTTTCTCTTCCATTTGAGGAATCACTTGGGCGGCTACCTCACGCCATATTTGTGCGTATTCTTTAAACGACTCTTTGTCCTGCTAGACCATTCCCCTGAGTTGATCACAGTCAGGTGCCATGTCCATGTTATACTTGTACTGTCTAATAAATGCTTCACCCAAATCGTTGAAAGTATGAATGTTGGCACTATCCAAGCTCATATACCACTTCAATGTGACACCAGTCAAACTATCTTGAAAAAAGTGAATTAACAAGCGTTTATCTTCAGTGTGAGTAGACATCCTTATCACATACATCACAAGTATTGCCCTTTTATTTCTCGAATTTCGGTACTTTGAATTTTGCAGGTATTTTAACATTTGGAACCAAACACAGATCATTCACATTCTGCCCAAACAATTATTTTCCCATGAGGGCCTTCATTTCTTTCTGCATCTTATCAAACGGATCCTGAAAATCATCCATTCAATCATAGAAGCCAAAGCTTTCACTTGGTGGAGGAATAGGACAATAAACTTCATCATTAACAATTGGTACAGCATTCACTGAAGAGGGTGCAGCATAGTGAATCTCATTTCTAGCAGCAGGAGTAATATGCACCACAAGAGGTGCAAGAGTAGCAGCAACTTGAACAACTGGAGCAACTGGAGCATCAAGATTAAAACCTTCTGTCATGATGTTTTTTGGCATTCCCCATGGATAACCCTGAGGCATATGATTCTGAGTAGCAGTAACTGGGGAAAAAGAAACAGGAACTGATGGACCTTCAGAAGCAAATGTTTTTTGTTGAGGCTGAGCAAGTGATGGTTGATTCTGAGCAGCCACCAACGATTCCGTCAAAGCATTCAGATTGGCCATACCGACCTTCAGAGAAGTAACTTCGTCGCGCAACTCGCGATTTTCCTGTTCAAGATTCTCCATTTTATTCTTGGAATTAGCTCGAGTATTATACCGGTGAGACAACTTGTTGAATGAAGCAGAGAAATTCAGTAAGACACCTGGGTATGAAAATAAGTGCAAGAAATATGTACAGGATGATGCATGATATATAATGCACATGATTTATTATATTATTATTAACTCAAGGAACTTAAAGATTTTATAGTCAATTTTTAAATATTAAAGTACTAACATATTTTGAAATACTAAAAATCTCATTATAATAATCTTCAAAACAGATTACAACTTTTCAGTATATGTTTCAACAATCCCAAGTACAAAAGAAGATAGAATCTAAAAATCCTAAGAAAGCAAATCTGATGAAGATCACTCCACACGCTGACGCTTTCCTATGAGTCTTGCAATCTGAGCCTTTAGCTGCTTGTTCTCTTCTGCATACCTATCGGTAACCACTTTCCAATCACCAGAGTTGGGAAGTGAATGACTAAGCTCTGACTGAGCACTAGAGGAAAATAAATTCTCTTACCTCTCCATTATCTCTATAGCACGACTTTCTAGAATCTCAATCGGGTCATCTTTCTCCTTCAAGTCTGCCTGGTAGGATATCTCTAAAGTCTGACACTTATTCTTCCAAGCCTTCTTCTCCTGCTGCATCCTGACTAGGGCAAGCTGAAGCTCTTCCACATCATCTAAAAGGGGAGGAGTGGTCTTCACAAACATATCAGGCATAGGTGCTTCACGGGAATACGACATCTTCAATTGAATTTCCCTTGCTTGTACCCACTGAAGATAAGTCTCTAAAGAAACAGCCCCTTTAGGTCCTAAGTCCTTTCTACTTTTCCTGTGAATATGACGCCAAGCCTTTGCAATTTTCTCCTTAGCTTCCTTATGATTCTCTCCCTCTTTAAGAAAGAAACCACTCCGATGAATACTATTTGGCTTATCCCTCATTGGATATCCAAGCTGTCATCGTGCAAGAACAGGATGGTAGTTAATTCCTCCCTTTGTACCAAGAAGATGTACATTAAGGAAACTGCCACAACTATTGACAATATCTACATCATGGTAAGCCTGGTGGTACTAAACAATATATGAGTGAGTGAGGGCCATAATCTTTGGAGCCCAACGAGGTTCCTTCCTAATATCCCAGAAAGCATCAGACTGAGGCAAGTGAGAAATAAACCATTGATACAACAAAGTTGTGCAGCATATGATCATCCCTCCATGGTAAGAATCCTAAATATGAATGGAGTAATAAGTATCACCTAATAATGTAGGAACTGGATTCCCTATCAAAAAGATCCTGATGGCATTGACGTCCACGAAGTTGTCGATGTTCGGAAATAAGAACAACCCATAAGCAAGTAGAGCAAAGATGGCCTCAAAAGCAATTGTGCTCTTCATCCTAGCAAAATAGTGAGCTTTCTCCAATAAAATTTGAGCGGGTAATCCTCTTATCCCTCCTTTTGTATTCATGTGGGCCTCAATCTCAGATTCCCCAAATGAACCGAAGCAGCAATCTCATGAGATTTTGGCTCCCCCTCCAAACACGTGAAAGGAACACGATCGATAACAGGTAAACCTAGTAGATAAGAATACTCCTCTAATGTAGGCATCAGCTGATAATTAGGGAAAGTGAAACATCGATACATCGGATCATAGAACTGTACCAAAGTCGAGAGAATACCCTCCTTCATCCTAAGCTTCATGAGAGACACGATGGATCCATACTTCTTCTGAAAATCTGCGGAACTCTCAATCTCGAGAATTAGACTCATCAAATCATCTATCTAGGGATTCTTTAAACTATACTTGTAAGTTTTTATTTTTCCATAATGTTTGTAAAAGATGCTCATGGATGCATGAATGCATGATGCAACAATCACACACAAGATTACGAACATGGGGGGTTCATAGGTTCGACGCCACGAGCATGGAGTCAAAGGTACTACCCATAATGTATGGTCTAATAGTTAATCACCTTCCAAACAAGGTTCTAAGAGGTTCCCATAGTCTACATCCTTCCTTCGGATATTACCAACGTCTCGATTGACTCGATGATTAGTAATATTCTCAAGAAAAACTCGTCTGAGTGTAGTATCGCGTGACAACCATTTCCGGATTACTCCGTCATAGCTTCGACACTACACTTAAAAGGCCAAGATGGGTTAAAGGTTCTACGGTCCTCAGTTTCAGCAGGCTCCAATGTCAAAAGCAGCACGTCTTCCCGATTACTCGGTAAACGACACTACAGTCAAAGGGGTCTCCACTGAGTGGGGGATCTCATGCCTCCTTTTTTGGGATTACTCTCTCAAAGTTAACATGACTATACTGCCCGTCCTATCTTAAGTTTGCCCAAGTCCGGGTAGAGGACTTATGAGAAATCACCAAGCACCCTGAAAACCATGAAAATCCAGACAAACATATACAACAAATAATATACAAAAAACAAAAGCATATACACAAATAAACAAAGATAGGCTCAACCCACTTAGGGATGGACCAGTAATAGGTGGACCTGTCCCCATCAGAATCGCCATTTTTTCTGTAGCGGTAGAATTGTTGAGACTAAGCCATTGGATTGACTTGACTCGCACAGATTAAAATAAAAGTCTCCACCGTGCTTTATTGTTTCCAAAGGAATGGGAAAAGAGCGAATAACCCAAAAAGAGGGGGAGAGAATCTAAGTTCGGGGGTTGGTTATGCAAAGGGAAGCTATTATCACCCTAAACATCTACGGTACTCTGCAGGAACCTCTTTGTAAATCTGTGTATTTTGGCTATAAATGTTGTATAAAAAAAGATTGTGGAGATGAGAAAAGAATTATATTTTTACAATTTTTGCACCCGCCACGGTTTCGAACATTTAGTGCCTATGTACCACCTTCCATGCAATAGGGGATCAGGGTAGTCGTAGTTCACCTTTAAAATTTTTTTTAAAAACAAGTGTGTTGGTTAATTTTAAGAGATGAGACATCATCGTCTTATCCGAGTGGAAGAATATACTTACTACCCATGATTATGAGAAAGGAGAATTTGCGCCATCTCAAAGTAGAGGATATAGCTTTGATATTAAAATCAGCAAAGCCTCGCTCAACACCCAAGTGGAAAATATCTCATTTCACTACATATCGTAGAAGTATAGTAGTTCGCATCACTACAAGGATTGACAAGAGTGTAATCTTTTTTTGAGAAAATTTTAAAGTAAAAAGCCAAAGTGGAAAAATAATTTGATTGAGATGAAGGGACTATCCTATAGCATAAAGGTAAAAGCTAGAGAAAAGAATCGTCTAACCAACAAGAAGCCAACACTTGACACAATGAGTCAATGTAGAATTCTCATCCTTTGGATTGAAACCAAACAAGCAAAGATAATAAACCTCTTAAGAAAACAAACTTCAATTGCATTAAGTCTTCACAAAAATTGGGCAGAGTAACGGTTGTATGTAGATGAATTCCCGATCACAGACAAAGCATGTAATTAAAATAATCTGCACACAAAGCAAACAAACAACCCAATATCTTGGGGTAAACCCCAATAACTCCAGACAAAATATCAATGAAAGTCGCAAGGTCTCAAGGTAGGCCAAGGGCTCTAATCCTAAGTCCAAGAAGTCCATAATCTCCATAATGCCAAGGATAGAATCCAAATAGTCCAAGTAACATTAAAGTTTTTTATGGTTCAAGTTAGTTATTAGGTATCTTCAAAAAGAAATGAAAAGTTCAAGTGACCAAAAATAAAATGACATAAAAGTAAATGCTCAAGTGAGCAAAGATGAAAATAGCATGAAATATAAATGCTAAAATAAATGTGCTTAAAGTAAAGAGCATAAAGTAAAGGCATAAAATAAAGTCACTTGTTATAAATTAGAGGTAAGTTGAATAACCATCTTGAAACTTGTATTTGAAACTCATTAGAGGGTTGATAAAATAAAAGCCTCTCAATAACAAGTTTCATTTGCTTTTTGTCAAGTATATCATTCATTTCAAAATCTCAAGGCAACAATAAATGATCAATGATGTTTAAGTGATTCACATTGACCAAAGCTTATGAAGATTTATTAGAGGATTGATAAGACCAAAGCATCCTAACAATGAATCACAAGATTATTGGAGCAAAAGGTTTCAAATTAATTTACTTGGGCTTGTAAGCATAGGTTTGGGCCACGAATTATCATTTCTCGAATCGGGACAAAATTTAAGGCTATGTTAAGCAATCGTAAGTGGAATTATATAGAAGTCGCACCTATTTTGTGGTCGGTCAATAGAAATCTATGTACCAAATGTTTAGAGAAATGATATGTAAATCATTCTCTAACAACATGTATTACAAGTAAGAATGGGATAAGATGAAGAGGGAAGGGATAAGAATTAAACCACATTTGAACCAAAAATTTAATCAAGCTATCATTAAAATCATTCATCCATTTTGGTGGAGTTAAACTCAACACCCAAGATCCAATGATATTGATGAAGCTCGTGACCAAAATTTCATAGTTCAATATCAACCAGAATATATACAAAAATAAAATTGTATTTAAAAATAAAGAAGAAGATTTATTTAAAATGGTTTTAAATGAAAATAAAAGGGGGAATAGAAACTATATTCAAAACATCCAAGAAAAAATTCAATGAGACCATAGAAAAATCAGAAATGAGCTCAAATATTTTTATAAAAATTTTGGTAATTTTTTAAAGTCTGAAACTATTTTTAAAATTAAAAGAAATGGGAAAAATAGACCAAAATGTCTTATAATGTCTTCAACAATGACCTATAATGTCTTGCATCTAAACATGGTCTTTTATTTAAAATTTTCTCTTGACCAAAAAAGATGGCATGAAGTAGATCCCTTGAATGACATTTTGAGACTTGAACCATCTAAAATCTACAAAAATGAGAAAGTCATGACTTGGTGAAGTTGGTGAAAATTCATGAGATGACCTATTATGATCGGTGGAAATAGAACTGACTGTTTTTATCTGGATCGCGTATGTCACGGTAAGCAAGAGTCGCCACCGTCTTTTATGTTCTCCAACAAGGAAAGGACAAAAGCACAGCAAAATTCCTTCTTTGAGATGTCTCTCTGTTCGGGAGGTAGATTTATAGAAAGGGAAGGTGTTAGCACCCTTTCTATCCGTGGTTATCCACGGGCTCTTAGCTACTTGCTCACTCTATGTTTTCAAAAATTTGTTTGGTTTTCAAGTGTGTGTGGGTTTGAAAAAAAGTTTCATTGAAAGATTTCTAGGTAACTCTTGTATCTGTCCTCAAGAGTGTATGAAATATTTGTTTGAAAACTTTTTGAAAGTGTAAGTGTGAAAAGATGTTTTTGTTTGTTTGAAAGAGCAAGTACCCACGAGAATCTACCTACTCTAAGGAATTAGGCTGTGTAAGAGTCCTTAAAGTAATGCCATCCCACTATTGAGAGGTAGGTAGCACCACCGTTGGAGGTGTTCGGGTCAATTCGATTGAGGGACAGTGTGGTCACCGAAGCAATAGTAGGACACCTTAGAAGTAACCCTAATGTCCTAGATCCTTTTTAATCTGAGGCAACTGTTTCAAGGCAACTGGATCTTAGACATAAGGGCGACTGCTAAAACACCCTATACTTGACGACCACTTTCGAGGCAACGAGTGAGGCGTACCCTAGAAGTGGCAGGTGCATTGTGTGTTGTTTTCGTGTTAATATTTATCTTTGACCATGCAATTGTGAGCTACGAGTTGTTTTTAATTATCATACATTCTTTCATGCAATTTAGCAGTTAGGAGTGCGGAAAATAAAATACGGAAAGGTAAAAAGCTACGCTATTACAAGGCGCGGGTCTATACATCGCCAAAAAACAAAGACCCGTTTTTGATAAAGATGCGGAAAGTAAAAAAAAACAATAAACCTAATTACTATTACATCATTGGAAATAGTTACATTATAATCAAAATATAAAAATAACGTGCGAAAGAATTAAAATGGACGTCTTAGGGTTTTGGACCCTTTTGAGAAATTAAGAGTTTTTTGTCCTTTTGCTTGAAATTAAATTAAAATTAAACCTAATACTAATTTAATTAATTATTTACAAGAAATATATTTTTTGTGTTTTTTGTATTTAATGATAATAAAATAAATTAATAGTCAAAAGAAAACCCTAGTTCTAAGTTTATTTTAATTATTAAGAAAATGTTAAAGTTAACCTAATTTAAGCTAATTAGTTCATTTACATTTATATATACAAAAACAATAATAATTAATAATGATAATAATAATTAATTAAGAAAATGATTAAAAGGTCAAAACCTAATTCTATAGAATTTTATTTATTAAGAAAAGAATTAAAATTTAAACCTAAATCAAACTAAGTTAATTATTAGTATTTATTTACAAAAATAAGTTAATGGTGAAATTAATAAATAATTAAATATATTTACAATTTTGATTTCTGATTTTTATTAGGAAAAATTAATTTATTGTGAATTAATAATAATAATTAAAACAATAAAAAGAATTTAAAAGAAAAGAAAATAAAATTAAAAAAGGCAAACCAAAGGGGGTGTGATGGCCCAAAGTGGAGGTTTTTGTGAAGCAATTCTGGCCCAAGAAGACCAAGCCTTGTTGGCTTTTCCTGATCATGTGCGTGCTGTTTGACTGGAACACACCATGGACTCCATCTCTTGGCCACTGGATTGATGCTGAGAGACACATGGCAAGCTATTGCTGGGCGTGCATGGTGGAGCATTTGAGAGGCGCTGCATTGGAATGCTTTAAGAAAAATATGAAGAAATATATGGGGGACCTGGGAATCGAACCCAGGTCCCAGTGTTTGCAAGACACGTCCCCTGCCATCTGAACCATGATGCGCATTTGTAAACATAATAATCAATGACAATAATATATGAAAAACAATAACCATGATGGGAACACAAAAAGCGCGCCACTCATTTGAATGATCCAGTAACATTTGGCCAGCTCACCATCTTCTTCGTTGCACCTGTAAACATAAACAAGATAGCGGGGGTTTTAAACCCCCACAAACCAAAAGTCCCAAGAATAGTGATTAGAGTTATGGATTATATAAAAAGAGCGCGAGGGTCTCAATGATTTCGTCTTGAGCTTCTAAGTTTAACTGTATAGGTCTCAAGGCCTGATTTTTCCTCAATAAGAAAGTCCTAATTTTCAAGCTTCTAAACCCTAAAATCCATTCATGGTGAATTGTGATTCTGTGAGTTTCAATGCAATTAATCCATACCAAAAGCTTCAGGAAGATGTCAGCAACACAAATCAATCAATAAAACGGATTAAAAACGCGTGGAATATGATATGCAGATTTGGAAATATATGCAAACCGTGTGACTTGTTGTCTTTGATTCTTTGCGTATTTGGACTGGTTCTTGATGCCAATGGATTCCTGGAGACTCAGGCAATATGTTTGAATCAAAAAGAAGCTTTGAATTGCGCTGCAAATAAGAAATCAGTTTCACACTTTTCTTCAATTTTTTGCAATTTGGTTATGGAGTTCTATGGCAGCTTGCACGTTTTTTAGGAATAGGGTTGGCTTTAGCATCTTTATGTGAAGAGAATTAGGTTAAAACCTTGGCCCAAAAGTCCATGAAATAATGTTTCAATCTTTGATTTTCAATCATATAATTTCCAATCTTTTTTGAATGAAAACCTTGCCAAATTGGGAGATCTTGTCCCCTTGAGTGATGCACGAGATCTTCAGCATATATGGAGTGTATTTGCTTCATAAAAAGATTTGACAACCATGTTTTGATATTTTCCTACAATTAAAACCAATTAAATGAATTAATATTAATATAAATTCAATTAATTAATTAAAAATAAGAAAATAAATCAAATTAAGTTCAATGGGTCGTGCATAGGCTTTGGGTAAAGGTACAAGAAGGAATTTGAGGCCCATTAGCAAAAATGAAGTGTTTTAGGCAAAGTTGACTTTTGAAAGTTCCCAAAAATTTCCCAACTTCTCAAATGCATATCTTGCTCAATTTTGAAGTTATGAACATGTTCTTGGACATTTTGGAAAGGTCTTGAAGTCCTCTAACCAATGCCTTTGGTCCCATGTCATTTTGATTTACCAATCTCAATTTATGGTCTTTGACTTAAAGTGCCTTTTTGTTGACTTTTGAAAATGACCTATAATGTTGAAATTGATAACTTTTTGTGAGAGCATTTATTGGACTTGGAGTGTGAAGATGAGTTGTAGGAAATGTCATCCCCTTCAAAATGAGCATTGTATGGGATTTTTCTGATGAACCATGAAAAAGTTATGCCCTGGTCAAGTTACAGTTGACTTTTCAGCTGTCCAAAAATAAAAACTTTTGACACCTTGAGACTTTTTGAGCCATGCTTGAGGAATCATGATCAAGAATTGATCAAATGATGATTGTGGCTTCAAAATAAGATGTTGACCAAAATTTTTGACTTTTGACTGTCAAATGACCATTTTACCCCTACAGTTGATTGTGAAGCAATTAGGGCTTTTGACTGTGCAACTTGATGCTGTGAGTCTTGAAACTTGACATATGGATTCTTGACAATGTATATAGGCATATGGGACCTGATTGGACCCTTGGAAACCTCAATTTCTTTGTCAAAACCAAAACCTTAATTTTGACTGTGTTAGGAGGCAGTTGGACTGTGCAACCCTTGAGAGATTTTGAACCATCTGGAGATTGATCTTGCCAAATCTTGAAGAATATGGGATGGCAAATTTTGGGGTAAAACAGTTGCCCCTGTTCAATCTTCTTAAACCTGAGGATGTAGATTGGCTTGCGTGCCTTTCGTGATCCGAAGGTGGAAGATGATTGAACACTAGAGTGCCCAGAAATTTGCACTCGCATAGTAGAGTATCAGCAATGTGAGTCGGGAATGGGCTTACAGATGCCATTTGGAGAGATGATGGATAGGAGGATGGGCTTATAGATGCCATCTAGAGATGTGACAGAATCTTGTCGGGAATGGGCTTACGGATGCCATTTGGAATTGTGTGTCGATCGCGTAAGAGATTCCTTAGCGAGAACTTGCGCACCTGAGAAAGAAAGATAATTTCCTGGCCTGTTACAGGTGTTGATCTTCAAACTCTTCAGACGTGCCCTGGCAGGATACAAGAATCGAGTCTAGAATTAGTCGTCAACAGATATGCCCTGGCCGGATACAGGAATCGAATCTTCAAACTCTTCAGACGTGCCCTGGCAGGATACAGGAATCGAGTTTGGAATTAGTCGTCAACAGATATGCCCTGGCCGGATACAGGAATCGAATCTTCAAACTCTTTAGACGTGCCCTGGCAGGATACAGGAATCGAGTCCGGAATTAGTCGTCAACAGATATGCCCTGGCCGGATACAGGAATCGAATCTTCAAACTCTTCAAACGTGCCCTGGCAGGATACAGGAATCGAGTCCGGAATTAGTTGTCAACAGATATGCCCTGGCCAGATACAGGAATCGAATCTTCAAACTCTTCAGACGTGCCCTGGCAGGATACAGGAATCGAGTCCGGAATTAGTCGTCAACAGATATGCCCTGGCCGGATACAGGAATCGAATCTTCAAACTCTTCAGACGTGCCCTGGCAGGATACAGGAATCGAGTCTGGAATTAGTCGTCAACAGATATGCCCTGGCCGGATACAGGAATCGAATCTTCAAACTCTTCAGACGTGCCCTGGAAGGATACAGGAATCGAGTCTGGAATTAGTTATCAACAGATATGCCCTGGCTAGATACAGGAATCGAATCTTCAAACTCTTCAGACGTGCCCTGGCAAGAAACAGGAATCGAGTCCGGAATTAGTCGTCAACAGATATGCCCTGGCCGGATACAGGAATCAAATCTTCAAACTCTTCAGACGTGCCCTGGCAGGATACAGGAATCGAGTCTGGAATTAGTCGTCAACAGATATGCCCTGGCCGGATACAGGAATCGAATCTTCAAACTCTTCAGACGTGCCCTGGCAAGATACAGGAATCGAGTCTGGAATTAGTCGTCAACAGATATGCCCTGGCTGGATACAGGAATCGAATCTTCAAACTCTTCAGACGTGCCCTGGCAGGATACAGGAATCGAGTCTGGAATTTCTTTATGCAGATATGCCCTGGCTGGATACAGGTGTCGAATCGACAATTAATCGCTCACAGATATGCCCTGGCTATATACAGGTATCGAATCTGGAATTACGACAGTTGATAGTAATCATCTTTGTATTGACCTTTGTCCTGAAAAGACAAAACGTTAGTTGTATGCAATGTCATGATGTATGAAATGCATGACGTCCTCAAAATAAATGAGATTGTATGTCCATGATGCGTTTGTGCATGCTATAATGTATGAAGATGTGATGTTTATGAATGTATTTTTGTCTAGGAAAATAAATCCTTGACGGATGCCGGGCAGTCAAATCCTGGGCTGATGTTGAAGAGGAGAGTTCTTCGTTTCCGCTGGGGATGATGGTTGCGAGAATACACCTGTAGGATAAGATGACTCTGTTGAGGGATAAACTTTGTTGAAGAGATTACTCTGCGGGGAATTACTCTGTGGGAAGAGAGGTACTTTGCTGAGATGTTGATGATAACTCCGCTGGGGATACCATTGATGAGTTATGTTGGAAGTGATGAACTCCGCTGGGGGATAGGAAGAACTTCGTCGAGGACGATCCTTCTGTGGTAATTAGCTGAGGATAACCCAGTTATAAGCTCTGATGAGGAGTAACCTTCTGAATAAAGCCGAGAAGAGGCGTTCGTACTCTGCAGGTGATAAGCTTCCAGAATATACTGGGGATAAGCTTCCAGAATCTACTGGGGAGGATGACTCAACTCTCCTGGGGAAACTTTTGGATTGCACTGGGGAAGTGGCTCCACCAGGGTGTCTTGTATTCCGCCGGGGAACAATCTTATATTAAGACTGCCGGGGATGCTTGCTTAGGAACATCTGTATACTCCGCTGGGGAATATTGAGATTTTTTGGGGATATCCAACTTCCTTAAGGCTGACAGTAGGCTAACTCTGCTCGGGGAGAGTGTTGCTGACTTGCTAGGGATACTGTACCTTGTTAGGGTTGATTGGAGACCAACTGCTTGGGATATTATGGTTGATTCTTGTCTTACTCTGCGGGGAGTGAAGGTATCTGGGTTACATTCTTCAGCTGAACTTACCTTGGTACCTTGGTAGACAGAGCAATTAGATCGCTTAGACAACTCATTATTGCCCCTGTTTCTAATGTCACCTGTAATCAGTCCTTTGTTTCGCATGCAAATATTTATGAGTTAGCAATTAGTGTCAAATGCATATATCAACAATGAACATTAGACGTTCTTCGCAAGACAAAACAGAAAAAGGAAAATAATTGGCAATTTGTCTGAAAAGTGAATTTGTATTGATTTTTGAATTTGCCTGTAAATAGGCGTTTATGTACAAGAGGCTGACGTCCTAGTAAGAGAACACCGCCGAACAACATAGAGTTTACAATTTTGTGAAAAAGGAAAACAAAACAGCTATGTGAAAATAATAATCCCACTGGGTTCCAACTCTGCTATCGCCTTTATGTCTTCAAGCGTCTCATCACTTGGCTGCTTAGTTGAAGATGAAGTTGATTGATCGATGCCGTTTGAGCCTGATAGTTGATGCCGGATTCTGGATGCAAGGTGATCCAATGAGACATAGTATTACGCTTTATCCCTAACTTTTGCCTGGACCGCCCTTTCGGGTTTTCAGTCCACCGGGATACCCATTTTTGCCCAAGCCGCCTTTTCAGGTTTTCGACTTGCCGGGTGTACAGATTTTTTCATTTTTCATCCCTTATTTTTGCCCGAACCCTTTTGGTTCGCCGGGAAGCCCTTATTTTTGCCTAGGTGTGTCAACCTAGCGGGTCTTTTATTCATGCGTAGTATCTTTTTACTATGTCTGCATTGGCGGGGTGAGGAAGGTCGTCACCATCCATGGTGGTTAGAATCATGGCTCCTCCTGAGAAGACATGTTTAACCACAAATGGCCCTTCATACGTAGGGGTCCATTTGCCCTTGGGATCACTTTGAGGAAGAATG
This sequence comes from Vicia faba, assembly GCA_948472305.1. Classification (NCBI taxonomy): domain Eukaryota; kingdom Viridiplantae; phylum Streptophyta; class Magnoliopsida; order Fabales; family Fabaceae; genus Vicia; species Vicia faba. Next base: position 191,350,432 of record OX451739.1, on the reverse strand, counting down.
ATACGCTTGATTACCAGGTCCCCAACTTGATACTCTTGTGGTCTGACTTTCTTGTTAAATGCCCTGATCATCCGTTTTTGATACGTTTGACCATGACAAATAGCAGTGAGTCTCTTTTCGTCAATTAGGTTTAACTGATCAAGTCGAGTCTGGATCCAATCATCTTCGCTCAGACCTGCATCCTTCATTATCCGGAGAGAGGGTATCTGGACTTCAATAGGCAAGACTGCCTCCATGCCATAGACCAAGGAAAAGGGTGTTGCCCCGGTTGACGTCCTTGCTGAGGTACGGTACCCATGAAGAGCAAACGGTAACATCTCGTGCCAATCTTTATAAGTCACTGTCATCTTCTGCATAATTTTCTTGATATTCTTATTTGCCGTTTCGACAGCCCCATTCATCTTCGGCCGGTAAGGAGAATAGTTGTGGTGCTGTATCTTGAATTGCTCGCAGAGCTCAGTGATCATCTTATTATTAAGATTGGTACCATTGTCCGTAATGATCCTTTCCGGGACGCCGTATCGACAGATCAGGTTGTGTCGAATGAACTGTGCCACGACATTCTTGGTTACCGTAGCGTAGGAAGCTGCTTCAACCCACTTTGTAAAGTAATCGATCGCCACCAGGATGAAGCGATTCCCGTTGGATGTCGTAGGTTTGATCTCGCCGATCATATCAATGCCCCACATTGCAAAAGGCCAAGGTGCAGTCAAGACATTCAGAGGGACTGGAGGAACGTGCACCTTATCAGCATAGATCTGGCACTTATGACACGTCCGAGAATGTCGGTAATAGTCGGCTTCCATTGTGGACCAGAAATATCCTGCCCGAAGGATTTTCTTTACCATGGTGTGTCCACTGGAATGCATTCTGAAGGTACCTTCATGCAGCTCTGCCATGATCCTTTCTGCTTCAGTCTTATCCACACAACGCAGTAAGGTTGAATCATGGTTTCGCTTGTATAGAATGTCGTTGGTGAGGAAGAACTTTGCTGCGAACCTTCTCAGAAACTTCTTGTCATTGACAAATGCACCCTCGGGGTATTCTTGAGCTTCCAGGTACCTCTTCACCTCATGATACCAACGTTTTTCAGTTACCTCTTCGACCTCAAGATCACAATAATATGCAGGTTCGTCCAACTTCCAGATAATGATTTGGGGAGCCTCGTTATCCCATTTGACCTTGAACATAGAAGACATCGTAGCCAGCGCGTTCGCCAACTGATTCTCCTCTCTTGGGAAGTGTTCAAAAGTTATCTCTGTGAAATGGGGGATCAGCGTCAACACACACTCTTTGTAAGGAATAAGGTTTGGGTGTTTCGTATCCCACTCGCCTTTGATCTGATTGATCACGAGAGCGGAATCTCCGAAGACACTCAGAAACTTGATCCTTAGGTCAATTGCAGCTTGAAGACCCATGATACACGCCTCATACTCCGCCATGTTGTTGGTGCAGTTGAAACATAGCCGGGCAGTAAGTGGAGTATGAGTGCCTTTGGGGGATATGATCACAGCGCCAATACCGTTACCCAAAGCGTTGGAGGCTCCGTCAAAATGCATGGACCATCGGGATCCTTCCTCAGGTCCTTCATCCGGTCCAGGTACTTCACAATCAGTCACTACCATGATGTTCTCGTCTGGGAATTCAAAGTTCATTGACTGGTAATCGTCCACTGCCTGGTGTGCCAAATGGTCTGCCAACACACTTCCCTTGATTGCCTTCTGAGTCGTGTACTGGATGTCATATTCCGCCAAGATCATCTGCCATTTCGCTATTCTTCCAGACAGAGCGGGATTTTCGAATATGTACTTGATCGGATCCATTTTTGAAATCAACAGAGTAGTGTGAGTCAGCGTATACTGTCTCAGCCGGCGAGCAGCCCATACCAAAGCGCAGCAAGTTTTCTCGAGCAGTGAGTATCGGGTCTCACAGTCGGTAAACTTTTTGCTAAGGTAATAAATGGCATGCTCTTTTCGGCCAGACTCGTCGTGCTGCCCCAGCACACACCCCAATGAGCTGTCAAGTACTGTCAAGTATAATATTAGAGGTCTCCCTTCAACCGGTGGCATAAGAATGGGTGGTTCTTGGAGATACTCTTTGATTCTGTCGAAAGCAGCCTGACATTCATCATTCCAACGTACTACTTGGTCTTTCTTCAGTAGCTTGAAGATTGGTTCACATGTAGCAGTTAGGTGCGAGATGAATCGGGTGATGTAGTTCAGACGTCCTAGAAAGCCTCTGACTTCTTTCTCTGTCTTGGGAACTGGCATCTCTTGTATGGCTTTAACCTTGGCAGGGTCCACTTGAATACCTTTGTCGCTCACGACGAAGCCTAGCAACTTCCAAGATCTTACCCCAAAGGTGCACTTGTTCGGGTTCAACCTTAGCTTGTACAACTTCAACCGGTCAAACAGCTTCTGTAAATGGTCAAGGTGTTCCTCCTCGGTTTGGGACCTTGCAATCATATCATCGACGTATACTTCGATCTCATGATGGATCATGTCATGAAATAAAGCAACCATGGCACGTTGGTAGGTTGCCCCAGCATTTTTCAACCCAAAAGGCATGACCTTGTAGCAGAAGGTGCCCCACTGAGTAACGAAGGTAGTCTTTTCCATATCTTCAGGAGCCATCTTGATCTGATTATAACCTGAGAACCCATCCATGAAGGAGAACACCTTGTGCTGAGCAGTATTGTCAACCAGAACGTCAATGTGAGGTAGAGGGAAATCATCCTTGGGGCTTGCCCTGTTCAAATCCCTGTAGTCAACACACATTCTGACTTTACCATTCTTCTTCGGCACTGGAACCACGTTGGAAACCCACTGGGGGTAAGAAGTCACTGCTAGAAACCCGACATCAAATTGTTTCATAACCTCAGCTTTGATCTTCTCGGACATCTCTAGACGCATACGGCGGACCTTCTGTTTAATCGGAGGGCAGTCTTCCTTGGTAGGCAGGTGATGGACCACAATGTCAGTATCTAACCCAAGCATGTCTTTGTAAGACCAGGCAAAGATTTCCATATAATCATGCAACATCTGAATCAACCGTTGTTTCACGCTGAGCTCTAGATTGGCACCAATCTTGACTTCCTTTCTGTTTGCCTCAGTACCCAGATTTACCGTTTCCACTGGCTTTTCATGTGGCTGAATGCCCCTCTCTTCCTGGAGTAACAGTCTTGCCAGCTCGCCAGGCACTTCACAATCATCTTCACCTTCGTCTTCGGCTAAGTTGATCATATTTTCGAAGTCATAACTGGCAGTAGCAGAGTCGTTACCAGTGAAATCCAGAGTGGATTGAAACCTGTATAGGTAAGTGTGTGTAAATATAGCTGTTTTGCAATATATAAAGAGAGAAAGGGAGCACAAGATTCGAAATGGGAAAAACGTCCAATGTTTTTATTCATGATATATGGAAATGACAAGTAATAAGCCCTCACAAATGAAGCCAGCGGTGCCCTGGGTAAGACACCGGGCCATAAAGTTTCAAATTATTGTTCATTACAAATTTAGAAACAAAGGAGTTCATTACTGAGTAACAAAAGTAACAGGTATGAAATCTTTTGCAATCCAGTTGTTCAGTCCACCGTCGGCCGTTGGGTAGATCCAGCTGTCAAATTCAGATTCCTCCGCATCGCCTTCAATAGCATTCACTCCCGGGTTGGTGATGAATACGGGAGGTCTTCCAATCCTTGCTTTACGTACAGCCCTCTGAGCCTCTGCAGTGAAACCCAGCCCAAACTTGTCAGTCTTTGGAGTAAAATCAGGAAGTCTGCCCCAGTTTGCACACTCACCCTTCTCAACCACAGCCCGGGCATCCTTCAAGGAAGCCATCTTCAAAGGAGAAATATCTTCAGTCCCAGTCTCTGCTGCTGCCAATGTTGGAGGCACCTCTTCAAAGTGTTGAAAGGGGGTCTCAATGAACTCCCCGTCCATCTCTATATACCGGAATGAGTTAAGATGGCTAACCATGTATTCTTCCTCCCCCTGAACTGTAACAATTTTCCCTCGGACCGGGTACTTGAGTTTCTGATGTAGAGTGGAGGTTACAGCTCCAGCCTTATGGATCCAAGGACGACCTAGTAAACAAGAATAGGATGGTCGGATGTCCATCACATAGAATGTTGAGTCGAAGACTTGGGAACCAACTCGGATCGGAATATCAACCTCACCATGTACCATCCTCTTCGACCCGTCAAAGGCCCGGACAATAATGTTACTAGGCTTCAACTCCAAACCCTCACAATCCAACCTGTCTAAGGCCTTCTTGGGCAATACGTTCAGCGAAGAACCGGTGTCTACCAACACATGGGCAAGAGTAGTGCCCCTGCATTCAATGGAGACATGCAGGGCATCGTTGTGGTTCCTTCCCTTGGCGGTCAGATCAGCGTCAGAGAAACCCAGACCATTATCAGCAGTTAAGTTGGCCACACAATCAGTAAATTGATCAGCAGACGTTTCTTGTGGCACATGGGCCGTCTTCAGGAAGGAAATCAGGGCCTTGGCATGGGCCTCTGAACATAACAGCAGTGATAGCATAGAGATCTTAGAGGGGGTGTGCCCCAGCTGTTCAACGACATTGAAATCACTCTTCTTGATAATCTTAAGGATTTCTTCCATATCTTGCTGGGAAGCTTCAACATTAACAGTCTTCGGTACCTCCATCTGGGCAGGCACATCAGCAATCCCTTTGCCCCGAGTGTCAGATGACTCGGCAGCAGGGGTAGAAACTTGATCAGGAGTGGAAACAGGCACACTGGCAGGTGTGATAATAAGAGGCCTCTGAATAGCAGGATGAGCAATATCAGGCGAGAAGAGCCTGCCACTACGAGTAACTTTAGCAGGACCGGTGATGTTACTGATGCCGGTACTGGTATTGAACTCTTGCTTTACCCCGAGCACATACACATCTGCCCCATAGTGCCACGGGACAGCCTTGTCAGATTTATAGGGGAGGGGCCCCGGAACAGTGATAATAATAGGAGCGACAGACATGATTTTGACGGGCTTCCTCGGGGGAGCCTTGGCAGGATTGTTGAAAATGGTGACAACGGATACTTCTTCAGTAGGAATAAAAGGAACAATGGTCTTCTTGAACAAGATCTCTTTGCTATCCATCAGGTTTTGGATGCCTGACTTCAGCAACGGACAACCAGCAGGTGAAACAGCACACAGAAGGCAACCCTTGCTACAACCCGGAAATAAACCGGCTAGCAACAGGTTCCTCTTGACGGTCAAACAAGGAGTAACAATCTCATCCACAGAGACTACATATAGATCTTCCTCAATAGCATTTACTCCATGCTGGGGCATAGGAGCAGTCACCATGTTGGGCCTCTCGGGCGCCTCAAACTGTATCTCCTTCGCATCAATAAGGTCCTGAACCTTATTCCTTAGAGCCCAATAATCGTCAGTAGAGTGCCCGGGCTATCAGAGTGATAAGCACAGTGGGCGTTGGGATTGTACTTCGGAGAGGTTGTATTTACCACCTTCGGAGCTTCTCTGACGGTTACCAGGTTGGTTGACAGCAGTTGCGGCAAGATTTGAGACAAGGTCATACTAAGCCGAGTGTATTCTCTTCTGGGTCTCTCACCCCTTGGTTGGTTAGGTTGCCGAGGAGAGGCAGCAGGCTTTGAGATCACCACCGTGTTGATAGCTTAGCGGCGTTCTGGTTTATTTTGTCTTCTGGGACCATACACAGCACTGACTTCCTTCTTGAAAGGCTTCTTTTCAGAACTTGAGGATGCACCTTTCTGTATCTTCCCCGATTTCATACCGGCTTCTATCCTTTCACCAGTCAGAATGAGGTCTGTAAACCCTGCAGAAGAATTACCGACCAGGTGGTTGAAGAACGGCCCAGACAGGGTCCCCAAGAACATGTCCACGAGTTCACGGTCGGTCAACGGTGGCTGCACCCTGCCAGCCAGGTCTCTCCACTTCTGCGCATACTCTTTAAAACCTTCTCCCGATCCTAGCGACATACCCTGGAGCTAGGTACGTGTAGGAGCGAGGTCGGCATTGTACTGATACTACTTATAAAAAGCAGTAGCCAAGTCCTCCCAGTTACGAATGGTGGTTCCATCCAGCTGATAGAACCATTCGAGATGAGTCCCTGAAAGACTCTCCTGGAAGAAATGGATCCATAAGTTCTTGTCCATAGTATACGGCTGGATCTTCCGCACATAAGACCTGAGATGTAGCTTAGGGCAGGAAGCCCCGTCATACTTCACAAAAGATGGTGCCTTGAACTTGTGTGGGATCACCACCCCAGAAGATAAACCCAGATCTCCAAAATCCAACCCAGGCACCTGTTGAATTTCCATGGCATTCAGACGATCCTCTAACTGCTTGTACCTGTCTTCAGCGGCAGGGTACTGCTCATCATTGAAATCAGTCTCGTTGTCAGAGACCACAGGACTAGGAACCCTTCCCCTTGGGGACTGCCTTTTCCTACAGAGGAAGCAGCTTGGTCAGCCTCATTTTGCAGTGTATTGCCAAACCTCCATCCAGTGTTGAATAGTACAGTTCTCTTCTTCCTCTTCTTTACCAGCAGAGCCTTCAATTCCTCTTGACCTTGGGCTAAACTCATGATCAACTCTTGGAACTGGGCGTTCTGAGCCTGGAGGGCCTTGATGGATTGCTCAGTAGATGATTCAGGGTTCATGATGACTGCTGAAATAAACAGCGAAGAACATTAAGCAACCTGAAAAGAAGAGTACCTGTGATGCATATGATGAATGGAATGCGTATGATTTATGTTTTCAAAGACAATCGGGATTCGACTTTGTAAACAAAAAGGAAGCGCACTTTATTAGATTCAACTTTGAAATTTAAATGGTTCAACAGATTGCCCTTAGGCGTTACATGAAATGGAAATACTGAAAAGGGAATTAAAAACTGTAAAAGAACATCCAAAGCTCATCAGTGATCCCAGGGTCTCTTTTTCTCAGTACGGATGTAGTCATTCAAGGTCTGCTCGTTCTCCAACTGCTTTGTCAGCCTCTGGATCTTCAATTCCTGCTTGTTGAACTTTTCCCGATAAGAATCCCGTTCTTCCTGTAGCTGCGCCCAAGACCTCTTTAGTGTATCAACATCAGTAGGTATCCGACGAGGGAGAACAGTTGAAGGAACCCCGTCTCTATCAAGATATTCAAGAATGATGGGCCTAACAGCTTCATATGGCATACCTAACTTCTGAGCACGGATGCGGACCCATCTGTAGTAGGATTCCATAGGCAGAGAAATCTTTGGTCCCAACTCATGTGGGTCAACTTTGTGAATTCTATCCCAAGCCTTGATGAATCTACGACGCAGCTCGTCACTATCTACCTGAAACTCAAAACTGATGTGAGGCACCAACATCTCATGAGGCCCTGCTCTTCTGGCTCTTCCAAACTGACGAAGAGCTAGACATGGGTTATAAGAGATTCCTCCTTGGGTACCAATCAAAGGAACGTTAGGATATTCTCCGCAACGATCAATAACAGCTACCTCATCCAAACCTCTGAGAGTCCAAATGATGTCATTATCAGTGAGAGACATTAACCTATGAGCCCAGCCTCTTCCTTCTTTGCTCTTCAGCACGAACTTAGGGAGGTGAGAAATAAACCACCTCACTAACAAAGGAGTACAACACCACAGAGTTCCTCGTCTTCGGGCAGTACGAGCATAGAGTTGTTGCAGGATATCACCCAAGAGAGTGGGCACAGGGTTCCGAGACATGAAGATCCTTATGGCAGTGACGTTAATGAAGTTATCAGGATTAGGAAACAAAACTAGACCATAGATTAAGAGAGCCATAATGTCTTCGTACGCCCTGAAGTCTAAGTCATTCCAGAAACTGTTAGCCTTACCAATCAGAAACTTGGCCAAGAAGCCCTTAACTCTGCTTCTAGTCACCCAGTTGTCCATTACCTCCTTGTGGGTCAAGGGAAGGGCTGCAGCAATCTCCTCAAGCCTAAGAGTCTTTTCCCAACCAGTGAAGGGAGTCTGATCCAAGATAGGGATACCAAGCAAATCAGAGAATTCTTCCAGGGTAGGGACCAGCTGGAAGTCTTGAAAGGTGAAGCAATTGTACAAGGGATCATAAAACTGGGTCAAGACACTCATCAGTTGTTGGTCCCACTTTGTAGTGACTAAACCGAGAAGAGAACCATGCCTCTGGATGAAGGATGTAGTGTTTGGAATCTTGCTAACCAATTCTTCAAGCAACTCAGGTGGGTGAACAAAATTAAGCCGGATAGTGTTCCTTCACACAGGCATCATAATGTCCTACAAAACAGAGCAAAGATGAAACCCTCTTGTCTTTGAAATGGGTCAGTCCTTATGCAGGATGCATGCAATGTCTATGATAGTATGATGTCATGATAAATCACACCACAAATATTCACAAAGGCAAACATGATAAGGCACACAAGTCACACAAGATAGACCTTAGAGTTTAGGCCAGCATGAAGTTCAGGTACTACCCTCTTTCAGTTTGTTGGTTAAGACCTGTCCTATCAAAAGTAACCAGGTTCTAGAGGATCCCAATATCACTGACTACCCTCAATCGGTCATAACTCCAGCATCGCAATCTTTTCTTGCGGCCAGAACCATCACGAGAGTTTAGCCTCAATGGGTGTAGCATACTGCTACTGTTCTATGGCCAAGTAGGGTCAATTTAGGGTTCTAAGGTCGATTGGTGCTTAATGACTCCTCAGAAGACCCATATTCTCCTCGTTGTGACACAAGGGATATCGGTACAGACCAAGGTGCCAAACCAACATAGCCACTGCTTCACCCGTGTCGGTCTACGCCGGACAGGTCCCTCACAGCTTATGCTACCTAAAAGGGTATCCCCAGATCCGGGTTAGGATCTATGAAACTCCAAGACAATGCCCACAATAATAAAGCAAGCAAAACACTCAATTGAAAACATAAGTATGATCTATCCTAAGGTACACCTCACTTTAAAGTCTCCCCAGCAGAGTCGCCAGTTTTGTGATCGATGGAAATAGAACTGACTGTTTTTAGCTGGATCACGTATGTCGCGGTAAGCAAGAGTCGCCACCGTCTTTTATGTTCTCCAACAAGGAAAGGACAAAAGTACAGCAAAATTCCTTCTTTGAGATGTCTCTCGGTTCGGGAGGTAGATTTATAGAAAGGGAAGGTGTTAGCACCCTTTCTATCCGTGGTTATCCACGGGCTCTTAGGTACTTTCTCACTCTATGTTTTCAAAAATTTGTTTGCTTTTCAAGTGTGTGTGGGTTTGAAAAAAAGTTTCATTGAAAGATTTCTAGGTAACTCTTGTATCTGTCCTCAAGAGTGTATGAAATATTTGTTTGAAAAATTTTTGAAAGTGTAAGTGTGAAAAGATGTTTTTGTTTGTTTGAAAGAGCAAGTACCCACGAGAATCTACCTACTCTAAGGAATTAGGCTGTGTAAGAGTCCTTAAGGTAATGCCATCCCACCATTGAGAGGTAGGTAGCACCACCGTTGGAGGTGTTCGGGTCAATTCGATTGAGGGACAGTGTGGTCACCGAAGCAATAGTAGGACACCTTAGAAGTAACCCTAATGTCCTAGATCCTTTTTAATCCGAGGCAACCGTTTCGAGGCAACTTGATCTTAGACATAAGGGCGACCGCTAAAACACCCTATACTTGACGACCACTTTCGAGGCAACGAGTGAGGCGTACCCTAGAAGTGGTAGGTGCATTGTATGTTATTTTCATGTTAATATTTATCTTTGACCATGCAATTGTGAGCTACGAGTTATTTTTAATTATCATACATTCTTTCATGCAATTTAGCAATTATGAGTGCGTAAAATAAAATACGGAAAGGTAAAAAGCTACGCTATTACAAGGCGCGGGTCTATACATCGCCAAAAAACAAAGACCCGTTTTTGATAAAGATGCGGAAAGTAAAAAAAAACAATAAACCTAATTACTATTACATCATTGGAAATAGTTACATTATAATCAAAATATAAAAATAACGTGCGAAAGAATTAAAATGGACGTCTTAGGGTTTTGGACCCTTTTGAGAAATTAAGAGTTTTTTGTCCTTTTGCTTGAAATTAAATTAAAATTAAACCTAATACTAATTTAATTAATTATTTACAAGAAAGATATTTTTTGTGTTTTTTGTATTTAATGATAATAAAATAAATTAATAGTCAAAAGAAAACCCTAGTTCTAAGTTTATTTTAATTATTAAGAAAATGTTAAAGTTAACCTAATTTAAGCTAATTAGTTAATTTACATTTATATATACAAAAACAATAATAATTAATAATGATAATAATAATTAATTAAGAAAATGATTAAAAGGTCAAAACCTAATTCTATAGAATTTTATTTATTAAGAAAAGAATTAAAATTTAAACCTAAATCAAACTAAGTTAATTATTAGTATTTATTTACAAAAATAAGTTAATGGTGAAATTAATAAATAATTAAATATATTTACAATTTTGATTTTTGATTTTTATTAGGAAAAATTAATTTATTGTGAATTAATAATAATAATTAAAACAATAAAAAGAGTTTAAAAGAAAAGAAAATAAACTTAAAAAAGGCAAACCAAAGGGGGTGTGATGGCCCAAAGTGGAGGTTTTTGTGAAGCAATTCTGGCCCAAGAAGACCAAGCCTTGTTGACTTTTCCTGATCATGTGCGTGCTGTTTGACTGGAACACACCATGGACTCCATCTCTTGGCCATTGGATTGATGCTGAGAGACACATGGCAAGCTATTGCTGGGCGTGCATGGTGGAGCATTTGAGAGGCGCTGCATTGGAATGCTTTAAGAAAAATATGAAGAAATATATGGGGGACCTGGGAATCGAACCCAGGTCCCAGTGTTTGCAAGACACATCCCCTGCCATCTGAATCATGATGCGCATTTGTAAACATAATAATCAATGACAATAATATATGAAAAACAATAACCATGATGGGAACACAAAAAGCGCGCCACTCATTTGAATGATCCAGTAACATTTGGCCAGCTCACCATCTTCTTCGTTGCACCTGTAAACATAAACAAGATAGCGGGGGTTTTAAACCCCCACAAACCAAAAGTCCCAAGAATAGTGATTAGAGCTATGGATTATATAAAAAGAGCGTGAGGGTCTCAATGATTTCGTCTTGAGCTTCTAAGTTTAACTGTATAGGTCTCAAGGCCTGATTTTTCCTCAATAAGAAAGTCCTAATTTTCAAGCTTCTAAACCCTAAAATCCATTCATGGTGAATTGTGATTCTGTGAGTTTCAATGCAATTAATCCATACCAAAAGCTTCAGGAAGATGTCAGCAACACAAATCAATCAATAAAACGGATTAAAAACGCGTGGAATATGATATGCATATTTGGAAATATATGCAAACCGTGTGACTTGTTGTCTTTGATTCTTTGCGTATTTGGACTGGTTCTTGATGCCAATGGATTCCTGGAGACTCAGGAAATATGTTTGAATCAAAAAGAAGCCTTGAATTGCGCTGCAAATAAGAAATCAGTTTCACACTTTTCTTCAATTTTTTGCAATTTGGTTATGGAGTTCTATGGCAGCTTGCACGTTTTTTAGGAATAGGGTTGGCTTTAGCATCTTTATGTGAAGAGAATTAGGTTAAAACCTTGGCCCAAAAGTCCATGAAATAATGTTTCAATCTTTGATTTTCAATCATATAATTTCCAATCTTTTTTGAATGAAAACCTTGCCAAATTGGGAGATCTTGTCCCCTTGAGTGATGCACGAGATCTTCAGCATATATGGAGTGTATTTGCTTCATAAAAAGATTTGACAACCATGTTTTGATATTTTCCTACAATTAAAACCAATTAAATGAATTAATATTAATATAAATTCAATTAATTAATTAAAAATAATAAAATAAATCAAATTAAGTTCAATGGGTCGTGCATAGGCTTTGGGTAAAGGTTCAAGAAGGAATTTGAGGCCCATTAGCAAAAATGAAGTGTTTTAGGCAAAGTTGACTTTTGAAAGTTCCCAAAAATTTCCCAACTTCTCAAATGCATATCTTGCTCAATTTTGAAGCTATGAACATGTTCTTGGACATTTTGGAAAGGTCTTGAAGTCCTCTAACCAATGCCTTTGGTCCCATGTCATTTTGATTTACCAATCTCAATTTATGGTCTTTTACTTAAAGTGCCTTTTTGTTGACTTTTGAAAATGACCTATAATGTTGAAATTGATAACTTTTTGTGAGAGCATTTATTGGACTTGGAGTGTGAAGATGAGTTGTAGGAAATGTCATCCCCTTCAAAATGAGAATTGGATGGGATTTTTTTGATGAACCATGAAAAAGTTATGCCCTGGTCAAGTTACAGTTGACTTTTCAGCTGTCCAAAAATGGAAACTTTTGACACCTTGAGACTTTTTGAGCCATGCTTGAGGAATCATGATCAAGAATTGATCAAATGATGATTGTGGCTTCAAAATAAGATGTTGACCAAAAATTTTGACTTTTGACTGTCAAATGACCATTTTACCCCTGCAGTTGACTGTGAAGCAATTAGGGCTTTTGACTGTGCAACTTGATGTTGTGAGTCTTGAAACTTGACATATGGATGCTTGAAAATGTATATAGGCATATGGGATTTGATTGGACCCTAGGAAACCTCAATTTCTTTGTCAAAACCAAAACCTTAATTTTGACTGTGTTAGGAGGCAGTTGGGCTGTGCAACCCTTGAGAGATTTTGAACCATCTGGAGATTGATCTTGCCAAATCTTGAAGAATATGGGAGGGAAAATTTTGGGGTACAACACCTATAATCTTTTGAGTCCTTAAGACATCTTCCATCCATTTTCAAGCTTTGAACATAAAATAAGAGTTGAAGTTCACATCGTTAAAATCATTGTGGAAAATTAATGAGCTCAAGGAGATAAAAATTGACGAAGTTATGATCTTTTGAAGTCACATAAGGGAATTTGATGGCATATCTAGAGGACTTGTAATCTTTCTTCAATATTAGACATATTACACATAAAATCTTCTTAAAACTTTTGAATTGATTTGTTGATAAACCTTTAAAGAGAAGCATATCTTTGGAATCACCAAAAAATACCAAAGGATGAGCAAGATATAGCCCTTAGAACTTCAAAACTCTAACTCCTAGAGCAACAAAATATCTTAGATACCCTTTTCAAATTTGAAAAACTTTCTTGCACAAATATTTTTGTCTTGTAAATATAAGTTATTGAGGATGATAATAAGAAACCATAGCAACCATAAAACCTTCCAAATATTAAGAAGTGGGGGAATTATGCACTTGTGATCAAGAAATCAAGAACTTGTCCAATTAGGTCAAACCTCTTCAATCAACTTTTGCATCCTTTGACTTTCTTTGACAAATTGAGGCATGATGAATCATAGTAGACCTTGTCATGATGTCACTTCAAAGCATCTTCAATGATGAAGCTAGAACCTCAATGAAATCTTGATGAAGAAGGCACGGAAATAAACTCATGAACCTATAGATCAACCTGATGAAATGTGTTGTGCTTCCACCTATAGAATCATCAACTAGAGAAAACATTCATAGTATTCATTAGTTAAAAGTTAATCAACACAAAACATAGATGATCACAATATACAAGTCAAAGTGCTTGGTGATTCCTTATGATCAAACTTAAAGATATGGAGAAAAACCAAACCCTAGTGTGATCTTGTTGTAATTGAGTTGATATGAGATGATAGGGGAATCTTAGGGGGGAAAATTTAGGTACAACACACCCCTCTGACAACCTCAAGGGAGCGTATTCTTTTTCAATGCGCCAATTCTAAATTTAAGCAAGTCGGGATGCGCTTCCCCCAACAAACATCGTCCAAGCCAGGAACCGACAAGACTAAATATTGTAGGTTCCACAAGAGTCACAGGCATAACACGGATGATTGCATTCATCTCAAGGAGGCAATCAAAATACTGATCAGAGACGGGCACCTCAAGCAGTATGAAAAGAACGAGGGTGCCTGTGACGAAGCACCAGAAACCAAGAACGTCAGGAAGGGAAGAAGTCCCCTGACCTCGACGCCATTCTGGGTGCCATGAGTATCTCACGACCAAAAGATTTCTATTATCCGGACATGGAGAACGTCCCCTTGTACTTCTCCTCCCATAGTCATTGGGAATCCTTCCCCGCAACCATGGTCATCTCCAGTAGAGGATTCAATAGGCACACAGTTGGGTCGGTGAAGAGGAGATTCGATCAACTCATTAAAGTCAACTCAGATATGGACGCCACGCTCGATAAATTCCGAGGAGGCTCCCATTCCCTCGCCTTCTACATGGAAGAATTTTCGGGTGGGGCCCCAAATTCGAGCATCCCACTACTCGTGAGAGCTCGAATGGCAAATTTTAACATACGCCGCATACTAGTCGACCAAGGCAGTTCGGTGGACATCATGTACGCCCAGTTGTTCACCATTTTACAGTTGAATGAGAGCCATCTGACCCCTTATGTGGGATCTGATCTCCAGGGCTTCAATGGAGCCAACACAAAACCATGGGGATATGTTGAGTTGATCATCACATTCGGGAGAGGGGTAATAGCCAGAGCCATCAAGACCTTATTCTTGGTGGTATATTTCCCATCTCTCTACCAGTGCATCTTCGAGAGATCCACTCTCGCCGAACTCATCACGGTCCCTTCTACTGTGCATCTCAAGATGAATTATTACACTGACGAAGACTTGGTCGCAACCCTCTATGGGGACATCCAAGTAGAAAGAAGGTGTTTTGAAGCTTCATCCAAGGGCCTCAGTTCCATCACCGTTCAACCTTGAACGACCACTGGAGCCACACTTCCCTCCAGCTCCGAGGAAGTTAAGCCTCTGCTAAGGGTTGTGTGATCGGTGGATCTGGAACTGACTGTTTAACGCTGGTTCGCGAAATGTCGCGGAAGCAAGAGTCGCCACCGTCTTTTATTTTCTCCAAATGGAAAGGACAAAAGCACAGAAAAATTCCTTATAGAGATTGCTCTCGGTTCGGGAGGTAGGTTATAGAAAGGGAAGGTGTTAGCACCCTTTCTATCCATGGTTATCCATGGGCTCTTAGATACTTGCTCATTTGTGTTTTCAAAATGGTTTGCTTGCTTTTCAACTGTGGGTTTTAAAAAGTTTCTTTGAAAATTTCAGTTCGACTCTTGTATCGGTCCTCAAGAGTGTTTGAAAAATTGCTTTCGAAAGCTTTTTGAAAATGTGTTGGTGTGAAAAGTATTTTTGAATTTGTTTTTAAATTTAGAGCAAGTATCTACGAGAACCTACCTACCCTAAGGAATTCGTCTGTGTAAATGTCCTTTAAAGTAGTGCCATCCCACCATTGAGAGGTAGGTAGCACCATCGTTGGAGGTGTTCGGGTCAATTCGAGGTTCGGGACATGGTGATCACCAGAGCAATGGGAAGACACCTTAGAAGCTACCCTCATGCCAGGTTCCCGGATCATGAGGACTTACTAAGACATCCTCTACTCGACGATCACCTTTCGAGGCAAGGCAACAGTGAGGCGTACCCTAGGGGTGGTGCGTGCGATTTGTGTGTCGTTTTCATTTGCATTTATCTTGTCATGTTATTGGTGTTCTACGCTTGTTTTTATTTTGCCCATACATTCTTTCATGCTTTGAATTAACAGTTAAAAATATTGCGGGAAAAGTAAATTCTAAGCTATTACAAACGGCGCGGGTCCACATCGCCAAAATTAACCAGGACCCGATTTGACAGAAAAATAAAGAAATTAAAAGTGCGAGAAGTAATTTACATGGCTTCGGGAGAGATACATAAGTATTATAATGAAATAAAATAAATACGTGAATTAATGAGAATTAAACAGAACGAGGGCGTTGGACCTTTTTTTGCAAAATTAAAAATTACATGGCATTAATTAATAAAAATGAAAAGGAATTATTTTTTTTGGTATTTTTAGTATTTTAGGATTTAATAGCAAAAAGGAGAATTAATTAAAATAAGATGCAAACCCTAATCCTAATTATTTTTAATTTATTAAGAAAATATTGAAGTTTTTTTTTTAACCTAAATTAACCCTAATTTATTTTCATGCAATTTAACTATAAAAAATAAGATATTTAATTATTTAATATATTTATGAAAGAAAAAGGAAAAAGGGTGAAAAATTATTAATTAAACCTAATTCTATGTTTTTTTTAGATTTTTATTATGAAAAGAATTAAAATTGCAACCTAATTTAAAACTAAATAATTATATACAATTTTATTTAAGAAAATACTAAAAAATAAAATATTTATTGTTTTTCTCTTTTCTGATTTTTATGGGTATTTTTTATATTTATGAAAATATTAAAAGAATAATAATTAAATGAAGATAAGAATAATGAAAAGATGAAAAATAAAATTTGCAAACCTTGGGGGTATCAGTCCCCAAATAGGAGGTATAGTTGAGAAGTCTGGCCCATTTAGCTTGGCCTGTTTGGACTTTTGCCAGGCAACCTGCTGGCACATTGACTAGGGTTTAGGGTGTTCCTCCAATCTATGCCTTTGATCTGAGGTTCCAAGACGCGTGGCATGCTGGATTTGGAAGGTGCATGGTGGTCTCCAGCACAAGCGCTACACGTGAATGTCAATGGAAAAACAATATTGAGAAAGCATGAAGACCTGGGGCTCGAACCCAGGTCATGAGAATTAACACCACTACGCTTTGCCAGCTGAGCCAGTTTACACGTTTTGATATATAATAACCTATGAATATTATAAAAGAAACAAACGTTAGTGGCCACAAACGCGCGCGAATTTTAAATGATCCAACCGATTCATGCCACGATATCATCTTCTTCTTCGTGTTTTATTTTTCCTGAAATACAAATAACATAAGCAACGGTTTCCATGTGTTTTCTTAGGCATCTTTAGGGAAAATAGCGATTAGCCCTCAGACACTCATAAATTGAGCGCGATGTGGCCATTGTTTTCGTCCAAACTCCCTGAATCCATCCATGGCATTGTGGTGGTCGAATTTTACAGTATTAAGAAACCCCTAATTGGGAGTCCAAGAAACCCTAGCCTGCATCAATGGTAAAATCATGTACATAGCACAAAAACGCAATTAATTTGTATGGTTAGTTTCAGAATCTCATAATGAACATGAATCAAGCATTAAAAATTGCAAAGGATGCGTAAATCATAATGCACGATTATGAATTTTTCTTGGTACAGTTTGCACTCGTGTTACCAATTCCTTGAGTCTTGATGGATGTTAGTGATTGGAATATGTCAAGTGATGCTTGAGGAAGCTAATGGAATAAGAATTATGCCTTGAATCGCCCTAGAATATGGTTTTCAGTTTTGAGTTTCTTGACAATTTTTTCAAGTTTGTGAATGGCTTTTCTGAGCAGTTGCGTGTGTATCATGATTAGGGTTGTCTTTAGGCTTTTGTATTGAACAGATTAGGTCAAAGAAACCACTCCAAATCTCTTGCATTCATGATTTTGGAAATTGGATTTTCTAAGATTTTTTCCAATCTTTTTCCATGTGCTTTTTGTTCTCAATCATGCCAATCAATCCAAATCTTTCCATATTGGTACATGCACGAAATCTTGAGAGTAAAACATGCGCAAAAAGATTTATTAGGTTAAGTTAAATATTTTTCACATATTTAATTGATTTAAGTGAATTATTATAAATAAAAATTCAAATAAATAAATAAAAAATGAAATAATACTTCCCTTTGGGCCAAGTGGTCGTGCACATGCTTGGAATAATTGTGGAAGAAAAATGGGCCCATTAGCAATTTTAGGTCATTTGAAGTAATGTTGACTTTTCAAAATATCCAAAAATTTCCCAACTTCCACAAGGCATAACTTGCTCAATTTTTAAGCTTTTCTATGTTCTTGGACATTTTGGAAAGGTCTTTGAGTCCTCTAACCAATGTATTTGGTCCCATGTCATTTTGATTTACCAATCTCAAGTTATGGCCTTTGACTTAAAGTCCCTTTTTGTTGACTTTTGAAAATGACCTATAATGTTGAAATTGATAACTTTTTGTGAGAGCATTTCTTGGACTTGAAGTATGAAGATGAGTTGTAGGAAATGTCTTTCTCTTCAAAATGAGCTTTGTATGGAATTTTTATGATAATCCATGTGAAAGTTATGCCCTGGTCAATTTCAGTTGACTTTTTCAGCTGTCCAAATAAGGAAACTTTTCCATCTTGATGATTTCTGAGCCAAATTTTGAGAATCATGATCAAGCATTGATCAAATGATGTTTGTGGCTTCAAAATGATATGTTGACCAAAAATTTGAACTTTTGACTGTCAAATGACCGTTTTGCCCCTACAGTTGACTGTAGTGCAATTAGGGTTTTTGACTGTGCAATTTTGTGCTGAATGTCTTGAAACTTGGTATGAGGATGCTTGACCATATTTGTAGGCATATGAGACTTGATTGGACCTTTGGAAACTTCATTTTCTTGATCAGAACAAAAACCCTAATCTTGACTGTATAGGAGGCTCTTGCACTGTGCAACCCTTGGAGATTTTTGTAGCTTGACTTTGCAATTTCCTGAAGAATATGGGAGGGAAAATTTTGGGGTACAACAGTTGCCCCTGTTCAATCCTCTTAAACCTGAGGATGCAGATTGGCTGACGTGCCTTTCGTGATCCGAGGGTAGGAGATGATTGAACACTAGAGTGCCCAGAAATTTGCGCTCACATAGTAGCAGTGTGGTGATGGGAATGGGCTTATAGATGCCATTTAGAGATTGATGGATAGGATGATGGGCTTATAGATGCCATCTGGATGTTGATCGCGTAAGAGATTCCTTAGCGAGAACCTGCATACCTGCAAAAGAAACATGAGTACCTGACACGTTGCAGGAGTTGATTTCAGATGCTTGGCATAGATATGTCCTGACTGGTTACGGGAGCTGGGTCTGGATCTTCAAAAGGTGATGAATGAACCAGGGATGGTTACTACCTTAGCATGAACACTGAGAGAACCTTGGGTGATTTTAACTTCAACAACGCTCGTTGAGAAAATCTTGGTGGGAATTGCCATCTTCGCAGGATCGGGAAGAGAACCATAGGAAATTATAATCTGAAAGGAATTATCACCTCACTCACCGTCGAAGAGGGAACCATCTGAAAAGGAATTATCACCTCACTCACCGTCGGAGAGGGAACCATCTGAAAAGGAATTATCACCTCACTCACCGTCGGAGAGGGAACCATAGGAAAAGGAATTATCACCTCACTCACCGTCGGAGAGGGAACCATCTGGAAAGGAATTATCACCTCACTCACCATCGGAGAGGGAACCATCTGAAAAGGAATTATCACCTCACTCACCGTCGGAGAGGGAACCATCTGAAAAGGAATTATCACCTCACTCACCGTCGGAGAGGGAACCATCTGAAAAGGAATTATCACCTCACTCACCGTCGGAGAGGGAACCATAGGAAAAGGAATTATCACCTCACTCACCGTCGGAGAGGGAACCATAGGAAAAGGAATTATCACCTCACTCACTGTCGGAGAGGGAACCATCTGGAAAGGAATCATCACCTCACTCACCGTCGGAGAGGGAACCATCTGGAAAGGAATTATCACCTCACTCACTGTCGGAGAGGGAACCATCTGAAAAGGAATTATCACCTCACTCACCGTCGGAGAGGGAACCATCTGGAAAGGAATTATCACCTCACTCACCGTTGGAGAGGGAACCATCTGGAAAGGAATTATCAACTCACTCACCGTCGGAGAGGGAACCATAGGGAAGGAATTATCACCTCACTCACCGTCGGAGAGGGAACCATCTGAAAAGGAATTATCACCTCACTCACCGTCGGAGAGGGAACCATCTGGAAAGGAATTATCACCTCACTCACCGTCGGAGAGGGAACCATCTGGAAAGGAATTATCACCTCACTCACCGTCGGAGAGGGAACCATCTGAAAAGGAATTATCACCTCACTCACCGTCGGAGAGGGAACCATAGGAAAAGGAATTATCACCTCACTCACCGTCGGAGAGGGAACCATAGGAAATGGAATTATCACCTCACTCACCGTCGGAGAGGGAACCATCTGGGATAACTTCTACTGAGTCTTTATCAGAAAAATCTGTTGGGAGTCGATTTAGCTGGACTAGAGAAGGCCTGGGACTGGATAAGAAATCTTTGGAGTTGATTAACTGAACCGGTCTAGGTCTTGAAATATGATTGAGAATTTAACTGAATCTTTCCTGAAAGGTAAAAGTCAGTCATGTGCAATGCATGATGTGGATCAGGCAATGATGTTCTCAACATAAATGGGATTTGTATGATATAATGCGTCTATGCATGCTATAATGATGTATGTGATGTTTTATGAATGTATGTTTTCGTCTAGGAAAGTAAATCCTTGACGGGTGCCGGGAAGTCATATCCTGGGCTGATGTTGAAGAATAGATTTTGCTTCCGCTGGGGGTGATAACTGCAAGAATACCGGTAGGAGAAGATGACTCCGTTGAGGAATAAACTTGGCAAATGGAAGATTCTGCGGGGAGAAAAATACTCTAGCGACCATGCTGGGGAGTGATACTCTGTGGGGATAGAGATGCTTTGCTGAATTGTTGATGGTAATTTGCTGGGGATAAGAAGATTATGTCGACGACGATCTTTCCGTGGCTTTTGGCTGAGGATAACCCAGTTATATCCTGTTAAGGAAATAACTCTTTAAATAAAGCCGGACGACGCGTACGTGCTCTGCGAGGGATGAGCTTCCAGAATCTACTGGGGATAAGCTTGTTGCTTGGGGAGATGGACTCCCGCTTTACTGGGGAACTGGATTGGATTCTCCTAGGGAGACTTTGAACTGTAATTTTGTAAGTTGAAAGAGGGAACCTATGTAGGGTTGCCTGCTGATGAGCTCAGGTAAAACCGCATCTGAAATAGAGAAGGAACCTGTGTAGGGTTACTTTGATGATGAGTTCGTGTAAAACTTCGTTTTTGGAAAGGGAGAACCTGTGTAGGGTTTCTGGGTGACGAGTCCATGTAAAACTGCATCTTGAAGGGAGGGAACTGGTGTAGGGTTGCTTGATGAGGTAAGTTCATGTAAAACTTCTTGATGAACCGGGGTGAGGTTATCTTGAGCTAAATCCATGTAAGACTTCTAGGGGGAACCGGGGTTAGGTTGCCGCAGGATAAGTTCGTGTAAAACTTCTTGTCGAACCGAGGTAAGGTCATCTTGAGATAGGTCCATGTGAGACTCTTGGAGGAACCGGGGTTAGGTTATGGCAGGGTAAGTTTGTGTAAAAACTTCTTGACGAACCGAGGTAAGGTCATCTTGAGATAGGTCCATGTAAGACTTCTGGAGGAACCGGGGTTAGGTTACTTGTGGATAAATCCATGTAAGATTTCTGGAGGAGCCGGGGTAAGGTTACTTGTGGATAAATCCATGTAAGATTTCTGGAGGAACCGGGGTAAGGTTGCTTCGGGATAAGTTCGTGCAAAACTTCTGGATGAAAATTGAGAAGGAACCGGTGTAGGGTTGCATGATTTTGATTAAGTGGATGATTGTCCTGTTTGGTCTCGGATGTTAACCCACGATCTGGAATTTGTAAAGGTAGATGGTAATCATCCTTATGTTGATCTTTCCTTTGTACTTTGGTTAACAGAGCAATTGGATCGCCTGGATAACTCATTATTGCCCCTGTTTCGGAGGTGAGGGAAGAGGATACCTGTGTGGGTGATTGACAAATCTTCGGGTAGACAAGTGACGAGATACCGGAACATAGTCGTACGCTTTGATCCCTAACTTTTGCCTGGACCGCCCTTTCGGGTTTTCAGTCCACCGGGATACCCATTTTTTACCCAAGCCGCCTTTTCAGGTTTTCGACTTGCCGGGCGTGCAGATTTTTTTATTTCATCCCTTCATTTTGCCCGAACCCTTTTGGTTCGCCGGGAAGCCCTTATTTTTGCCTAGGTATGTCAACCTAGCGGGTCTTTGATTGTGTGTAGTATTTTTTCGACTATGTCCATGCTCTCAGAATGTAGGGAGTTGCCCCTGTTGGAAGTATTTTGTCATGCCCCAGATACTGGGCAATGCTCCTACTGTGCCCCTTGATTGGAGGCACTTCTGTTCACAAGGTGTTCATCGTGCGAATTTCCCTGCTGTTCAAACAAATAGTCATATGCAAACAAGGTTATTTTAAGAATGCAAAAGCCTATGTCTGTCTTGAATTTTGAAAATGCATTTTTTGTAATACAGTGCGGTGTCAACTCAAGATTTTATAGCAAACCTTCAGGAGTCAGGATACCTTCGTAACAGTATGCTTTCGAACTAACCCATGCTTCAGCTAGGACTTTTAAGGGTTATATCGTGGCCTGGTTCACGGTTTAAGAAACAAAGGATAAAGGCTCAAATTATTTGTACCCACCCGCTCTTCGTGATGTTCTCCAAACCTAAACTCAGTTGATCATGCGTTAGACCTTGTTTGAGTCTTTGCTCTGATTTTCCGGTGATGGTTCGGATGTTGACAATTTATTTTGAATAGGCAGTCATCTCCCTTTTTTTTGTTGAGGTTTTGTAGGACCTCTTTCTTTTTGATTTAATTATCCCTTTCTTTTTTTTTTTGCCTGAACTGTTTCCCTTGTGATTACAGTCAGCGGGATGCCCCAGTTTCGTAAGTCCCCTTTATAGGTTTTGACTCTTTGGGCTTTTTATTTATGAATTTGATAATGACTGCCTGTCTTTATCGATTATTCGGAACCATCACTGTCTTTCTTCGTTTTGTAAAGATCTCTTCGGTGCCATTCGTCATGCACTTGGATCAACCGAGAGAACTACCCTGCCCCAGGTTATGATTAAGGGTTTTAAATTTCGAAAAGAAAAACTCCTACTTCTTTGGCCCAGATGGGTTGACGAGGGATTATCATCCTTATAACTCCAGTGTTTAGGGATTGAAACAATGCCTGTACCTCATAAGCGGGGTCCGTTCAAAAGCATATTGTAATGATTGCGGTATCGTTTTCGTCATCCTCCCTCAAGAGGCTTAGAATTTTCAATTAAGAGTTGACCATCACAAAAATATGAAAGCAGTTTTAAGCATAGTAAACATAATTAAATCAAGACAGACATGTGTAATGCATTCATGAAATAAAAGAGTTTAACATGATAATTGTTTATCTGAACAAGAAAAGAAAAATACAACTTGAATTCAAATGAACAAAAATCTCTCGACCCTAGCCATGTTTTGGCAATGGAGCAGTGATCACGTTGGGAGTCTCGGAAGGCTCGAACTCGATCTCTTTGGCATCGATCATGTTCTGAATCTTGTACTTCAGTGCCCAACAGTCCTCAGTATCGTGCCCCGGGCTATCAGAATGATAAGCACACCTCGCTTCTGGGTTATAGCTTGGAGAAGAGGTCTTGGGGTTTGCAAAAGGGTTGATTACTGCAATCAGGTTCATCTTCAACATGTGCTGCAATGCTTGTGACCATGGCATGTTAATGTTGGTGAATTGTCTTTTAGGCTCGTCCGGCCTTCGCTGATTTCCCTTTTGTGGTTGGCGGCATGGTGCAGAACCAGAGATCATGACTGCCCCTGCATGTTGGTCACGATGACTCTTTTGGCTGTATGCAGCATTAGATTCTTTCTTTCCCGTGTAAGGCTTTTTGTGAGTATCAGAAGGTGTGGCCTCTTGAATTTTCCCACTCTTGATACCAGCTTCAATTCTTTCGCCAGTCAGGATGAGGTCGGTAAATCCCGCAGATGAATTACCAATGAGATGATTGAAGAATGGCCCGGATAGGGTCCCCAAGAACATATCAACGAGTTCCCGGTCAGTTAGTGGAAGCTGCAACCTCCCAGCAAGGTCTCTCCATCTCTGCGCGTATTCCTTGAAACCTTCACTTGACCCCAACGACATACCCTGGAGTTGGGTACGCGTAGGAGCAAGGTCGACATTGTACTAGTAATGCTTATAGAAAGCAGTGGCTAGGTCTTCCCAGGTATGGATGTTGGCTCCATTCAATTGGTAGAACCACTCGAGCTGAGTCCCTGAAAGACTCTCTTGGAAGAAATGGATCCATAAGTTTTTGTCAGCTGTATAGGGCTGGATCCTCCTTGTGTAAGCCCTGAGATGCAATTTAGGACAGGATGCCCCATCGTATTTAGCAAAAGCAGGTGCCTTAAACTTGTGCGGGATCACTACCCCAGAAGACAGACCTAGATCCTCAAAGTCCAGGCCAGACACTTTTGGTATCTCCATAGCACTTAGCCGGTCTTCAAACTGTTTGTACCTATCCTCAGCCGGAGGATACTGTTCGTCATTGAAATCTGTCTCGCTGTCGGAGACCACTGGACTGGGAACCCTTTCCTCTTGATGACTGCCTTTCCCCACAGATGGAGTTGTCCTCTCAGTTTCATCCTGCAGTGTATTCCTAGATCTGCGTCTAGGGCTAAACAAAACAGTCCTCTTCTTCTTCTTTTCCTTCTTCAAGAGCAGAGCCTTCAGATCTTGTTGCCCCTGGGTCAAATTCATGATCAGCCCTTGGAACTGGGCGTTCTGAGCCTGGAGGGCCTTGATAGTGTGCTCGGTTGAGGATTCAGGATTCATGACGAGACTGCTGAAATAAACAGCGAAGACGGTAAGCAACCTGCAGAGAATGGATACCTGTTATGCAATGATGTGTATGATATGCATGCAATGATTTCAAGGACCTCGCGGGGTAAACAAGAAAATTGGTTAGCATTTGGATCCGGCAGTTTGATTGAAAGAACTTCATATTTGTTGAGAGTCTTTCTTCCAAGGGTCAAAGGCTCACCATATCCAGTGGGTCATAGCCCCTGACAACTTTGGCTAGAGGAAAATACATCCTCTTTGCCCCTTGCTAGATGTTTGATTCATCATGACCTGCATCACAAGCCCTTGAGATCCTTGAAATGGGTTAGGATGTATGCAATGGTATGATGTTATGCTATGCATGGGGTAATGTACGTAACCCTGTTACGAGTCCCAATTAAGGACTGCAAACCAAAACCTGCAAGAAACTTAAGATACCCTGTTATGAGTCCTAATTAAGGACTATGAACGAAACCTGCAAGTAGTTCATGTGTCAGATAACGGATATGCAAGTAGTCAAGTACGAAGGCACACAAGTCACACAAGAGAAGCCCTTAGAGTTTAGGCCAGCATGGGGTCTGGGTATTACCCTCTTTCAGTTGGTGGGCTCAACCTGTCCTATTAGAAGTAACCGGGTTCTAAGGGTCCCAATATCACGGGATTGCTTTCATTGTTCATCGTTTCGATTTAGCCACTGAACTGGCGACAAAAATATTCCAGGAAAGCAACCCTCAATTGAGTGTAGTATCGAGTATCAACCAACCTCGGACTGCACCAAAGTCAGTTATCTCACTACCCTAAAGAGGCCAAGATGGTTCAATTAAGGTTCCTAAGGCCTGTTGATGCTTCATGACACCACGCGGAGGCCCCGTACTCTCCTTGACTAAACTCAAGGGTTACCGGTACACACCAAAGTGCCACATCAACGTAGCAGACTGCTTCAACCATGTCGGTATACCCCGCACAGTTCCCTCACAGTCTTGTTGCTACTTTCTAAGAAGGTATCCCCCAGATCCGGGTTAGGATCTATAGAACTCCCAAGACAGTACCCACAATAATAAAGCAAGCAAAGAAAGCAATTGAAAACACAGTTATGAACTAACCCTAAGGTACACCTCACTTTATAAAGTTTATCCCCAGCAGAGTCGCCAGTTCTGTGATCGGTGGATCTGGAACTGACTGTTTAACGCTGGTTCGCGAAATGTCGCGGAAGCAAGAGTCGCCACCGTCTTTTATTTTCTCCAAATGGAAAGGACAAAAGCACAGAAAAATTCCTTATAGAGATTGCTCTCGGTTCGGGAGGTAGGTTATAGAAAGGGAAGGTGTTAGCACCCTTTCTATCCATGGTTATCCATGGGCTCTTAGATACTTGCTCATTTGTGTTTTCAAAATGGTTTTCTTGCTTTTCAACTGTGGGTTTTAAAAAGTTTCTTTGAAAATTTCAGTTCGACTCTTGTATCGGTCCTCAAGAGTGTTTGAAAAATTGCTTTCGAAAGATTTTTAAAAATGTGTTGGTGTGAAAAGTATTTTTGAATTTGTTTTTAAATTTAGAGCAAGTATCTACGAGAACCTACCTACCCTAAGGAATTCGTCTGTGTAAATGTCCTTTAAAGTAGTGTCATCCCACCATTGAGAGGTAGGTAGCACCATCGTTGGAGGTGTTCGGGTCAATTCGAGGTTCGGGACATGGTGATCACCAGAGCAATGGGAAGACACCTTAGAAGCTACCCTCATGTCAGGTTCCCGGATCATGAGGACTTACTAAGACATCCTCTACTCGACGATCACCTTTCGAGGCAAGGCAACAGTGAGGCGTACCCTAGGGGTGGTGCGTGCGATTTGTGTGTCGTTTTCATTTGCATTTATCTTGTCATGTTATTGGTGTTCTACGCTTGTTTTTATTTTGCCCATACATTCTTTCATGCTTTGAATTAACAGTTAAAAATATTGCGGGAAAAGTAAATTCTAAGCTATTACAAACGGCGCGGGTCCACATCGCCAAAATTAACCAGGACCCGATTTGACAGAAAAATAAAGAAATTAAAAGTGCGAGAAGTAATTTACATGGCTTCGGGAGAGATACATAAGTATTATAATGAAATAAAATAAATACGCGAATTAATGAGAATTAAACGGAACGAGGGCGTTGGACCTTTTTTTGCAAAATTAAAAATTACATGGCATTAATTAATAAAAATGAAAAGGAATTATTTTTTTTGGTATTTTTAGTATTTTAGGATTTAATAGCAAAAAGGAGAATTAATTAAAATAAGATGCAAACCCTAATCCTAATTATTTTTAATTTATTAAGAAAATATTGAAGTTTTTTTTTTTAACCTAAATTAACCCTAATTTATTTTCATGCAATTTAACTATAAAAAATAAGATATTTAATTATTTAATATACTTATGAAAGAAAAAGGAAAAAGGGTGAAAAATTATTAATTAAACCTAATTCTATGTTTTTTTTAGATTTTTATTATGAAAATAATTAAAATTGCAACCTAATTTAAAACTAAATAATTATATACAATTTTATTTAAGAAAATACTAAAAAATAAAATATTTATTGTTTTTCTCTTTTCTGATTTTTATGGGTATTTTTTATATTTATGAAAATATTAAAAGAATAATAATTAAATGAAGATAAGAATAATGAAAAGATGAAAAATAAAATTTGCAAACCTTGGGGGTATCAGTCCCCAAATAGGAGGTATAGTTGAGAAGTCTGGCCCATTTAGCTTGGCCTGTTTGGACTTTTGCCAGGCAACCTGCTGGCACATTGACTAGGGTTTAGGGTGTTCCTCCAATCTATGCCTTTGATCTGAGGTTCCAAGACGCGTGGCATGCTGGATTTGGAAGGTGCATGGTGGTCTCCAGCACAAGCGCTACACGTGAATGTCAATGGAAAAACAATATTGAGAAAGCATGAAGACCTGGGGCTCGAACCCAGGTCATGAGAATTAACACCACTACGCTTTGCCAGCTGAGCCAGTTTACACGTTTTGATATATAATAACCTATGAATATTATAAAAGAAACAAACGTTAGTGGCCACAAACGCGCGCGAATTTTAAATGATCCAACCGATTCATGCCACGATATCATCTTCTTCTTCGTGTTTTATTTTTCCTGAAATACAAATAACATAAGCAACGGTTTCCATGTGTTTTCTTAGGCATCTTTAGGGAAAATAGCGATTAGCCCTCAGACACTCATAAATTGAGCGCGATGTGGCCATTGTTTTCGTCCAAACTCCCTGAATCCATCCATGGCATTGTGGTGGTCGAATTTTACAGTATTAGGAAACCCCTAATTGGGAGTCCAAGAAACCCTAGCCTGCATCAATGGTAAAATCATGTACATAGCACAAAAACGCAATTAATTTGTATGGTTAGTTTCAGAATCTCATAATGAACATGAATCAAGCATTAAAAATTGCAAAGGATGCGTAAATCATGATGCACGATTATGAATTTTTCTTGGTACAGTTTGCACTCGTGTTACCAATTCCTTGAGTCTTGATGGATGTTAGTGATTGGAATATGTCAAGTGATGCTTGAGGAAGCTAATGGAATAAGAATTATGCCTTGAATCGCCCTAGAATATGGTTTTCAGTTTTGAGTTTCTTGACAATTTTTTCAAGTTTGTGAATGGCTTTTCTGAGCAGCTGCGTGTGTATCATGATTAGGGTTGTCTTTAGGCTTTTGTATTGAACAGATTAGGTCAAAGAAACCACTCCAAATCTCTTGCATTCATGATTTTGGAAATTTGAT
The DNA here is from genome assembly GCA_948472305.1 of Vicia faba. Taxonomy (NCBI): domain Eukaryota; kingdom Viridiplantae; phylum Streptophyta; class Magnoliopsida; order Fabales; family Fabaceae; genus Vicia; species Vicia faba. The sequence goes on along the minus strand of OX451739.1, from coordinate 191,322,086 downwards.
TTTCTAAGATTTTTTCCAATCTTTTTCCATGTGCTTTTTGTTCTCAATCATGCCAATCAATCCAAATCTTTCCATATTGGTACATGCACGAAATCTTGAGAGTAAAACATGCGCAAAAAGATTTATTAGGTTAAGTTAAATATTGTTCACATATTTAATTGATTTAAGTGAATTATTATAAATAAAAATTCAAATAAATAAATAAAAAATGAAATAATACTTCCCTTTGGGCCAAGTGGTCGTGCACATGCTTGGAATGATGAATTGTGGAAGAAAAATGGGCCCATTAGCAATTTTAGGTCATTTGAAGTAATGTTGACTTTTCAAAATATCCAAACATTTCCCAACTTCCACAATGCATAACTTGCTCAATTTTTAAGCTTTTCTCATGTTCTTGGACATTTTGGAAAGGTCTTTGAGTCCTATAACCAATGTCTTTGGTCCCATGTCATTTTGATTTACCAATCTCAAGTTATGGCCTTTGACTTAAAGTCCCTTTTTGTTGACTTTTGAAAATGACCTATAATGTTGAAATTGATAACTTTTTGTGAGAGAATTTCTTGGACTTGAAGTATGAAGATGAGTTGTAGGAAATGTCTTTCTCTTCAAAATGAGATTTGGATGGAATTTTTCTGATAATCCATGTGAAAGTTATGCCCTGGTCAATTTCAGTTGACTTTTTCAACTGTCCAAATAAGGAAACTTTTGCATCTTGATGATTTCTGAGCCAAATTTTGAGAATCATGATCAAGCATTGATCAAATGATGTTCGTGGCTTCAAAATGATATGTTGACCAAAAATTTGAACTTTTGACTGTCAAATGACCGTTTTGCCCCTACAGTTGACTGTAGTGCAATTAGGGTTTTTGACTATGCAATTTTGTGCTGAATGTCTTGAAACTTGGTATGAGGATGCTTGACCATATTTGTAGGCATATGAGACTTGATTGGACCTTTGGAAACTTCATTTTCTTGATCAGAACAAAAACCCTAATCTTGACTGTATAGGAGGCTCTTGCACTGTGCAACCCTTGGAGATTTTTGTAGCTTGACTTTGCAATTTCCTGAAGAATATGGGAGGGCAAATTTTGGGGTACAACAGGTTGATACCATTAACCTCGACAATTGCTTTTCCAAGGAAGACTGTGTCGAGCAAAGAAGGAAAGGAAAGGATCCTATGGTCGAAGACGAAGAGTCGACCTCCTCTGTTGATCGCAACAAACTCTCGATTTATGCACGGCCCATCCCAGACGGTGACTTCAAGCTAGTTCCCCTCGGAGAAGACCCCACCAGAGGAGTAAAGATCGGAGCTTACCTCCCCAACCTAGAAAAAAGGCAACTCAAAGCTTGCCTAAGAGAGAATGTTGATTTGTTCGCCTGGAGTGCCGCTGAGATGACCGATTTAGATCTAGAGGTCATATGCCATCACTTGACTATAGATCATGCCTTTAAGGCGGTCATGCAGTGCAGAAGAAGTAGTCGTCCAAGAAAGCAAAGGCTGCAGAACTATATGTAAAAGACCTCCTAGAGGCACATTTTATTTATGAAGCCCAACACACAACCTGGCTCTAAGATGTAGTTCTTGTGAAAAAATATAATGGAAAATGGTGCATGTGTATTGATTATATTGATCTCAATCGGGATTGCCCGAAAGATGCTTATCCCCTCCCCAATATTGACAAACTGGTCGATAACTCGGTCGTTTTTAAATTGTTATCATTCATGGACGTATACTCTGGTTATAACCAGATCCCCATGGTGAAAGCAGACAAAAAGTACACCGCTTTCATGACCGAGTCGGGCAACTATTACTACAATGTAATTCCCTTCCGCCTGAAAAATGCGGGTGCTTCATATCAGCGCATGATGAACAAAGTTTTTCGCAACAAGATAGGTGACACACTCGAAGTCTATATGGACGACATAATCGTCAAGTCCACGGAAGAGCTCAACCATGCCGCCCACTTAACGAAAGTGTTCGAGCAAGCTCGAAAGTGCCAGATGTGATTCAACCCTGAAAAATGTACCTTCTGTTGCAACTGTTTTTTAAGTCAGAGTCGCCACCCTTAATCTTTATCCTAATGGAAGGGATTATAAAGGAATAACCCTAAAGTTCATAGATTCTAGGTTTGGACTCAGTTTTAGACGAAGGGAAGGTGTTAGGCACCCCTCATCTACCTTGTTTTTAAGGATACTAGGTTTAGAAGCTCAATGTTTAGGAAATAGGGTATTAATGTTAATTAGAGAGAAAGGGTTTAAATTTTAGTTAGGGGGAACTCGCCACGATTTTATTCGTATGGATATGTATCCTCTTAGGAGGAATCAGAGTCCCATTTTGTAGTTCGTGGTTGGTTAGTGTTTTTTATAAGATTGCGTAGAATTGCTTTCAAATTAACCTTGAACCTTGTTTGGGTTATAAGTTGAGTAATCGTAGACGCAGTTTGCAGTTTGATTTGAAGATAATGCTATTTAATCTTTTTTTGAAAAAATGATCTTGAAGTTTTGATTAAGTTAATAGAAAAAACAATTTGTAACTGGTTAGCTGTATTAAGACGTAGAGCGGAGGAGTCTGATATAGTCTCCTCATCACGTGGTCAGATATTAGCCACGTGTTGCTCGTCATGAAAGATGCGGAGGGAGTATGATATAGTCTCCTCATCACGTGGCCAAATATTGGCCACATGTTGCTCGTCATGAAGGATGCGGATGGAGTCTGATATAGTCTTCCTCATCATGTGGCCAAATATTGACCACGTGTCCCTCGCGGATGGAGTGTTTGGTAAGTTGTGTGGGTTTTGATGTCTTTGTAGAATATTGGATTAATTTTTTAAAAAGATGTTTCAATTAACTTAGTAAGTATTTATTTTTAATGTTGAACAATTAATTGATATGGCAGTTGAGTCAACCAGAGAATATGATGGATGTGTATCCACAAATCTTGTTATTTGTAAAAAATGTTAAATTAATTGTTATAAAAAAGGTTTAATTATATATTTTTTTATAATTTTATTTACGAGTGGTGAAGATGCTAATTTATTCGGGGACTTAAAAATATGTACAAACAAATAATTTTCCCTAATTAAAACATGTTTTTTAGTTTTTAATATTTTTATTAAATAATCTAAACTAATAAGATTTATATTTTTTGGTGTTTTATTATAATAATGAGAATGAAAACAATACTAAGAATGATAGAACCACATATAAATCAAAAAGGGTACTAATTAATAATCTAATTGACCTAAATCCTAACGAAACATGCTTTTTATGTTGATTGAATGTAATAAGATATTGACATCTGATTTAAATTAATTAAACTAATTACCTAAATAAAAATATTCTTCTAAATGAACTAGAAATAAAATGAAATCCTAATTAAGAGATAGAAAAACTAAAATAATAGAATCTAGAATAAAAACTAAAAGACAATGTGGTGTTAGTTGAAGAGAGGAAGTAATATCTAGATATATCTATAAAACTCTAATTTTGTCCTAATAATAACAAGAAACTAAATGAATTAAAATAAATGACAATAAAAACATGAAAACTGGAAGTAATAATAAAGGGATGTCACACGTTTTATGATTTCTAGTGATAACCTTATTTGACTTTTCAACCTTCCAGTAACACATAGATGTGTGGCATGTTATTATATGAGAAACAAATACATATTAAAATACAAAAAAAATATAAGAAATTGAATAAAACTCCAGGTTTCAAATCACAGAAACAATACATATTATCACACCTGCTTCAAAAATCCAGTAAACATCAAAGAGAAAATAACGACAGCATAACGTAGAAGAAGATCTGACACCGGCGAATCTGTTACCACCTCGGAAGGCTTTGACGATGGAGGCTTTGTGGTCGGAGGGAGCACCCCAGCGGTGAGTTGTGGTCGAAGAAGAGGAAATATCTATGATTGAGGAGCGACTAGATCAGAGGGGATGACAAGATCCGCCGTGTCTAATTTCCACTCTTCCTTTTCTTCTGTTTTTCCATATTCGGACTTTCACTTAGTCTTCTTCTTTTTTCTGCAAAAACAAATTTGTAAGTTTGGGAAAATATTGACATAACATTTATTTGTTTGGAACCCCCAAGATCATTATCCGCTTGTTATTAGCTCGTGATTCTTGAATCTGCATAATAGTTCTTGTGTAATGACATGATAATGGTTATTTTTGATGAAATTATATTGACAGTAACTGAAAAGTGTGGAAAAAAAACTAGTGATATTGATGAATGAAAAATAGAAAATGTTGATGTTTCTATTTACAATATCCGTGAGTAAAAAGAGGTTTAGAATTTTGTATGATTTTGAAAGTGATATCGGATGTTAATTTTATGAGACTTTAGCCAATGAACGAAACGTGAAAGAAACTGTGAGTGTTAATTTGCAATTGCCTTTTAAGAAAGGTTGAAAAGATGATATGTTTATGTTGAAAGTGAATCAGTCTAAATTATGTAGCATGTGAATTGTTAGTGTAAGAATAATAATAGGAGTTAATGTGTGTGGAAAATATAGTGTGGAAAATAGAAAAACATCAAATAACATTATATGCAAAAGATAACCAATAAAACAAAAGATAAAAAAGATAAATTTAACAAGGAGGCCTCAGATAAAAATCTTTGGCCAAGAATAGTTGTTGTCGGATATAGACAACAACCCTAGAATAAACAAAAAAAGAGAGAAAAAAGAATTGTAATAGGTTGAAAGAAAAAAAGTATGTTTTGTGGATATGTGTGTGAATTCTGGATGAAAATTTAAGACGGTGAGGAGTCCTATTTATAGAGTAGGAATTAGGTTAAACAAACTTAACAAGTAAGTTATCCAAAATGAATGAAAATCTCAAACTCGATTTCCAAAAAGGAAATAAAATTAGTAACAAAAATAAATAAAAAGAACATCACGAGTGCTCCACCAAAGATTCAAACCCGCGCCCTTATACATGTAAGCTTCATTCTTTACCAATTGTGTTGTGTTACTTATTTGTAAATAAACTCAATTTGAAAGTATATGAAAGGTGTGCAGATATTTTTTTTTTTAAAATACAAATAATTTCAAATGAATCAATATATTTTTAAATAGGTTTGGAAGCGAACATTTATAAAAATCAAATAATATTATAAAAACAAAGTTTAAAATATTTTTGACTGGACTTGAGAATGAACATCTATAAAAATCAAATAATATAATAAAAATAATGTTTAAAATATTTTTGACTGTAGAAATAAAAGGGCGGACGAATTTAGGGTATGACAGCTGCCCCTATTTAATCATCTTTCGATTGAATTGTGCGAGAATACGTAGGTTTTGCATGTTCTGATCGGAAGTTTATTAAATATTGGAAGACCCCAAAATTTATCTGAAAGATTATAAGGATACAATGTACAACGTTCCCATGAATGTGAAAAGTAGGCATAGATGATTATGTATCATCCTACCGGCGTTTGAACCAAAGTTTTGATTAGAACCTAGACACGACATCACGGATAACTCGTCAGTATCTAAGAGATTGTAGTTTCTTTTGCATATTTACTGTAACCTAGTAGGTAAATAGCATAAGTTAAAAGATTGATAACTTATTGCTGCATTGAGACCGATGCAACAAGCTATATCGCATATTCATATACCTATCACAACCTAGGGGATAGATACTATGGGTTTGAAGTTAGAAGCTTGAGTTTGATAACCAAATCCTAGATAATTAAACCGAAGATGTAGATCATAGATATACCAGTTGTGTATGTTCTCAACTGAGGTATTTGTTGAATAAGATTGAAGTTATACAAGTTGTGTTTGTTCTCAACTAAGGTATAAGATTAACATGAAGAACTGAACCCCAAAGTTTTGCTGATGATATCGGTTATGTCTGTTCTCAACCAAGACTCGGTCAACATGAAGAAATGATCCCCCAAATTCACTGATGATGTCGGTTGTGTCTGCTCTCAACCAAGATTATCAACATGAAGAAAATAAAAACCAAATTCAAAATGATATCGATTGTGTCGCCCTCAACCATAACTATCAACATGATGAACTCCAAATTCATGATAAAGTAGGTTTGTTTTCCTCAACCACAACTATCAACATGAAGAACACCAAATTCATGATGAAGTCGGTTGTGTCATCCTCAACCATAACTATCAACGTGAAGAACACCAAATTCATGATGAAGTCGGTTGTGTCGTTCTCAACAACAACTATCAACATGAAGAAAATAAACACCAAATTTGAGATGATGTCGGTTGTGTCGCCCTCAACCATAACTATCGATGTGAAGAACACCAAATCCATGATGAAGTTGGTTGTGTCGCCCTCAACTACAACTATCAACATGAGAAAAAATAAGCATCAAATTCACGATGAAGTCAGTTAAGTTGCCCTCAACCATAACTATCAACATGAAGAACACCAAATTCATGATGGAGTCAGTTGTGTCGTCCTCAACCACAACTATCAACATGAGAAAAATAAGCCCCAAATTCACGATGAAGTTGGTTGTGTCGCTCTCAACCACAACTATCAATGTGAAGAACACCAAATTCATGATGAAGTCGGTTGTGTCATGCTCAACCATAACTATCAACATGAGGAAAATAAACACCAAATTTCTTTAAAGTTTAAACTATATAGTTCACACAGATAGGCTTGCTAACAATGAACCCCAAGAAAATTCATAATTTTAACCAAAGCAGCTTTGCAAGATGCCATGCATGCATAATTCCCTAAATTGATGTGCTATCCAAGCGTGATGTATGCCCCAAATTTTTTCAATGCTCATGCGTCAAAATGTTTATGTGTGTATATGCCCCAAATGCTTGTATATGCCTCAAATGTATGTATATTCCCCAAGCATTTTGCAAATGTTTTTTTGATGATTCTCTTTTTTTAAATCATCGGGTTCTTGTAATCACCAACTCCCCAATGTTGTTCATTTCCAATGTTGTACCTCCAAGTTGATTCGAATTTGGTGAAAGATGTCAGAAAGATCTTGAGGTCTGTATCGTAGGCACATGCATATGTATGGATGTACACGTGGATGTTGACATAGTCGTAGACATAGGCGTGGGCGTAGAAACAGGTGTGAATGTGGACATTGGAGTGGAGGTTGACATAGTCCTAGATGTAGGTGTTGTACCCAAAAATTTTCCCTCTCATTTATCAAGATTTTTCCTCACAAGATTTCTTAGACTCCAGACAGGATTAGGGTTTGCTCAGCTCAAGACATCACCTTGCACTGATGACCTGAAATTAGGGTTTGAGTTTTCACAAGTATTTTTGGACCATCAATCCTTCATGTGACCTTCATACACCATCTTGGACCCCTAAGATTTCTCATGACAAGTTTCAAGCCTTGAATCACATTTTTGCCCAATCAATTGGGCAGTTGACCTAAAAATCAGTTGTATTGGGGAAAAAGTCAACCATGGCAAATTTACAGTCAAACTTCATAATTTTTTATCCACAACAACATCCTAGTCTCATATGTACCATTTGATCAAGTTTGGACCACAACTCCTCAAGAAATTTGATCAAATCATCAAAAGGGCAAATGGTCAAAATTAGGGTTTTGACTGAGAAATGGCAATTTTTGATTTTTAACCTAGCCAATGACCAATTGGGTTCAAGCATGATTTCAAGGACTCAATAGCATCATCTTGACCTAATCACATAGTTCAAAAGATCTCAAATGCATAGGATTGACAGATGAATTTTTCAGTCAACTGATCAAAAATCAACTGCACACTGAAAAGTTAAACTTTGACTTTTTGGTCAAAATCAAGTGCCAAAGGTCATAATTCATCAAGATATGTCAAAATGTGAAACTTGTTGACCAAGAAACCTAAAATTGCAAATTAGGGTTTAAATTTGAAATTTTTCATAACTTAGAATTTTTTCTAAGTATGGAAAATTTCTTATTTTTTCCCAACTTTTTCACCATGATGCAATTGGATTCAAAGAAAAATTACAACATGAAAGTTGTATTCCTCCATGAAATCTAAAACTTTGACTCACAAAGTTTTCCCAAAAGATGCTTGGATCTCAAGTTATGAATTTCTGAATAGGGGTCCGTAAAATGTTTAACTTAGTGAAATTTTGCCCTAGTTTAGGCAGGTTTTTGACCTAACTTCATGGCAACTTTTCACCTAGTTCCAAGAGGTATCTCAAGTTGCATTTCAAAGATGGGTTGTAGAGAATGTTAAATGATTTCTAAAATGTTAAAGAACACTCCAAGATCATTTGTGGTTAGGGAGAATCGAAGAAGAGAAAATGACATTTTATCACTTTTGTTCAAGCCATTTTCACAATGCACCAACTTGCAAATCAGATCCTAGCATGCTTGTACCTTGCACTGCAGGTCCTAATCTCTTCTACACTCCATAATTAAATTCTAGCTCAGTGGTTAATGGCTTTATTTTTACCTTTAGAGAATTGTACAAGAGTTTAATCCATAAATGGCATAAAGGGCACATTGCCATTTTCATAAAGCATGCTTTTTGCAACTTTGCAATTCTTGAGCCATGGACATGTTTCTTTTGTGCAAGCATTGTCCACAGATATCAAGCTTTGTTCACCAACTCTTTGCAGCCTATAAGCAAGCAAGTACAAGCCTTTTGCATAGTCACTTCAACTTTTCTTCAAAAGCAAGAAAAGTTGCAAAAGTCAAGGGAACTTGCACATCTGATAAAGGGTGAGCTTGGCTTCATTCTAAACAACTTCACAAACTTGTCTCAAGCAGAAAACACGAATACACAACATTCAAAACTCTCCCAAACAGAAAAACACAAATTTCTGCCCAAACAGGGCAGCTTCTGCAAAACACTTGCCAACTCAAAATTTGCTCGTGCGTTTTGCCTTGTAATACTTCAAACATCTTCCATACATCCTACTTAAACCATCCAAGCCTTTGCACTGCAACTGTAACCCCTGTTTCAGGCATCACCATTTTCATTTTGGAAGGTTGCAGCTTGACTTCTACAGGGAGTTTCAAGCATCCTCAAGGAAAGCTAAGCATTGGAATATCTTGAGGGAACTTCAAGGAAGCTCACACGATCCTCAGGCCTCACTTAAAGTCCCCAGATTTCCATATCTAAACTCAGCTGAACAAGGTATTTTTCAAATCTCTATCTCTTTATTTAGGCATCCTTAAGTCACGATTTGTGAAGCAAAAATGTAGTCCTTAACTTGCTGAAGTTGTACATATGCATAGTTGTCATTTATATTAACTAAGTAGTGAGAATTTGAAGCTTGAAGTTCAAGAAAAAATTAGGCCAGGAATTAGGGCCATTGAAATTCTCCCTGGTCTTTTAGAGTTAGGTCACAAGCTTTATATCACTGGAATCGTGAGATCATAAGCTATATTTTTTGTGTTATAAGTTTTTGTTTTTGTGCAAAGAATAGAGAGTTACAGGTTGAAGGTAGAACGCGCGCAAACGTTTGGCTAGAGGACAGGGACGAAGGCTGGCTTGGGCATGGCGCGCCTTGGGCCTGTTGTTTTACTTCCCATACCCCCAATTTACTATTTGCACCCCCCTTTGCTTATTTTGTATATTTTTCATATTTTCTTAGATTTTTTATGTTTATTGATTTTAATAATTTTTTCTGAATATTAGAAAATCACAAAAAATATTTTCTTAATTTTTTGTATTTTATTTTTATTTTTTTATTATTTTTTGGCATAAAAAATAGTTTTATTAGGATAATGAACTTTATTTTCTTAAATAAAATTTGTAAAAATATTTAAAATACCATACATTTTATTTTATTGTTTTATACATTAAAATAATTATTTTCATACATATTTTAATTTTTAATATTTGTTAATAATATTATTTATTATTTCTTGTACATAAATGGACAAAATAAATAATATAGAACATATTTTTTCTTTTAATCAAAAACTAGGGTTTCACCCTTTCATAAATAACAATATTATTTTCTCTTATTTTTAGGACTTAAATAATTTTATACATAAAATTAAATACAAAACATTTTGCATATTTACATTTTTTATTGCATTTTTAATATTTGTACATTTATTTAATTTGTAAATATTCAATTGGGTTGTAATAGTATTTTAGGGTTTTATTTTATACAAATATCCCCATTCAAAAACTTGTATCCCCCCTCCCATAATAATTATTGTAATAGCTTAGATTTATTTTACGCAATTTATCGCATTATATATTTGTGTAGTAAACTAGGGTTTTGCATGATAAGACAAAAAATCAAACAAATAGAATGACCTAATCCAAGACAATCAAAAGCATGTAAAATGACAACACATTGCACACAAGCACCCCTAGGGTTTCACCCACTTGGTTGCCTTAAAACATGACCATGGTATGCATGCAAAGTATCTTAGCAAAACAAAACAAAACAAAAGATCATAGTCTCTCGATGGCGCTATCAAAAGGTTGCCTAAAACCAAAATGATCTTGGTCCCTTAAGCATGCTAAGATACTTGGCACCATTGCTATCATGGTCATACGATGACCCACGCCCGTCCCGTTTAACATCCAAAGATAGGGTTGTTTACCAAAACAATGGTAAATCAACAATATCAAAGGAATAAAAATGTACAAGAAAGACTTTTGAGTAGGTAGAATTCTTCTAGTTACTTGATCAATTTGCAAACAATCATTGCTATTTTCAAACAAACACACACATTTTCAAAACATTTCCAAACAAATTTCAAAACATTGAAACATTTTTCAAAAGACAAACATCTTTGTATACATTCTTACGAACGAGAATCATTAAAAAGATTTCCTAAACAAAGGCCTATTTTCAAAAAACTTTCAAAACCACACAAAGCACCATTTAAAACAATTTCAAAGCAAAAGCAAGTGATCTAAACAAGTAACTAAGAGCCCATGGAAAACCATGGATGAAAAGGGTATTAGCACCTTCCCTTTTCATAATATACCCCCCCGAACTCAAGAAAACATCTCAAAGGTCTTTCCTGTGCTTTTTTCCCTTTCCTTTTGGATAAAATAAAAGTCGGTGGCGACTCTTGCTAAACCGCAACATTTGCAAACACAAACTCAAAACCTCAAGTCAGTTCTCCCACCGCATCACAGAACTGTCGACTCTGTTGGGGATAAATATAAAAGTGGGGTTACCTTAGGGTTTTAGATCACCTTTACATGCTTATCTTGCTTGACTTGTTTGCTTTACACTTTGGTTCTATTGTTTGGGTTTGAATCCTCTACCCGGATTTGGGAAACATTCATAGGTAAATAGAAATACGTTATGGAAACTGTGTGGGGTATACTGACATGGTTTAAGCAATAGCTATGCTAGTGCGACATATTTGTGGGTAGCGGTAGCCTTTGAGTCAATCAAAGAGAATACGGGGCCGCTGAGTGATGTCATGAAGCACTAATGGACTTCTAGAACCTTTACTTGACCAACTTGGCCTTTTAGGATGTAGTGAGATGATCGGCTTTGGTGCAGTCCGAAGTTGGTAGATACTCGATACTACACTCATTGAGGGTTAGTTCCTTGGAATATTTTGGTCGCCAGTAAAGAGGCTGAATTGAAACAACGAACAAGGAAACAATCCAATGATATTGAGCTCCTTAGAACCCGATTACTATTTCTAGGATAGGTTGAGCCAACTAAACTTCAAGAGGGTACTTACCTATGAAACCCCATGCAAGCCTAAACTAGGAACTTGTGTGATTTGCTTGTACATATATACTTGTGCATAACATCATGGACATCATGAAGCATCAGATGCATCCACTAACCATTTCAAGGATTTTGGATTTTCATCTTTGTTCCTGTTTTGTAGGTTATGGATTCACTTTGCAGGCAAACTGTTCAAATCAACCTTGTAAGAATTCCTCCTCAACTCAAGGAGCTTGCTTCAAGGATTCCTGAGAATTCTCCATTCACCAAGAGACATGGTCGTCTTCTCAACTTAGTCACTGCCAATACAGAGGAGGATATGCTGAAAGTTCTCTTCCAGTTCTTTGACCTTTTGCATCATTGCTTCACATTTCCTGACTACCAACTTGTGCCTACTTTGGAGGAATTTTCTCAACTCTTGAGGATTCCTATTCTCAATCAACTACCCTTCAATGGTACGGAAAGAGATCCAAATCTAGAAGAGATTGCTCAAGACTTACACTTGCACTCATCTGATGTCACAACACATTGGGAAACTAGAAGTGGTGTCAAAGGCTTCCTGTCAAAGTTTCTGTTTGAGAAGGCCCAAAGCTGCTGGAATTCTTTGGAATTGCAAGATTTTGAGGAGATTGTAGCTCTTCTCATCTATGGACTGGTCTTGTTCCCTAACCCTAAACAACTCATAGACGTGAGTGCTGTCAAAATCTTCACGACTCGCAACTTGGTGCCTACATTGCTTGGGGATATCCTCCACTCTTTTCACACTCGTACAATGAGGAAAAGAGGTGTTCTCATGTGTTTCACTCCTCTCCTGGCAAGATGGTTTATTTCTCATCTTCCCCAGTCAGTCTTGAAGAATGAGCAAGGTTTGAGGTGGTCACAACGATTGATGACTCTTACCCATTCAGATATCCATTGGTGTTCTCGATCCAAAGATAATGTCATCATCATTGACCATTGTGGGGAATTCCCTAATTTCCCTCTACTTGGAATTAGGGGAGGCATCACCTACAACCCTTGCTTATATCTGAGACAGTTTGGTTATGCCCGAAGGGATGGCCCACATGACATGTTGATTCAAGGATTGGTTTTCGACTTCGACAACGACAATTAAGGACTCCGACAAAGGTTAATCTGAGCTTGGAGGATGCCTAACAAGGTGGATAGTAGGACCTTGGGACACAAGAATTCCATCCCTCTTGAGCCTTACCTCAAGTGGGTATGAACCCGCGCCCAAAGTCTTATGATGCCTTACCCCTTCATTCTCCCAGTGATTATAGAGCCTGTTATGGAAGGAGAGGTTCCATACACCCTCCTACATCCTGACATGCCAACATCACTTGAAGACTTACAAAGGAGTTGGATACAGCTCAAGGGAGAACGCGATACTTTTTAAGCCCAATTCTACGCAAGCGAGAAGAAGGTTTTGGAAGTCACTCGGTTACTTCATGAAGAGCAGACTCTCAACACCTACATTGCACCAAAGAGGATGCGCAACGTCTTTTTACCTTAGAATTTTGTTTTATTTTGCCCAAGGGGCATTGATGTACTAACAAATTCTATCTTATTAATATGATGTGTGTTTCTTTTTTGTTTAAAACAAATTTGAATTTTTGAATCCTTGAAAGCATTACATGAATACATGTCATTCATCATATGCATAAACAGGTCTTCACACCAAGTTTCCTCATCTCTCTGTTGTTTATTTCAGCAAGATGGATATTGAACAAACGGTCAAAGACTTACAAGCTCAGAATTCACAATTTCAACAGCTACTCTTGACCTTAGCCAAGGGGCAGGAGGAGCTCAAGACTCTACTAGAGAAAGAGAAAAAGAAGAAGAAGCGAGCCGGTGTGGCTATCATGGGCAGAAGGTTTGAAGGACAAGCCAGATGGGCCTTGGAATTCCCATCAACATCTGAAGAGGGGGAAAGAAAAGGTAAAGAGACGACAGTACCATCTGATTCTGAAGCAGAAGAAGAAGAGGAAGAGGACTACTCCGAACAGCAATACCCTCCGGCCGATGACAAATAAAAAAACCTGGAAGAACGTCTAGCTGCTATGGAGATACAGAGAGTACCGGGGCTGGATTTTGAGGAGTTAGGGTTGGTTTCTGGAATTGTAATCCCTCCTAAATTTAAAGTGCCACTGTTTTCTAAGTATGATGGGGTGTCTTGCCCAAAAATTCACCTCAGATCTTATGTCAGAAAAATTCAACCACATTCTTCTGACAAAGACTTGTGGGTCCACTTTTTCCAGGACAGTCTATCAGGAATGCAGCTTGATTGGTTCTACCAGTTGGAGAGAGCAGATGTCCATAATTGGGAAGACTTGGCGGCAGCCTTCTATAAACAGTATCAATACAACGCCGACTTGGCGCCGACCCGTACTCAGCTATAGAGTATGGCTATGGCTACCAATGAGGGCTTTAAAGACTACACCCAAAAATGGAGAGATTTAGCCAGAAGGGTGCAACCACCTTTATCTGAAAGAGAGCTAGTGGACATGTTCTTAGGGACTCTGTAAGGTCCTTTATTTAATCACCTGATTGGAAGCTCCTCTGCTGGTTTCACTGAGTTGATTCTAACTGGCGAGAGGGTGGAAGTCAGTATTAGAAGCTGGAAAATTCAGAAAGATGCATCTACCTCTGCCATTGCAAAAAAGCCCTTCACTGGAAAGAAGGAAGTGTCTGCTGTCTATGCCCATAGGAATCAGGGGAGAATTGAAAGATGACCAACAGTGAGGGCCGTTATGATTCAAAAATCTGCATCAGACCAACCGAGAAACAACCAGCCGAGAAATGATCAGCCGAGGAATAACCAGCAAAGGGTTGAAAGACCTGTAAGGCAATTCACCAAGATAAACATGACTCTTACTCAAGTCCTACCACATCTCTTGAAGTTGAACCTGGCCATGCTAAAAGAGGCCCCTAAAAATCCTAACACTACTTCTCCATATTACCATCCCAACGCCAGGTGTGCGTACCATTCAGAAAGTCCAGGGCACGACACCAACAACTGTTGGGCCCTGAAGAACAAGATTCAAGATCTGATTGACGCAAAGGAAGTTGAATTTGAAGCTCCTGAAAAGCCGAATGTTATCTCCGCTCCAATGCTGAGGCATGATGTCAGTGCACTAGAGGGCAGTGAAGAAGATGGCAGCCTGGAAGACTGGATTTTTCCTACTGTTGGTGGAGGACTGTGCAACTGGGAAGCAAAAAACTTTGTTCCGATTACTTTCATACCGCAGTAATTTATATTTTCCATTTCTGTTGGATCTGTAATAATTCACAAACAATTCGTACTTTTTCAACCTTGTGTCTTACCCGAGGCACAACGGTCCATTTGTAAGGGTTCTTATTTCATTTCATATGTCATTTTAATGAGTCATGGACGCTTTTCATATTTAAACCTTTTGTGCTCATTGTCTTTCTTTTACATTTTGTTGTTTTAAGATGGCTATGCCCTTACACACACCCACACTCACAAATGCAGGTACCCTTCCATTCTGGAACCCATGGGTAACGATACTGCTATAGCCTTCAGTGACTCTGAAGATCTGGTCTACCAAGCCAAATACGAAGGTGAGGAAGATTGTGAGGTGCCAGGGGAATTGGCCAGACTTCTACAACAAGAGGAAAGAGCAATTCAGCCTCATGAGGAGCAGTTGGATACAATCAACTTGGGAACTGAGGATGACAAAAAGGAAATCAAGATAGGTGCCAATCTAGAGTCGGGTGTCAAGGAGCGCCTAATTCAGTTGTTGCATGATTATGTTGAAATCTTCGCCTGGTCATACAAAGACATGTCAGGACTTGATACAGGCATTGTGGTACACCGTCTACCCACCAGAGAAGATTGTCCACCAGTGAAACAAAAGGTTCGCCGCATGAGACCTAACATGTCAGAGAAGATCAAAGCAGAAGTTATGAAGCAGTTCAATGCTGGATTTCTGGCTGTTACTTCCTATCCATAATGGGTTGCTAACATTGTGCTCGTGCCTAAGAAGGACGACAAAGTGAGAATGTGCGTGGATTATAGAGATTTAAATAGGGCCAGCCCTAAAGATGACTTTCCACTTCTGCACATCGACATCCTAGTTGACAACACAGCTCAGCATAAAGTATTTTCTTTCATGGACGGATTCTCGGGCTATAACCAGATCAAAATGGAACCTGAGGACATGGAGAAAACTACTTTTGTCACACAGTGGGGTACGTTCTGCTACAAAGTGATGCCATTCGGACTGAAGAATGTCGGGGCAACCTATCAATGCGCCATGGTAGCTTTGTTTCATGATATGATACATCATGAGATAGAGGTCTATGTAGATGACATGATAGCCCGATCACAAACTAAAGAAGAACACCTTGATCACTTGCAAAAGCTGTTTGTCAGGTTGAAGGAGTACAAGCTCAGATTGAACCCAAACAAGTGCACATTTGGAGTCCGATCCGGTAAGCTCTTAGGTTTCATTGTCAGGAACAAAGGCATCGAGGTTGATCCTGCCAAAGTCAAAGCCATACAAAAAATTACCGCTCCTCGCACTGAGAAGGAGGTCAGAGGTTTCTTGGGACACCTAAACTACATTTCTAGGTTCATTTCTCACCTAACATCTACTTGTGAACCAATCTTCAAGTTGTTGAAGAAAGATTAGGTAGTTCGATGGAACGATGACTGTCAATTTGCTTTCGATAAAATTAAGAAGTATTTGCTAGAACCTCATATCTTGATGCCACCCGTCGAGGGAGACCGCTAATCATGTATCTGACCATCCTAGAGAATTCAATGGGGTGCGTACTGGGGCAGCATGACGAGTCTGGCTGAAAATAGCATGCCATTTATTACCTTAGCAAAAATTTTACCGACTATAAAACAAGATATTCACCTCTCGAGAAAACTTGTTGCGCTTTGGTATGGGCTGCTCGCCGGCTAAGGTAGTACATATTGACTCATACCACTTTGCTGATATCTAAGATGGATCTGATAAAGTACATCTTTGAGAAGCCTTCTCTATCGGGGAGAATAGCTAGATGGAAGATGATCCTAACGGAATACGACATACAGTACACGACCCAAAAAGCTATAAAGGGAAGTGTGCTAGCTGATCATCTAGTCCATCAAGCTGTAGAAGATTACCAATCCATGAGGTTTGACTTCCCTGACGAAGACATCATGACATTGGAGAACGTTGAAGATTTCAGACCATATGACGGACCTGAACAAGGATCCCGATGGACCCTGTACTTTCATGGGGCCTCCAATGCACTTGGCAACGGTATCGGCGCGGTATTCATTTCCCCAGAAGGTTGCCATACTCCTTTCACCGCCAGACTTCCCTTCAACTGTACGAACAACATGGCAGAGTATGAAGCATGAATCTTTGGACTCAAGGCTGCCATAGACTTGGGAATCAAATCTTTGATTGTGTTTGGGGACTCAGCTTTGGTCATCAGTCAGATCAAAGGAGAGTGGGATACTAAGCATCCAAACCTCATCATCCCTTACAAAGAACATGTCTTGACATTGTTACCACATTTCGAGCAGATTACCTTCGAGCACTTCCCGCGAGAAGAAAATCAGCTAGCAGATGCTCTAGCTACAATGTCATCCATGTTTAAACTTAAATGGGATAATGAGGCTCCCCAGATCACCATTGAACGGATGGAAGAACCGACACATTGTCACGAGATTAACACCGAAGAAGTAGTGGACTAGCCATGGTTTCATGAAGTCAAAAGGTATCTCGAGGCTCAAGAATATCCTGAAGGAGCTTCGGTCAACGACAAAACGTTCTTAAGGATATTCTCAGCTAAGTTATTCCTAAGCAATGGCATCCTGTACAAGCGCAATCATGATTCTATTTTGCTCTATTGCATGGACAAGATTGAAGCTGAAAGGATCATGGCTGAACTGCAAGAAGGTACCTTTGGCACTCACTCAAGTGGGCATACGATGGCTAAGAAGATTCTACGGGTAGGCTATTACTGGTCTACCATGGAATCTGACTGCTATCAACACTCCCGAACATGCCATAAATGTCAAATCTATGTAGATAAGGTGCACGTGCCTCCGGTTCCTCTAAATGTCTTAACAGCTCCTTGGCCCTTCTCTATGTGGGGAATTGACTTGATTGGAGAGATCAAGCCTACATCATCCAATGGACACTGCTTCATTCTGGTGGCCATTGACTACTTCACCAAGTGGGTCGAAGCAGCTTCCTTTGCATCCGTTACTAAGAATGTGGTTGCCCGCATCATCAAGCAGAACCTTATTTGCCGGTACGGTATCCCCAAAAGGATCATCACTGATAACGATACAAACCTTAACAATACTATGATCACTGCCCTGTGCGAGCAGTTCAAAATTCAACATCACAATTCATCCCCCTACCGGCCGAAGATGTATGGTGCAGTTGAAGCTGCCAACAAAAATATCAAGAAGATCATACAAAAGATGACAGTCACCTACAAGGACTGGCATGAGATGCTACCGTTTGCTCTTCACGGGTACCGTACCATGGCACGCACATCAACTGGGGCAACACCCTATTCTTTGGTATATGGCATGGAGGCTGTTTTACCTATCGAGGTTCAGATTCCCTCCTTGAGAATCATGAAAGATGCTGGTTTGAGTGAAGACGATTGGATTCAGACACGGCTTGATCAGTTGAACTTAATTGACGAGAAGAGACTTACTGTTGTTTACCACGGTCAGATGTATCAAAAACAGATGATCAAGGCTTTCAACAAGAAAGTCAGACGCCAGATATATCAAATTGGAGATCTAGTGATCAAGTGCATCATTTTGCCACAAAGTGATCACAGGGGCAAATGGACTCCTACCTACAAAGGACCATTTGTAATCAAGAACATCTTTTCTGGTGGGGCAATGATCTTAACCACCATGGATGGCGACGACCTGCCGCACCCTGTGAATGCAGACATAGTCAAAAGATACTACGCATAAATGACCCGCTAGGTTGACACACCTAGGAAAAAAAGGGGCATCCCGGTGAATCGAAAACCCGAAAAGGCGGTTCAGGCAAAAATTAGGTATAAATAAAAAAAAATTGTACACCCGGCAAGTTGAAAACCCGAAAGGGCGACTTGGGCAAGAAAGGGTTTCCCGGTGGGCTGAAAACCTGAAAGGGCGGTCCAGGAAAAAGTTAGGGAATTAAAGCGTATGACTATGTCTCGTCGGATCACTTTAAGGACAATCTCTTCATTGACAAACTCTGAGCTTCTGATCAATCCAATCATCTTCAGACGAAGCAGCGAATGGACAAGATATTCGGAGATACGAAGGCTATAGCGGAATGGGAACCGCATGGGATTTTTACACACATAGCTATCTTTCTTTGTATAAAATTTTCTTACTTTTATGACATCATCCTCTTACTAGGATGTTTGTCTCCATTGAACAAAACACTTACTCAAAGTTAATACAAAGATATCTCTTTAAAGTGAAGAAAACCATTTGTCTTTTTCTTTTTACACTTGGGTTTTTATTTGCAAAAACGTCCAATGATTCATTGATGAACATATGCATTTGAACATAATTACTGTTTACAAATAAACAGGATGAAAAAGAAAAATTACTGACAGGTTGAAAAGATAGGAAAACGTCTTTAGGCTATTCCAGGAGCAATCCCTACAGTACATCATCTAGATCCCCAGCGGAGCTAAATTTCAAACCATTAATCTCCATCAGAGTTTAAAACTTCAAACTCCCAATCCCCAGCGGAGCCAAAACTCCCAGCTATTTATCCCCAGCGGAAACTCTCCAGTTTCTCTAAACTCCCCAACAAGTTATCTTGAAGCCTGGAAATAAACCAGATAACGGTTAACTTTTATCTCTCCCCAACCTAGGATAATTCCCCAGTAGAGTGGCAGACGACCGAAAACTCCTGAACCTACTCTCCAGCAGTAAGCTTTCTTCCCCACAGAGTGTTTATTTTTCAACAGAATGAAGATGCTCATTCTTAATTCCCCAGTAGAATCGCCAAAGTTTTCATTAATCCACACCATAATGAAGATTCTCATTCTTAATTCCCCGCAGAAGTCATCAGAGTCTTCCTTATTCTCCAGCAGATCAAGGATTTCCATTTGTGTAACCCCCAGTATAAGTCATCAAAGTTCTCTGGATTTCCCAAGCAAATTTCTCCAGCAGTTTGGCATTTCTCTCACTACAAAATTTTTGTCAATACTCCAACTTCAAGACATGAAGGATCCTCATATCCCCACAGAAGTTGTCAAGGATTTTTAATCTCCAATGTTCGCCCAGGGTTTCTTATCCTCAACAGTCAAGGATCTATTTTCCTCGGCAACAGTCAAGGGTTTTATTATCTCCAGCTGTTAAGGATTTATTTTCCTCAGGAAGACAGCTGATCAGCTTACATGCGCATACATTACATCCATATATCATAAACATTGATAAAGCACATATATTGCATCATACATTTCATGCAACATAACTTTGTGTTTCAGCTAACATTTTACCCTTTTTAGGATAAGATTAACAGCTACCATTAACAATGTTCAAAGATTTCAAGATACAGTACATATACACTCCAGACATGGAAGTCATTATGTTACTCGTGTAAATCTCAACCCTCAGATACAGTTCAGATACGCTCCAGATACGGATGCCATCCTGATACTTATTCATATTTCAACTATCAGATACAGATTAGATACGCTCCAGACACGGAAGCCATTCTATTACTTATTCAGATTTCAACTATCAGATACATATTAGATACGCTCCAGACACGGAAGCCATTCTATTTCTCATTCAGATCTCAACTTCAGATACAGTTCACATACGCTTCAGACGTGGATGCTATTCTATTACTCATTCAGATTCAGACTTCAGATACAGTCCAGATACGCTCCAGACACGGTTGTCATTCTGTCACTTATTCTGATTTTCCCCAGCTCAGAGACGCTCTAGAAATGGAGGCTATCCTATTACTCATTCAAGATTCCAACTACCAGATACAGTTCAGAGACTCTCCAGACACGGATGCTATTCTGTTTCTCATTACAAGTCTCCAGATACAGTTCAGATACGTTTCAGACGCGGATACCATTCTGATACTTATTCTTTTGACTTACAACTTACAACTCAACAAACATTCTTGGATGGAATCTTTAAGCCCATCTCCAACAATATTCTATCACCTCTCTAAATGGCATCTTTAATCCCATTCCCTCAACTACTTTGACGAGTGCAAATTTACGGGCACTCTAGTGTCCAATCATCTTTTACCTTCGAGTCACAAACGGCAAACTCGCCAATCTAACTCTTCAGGTTCAAGAAGATTGAACAGGGGCAGCTGTTGTACCCCAAAATTTACCCTCTCATTTATCAAGATTTTTCCTCACAAGACTTCTTGGACTCCAGACAGGATTAGGGTTTGCTCAGCTCAAGACATCACCTTGCACTGATGACCTGAAATTAGGGTTTGAGTTTTCACAAGTATTTTTGGACCATCAATCCTTCATGTGACCTTCATACACCATCTTGGACCCCTAAGATTGCTCATGACAAGTTTTAAGCCTTGAATCACATTTTTGCCTAGTCAATTGGGCAGTTGACCTAAAAATCAATTGTATTGGGGAAAAAGTAAACTATGGCCAATTTACAGTCAAACATCATAATTTTTGATCCACAACAACATCCTAGTCTCATATGTACCATTTGATCAAGTTTGGACCACAACTCCTCAAGAAATTTGATCAAATCATCAAAAGGGCAAAATGGTCAAAATTAGGGTTTTGACTGAGAAAGGGCAATTTTTTATTTTTAACCTAGCCAATGACCAATTGGGTTCAAGCATGATTTCAAGGACTCAATAGCATCATCTTGACCTAATCACATAGTTCAAAAGATCTCAAATGCATAGGATTGACAGATGAATTTTTCAGTCAACTGATCAAAAATCAACTGCACACTGAAAAGTCAAACTTTGACTTTTGGGTCAAAATCAAGTGCCAAAGGTCATAATTCATCAAGATATGTCAAAATGTGAAACTTGTTGACCAAGAAACCTAAAATTGCAAATTAGTGTTTAAATTTGAAATTTTTCATAACTTAGAATTTTTTCTAAGTATGGAAAATTTCTTTTTTTTCCCAACTTTTCCCAACTTTTTCACCATGATGCAATTGGATTCAAAGAAAACTTCCAACATGAAAGTTGTATTCCTCCATGAAATCTACAACTTTGATTCACAAATTTTTCCCAAAAGATGCTTGGATCTCAAGTTATGAATTTCTGAATAGGGGTCCATAAACTTTTTAACTTAGTGAAATTTTGCCCTAGTTTAGGCAGGTTTTTGACCTAACTTCATGGCAACTTTTCACCTAGTTCCAAGGGGTATCTCAAGTTTCATTTCAAATATGGATTGTAGAGCATGTTACAAGCTTTCTAAAATGTTAAAGAACTATCCAAGATAATTTGTGGTTAGGGAGAATCAAAGAAGAGAAAATGACATTTTATCACTTTTGTTCAAGCCATTTTCACAATGCACCAACTTGCAAATCAGATCCTAACATGCTTGTATCTTGCACTACAGGTCCTAATCACTTCTAAACTCCATAATTAAATTCTAGCTCAATGGTTAATGGCTTTATTTTGACCTTTAGAGCATTGTACAAGAGTTTAATCCATAAATGGCATAAAGGGCACATTGCCATTTTCATAAAGCATGCTTTTTGCGAATTTGCAATTCTTGAGCCATGGACCTGTTTCTTTTGTGCAAGCATTGTCCACAGATATCAAGCTTTGTTCACCAACTCTTTGCAGCCTATAATCAAGCAAGTACAAGCCTTTTGCATAGTCACTTCAACTTTTCTTCAAAAGCAAGAAAAGTTGCAAAAGTCAAGGGAACTTGCACATCTGATAAAGGGTGAGCTTGGCTTCATTCTAAACAACTTCACAAACTTGTCTCAAGCAGAAAACACGAATACATAACATTCAAAACTCTCCCAAATAGAAAAACACAAATTTCTGCCCAAACAGGGCAGCTTCTGCAAAACACTTGCCAACTCAAAATTTGCTTGTGTGTTTTGCCTTGTAATACTTCAAACATCTTCCATACATCCTACTTAAACCATCCAAGCCTTTGCACTGCAACTGTAACCCCTGTTTCAGACATCACCATTTTCATTTTGGAAGGTTGCAGCTTGACTTCTACAGGGAGTTTCAAGCATCCTCAAGGCAAGCTAAGCATTGGAATAGCTTGAGGAAACTTCAAGGAAGCTCACACGATCCTCAGGCCTCACTCAAAGTCCCCACGTTGCCATATCCAAACTCAGCTGAACAAGGTATTTTTCAAATCTCTATCTCTTTATTTAGGCATCCTTAAGTCACGATTTGTGAAGCAAAAATGTAGTCCTTAACTTGCTGAAGCTGTACATATGCATAGTTGTCATTTATATTAACTGAGTAGTGAGAATTTGAAGCTTGAAGTTCATGAAAAAATTAGGTCAGGAATTAGGGCCACTGAAATTCTCCCTGGTCTTTTAGAGTTAGGTCACAAGCTTTATATCACTGGAATCGTGAGATCATAAGATACATTTTTTGTGTTATAAATTTTTGTTTTTGTGCAAAGAATAGAGAGTTACAGGTTGAAGGTAGAACGCGCGCAAACGTTTGGCTGGAGGACAGGTACGAAGGCTGGCTTGGGCCTGGCGCGCCTTGGGCCTGTTGTTTTACTTCCCATACCCTCAGTTTACTATTTGCACCCCCCTTTGCTTATTTTGTATATTTTTCATATTTTCTTAGATTTTTTATGTTTATTGATTTTAATAATTTTTTCTGAACATTAGAAAATCACAAAAAATATTTTCTTAATTTTTTGTATTTTATTTTTATTTTTTTATTATTTTTTGGCATAAAAAATATTTTTATTAGGATAATGAACTTTATTTTCTTAAATAAAATTTGTAAAAATATTTAAAATACCATACATTTTATTTTATTGTTTTATACATTAAAATAATTATTTTCATACATATTTTAATTTTTAATATTTGTTAATAATATTATTTATTATTTCTTGTACATAAATGGACAAAATAAATAATATAGAACATATTTTTTCTTTTAATCAAAAACTAGGGTTTCACCCTTTCATAAATAACAATATTATTTTCTCTTATTTTTAGGACTTAAATAATTTTATACAAAAAATTAAATACAAAACATTTTGCATATTTACATTTTTTATTGCATTTTTAATATTTGTACATTTATTTAATTTGAAAATATTCAATTGGGTTGTAATAGTATTTTAGGGTTTTATTTTGTACAAATATCCCCATTCAAAAACTTGTATCCCCCCTCCCATAATAATTGTTGTAATAGCTTAGATTTATCTTACGCAATTTATCGCATTATATATTTGTGTAGTAAACTAGGGTTTTGCATGATAAGACAAAAAATCAAACAAATAGAATGACCTAATCTAAGACAATCAAAAGCATGTAAAATGATAACACATTGCACACAAGCACCCCTAGGGTTTCACCCACTTGGTTGCCTTAAAACATGGCCATGGTATGCATGCAAAGTATCTTGGCAAAACAAAACAAAACAAAAGATCATAGTCCCTCGATGACGCTATCAAAAGGTTGCCTAAAAACAAAATGATCTTGGTCCCTTAAGCATGCTAAGATACTTGGCACCATTGCTATCATGGTCATACGATGACCCACGCCCGTCCCATTTAACATCCAAAGATAGGGTTTTTACCAAAGCAATGGTAAATCAACAATGTCAAAGGAATAAAAATGTATAGGAAAGACTTTTGAGTAGGTAGATAAGATTCTAGTTACTTGATCAATTTGCAAACAATCCTTGCTATTTTCAAACAAACACGCTCATTTCAAAACATTTTCCAAACAACTTTCAAAACATTGAAACATTTTTCAAAAGACAAACATCTTTGTATACATTCTTACGAACGAGAATCATTACAAAGATTGCCTAAACAAAGGCCTCTTTTCAAAATACTTTCAAAACCACACAAAGTACCATTTCAAACAATTTCAAAGCAAAAGCAAGTGATCTAAACAAGTAACTAAGAGCACATGGAAAACCATGGATGAAAAGGGTACTAGCACCTTCCCTTTTCATAATCTACCCCCCGAACTCAAGAAAATATCTCAAAGGTCTTTCCTGTGCTTTTTTACCTTTCCTTTTGGATAAAATAAAAGTCGGTGGCGACTCTTGCTAAACCGCAACATTTGCGAACACAAATGCAAAACCTCAAGTCAGTTCTCCCACCGCATCACAGTAGGTGTGGGTGTAAATTTTCTTCCAATGCTCTTCTAACCAGAAAATGCTTTTTGATGCTTTTATCAAATGCTATTTGGTGTTTCTGTATGTTAGATGAACCAAATGTTATTGATGACCTTGAGATTTTGATATGGTTATGTGTATGTCATGCTTTGATGTGAGGCTCTTAGTGGGAAATCTACTGTCGATATTTCCAAGGAATCTACTGCCGAGATTCGATGTAGAAATACCTTCTACTGAGGTCTTTAAGATAATCAACTTCCATGATTAAACAGGGGAATCTACTCCCGAGATTCTATTGGAAACTACCTTCTGCCAAGGGCAGTTGGATAATCAACTGTCGTGATCAACTAGGGGAATCTACTGCCGAGATTCTGTTTGTGAATTACCTTATATTGAGGTTTTCTGGATAATCAACTGTCATGATCAACTAGGAGAATCTACTGTTGGGATTCGATTGTGAGCTACCTCCTGCCGAGGTTTTCTGGAAAATTAACTTCCTTGATCAACCAGGAGAATCTACTGCCAAGATTCAATTGTGGGCTACCTTCTGTCGAGGTCTTCCGGATAATCATCTGTCGTGATCAACCAGGAGAATCTACTACCGAGATTCAATTGTGATACCTTCTGCCGAGGTCTTCCAGATAATCAACTACCGTGATCAACCAGGGGAATCTACTGCTGAGATTATGTTAAAATACCTTCTGTCGAGGTCTTTTGGATAATCTATTGTCGTGATTATCCAAGGGAATCTTCTGCCAAGATTCGATTGAGAAATACCTTCTACCGAGGTCTTATGGATAATCAATTGTCGTGATCAACCAGGGGAATCTACTACCGGGATTCAACATAGAATTGATAATTTGATCGACAATGATGATTGTCTTCACATAAAAACGAGGTTCTATGCTATGCGTGCAAATTTGATTGATACATGAAATGTGAATATTTATTGATGCATGAAATGTGATGATTGATTGATGTATGTGATGGATGACTAGGATATGCATAAATGGATGTTGTATTTTGAAATGTGAATACGTAATTGGGCTTTCTGGGATATGCTCGACCCATGCTATCGGACTCCGTCAGATGGATGAGATAATAAGTATAGCTTGGTTTTGGATCGAGGAACCCTAATGCATGATTTATGCAGCCTTATGATTTATGATTATAACTTGAATGCTCTTTTTTGAATGGTGCCCCTGTGATGGGTCGTGGATGATTAAAGCGTGGAGGTTTGCCTATGCGATAAGGTTACTTGTCACATGGTGGTTGAATGTTGTGCTATCATGATTTCCCGATACTCAATTTGAACTTGCAGATTGCTGATGTGGAAGAAAGACCCACTGGAGGTTGTGAAAGTACACACAGAGCTTACCCCTGTGTGGACTATTTTCCCCTAATTTGTTGGTAGGTGTGATTGGTGGATTTAGAACTGACTGTTTAACGCTGGTTCGCGAAATGTCGCGGAAGAAAGAGTCGCCACCGTCTTTTATTTTCTCCAACATGGACAGGACAAAAGCACAGCAAAATTCCTTATGAGATAGTTTCTCGGTTCGGGAGGTAGATTTATAGAAAGGGAAGGTGTTAACACCCTTTCTATCCATGGTTATCCACGGGCTCTTAGATACTTGCTCTTTATGTTTTCAAAATGTTTGCTTTTCAAAATGTGAGTGGGTTTGAAAAAGTTTCTTTGAAAGATTTCTGAATAACTCTTGTATCTGTCCTCAAGAGTGTTTGAAAAATCGTTTTGAAAGCTTTTTTGAAAGTGTCTGTGTGAAAAGAGTTTTGATTTGTTTTTGAAGAGAGCAAGTATCCATGAGTCGTCTACCTACCCTAAGGAATTAGGCTGTGTAAAAGTCCTTAAGGTAGTGCCATCCCACCATTGAGAGGTAGGTAGCACCACCGTTGGAGGTGTTCGGGTCAATTCGATTGTAGGGACAGTGTGGTCACCGAAGCAACAGTAGGACACCTTAGAAGCTACCCTTATGTCCTTGATCCTTTTTTAATCTGAGGCAACCGTTTCGAGGCAACTGTTTCGAGGCAATTGTTTCGAGGCAACTGGATCATGGACATAAGGACTTACTAAAACGTCCTATACTTGACGACCACGTTTCGAAGGCAACAGGTGAGGCGTACCCTAGAAGTGGTGTGTGTATTTGTGTGTTGTTTTCAGTTTAACATTTATCTTTGATCATGGCATTATTGTGAGCTACGCTTGCTTTCAATTAACCATACATTCTTTCATGCAATTTAGAATTTAAGAGTGCGGAAAGTTAAAACACGGGAATATAAAGCTACGCTATTACAAGGCGCAGGTCTATACATCGCCAAAATACAAAGACCCGTTTGATAAAAGATGCGGAAAGTAAATAAATTCCTAATTACTATTACATCCAAAAAGCAGTTACATAATAATTCAAAAGAAAATAACGCGCGAAAAGAAATTGAAATTAGGACGTCCGAGGGTTTTGACCCTTTGCTTGAAATTAAATTAAATTAAAGCTATTTAATATTTAATTAAAGAAAAGAAGGAAAAGAAAATGTTTTTATGTTTTTTTTGGTATTTAATGAAATAAAGAAAATTAAAATTAAATGGAAACCCTAATTCTAAATTATTTTTGATTATTAATGAAAATATTAAAGTTAACCTAATTTACTAGTTAATTAAATTACATGTTTGTTTACAAAAATAATAGTTAATAATAATAATAAATAATGAGGAAAAATTAATTAAGAAAAAGATAAAATGTCAAAACCTAATTCTATGTATTTTATTTATTAAGAAAATATGTTAAAATTGAATTAAAACCTAAATTAACCTAAATTAATTGTTAATTATTTATTTACAAAAATATGTTAATGGTGAAAATAATAATTAAATATATTTTACATTTTTGATTTTCTGTTTTTTATTATGGAAAATTAATTCATGGTAACAAAAAAAATAAACAAAACAATTAAAACAATTAAATGATTAAAAGAAATTAAAAGAAAAGAAAAGAGAATAAAAAATAAAGCAAACCAAGGGGGGTGTCAGGCCCAGAATGGAGGTAAACTGGAAGTAATTCAGACCCATTAACACCAGCTCGTTTGACTTTCCATGCTTGTGTGCACGTTGGTTGACTGCAGTGTACCATGGATTCCCTTCTGAGGCCATTGGATTGGATCTTGAAGCCACTTGGCAAGCATAGGCGTGGGACTCATGGTAGGCCATGGAATGAGTGCTACACCAGAATACATGGAAACAAAAATTAAGAATTATGTGGGGGACCTGGGAATCGAACCCAGGTCCCTATACCTGCAAGACACGTCCTCCAACCACCAGGCCATTTGCGTTTGTTTGTAAATATAATAGATAGAAAATATAATATACAAAAAAACATTGGTTAGTGGTATAAGACAAAAAGCGCGCCAAAGTTTGAATCTCCCAATAGCGTCAGGCCACGTCCATCTTCTTCCTTGTTTTCCCTGCAATTATAAAACAAGTAGCGGGGGTTTTAAAGCCCCACTAAGTGGAACAGTGAATAATAGCGAATAGGAGAGGAGGACATATAAAAAAGGCGCGATGGTCTCATTTGAATCGTCTTGAGCTGCTGAATTCAGCTGTATGGGTCTAAAGGTCCAATTTTTCCATACAAGGAAAGCCCTATTTTGAAGCTTCTGAAACCCTAGGTTTCATCAATGGTGGATTTTGATACCAGCAGTGTTAGTCCAATTAAACGGTACCAATCGCTTCAGAAGATCATTATTAGTGTAAATCAGTGAATAAAACATATGAATGATGCATAGAAATCATGTTTCGATTATCAACATATTCGTTCAAACCATAACCATATTTTACCGTTTCTTTGAGTATGGGGACTGGAAAGTGGTTGCAACGCGTTCAGGGAACTCTCAGCAAGGGTTTGGAATCCACAATCTGCTCTGAATTGGACTCTAAGTCAGAAAACTGTTTTGGAGTTTTTATGAAAATTTTGCAAAGTGAGTATGAGTTTGTGAGCAGCTTTTCGTGTCCTGTGGAATAGGGTTGAGTTGTGCATAAGTATGTGAAGCAAATTAGGTCAAGAAAGAGCCCATGGATCCATGAATTAATGTTTTGAATCTTTGATTTTCATCATATATTTTTCAATCTTTTTTCATTGAAATCTTTGCCAATCATGGATGATTTTCCTTTTTTGGATGTGAAACGACTTGGCCAGCTTGCCCTAGTTTGATTTGCTGCACAAAAAGATTTGAAAAAGCATTATTTGATATTTTCTCATAATTAAATCTAATTAAATGAATTAATAAGAATAAAAATTCAATTAATTAATTAAAAATAAGAAAATAAATCCCTTTGAGCTCAATGTGTCGTGCATAGGCTTTGGGTAATGATTCAAGGAAGAATTTGAGGCCCATTAGCAATTTTGAAGTGTTTTAGGCAAAGTTGACTTTTGAAAATTCCCAAAAATTTCCCAACTTCTCCAATGCATATC
This sequence comes from Vicia faba, assembly GCA_948472305.1. NCBI lineage: Eukaryota > Viridiplantae > Streptophyta > Magnoliopsida > Fabales > Fabaceae > Vicia > Vicia faba. Next base: position 191,292,660 of record OX451739.1, on the reverse strand, counting down.
TTGCTCCATTTTGAAGCTATGAACATGTTCTTGGACATTTTGGAAAGGTCTTGAAGTCCTCTAACCAATTCCTTCGGTCCCATGTCATTTTGATTTACCAATCTCAAGTTATGGTCTTTGACTTAAAGTGCCTTTTTGTTGTCTTTTGAAAATGACCTATAATGTTGAAATTGATAACTTTTTGTGAGAGCATTTCTTGGACTTTGAGTGTGAAGATGAGTTGTAGGAAATGTCATCCCCTTAAAAATGAGCATTGGATGGAATTTTTCTGATAAACCATGAAGAAGTTATGCCTTGGTCAATTTGCAGTTGACTTTTTCAACTGTCCAAAAATAGAAACTTTTGTATCTTGAGACTTTTTGAGCCATGCTTTGAGAATCATGATCAAGAATTGATCAAATGATGATTGTGGCTTCAAAATGAGATGTTGGCCAAAAATTTTGACTTTTGACTGTCAAATGACCATTTTGCCCCTACAGTGGACTGTGAAGCAATTAGGGTTTTTGACTGGGCAACTTGATGCTGTGAGTCTTGAATCTTGACATATGGATGCTTGACAATGTATATAGGCATATGGGACTTGATTGGACCCTTGAAAACCTCAATTTCCTTGCAAGAACCAAAACCCTAATTTTGACTGTGTTAGGAGGCAATTGGACTGTGCAACCCTTGAGAGATTTTGAACCATGATCTTGCCAGATCTTGAAGAATATGGGAGGGCAAATTTTGGGGTACAACAGTTGAACCCTCTTGTCTTTGAAATGGTCAGTCCTTATGCAGGATGCATGCAATGTCTATGATGGTATGATGTTATGATAAAGCACACCACAAATATTCACAAAGGCAAACATGATAAGGCACACAAGTCACACAAGACAGCCCTTAGAGTTTGGGCCAGCAAGGGGTTCAGGTATTACCCTATTTCAGTTTGTTGGTTCAGACCTGTCCTACCAAAAGTAACCGGGTTCTAGAGGATCCCAATATCACTGACTACCCTCAATCGGTCATAACTCCAGCATCGCAATCTTTTCTTGCGGCCAGAACCATCGCGAGAGTTTAGCCTCAATGGGTGTAGCATACTGCTACTGTTCTATTGGCCAGGTTGGGTCATTTAATGTTCTAAGGTCGGTTGGTGCTTAATGACTCCTTAGAAGACCCATATTCTCCTCGTTGCGACACAAGGGATATCGGTACAGACCAAGGTGCCACACCAACGTAGCCACTGTTTCACCCATGTCGGTCTACGCCGGATAGGTCCCTCACAGCTTATGCTACCTAACAGGGTATCCCCAGATCCGGGTTAGGATCTATGAAACTCCAAGACAATGCCCACAATAATAAAGCAAACAAAACACAGCAATTGAAAACACAAGTATGAGCTATCCTAAGGTACACCTCACTTTATATGTTCCCCAACAGAGTCGCCAGTTCTGTGATCGGTGGATTTAGAACTGACTGTTTAACGCTGGTTCGCGAAATGTCGCGGAAGCAAGAGTCGCCACCGTCTTTTATTTTCTCCAACATGGACAGGACAAAAGCACAGCAAAATTCCTTATGAGATAGTTTCTCGGTTCGGGAGGTAGATTTATAGAAAGGGAAGGTGTTAGCACCCTTTCTATCCATGGTTATCCACGGGCTCTTAGATACTTGCTCTTTATGTTTTCAAAATGTTTGCTTTTCAAAATGTGAGTGGGTTTGAAAAAGTTTCTTTGAAAGATTTCTGAATAACTCTTGTATCTGTCCTCAAGAGTGTTTGAAAAATCATTTTGAAAGCTTTTTTGAAAGTGTTTGTGTGAAAAGAGTTTTGATTTGTTTTTGAAGAGAGCAAGTATCCATGAGTCGTCTACCTACCCTAAGGAATAAGGCTGTGTAAAAGTCCTTAAGGTAGTGCCATCCCACCATTGAGAGGTAGGTAGCACCACCGTTGGAGGTGTTCGGGTCAATTCGATTGTAGGAACAGTGTGGTCATCGAAGCAACAGTAGGACACCTTAGAAGCTACCCTTATGTCCTTGATCCTTTTTTAATCCGAGGCAACCGTTTCGAGGCAACTATTTCGAGGCAACTGTTTCGAGGCAAATGTTTCGAGGCAACTGTTTCGAGGCAACTGGATCATGGACATAAGGACTTACTAAAACGTCCTATACTTGACGACCACGTTTCGAAGGCAACAGGTGAGGCGTACCCTAGAAGTGGTGTGTGTATTTGTGTGTTGTTTTCAGTTTAACATTTATCTTTGATCATGGCATTATTGTGAGCTACGCTTGCTTTCAATTAACCATACATTCTTTCATGCAATTTAGAATTTAAGAGTGCGGAAAGTTAAAAGACGGGAATATAAAGCTACGCTATTACAAGGCGCGGGTCTATACATCGCCAAAATACAAAGACCCGTTTGATAAAAGATGCGGAAAGTAAATAAATTCCTAATTACTATTACATCCAGAAAGCAGTTACATAATAATTCAAAAGAAAATAACGCGCGAAAAGAAATTGAAATTAGGACGTCCGAGGGTTTTGACCCTTTGCTTGAAATTAAATTAAATTAAAGCTATTTAATATTTAATTAAAGAAAAGAAGGAAAAGAAAATGTTTTTATGTTTTTTTTGGTATTTAATGAAATAAAGAAAATTAAAATTAAATGGAAACCCTAATTCTAAATTATTTTTGATTATTAATGAAAATATTAAAGTTAACCTAATTTACTAGTTAATTAAATTACATGTTTGTTTACAAAAATAATAGTTAATAATAATAATAAATAATGAGGAAAAATTAATTAAGAAAAAGATAAAATGTCAAAACCTAATTCTATGTATTTTATTTATTAAGAAAATATGTTAAAATTGAATTAAAACCTAAATTAACCTAAATTAATTGTTAATTATTTATTTACAAAAATATGTTAATGGTGAAAATAATAATTAAATATATTTTACATTTTTGATTTTCTGTTTTTTATTATGGAAAATTAATTCATGGTAACAAAAAAAATAAACAAAACAATTAAAACAATTAAATGATTAAAAGAAATTAAAAGAAAAGAAAAGAGAATAAAAAATAAAGCAAACCAAGGGGGGTGTCAGGCCCAGAATGGAGGTAAACTGGAAGTAATTCAGACCCATTAACACCAGCTCGTTTGACTTTCCATGCTTGTGTGCACGTTGGTTGACTGCAGTGTACCATGGATTCCCTTCTGAGGCCATTGGATTGGATCTTGAAGCCACTTGGCAAGCATAGGCGTGGGACTCATGGTAGGCCATGGAATGAGTGCTACACCAGAATACATGGAAACAAAAATTAAGAATTATGTGGGGGACCTGGGAATCGAACCCAGGTCCCTATACCTGCAAGACACGTCCTCCAACCACCAGGCCATTTGCGTTTGTTTGTAAATATAATAGATAGAAAATATAATATACAAAAAAACATTGGTTAGTGGTATAAGACAAAAAGCGCGCCAAAGTTTGAATCTCCCAATAGCGTCAGGCCACGTCCATCTTCTTCCTTGTTTTCCCTGCAATTATAAAACAAGTAGCGGGGGTTTTAAAGCCCCACTAAGTGGAACAGTGAATAATAGCGAATAGGAGAGGAGGACATATAAAAAAGGCGCGATGGTCTCATTTGAATCGTCTTGAGCTGCTGAATTCAGCTGTATGGGTCTAAAGGTCCAATTTTTCCATACAAGGAAAGCCCTATTTTGAAGCTTCTGAAACCCTAGGTTTCATCAATGGTGGATTTTGATACCAGCAGTGTTAGTCCAATTAAACGGTACCAATCGCTTCAGAAGATCATTATTAGTGTAAATCAGTGAATAAAACATATGAATGATGCATAGAAATCATGTTTCGATTATCAACATATTCGTTCAAACCATAACCATATTTTACCGTTTCTTTGAGTATGGGGACTGGAAAGTGGTTGCAACGCGTTCAGGGAACTCTCAGCAAGGGTTTGGAATCCACAATCTGCTCTGAATTGGACTCTAAGTCAGAAAACTGTTTTGGAGTTTTTATGAAAATTTTGCAAAGTGAGTATGAGTTTGTGAGCAGCTTTTCGTGTCCTGTGGAATAGGGTTGAGTTGTGCATAAGTATGTGAAGCAAATTAGGTCAAGAAAGAGCCCATGGATCCATGAATTAATGTTTTGAATCTTTGATTTTCATCATATATTTTTCAATCTTTTTTCATTTAAATCTTTGCCAATCATGGATGATTTTCCTTTTTTGGATGTGAAACGACTTGGCCAGCTTGCCCTAGTTTGATTTGCTGCACAAAAAGATTTGAAAAAGCATTATTTGATATTTTCTCATAATTAAATCTAATTAAATGAATTAATAAGAATAAAAATTCAATTAATTAATTAAAAATAAGAAAATAAATCCCTTTGAGCTCAATGTGTCGTGCATAGGCTTTGGGTAATGATTCAAGGAAGAATTTGAGGCCCATTAGCAATTTTGAAGTGTTTTAGGCAAAGTTGACTTTTGAAAATTCCCAAAAATTTCCCAACTTCTCCAATGCATATCTTGCTCCATTTTGAAGCTATGAACATGTTCTTGGACATTTTGGAAAGGTCTTGAAGTCCTCTAACCAATTCCTTCGGTCCCATGTCATTTTGATTTACCAATCTCAAGTTATGGTCTTTGACTTAAAGTGCCTTTTTGTTGTCTTTTGAAAATGACCTATAATGTTGAAATTGATAACTTTTTGTGAGAGCATTTCTTGGACTTGGAGTGTGAAGATGAGTTGTAGGAAATGTCGTCCCCTTCAAAATGAGCATTGGATGGAATTTTTCTGATAAACCATGAAGAAGTTATGCCTTGGTCAATTTGCAGTTGACTTTTTCAACTATGCAAAAATAGAAACTTTTGCATCTTGAGACTTTTTGAGCCATGCTTTGAGAATCATGATCAAGAATTGATCAAATGATGATTGTGGCTTCAAAATGAGATGTTGGCCAAAAAATTTGACTTTTGACTGTCAAATGACCATTTTGCCCCTACAGTTGACTGTGAAGCAATTAAGGTTTTTGACTGGGCAACTTGATGCTGTGAGTCTTGAATCTTGACATATGGATGCTTGACAATGTATATAGGCATATGGGACTTGATTGGACCCTTGAAAACCTCATTTCCTTGCAAGAACCAAAACCCTAATTTTGACTGTGTTAGGAGGCAATTGGACTGTGCAACCCTTGAGAGATTTTGAACCATGATCTTGCCAGATCTTGAAGAATATGGGAGGGCAAATTTTGGGGTACAACAGTTGAACCCTCTTGTCTTTGAAATGGTCAGTCCTTATGCAGGATGCATGCAATGTCTATGATGGTATGATGTTATGATAAAGCACACCACAAATATTCACAAAGGCAAACATGATAAGGCACACAAGTCACACAAGACAGCCCTTAGAGTTTGGGCCAGCAAGGGGTTCAGGTATTACCCTATTTCAGTTTGTTGGTTCAGACCTGTCCTACCAAAAGTAACCGGGTTCTAGAGGATCCCAATATCACTGACTACCCTCAATCGGTCATAACTCCAGCATCGCAATCTTTTCTTGCGGCCAGAACCATCGCGAGAGTTTAGCCTCAATGGGTGTAGCATACTGCTACTGTTCTATTGGCCAGGTTGGGTCATTTAATGTTCTAAGGTCGGTTGGTGCTTAATGACTCCTTAGAAGACCCATATTCTCCTCGTTGCGACACAAGGGATATCGGTACAGACCAAGGTGCCACACCAACGTAGCCACTGTTTCACCCATGTCGGTCTACGCCGGATAGGTCCCTCACAGCTTATGCTACCTAACAGGGTATCCCCAGATCCGGGTTAGGATCTATGAAACTCCAAGACAATGCCCACAATAATAAAGCAAACAAAACACAGCAATTGAAAACACAAGTATGAGCTATCCTAAGGTACACCTCACTTTATATGTTCCCCAACAGAGTCGCCAGTTCTGTGATCGGTGGATTTAGAACTGACTGTTTAACGCTGGTTCGCGAAATGTCGCGGAAGCAAGAGTCGCCACCGTCTTTTATTTTCTCCAACATGGACAGGACAAAAGCACAGCAAAATTCCTTATGAGATAGTTTCTCGGTTCGGGAGGTAGATTTATAGAAAGGGAAGGTGTTAGCACCCTTTCTATCCATGGTTATCCACGGGCTCTTAGATACTTGCTCTTTATGTTTTCAAAATGTTTGCTTTTCAAAATGTGAGTGGGTTTGAAAAAGTTTCTTTGAAAGATTTCTGAATAACTCTTGTATCTGTCCTCAAGAGTGTTTGAAAAATCATTTTGAAAGCTTTTTTGAAAGTGTTTGTGTGAAAAGAGTTTTGATTTGTTTTTGAAGAGAGCAAGTATCCATGAGTCGTCTACCTACCCTAAGGAATAAGGCTGTGTAAAAGTCCTTAAGGTAGTGCCATCCCACCATTGAGAGGTAGGTAGCACCACCGTTGGAGGTGTTCGGGTCAATTCGATTGTAGGAACAGTGTGGTCATCGAAGCAACAGTAGGACACCTTAGAAGCTACCCTTATGTCCTTGATCCTTTTTTAATCCGAGGCAACCGTTTCGAGGCAACTATTTCGAGGCAACTGTTTCGAGGCAACTGTTTCGAGGCAACTGTTTCGAGGCAACTGGATCATGGACATAAGGACTTACTAAAACGTCCTATACTTGACGACCACGTTTCGAAGGCAACAGGTGAGGCGTACCCTAGAAGTGGTGTGTGTATTTGTGTGTTGTTTTCAGTTTAACATTTATCTTTGATCATGGCATTATTGTGAGCTACGCTTGCTTTCAATTAACCATACATTCTTTCATGCAATTTAGAATTTAAGAGTGCGGAAAGTTAAAAGACGGGAATATAAAGCTACGCTATTACAAGGCGCGGGTCTATACATCGCCAAAATACAAAGACCCGTTTGATAAAAGATGCGGAAAGTAAATAAATTCCTAATTACTATTACATCCAGAAAGCAGTTACATAATAATTCAAAAGAAAATAACGCACGAAAAGAAATTGAAATTAGGACGTCCGAGGGTTTTGACCCTTTGCTTGAAATTAAATTAAATTAAAGCTAATTAATATTTAATTAAAGAAAAGAAGGAAAAGAAAATGTTTTTATGTTTTTTTTGGTATTTAATGAAATAAAGAATATTTAAATTAAATGGAAACCCTAATTCTAAATTATTTTTGATTATTAATGAAAATATTAAAGTTAACCTAATTTACTAGTTAATTAAATTACATGTTTGTTTACAAAAATAATAGTTAATAATAATAATAAATAATGAGGAAAAATTAATTAAGAAAAAGATAAAATGTCAAAACCTAATTCTATGTATTTTATTTATTAAGAAAATATGTTAAAATTGAATTAAAACCTAAATTAACCTAAATTAATTGTTAATTATTTATTTACAAAAATATGTTAATGGTGAAAATAATAATTAAATATATTTTACATTTTTGATTTTCTGTTTTTTATTATGGAAAATTAATTCATGGTAACAAAAAAAATAAACAAAACAATTAAAACAATTAAATGATTAAAAGAAATTAAAAGAAAAGAAAAGAGAATAAAAAATAAAGCAAACCAAGGGGGGTGTCAGGCCCAGAATGGAGGTAAACTGGAAGTAATTCAGACCCATTAACACCAGCTCGTTTGACTTTCCATGCTTGTGTGCACGTTGGTTGACTGCAGTGTACCATGGATTCCCTTCTGAGGCCATTGGATTGGATCTTGAAGCCACTTGGCAAGCATAGGCGTGGGACTCATGGTAGACCATGGAATGAGTGCTACACTAGAATACATGGAAACAAAAATTAAGAATTATGTGGGGGACCTGGGAATCGAACCCAGGTCCCTATACCTGCAAGACACGTCCTCCAACCACCAGGCCATTTGCGTTTGTTTGTAAATATAATAGATAGAAAGTATAATATACAAAAAAACATTGGTTAGTGGTATAAGACAAAAAGCGCGCCAAAGTTTGAATCTCCCAATAGCGTCAGGCCACGTCCATCTTCTTCCTTGTTTTCCCTGCAATTATAAAACAAGTAGCGGGGGTTTTAAAGCCCCACTAAGTGGAACAGTGAATAATAGCGAATAGGAGAGGAGGACATATAAAAAAGGCGCGATGGTATCATTTGAATCGTCTTGAGCTGCTGAATTCAGCTGTATGGGTCTAAAGGTCCAATTTTTCCATACAAGGAAAGCCCTATTTTGAAGCTTCTGAAACCCTAGGTTTCATCAATGGTGGATTTTGATACCAGCAGTGTTAGTCCAATTAAACGGTACCAATCGCTTCAGAAGATCATTATTAGTGTAAATCAGTAAATAAAACATATGAATGATGCATAGAAATCATGTTTCGATTATCAACATATTCGTTCAAACCATAACCATATTTTACCGTTTCTTTGAGTATGGGGACTGGAAAGTGGTTTCAACGCGTTCAGGGAACTCTCAGCAAGGGTTTGGAATCCACAATCTGCTCTGAATTGGACTCTAAGTCAGAAAACAGTTTTGGAGTTTTTATGAAAATTTTGCAAAGTGAGTATGAGTTTGTGAGCAGCTTTTCGTGTCCTGTGGAATAGGGTTGAGTTGTGCATAAGTATGTGAAGCAAATTAGGTCAAGAAAGAGACCATGGATCCATGAATTAATGTTTTGAATCTTTGATTTTCATCATATATTTTTCAATCTTTTTTCATTGAAATCTTTGCCAATCATGGATGATTTTCCTTTTTTGGATGTGAAATGACTTGGCCAGCTTGCCCTAGTTTGATTTGCTGCACAAAAAGATTTGAAAAAGCATTATTTGATATTTTCTCATAATTAAATCTAATTAAATGAATTAATAAGAATAAAAATTCAATTAATTAATTAAAAATAAGAAAATAAATCCCTTTGAGCTCAATGGGTCGTGCATAGGCTTTGGGTAATGTTTCAAGGAAGAATTTGAGGCCCATTAGCAATTTTGAAGTGTTTTAGGCAAAGTTGACTTTTGAAAATTCCCAAAAATTTCCCAACTTCTCCAATGCATATCTTGCTCGATTTTGAAGCTATGAACATGTTCTTGGACATTTTGGAAAGGTCTTGAAGTCCTTTAACCAATGCCTTTGGTCCCATGTCATTTTGATTTACCAATCTCAAGTTATGGTCTTTGACTTAAAGTGCCTTTTTGTTGACTTTTGAAAATGACCTATAATGTTGAAATTGATAACTTTTTGTGAGAGCATTTCTTGGACTTGGAGTGTGAATATGAGTTGTAGGAAATTTCATCCCCTTCAAAATGAGCATTGGATGGAATTTTTTTGATAAACCATGAAGAAGTTATGCCTTGGTCAATTTGCAGTTGACTTTTTCAGCTGTCCAAAAATAGAAACTTTTGCATCTTGAGACTTTTTGAGCCATGCTTTGAGAATCATGATCAAGAATTGATCAAATGATGATTGTGGCTTCAAAATGAGATGTTGGCCAAAAAATTTTACTTTTGACTGTCAAATGACCATTTTGCCCCTACAATTGACTGTGAAGCAATTAGGGTTTTTGACTGGGCAACTTGATGCTGTGAGTCTTGAATCTTGACATATGGATGCTTGACAATGTATACAGGCATATGGGACTTGATTGGACCCTTGAAAACCTCAATTTCCTTGCAAGAACCAAAACCCTAATTTTAAATGTGTTAGGAGGCAATTGGACTGTGCAACCCTTGAGAGATTTTGAACCATGATCTTGCCAGATCTTGAAGAATATGGGAGGGAAAATTTTGGGGTACAACAGTAGGGTCTTAGAGGAGATTCTCATTGATATGAGCTTGGAAATAGTTTGATCGTAATACGAATAACCCCACTATTTTGTATTATGCCCCTGATTAAAAAACTCTTGAAAATGCTCGGCTTTGAAGAACTATTTTGAATCAACTCCTTTTGCTCGAGCCTCACAGTAGTTTTCCCTAATATTCGAATTTTTAAAGACATGCCCCTCAATCTCCAAGATTTGGAGGGAGTGTTGTACCCCAAATTTTGACCTAAGATACCGTCTTCCATCTGCATCATTCGCATTGCAAGAGTTTTGACCTATTTTTATCAAATTTTCAAAGCAGTTTAAAAATTCATAACTTTTTCGAGTCGGGAGCTGTTTATTTGTTGAACGCTAAATTTATTAACTGATCAAGACTTAAACAATGTTCATTATTTATTTATTATCTTAAATTCAAATAATTGGAATTTATTTTCGATTGTTATGAAATTTAAAGATTTATAAATAACAAAACAAATATTTGAGAAGAGGTTTATTAATGGGTCAAATAATGTTTATTAATTATTCATTATCCTAAATTTAAATAATGGGAACCTGTTTTCCGTTATTATATAATTTGAAGGTTTATGAATAATGAAATAAACATTTGAAAAGGAGTATATTAATTGATCAAGCAATGTTTATTTGATTATTTATTGTTCTAAATTTAAATAGCTGAAATTCTATTTTTTTAAGTTATTATAATTTAGAAGAATAAAAAATAATAATAAAGTAAATAATTGAAGTTATTAATTGATCAATGATTGTTTATTTATTTGTTTATCATTTTAAATTTAAATGATTGGATTTGATTTTCAATCATTATATAATTTAAGGAATTATAAACAATAAATAAATAACTGGAAAGAAAAAGAATTAATTGAGAAATAATAGAATTTTTATTCACTTTATTCTATTTATTACAATTGTCATTTAAATATTTGTGTTATTACAAAATATTTATAAAGGCAATTACACAAATGCTTAAAGTAAAATAAAAGCTATTTTTCTAAATTCTAATTCTAAATCTTCCATCCAATGCTCTTGTTTGCTCATTTAATTTTACCTGCGAAAACAATTAAAAGAAAGTCAGAATTGAATAAATAATTAAAATGCAGAAAATAAATTTAATGTTCATCATTAAAAGCAAACGGCCGGAATCAGTTTGCCCTTTTTGCAAATCGCGGGATTTCTCCCGGTTCACAAAAAGGGAGGAATTTTTATGAATGCATAATTAAAAAAAAAAGCACATTTCAAAATCAATTGCATTTTTATCAAAAAAAAAGCCCACTGCATATTTCAAATATGCATAAATTCAATTTTGGTCAAAGCTGCATAAACCATAAAAAACAGCATATGCAAGTTCACATAACAACAAGCCAACGTTAACCTGCAGCCACATAGGAGATAACATAGGCTAATGCAAGACAAAAGAGATATGTAATTTCAAACAATGTGCAGTCTTAAAACAATGTATGCAAGCAATATATGTTTCCATTTTTCATCATATTCCAGCCTGTTTGCTTTTTCAGACAGCAGTACAAGATATCACATTTATGTATCATTTCTGTACTTGAGGTAGAGAGAAGAAGAGGCTTAGTTTTGCAGGTTTTGATTTAAGCATGAAATAGGAATAAAGTCAAACATATGAAGCAGCATATATGCAGAACTTCAGGAAAATATATTAAATATACTCAAACCTGAGCCATCAAAGAGGCAACGGCTATATGAGAAGAAAATCCCTTCAAAAGGAAGTCTTAACTGGCATAGTAACACTACACCAGAACATCACTGCAAAACTATCCAGTAAATAACCTATAGCATATCTCTACATAACCATCACTGCTAAACCATTGAAAAAACCATAGTCCACTACATAACCATCACTGCATAGTCCACTACAGAACCATCACTGCATAGCATATCTCTACACAAGACATTACTGCATCAGAACTATTCAAAAAAACCATGGTTAAATCACATAACCTACTGCCAAATCATTTTGCATAGCATAAAACCATTAAACCTGCATACTGTATCAAAACCATAGACAAAGCAGTATAATCCAAAACCACCAAAAAAACCAATTATCCAATATTCCAACCAGTTTTTAGACGAAGAAGAAGAGAAGAATTAGTAGCAGAAAGCAAAGAGCGAGGAATCTTCGGAGCTTACCTGACTTCGCCGGAATTGTACCGTCGGACTAGCTCCGACCATGTGAGTTTCTTCAGTTTTTCGCATAAATCTTTATACCGTTGTGTTGCCTTTGTCTCACTGAATAATAATCCTCTCTTAATTTCCTGAAATCATGTAAAATGGCCATTTAATATCATTGCGAATCATCAATGAGCCTGCAGTAATACATCAATCCCTATTTAACACCGACAATAACCGATTGATAAATTTCAAAATTCAATAATGTCGCAAGACCAACGCAATCATATAACATACTATTAATTTAAAGCCAATTTGAGGTAATATAGGAAATTCACAAACCTTTCTTAACACAAACCATTATCATCACCATTCTAAATTCAACCAAAACAAACATTTCCATTCTAATCCAGATAAACATATACTGTAATCTAACTTTCACAAGCTCCTCCTGTCAAAACCATTAACTAAATTTCATTAAAGGGTACAACACAACATAATACTTAATGCTAACAAATTGGTACAGAGGTTTATTTTCTTTTTTCCAGAATTATGAAAAGAACAAAACAAAGTCATCCGCACAACATCGGCCATCTCTCTATGATCCACTCTCGCCGGCGGCTTTATCACCTTCGACGACAACACCTCGAAGCTACGATGCGGACAACTGAAGCTCCAGCCGCACCCTATTTCCACAAACTCTAACAATATAATAACAAAATTACCTTGCATTGATTCTTTCTTCATTCTGCAGAAGAATCGTAAATAAAATTCCAGATCACTCTGTTTTCGCTTCAGTCTTCAAGAACCTTCATCACCATCAACGATTCATCATCATTGTTTTTGTCCAGCTTCCACGATGCCATTAGCTTTCCGTCTACCTCAGCTCCTCGTCACTATATCGATCACACACAAAACATAGCAGCAGGGTAACTTTTCTTAGAAATGATAATCTTACAATAAATGATTTGAGCAACATGGAACTTTTAAAAATGGCAGAATGTTACCAATGTATGAGGCACGCGCAATGACTCCAAAATCGCACCCAGCTGGAGATCTCCTCTGATTTCGTTCCCGATCCGCAACTGATACAACAAACACCCTCTAACTTTGTTTCCAAACAATCTCCATCGTTCTTCCTTCCACCACCAAATCTCTACGCTTTTCTCATTCCTCCATCTCTTTTCCCCTTTCTCTCTCCCCGTATCTCCTCTTTCCTCCCATCTTCATCTTCTCTAAACATCAAATCAAAACAACACATTGAACTGAAATAATAAAAAAGAAGAAAGAATTGTACCACAAGCATTTGTCACCTAACAACTAGTCGCTCTTCTCTCCCCTGCAATCTCGCCTCAATTCCGCGACAAACACCTTTAACCACTATTCATTACCGTCCCGCTTCCCTTCTTTACCTCCATCAATTTTCACCTTCTCTCTGCAATTATCACGATCACAAATCGCACAGTTTTCCTCAAGGATCTTCATTGCTTCCTGTAATTAATACAATATCAAGTTAATACAAGACCAACCACGGAAACATGTAAGCGGACACGCGAAGAAGGTAGGAGGAGAAGATCGGAATCGAAGTTTTGTCACAGTCATCAAGATCCAAGGTTCGCCGGAACTACTCCGGTCGTGGAAGGTGGAATCGAGCTTGAGACCGCCCCAACAGAGTTGAATGACGATGTGGATGTGAGATGAGATCACGATGATGTAGCCGCGTCGAAGATGATTAGCGAAACCGTGAAGGAGATCAATCTTTGATGACGAAGTGGATCGTGAAGGAGATCGGAACAAGAAGGAAGAAAAGAGATCCAACGGCGGCGGCCAGTGCACAACATTCCCTAGGTTTTTGTCGTTACAGCATTGTGTTCTTCTTCTTGGGTTTGGATCCTCCACGACCCGCTCCATCTTCCTTCAACCCAGCTCAATTTCTTTTTTTTTTGCTTAAGCCCATTCTATTTGATATTCACACCCCATCTTTTATTTACTCTTTAGTTTAATTCCATTCTTTTCCTTAACTTAATTAATTTAGATTAGTTAGTTTTCTTAGGAATAAACATGTAATTTTAAATAGATAATTTTAATATTTTATCCAAATCTCATTTAATCTAAGTTTAGGTTTATTTAATAACTTTAGTCTTCCTTATTTTAATTAGATATTTGACTTGTAAGTTTTATTTAATTTGAAAAATATTTAATATCTCTAAAAACCTATGAAAGTAAAAAATGAGAAAACTAAAAGACATGCTATTTTTCCTTTAATTTATTCCCCTCGTTTTGATTAAATACTAATACAAAAAAAGACAGAAAGAATAAAAACATATAAAACCTTAAAAAACATTTCTATTAATTCTCGTTTTTTTTTTCTATGTTAAAATGCGTAACCAATTAAAACATTTTTCTCTTCACATATTAAACAAAATCATATAAAAATGCATGTTCACACTTAATTGTTGTACGTCATTATCCGCATAATTTTCTGTCAATTATTTCATCGTACTTGATTATTCTGTTTGTGCCAATCCAAAGGGAATTGTCTAATTTTTGTTGACTTCATGTCCTCAAAAATGATCGAGTGAATACTCTCATTCATTAAAACTTAGGATAATTTTTCCTCAAACATTCACCCTTTTCAAAACTTATACCTTTTTAAGCAAAAACTTCGACATTAGGTCGTCGTACCTTCAAAAACTCTTCCGTACCCCTTTCGGCCAAAACGATTTATTTTCCATCAAGCAATCGATTTTAAATAAAAACAGATATTTCAAAAGGTTCCTATAGAGTACTATAGATGCATTGGGTGCTAATACCTTCCCATTGTATAACCAACCCCCGAACCATAAGATCTCTTTTCGAAAACGCTTTGTATTTGTATTTTTATTTACATTGCATATTTAGGGTTTTATTTCGCTCTTTTCCCTTTTCCTTTGGAAACAATAAAGCGCGGTGGCGACTCTTGCTTTTGTGAGACGAATTAATCAATAATTCGATCTCCGATTTACCCCGCTACATTTTTTATCGCTACAGAATTGGCGACTCTGCTGGGGAATTTTTGACCTCTTGCTGGTCCATCCCTAAGTGGGTTAAGCCTAATTTGTCTTATCTGTTTACTATTATTTGATTTGCTTGATTATATGTTTAAATTGGGGTTATTCGGGTTTTTCGCAAAGGACAAATCCTACACCCGGATTAAGTAACACTTAAGGAATAGGACGGGCGGTACAGTCATGTTAACTTTGAGGGAGTAATCCCGAAGAAGGAGGCATGAGATCCCCCACTCAATGGAAGGCCCTCTTGAACTTAATATTTGTTTACCGAGTAATCGGGAAGACGTTATTATTTTCGACCTAGGAGCCCGAGAAGTTGAGGACCGTAGAACCCTAACCCATCTTGGCCTTTTTAGGTGTAGCGCGGAGACTATAACGGAGTAATTCGGAAGTAGTTGTTACGCGATGCTACGCTCGGACGAGTTTCTCTTGAGAATATTGCTAATTATCGAGTAATCAAGACGTTGGCAATATCCGAAGGAGGAATGTAGACTCTGGGAACTCTTAGAACCTTGTTCTACAGGTGCGAGTAAACCCTTAGTACATACCGTGGGGATGTTCCTTACCTTTGACTCCATGCTCGTGACGTTGAACCTTTCAACTTTATTTGTGACCTTGCTTGTGGTTGTTGCATAGCCATGCATTCATGCATCCATAAAACTCTTTTCGCTTGACTTTGAAGGAATTTGGAGGTCTTTCTTTGTAAACATCACTAGTTTCGTCAAACTCAATAGATCTTGGGTGTCGATAGGGCGAAAACCCTAATCCACCAAAATGGATGATTGATCTTGACGACAACTTGATCAATGTTTAGAGCCAATTTAAAATTCATCTGTTATCTTCATACTTGGATGTTTATAACTTGATATCTTGAGTTCCTTGAAAGTCAAATAAAACTCTCTTTTGCATATCATACGTCATTCTACATTTTCTTTGTCTCACCTTCAAAGGTCTTTTTTCCGAGACTTATTTTTTCCCTTGGTCTCACTAGTACAACACTCGCGCTAAGAGGATAATGGAGAATATCAAGCAAGAGATTTCTGAACTCTGCAGAGAGGTGATTGTTTTGAAAGCTGGTTTGGATCACTTAACTGGTTTGGTTGAAATTCTGATCTCCGCCCAAGTCAATCTGTCTAGGAGGGAGGAAGCAAGGATAAAAGTCTTCACGGAGACTCTAAAATCTTTTTCTCATGAAAAGGTGACGGTTAATGCACCCGACGACTTCCCTGACGAGGTGAATATGGGAGTGCGTCTAGAAGAAGATGTCGGAAAGAGATGTTTATTCGAAGTGGGTAGCTCAGCTAATGGTGTGAAGAAGTTTGATAATGACTTTTCCAAGAAGAGAACCAGAGGAAGGAATAATCATCATCAGAATCATCACGTTCACCAACAGAATCAGCAAGTTCCTAATCAGAGGAAAACCCAGTTTGATTCAATTCCAATCACCTATACAGAGTTGTTCCCTATCCTGATGCAGAGGAATTTGGTTCAGACCCGACCTCTACCGAAGGTCCCTAAGAAGATACATTGGAACTACAAAGCTGATTTGGCTTGTACTTTTCATCAAGGTGCTCCTGGGCATGACTTGGAGGGTTGCTTTGCTTTGAAGATTGAGGTTCAGAAGTTGGTCCGAAGTGGTATCTTGTCATTCAAGGACGTTGGTTTTGAAGTTCAAATCAAACGGGCGCCGAAGAGTAAACACGATTGAGGGTGACTTTGAGTTTTTGAAGATGTTTTCGGTAGTTCAAGTGGAAAGCCTTCCCAGATTATTAACTTGTTTTCTGCTTTTGTAGCTTTTCTTATTTATCGAAACATTGTTTGCATGTAAGAACTTGTTTGCGTCTGAATGATTATTTTAATACAATGAGTATGTTTGTCTTGAAGAAATTCATTCGTTTCACTCATATTTGTTTTCAAATTGTAAATTTCTTTTTGCATTATGATGCCAACTTGCTGACCATTCTCTTGCCTAGGCAGAGATTGGGGGGGGATGATGATCTAAAGAACACAAAATCTTTGGTTGCATGCTTTTGAATAAAATCTTGTTGATGATGTACAGGCATTGTTTCAAATCCCTAAACACCGGAGATATAAGGAAGATAATCCCTTGCTAACCCCTTTTGAGCCTTTGAAGCAGAAGTTTCTTTTCTATACGAAAAAACCTTGAATTTTAACCTGGGGCAGGGTAGTTTTCAGTTAGTCTGATTGAGTGTTCAAAATTCGCAAGGAAGATGTTACCGTCACAAAATCCTTTGAGAGATGAACACTCATGTTGAATTAACCGAACATAGAGTTGGAGAACATCATGAAGAGTGGGTGGGCACCAAATATTTTGAGCCTTAAAATCTTTTCTAAAAAACCATGAATCAGACCACATTACAACCTTCAAAAGTCCTAATTGAAACAAGGTCATTCTGAAAACATACTTCAATGAGATAGTGTTCCTGACTCCCATGAATGTTCTAAATAGTTATGTTGGTATCATATGTTTTTTCTATACAAAAATAAATGGCGCTTTAACTCGCAAAATTTGTGCGATGTCTTTCAAAAAATCTTCAAGACTTATATAACTGTTGCATTAGAATTCTCATTCTCATTGTAAACTTTTTCTAACTGCAAAACATTTGCTTGATATCAAGGAAGCTCACATAAACACCAGTGATGAGTTTACCCTTTTAAGGCTTGAAGCTATGTTGAGTAATTGGCGGATCACGTCAAGAAAACCATATCCAGGGGCATGTCAGTTGAAGACCTTAAGCACGAGCATGTTGCTTCTCCCAGTTTTGCTTTTCCCAACTTGTTTGCTCGTTTGGGGCAAAATTCGAAGACTTTGTTATGCTGACTACAGTCAATCCGGGGCAATCACGTCGAGATTTGATAAATTCCTCTAAGAGTTTGAAGACACCAGAGCATGGTGAATGCCAGGTCTTTTGTAAAACCCTCGTTAGACGATTTCTCCTCATCAACCTTTTAGCTTGGGGCATTTTAGAAGTGAAGTTATTCGCAAGAATTGTCGTGCAACATGTAGCTCATCAGCAGTGAGTTTGGGGCATCCAATTTGGTCTCAGGGGCAATCTAGACTTGTCAGAATGTGTGTTATGTATCGCACACTTTATCAGAGGGTGGTGTTCCCAGTATCTCCAGCTAAGCATGACTTTTTCCAGCTGAAGCATTTGTTCGTGTTGTTATCCTTTCAATGGGTTGTCAGCGGTAGATAGACTGGACTTTGGGTTTTCTACCTAAAATATCTTCCTCTCCAAGAGATTTGAGATTTGTAGGATGACTTTGCTCCAGTGATGGCGTTTGTCTTCTATCTCCAGTGATGTTCCCCTCCTTTTGAGATTAGCCGAGCGCCGGGTTGTACTGAGATGTCTTATCATCTTTTGTCCATCTCCCCTGTCGTTTTTGTCAGCATACACATGACATTCATTCACACTTGCATCATGCACGCACAGTTGTATTTGTTGATGTCATTGAGTTTGTACATCTCGGTTGTGCCTTTTCAAATAGCACATTTGATCTTTCCAAATAGAGTGCCAACTTAAGCATAAAATGTGCCTCCTTTCTAATTCCCCAACTGAGCTAATCCTCGTGGATGATTTTTGATTTAGCTTACCTTGTCCATTTCTGGATAGGATAATTTCCCCAATCGATTTACTTTCTCATTGGGAGGAGTCTTGTTTGACTGTTTTCTCTCTGGTTATTCCTGGATGAAGTGGCTGCCTCTTGCATAGGCTATACTCTTTGATTTTCCCCAGTGAGTTTGCGACCAAGACGACTGGTGCATTTATTTTGCACATTTAAGTATTTGATCTCCTCGGGAAGGATTGATTCAGGGTTCTCTTTGATGAAGATTTTATTCTCTGCCAATATCATCGCAGTTTCCTTCTGAATTATTTTGGAAAACGACAAGCGGTAGCTCTTCACGAGCAACTTGTACATTACTTTTTGAAAGCGCCGAGCAGCAGTTCTTCATGAGCTACTAATGCGTCATTTTATCTTTTAGAAAGCGCCGAGCAGCAGTTCTTCATGAGCTACTAGTGCGTTATTTACTTTTTCTGAAAGCGCCGAGCAGTAGTTCTTCATGAGCTACTAGTGCGTTATTTACTTTTTCTGAAAGCGCCGAGCAGCAGTTCTTCATGAGCTACTAGTGCGTTATTTACTTTTTTCTGAGAGCGACGAGCAGCAGTTCTTCATGAGCTACTAGTGCGTCATTTATTCTTTTTGAAAGCGCCGAGCAGCAGTTCTTCATGAGCTACTAGTGCGTCATTTTTTATTTTTCTGAAAGCGACAAGCAGCAAACTCTTCATGAGTTACCAGTACGTTATTACTTTTCTTTGGACGACAACAAGTGGTAGTCTCTTTATTTGAGCAACTTGTTTGTTATCAGTATTTTCTTCGGAAAACAACAAGCGGCAGCTTCTTTATTTGAACGGCTTGTATGTTATCGGTATTTTCTTCGGAAAACAGCAAGTGACAGCTTCTTTATTTGAGCAGCTTGTTTGTTATCGGTATTTTCGGTGGACGACAACAAGCGGCAGCTTCTTTATTTGAGCAACTTGTTTGTTATCGGTATTTTCTCTGGACAACAACAAATGGCAGTTTTCTTTATTTGAACAACCTTCGTATCTACAGTCTCATTACCTCAGCATTAATGAGTATATCTCTGAAAATCTAGCAGAGAATGTCTATTACGAATTGATACCTCCAAAATTCAGTGATCGATTATCAGCCATTTGATACTCTGTCAACCATCGACCTTGAGTTGCGAACTCATTGTTTTGGATCAATGATCTGTTATGGCCTATGTAAGATGCCCTCTTTGTTAGGGTTAGAGGTTGTGTTCCCTCGTTTTTTTATTCGCTGTCAGGAGTCTGTCGTTTGAAGTTGATAGCTTGTTTCCCCAGTAGCGTATAATTCATGTCTCTGTGTTTTGTTGGTGTTCGATTCCTCCAACGTTTGTCTTGTTTCATACAACATCTTTCTCTGTGAGTTCAACACTACATTCATATCACCGCATGATGACAGCATCTTAGGACAAAATTTGCGTAATTATGTATTTAAGTACCTTCAATCTCGTCGAGACGAAGACTTTAATCTTCATATCTCCGGATAGAAGGAACTTAAATAGGGGCAGCTGTTGTACCCCAAATTTTGACCTAAGATACCGTCTTCCATCTGCATCATTCGCATTGCAAGAGTTTTGACCTATTTTTATCAAATTTTCAAAGCAGTTTAAAAATTCATAACTTTTTCGAATCGGGAGCTGTTTATTTGTTGAACGCTAAATTTATTAACTGATCAAGACTTAAACAATGTTCATTATTTATTTATTATCTTAAATTCAAATAATTGGAATTTATTTTCGATTGTTATGAAATTTAAAGATTTATAAATAACAAAACAAATATTTGAGAAGAGGTTTATTAATGGGTCAAATAATGTTTATTAATTATTCATTATCCTAAATTTAAATAATGGGAACCTGTTTTCCGTTATTATATAATTTGAAGGTTTATGAATAATGAAATAAACATTTGAAAAGGAGTATATTAATTGATCAAGCAATATTTATTTGATTATTTATTGTTCTAAATTTAAATAGCTGAAATTCTATTTTTTTAAGTTATTATAATTTAGAAGAATAAAAAATAATAATAAAGTAAATAATTGAAGTTATTAATTGATCAATGATTGTTTATTTATTTGTTTATCATTTTAAATTTAAATGATTGGATTTGATTTTCAATCATTATATAATTTAAGGAATTATAAACAATAAATAAATAACTGGAAAGAAAAAGAATTAATTGAGAAATAATAGAATTTTTATTCACTTTATTCTATTTATTACAATTGTCATTTAAATATTTGTGTTATTACAAAATATTTATAAAGGCAATTACACAAATGCTTAAAGTAAAATAAAAACTATTTTTCTAAATTCTAATTCTAAATCTTCCATCCAATGCTCTTGTTTGCTCATTTAATTTTACCTGTGAAAACAATTAAAAGAAAGTCAGAATTGAATAAATAATTAAAATGCAGAAAATAAATTTAATGTTCATCATTAAAAGCAAACGGCCGGAATCAGTTTGCCCTTTTTGCAAATCGCGGGATTTCTCCCGGTTCACAAAAAGGGAGGAATTTTTATGAATGCATAATTAAAAAAAAAAAGCACATTTCAAAATCAATTGCATTTTTATCAAAAAAAAAAGCCCACTGCATATTTCAAATATGCATAAATTCAATTTTGGTCAAAGCTGCATAAACCATAAAAAACAGCATATGCAAGTTCACATAACAACAAGCCAACGTTAACCTGCAGCCACATAGGAGATAACATAGGCTAATGCAAGACAAAAGAGATATGTAATTTCAAACAATGTGCAGTCTTAAAACAATGTATGCAAGCAATATATGTTTCCATTTTTCATCATATTCCAGCCTGTTTGCTTTTTCAGACAGCAGTACAAGATATCACATTTATGTATCATTTCTGTACTTGAGGTAGAGAGAAGAAGAGGCTTAGTTTTGCAGGTTTTGATTTAAGCATGAAATAGGAATAAAGTCAAACATATGAAGCAGCATATATGCAGAACTTCAGGAAAATATATTAAATATACTCAAACCTGAGCCATCAAAGAGGCAACGGCTATATGAGAAGAAAATCCCTTCAAAAGGAAGTCTTAACTGGCATAGTAACACTACACCAGAACATCACTGCAAAACTATCCAGTAAATAACCTATAGCATATCTCTACATAACCATCACTGCTAAACCATTGAAAAAACCATAGTCCACTACATAACCATCACTGCATAGTCCACTACAGAACCATCACTGCATAGCATATCTCTACACAAGACATTACTGCATCAGAACTATTCAAAAAAACCATGGTTAAATCACATAACCTACTGCCAAATCATTTTGCATAGCATAAAACCATTAAACCTGCATACTGTATCAAAACCATAGACAAAGCAGTATAATCCAAAACCACCAAAAAAACCAATTATCCAATATTCCAACCAGTTTTTAGACGAAGAAGAAGAGAAGAATTAGTAGCAGAAAGCAAAGAGCGAGGAATCTTCGGAGCTTACCTGACTTCGCCAGAATTGTACCGTCGGACTAGCTCCGACCATGTGAGTTTCTTCAGTTTTTCGCATAAATCTTTATACCGTTGTGTTGCCTTTGTCTCACTGAATAATAATCCTCTCTTAATTTCCTGAAATCATGTAAAATGGCCATTTAATATCATTGCGAATCATCAATGAGCCTGCAGCAATACATCAATCCCTATTTAACACCGACAATAACTCGATTGATAAATTTCAAAATTCAATAATGTCGCAAGACCAACGCAATCATATAACATACTATTAATTTAAAGCCAATTTGAGGTAATATAGGAAATTCACAAACCTTTCTTAACACAAACCATTATCATCACCATTCTAAATTCAACCAAAACAAACATTTCCATTCTAATCCAGATAAACATATACTGTAATCTAACTTTCACAAGCTCCTCCTGTCAAAACCATTAACTAAATTTCATTAAAGGGTACAACACAACATAATACTTAATGCTAACAAATTGGTACAGAGGTTTATTTTCTTTTTTCCAGAATTATGAAAAGAACAAAACAAAGTCATCCGCACAACATCGGCCATCTCTCTATGATCCACTCTCGCCGGCGGCTTTATCACCTTCGACGACAACACCTCGAAGCTACGATGCGGACAACTGAAGCTCCAGCCGCACCCTATTTCCACAAACTCTAACAATATAATAACAAAATTACCTTGCATTGATTCTTTCTTCATTCTGCAGAAGAATCGTAAATAAAATTCCAGATCACTCTGTTTTCGCTTCAGTCTTCAAGAACCTTCATCACCATCAACGATTCATCATCATTGTTTTTGTCCAGCTTCCACGATGCCATTAGCTTTCCGTCTACCTCAGCTCCTCGTCACTATATCGATCACACACAAAACATAGCAGCAGGGTAACTTTTCTTAGAAATGATAATCTTACAATAAATGATTTGAGCAACATGGAACTTTTAAAAATGGCAGAATGTTACCAATGTATGAGGCACGCGCAATGACTCCAAAATCGCACCCAGCTGGAGATCTCCTCTGATTTCGTTCCCGATCCGCAACTGATACAACAAACACCCTCTAACTTTGTTTCCAAACAATCTCTATCGTTCTTCCTTCCACCACCAAATCTCTACGCTTTTCTCATTCCTCCATCTCTTTTCCCCTTTCTCTCTCCCCGTATCTCCTCTTTCCTCCCATCTTCATCTTCTCTAAACATCAAATCAAAACAACACATTGAACTGAAATAATAAAAAAGAAGAAAGAATTGTACCACAAGCATTTGTCACCTAACAACTAGTCGCTCTTCTCTCCCCAGCAATCTCGCCTCAATTCCGCGACAAACACCTTTAACCACTATTCATTACCGTCCCGCTTCCCTTCTTTACCTCCATCAATTTTCACCTTCTCTCTGCAATTATCACGATCACAAATCGCACAGTTTTCCTCAAGGATCTTCATTGCTTCCTGTAATTAATACAATATCAAGTTAATACAAGACCAACCACGGAAACATGTAAGCGGACACGCGAAGAAGGTAGGAGGAGAAGATCGGAATCGAAGTTTTGTCACAGTCATCAAGATCCAAGGTTCGCCGGAACTACTCCGGTCGTGGAAGGTGGAATCGAGCTTGAGACCGCCCCAACAGAGTTGAATGACGATGTTGATGTGAGATGAGATCACGATGATGTAGCCGCGTCGAAGATGATTAGCGAAACCGTGAAGGAGATCAAGCTTTGATGACGAAGTGGATCGTGAAGGAGATCGGAACAAGAAGGAAGAAAAGAGATCCAACGGCGGCGGCCAGTGCACAACATTCCCTAGGTTTTTGTCGTTACAGCATTGTGTTCTTCTTCTTGGGTTTGGATCCTCCACGACCCGCTCCATCTTCCTTCAACCCAGCTCAATTTCTTTTTTTTTGCTTAAGCCCATTCTATTTGATATTCACACCCCATCTTTTATTTACTCTTTAGTTTAATTCCATTCTTTTCCTTAACTTAATTAATTTAGATTAGTTAGTTTTCTTAGGAATAAACATGTAATTTTAAATAGATAATTTTAATATTTTATCCAAATCTCATTTAATCTAAGTTTAGATTTATTTAATAACTTTAGTCTTCCTTATTTTAATTAGATATTTGACTTGTAAGTTTTATTTAATTTGAAAAATATTTAATATCTCTAAAAACCTATGAAAGTAAAAAATGAGAAAACTAAAAGACATGCTATTTTTCCTTTAATTTATTCCCCTCGTTTTGATTAAATACTAATACAAAAAAAGACAGAAAGAATAAAAACATATAAAACCTTAAAAAACATTTCTATTAATTCTCGTTTTTTTTTTCTATGTTAAAATGCGTAACCAATTAAAACATTTTTCTCTTCACATATTAAACAAAATCATATAAAAATGCATGTTCACACTTAATTGTTGTACGTCATTATCCGCATAATTTTCTGTCAATTATTTCATCGTACTTGATTATTCTGTTTGTGCCAATCCAAAGGGAATTGTCTAATTTTTGTTGACTTCATGTCCTCAAAAATGATCGAGTGAATACTCTCATTCATTAAAACTTAGGATAATTTTTCCTCAAACATTCACCCTTTTCAAAACTTATACCTTTTTAAGCAAAAACTTCGACATTAGGTCGTCGTACCTTCAAAACTCTTCCGTACCCCTTTCGGCCAAAACGATTTATTTTCCATCAAGCAATCGATTTTAAATAAAAACAGATATTTCAAAAGGTTCCTATAGAGTACTATAGATGCATTGGGTGCTAATACCTTCCCATTGTATAACCAACCCCCGAACCATAAGATCTCTTTTCGAAAACGCTTTGTATTTGTATTTTTATTTACATTGCATATTTAGGGTTTTATTTCGCTCTTTTCCCTTTTCCTTTGGAAACAATAAAGCGCGGTGGCGACTCTTGCTTTTGTGAGACGAATTAATCAATAATTCGATCTCCGATTTACCCCGCTACATTTTTTATCGCTACAGGGAGCACCTTCATAAACAACTTTGACCTCACCATGAACTTGACATAGATTGCCTCAAGTATTCGAAGCTTGAAAAGTTTATACTTGAAGTTGCTTGAAGGATTTGGAAACTATGTGCAGTAGGATGAACTTCATATGCATCGCCCCTGTATTTGGATCTTGGAAGGATGCCCCTGATCATCAATGCCTTGAGAATCTTGTTAACATAAGGAAACTGAGTCATACTATGTTGTGATATGAGTTGAGGAAGGAATGATCTTCTGAAAGGTATGCCCCTGATTGAACAATGCTTTAAAATTTGATCCAAGTTGATTTAATCTTGGAATACTCACCCCTTGTCAATAGTACCTTTGTGTGATATACCCCTATGATCATTAGTCTTTTCCCCTGTTTATAGGGATCCCCTTAGATGCTTTTCCCCTAGTTAGGAGCTTCCTGGGAAGGATAGCTTTTGATCAAACCAATTTTTAGATCTCCTTGATGCTAAGTATTGATTCGTAGATAAAATTGTACATTTTGAAAAAGTAATTCCGTTCGATGCACATGCAAGTTCTTGAAATTGAAATTAATTATTCAAAAAGAAATGAAGATTATAAGATGAATATTCAAAGAAGCTAAGTAGTTAGAAACGATTTTAACAAACATAGGAGTCAGTTTAACACAAATCTTGTCGAGTATGCTTTCATAGTGAACCTAGCTTCAATTAGGACTTTTGAAGGTTGTAACGTGGCCATGGTTTGTGGTTTAAGAAACAAAAGATATAAGGCTCAAAATTTATTTATCCCACCCCATTCTCCTTGATGTTCTTCAATCATAAGTTCAATTAATCCAACATATGTGTTTAATCCCCAAGAGAAATTTTGTAGTCGCGCAGATGATGAGAAGCGTAGATAAAGTTCAAGTATTTATGAGAAGAATTGATGAAATCCAAGTATTTGATAAGATCCAAGCGTTGATGAAAAGCCTTGGTGGTTCTTGAGGTGGCAGTCACAAGATTGTTCTCCAATTTATTTGTTTTTTTAATCCCTTATTTTGTATGGACCAATTCTTTTAAATTTTCCAGTCCATCGAGATGCCCTATCTTTTGCCTAAGTCAAGTTTTGATTTGCTTTGACTTAGCGGGCTGTCTCTTTTTTTTTTAATTTCTTTTTCTTTCTTTTTTTTGCTTTCAATTTTGACAATTTGTGACTACCGTGGTGATTATTGTAAGCTTCGTCTTTATTATTTTCCTCAATTCTAAATGATGTATTGAGGAAGAGGACTGTTGTACCCCAAAATTTGCCCTCCCATAATCTTCAAAGTTTTGCCTCGAAGGGTTCAAAGTCTACTCAAGGGCTACAAAGTCAAACCATCCTCCTAAGCCAATCAAACTAGGGTTTTGGTTCTTGCAAGGAAGTTGAAGTTTTCAAGGGCTCAATCAAGTCCCACATGCTCATATACAGTGTCAAGCATCCATATGTCAAGGTTCAAGACTCACAGCATCAAATTGCACAGTCAAAAATCCTAATTGCTCCACAGTCAACTGCAGGGGCAAAATGGTCATTTGACAGTCAAAAGTCAAAAAATTTGGTCAACATCTTATTTTGAAGCCACAATCCTCATTTGATCAATTCTTGATCATGATTTCACAAGCATGGCTCAAAAAGTCTCAAGATGCAAAAGTTTCTATTTTTGGACAGTTGAAAAGTCAACTGTAACTTGACCAAGGCATAACTTTTTCATGGTTCATCAGAAAAATCCCATCCAAAGCTCATTTTGAAGGGGATGACATTTCCTACAACTAATCTTCACATTCCAAGTCCAAGAAATGCTCTCACAAAAAGTTATCAATTTCAACATTATAGGTCATTTTCAAAAGTCAGCAAAAAGGGACTTTAAGTCAAAGACCATAACTTTATATTGGTATATCAAAATTACATGGGACCAAAGACATTGGTTAGAGGACTTCAAGACCTTTCCAAAATGTCCAAGAACATGTTCATCGCTTCAAAATTGAGCAAGATATGCATTGGAGAAGTTGGGAAATTTTTGTGAAATGGCCAAAGTCAATTATCCTTGAAACTTCATTTTTGACAAAAGGGGCCCACTTTTTCCACTTGATTCATCTTGGCCATGCTTCCCACGTGTCCCACAATTTATTTCAAGATTTAAAATTAATTTTTCCATTTTTATTTAATTTTATTTGATTTAATTCATTTTAAATCTTTAAAATTCAAATAAAAATCAAAGAAATTATTGGAGGGATATATTTTGTGATGATTAGCTTTGATACACCTTAAAACACATTCCAAATTCGTGCATGGCCTATTATGGGCATAAAAATTCAAAATTTCACAAATATGGCAAATGGTTCAATGTTGGTTATGGAGGAAATCAAGAACATAATTGCATAAGCTTAATGACCATTATTCTTATTGATACACTTTACATTACTATATATACAAGCCTTCCCAACCTCATTCAAAAAAGGGTGTGTGCAGAAACGGCCAAGAGCAAAACCAAAAATTATTCAAAAAGTGAGAGTTCTAAAACATAGTTGCGAGCATCTTCAGATCAAAACAAGCACGTGGTTCTATTCCTTGCCACACCTTGAAGCTGAAGCAACCTTTGCCAAGTATTGAGGCTCATACCGCGCTGTAAGTTCTTCTCAGGTCCCTTATAATTTCCATATTATTTTCTTCAACGTTTTCCTGTGCAGATTCCAATATGAGGTGCATCATAAGTCCCACTTCCCAGCGCTGCCATATGTCATCAACGCAGATCCAAAGGACAAAAAGTGTAGCACACCATGGTCTGGAGTCAAGCACGCTGCAGGCAACCATGAAAGTCAAACGTGGCTTAGATTTAAATGGGCCACAATTCTCAATTCAATACCTCCAAATGTCAGCCCACACCCCCCCCCCTCTTTTTTGTTTTTTACTTCCTTTTTTATTTTGTTTTGTTTTTCTATTATTTTAATTTTTAACCTTTTTATTTTTATTATTATTATTAACAAATTAACTTAATTAACATATTTTCATAAAAAAAAAATATAGAATTACATCATTATTATTATTATTATTATTATTATTATTTTGTAAATAAATATTAACCAAAATAGTTTAATTAGGCAAGTTTAATTCCTTTTCTTAAATAATTAAAATAAATCTAGAATTAGGTAAAAGTTAACTTTTAATTTTATACCATTTCTTTTATTTCATAAAAACATAAAAAACAAAAAAATATTTTCTTTTAATTAGATTAATTAATTAGTCATTGATTAGCTTTAATTTCACTTTAATCATAAAAAAGCCAAAAAAAATTGTTTTCTTTTCTAAAAAAAGGGTCAACACCCTTAGACATTCCCGATTGTTTTATTCGCGCGCATTTACTTTATTTGATTATTATGTAATATCCTTCAAGAATGTAATAGTTAAATAGGTTTATCGCTTTATTTAATTTCCGTACTTATTTACTAAAAAACGGGTCTTTGTAATTTTTGGCGATGTATAGACCCGCGCCTTGTAATAGCGTAGGATTTATGTTTCCGCAATTTACTTTCCGCACCCTTTAACTGCTAAACTTGCATGAAAGAATGTATGTAAATAAAAACAACTCGTAGCTCACTAATTACAAAGACAAACATTAACTGAAAACAACACACAATATACACACCACTTCTAGGGTACGCCTCACTCGTTGCCTTCGAAACGTGGTCGTCAAGTATAGGATGTTTTAGCGGTCCTTATATCCATGATCCAGTTGCCTCGAAACAGTTGCCTCGAAACGGTTGCCTCGGATTAAAAAAGGATCAAGGATATAAGGGTAGCCTCTAAGGTGTCTTGTTGTTGCTTCGGTGACCACACTGTCCCTACAATCGAATTGACCCGAACACCTCCAACGGTGGTGCTACCTACCTCTCAATGGTGGGATGGCACCACCTAAAGGACACTTACACAGCTCAATTCCTTAGGGTAGGTAGATGACTCATAGATACTTGCTCTTTTCAAAAACAAACAAAATACTTTTCACACCTTACACTTTCAAAAGCTTTCAAAACAAATTTTTCAAACACTCTTGAGGACAGATACAAGAGTTATTCAGAAATCTTTCAAAGAAACTTTTTCAAACCCACTCACATTTTGAAAAGCAAACATTTTGAAAACATAAGAGCAAGTACCTAAGAGCCGGTGGATAACCACGGATAGAAAGGGTGCTAACACCTTCCCTTTCTATAAATCTACCTCCCGAACCGAGAAACGTTCTCATAAGGAATTTTGCTGTGCTTTTGTCCTTTCCATGTTGGAGAAAATAAAAGACGGTGGCGACTCTTGCTTCCGCGACATTTCGCAAACCAGCGTTAAATAGTCAGTTCTAAATCCACCGATCACAGAACTGGCGACTCTGCTGGGGATACTTTTAAAGCGAGGTGTACCTTAGGATAGATTATACTTATGTTTTCAATTGCCTGATTTGTGTGCTTTAATATTATTGGGCCTGTTTTGGGAGTTCTATAGATCCTAACCCGGATCTGGGGGATACCTTCTTAGAAAGTAGCAACAAGGATGTGAGGGAACTGTGCGGGGTATACCGACACGGTTGAAGCAGTCTGCTACATTGATGTGGCACTTTGGTGAGTACCGGTAACCCTTGAGTCAAGTCAAGGAGAGTACGGGGCCTCCGCGTGGTATCGTGAAGCATCAACTGACCTTAGGAACCTTAATTGAACCATCCTGGCCTCTTTAGGGGTAGTGAGATAACTACTTTGGTGTAGTCCGAAGTTGGTTGATACTCGATACTACACTCAGTTGAGGGTTGTTTTCTTGGGATATTTTGACCGCCAGTTCAGTGGCTAAATCGAAACGATGAACACATAAAACAATCCAATGATTTTGAGCTCCTTAGAACCCGGTTACTTTGATAGGACAGGTTTGAGCCCACCAACTTCAAGAGGGTAGTACCCCAAACTTCATGCTGGCCTAAACTCTAAGGGCTCTTTGTGTGACTTGTGTGCCTTCAAAACTTGACTACTTGCATACTTGTTATCTGACACTTGAGTTTCTTGCAGGTTTTGTTTACAGTCCTTAATCTGGACTCATAGCAGGGCCTACTTACATCACTCCATACATAACATAACATCATACCATTGCACGCATCCTGCATAAGGACTAACCCATTTCAGGGATCTCAAGGGCTTGTGATGTAGGTCATGATGAACCAGAATGTCTAGTAAGGGGCAAAGGGGATTTATTTTCCTCTAGCCAGGTTGATGACTTGAGTCAGGGGCTATGACCCACTCGATATGGTGAGCCTTGACTCTTGAAGAAGGACTCTCAACAAATTGAAGTTCCTTCAATCAAGCTACAAAATTCAAATTCTAACAATTTTCTTGTTTACCCCGCGAGATCCTTGAAAATATTGCATGCATACATACATATCACGGCATTACAGGTACTCCTTTGACAGGTCACTTACCATCTTCGCTGTTTATTTCAGCAATGGCTTCCCAACAAAACAACTAGGATCTTCATGCTCAAGAGACTCGGTTCGGGAAGATCCTCCTAAATCTATCCAAGGGGCAGGAAGAGCTGAGAACACTCCTCATGGGGAATTTGGTCAGGAAGAGTCCCGAAGACGACAAGGACGAACGGTTGAAACATCTGCAAGCTGAGGTGGATGTAATGAGAACCCAGATGCTGGGGCAAATGGCTCTTATCCAAGACTTATCTCAAAGACAAGGAGAGCTCAGGGTTCTCGTCAACCAACTGCTTCGAGATAACCAACTGGGGCAAACATCTAAGGTTGAAGAGCAAGCCATCATTCAACCACCTGTGGGGCAAGAAGACAAGGGAAAAGCTCCTCAGTTTGCTTCGGGGTCACAAGCCCAGCATCAACCTCACCAGCGTCAACAGGGTAATTGGCGTAAGCAAAATACGTCTGGAAGACATTTCTCGGAGACTGGTGTGCCATCCTCACTAATACTGAAATGCTTGTTGGAGGTCAAGTTGATTTCTTTAAAGGATCCTCCCAAGAAGCTCAACATAACCTCCCTAAAGTACAATCCTGATGAAAGGTGTTCCTACCATTCTGACAGTCCTGGACATGACACTGACGACTGTTGGAGCCTGAGGAACAAGATCCAAGACTTGATCGACGGAAGGGTGCTGGAGTTCATGCCGGGAGGGAAAATGAAAATCTTCTGCTGAGAATCTTCCATCTGAAATGACTGGTGCAAACTAGGAAGCTTTTGTTCATTCGAATGTTCAAGTTGTATTTTTCTCTGATTGTTCAAACATTTGTTCATGTCAAACTCTTTTACTTTATCAATGCATCGCATATGTCTGTTTTGAATCAATATATTCTCATTCGCTAAATTCAAACTGCTTTCATTTTTTGATGTCAACTCTCAATTAATAATTCTAAGCCTCTTGAGGGAGGATGACGAAAACGATACCATAATCTACAGTATGCTTTTGAAGAGACCCTGCTGATGAGGTACAGGCATTGTTTCAATTCCTAAACACTGGAGTTATAAGGAAGATAATCCCTCGTCAACCCCTTCGAGCCAAAGAAGTAGGAGTTTTTCATTTCGAAAATTAAAACCCTTAATCATAACCTGGGGAAGGGTAGTTCTCTCAGTTGGTCCAAGTGCCCAATGAATGGCACCAAAAAAGTCCTTACAAAACAAAAGACAGCGATGGTTCCAATAATCATAAGGACGGGCAGTCATTATCTCCCAAAAATAAAAGCCCATTAAGTCAAAACCTATGGAGAAGACTTACAAAATTGGGGCATCCCGCTGACTGTGATCATGAAAGAAACAGTTCAGGCAAAAAACAGGGATAACAAAATCAAAAAAGAGAGAGGACCTACAAATCCTCAACCAAAAAAGAAATGACTGTCTATTCAAAATAAATTGTCAATATCCGAACCATCACTGGTATATCAAAGCAAAGACTCAAATAAGGTCCGACGCACGATCAGCTGAGTTTAGGTTTGAAGAACATCACGAAGAGCGGGTGGGTACAAATACTTTGAGCCTTTATCCTTTGTTTCTTAAACCGTGAACCAGGCCACGTTATAACCCTTAAAAAGTCCTAGCTGAAGCATGGGTTAGTTCGAAGGCATACTGTTACGAAAGGTATCCTGACTCCTTAAAGCTTGCTGTAAAATACTGAGTTGACATCACATTTT
This sequence comes from Vicia faba, assembly GCA_948472305.1. Lineage (NCBI taxonomy): Eukaryota > Viridiplantae > Streptophyta > Magnoliopsida > Fabales > Fabaceae > Vicia > Vicia faba. The sequence goes on along the minus strand of OX451739.1, from coordinate 191,260,368 downwards.
ACAAAATTTGCTTGTTTTACTCAAAATGCATTTTCAAAAATTTCAAGACAGACATAAGCTTTGCATTTTTAATATAACATTGCTTGCATGTGACTATTTGTTTGAACAGCAGAGAAATTCGCACGAAGAATATCTAGTGAACAAAAAGCACTTCCAATCAAGGGGCATGGCATGATCATTCTCTGTCATCTGGGGAAGTCGAGTCAAGATTCAGAGAATCTCTCAAATTCCAAGCAGCCAGGGGCAACTCTCCGTCTGAGACACTTGGGGCATTGGACGATCAAACGAAGATCTTCTGGTGGCATGGTAACACTGCACTACTGACAGTGACAACTCCCGGCATCCTGAGAGCACGGACATAGTCGAAAAAAACACTACGCATAATCAAATACCCGCTAGGTTGACACACCTAGGCAAAAACAAGGGATACAAATAAAAAAAATCTGTACACCCGGCAAGTCGAAAACCTGAAAAGGCGGCTTGGGCAAAAATGGGTATCCCGGTGGACTGAAAACCCGAAAGGGCGGTCCAGGCAAAAGTTAGGGATCAAAGCGTACGACTATGTCCTGTCTTCTCGTCACTTGCCTACCAGAAGAAGATCTGTCAAATCGGCAGTCATCAAGCACCTCATAGGCCTTCTTCTCCCGCAGAAACTGGGGCAATAAGAATCGTCTAACTATACAAACTGCTCTGTCCTCCAGGCGCAAGATACCTTCACTCCCATAGTAAGACAAGATTCAACAATTCTCCCCCAAGCAGTTGGTCTCCAATCAACCCTAACAAGGCACAGTATCCCAAGCAAGTCAGCAACACTCTCCCCCAAGTAGAGTTAGTCTACTGTCAGCCTTAAGGAAGTTGGGTATCCCCAGAAAATCTCAATATTCCCCAGTGGAGTATGCAGATGTTCCTAAGCAAGCATCCCCGGCAGTCTTAAGATAAGATTGTTCCCCGGTGGAATACCAGACACCCCAGTAGGAAGCTTATCCCCAGTAGATTCTGGAAGCTTATCCCCTGCAGAGCACGAACGCGTCTCCCCGGCTTTATCCAAAGGTTATTCCCCACCAGGGCTTATAACTGGGTTATCCTCAGCTAATGACCACGGAAAGATCGTCCTTGGTGAAGTTTCTTCCTACCCTCCAACGGAGTTCATCAATTCCCTCAACAAAGCTTATCAACGGTATCCCTCAGCGGAGTTATCATCAAATTCTCAGCGAAGTATCCCTTCCCCACAGAGTATTCCCCGCAGAGTAATCTTTTCGCCAAGTTTATTCCCCAACGGAGTCATCTTCTCCTATCGGTTTATTCTTGCAACCATCACCCTCAGTGGAAACCAAGAACTTCACTCCCCAACATCAGCCCAGGATTCAATTTCCCGGCATTCGTCAAGGATTTATTTTCCTAGACAAAAATACATTCATAAACATATCACTTTTCATACATCTTGCTTACATACACAATGCATGCACATACGCATCATATCACACAATCTCATTTCTCCCTGAGAACATCATGACATCATGCATTGCACAACTGATGTTTTGCCTTTTTCAGGAAAAAGGTCAATCCAAAGACGATTACTATCAACTATTGCAATTCCAGATTCGATACCTGCATCTAGCCAGGGCATATCTGTGAGCGATTGATTATGGATTTGATACCTGTATCTAGCCAGGGCATATCTACATTAAAGAGATTAAAGAGATAGCTAGAAATTCTCCAGAGATAGACGCTATTGTGTTGCTTGTTCAGAGTTACTTGTTCAGAAATAGTTCAGATATGCTCCAGATGGACGCTATTCTGTTGCTTATTCAGGGTTTCTTTTCAGAGATAACTTAGAGATGCTCCAACCACGGATGCTATTCTATTGTTTATTCAGAGATTCTTTCTAGATATGGTTCAGATGTGACCCAGGAATGGCGACGTTCTGATACTTATTCCAGATTTCCTTTCAGAGATAGCTTGGAAATGCTCCAGATATGGATGTTGTTCTTTTGCTTATTCAAGACTCCTTCTAGATATAGTTCAGATGTGACCCAGGCATGGCGACGTTCTGATACTTATTCCAGATTTCCTTTCAGAGATAGCTTAGACATGCTCCAGATATGGATGATGTTCTTTTGCTTATTCAAGACTCCTTCTAGAGATAGTTCAGATGTGACCCAGGCATGGCGATGTTCTGATACTTCTTCCAGATTTCCTTTCAGAGATAGCTTGGAAATGCTCCAGATATGGATGCTGTTCTTTTACTTATTCAAGACTCCTTCTAGAGATAGTTCATATGTGACCCAGGCATGGTGACGTTCTGATACTTCTTCCAGATTTCCTTTCAGAGATAGCTTGGAAATGCTCCAAATATGGATGTTGTTCTTTTGCTTATTCAAGACTCCTTCTAGAGATAGTTCAGATGTGACCCAGGCATGGCGACGTTCTGATACTTCTTCCAGATTTCCTTTCAGAGATAGCTTAGAAATGCTCCAAATATGGATGCTGTTCTTTTTCTTATTCAAGACTCCTTCTAGAGATAGTTCAGATGTGACCCAGGCATGGCGACGTTCTGATACTTCTTCCAGATTTCCTTTCAGAGATAGCTTGGAAATGCTCCAAATATGGATGCTGTTCTTTTGCTTATTCAAGACTCCTTCTAGAGATAGTTCAGATGTGACCCAGGCATGGCGACGTTCTGATACTTCTTCCAGATTGCCTTTCAGAGATAGCTTGGAAATGCTCCAAATATGGGTGTTGTTCTTTTGCTTATTAAAGAGTTTCCTTTCAGATATAGCTGGGAAATGCTCCAGATATGGACGCTATTCTTTTGCTTATTCAGACTTCTTTTCAAAGACAACTTAGAGATGCTCTAGCCCGGATGCTATTCTATTGTTTAGTCCAGATTCATTCAAAAGACAGTCCAGATACGATCCAAATTCGGATGACATACTGTCACTCATTTAGACACAGACTAGATACGCTCCAGACACGGAAGCTATTCTGTTTCTTATTCAGATTCACCTATCCACCATCTTTCCAAATGGCATCTATAAGACCATTCCCGACAAGGTTCTGTCACACTTTCAGATGGCATCTTTAAGCCCATCCTCCCATCCATCATCTCTCCAAATGGCATCTGTAAGCCCATTTCCGACATCACACTGCAAATACTCTACTATATGAGTGCAAATTTCTGGGCACTCTAGTGTTCAATCATCTTCCACCCTCGGATCACGAAAGGCACACAAGCCAATCTACATCCTCAGGTCTAAGAAGATTGGACAGGGGCAACTGTTGTACCCCAAAATTTGCCCTCCCATAATCTTCAAAGTTTTGCCTCGAAGGGTTCAAAGTCTACTCAAGGGCTACACAGTCAAACCATCCTTCTAAGCCAGTCAAACTAGGGTTTTGGTTCTTGCAAGGAAGTTGAAGTTTTCAAGGGCTCAATCAAGTCCCACATGCTCATATACAGTGTCAAGCATCCATATGTCAAGGTTCAAGACTCACAGCATCAAATTGCACAGTCAAAAATCCTAATTGCTCCACAGTCAACTGCAGGGGCAAAATGGTCATTTGACAGTCAAAAGTCAAAAATTTTGGTCAACATCTTATTTTGAAGCCACAATCCTCATTTGATCAATTCTTGATCATGATTTCACAAGCATGGCTCAAAAAGTCTCAAGATGCAAAAGTTTCTATTTTTGGACAGCTGAAAAGTCAACTGTAACTTGACCAAGGCATAACTTTTTCATGGTTCATCAGAAAAATCCCATCCAAAGCTCATTTTGAAGGGGATGACATTTCCTACAACTCATCTTCACATTCCAAGTCCAAGAAATGCTCTCACAAAAAGTTATCAATTTCAACATTATAGGTCATTTTCAAAAGTCAACAAAAAGGGACTTTAAGTCAAAGACCATAACTTGAGATTGGTAAATCAAAATGACATGGGACCAAATACATTGGTTAGAGGACTTCAAGACCTTTCCAAAATGTCCAAGAACATGTTCATAGCTTCAAAATTGAGCAATATATGCATTGGAGAAGTTGGGAAATTTTTGTGAAATGGACAAAGTCAATTATCCTTGAAACTTCATTTTTGACAAAAGGGGCCCACTTTTTCAACTTGATTCAGCTTGGCCATGCTTCCCACGTGTCCCACAATTTATTTCAAGATTTAAAATTAATTTTTCCATTTTTATTTAATTTTATTTGATTTAATTCATTTTAAATCTTTAAAATTCAAATAAAAATCAAAGAAATTAATGGAGGGATATATTTTGTGATGATTAGCTTTGATACACCTTAAAACACATTCCAAATTCGTGCATGGCCTATTATGGGCATAAAAATTCAAAATTTCACAAATATGGCAAATGGTTCAATGTTGGTTATGGAGGAAATCAAGAACATAATTGCATAAGCTTAATGACCATTATTCTTATTGATACACTTTACATTACTATATATACAAGCCTTTCCAACCTCATTCAAAAAAGGGTGTGTGCAGAAACGGCCAAGAGCAAAACCAAAAATTATTCAAAAAGTGAGAGTTCTAAAACATAGTTGCGAGCCTCTTCAGATCAAAACAAGCATGTGGTTCTATTCCTTGCCACACCTTGAAGGTGAAGCAACCTTTGCCAAGTCCTGAGGCTCATACTGCGCTGTAAGTTCTTCCCAGGTCCCTTATAATTTCCATATTATTTTCTTCAACGTTTTCCTGTGCAGATTCCAATATGAGGTGCATCATAAGTCCCACTTCCCAGCGCTGCCATATGTCATCAACGCAGATCCAAAGGACAAAAAGTGTAGCACACCATGGTCTGGAGTCAAGCACGCTGCAGGCAACCATGAAAGTCAAACGTGGCTTAGATTTAAATGGGCCACAATTCTCAATTCAATACCTCCAAATGTCAGCCCACACCCCCCCCCCCTCTTTTTTGGTTTTTACTTCCTTTTTTATTTTGTTTTATTTTTCTATTATTTTAATTTTTAACCTTTTTATTTTTATTATTATTATTAACAAATTAACTTAATTAACATATTTTCATAAAAAAAAAAATAGAATTACATCATTATTATTATTATTATTATTATTTTATTTTGTAAATAAATATTAACCAAAATAGTTTAATTAGGCAAGTTTAATTCCTTTTCTTAAATAATTAAAATAAATCTAGAATTAGGTAAAAGTTAACTTTTAATTTTATACCATTTCTTTTATTTCATAAAAACATAAAAAACAAAAAAATATTTTCTTTTAATTAGATTAATTAATTAGTCATTGATTAGCTTTAATTTCACTTTAATCATAAAAAAGCCAAAAAAAATCGTTTTCTTTTCTAAAAAAAGGGTCAACACCCTTAGACATTCCTGATTGTTTTATTCGCGCGCATTTACTTTATTTGATTATTATGTAATTGCCTTCAAGAATGTAATAGTTAAATAGGTTTATCAATTTATTTAATTTCCGTACTTATTTACTAAAAAACGGGTCTTTGTAATTTTTGGCGATGTATAGACCCGCGCCTTGTAATAGCGTAGGATTTATGTTTCCGCAATTTACTTTCCGCACCCTTTAACTGCTAAACTTGCATGAAAGAATGTATGTAAATAAAAACAACTCATAGCTCACTAATTACAAAGACAAACATTAACTGAAAACAACACACAATACACACACCACTTCTAGGGTACGCCTCACTCGTTGCCTTCGAAACGTGGTCGTCAAGTATAGGATGTTTTAGCGGTCCTTATGTCCATGATCCAGTTGCCTCGAAACAGTTGCCTCGAAACGGTTGCCTCGGATTAAAAAAGGATCAAGGACATAAGGGTAGCCTCTAAGGTGTCTTGTTGTTGCTTCGGTGACCACACTGTCCCTACAATCGAATTGACCCGAACACCTCCAACGGTGGTGCTACCTACCTCTCAATGGTGGGATGGCACCACCTAAAGGACACTTATACAGCTTAATTCCTTAGGGTAGGTAGATGACTCATAGATACTTGCTCTTTTCAAAAACAAACAAAATACTTTTCACACCTTACACTTTCAAAAGCTTTCAAAACAAATTTTTCAAACACTCTTGAGGACAGATACAAGAGTTATTCAGAAATCTTTCAAAGAAACTTTTTCAAACCCACTCACATTTTGAAAAGCAAACATTTTGAAAACATAAGAGCAAGTACCTAAGAGCCCGTGGATAACCACGGATAGATAGGGTGCTAACACCTTCCCTTTCTATAAATCTACCTCCCGAACCGAGAAACGTTCTCATAAGGAATTTTGATATGCTTTTGTCCTTTCCATGTTGGAGAAAATAAAAGACGGTGGCGACTCTTGCTTCCGCGACATTTCGCGAACCAGCGTTAAACAGTCAGTTCTAAATCCACCGATCACAAGGACGTTGTAAACTCTGCCTTCGTTGATTCCTCAATCTTTGATGATGAACGCGGGGAAGATGATGTGCTTGAATCTTTGCTTGGATCGTTCTGTCAATGATTTATCGAGGAAAGAGATATGCTTGAACCTTTTGTTTAGATAAATCACTTCTCTTGAGAACATAATGCGCCATCGAATTAATTCAAAGACTATTCTACCCCTAGTTAAGATTAAAGGTTTTTTAGAGAATAGAAAGAACTCCAACTTCTGGCTCGAGGGGGTTAACTACGGATTAACTCCTTATATTGCCACTATTTAGGAATTGAAATAATGCCTTATATTCTGGATTAGCCCGACAGTTTGACTGGGCCTGGTCTAGGACATCTCCTTTGGTACGGCTCGCACGACCGTGATCCGGACTACCCGCTACCTATCGAGTATTTCATCCATTTTCCCTCCTGAACCAGCACTGGTCTGGGATGACCGACGAGCATCCTCTTAGCTTACCCGACATCAAAGTCGTGCAGGCCACCAGGAACTGGCTAGAGAGATGCCCGCAACTAACCCCCTCCTCGGGACCAACGGCTAGTTACAAGCATATCTTCCCGGTTTGACCAAGTCCTGGAAGTTACCTGATTTCACGGACCCGCACATCTAGGCGTGAAATCAGGAACCAATGGCTATGCGCCATGGGAATTATATATACCCTCACACCTGTGAGGGCTATGTATCGAATATTCACTATTCACCACTTAATACTTTGCTTGTACCTCCTTGTTCCCACTCTTACTTGATCTTCGGAGTGCCTTGCAGGTACAACTCCCTTTTCTCCTTGACTTCACAGCCCGACTACAGATCATCTTCCAGCCACTTCTCAGGTTCTGGTCAACCGGTAAGATCAGTGGCATCGTCTGTGGGAAACTGCTCTCCCATCTTTCTTTCCTCGAAAATTAGGATTAAAGCAACTTTTTCAAGATTCCTCTCACTAATCATGGCCGACCATGATGATCTTCACATGTCCGGAAAGACCATTATTTCCTCTGCTTGCAAAACCGACGGAAGTCAGGAATATCCTCACCTCGAGGACAACCTGGGCTTCTAGGACGGATAGATCGCATCTTCGGATTCCACTGACGCCCAGTGACGTGAGGATTAATTCTTGGACAAGGGCCACTCCAAGAATCTCACCAAGGAACTGCAAGAAGTCATGCAACCAGTTCCCATCCCTCTCAACACCGACCCGGCCATGGCAGCACTACTCACTGCTATCAATCAGACCAACACCCTTATCCTACAATAGAATCAAAGGATAGGGGCCTGGGAGAACAGCGATCAAGATCTCCTTCTCGGAGAACCTGACGATGAAACTCCCCAAGTGCATCGCCTCCCAAGCATGTCCCACCACCCAGAAAGGAGAGGTGCGGTGTTTCTTTCTTCAAGAAATGCAACGGCACACCTCCTACTAGAGATCAAGCCTCTCCTTCATTCAAGAAGAGGAAAGACAACAGGAAAATCGATCACGCTCGACTGCCTTCTCCCGAGCCAAAGCAGAAACGAAAGATCCCCTCCCCTACAACGAGACCGTAATGATCGGCAAGGAAGAAACTATCACTCTCCTTCTCCCTCCCCTGCAGATAGCGAGGATGATGAGCCCCATGGCCCGCTATCAAGGGAGATTACCGAGACTCCACTCCCAGTCGGCCTAGAGAAGCCGCCTACCTTGGGAACCTACGACGGAACAACAGACCCTGACGAGCACATAGAAAAAATTGATGCTCTCCTCGACTACCGAGGGGTCAGGGGAGCCATCAAATACAAACTCTTCCCAACCACTCTCAGGAAGGGGTTGATGGTGTGGTAGAAGAGCCTCCCCGACGAATCCATCACCTCATGGAAACAGTTCGTGAGGATATTTTCGAGGCATTTCACTGCCTCCTGTCGGCATCCGAAATCAGAGGCTTCACTCAAAGCAATTATATAGGGTAGAGACGAGTCTTTATAGGCATATATTGAATGCTTCAACAAGGAAGCGGTCCAAGTCCCAACAACAGACAACATGAAGAAGTACCTCCTCGAGCGCAGGCTCCGCCCCTGCAATGACTTTGCCAAAGTTGTAGGCATAGAGACGCTGGCCCTCGCTCGACTCCCTCCTCCTGAAGGCCCAGGCGTACATACAGTACAAGGAGAAGGAAGCGGCCAACAGCGCCAGGGAATCTAGACATATAGAGAGTGCCAATTCCTCGAAAAACGACGAGCCCTCGACATCCCGTTGGGGAGAGAAGAAACAGGAAGACAAGACCCGTGATTCAAAATACTACAAGGGGTCAGCCAATCGTTTCCACGACTACACCCCTCTGACAACCTCAAGGAAGCGTATTATTTCTGAATGCGCCAATTCTGAACTCAAGTAATCCTAGGTGCACTTCTCCCGATAAACACCGTCCAAGTCGAGAACCGACAAGAGCAAGTATTCCAGGTTCCACAAGAGTCACGGGCACAACACGGAGGATTGAATTCATCTCAAGGATGCAATCAAAATACTGATCAAAGACTGGAACCTTAAGCAGTATAAAAAGAAGGAGGGTGCCCGTGACAAAGCACCATAAACCAAAAACGTCGAGGAGGGGAAGAAATCCTCCGACCTCGACCCCATTCAGGTCGCCATGAGTATCTCATGACCGGAAGACTTCTATTATCTAGACATGGAGAACGTCCCCATGTACTTCTCCTCCCACAATCCCTGGAAATCCTTCCCCTCAGCCATGGTCATCTCCGGTGGAGGGTTCAACAGGCACACAGTTGGATCGGTGATAAGGAGATTTGACCAACTCATTGAATCCAACTCAGATATGGACGCCATGCTTGATAAATTCCGAGGAGGATCTCATACCCTCGCCTTCTACAGAGAAGAATTATTGAGCGGGACCCCGAATTCGAGCATCCCACTACTCGTGAGAGCTCGAATGGCTAATTTTGATGTGTGTCGCATTCTGGTCAACCAAGGCAGTTCAGTGGACATCATGTACGCCCAGTTGTCTACCACCTTGCAGCTGAACGAAAGCCACCTAACCCCCTACGTCGGATTTGATCTCTAAGGCTTCAATGGAGCCAGCACAAAACCCTGGGGATATGTAGAGTTGATCGTCACATTCGGGAAAGGGGCGATGGCCCGAGCCATCAAGACCTAATTCTTGGTGGTAGATTGACCATCTCTCTATCAGTGCATCTTCAGGAGACCCACTCTCATTGAACATATCGCGGTCCCTTCTACCATTAATCTCAAGATGAAGTACTGCACCGCCGAAGGCTTGGTCACCACCCTCCACGGGGACATCCAAGCAGCCAGAAGGTGCTTCGAAGCTTCGGCCAAAGGACTCAATTCCATCAGCGCCCAACCCAGAACGACCACTGGAGCCTCACTGCCCTCCAGCTCCAAGGAAGTCAAGCCACTATCGAGGGTTAATACCATTGACCTTGATAGTCGCTTCTCCATAGAGGACTGTGTCGAGCAAAGGAAGAAAGGGAAGGAGCCTATGGTCGAAGAAGAAGGGTCAACCTCCTATGCTGATTGAAATGAACTCTCGAGTCACGCATGGCCCATCCCAGATGGCGACTTCGAGCTAGTTCCCCTTGGAGAAGACCCCATAAGAGGAGTGAAAATTAGAGCGGACCTCCCCGACCTGGCAAAAAGGTAACTCAAAGCTTGCCTAAGGGAGAATGTTGATTTGTTTGCCTAGAGGGCGGCCGAGATGCCTGGTTTAAATTCAGAGGTCGCATGCCATCACTTGACCATTGATCCTGCCATCAAGGCGGTCGTGCAACGCAGAAGAAAGCAGTCGTCCGAGAAAGCAAAGGCTGCAGAACTAGTTGTAAAAGACCTCTTAGAGGCACATTTTATTTCTGAAGCCCAGTACAAAATTTTTCTCTCAAATGTAGTTCTTGTAAAAAAATATAATGGAAAATGGCGCATGTGTATTGACTATACTGATCTCAATTGGGCTTGCCCAAAAGATGCCTATCCTCTCCCCAATATTGACAAACTAGTCGACAACTCGGCCGTTTTGAAATTGCTACCGCTTATGGACGTGTACTCTGGTTATAACCAGATCCCCATGGTAAAAATGGACAAAAAATATATCACTTTCATGACCGAGTCAGACAACTATTATTACAATGTAATGCCCTTCGACCTAAAAAATGCGGGCGCTACATACCAGCGCATGATGAACAAAGTTTTTAGCAATGAGATAAGCAACATGCTCGAAGTCTATATGAACGACATGATCGTCAAGTCCACCAAAGAGCTTGACCATGCCGCCCACTTGAAAAAAGTGTTCGAGCAAGCTCGAAAGTGCTGGATGTGATTCAACCCGGATAAATGTACCTTCGGTGTATAGGCAGGAAAAATCCTCAGATTCTACCTAACGGAACGAGGCATAGAGGAAAACCCCGACAAATGTCGGGAGTTTTCTGAATTTCCAACGCCCACCTCAAAAGAGTCCATCCAGATATTGAACGACATGCTCACTTCTCTCTCTCTCGATTCATTGCAAAGTCCGCCCAGCACGCGCTGCCCTTGTTCAAGCTCCTGCGAGTGGATGCCCGGATGTGACCAAGCCCTCGTTCATTTGAAACGAGCATTGTCACAACCGCTCATCCTATCTCGACCCGATAAAGACGAGTTCCTCTATCTCTATTTGGTCATCACCTTTGAGGCAATAAGCGCGACGCTGATAAGGGAAACCCCTGAAGGAAAAAAAGACCAATTTACTTCACGAGCAAGGCCCTGCAGGGTCTAGAAGCGAGGTATCAACAAATCGAAAAAGTAGCTCTAGCCCTTGTTAATGCAGCGAGGAGACTCAGACACTACTTTATGGCCCACACCATAGTGGTCCGGACAGATCAACCAATAAAACAAGTGCTCGGAAGACCAGACATGGTCGACAGAATGTTGAAATGGTCCTTGGAGATCTCTGAATTTGATATCCAATATGAGAGCAGGAAAGCCCTTAAGGCTCAGGCCTTGGCTGACTTCGTAGCTGAAATGACCTCACCCACAGAACCCGACGGATCGCGTCGTTGGACGATATTCGTCGACGGCGCCTCCAGTTCGACCGGAAGCGGTGCGGGAATCATATTGGAAAATAAGGAAGGGACCCTGATCGAAGTCTTCCTCACCCTATCTTTTCCAACCTCTAATAATCAGTCCGAATACGAGGCGTTCCTCGCGGGTTTATGACTGGCCAAAGATCTGGGAGCCGAGGAAGTGAAAGTCTTCATCGACTCTCAGTTGGTCGCCTCTTAAGTCCGAGGCGAATATCAGGTCAAAAATGACCAACTCGCCGAATATTGGGCCCTGGTCCAGGAGATAAAAAAGAAATTTAAATATGTGGACGTAAAGCACGTTCCCCAAGAGCATAATGCTCGCACAAATATCTTATCCAAGCTGGCAAGCACAAAGAGAAAGGGAGCAAACAAATATGTGATACAGGAGATACTCCCTCGACCGAGCACCCAAAGGCTATCTTCTACCCTAGAAGTATTCACCATTGGGGATAGCGGTTGTTGGATGACCCCCTTTTACGACTACCTCGTTAAGGGAAAACTCACCGACGACCCGAAAGAAGCAGTCATTATCAGGCGGAGAGCTTGCTCGTACATCTTGGTCGAAGACAAACTTTACAGAAGAGGATTTTCCATTCCACTTCTCAAATGTGTCGAACAAAGCGGGGTAGATCACGTCTTGCTCGAAATCTACGAGGGCATCAACGGTTAACACCTAGGAGGGAGATCTCTCACAAGAAAAGCCTTGTGGGCAAGATATTACTGGCCCACCATGCAGCACATCACAAAAGAGCACGTGAAGAGATGCGATAAATGCCAGTGGCACGGAGACATGCATTTAGCTCCTCCTAACGAGCTTAAGTCCCTCTCCTCTCCTTAGCCCTTCGCCTGGTGGGGACTAGATCTCCTCGGCCCATTCATGGTTGGAACCAATCAGAACAAGTACTTAATCATAGTGGTTAACTATTTCACCAAGTGGATAGAAGCCGAAGCTTTGGCCAAAATCATCGCCCAAAACGTCCTTCGCTTCTATAAAAGAAATATCCTTGCTTGCTTTGGCATCCCACAAGCCATAGTCACCGAAAACAGAACCCAGTTCACAGACCACGCCTTCCAAGAATTCGTCACCAAACTAGGCATGACCCAACACTTCGCCTATGTTGAGCATCCCCAGACAAATGGCCAAACTGAGTCTGCAAACAGAGTAATACTGAGGGGCCTCAAGCGAAGTTTGTACGAAACCAATAAGCGATGGGTTGAGGAGTTACACAATATGCTCTGGGCATACCGAACGACTGCATATTCGTCCACTCGGGGGACTCCTTTTCGGCTAGCTTACAGGACGGAGTTCGTCATTCCGGTAGAAATCGAGGAACCATCCATGAGAGCTGAGGCACCTCCCAACAAGGAGATGAAGGATGCCGCCCTTCGCGAAGAACTGGATCTGGTGGAAGAAATCAGAACAGGAGCGGCCCTACCAGAGGCCTCACTCAAACAAAAAATAGCCATGCTCTTCGACACAAAGGTCATATGACGAGAGTTTGAGGTCGGCAGTCTTGTCTTAAAGAGAAATCACAAAGAATCTTGCAAGGGAAAGCTCGCAGCAAACTGGGAAGGTCCTTATCGCGTCTACGCGAAAATATGGACTGTAGCGTATTACTTGGAAAACTTACAAGGGGAACAACTCATTCGATCATGGAACACTGAAAATCTAAAACAATATTATAGTTAAAACACTAATCAGCCGGCGAGTTCGCTCGACGAGACAAACTCACTCAGGCCCGACCATGTGTGTATGCTTAGGCATAAGCATGGCACCCAAAGTATTCAGAAGGGGAGAGGCTCCGCTCTGTTGAAGAGCGCACCCTCAGCCTGACATGGATAACTCGATCGAGCTCCATAGTCCTTGTGCCACGATGGTAGAATGCATGACTCATGATGGGAGGTTCACACTGCCAAACCCGAGTCCCTCGAAATAAGACCTGAGTTCCGGCCCTCGCCCGGTATTCACCCTGGTCGTTTGATCAGTTTCCCCACACTGACGAACATATAAAACGAGCACATCCCCTCTATAAACTCTTAACAAAATATAAAACGTCCTAAACGGGATAGTTTGTCAACAAACATGCAAAAAACACGAGTTAAATATTCAAAGCAAACGACCATTGGCCAGAATTTAAATGAAACAGCCACTTGGGCCAATAATGTACGAATATTACATAAACAGGCGATAGCCCGGAAAAATAAATACTACAAATATGGCACGCATGCCGAAATTAACATAAAGCGATTATCCTTCCACTACCCCTTCAACAATGGGAGACAATTGGGCGAGACCCCCGATCGACTGGGAAACAATATATCTGAGATAATCAGGGACTAAAATCTGACCGACAGATACATATTAATTGACCCCCATTCCCGAGGTGTTAAGATCAACACCGGGGTTCAACACATGCATCTGATTCACAGCATTTTCGAAGCTCCCCTCGGAAGCATCCTGAGCATCGTCCACGGCCAATTGAAAACGAGCAACCAGCTTGCCCCGAGTCTTCAAATCCTTAGTATCCTTCAGCTCATCTTCAGCGAGCGTAACCTCGGTAATCAGGGCCGCCACCTTTCCTTCAAGGTCCCCCCTCTCGAGCAAAAGAACCATGCATTCCTCGGAGAGCTTCCCTGATTCTTCCTCAGACAACTTCAGGGCTTTGTCCTTCTCGATCAAGGCCTTCTCGCTCGCAACCAGCTTGGCCCAGAGATTATTCATCTTTGTCTCCTGAGAGGAACTCCCCTTGGTGTAAGTGACCTCCATCTCCAAGATCTGCATCAGATTGCCATCATCTTGCACCAGCATTGCCCTCTTCTCCATTCCCTCGAGATGGAGAGATTTGGCCTGGGGAAGACGGAGAGTCGCGCCCTCGAAAAAAGACTTCTCTAGCCAGCAGGGAGGCAGGTCGTACATTTCATTCCCTTTTCACTGGTCAGGTGAACACTCCCCTCGGCTCGCGGCCTCTTCACCTTCGAGGAAACGGCACCAGGGGAAAGAGCGACCGTAGCCTGAGCCGAAGATAAGTCGCCCGACCCCGAGGCAGGAGTTGGTCCTGAACTAGTTTGTGCATCCTTCAGAGCCCTCCTTTCTCTGGAAGAAAGAGGCTTAGCCAAGTGCTCCTGAGCAGGATTCATGCTTTCTGCAAAACAAACAAAAAGAAACATAGTCAGTCAAATAAACGACGACCACTTACTACTATTAGAAACATATGTACTCAAGTATCTAGCAGGGTCCTCTCTTCCGAGGAGCTCCTTGACGTTTATGAGGCCCGTCTCGTATACGGGCTCCCCATTTTCATCCAACACAGGCCTACCTCCCCGACCAACTCCCTGGACCCGAGGGATTCGAGCCACAAACGCGATCAGGGCGGAAAAGCTCTCCAGATCCTCATCATCGAAATCCCCCTCTCTCCAAAGGTAGGAGTCTAATTCTCTATCTAAGTGCTTCCTCGTCCACTGGAACGGGAACTTATAAATCAGCTTCACAGTAGGCTCCCCTAACTCATTTATACGAGGAATGCCTTCCTCGTTTACCGCCGGTGCGGTCCTAAAGATGTTCAACATCGCCTTGGTCGAGGAGGGCTGCACCAAGATGTATTTTTCCTTGAAGTGGCAGACAGACTCTAAATAGGCTTTGAACAACTTCCCATTGCCTTGCTTCAAGGAAACCCATCCCCACTTTCCGTCGAACTTGATCCTCTAAAGGTGGAAGTAGTAGGAAAAAATGGAATAGTGGCCCCTATCTTCAGGTGGTCGCAAACTATTTCAAATGTCCGCGTGAATGTGATTTCGTTCGGATGCAGTTGGGAGGGAGCCACACGCAAATGCCTGAAAACAGCTACCTCGAAGTCGGAGAAGGGGAGGCGAAGGACCATCTCTCAAAAAACAATGTCGTACATTGCAATCCGCCTCCTTTCATATTTCGAGCAGATTCTGCTCTCCTTCCCAGGAATGTATAACGACCATTCCTCCTGGGCCCCCTCCTCATGAGTGTATATGTCCGTGAAGACATCCTCTCCATGCTCGTAAAAATATGACGGCCAATCCCAGGGGTCGTTCACGACCCAATCCCGATGATACTCCTCGTCCACAAGAGGAAACAAGTTGCCCTGGTCGGCAGAAGTCACCCCCATGTCAGGCTCCCCCATTTGCTGTCCCATCTGATTCCGCGCTTCCCCGAAAATTTCCAAGATGCTCGACGAGCTACTTGTCTCGTTCGAGGAAATCCCAGAATATTGTGTAGATTCGCTCGAAATATCGTACTAAGCATCATCAGCCATAGCACCTGAAAAGCAGAGGAAAAAGATGAGCTCGACATCAATGCCAGAACCACCCTTCCACCGCTAAACAAGTGAAAGAGCGTTGGGAAATGAGGATCATATCCCCGACCAGAACCCTCACTGAGGCGTATCAACGGGCACGAGTTGCAGAAAGAACCCTAAGCCCTAATGAGGAATCTATGACGCACCACTAGATCCCCGAGGAGACCCCACGGTAGTTCCGGTGATTCTAGACCATAGAAACGCCATCTATCACCAACAGTCTCCAACGGCATCCTCCTTAAGTCCTAACCGCATGCATCTCTAGAAAGTAAAAGGTGAAAATGAAAACTACTGAGAGCAAACAACAATGAAGGATTAGAAACTTACTAGTTAATAATATAAGAATGGAAGGAAGTAAGTAGTTGTGAGCAGAAAAGCTCAAACGAACAACGGTGACCGACAGTTGAGCTAATACGAGCAGTTGAGAGAGAAGACGAAAAATACTAAATGCCATATTCCTCTCATATTTATATTTGATACAATCCGCACGTACAAGACACGTGCCTGGGGAACCCTAGGGTCGTCATCATTAAACCCTAGACCTAGGTCATCATTGCGCTGCTTCACTAGCATGCTTCCCAAAACACGCTACCTCTCCAAATTCAAAAGTCCTAACAACCAACGCCTCGTATCCCCGCAAGTAAGGCGTAACGGGAAACACTCGCTTCCCCGTCAGGCACGCCCCTTTCCACGAGCAGATGTTAAAGTCATAACTCTTGTGCTAAGAAGCAACGACTTGGGGGGATACTGTTCTGGATTGGCCCGACAGCTTGACCGGGGACGATTGTTGGTAGCGGTATAGCGGCAAGCAACAAAAGTTTTGGAAATATTTATCCCGGAATTTATCGTGTCCACAGAGATTGGTTATTGAATTTTCGTTCGACAAATCTCTCGTTAATGAGTTTGGGGATAAATGGGTTTGTAAAGAAAATGTTATCAACAGAAAATAAATGTAAACAAAAGTAAAACCTAAGGAAGAACTTATCAAGCCTGCATTTAATTTACTCATCACAGACTTAAATCTATCGACCAGTTATATTCAACCTAACAATACTCATCATTGTCACCACGTATCACTCACAACCTAAGTCATTTCTAACCCAAATTGAGAGACCGATTATATCACCAAGGAAATGATCTCTCTACCTCCTCAATAACACAAAACATAACTATGTAATCACACTGACGATCTCTCAGCACAACATAACCACACAGAGGAATTAAGCTTTGATACCTAAGTAGATGTCAACTCTAAATCTATCTCTAGAGTTCAGAAACTAACAGATAATCATCCTAGATAAGAATCTAAGCCGTATATGTTTATAACAACTCAAATACCTAGCACAGAGCAAAAATCCAGAACAACAATTGACAAATATTTATAAAGCAAGTTTAATATAACTCCATGGGCGACAAATATACATAAGTTCAGAATAAATACATGTACAAACTCAACACATAAAGAATACACAAAGAGGAAGAGAAATGAACCACAAATCTATCGGGTTGTCAGCGCCGATTATTGAGAAATCCACCCTGGATCATCCGTATGCAAGCTTCAATGTTGTTTTCTAAGCTAATCCTATCCAAAAATGAAGTTTGATGGAGTTGGGATCAAAAATACCCAAAACCATACCCAAAAAATGTGTTTTTACACCTAAATACGCATTTCTGACTGTCCAGGATCACTCAGCGACCAAAAAGCGTTGCACGGCAACCAAAATAGCATTTTTCCCATGCTACAGCTCGCCTAGCATCGCCTGGTGACGGATGACAGAAGGTTGAAAAATCAGCACAGCATTCTGCGCTGTTTCAGCCATAACTTTTGAATTGTAACTCCGATTCGCGTCCGGTTTGAAGCATTGGAAAGATTATTCAATGCTCTTTATAACAATGACAAAATATAAACCAAATTTATTATTTCTTATTCTTTGATTTTGAGCCTTATTCTTGACGAGTTGCTCAAAATCGCGTGTTTGAAGTCGTGTCTTCGACACTTTATTGCTCATGCTCCAAATACACATCAATAACTAAAAAATGAAAGGAAATACATCAAATGGTACCATATGTATACAAAAGCACAAATAAACACAAACTAAATGTATTTATACAAAAGTCGGGTTTATTCAACGATATTAACAACAAAAAGTCAATAAGTGCAATAAAAAGTATATAGAAAAATAGCTACAATTTACACTTATCAAACTCTCCCCAACTTGAAATATTGTTTGTCCTCAAACAAAGTCAAAAAACATAAAGAACAAAGAATGATAAATCAAAAAATCACGAATCAACAGGTTTTGAAAACGGAAAACAAATGCAGTAGTTCAAATGAAAAACGATACACACGGAGAAACATACTTACCACTAAACTACAACGATAACATAAACATGAAACAAATGCTAAATACAAATAATACGCCAAATACTATAAAACAAAACTAGTTCACTAATGAATCACACCTAGCAAACATAATCATCGGTAGATGAAAAATGCACAAAAAAGGGGTATTTTCACTCATCCAACAATCTTGCAAACAATAGACTAAATTATGCATTCATCCAAAAATTTACATTGAAAATATAAAAGCAAGAATCTCAAGGGCTTTTCAAGGTTGTAATGTGGCTTGGTTAACAAACAAGTGAGAAGTCCTAAAGCTAATTGAAACAAAAATTTGCCTAAACCTAAGGGAGTAATTACTTCCACAAAGTTTCAAACAATAGAATTTCAATCAAACTTATTCTTCATCCCAAATTTCAAACCAACACACATCACTTATTCAACACAACATTATTTCATACTATTTTTGTTTTTATTTTTCAAAGCTTTTCTATTTTTTTCCTTTCTTTTTCTATCTTTTCTTTTTCACTTTTTTTTCTTTTCTTTTCTTTTCTTTTCAACCTCATAGCAACCAACCAATAAATCCAAAACCATTTTTCTCCCCAACTTGAATTCAACCATACATTAAAGTGAATACTCCATAATTTCTAAGGCAAGGTAAAAATTCAAACCAAAATAATGGTTAAGGGTTCAAGAAAACAATGAATCAACATCCATGCAAAAAGGGAAACTAAACACTCATAGACAAGCATTTAGCAAATACAACATGGATATCAACAAAAATCTCAAAGAGGTTACTAATGATCACACACTCACAAGGTGAATTGACTATTTGGCTAGGTAGTTATGCTTAAAATGAAACAAAAATGCCTTGATCCTTTTCTTGCATTTATACAATCAACATAAAACAAAAGATAAAGCATAATAAAATCCTGTTAAAACAAGAATTGTGGTCTCCAGCATATGTGAACAATGGAAAGCTTCATCACAAAAAGGGTAGGAACTAAAGTAATTCACATATGAACAAGTATACAAAAGAATGAATGGCATAAAAATTGTAAAAAGTCTAAGTACCATGAATATGCTAAAGTATCGAAAGCGATAAACACATACCTTAAGCATGTACAAAACTTTAACAAAATCATTACCATGCATTCGCAAGTCGAAACGATCAAACTTGACGAATCACCTCAATATTCTACAAGTTATCGGACCAAAACTTGAGTGCAAACAACAACAAAAGAATTAGAAAAATAATACTCCTACAAAATTTCAATATACAAAATTTACAATATATACAACGAACAAAACTCCTCAAGCAAAACACGACAAGCTTTCGGAAAATACAAATTGACATAAAAAAACAAATACAAATAACGATATGAAAGTCGGGTGAAAATGAATTAACAAGTTGAAAAGTGAAGATTTGAAATTCAGAACATTTTCTTGTTTCAACTTGTTAAAGCATAAATCACAACACACATAAACAAATACAACAAACATGCTTGTTTTACATTGTAAGCTCGATGCCTTTATTGTGCGAGCTAGTAACCTCCTCACATCATGCCATGGTATTGTCACACCATGCAAACATAAAGAAAGTGTCCTAACAATCACACAACAAACGTTATGAAAACGAGACAATTCACAACAATAGGTGAAAACACATATATGCACAAATATCATATACAAGTTAATGTACAATTTCTATACAACATATACATTAATTGCAAAACTCAAAAACAAAAGAATTATCACAATGCGAAGACAATAGAATCAATCCCCGACAACGGCGCCATTTTTTTGTAGCAGTATAGCGGCAAGCAACAAAAGTTTTGGAAATATTTATCCAGGAATTTATCGTGTCCATAGAGATTGGTTATTGAATTTTCGTTCGACAAAACTCTCGTTAATGAGTTTGGGGATAAATGGATTTGTAAAGAAAATGTTATCAACAGAAAATAAATATAAACAAAAGTAAAAACTAAGGAAGAACTTATCAAGCCTGCATATAATTTACTCATCATAGACTTAAATTTATTGACCAGTTACATTCACCTAACAATACTCATCATTTTCACCATGTATCACTCATAACCTAAGTCATTTCTAACCCAAATTGAGAGACCGACTTTATCACCAAGGAAATGATCTCTCTACCTCCTCAACAACACATAAGACAATTATGTAATCGCACTGATGATCTCTCAGCACAGTACAACCACACAGAGGTATTAAGCTCTGATACCCAAGTAGATGTTAGCTCTAAATCTATCTCTAGAGTTCAGAAACTAACAAATAATTATCCTAGATAAGAATCTAAGCAGTATATGTCTATAACAACTCAAATCCCTAGCACAGAGCAAAAATCCAGAACAACAATCGACAAAGATTTATAAAACAAGTTTAATATAATGCCATGGGCGACAAATATACATAAATTCGGAGTAAATACATGTACAAACTCAACACATAAAGAATACACAAAGAGGAAGAGAAATGAACCACAAATCTACCAGTTTGTCAGCGCCGATTGATGAGCAATCCACCTCGGATCATCCATATGCAAGTTTTAATATTGTTTTCTAAGCTAATCCTATCCAAAAATGAAGGTTGATGGAGTTGGGATCAAAAATACCCAAAACCATACCCAAAAAATGTGTTTTTACACCTAAATACGCATTTCTGATTGTCCAGGATCGCCCGGAGACCAAAAAGTGTCGCCCGGCGACCAAAACGGGGTTTTTTCCATGCTACAACTCGCCTAGCATCGCCCGGCGACCAAAAGTTTCGCCCAGCGACGGATGACAGAAGGTTGAAAAATCAGCACAGCATTTTGCACTGTTTCGGCCATAACTTTTGAACCGTAACTCTAATTTGTGCCCGGTTTGAAGCGTTGGAAAGCTTATTCAATTCTATTTCTAACAATGACAAAATATAAACCAAATTTATGATTTATTATTCTTTGATTTTGAGCCTTATTCTTGACGAGTTACTCAAAATCGCGCGTTTGAAGTCGTGTCTTCGACACTTTATGGCTCATGCTCCAAATATGCATCAATACCTACAAAATGAATGGAAAAAAATCAAACGGTATCCTATGTATACAAAAACACAAATAAACACAAACTAAATGTATTTATATAAAATTCGAGTTTATTCAACGATATTAACAACAAAAAGTCGATAAGTGCAACAAAAAGTATATACAAAAATAGCTACAATTTGTACTTATCACTGGTCCAGGACACCTCCTTTG
This sequence comes from Vicia faba, assembly GCA_948472305.1. NCBI lineage: Eukaryota > Viridiplantae > Streptophyta > Magnoliopsida > Fabales > Fabaceae > Vicia > Vicia faba. Next base: position 191,238,971 of record OX451739.1, on the reverse strand, counting down.
GTACGGCCTGCACGATCGTGACCCGGACTGCCCACTATCTATCGAGTATGTCGGCCATTTTCTCTCTCGAACTAGCACTGGTCTAGGATGACTGACGAGCATCCTCTCAGCCAGCCCGACATCAACATCATGCAGGCCACCAGGAACCGACCAGAGAGATGCCCTCAACTAACCCCATCCTCAGAACCAACGGCTAGTTACGAGCACATCTTCCCGATTTGACCAAGTCCTGGCAGTTACCTGATTTCACGGACCCGCACATCTAGGCGTGAAATTAGGAACCAATGGCCACACGCCAGGGGCATTATATATACCCTCACACCTGTGAGGGTTAGGTATCGAATATTCACTATTCACCACTTAATACTTTGCTTGTACCTTCTTGTTCCCACTCTTACTTGATCGTCGGAGTGCCTTGCAGGTACAACCCCCTTTTCTCCTCGACTTCACAGCCCGACTAAAGATCATCTTCCGGCCACTTCTTAGGTTCTGATCAACCAGTAAGATCACCTTACATCGTCAGCTAAGCCTTACTATTAAAAAGCATACGCCAGCAAAATTAGATTATTTTATATTTTCCTCATTCCCCATTGAAGTTTGTTAATTTGAAAATGAAAGATAGAAAAATAAGAGTGAAAATGGAAAGTCGTTAATTATTTGTGGAAAGCGATAGAAGAGTGGATATAAATGAATCAATTTCAAAAACATGCATGCTTATTTTATTAGAATTACAAACCAAAAGGTACAAATTTATAACAAATAACACTTAGCAAGAAAGAAATTACAATTTGAAATGATAAAGGCCTAATGATCTAGGGATAAGCCTTCTTGTTGACCCACTGACTTTAGGGGATTCTTCTTTAATCTTTGTATTTTTCAAGGCAAGGGCGACCATTCGCCGATGAGACCCCTTCTTCAAAAGTCAACTGCTTACTGTCGATCAAATCTTGGACCTTGTATCTGAAAGCCCAACATTTTTCTAGGGTATTCCCTGGAGAATTGGCATGATACTCCACCTTGCATTTGCATCATATTTTGGTGTGAGTGCCCAGATTGGAGGAACAAGTGGCTTCAGTTCTACCAAAGATGTCTTGAGTAAATGTTGTAGCAACTGACTGTGCAGTATGGGAAGTGGATCAAATCTCCTTGGTGGTAGTTTTTTGTCTTCCTATTTGTTGGGCATATCCCTTATTTTTATAGGGTTGTTGTAGTTTCTATTGAGGTGGGGGAATTTCCCGTGGTGGTGACATCTAATGTGCTGAATAGGCATGCGGATGGGATGACAAAGGATTACCTCTATTCCTCAGTAATAATTGCATGATCAAGTTCATTTGAGTCTTCAACTGGTGGACCTCATCCTTTAACAGTTCTTGGCCTCTTTTGATTTCTTCCATGGCTTCTTGAGACATGCTTTGAGTTCACTTGTGAGTATCGAGAATCTTGCTAGCTGGATCACAGTTGGATAAGGGTGGAAGTGTAAATGATTTTGTGAAAATGGATGGAAATGTAAATGTATGAAAATGCTTGGGTATGCAAAAACATTTTTTGCTTTTAGGTATGCAAAAAAGTTTCATGGATATGCAATGCGATATAGACATAGTATGATGGTAGACGTAGGGGTATCCTATACAGGTTTGATGATGATATCCTACTCTGACTCAGAAATTGAGACAGGCGGGGACTTCTTACAGATCAAGATGATAATTAATGGTGTCCTACATTGTCTTAGAGATGGAGATAAAAATTCTTTAAGGATTATTACAAATGAAATACGACGAGGAGTCACTACAGGATACAGATGATGATATAGACGGAAGCCCTGCGGGCTAAGGATAATAGTGGATAAAGGGATAACCCTTGCGGGTTTGCATATGTAGTGGGATTTGTGAAAGGTATCCTTAGAATGTAGGTTCTTAGTATTGGCCTACAGATATTCTACCCTCCCCATAAGGTGGCTTCCTTAAGGGTATCATGAATGATGCTAGAGGGAAATGCACAAGGTCCTCCCTTAAGCGGAGTCTCTTTACAGACTGAAACTTTCGTCTCTAGGTCATAAAAGGTCTCATCACGAGTTTTTGGTTTAAAGGTTGTACAAATAGTCATAGGTTTCATTCCAAAGTCCTACTTCCCAAGAGGATTTATCTCGAGAGGTATTCCTTTTTTAGAACTCCACCAAATCTAGGCGAAGTTGTCACGTAAACTCATAGGGTTGATGTAACCCCTTGGCTAATAGACGAACCTTCTTTCTAAGGGTTTTTGAAAATAATATTGCAAAATTTAAACCCCACCAGAAATAAATAAATAAACATAATGAATTAATAAAAAATAAGAAAAAAATAAATAAATAATTAGATGAGCAAGAAAATAAAAACCCAAAAACAAGAAAACCCTAAAACCTAAAGGAAAGACTTATAAACCTAGGGTTGAGTCCCCAGCAGAGTCGCCATCTAATGCAACTATTTTTTAAATCAGAGTCGCCACCCTTAACTTTTATCCTAATGGAAGGGATTATAAAGGAATAACCCTAAAATTCAGAGATTTCAGGTTTGGACTCGGTTGTTTGAAAGGATGCTAGGTTTAGAAGCGCAATATTTAGGAAATGGGGTTTTAATGTTAATTAGAGGGAAAGGGTTTAAATTTTAGTTAGGGGGAACTCGCCACAATTTTATTCATATGCATATGTATCCTCTTAGGAGGAGTCAGATTCTCATTTCGTAGTTCGCAGTTGGTTGGTATTTTTATAAGATTGCGTAGAATTGCTTTCAAATTAACCTTGAACCTTGTCTGGGTTGTAAGTTGAGTGATCATAGACGCAGTTTGCAGTTTGATTTGAAGACAATGCTATTTAATATTTTTTTGAAAAAATGATCTTGAAGTTTTGATTAAGTTAATAGAAAAAATAGTTTGTAATTGGTTAGCTTTATTAAGACGTAGAGCGGGGGGTCTGATATAGTCTTCTCATCACGTGGCCAGATATTAGCCATGTGTCGCTCGTCATGAAGGAAGCAGAGGGAGTCTGATATAGTCTCGTCATCACGTGACCAGATATTGGCCACGTGTTGCTCGTCATGAAGGATACAGAGGGAGTTTGATATAGTCTTTCTCATCACGTGGCCATATATTGACCACGTGTCGCTTGCAGATGGAGTATTTGGTGAGTTGCGTGGGTTTTGATGTCTTTGTAGAATATTGGATTAATTTTTTAAAAAGATGTTTGAATTAACTTATTAAGAAGTATTTGTTTTTAATGTTTAATAATTAATAGATATAGAAGTTGAGTCAACCAGAGAATATGATGGATGTGTATCCATCAATCATGTTATTTGTAAAAAATGTTAAATTAATTGTTATAAAAAAAGGTTTAATTATATATTTGTGAAAATTTCATTTACGAGTGGTGAAGATGCTAATTTATTTGGGGACTTAAAAATATGTACAAACAAATAATTTTTCCTAATTAAAACATGTTTTTTAGTTTTTAATATTTTTATTAAATAGTCTAAACTAATAAGATTTATATTTTTTGGTGTTTTCTTATAATAATGAGAATAAAAACCATACTAAGAATGATAGAACCATATATAAATCGAAAAGGGTACTAATTAAATAATTTAATTGACCTAAATCCTAACGAAGCATGCTTTTATGTTGATTGAATGAAAATAAGATATTGACATCTAATTTAAATTAACTAAACTAATTACCTAAATAAAAAATATTCTTCTAAATGAACTAGAAATAAAATGAAATCCTAATCAAGAGATACAAAAACTAAAATAATAGAATCTAGAATAAAAACTAAAAGACAATGGGGTGTTAGTTGAAGAGAGGAAGTAATATCTAGATCTATCTATAAAACTCTAATTATATCCTAATAATAACAGGAAACTAAATGAATTAAAATAAATTACAATAAAAATATGAAAACTGGAAGTAATAAGAATGGGATGTCACACGTTTTCTGATTTCTAGTGATAACCTTATTTGACTTTTCAACGTTCCAGTAACGCACAGATGTGTGGCATATTATTATATGAGAAACAAATACATTTTAAAATACAAAAAAAAATATAAGAAATTGAACAAAACTCCAGGTTTCGAATCACAGAAACAATACATATTATCACACCTGCTTCAAAAATCCAACAAACATCAAACAGAAAATAAGAGAAAATAATGACAACATAACATAGAAGAAGATCTGACACCGGCGAATCTGTTACCACCTAAGAAGGCTTTGACGATGGCGATTTGTGGTCGAAGGGAGCACCACAGCGGTGAATTATGGTTAGAGAAGAGGAAATCTCTGCGTTTGAGGAGCGACTGGATCGGAGAGGATGATAGGATCCGCTGTGTCCAATTTCCATTCTTCTTTTTCTTCTGTTTTTCCAGATTCGGACTTTCACTTATTCTTCTTCTTTTTTCTGTAAAAACAAATTTGTAAGTTTGGGCAAATATTGACATAACCTTTGTTTGTTTGGAACCCCCAAGAGCATTATCCACTTGTTATTAGCAAGTGATTCTTGAATCTGCATAATAGTTCTGGTGTAATAATATGATAATGGTTATTTTTGATGAAATTATATTGATAGTAACTGAAAAGTATGGAAAAAAATTAGTGATATTGATGAATGAAAATTAGAAAATGTTGATGTTGCTATTTACAATATTCGTGAGTAAAAAGAGGTTTAGAATTTTGTATGATTTGGAGTATGATTTTGAAAGTGACAGCGGATGTTAATTTTTGAAGACTTTAGCCAGTGAACAAAACGTGAAAGAAATTGTGAGTGTTAATTTGCAATTGCCTTTTAAGAAAGGTAGAAAAGTTGATAAGTTTATGTTGAAAGTGAATCAGTCTAAGTTATGTAGCACGTGAACTGTTAGTGTAAGAATAATAGTAAGAGTTAATGTGTATGGAAAATGTAGTGTAGAAAATAGAAAAACATTAAATAACATTATATGGGAAAGATAACCAATAAAAAAAAGATAAATTTAACAAGGAGGCCTCATATAAAAATCCTTGGCCAAGAATAGTTGTTGTCGGATATAGACAACAACCCTATAATAAACACACACAAAAAAGAATTGTAATAGATTGAAAGAAAAAAAAGTTTGTTTTGTGGATTTGTGTGTGAATTCTGGATGAAAAATTTAGACAATGAGGAGTCTTATTTATAGAGTGGAAATTAAGTTAAACAAACTTAACAAGTAAGTTATCCAAAGTGAATGAAAAGCCCAAGCCCGATTTCTAAAAAGAAAAGAAAATTAGTAACAAAAATAAATAAAAAGAACATCACAAGTGCTCCACCAGAGATTCGAACTCGCACCCTTATACTTGTAAGTTTCATTCTTTATCAATTATGCTGTGTTACTTATTTATAAATAAACTCAATTGGAAGTATATGAAAGGTGTGCAGATATTTACTATTTTAAAAATACAAATAATTTCAAAAGAATCATTATATTTTTAAATAGGTTTAGAAGCGAACATTTATAAAAATCAAATAATATTATAAAAACAAAGTTTAAAATATTTTTGACTGGACTTGAGAATGAAGATCTATAAAAATAATGTTTAAAATATTTTTGACTGTGAAAATAAAAGGGAGGGAAAATTTGTGGTATGACACCTTCGGCGTACGGGCAGGAAAGTTCCTCGGATACTATATGACAGAACGAGGCATTGAGGAAAACCCTGAAAAATGTCGGGCATTATTCGAATTTTCGACGCCCACCTCGAAAAAGTTCATCCAGATCTTGAATGGCATGCTCACTTCTCTCTCTCTCTCTCTCTCGATTCGTGACAAAGTCAATCCAGCACGCGTTTCCCTTGTTCAAACTCATGCGTAAGGAGGCCACCTTCGAGTGGACGCTCGAATGCAAACAAGCCCTCGTTCATTTGAAATGAGCACTGTTGCCGCCACCCGTCCTTTCTCGGCCCAAGAAAGACGAGGTCCTCTACCTCTATATGGTTGTCGCCTCCGAGGCAATAAGCCCGGCACTGATAATAGAAACTCTAGAAGGACAAAGACCAATTTACTTCACGAGCAAAGCCGTGTACAGCCCAGAGGCAAGATATCAACAAATCGAAAAATTAGCTATAGCCCTCATTAATGCAGCGAGGAGACTCAGACACTACTTCCTGGCCCATACCATAGTGGTCCAGACATATCAACCAATAAAACAACTGCTCGGAAGACCAGACATGGTCGGAAGAATGTTGAAATGGTCCTTGGAGCTCTCTGAATTCGACATCCAATACGAGAGTAGGAAAGCCCTTAAGGCCCAAGCCTTGGCCGACTTTGTAGCTGAAATGACCTCGTCAGCAGATCCCGACGGATCACGTCGTTGGACGATCTTCATCGATGGCGCCTCTAGTTCGACCAGAAACAACACAGGAATTATACTGAAAAACGAGGAAGGGACCCTAATTGAGGTCTCCCTCGCCCTATCCTTCCCAACCTCCAACAATCAGGACAAATACGAGGTGGTCATCGCAGGTTTATGACTGGCCGAAGATCTGGGAGCCGAGGAAGTGAAAATCTTCACCGACTCTCAATTGGTCGCCTCTCAAGTCTGAGGCGAATATCAAGTCAAAAACGAACAACTCGCCGAATATTGGGCCCTGGTCTAGGAGAGGAAAAAGAAATTTAAATCTGTGGATGTACAGCACATTCCCTGCGAGCATAACACCCACATAGATATCTTATCTAAGTTAGCGAGCACGAAGAGAAAAGGAGGGAATAAATCGGTGATACAGGAAATACTTCCTCGACCGAGCACCCAAAAGCCATGTTCTACCTTAAAAGTGTTCGCCATCGGGGACATCGATTGCTGTATGACCCTCGTACACGACTATATCACTAAGGGAAAACTCCCCGACAACCCAAAAGAAGCGGTCATTGTCAGGCGGAGGGCTTGCTCGTACATTTTAGTCAAAGGCAAACTTTACAGAAGAGGATTTTCCATTCCACTTTGTTGCACCCCAAAATTTGCCCTCCCATATTCATCAAGAAATTGCCAAGTCAAGGTCACAAAATTCCCCAAGGGTTGTGCAGTTCAACTGTCTCCTATACAGTCAAAACTAGGGTTTGGATTCTGATCAAGAGAATGAAGTTTTCAAAGGCCCAATCAAGTCTCATATGCCTACAAAGATGGTCAAGTATCCTCATATCAAGTTTCAAGGCATTCAGCTTAAAATTGCACAGTCAAAACCCTAGATTGCACTACAGTCAACTGTAGGGGCAAAATGGTCATTTGACAGTCAAAAGTTCAAATTTTTGGTCAACATATCATTTTGAAGCCACAAACATCATTTGATCAATGCTTGATCATGATTCTCAAAATTTGGCTCAGAAATCATCAAAGATGCAAAAGTTACTATATTTGGACAGCTGAAAAAGTCAACTGAAATTGACCAGGGCATAACTTTCACATGGATTATCAGAAAAATTCCATCCAAAGCTCATTTTGAAGAGAAAGACATTTCCTACAAATCATCTTCATATTTCAAGTCCAAGAAATGCTCTCACAAAAAGTTATCAATTTCAACATTATAGGTCATTTTCAAAAGTCAACAAAAAGGGACTTTAAGTCAAAGGCCATAACTTGAGATTGGTAAATCAAAATGACATGGGACCAAAGGAATTGGTTAAAGGACTCAAAGACCTTTCCAAAATGTCCAAGAACATGTGAAAAGCTTAAAAATTGAGCAAGTTATGCCTTGTGGAAGTTGGGAAATTTTTGGGAATTTTGAAAAGTCAACAATGGTTCAAATGACCTAAAAATGCAAATGGGCCCATTTTTCTTCCAAGTTTCTTCATGCCAAGCCTATGCACGACCATTAGGCCCAAAGGGAAGTATTTTCTCATTTTTTAATTATTTATTTGAATTTATATTAATATTAATTCATTTAAATTAATTAAATACATGAAAAATATAAACTTGAACTAAAAAAAATCTTTTTATGCATGATTTGGCTTCTATAATTCGTGCACATGTTAATAGGGAAAGATTTGGTGCTAATTGATCAGATTTGATACAAAATACATGAGAAAAAGATTGGAAAAGATCCTTAACAAATCAAATACTCAAAACAATTATTGCCTTGGATTTGATCCAATTTTCTTAACCTAATTGCTTCCTTACATAACCTAGATCACAACCCTAAGCCAAAAGCACTGCAAGCTGCGCCCCAAGAACCCTTTGCAAATTGAATTTTTTTCATAAAACTCAAAAACTGAAAACCAGTCTCAAGGTCGATTCAAGCTTCAATTTTCATTCCATTAGCATCCTGAAGCATCACTGAACGTTTCTCAATCATTAACATCAACCAAAACGCCCTGAATTGGTATCCATAACTCAAACCGTGTCATAAAAATTTCCAAATCGCATATCATAATTTACGCATCATTGTGCATTTTTATTCATGAATTCTTGTTCAATGTGAAGTTTGCAAGCTAACCATAACTTTTAATTGAAGTTTCGTGCGCTTTTGGCCAAGTTACCATGTTTGTTCTTTAGGGTTTTCAGAAGGAAAAATTAGGGCTTTCACCATAAAGCAAAATTGGCCCTCAAGACCATGACGGTTACATTCAGCAAGCCTGGACGAATCAGAAGCATATCTCGCGATGAATTTATATCTGCTATAGCGCTAGTCGCTATTTTTCCATAGCTTGCCTAATGCTACGCTTCAAAAACCGTTGCCAATATGTTTTGTGTTTCAGGAAAACGAAGAAGACGGTCTCGTGTCCATCAGCTATTGGCCACTTTGAATCTCGCGCGTTTTTCATCCACTAACACTATGTTTTATTTATTATGTTTATGCGTTATTATATGTTAAATTGAAAGCGCTTGGCTCAGTGGTAACACGTTGTGCATATGACATCAAAGACCTGGGTTCAAGTCCCAGGTCTGGCAAATTTCAATGCTATTTTTCAATATGAGATCCTATGCTTTGCTAACGTCCAGGACTACCATGTTCCATCCAGATCAGGCCATACACGCGTCTAACACGTACAGATCAAAGGCCACAGAACCAAGGAACACCTACGCCTGGTCAAACGCATCATACACGATCCAGAAAGTCAACAAATTCTGAATATTAATGGGCCAAAATTCCAGGCCTGAACCTCCCAAATTGGGGTTACCCCCCCCCCCCCCTGGTTTGCATTTTTCTATTTTTCTCCTTATATTTTATTTTGTTATTTCATTTATTTTCTTTGTTTTAACATAATTAATTTATTTTCACAAAAATATAAAAACATTAAAAATACAGAAAAGACAAAAAATATAATTAATTTTGATTACTTTCATAAATAAATTAGAATGTAAATTATCTAGTTTAGTTAGGTTTTAATTTTAATTCTTTTTCATAATAAAATCCAAAAATGTAAAATTAGGTTAATTGATAATTTTTATATCTTTTTAATTTTTCCTTTTTTCTCACAATATTATTTATTTATTATTTTATTTTTACGATTAAAAATTGTACATAAATAAATTAGGGTTTAATGTAGATTATATTTTAATTCTTTCATAATAAATAAAAAATATTAGAATTAGGGTTTGCCTTTTAATTTAATTTCAATTAACTCCTTTTTCTCATTAAATCTAAAAAACACAAAAATACCATTTTCATTTAATTTTAATTTTAATTTCCTATTAATTTTAATTGTTTGTAAAAGGGTCCAACGCCTATTGCTTTATTTCTTTAATTTCGCGCATTTATTTTATAATCGTTTAAATAATTATGTAAATCTCCCAAAGCCATGTAACTTTACTTTTCGCACTTTTATTTATTTCGCATTATTTATTTTCCGCTAAATCGGGTCCGGTTTAATTTTGGCGATGTGGACCCGCGCCATTTGTAATAGTCTTAGATTTATTTTCCCGCAACTTTATAACTGTTAAATATGCATGCAAGAATGAATGGCCCTAATTAAAATCAAGCGTAGATCACAAATAAACATGACAAGACAAATAACTGAAACATGACACACAATTCGCACACACCACCCCTAGGGTACGCCTCACTGTTGCCTTTCGAAAGGTGGTCGTCGAGTAGAGGACGTCTTGGTAAGTCCTCATGATCCGGGAACCTGGCATGAGGGTAGCTTCTAAGGTGTCTTCCCATTGCTCTGGTGATCACCATGTCCCTCAAACTCGAATTGACCCGAACACCTCCAACGGTGGTGCTACCTACCTCTCAATGGTGGGATGGCACTACTTTAAAGGACATCTACACAGACGAATTCCTTAGGGTAGGTAGGTTCTCAAGGATACTTGCTCTAATCTCAAAACGAAACAAAAAGACTTTTCACACTGACACATTTTCAAAAGCTTTCAAAGCAAACTTTTCAAACACTCTGACGTACGAGTCGAACTGAAATTTTTCAAAGAAACTTTTTAAAACCCACATTGAAAAGCAAACAAAACATTTTTGGAAACACAATGAGCAAGTATCTAAGAGCCCATGGATAACCATGGATAGAAAGGGTGCTAACACCTTCCCTTTCTATAACCTACCTCCCGAACCGAGAGCAATCTCTTTAAGGAATTTTTCTGTGCTTTTGTCCTTTCCATATGGAGAAAATAAAAGACGGTGGCGACTCTTGCTTCCGCGACATTTCGCGAACCAGCGTTAAACAGTCAGTTCCAGATCCACCGATCACAGAACTGGCGACTCTGCTGGGGAAATCTACTTAAAGTGAGGTGTACCTTAGGGCTAGGTCATAACTATGTTTTCAATTGTCTTCTTTGCTTGCTTTATTATTGTGGGTTGCTTGGGAGTTCTATAGATCCTAACCCGGATCTGGGGGATACCTTTCTTAGAAAGTAGCAACAAGGCTGTGAGGGAACTGTGCGGGGTATACCGACATGGTTGAAACAGTCTGCTACGTTGATGTGGCACTTTGGTGTGTACCGGTAACCCTTGAGTTCAGTCAAGGAGAGTACGGGGCCTCCGCGTGGTGTCGTGAAGCATCAACAGACCTTAGGAACCTTAATTGAACAATCTTGGCCTCTTTAGGGTAGTGAGATAACTGACTTTGGTGCAGTCCGAGGTTGGTTGATACTCGATACTACACTCAATTGAGGGTTGCTTTCCTGGAATATTTCGGTCGCCAGTTCAGTGGCTAAATCGAAACGATGAGCAATGAAAGCAATCCCGTGATATTGGGATCCTTAGAACCCGGTTACTTCTAATAGGACAGGTTGAGCCCACCAACTTCAAGAGGGTACTACCCAGACCCCATGCTGGCCTTAAACCTTAAGGGCTTGTCTTGTGTGCCTTGTGTGCCCTACATGCTTGTCTTTGTAAATATCTGTAGTGTGTTTAATCATAGCATCATGACATCATCCAGCATCATATGCATTGACTAACCATTTCAGGGGTTCGAATTTTCATCTTTGTTCTTGTTTTGTAGGACATGGACACTGTTCGTAGAAAGACCATTCAAGTCAGTCTTGTAAGGATCCCTCCTCAGCTTAAGGAGCTTATATCCAGGATTCCCGAGAACTCTTCATTCAGTGAAAGGCATGGAAGCCTCATCAGCTTGGTCAACACCAACATTGAGGAAGATATGATAAAGGTCCTGTTCCAATTCTTTGACCCTCTGCATCACTGTTTTACCTTCTTGGACTATCAGTTGGTACCTACATTGGAGGAGTTCTCCCGGCTCCTGAAGATCCCTATCCTTGATCAGCTACCCTTCAACGGTACAGAAAAGGAACCGAAGCTGGAAGAGATTGCTAAAGCCTTGCACCTACAGTCATCTGACCTCAAGGGACATTGGGAAGTCAGAAGTGGTATCAAAGGGTTCTTAGCCAGGTTTCTGTTTGAGAAAGCCCATGAATGTTGGAACTCCCTTGACTTGCAAGCTTTTGAAGAGGTTGTGGCCCTCCTTGTTTATGGTTTGGTGTTGTTCCCTAACCCAGATCAGCTCATTGATATCAGCGCCGTTCAGATCTTTATGTCCAGGAATCCTATACCTACGTTGCTGGGGGACATCCTTCACTCATGTTACACTCGAACCATGAGAAAAAGAGGTGTCCTTATGTGTTGCACTCCTCTCCTGGGAAGGTTGTTTATTTCGCACCTTCCACAATCAGTCTTGAAGAATGAGCGGGGTTTGAGATGGTCACAACGGTTGATGACTCTTACACATGCAGATATACATTGGTGTCCTAGATCCAGAGGAGATGTCACTATCATTGATCGTTGTGGGGAGTACCCTAATGTTCCTTTACTTGGAATCAGAGGAGGTATTACTTATAGCCCATGCCTGGCTTGGAGACAGTTTGGTTATGCTCGGAAGGATGGACCTCATGACATGTTAATTCCCGACATAGTTTTTGACTTCGACAACGATACTCAAGGACTTCGCCAGAGATTTATCAGAGCCTGGAGGATGCCTAGTAGGATAGACAGCAAGACACTGGGGCACAGGAACTCCATCCCTTTGGAGCCTTATCTCAAATGGGTACGAGCCCGCTCCCAGAAGTTAGTGATGCCTTATCCTCACATGCTTTCAGTAATCAAAGAGCCTGTCTTGGAAGGGGAAGTGTCTCATGTTATTCAGCACCCTGATATGCCCACATCCTGGGAAGAGATGCAGAAGAGCTGGATCCAGCTCAAGGAAGAGCGGAATTCTCTTGAGACTAGTCTGCATGCCAGTGAAAAGAAAGTCTTGGAGCTCACCCGCCTGTTGCACGAGGAGAGGAATCTCAACACCTACATAGCTCCGAAGAGGATGCGCAGTGTATTTTGGGATTGACTTGATTTTTGTACTTTTTGCCCATGAGGCCTTGATGTATTAAAACAATGATTTCTTTAATGATAACGTGTGTTCTTTTCTTGTCTACAACGAATTTGAACTTTCGAACCCTTGAATGCATTGCATACGCATTACATACATCATGTGCATAGCAGGTTTTTCCCCTTTTCAGGTTGCTTACAGTTCTTCGCTGTTTATTTCAGCATCATGAATCCCGGATCTGAATCAACTGATACATCAATCAAGGCTCTCCAGGCGCAGAATGCGCAGTTTCAAGAACTAATCATGGGTCTAGCTAAAGGCCAAGAAGAACTGAAGACTATGCTCCTGAAGAAGGAGAAGAAGAAGAAAAGAAGAACTGTTCTATTCAACTCGGGCCGAAGGTTGGGTAATACTCTGCAGCATGAAGAGGCTGGTTCTTCTGTTGGCAGGAGTCCTTCTCAGGCAGAAGTAAAGGTTCCTACTCCAGTGGTCTCCGACAACGAGACAGATTTTGATGAGGAACAGTATCCTCCTGCAGATGACAGGTACAAACAACTGGAGGACAGGTTGAAGGCTATGGAGGTGCAACAGGCACCTGGGCTGGATTTCGGAGATCTGGGTTTGTCGACTGGTGTGATCATTCCCCACAAGTTCAAAGCACCCACCTTCTCCAAGTATGACGGGGCATCCTGTCCCAAGCTGCATTTGAGGTCCTATGTTCGAAAAATTCAGCCGTACTCTGCGGACAAGAATCTATGGATCCACTTCTTCCAGGAGAGTCTTTCAGGGACTCATCTCGAATGGTTCTATCAGCTGGATGGGGCCAAAGTTCGTAACTGGGAGGAGCTGGCTACTGCTTTCTACAAGCAGTATCAGTATAATGCCGACCTTGCCCCCACACGTACCCAACTCCAGGGTATGGCGTTAGGTGCAAGCGAAGGTTTTAAGGAGTACGCTCAGAAGTGGAGAGACCTGGCTGGCAGGGTGCAGCCACCATTGACTGATCGGGAGTTGGTTGACATGTTCTTGGGGACCCTATCTGGGCCATTTTTCAACCATCTCATCGGGAATTCTTCTGCTGGTTTCACTGATTTGATCTTGACTGGAGAAAGGATTGAAGCTGGATTAAAGTCTGGGAAGATTGCAAAGGGTACATCATCATCTAGTTCGGAAAAGAAACCATTCAAGAAGGAGTCTAGTGCCGTATATGGTTCCAGGAGATCAGAGAGAAATGAACACCGCCAATCTGTCAGTGCGGTCATGATTGCTAAGCCTGCTGCCGCTCCCCGGCCAAACAATACTCAGAAGGTGGAAAGACCCCGGAGAGAATTCACCCGTTTAAACATGACTTTGTCGCAAATCCTGCCACAGTTGCTCGCAACTAATTTGGTAACTGTCAGGGAGGCTCCAAAGTTCCCAAATACAGCATCTCCCAAGTACAACCCGAATGCTCGTTGTGCTTATCATTCAGAAAGCTCGGGGCACTCTACTGATGACTGTTGGGCGTTAAAGAATAAGGTGCAAGACCTTATCGATGCAAAGGAGATACAATTCGAGGCGCCTGCAAAGCCGAATGTAGTTACTGCCCCTATGCCTCAGCACGGGGTAAATGCTGTGGATGAAGACGTCTATGCTGTTTCTGTGGATGATTTAGCCACTCCTCTAAAGGTCGTCAAGAAGAACCTACTGCAGGCCGGTTTATTTCCGGGTTGTGGTGAGGGTTGCCTATTCTGTGCCGTGTCCCCATCCGGTTGTCCCTTGCTAAAGTTAGGCATCCAAAGCTTAATGGATAGCAAGGAGATTCTATTCAAGAAGTCTGCTGTTCGTTTGGTTCCAATAGAAGAAGTCTCTGTGGTGACTATCTTCAATAATCTGATCCCGGCTCTCCAGAAGAAGCCCGTTCAAATTCTGACCGTTGCACCTGTTACTATCACTGTTCCTGGGCCCCTGCCCTATGTATCCAACAAAGCTGTCCCTTGGCACTATGGGGCAGATGTATATATAAACGGGATTAAACAAGAGCTCAACGCTGGCGCCAGCATCTGTGACATCACTGGCCCAGCCAAAGTTACCCGCAGTGGCAGGCTCTTCTCGCCTGACATTGCACCACCTGCTGCCCGAAGACCGCTCCTGATAATTTCTACAAGTACACCTATTCCTGTTGCTGACCAAGTTGTTGTTCCTGCTGCTGACCCAATTGTTTCTCCTGCTGCCGAGTCATCCAGTGCTCGAGGCAAGGGAGTTGAAGCTGAGCCTGCCCAGATGGAGGCACCCATACCCATAGCTGCTGAGGCCTCCCCACAAGAGATGGAGGAGATTTTGAAGATTATAAAGAAGAGCGATTTTAATGTTGTGGAACAGCTGGGGCATACGCCCTCCAAGATCTCCATGCTCTCTTTACTGCTGTGCTCTGAGGCCCATGCAAAGGCCCTCATCTCATTCCTCAAGACGGCCCATGTGCCACATGAAACCTCCGCAGTCCAGTTCACCGATTGCGTGGCAAGCCTAACGGCAGATAACGGCTTGGGTTTCTCAGATGCTGATTTGACCACAAAGGGGAGAGATCATAATCATGCTCTGCATGTCTCAATCGAATGCAGAGGCACCACCTTGGCACATGTGTTGGTTGATACTGGGTCATCTTTGAATGTGCTACCCAAGAAGGCTCTGGATCGTCTAGATTTTGAAGGCCTGGATTTGAAACCCAGCAACATCATCGTCAGGGCCTTTGACGGTTCAAAGAGGATGGTCCATGGGGAGGTTGATATTCCGATTCGTGTGGGCTCTCAGGTGTTCGACTCCACTTTTTATGTGATGGATATCCGCCCATCTTACTCTTGTCTGCTGGGTCGACCCTGGATACATAAGGCTGGGGCAGTGACCTCTACCTTGCATCAAAAGCTGAAGTACCCCGTCAGAGGGAAGATTGTCACCGTGCAAGGAGAGGAAGAATACATGGTGAGCCACCTGAACTCCTTCAGGTACATCGAGATGGATGGGGAGTTTATTGAGACCCCCTTTCAGCATTTCGAGGAGGTGTTTCCAATCGCAGTAGAAACAACAGAAGCAGGTGGTTCTCTGAAGATGGCTTCCCTAAAGGATGCCAGGGCCGTGGTGCAGAAGGGTGAAGGTGCCAACTGGGGCAGACTTCCAGACTTCACCCAGAAGACTGATAAACTTGGGTTGGGTTTCACCTCAGAAGGGCAGAGAGCTATGAGGAAAGAGAAGATCGGAAGGCCTCCGGTATTTATTAAAGGTTCAGAAGTGAATGCTGTCGGGGAAGACCTTGAAGTGGACGAAGCCGAATTCAACAGCTGGATTTATCCGACGGCCGAAGACGGATTAAACAATTGGAGTGCAAAGGACCATACCCCTGTTACCTTTGTGACACAGTAATGAATTCCCATGTTTTGTTATTTTGTAATAAACAATGATAAACTCTATGGCCCGGTGTCTTACCCGAGGCACCGTGGTTCTATTTGTGAGGGCATACAAACTGTCATTTTATACATCATGAATGAAAATCTTGGACGTCTTTCGCATTGCAAATATTGTGTTCCTTTCCTGTCTTTCTTTTCTTTTACATAATTTTCAAAACAGCTGTATTTACACACACACTCACTCATACAGGTTCCAATCCACTCTGGATCTCACTGATAACAGCTCTGTTAATGCCAATTATGACTTCGAAAATCCGATCAACTTAGCCGAAGACGAAGGTGAAGATGATTGCGAAGTGCCTGGCGAGCTTGCAAGACTGTTACTTCAGGAAGAGAGGGCAATTCAACCCCATGAAGAGCCAGTGGAAACCATAAACCTGGGTACTGAGGCAGATAGAAAAGAGGTAAAGATTGGTGCCAACCTAGAGCTCAGCGTGAAGCAACGGTTAACCAAGATGTTACATGACTATATGGAGATCTTTGCCTGGTCCTACGAAGACATGCCCGGGTTGGACACCGATATTGTTGTCCATCATTTGCCGACTAGGGAAGACTGCCCTCCAGTTAAACAAAAGGTTCGTCGGATGCGTCCAGAGATGTCCGAGAAGATTAAAGCCGAGGTCATGAAACAGTTTGATGCTGGGTTCCTTGCAGTGACTTCTTACCCTCAGTGGGTTGCTAATGTGGTGCCGGTACCAAAGAAGGACGGTAAGGTCAGAATGTGTGTCGATTACAGGGATCTGAACAGGGCCAGCCCCAAGGATGACTTCCCCTTACCTCACATTGATGTCCTTGTTGATAATACGGCTCAACACAAAGTGTTCTCTTTCATGGATGGCTTTTCAGGTTACAATCAGATAAAGATGGCACCTGAAGACATGGAGAAGACTACATTTGTTACTCAGTGGGGCACCTTCTGTTACAAGGTCATGCCGTTCGGATTAAAGAATGCTGGGGCAACCTACCAACGTGCCATGGTTGCCTTGTTTCATGATATGATCCATCATGAGATCGAAGTGTATGTGGACGACATGATCGTTAGGTCCCAAACTGAGGAAGAGCATCTAGATCATCTGCAAAAGTTGTTTGACCGGTTGAAACTGTACAAGCTGAGATTGAACCCGAACAAGTGCACCTTCGGGGTAAGATCTGGGAAGTTGCTAGGCTTCGTGGTCAGTGATAAAGGCATTCAAGTGGACCCTGCTAAGGTCAAAGCTATTCAAGAGATGTCAGTTCCCAAGACAGAGAAGGAGGTCAGAGGCTTTTTAGGACGCCTGAATTACATTGCTCGATTCATCTCTCATTTGACTGCTACCTGTGAGCCAATCTTCAAGCTACTGAAGAAAGATCAGGTGGTGCGTTGGAACGATGAATGTCAGGCTGCCTTCGACAGAATCAAAGAGTATCTCCAAGAACCACCTATCCTTATGCCACCGCTTGAAGGGAGACCTCTGATACTATATCTGACAGTGCTCGACAACTCAATGGGGTGTGTGCTGGGGCAGCATGACGAGTCTGGCCGAAAAGAGCATGCCATTTATTACCTTAGCAAAAAGTTTACCGACTGTGAGACCCGATACTCACTGCTTGAGAAAACTTGCTGCGCTTTGGTATGGGCTGCTCGCCGGCTGAGACAGTATATGCTGACTCACACCACTTTGTTGATCTCAAAAATGGATCCGATAAAGTACATATTCGAAAAGCCTGCTCTATCTGGGAGAATTGCAAGATGGCAAATGATCTTGACGGAATACGACATTCAGTACACAACCCAAAAAGCCATCAAGGGGAGTGTATTGGCAGACCACTTAGCTCATCAAGCTGTAGATGACTACCAATCAATGAACTTCGAGTTTCCGGATGAAAGCATCATGATTGTGACTGACTGTGAAGTACCCGGACCGGATGAAGGACCTGAACCAGGATCCCGATGGTCTATGCACTTTGACGGAGCTTCCAATGCTTTGGGAAATGGTATCGGCGCCATCATCATATCACCTCAAGGTACTCATACTCCACTCACTGCCCGACTGTGTTTCAACTGTACCAACAACATGGCGGAGTATGAGGCGTGTATCATGGGTCTTCAAGCTGCGATCGACCTAAGGATCAAATTTCTAAGTGTTTTCGGAGATTCCGCTCTTGTGATCAATCAGATTAAAGGAGAGTGGGATACGAAACATCCAAACTTGATTCCTTACAGAGAATGTGTGTTGACCCTGATTCCCCACTTCACAGAGATAACCTTTGAGCACTTTCCAAGAGAAGAGAATCAGTTAGCGGACGCGTTAGCTACAATGTCTTCAATGTTCAAGGTTAAATGGGATAATGAAGCTCCCCGGATCGTCATTTGGAAACTGGACGAACCGGCATACTGTTGTGATCTCGAAACTGAATTGGTGACTGAGAAGCCTTGGTACCACGAAGTGAAGAGATATCTGGAAGCTCAGGAATACCCTGAAGGTGCCTCTGTCAACGATAAGAAATTCCTGAGGAGGTTCGCAGCCAAGTTCTTCCTAAGCAACGGCATCTTGTACAAGAGAAACCATGATTCAACCTTACTGCGTTGTGTGGATAAGACTGAAGCGGAAAGAATCATGGAAGAGCTACATGAAGGGACCTTTGGTACGCATTCCAGTGGGCATACTATGGCTAAGAAAATCCTACGGGCAGGATATTATTGGTCAACCATGGAAGCTGACTGTTACCAACATTCCAGGACATGCCACAAGTGCCAGATTTATGCAGACAAGGTGCATGTTCCTCCGGTTCCCCTGAATGTTCTGACTGCGCCTTGGCCGTTTGCAATGTGGGGCATAGACATGATCGGCGAGATAAAACCTACGGCATCCAATGGACATCGCTTCATCCTAGTAGCGATTGATTATTTTACGAAGTGGGTTGAGGCAGCATCCTATGCTACGGTAACCAAGACTGTTGTGGCACGGTTCATTCGGCACAACCTGATCTGTCGATACGGCGTCCCTGAACGGATTATTACAGACAACGGTACCAATCTGAACAATAAGATGATTGCTGAGCTTTGCGAACAATTCAAGATACAGCACCACAATTCTTCTCCTTACAGACCGAAGATGAATGGGGCTGTAGAAGCAGCTAACAAGAACATCAAGAAAATCGTGCAAAAGATGACAGTAACATACAAAGATTGGCACGAGATGTTACCGTTCGCTCTGCATGGGTACCGTACCTCAGCTAGGACGTCAACCGGGGCAACTCCATTCTCTCTGGTTTATGGCATGGAGGCAGTCTTGCCAATCGAAGTACAGATTCCCTCTCTCCGGATAATGAAGGATGCAGATCTGAACGAAGATGATTGGATCCAGACACGACTTGATCAACTCAACCTCATTGACGAAAAGAGACTTGCTGCTATCTGTCATGGTCAGACGTATCAAAAACGGATGATCAGGGCATTTAACAAAAAGGTCAGACCACAAGAATATCAAGTTGGGGATCTGGTTATCAAGAGAATCATCCTTCCCCAGAGTGATCCAAGGGGCAAATGGACCCCTACGTACGAAGGGCCATTTGTGGTTAAGCATGTGTTCTCAGGAGGAGCAATGATCTTAACCAACATGGATGGTGACGACCTTCCTCACCCCGCCAATGCAGACATAGTTAAAAAATACTACGCATGAAAAAATGACCCGCTAGGCTGACATGCCTAGGCAAAAATTAGGGCTTCCCGTCGAACCAAAAGGGTTCGGGCAAAATGAAGGGATGAAAATAAAAAAATCTGTACACCCGGCAAGTCGAAAACCTGAAAAGGCGGCTTGGGCAAAAATGGGTATCCCGGTGGACCGAAAACCCGAAAGGGCGGTCCAGGCAAAAATTAGGGATAAAGCGTAAAACTATGTCGCATTGATCACTTTGCATCCAGAATCCGGTATCTACATCAAGTTCAGACGGCATCGATCAGTCAGCTTCACTTTCAACCAAGGTCATCAAGTGATGAGACGCTCGGAGTTATGAAGACAATAGCAGAGTTGAAACCCAGTGGATCATTCATCTTTCACACAGCTGTTTTATTTTCTTTTGTACAAACTTGTATAAACTCTTTTGATCGGCGACGTACCTCTTACTAGGACGTCAGCCTCTTGTACACCAAACGCCTATTTTCAGGCCATTCAAAAATCAATAAAAATATATCTTCAGTTAAAAGTGCCAAGTATTTTTTCTTTTCCTGTTTTGTTTTGCGAAGAACGTCCAAGGTTCAATTTGTGATGTATGCATTGACAATAATTTGCTAACTCATGAATATTTGCATACGAAACAAAGGAATTAGTTGCAGGTGACACTAGAAACAGGGGCAATAAAGAGTTGTC
This sequence comes from Vicia faba, assembly GCA_948472305.1. Taxonomy (NCBI): domain Eukaryota; kingdom Viridiplantae; phylum Streptophyta; class Magnoliopsida; order Fabales; family Fabaceae; genus Vicia; species Vicia faba. Next base: position 191,218,424 of record OX451739.1, on the reverse strand, counting down.
TGAGCAGTCTAATTGTTCTATCCCCTAAGGTACCAAGGTAGGTTCAGCTAAAGAACACGACCAAGTGTATCTTAATTCCCCAGAGAGTGGTTCAGTAAAACAATACATGTCTCTCCAAGCAAAATTACAGATCTCAAGGAAATTGAGTATCCTCCCGCAGATCTCAATACTTCCCCAGCAGCATGCATATATTCTTAACAAGCATCCCCGGCAGTCTTGGCCTAAAGATTGTTCCCCGGCGGTATCTCCATATTCAAAGGAATCACTTCCCCCAGCATATCAAACTTCCCCAGGAGAGTCCAACCCAGTTTCCCCCAGGAAAGTTGGAATTCATATCTCCCCAAGCAATAAGCTTATCCCCAGTAGATTCTGGAAGCTTATCCCCTCGCAGAGCACGAACGCGTCGCTCGGCTTTATTTAAAGAGTTATTTCCTTAACAGGATATAACCGGGTTATCCTCAGCCAAAAGCCACGGAAAGGTCGTCATCAACGTAGTTCTTTCCTATCCCCAGCGAAAGTCCGTCAACACTTCATACAACAACGACATCCTCAACAAGTTGCTATCAACAATTCAGCAAAGCATCTCTACCCCCACAGAGTATCACTTCCCAGCATGGTCGCTAGAGTATCTTTTCTCCCTGCAGACTCTTCATTAGCCAAGTTTATTCCGCAACGGAGTTATCTTCTCCTACCGGTATTCTTGCAGTTATCATCCCCAGCGGAAGCAAAACCTATTCTTCAACGTCAGCCCAGGATACAACTTCCCGGCACCCGTCAAGGATTTACCATTCCTAGACGAAAATATACATAAAACATCACATACATCATTATAGCATGTATAACACATTGCATCATACAAGTCTCATTTATATCGAGAACATCATTGCTTGACCCATATCATGCATTGCATATGACTGACCTTTACCTTTCAGGAAAGATGCAGTTGAAATCCTCAATCACGTCTCAAGACTTTGACCGGTTCAGTTAAATCGACCCTAAGATTTTCCTGATGCTTATCCAGTCAAAGGCCTTCTCTTGGTTCAGTCAGATCGACCCTAAGATCTCCCTGATGCTTATCCAGTTGAAGATTCCAAGACCTAGACCGGTTCAGTTAAATCGACCCTAAGATTTTCCTGATGCTTATCCAGTCAAAGGCCTTCTCTTGGTTCAGTCAGATCGACCCTAAGATCTCCCTGATGCTTATCCAGTTGAAGATTCCAAGACCTAGACCGGTTCAGTTAAATCGACCCTAAGATTTTCCTGATGCTTATCCAGTCAAAGGCCTTCTCTTGGTTCAGTCAGATCGACCCTAAGATCTCCCTGATGCTTATCCAGTTGAAGATTCCAAGACCTTGTCCGGTTCAGGTAAATCGACCCTAAGATTTTCCTGATGCTTATCCAGTCAAAGGCCTTCTCTGGTTCAGTCAGATCGACTCTAAGATCTCCCTGATGCTTATCCAGTTGAAGATATTCCAAGACCTTGTCCGGTTCAGTTAAATCGACCCTAAGATTTTCCTGATTCTTACCCAGTCAAAGGCCTCTCTGGTTCAGTCAGATCGACCCTAAGACCTCCCTGATTCTTATTCCAGTAGAAGACACCCAAGATTTTTCTCAACGAGCGTTGTTAAAGTTAAAATCGCCCAAGATTTTTCTCAACGAGCGTTGTTGAGATTAAAGTCACCCAAGGTTCTCTTACCATTCATGCTAAGGTAGTAACCATCCCTGGTTCATTCATCAGCGTTTGAGGCTCCAGATTCAGCTCCTGTAACCAGTCAGGACACATTTATACCAAGCATCTAAAATCAGCTCCTGCAACGTGTCAGGTACTCTTTTCTTCTTTTGCAGGTATGCAGGTTCTAACATAAGAAGCTCCTACGCAATCAGCATCCAGATGGCATCTATAAGCCCATCATCCTATCCAGCAATCTCCAAATGGCATCTATAAGCCCATTCCCCCATCATACTGTTACTATGTGAGCGCAAATTTCTGGGCACTTTAGTGTTCAATCATCTTCCACCTTCGGATTACGAAAGGCACGTCAGCCAATCTGCATCCTCAGGTCTAAGAAGATTGAACAGGGGCAACTGTTGCACCCCAAAATTTGCCCTCCCATATTCATCAAGAAATTGCCAAGTCAAGGTCACAAAATTCCCCAAGGGTTGTGCAGTTCAACTGTCTCCTATACAGTCAAAACTAGGGTTTGGATTCTGATCAAGAGAATGAAGTTTTCAAAGGCCCAATCAAGTCTCATATGCCTACAAAGATGGTCAAGTATCCTCATATCAAGTTTCAAGGCATTCAGCTTAAAATTGCACAGTCAAAACCCTAGATTGCACTACAGTCAACTGTAGGGGCAAAATGGTCATTTGACAGTCAAAAGTTCAAATTTTTGGTCAACATATCATTTTGAAGCCACAAACATCATTTGATCAATGCTTGATCATGATTCTCAAAATTTGGCTCAGAAATCATCAAAGATGCAAAAGTTACTATATTTGGACAGCTGAAAAAGTCAACTGAAATTGACCAGGGCATAACTTTCACATGGATTATCAGAAAAATTCCATCCAAAGCTCATTTTGAAGAGAAAGACATTTCCTACAAATCATCTTCATATTTCAAGTCCAAGAAATGCTCTCACAAAAAGTTATCAATTTCAACATTATAGGTCATTTTCAAAAGTCAACAAAAAGGGACTTTAAGTCAAAGGCCATAACTTGAGATTGGTAAATCAAAATGACATGGGACCAAAGGCATTGGTTAAAGGACTCAAAGACCTTTCCAAAATGTCCAAGAACATGTGAAAAGCTTAAAAATTGAGCAAGTTATGCCTTGTGGAAGTTGGGAAATTTTTGGGAATTTTGAAAAGTCAACAATGGTTCAAATGACCTAAAAATGCAAATGGGCCCATTTTTCTTCCAAGTTTCTTCATGCCAAGCCTATGCACGACCATTAGGCCCAAAGGGAAGTATTTTCTCATTTTTTAATTATTTATTTGAATTTATATTAATATTAATTCATTTAAATTAATTAAATACATGAAAAATATAAACTTGAACTAAAAAAAATCTTTTTATGCATGATTTGGCTTCTATAATTCGTGCACATGTTAATAGGGAAAGATTTGGTGCTAATTGATCAGATTTGATACAAAATACATGAGAAAAAGATTGGAAAAGATCCTTAACAAATCAAATACTCAAAACAATTATTGCCTTGGATTTGATCCAATTTTCTTAACCTAATTGCTTCCTTACATAACCTAGATCACAACCCTAAGCCAAAAGCACTGCAAGCTGCGCCCCAAGAACCCTTTGCAAATTGAATTTTTTTCATAAAACTCAAAAACTGAAAACCAGTCTCAAGGTCGATTCAAGCTTCAATTTTCATTCCATTAGCATCCTGAAGCATCACTGAACGTTTCTCAATCATTAACATCAACCAAAACGCCCTGAATTGGTATCCATAACTCAAACTGTGTCATAAAAATTTCCAAATCGCATATCATAATTTACGCATCATTGTGCATTTTTATTCATGAATTCTTGTTCAATGTGAAGTTTGCAAGCTAACCATAACTTTTAATTGAAGTTTCGTGCGCTTTTGGCCAAGTTACCATGTTTGTTCTTTAGGGTTTTCAGAAGGAAAAATTAGGGCTTTCACCATAAAGCAAAATTGGCCCTCAAGACCATGACGGTTACATTCAGCAAGCCTGGACGAATCAGAAGCATATCTCGCGATGAATTTATATCTGCTATAGCGCTAGTCGCTATTTTTCCATAGCTTGCCTAATGCTACGCTTCAAAAACCGTTGCCAATATGTTTTGTGTTTCAGGAAAACGAAGAAGACGGTCTCGTGTCCATCAGCTATTGGCCACTTTGAATCTCGCGCGTTTTTCATCCACTAACACTATGTTTTATTTATTATGTTCATGCGTTATTATATGTTAAATTGAAAGCGCTTGGCTCAGTGGTAACACGTTGTGCATATGACATCAAAGACCTGGGTTCAAGTCCCAGGTCTGGCAAATTTCAATGCTATTTTTCAATATGAGATCCTATGCTTTGCTAACGTCCAGGACTACCATGTTCCATCCAGATCAGGCCATACACGCGTCTAACACGTACAGATCAAAGGCCACAGAACCAAGGAACACCTACGCCTGGTCAAACGCATCATACACGATCCAGAAAGTCAACAAATTCTGAATATTAATGGTCCAAAATTCCAGGCCTGAACCTCCCAAATTGGGGTTACCCCCCCCCCCCCCCCCTGGTTTGCATTTTTCTATTTTTCTCCTTATATTTTATTTTGTTATTTCATTTATTTTCTTTGTTTTAACATAATTAATTTATTTTCACAAAAATATAAAAACATTAAAAATACAGAAAAGACAAAAAATATAATTAATTTTGATTACTTTCATAAATAAATTAGAATGTAAATTATCTAGTTTAGTTAGGTTTTAATTTTAATTCTTTTTCATAATAAAATCCAAAAATGTAAAATTAGGTTAATTGATAATTTTTATATCTTTTTAATTTTTCCTTTTTTCTCACAATATTATTTATTTATTATTTTATTTTTACGATTAAAAATTGTACATAAATAAATTAGGGTTTAATGTAGATTATATTTTAATTCTTTCATAATAAATAAAAAATATTAGAATTAGGGTTTGCCTTTTAATTTAATTTCAATTAACTCCTTTTTCTCATTAAATCTAAAAAACACAAAAATACCATTTTCATTTAATTTTAATTTTAATTTCCTATTAATTTTAATTGTTTGTAAAAGGGTCCAACGCCTATTGCTTTATTTCTTTAATTTCGCGCATTTATTTTATAATCGTTTAAATAATTATGTAAATCTCCCAAAGCCATGTAACTTTACTTTTCGCACTTTTATTTATTTCGCATTATTTATTTTCCGCTAAATCGGGTCCGGTTTAATTTTGGCGATGTGGACCCGCGCCATTTGTAATAGTCTTAGATTTATTTTCCCGCAACTTTATAACTGTTAAATATGCATGCAAGAATGAATGGCCCTAATTAAAATCAAGCGTAGATCACAAATAAACATGACAAGACAAATAACTGAAACATGACACACAATTCGCACACACCACCCCTAGGGTACGCCTCACTGTTGCCTTTCGAAAGGTGGTCGTCGAGTAGAGGACGTCTTAGTAAGTCCTCATGATCCGGGAACCTGGCATGAGGGTAGCTTCTAAGGTGTCTTCCCATTGCTCTGGTGATCACCATGTCCCTCAAACTCGAATTGACCCGAACACCTCCAACGGTGGTGCTACCTACCTCTCAATGGTGGGATGGCACTACTTTAAAGGACATCTACACAGACGAATTCCTTAGGGTAGGTAGGTTCTCAAGGATACTTGCTCTAATCTCAAAACGAAACAAAAAGACTTTTCACACTGACACATTTTCAAAAGCTTTCAAAGCAAACTTTTCAAACACTCTGACGTACGAGTCGAACTGAAATTTTTCAAAGAAACTTTTTAAAACCCACATTGAAAAGCAAACAAAACATTTTTGGAAACACAATGAGCAAGTATCTAAGAGCCCATGGATAACCATGGATAGAAAGGGTGCTAACACCTTCCCTTTCTATAACCTACCTCCCGAACCGAGAGCAATCTCTTTAAGGAATTTTTCTGTGCTTTTGTCCTTTCCATATGGAGAAAATAAAAGACGGTGGCGACTCTTGCTTCCGCGACATTTCGCGAACCAGCGTTAAACAGTCAGTTCCAGATCCACCGATCACACACTTCTCAAATGCATCGACCTAAGCGTGGCAGAGCGCGTCTTGCTCGAAATCCACGAAGGCATCAGCGACCAACATCTGGGCAGGAGATCCCTTGCAAGAAAAGCCTTGCGGGAAGGGTATTACTGGCCCATAATGCAGCAGGATGCGAAGAGCACGTGAAGAAATGCGATAAATGTCAGCGACACTGAGACATGCATTTAGTTCCTTCTAACGAGTTTAAACCCCTCTCCTTTCCCTGGCCCTTCTCCTGGTGGGGACTGGATCTCCTCGGTCCATTCATGGTCGGAACCAATCAGAACCAATAACTAATCGTAGCGGTCGACTACTTCACCAATAGATAGAAGCTGAAGCTTTGGCCAAAATCACCGCCCAAAACGTCCTTCACTTCTATAAAAGAAATATCCTCGCTCGCTTTGGCATCCCACAAGCAATAGTCACCGATAATGGGACCCAGTTCACGGACCACACATTTCAAGAATTCGTCACCAAATTGGGCACCACCCAACACTTTGCCTCTGTCGAGCATCCCCAGGAGAAAGGCTAAGACGAGTCTACGAACGGAGTAATACTCAGGGGGCCTCAAGTGAAGGTTGGACGAAACCAAGAAGCGATGGGTCGAGGAGTTACATAGTGTACTCTGGGGATACCGAATGATTACACATTCGTCCATCAAGGAGACTCCTTTTCTACTAGCTTACAGGACGGAGGCCGTAATTCCCATAGAGATCGAGGAACCTACCAGGAAAACCGAAGCACCTGCTGACAAAGAGATGAATGATGCTACCCTCCGTGAAGAACTGGATTTGGTGGAAGAAATCAGAACAGGAGCGGCCCTATGAAAGGCCTCGCTAAAACAAAAAATAGCCATGCGCTACAACGCCAAGGTCACATGATGAGAGTTTGAGGTCGGAAACCTTTCCTTAAAGAGAAATCAAAAAGAATCTCATGAAGGCAAGCTCACAGCAAACTGGGAAGGTCCTTATCGCGTCTAGGCGAAAACGAGGATTGGAGTGTATTACTTGGAAAACTTACAAGGGGAACAACTCGTTCGATTATGGAATGCTAAAAAGCTAAAACAATATTACAGTTAAAGACACTGATCAGTCGGAGAGTCTGGTCAATAAAAATAAACTCACCCAGGCCCAACCATGCGGTGCATGCCTAGGCACAAGCATAGAATCCAAAGTATTCAAAAGGGAAGAGGCTCCACTCTATTGACGAGTGCACCTTTAGCCCGACATGGATAACTCGATCGAGCTCTATAGTCCTCGTGCCATGATGGTAAAATGCCCGACTCACGACGGGAAGTTCACACTATCGAACCCAGGTCCCTCGAGACGAGATCTGAGTTCTGGCCCTCGCTCGGTATTCACCTTGGTCGTTTGATCAGTTTCTCAACACTGACAAATATACCAAACGAGCAAATCCCCGCTATAAACTCTTAGCAAAATAAAAAATGTCCTAAACGGGCTAGTTTGTCAACAAACATGTAAAAAAACACAAGTTAAATATTCAAAGCAAACGACCATTGGCCGTAATTTAAATAAAATAGCCACTTAGGCCGATAATGTATGAATATTACATAAACGGGAAATATCCCAGAAAAACAAATACAAAGAATACGGCACGCGGGACAAAATAAACATAAAATAATCATCCTTCCACTTCTCCTTCAGTAACGGGCGACAGTTGGGCAAGACCCCCGGTCGACTGGGCGACAATATCCTTGAGGTAATCAGGGACCATAATTTGACCGATAATTATATAATAATTGACCCTTATTCCTGAGGTGTTTAGCTCAACACCGGGGTTCAACACATGCATTTGCTTTATAGCATTTGCGAAGCTCCCCCCGGAAGCAGCCTTAGAATCGTCCACAGCCACTTGAGAATGAGCAACCAGCTCGGCCCGAGTCTTCAGATCCTTAGTATCCTCCAGCTTGTCTTTAGCGGGTGTAATCTCGACAGTCAGGGCCACCACCTTTCCCTCAAGGTCCTTTTTCTCGAGCAAGAGAACCCTGCGTTCCTCGGAGAGCCTCCCCGATTCTTCCTCGGATAGCTTTAGAGCTTTATCTTTCTCAACCAAGGCCTTCTCACTCGAAGCCAACTTGTCCCAAAGATTCTTCATCTTTGTCTCTTGAAAGGAACTTCCCTCGATGTAAGCGACCGCCATCTCCAAGATCTTCATTAACCCCCTGGCATCTTGCGCCAGCATCGCCCTGTTCTCTGGGCAGCCCATTCCCTCGATATGGAGAGATTCAGCCCGGGGAATACGGAGAGTCGCACCCTCGAAAAAATACTTCTTCATCCAGAAGGGAGGAAGGTCGTACGTTCCTTTCCCTTTTTCCCCAGTCAGGTCAACACTACCCCCGGCTCGCGTCCTCTTCTCCTTTGAAGAAACAACAATAGGAGAAAGAGCCATTATAGCTTGGGCCGAGGATGAGTCGCCCGACCCCGGGGCAGGAGCTGGCCCCGAACCAGTTTGTGTATCCTTTAAGGCCCGCCTTGCCCTAGCAGTAAGAGTCTTAGCCAGACGCTCTTGAGCAGGATTCATGTTATCTGCAAAACAAACGAAAAGAAACATAGTCAGTAAACGAGGAGTCAAACAAACGACGACCACTTACTACTATTAGAAACATATATATATATATATATATATATATATATATATATATATATATATATATATATATATATACCCAAGTATCTAACGGGGTCCTAGCTTTCGAGGAGCTCCTTGACGTTTATGAGGCTCGACTCGTATATGGCCTCCCCATTTTGTCTAACACAGGCCTACCTCCCCGACCAACTCGCTGGACTCGAGGGATCTGAGCCACGAGCGCGTTCAGGACAGTGAATCTCTCTAGATCCTCGTCTTCGAGCTCCCCTTATCGTCAAACATAAGAGCCCAGTTCGCTATCAAAATGCTTCCTCGTCCATTGGAACAGAAACTTGCAAACTAGCTTTGCAACAGGCTCCCCTAGCTCATTCAGACAGGGAGTATCGTCCTTGTTTTTGGTCGACACGGTCCTGAAGACGTTCAACATTTCTTTGGTCGAAGAAGGCTACACAAAAATGTATTTATCTTTGAAATGGTGGACAGGCTCCAAATAGGCTTTAAATAGTTTCCCGTTGCCTTGCTTCAGGGAAACCCATCCCCACTTTCCGTCGACCTTGCTCCTTTGAAGGTGAAAGCAGTATAAGAACAAGGGAATGGTGTCCTCTATCTTCAAATGGTCGCAAACTATTTCAAACGCTCCCGCATGAACGTGATTTCATGCGGATGCAGTTGGGAGGGAGCCACACGCAAGTGCTTGAATACGGCCACCTCGAAGTCAGAGAATGGGAGGCGAAGACCCATTTTATGAAATACGATGTCATACATTAGGATCCGCCTCCTATCGTATTTCGATAAGATTCTGCTCTCTTTCTCGGGGATGTATAATAACCATTCCTCTTGGGCCCCCTCCTCGTGAGTGTACACTTCCGTAAAGACATCCTCCTGGTGCTCATAAAAATACGACGGCTAGTCCCAGAGGTCGTTCGTGACCCAATCCCGAGGTTCCTCATTGTTCCTAGGAGGAAACAGGAAACCCTGGTCGGTGAAACTCATCTCCATATCACCCTCCCATGTTTTCTGCTCCATTTGATTCTATGCATCCCCGGAAATTTCTAGGATGCTCGACAAATAACTCTGTCTGAAGAACTTCCCGAGGACTGTGTTTATTCGCTTGAAATATCGACCCGGGCATTTTCACCCATAGCATCTGAAAAGAAGAGGAAGAAGATGAGCTCGATATTAATTCCAGAACCACCCTTCCACCGCTAAACAAGTGAAAGGGCACTGGGAAACGAGGATCGTATCCCCGACCAGAACCCTCACTGAGGCGTATCAACAGGCTGGCGATTCTAAACTACAGAAATACCGTCTACCTCCAACACCCTCCAACGGCATCCTCGCAAACGGAACCCTAAATCCTAACCGCATGCATCTCTAAAAGTAAAAGGAGAAAATTCGAACTACTGAAAGCGAACAACAATGGAAGATTGGAAACTTACCAGTTAATAGAAGAAGAAAGGATGGAAGTAAGCAGCTGTGAGCAGGAAAACTCAATGAACAACAGTGGCCTACAGTCGAGCTAATATGAGCAGTTGAGAGGGAAGACGAAAAATACTGAACACCCTGTTCCTCTCGTATTTATAGTTGAAACAATCCACACGTACAAGACACGCGCCTGGGAAACCCTAGGGTCATCATCATTACACCTCATCCCCTAGGTCATCATTGCGTCGCTTCGCTAGCACACTTCCTAAAACACGCTACCTCTCTAAATTCAAGAGTCCTAACGACTAACTCCTCGTCTCCCTGCAAGAAAGATGTAATGGTCAACACTCTTTTCCCCGTAAGAAACGCCCCGTTCCGTGAGCAGATACTAAATTCATCACTCTTGCACCCAGAAGCAACGAATTAGGGGGCTACTGTTTTGGACTGGCTCGACAGCTTGATTGGGCCAAGTCTAAGACATTTCCTTTGGTACATCCCGCACGACCATGACCCAGATTTCCCATAACCTGTCGGGCAATGTCATCCATTTACCCTCCTGAACCAGCACTAACCCACGATGTTCAACGAGCATCCTCTTAGCCTGCTCGACATCAACGTCGTGCAGGCCACCAGAAACCGACCAGAGAGATGCCCGTAACTGATCCCCTCCTCGGAACCAATGGCTAGTTGGGCACATCTGTCCCATTTGACCAAGTCCTGGCAGTTACCTGATTTCACGGACCCGCATATCTAGGTGTAAAATCAGAACCAATGGCCATGTGCCATGGGCATTATATAAATCCTCACACCTATGAGGGCCAGGTACCGAATATTCACTATTCACCACCTAATACTTTGCTTGTATCCACTCTTACTTGATCGTCGGATTGCTTGCAGGTACAACCCCCTTTTTCTCCTCGACATTACAACCCGACTACGAATCATATTCCGGCCACTTCTCAGGTTCTGATCAACCGGTAAGATTAAAAACCAATTTGAGATGATGAACTAAATCGAAATTAAATTTTTTTGAATATCCACAAGATGATGAATTCGCAATTGAATCAGTTTATCGTATTCAAAAGAGTAAGGTTTCTAGAGGTTTTCTTCACATAAATGGCCCTTGATTTGAACACCTGAGACGAAGAAAATACCGAGACGGCTCTAAAGCTTGCCTATTGATTGGATAGCCTGCCATATGAAAATTGTATCTGAATGCAGAAAACCTCGAGTTTTTGCTTTATAGTGTTTTTTTATGAAAATGGCCTATTTGCAATTCTTTTCACCGAGAAATAGCTTGATCCCATGAAATGTATGTATGCACATGATAATGAAATGTAAGTCAATTAGGATCTTAATGAAGAGGGAAAATTGTTGGGTGCAACATTGGGTAATTGGGGTTTTAGTTGAGAAATATCCTTCTTGCATGTTGACCCTAATGATAAAAAATATGTGTGCTGGTTATTTTATGTGATGAAATTATGAATACATGATTTGGAATGTCAATGGAGTGTTGGGATTGTTTGAATTTGGAAAAGAATGGATTTAGTGTTGGTGTAAGCCCTAGAGGCCAATACTTTTGGTACTTGTATCGAATTATTTATTAATAATAAAAGGCATTTCTTTATTATGTTTGCTTTCCAAAATAATAAAGTCCCTAGAATGGTTTATTTGTTTAATGAAATGTTAAGTGTGACTTAATCATGAGATCCCATTAAACATAAGACACTATTCTTAAAGTATCCGTAGTCGAGCTTTAATGTGAAGTGGGATAACATTAAAGCATTAAGATTATTATGAAGATAGATTGATGATCACATCTCATGGATCATAGATAAGGAGTTATCAAGTCTTGACATAGGTATGAATATTAGGAGTAATATTTATACTGGATTGACCCGTTATGAGAATACTACATAGAATGTTATGCAAAGTGTCATAAGTTATTCTCATGATGATAATGGTGTATACCACCCTTCGACCTGAAACCACTATGGACCCTAGATGTAGAGTCAAGTACTTTATTGCTGATCAAACATCATCCGTAACTGGATGACTATAAAGACGGTTGATGGGTACTTCACAAAGCATACTGAGGGACATGAGTGAACTAGATGGAATTTGCTCATCCTGCATAACAGGATAAATGTCTAAGGGCCCAATATTAAACTGGACAAGGGTGACACAGTGTATGCCTTGTGTTCAATATAGACATGAGGGCAAAAGGGTAATTGTACAACACAAATATTATCACGGAAAAGGTTTGGTCAGATCACATGACATTTTCGTGACTTGGGTAACAGTGATGTGTTGCTAGATACCGCTCACTGTTTATTATATTAAATGTGTGATTTAATATAATTGCCAACGTCGCGAAAACCTACAGGGTCACACACATAAGGACAGGTTGATGAGAGATAGAATAAATAAGGAACACTGTAAGGTACGGTGCACTTAAGTGTAATACGGAAAGTGGTAAGGTACCACATGGATAAGTGATATGGTACATCATAAGGTATGATGTCCATAAGCTTAATTGGGCTTTTAGCTTATAGCCTTAATTGGGCTTTTAGCTTGTAGCCCACACGAGTGATTCTATAAATAGATCCCTTGTGATGAAGCAATTTCACTTGATGCATTTTCGTTTTTGACTCTCTCTCTCACTTAAGGTTTTCGTTCGTGATCAGCTAGCACTGTGACCGGAAGCGATCTGTTCGTGTGGACTGAGTAGAGGCGTTGTTCTTCATCAACGCTCGTGATCACAACATCAAAGTTCTGAATCGCCACAAGAGGTAAATATTTCTATCACTGACCATGCTCATTCGTAAGGATCGCTAAAGGAAAATTTTATATTCCGCTGCGTTTTTATCGCAATTTTCCTTCATTTAGTAGCTTAAAAATGTAGAAAATTGGTTTTTCTCAGGGTGTACCCGAGTACAGGTATGAGGGTACCTGGGTACCATACACAACAGAGGAGAGGGGAGTTTTAGTTCAGGGGGTGTACCCGGGTACCAGTATGAGGGTACCCGGTTTCCACTGAGTTTGACTGGAAATTTTCCAAATTTCATAAATTCGTAACTTTCGCCTCGGGTGTTCAAATGACGTGTGGTTCATATCGTTAGAAAGCTAATTAAGTGTAATTCATAATAAAATTAGTTTAAAAACCAGAATCTTTTATATAAGTTTCTTGGGACCCTGTTTAGTGAGTTCTCTCAGTTGAAACTGCATATTTTTCTTCCCCTGAGTGCAATTATGTTTCGTTTAGGGAATCAGACGCCTCCTAAATCTTCTTAGACTTATAAAATGGTATTGTGGAATGTGTAATATCATGTATGATCAATTATGTGTAATCTCATTAATTTTTATAATTAATGAATACATTATGTTGAAATGCTACGTTGTGATCATTTGTTGTTTTTCTCGTCCATTCCGGTCGAACGTTCAGAGATGTTTGCCTGTATGGCTTGATGCATGCTATGGTTTTTGGATGTATGCTTGAATCGAAGTATACCTAAGTTACTAGGTGGTAAATAACATATTAATATGAATTGTGTGTCCAACTTAAGACTATGTGTCTGACTTATTTTACTTTCACAATACGTTGGGTGGGTCTGAAAAAGGTGTTTCCACCAGCAGGTATACATTAGCATTATCGGTATGTCATACACACCTGAGCTACCATTTCAATATGAGGGTGGGGGTCTTATAGGGAGTTTCCCCACCCAGATGACACATTGGCTTTCTTGGTATAGTGAATGGATGTGATGCCACGTAGGCAATATCACTTCAAACTCACCATTAGTGATTCCAAGTAGGAAATATCACTAAGCTTTCGCCCGATGGGCTTATGCAGACATGGCGCCATATTTTTGCACTAAGGTGACTCACCTGAGTATTGATGATTGACGGGGTCGTGACGCCATATAGGCAATGTCACTTAGGATCCTAACTCGTCACAAATGAAATTTCACATAGGACCCATCTGACTCATTGTACGGTGTGCGTGTGCAAGTCTCTTGACGCGATGCACTTGGTTAATCATCAAGGGTGTGGTTGTATGGTCTAGGTAGATAGGTAGAACTTACTTCTGAATTCCTTATATACGGGTACGGGTAAACATACTTGCTTGTGATTGGTTATGTGCATGTTTGTTTGCTGATCTCATTGGTTAGACAACGGGCTTCCAATGCGGATGTTATCCTTTGTTGTGTATTTGTATTAGACCGTGAGAAAACCACGAATCCATGGTAGATTCATTTTGATTGTATGTGCCATGTAGAATCGAGTTAACCTTAAGATATGGAGACTCACTGAGATTTAGTATTCTCACCACCATTCCAATTATATTTTTTCAGGTTGTTCGAGGCAGGACAAGGGCAAGGGTAATATGGCTTAGTCTTGCGGTGATTTTTCTTGGTGATTTTTGTACCCCAAAATTTTCCCTCTCATTTTAATCAATACATACTCCTAGAGATCCTCAATTTGCTCAAGTTTGCCCAAGAGTTGACCAGACAAACTCTCTCCTAAGGCAGTATGTCTCAAATTAGGGATTCCATTTTTATCAAGATAGGTGGAATCAAAAGACCTCATATTCTCTCCATGGTCCTAATATGTTCTCAAGACCCTCCATGTCAAGTTTCATGCCTTTCACAAGAAGTTTGCTCAGTCAACTTCTCAGATGCTTGAGAATCGACTATATTAGGTCAAAAGTCAAATGTGGCCCACATAGAGTCAACCTTCAAGACTTTTGGTCAACATCAACATTTTGAAGTGATATCCATCATTTGATCAAGGTTTGATCATGATTCTTCAAGAAATGCTCCAAACTCATCAAAACCCAAAAGTTGCTAAATTAGGGTTTCTTAGGAAAAAGTCAACCAAACTTTGACCAAGCATAACTTCCATATACTTTATCAAAAAATTTCCATCCAAGGCTCATTTTGAAGAGGATGAAATTCCCTACAACTCATATTCATCCCACAAGTTCAAAATAGGAACTCATAAAAAGATATGAATTTCTATGTTATGGATCCTTTTGAAAAGTCAACAAAAACACCTTTTGGGTCAAAGCTTCTTACATGAACATGGAAGACTCAATTGAGATGAGACCAAAAGGGTTGCTTAAGGGACATCCTAAGATTTCTAAAAAGTCCAAGAATACCTCTCTATGGTTAAAATTGGAGGAGATATGTCTTGTCAAAGTTGACCTTTTTTACAAAATTGCCAAAAGTCAAATGGGCTCAAAATTACATTTTTTGCCAAATGGGCCTAACTTTTTATGCTTGCACCTCACTTGTAGCATGACCCACGACCCAAATATCCATCCACATGTTATTTGCTTCATTTTACATTTTATTTTGATTTTTTATTAATTAAAATTTCAATTAAATCAAATAATTGGTAAATAATGGCAAAGATATGTTTTGATTTGATTTTGGGACAAGTTTGCAATCAAATTATGCAGAGATATCAAGACCAAAACGAATCAAGGCTGATTGGTACAAGAAAGGAATGATTTGGCTCAATTTATAAAGATTACCTATGGCATGAAAATCATATCAAATCTTCTTAAGTCCAAAAGATTCAAGCCAATTTTATAACCCTAATTCATTCCAGCATATATATTGAACATGTACAAAGCATAAGTAAAGGGGTTGCAGTCATGAAGAGGCCAGAACAAACTTCAAAATTTCAAAGAAAAGTGGTGGTTTGATTTCCATTCTAGAGGCCAATTCAAGCCATCCTAACATCACCAATAGATTGTTAGACATCTCAGGGACGTATCCCAACCAATTGCAAGCCGCCCCAAGTCCAGAATCATCACGTAGCAGTCACACGGTTTGCAATTTTTTTCAGAATCGATTATCATAATTCCTGCATTGTTAGCACATTTGATTGACATATTTGTGATCTTTATCATGTTTGCAAGCTAACTGAATAGCTTAATTTCATTTTTGAAGCCTATATCTGTACTTGCCATTGTTAGGGTTTCCACATGCGCTTTAGGGTTTTTGGCTACAGGTAAAATTAGGTCATAAACAAGGTACCATGATGACCGTGACATCATAACCAGTTGAACCCTGGTCTTCAATTCCATTTATGTTACATTTTGTGAGTTTTTGATTTGTGCAAGTTTCTAGCCATGGAAGTTTGTCCGTGGGTATAGGTCTTTGCCTAAAATGACGGATTCCTGGAGAAGACGATGGTGTGGCAATCAACCATTGGGTCATTTGAATCTCGGGCGCTTTCTTTTTAGTTAACCACATTTTTGTATATTATATTTTATTCTTATTTTGTTAACAAATAAGCCAGTTGGCCCAGTGGTGAGGCGCGTTGTTGGTAAACATAAGGACCTGGGTTCGATCCTAGGTCCCAGCAAAATTGTTTTCAATTTTTCCATTTGCAGATCCTGTGCATCACCTGCCCTAGCGTTCACCATGCGCTATCAACCATCCATCCAATGCATCCATCATTCATCCAGGTGTACGCTCCAGCAATGAGAGACCATGATGCACCCTCAGGTCAACACTCCATGGGATCAGGCACGTTGACTGGGCTCAGCATTATTGGGCCTGGGAAATTCAACATACACCCCCTCCTTCAGCTATGCAAACAGGCCCACTCTTAATTCATTTTTTATTTCTTTTATTTTAATTAATTTGTTTAATTATTTTTCACCAAAAATTAATTACTTTTTTTATTAATCATAAAATCAGTAAATCACAAAAAACACAAAAAAAATCATTTTTCTCATGAAATATCTATTTCTTTAATTAATTTAATTAGAAGCTAGGTTAATTTATTTCTTTTTATAATTAAAATTAATTAGAATTAGGGTTTTTAATTGTACATAACTTAATTAATTTTTTCCTCAAAAAATAACTTGAATATTTCTTTCAATTAGATTTTTAGGGTTTTCAATTTTTCTCGCATTTAATTTGCCGCACGCATTTTAATTCTTTTTCACTATAATTGTAACTGCTCCGAGTTTGTAATAGTAATTAGGGTTTTAAATTCCGCATTTTTTAATTTTAGTCAAGATAATTATGTAACTGCCAAAGCCTTGTAATAGCTAGGTTTATTTTTCGCACTTTTAATTTCCGCAAATCTTTAACTGGCTAGATGTATGCTAATAGGATTGTATGGCAAGAATATCTGAAAATTAAAATGGTAGATAACCTAATGTGCAAAGACTAATTAACTGAAAAAATTCACATGCACATGTTCACTCCTAGGGTTTGCCTCACTTCGGTTGTCTTCGGTAAAACGGTCATTAAGCATAGGAGATTTTAGTGGTTGCCCTCCAGTCTAAAAGATCAAAATGTCCCATTCAAATGTTGCCTCAGAAATGTTGCCTCGGAAAGATCTTAAGACTCTAGGGTTACTACTAAAGTTTTCTAACTGTTGCTTTGGTGACTGTACTTGTCCCTTTCTAACGTCCCTTACAAACTCCAACGATGGGGCTACCTACTCCTTAATAGTAGGATAGCGCTGTCTAAAGGAAACGAGAACGAACAATCTTTTTTCGAGTAGGTAGAATCTTAAGTACTTGCTCAATAAAACTTTTCACACTAACACCTTTCAAAACAAATTTTCAAAACAAACTTCGTCACACTCTTGAGGACTGATACAAGGGTTATCACGAAGTAAAACATTTTCAAAAACAAGAACACACAAGCAATTTGAGAAATGAGCAAGTACCTAAGAGCCCATGGAAAACCATGGATAGAAAGGGTATTAACACCTTCCCTTTCTATAATCTACCCCTCGTACTCAGAATATCTCGAAAAAAGGTTTTTTCTGTTCTTTTTCCTTTTCCATGATTGGATGAAATAAAAGTCGGTGGCGACTCTTGCTTACCGTGACATTTTGCGAACAAAAAACGCAAAATGCAAAACCAGTATTAATAGTCGGTTCTGCCACTGTATCACAGAACTGACGACTCTGCTGGGGATGTAAAATAAAGTGGCGTTTACCTTAGGATCTAGGTAATTTCAAATTGATTTCTTGTTTGTTTGCTTTATTCTTAAAAGGTTATTGCTTGGGTTACTATAGATCCTACACCCGTATTTGGGGGCACTCATTAGGTAAACAGCAATAGATCATGGAGATTGTACGGTGTAGACCGATATGGTTTAAGCGATGGTTGTGTTGGTGTGACACTTTAGTTGGTATCGGTATCCTTCGTGGGGAAACAAGGAGAATACGGGGCGGTCGCATGGTGTCGTGAAGCACTAATGGACCTTAGAACCTTAGTTGAACAAACTTGGCCATTAGAAAGTAGTGAGATAGCCGGCCTCGGTGTAGAGCTGAGGATTGGTTGATACTCGATGCTACACTCATTGAGATCAGACTTTCGGGATATTTCAGCCGCAAGAAAAGATTGCTTGAGCTGAGACAATGCCCGATAAAGGATGGTCAGTGATATTGAGATCCCTTAGAACCCGGTTACTTTTTAAGACGGTTTTGAAACCAACTAAACTTCAAGAGGGTATGACCTTTAACCTCATGCAGGCCTTAAACCTAAGGACTTGGTGTGATTTGACTGTGTTTGCTATACCTGTGGTTTATCATGACATCATGCATCATAACGTAGCATCCATTCTTATTGCACTAACCATTTCAAAGGCCAAGGGAATTTATATTTGTTCTGTTTTGCAGATCATGGCTTCCGTTCGTAGAAACATTATCTGAATCAGCTTTATGAAGATACCTTCCCAGCTCAAAGAGCTACTATCACGGGTTTTTGAAACTTCAACGTTCACCAAGAGACATGGTCAACTTCTCAACCTGGTTACTTCAAACTTTGATGAAAAGATGATGAGTGTACTCTTTCAGTTCTTTGATCCCAAGCACCACTGCTTCACCTTTCTAGACTAGCAGTTGGTGCCTACCTTGGAAGAATTCTCTCAG
The DNA here is from genome assembly GCA_948472305.1 of Vicia faba. Taxonomy (NCBI): domain Eukaryota; kingdom Viridiplantae; phylum Streptophyta; class Magnoliopsida; order Fabales; family Fabaceae; genus Vicia; species Vicia faba. The sequence goes on along the minus strand of OX451739.1, from coordinate 191,199,678 downwards.
CTGTTGGATATACCCATTCTTGAACAGCTGCCCTTCACAGGTCTAGAAGAAGTTCCTAAGCCAAAAGTCATTGCCTCATCTTTGCATCTGAAATGGGCCGACGTGGTATCCAATTGGGAAACAAGAAGCGGAGTCAAAGGTTTTCTAGCTAAGTTTCTAATAGACAAGGCCCAACTGTTTTAGGATGATATGGATTTTCAGGATTTTGAGGAGGTTTTGGCTCTTCTAATCTATGGGTTAGTCCTATTCCCTAATCTGGACTCATTCATAGATGTGAATGCTATCAAGATCTTCCTCTCCCGCAACCCTGTGCCTACCTTGCTCGGAGATATTTTGCACGCTCTCCATACTCGTACCATGAAGAGAAGAGGGGTTCTTATGTGTTGTATGCCATTGTTGTCAAGGTGGTTTATTTCTCACCTCCCTAAGTCTGTATTGAAGAATGAAGAAGGTTTGGGTTGGTCGCAAAGGATAATGTTACTCGCTCAAATGGATATTCTCTGGTGTTCCCGAGCCATGGAAAACACTGATATTATTGAACGCTGCGGGGAGTACCCTAATGTCCCATTACTTGGTATCAGAGGGGGTATAACCTACAATCTTTGTTTAGCTCTGCGACAATTTGGTTACGCTCGAAGAGATGATCCCCACGAGTTACTTATTAAGGGAATTGTATTCAACTATGAGGATGATGTTCACGAGTATCTCCGGAGGTTCATACGAGCTTGGGGCATGGTAAACAGATTTGGCATCAAGGCTTTGGGGCCAAAGGCTTCCATTCCTATGGAACCTTACCTCCAATGGGTACGAGCTCGCGCCCAGAAGCTTATGATGCCCTACGTGGCAGTTTTACCGGTGATTGTGGAACCCACTACTGAAGGAGGCATTCCTTACACAGTTATCTATCCTTATATGCCCACTGATCTTGGGAAATTACAGAGGTCTTGGATTCAATTAATGAAGGAGAGGGATACTTACAGGAATCAGTTCCATGCTCAGGAGAGCAGGGTTTTAGAGCTCACAAAGCAGCTCCAGGAAGAAAAAGGACTCAATGATTATCTCGGCACAAAAAGGAAGCATCCATGGGAATTTTGATGTCTTTTATAATTTTAGATTTGTTTTAATTGTAACGCCTAAAAGGCATTCGAACTTTGAATTCAGCTAATAAAATCTTTGTTTATTTTTGGTTTGCAAATTTAAATTTCCCAAAGTCTTTGAAATCATTGCATGCACATCCCATTCATAACATTGCATGTACAGGTACCATTACAGGTTTCTCATCTTCTTTGTTATTTATTTCAGCAAAAATGTCTTCCGAACAAAGCATCAAGGACCTGCAGGCACAGAACGCCCAGTTCCAACAAATGTTCATAAGTCTGGAAAAAGGGCAGGAGGATCTGAAAGCCCTCATCCTGAAAGAGAAGAAGAAAAAGAAGAAGGTTGTCGGTATTCTGAATATGGGTAGAAGGTTTGGAGAGTGGTTGAAGCGAAAAGTCGATCTGACCTCTTCTTCCAAGGAAGGGGAGAATCAAGAAGAAGAGAAGGATCCCAGTCCTGCAGTTTCTGACAATGATACTGACTCCAATGATGAGCAATATCCTCCTATTGAGGATAGATACAAGCAGTTGGAAGATCGTTTGAGTGCCATGGAAGTTCAGAGGATACCTGGGCTGGATTTCAGAGAATTGGGATTAGTATCGGGAGTGGTCATCCCGTAGAAGTTCAAAGCTCCTGTTTTTGCTAAGTATGATGGGGTGTCCTGCCCAAAACTCCATCTCCGCTCTTATGTCAGAAAGATCCAGCCCCACATTGCTGATAGAAATTTGTGGGTTCATTTCTTTCAAGATAGTCTGTCAGGGACTCAACTTGAATGGTTCTATCAACTAGAGGGAACCAATGTCCGAAATTGGGAAGATCTGGTTGTTGCGTTCTATAAGCAGTATCAATACAACGCCGACCTTGCTCCTACTCGTACTCAACTCCAGAGTATGTCCATGGGTGCAAGTGAAGGTTTTAAAGACTATGCACAGAAATGGAGAGACTTGGCTGGAAGAGTTCAACCCCCGTTGTCTGATAGGGAGTTGGTTGATATGTTTCTGGGGACACTATCTGGTCCATTCTTTAATCATTTGATCGGCAGCTCATCAGCTGGTTTCACCGAGCTGATTTTAACTGGAGAAAGAGTAGAAGCTGGGATTCGAAGCAGCAAGATACAGAGGGATTCCTCTTCGAGTTCAGTAAAGTAGCCTTTTGCTGGTAAGAAGGAAGCCAGTGCCATCTATAGCCCTAGGGGCCAAAACAGATTTGAACATCGTCAAACAGTAAGTGTTATAATGATACCTAGGCCTGCAGTTGCTCCACAATGCAACAATCAACAAAGAGTGGAAAGACCACAACAGCAGTTTACCCGAATCAACATAACATTGGCTGAAGTTCTACCTCATCTGTTGAGATCCAACTTGGCAACCTTGAAAGAGGCTCCCAAGAATCCAAATACTACATCTCCCCGATATAATCCAAATGGTCGGTGTGCCTATCATTCTGAGAGTCATGGCCACGATACCAATGACTGATAGGCTCTAAGGAATAAGGTACAAGATCTGATTGAAGCCAAGGAAATTAAGTTTGATGCTCCGGAGAAGCCCAATGTTATAACTGCTCCCATGCCTAAGCACGGTCGTGGGATTAATGTTGTTGATACCGACTTGTTTGTGACCTTGGTGGATGAAGTTTCTACTCCTCTCATGACTGTGAAGAATAATTTGTTGTTGGCCGGTTTATTTCCGGGTTGTGGTGAAGGTTGCCACATGTGTTCGTTTCTACCTTCTGGTTGCTGTTTGCTGAAGTTAGGTGTTCAACACCTGATGGACAGCAAAGAAATTTTGTTCGAGAAAACTCTGGTTCCCATTGTTCCATCTGAAGACATTGCCATTATAACCATTTCCGCCAATCCTTCCAAGGTTTCCTCGAGAAGACCTGTTAGGATTACATCTTCTCCAAGAATCGCTCCGCTGATAATCATTGTTCCTGGTCATGTCCCGTATGTCTCGGACAAAGCTGTCCCCTGGCATTATGGTGCCGATGTGTACTATCATGGCACCAAACAAGATTTGAAAGATGAAGAGGTTGATCCTGACATTGGTAACATTGTCGGAACCAGCAAAATTACCCAAAGTGGAAGGGTCTTCTCTCCCGAGATTTCCCCTAAGACTGTCAACAAGCCTATTGTCATTCCATCTGTTTCTCCTCCTGCTAATACATCAACTATTGCTCCTGTTCTTACTCCAGTTATTACCCCTGTTGGTGAATCATCTGATACCCGCAGCAAAGAAGTTATAGGTGAGCCTGCCCGGACGGAGGCACCTAGGAAAATTGTTGTGGAAGCCTCTAAGCAAGAGATAGAGGAAATACTTAAAATAATTAAGAAGAGCGACTACAATGTGGTCGAGAAGCTGGGGCAGACCCCATCAAAGATATCCATGTTGTCTTTGTTGTTGTGTTCTGAAGCCCATGCGAAGGCTTTGATTTCATTCCTCAAGACTGCGCATGTGCCGCAGGAAACTTCAACTGATCAGTTCAAAGATTGTGTGGCCAGCCTGACTGCTGATAATGGGCTGGGTTTTTCAGTCATAGATTTGACACCAAAGGGAAAGAAGCATAATGATTCTCTGCATGTCTCGATTGAATTCAGGGACACCACTATGGCTCATGTGTTGGTAGATACTGGGTCTTCACTGAATGTTCTGCCGAAGAAGGCATTAGACGGGTTGGATTGCGAGGGTTTGACTCTAAATCCTAGTAACATTGTGGTAAGGGCTTTTGACGGATCGAAGAGAATGGTGCACGGGGAGGTGGACATCCCTGTCAAAGTAGGTTCTCATACTTTTGGGTCCACCTTCTATGTGATGGACATCATGCCGTCATATTCTTGTTTGTTGGGTCATCCTTGGATCCACGAGGTTGGGGCAGTTACTTCCACACTCCACCAAATGCTAAAATATCCGGTGAAAGGGAAGATTGTCATGGTGCGGGGTGAAGAGGAGTATATGGTGAGCCATCTCAATTCCTTCTGGTACATAGAGATGGACGGGGAATTCATAGAAACTCCTTGTCAGAATTTTGAAGAGGTCCCTCAGATTTTGGCATCAACTGAAACTACTACTAGCAGCAAACCTCCTCTGAAAATGGCTTCCCTCAAGGACGCCAGGGCCGTGGTTGAAGAAGGTGGGTGTTCCAATTGGGGTAAGCTCCCTGATTTCACTCATAAAACTGACAAATTTGGTTTGGGATTTACTATAGGGGCTCAAAGGGTTGTTCGACGCGCTCGGGCTGGAGGACCTCCCCTACGCATCAGTAATCGGGGAATTAATGCCATTGAAGACAGCGAGGAGGACTCAGACATCGACAGCTGGATCTATCCAACTACCAACGGTGGACTGAGTAACTGGACGGCTAGGGACTTTATACCATTTTCTTTTAGTCCGCGGTAATTGACTATTTGTTTAAAGATTTGTAATAAACAACTTAAAACTTTACGGCCTTGTGCCTTGCCCGAGGCACATCGACTTTGCTTGTGAGGGCTATTATTTGTCATTTCATATATCATTAATAAAGCATTTACGTTTTCGTGCATACAAATTGTGTGCTCTCTGTTTTTCTTTTCTGTTTTTCACTTTATCGAAACAGATATTCTCTTACACACACTCACGTATCATAATGCATATCCATATCCACTCTGGATCCCATTGATAACAGCTCTGCTATTGCTAGTTATGGCTTCAAAAATCCGATCAACCAAGCCGAGGACGAAGGTGAAGATGATTATGAGGTGCCTGGAGAACTTGCTAGACTACTACAGCAGGAAGAAAGGGCCATACAGCCTCATGAAGAGCCGGTTGAGACAGTGAATTTGGGTACTGAGGAAGACAGAAAAGAGGTTAAAATAGGTGCAAATCTGGAGCTTAGCGTCAAACAGAGGTTGATACAGATGATGCACGACTGTGTTGAGATCTTCGCCTGGTCCTAAGAAGACATGTCTGGTTTGGACACTGATACTGGTACATCGCCTGCCGACTAAAGAAGATTGTCCTCCGGTTAAACAGAAGGTCCGTCGTATGCGCCACGAAATGTCAGAGAAGATCAAGGCAGAGGTCATGAAACAGTTCGACGCAGGATTCTTAATTGTCACTTCTTATTCGCAATGGGTTGCCAACTTTGTTCCGGTACCTAAGAAGGACGGTAAGGTACAGATGTGTGTGGATTATAGAGACCTGAATAGGGTAAGCCCCAAGGATGACATCCCGCTTCCCCGCATCGATGTTCTGGTTGACAACACCACACAACACAAAGTCTTTTCCTTCATGGACGGCTTCTATGGCTACAATCAGATCAAGATGGCACCTGAAGACATGGAGAAGACAACCTTTGTTACACAGTGGGGAACTTTCTGCTATAAGGTGATGTCGTTTGGTTTGAAGAATGTTGGGGAAACTTATTAGCGAGCTATGGTAGCTCTATTCCATGACATGATTCACCATGAGAAAGAGGTTTACATCGACGATATGATAGCCAGGTCTCAAACTGAAGAAGAACACCTTGATCATCTACAAAAGTTGTTTGATAGGTTGAAGACGTACAAGCTGAGGTTAAATCCGAACAAGTGCACCTTCGGGGTAAGGTCTGGTAAGCTTATGGGATTCATCATCAGTGACAAAGGTATTCAGGTAGACCCTGCAAAGGTGAAGGCCATACAAGAGATGTCGGCTCCCCGTACAGAGAAGGAAGTTATAGGTTTCTTGGGATGCCTAAATTACATTGCCTGATTCATTTCACATCTAACTGCTACTTGTGAGCCAATCTTCAAGCTTCTGAAGAAAGATCAAGTGGTAAGGTGGAATGATGAATACTAGACCGCTTTCGAAAGAATTAAGGAATATCTTCAAGAACCACCAATTCTGATGTCTCCAGTTGAAGGAAGGCCTTTGATATTATACTTGACAGTGCTAGACAATTCAATGGGGTGTGTGCTGGGGCAGCATGACGAGTCTGGTCGAAAAGAGCACGCAATATACTACCTTAGAAAAAAGTTTACCGACTGTGAGACACACTCATTTCTCGAGAAAACTTGTTGCGCTTTGGCATGGGCTGCTCGTCGACTGAGACAGTATATGCTGACTCACACTACCTTATTGATATCAAAGATGGATCCGATCAAGTACATTTTCGAGAAGCCCGCACTCTCCGGAAGGATAGCAAGGTGGCAAATGATCTTAACTGAGTATGACATACAATATACAACCCAAAAAGCAATCAAGGGAAGTATATTGGCTGATCATTTGGCTCATCAGGCCGTGGATGACTACCAGTCCATGAACTTTGAGTTCCCGGATGAGAATATCATGCTGGTGACTGACTATGAAGAACCTGGACCGGATGAAGGACCTGAGGAGGGATCCCGATGGGCTATGTATTTTGAAGGAGCTTCAGACGCACTGGGTAATGGCATTGGTTCTGTAATCATATCTCCTGAGGGCTGTCACACTTTGTTCAATGCCCGATTATGTTTCAATTGCACCAACAACATGGCGGAGTATAAGGCGTGCATCATGGGTCTTAGGGCTGCTATTGACCTAAGGATCAAGTTCTTGAGTGTGTTCGGGGATTCCACTTTGGTGATAAGTCAGATCAAAGGCGAGTGGGATACGAAGCACCCGAATCTCATTCCTTGCAAAGAGTATGTACTGACATTACTCCCACACTTTGAGGAGGTAACCTTCGAACATTTCCCACGAGAGGAGAACCAGTTAGCGGACGCGCTAGCTACCATGTCTTATATGTTCAAGGTTAGGTGGGACAATGAAGCTCCCCAAATTACCATTGAGAGGTTAGATGAACCAGCACACTGCTGTGAAATCGATACCAAAGAAGTGGTAGACAAACCTTGGTTTCACGAAGTCAACAGGTATCTCGAGGCTCAAGAGTATCCCGAAGGCGCATCTGTCAATGATAAGAAGTTTCTAAGAAGGTTCACTACAAAGTTCTTCCTCAGTAATGGAATCCTCTATAAACGCAACCATGACTCCACACTATTATGGTGTGTAGACAAAAGTGAAGTAGAGAGGATCATGACAGATCTACATAAAGGCACCTTCGGAACCCACTCTAGTGGACATACCATGGCTAAGAAGATCCTACGGGCAGGATACTACTGGTCCACTATGGAAGCCGATTGCTATCAGCACTCTCGAACTTGTCATAAGTGCCAAATCTACGATGATAAGGTGTATGTGCCTCTGGTCCCCTTAAATGTTTTGACAGCTCCGTGGCCCTTTGCAATGTGGGGCATCGATATGATCGGAGAAATCAGTCCCACCGCTTCTAATGAACATCACTTCATCTTAGTAGCCATCGATTACTTCACGAAGTGGGTTGAGGCGGCTTCCTTTTCTACAGTTACTAAGAACGTCGTAGCACGGTTTATATGACACAATCTGATCTGTCGATATGGTGTGCTAGAGAGAATTATTATTGATAATGGTACGAATCTCAACAACACAATGATCATCGAGCTCTGTAAATAGTTCAAGATACAGCATCATAATTCTTCTCCCTACCGGCCGAAGATGAATGGCGTTGTTGAAGCAGCTAACAAGAACATCGAGAAGATTATATAGAAGATGACAGTGACATATAAAGACTAGCATGAGATGTTACCATTTGCTCTTCATGGGTATCGTACCTCAGCATGAACGTCGACAGGGGCAACCCCCTACTCTCTGGTATATGACATGGAGGCAGTCCTACCCATCGAAGTCCAGATACCTTCTCTCAGGATTATGAAGGATGCGAGTTTAAACAAGGACGACTGGATCCGAACCCGACTTGATCAGTTAAATCTAATCGATGAAAAGAGACTTACTGCTATCTTCCATGGTCAGACGTATCAAAAGAAAATGATCAAGGCTTTTAACAAGAAAGTCAGGCGTCAAAAATATCAAGTCGGGGATCTAGTAATCAAACGCACCATACTGCCGCGAGGTGATCCCATGGGAAAATGGACCCCCGCGTACGAAGGGCCGTTTGTGGTTAAGAACATTTTCTCAGGAGGAGCTATGATTCTAACCACCATGGATGGTGACGACCTTCCTCACCCTGCCAATGCAGACATAGTGAAAAGATACTACGCATAACTAAAATACCCGCTAGGTAAACTGGCCTAGGCAAAAATGAGGGCTTCCTGGAGAACCAAAAGGGTTCAAGAAAAAGTAAGGGATGAAAATGAAAAAATATGTATACGTGGCAAGTCGAAAACCTAAAAGGGCGGCTTGGGCAAAAAGGGGTATCCCGGTGGACTGAAAACCCAGAAGGGCGGTCCAGGAAAAAGTTAGGGATATAAACCGTACCACTATGTCTCATTGGATCATCTTGCAAACAGACTTCGGCATCGACTATCAAGCTCGGATGGTGCCAACCAATCTGATCAACCTTCGGCCAAGAAGCAAAGTGATGAGACGCTTGAAGATATAAAGGAAATAGCAGAGTTGGAACCCAATGGGGTCGTTTCACATAGCTGTTTTTCTTTCTTTTACACAAATTGTATAGATTCTATTTTTCGGCGGCGTTCTCTTACTAGAGGGCCAGCCTCTTTGTACAAAAACGCCTATTACAGGCCAACTTCAAAAATCAATACAAATCATTTTCACAAGAAACTTCAATCTGTTTTTTCTTTTTCTGTTTTGCAAGAACGCCCAATGGCTTATTTTTTATATATGCATTTGAAAATGATTACTGCTCGTAAATATTTACATGAGAAACAAAAGACAATTACTCGTAATTCCATAAACAGGGGCAAAAGCAAGAAGTGTCAAACTCGATAGTTACTCCACCCAGCAAGTACCGGGATAGAGCCAGCTTAGGAACATAATTATTGGTACATACACTCCCCACAGAGTAAGAGTATCTGAAGGAATTAATGTCAGCTTTCTCGAAACAGGACGTAACCACCCCAGCTGAGGTTCATAGTCGCAGACGAGTCAGTAAATTTCACCCCCCAAGCAGAGTTTATTTCTCCAGATACAGAGGCTCAATCCCTAATAGAGTTAAGCACTTCAGCTACAAAAATACATTTTCTAAGTTCATTCCCCGCAGAGTTTAGTCTCAAGCAGCATCTCCTCCTGACAGAATATTTACAAATCTCCAGCAACTGTCAGGGATTTATTTTCCCAGACGCGAGCATACCCCAATAACATTTCATGAACATGCATCCTGACATACGCGTACATATCATATACAGCATAATCTCATTTATTTTGAGAAAATCATCTCATCCTACATTTCACGCATCACATATAACTAACCCTGATATCTTTCCAAGAAAAGAGGATTAGCGTTAACAAATTCAACAGTTATGTAAGTCACATCTACAGACAACTAACGAAAACTCAGTTCCCGAAACCAAACGGGTCAACTAATCTACACTATCACTTCGAAGTAACCCTACTATCCAAGTTCCTTCTCATAGCCCTACTATCCAGGATTTCATATCGAAGCAACCCTACTACCCAGGTTCCTTCTCACAGCCCTACTATCCAGGCTTTCATATCGAAGTAACCCTATTATCCAGGTCCCTTCTCATAGCCCTACTATCCAAGCTTTCATATCGAAGAAACCCTACTACCCAGGTTCCTTCTCACAGCCCTACTATCTAGGCTTTCATATCGAATTAACCCTACTATCCAGGTTCCTTCTCACAGCCCTATTATACAAGATTTTATATCGAAGTAACCCTACTATCCAAGTTCCTTCTCATAGCCCTACTATCCAGGCTTTCATATTGAAGCAACCCTACTACCCAGGTTCCTTCTCACAGCCCTACTATCCAGGCTTTCATATCGAAGTAACCCTACTATCCAGGTTCCTTCTCATAGCCCTACTATCCAGGCTTTCATATCGAAGCAACCCTACTACCCAGGTTCCTTCTCACAGCCCTAATATCCAGGCTTTCATATCAAAGTAACCCTACTATCCAGGTTCCTTCTCACAGCCCTATTATCCAAGCTTTTATATCGAAGTAACCCTACTATCCAGGTTCCTTCTCACAACCCTACTATCCAGGCTTTCATATCGAAGTAACCCTACTATCCAAGTTCCTTCTCATAGCCCTACTATCCAAGCTTTTATATCGAAGTAACCCTACTATCCAAGTTCCTTCTCATAGCCCTACTATCCAGGATTTCATATCAAAGCAACCCTACTACCCAGGTTCCTTCTCACAGCCCTACTATCCAGGCTTTCATATTGAAGTAACCCTACTATCCAGGTTCCTTCTCATAGCCCTACTATCCAAGCTTTCATATCAAAGAAACCCTACTACCCAGGTTCCTTCTCACAACCCTACTATCCAGGCTTTCATATCGAAGTAACCCTACTATCCAGGTTCCTTCTCACAGCCCTACTATCCAGGCTTTCATATCGAAGTAACCCTACTATCCAGGTTCCTTCTCACAGCCCTACAATCCAGGCTTTCATATCGAAGTAACCTTACTATCCAGGTTCCTTCTCACAGCCCTACTATCCAGGCTTTCATATCGAAGTAACCCTACTATCCAGGTTCCTTTTCACATCCCTACTATCCAGGCTTTCATATCGAAGTAACCCTACTATCCAGGTTTCTTCTCACATCCCTACTATCCAGGCTTTCATTTCGAATTAACCCTACTATCCAGGTTCCTTCTCATAACCTTACCATCCAGGTTTCCAGACAGCAGTCCACAACACTATAAGACTGGGACCCGTTCAAACACGATTGGTTTCGCATTTCCACAGTAGAGTAACGGGCAACTGAATCTCCTGAAATTCTACTTCTCCCAAGATAGATACCAACATTCCTCAGCAGATTCCTCATCAACAACAGGGACAGGAACTCTCATCGAAGGAATGTCTCAGGAAATTAACATCCTCTAGATGGCATCTTTAAGCCCATCTCCGACAATTCTCTAGCAACTTCTAAATGGCATCTATAAGCCCATTCCTGATATCACAAATCAAGTATCACTTCATGCGAGTGCAAATTTCTGGGCACTCTAGTGTTCAATCATCTTCCACCTTCAGATCACAAAAGGAAGACGAGCCAATCTACATCCTCAGGTTTAAGAAGATTGAACAGGGGCAGCTGTTGTACCCCAAAATTTTCCCTATCATTTTACTCAATACGTACTCCTAGAGATCCTCAATTTAGTCAAGTTTTCCCAAGAGTTGACCAGACAAACTCTCTCCTAAGGCAGTATGTCTCAAATTAGGGTTTCCATTTTTATCAAGATAGGTGGACTCCAAAGACCTCATATGCTCTCCATGGTCCTAATGTGTTCTTGTAGCGATAAAAAATGTAGCGGGGTAAATCGGAGATCGAATTATTGATTAATTCGTCTCACAAAAAGCAAGAGTCGCCACCGCGCTTTATTGTTTCCAAGGGAAAGGGGAAAGAGCGAAATAAAACCCTAAATATGCAATGTAAATAATACTTTTAAAAGTAATAAAAATACAAGGCGTTTTTGAAAAGAGATCTATGGTTCGGGGGTTGGTTATACAATGGGAAGGTATTAGCACCCAATGTATCTATAGTACTCTATAGGAACCTTTTGAAATATCTGTTTATTAAAATTGTTCGTTTGATTGAAGAAAATAAATTGTTTTGGCCGAAAAAGGGGTACGGACGGGTTTTTGAAGATACGACGACCTAATGTCGAAGTTTTTGCTTAAAGGGTATAAGTTTTGAAAAGATTGAATATTTGAGGAAAAATTATCCTAAGTTTTAATGAAATGCGAATGTTCGCGCGATTAGACTTGAGGACATGAAGTCGACAAATTTAATCGTTTTTTCCCTTGGATTTAAACGTAAACAGAATAATCATGTGAATATGAAATGATTAAACAGAGAAATTATGCGGATAAGGATATATAAAAATTAAATAAAAGACTAAGTGTGTGAACGTGTGTTTTTATGATTTTTGTTTAATATTAATGAAAAGAAAATGTTTTAATAGTTTTCATTTTTTACGCATTTTTAATATGGATAAAAGTAATGAGAATTAATTAAGGAAAATAAAAAAAGTTTTTTAAGTTTTTTAAGTTTCTATTTTATATATATATATATTTTTAGGGTTCTATATGAGGCATTATTTCTAAAGAAATATTAAATAATCAAACTAAATGAATACTTAAAAGGTTACTAACTTAAACCTAATTAAAAAAGGAATATTTAAAAACTACCAAATAAACCTAAAGTTAATAAAATGGGTCACCTTATTAAAATGTTTAATTAAATTTATCCTATTTGATTAAGTTACTAATTAATTAAACTAAACGAGTAATAGTTCTAAAAACTAAAAAAAAGAATAAATAGAAAAAAGTGTATTAAAAAAAGCTAGAAGAACAATCATATATGGGCCAAGGGGGTCTGAGGGGCCCAAACCAAAACTGAAGACAGGGGGGGTGCAAAGGGTTTTCACTGGGCTTAGGCAGTTAAGTCCAATATGTTCATAATTTGTTTTTTTAGGGTTAACATTGTTTTGATTGAATTAGGGTTAAACGTTGCTTAGGTTGGTAAAAGGGATTAAGGGTTTTGGCAGAGCGGCGCTCATTTGTACCGTCTTCTTCGTTCTCATCTCTCTTCGCCTTTTGCTTCTGAGTCCCTGAGTTTCGCTTCCGAGCTCTTTGCCACGGCCACCAGCGGTATTCAACCTCCTCTTCCCTCCGGTCAAGGCGTTAGGGCGATAGTTACGGATTCACGGTACGAACGTTATCTTTCAATTCATTAGGTTTCGGTTACGATTGCGTGTTTGTGATTTATGTTCATTTCTGATTCTTATTCTTATTGCAATGATTATTGAGGTATTATGAAAGAAAACAAAGAGGGTGAAAATGTTACCTGGAGAAGGAGGAGGGAGGTTGGAGCGCGTAGGAGGCCGAAACGGCGAGGAGGGTGCGTGCTGCTTCGGACCACTGGTATTTCGTTCCTTTTGTCCCTTTTGCTTCGCTTCTATTGCTTCTTGGATTGGCCTTTTAGGTTCTGAGAAATGTTGCCTTTGATTGCATGCTTTTCCTCTTCTTCTCTTGCTACTGTTGCTTCAATGTTGCCTTGATGCTATTGTTGAAACGAATTTTTTAACTAGCCTGCCCTCTTCTTCTTTCTGGCTTCTGTATGCTTTGTTGGAATGGTTTGACAGTTTCTTTTCTTCTTCTCGCCTATACTACTGTATGATTTGCTTATGGCCAATGATGAACATATTGAGGCCTTCGTGTTTGGACATTGGTTTTGATTTTTTGGTGATACAGGTTTGTGGTTTTAGACCATATGGTTCTAAGATGGTTTATGCTGGTTCTACTGGTTTAGGCCAAGATTTGTGTTTTACAGGTTATGGAATAATTGATTTTTTGTGATGGTTGTACCGATTTGGAAAGGTTCAGGACAACAGGTTATGGTTCTTTAGGCCATGGTTTATGCTTTTCTGGTTTCTGTTAGGCTGGACAGCAGGTTATGGTTTTAGGTTCTGATATGGTTTAGGCCAATGTTGTGTTTAACAAGTTATGGAACAAGTTGATGGTTTTAGGCCATATTATCTCATGGTTTATGCAGTGAGATATGGTTTTGATTTATGTTGTAGTTTTTTGGTTTGATGTTTGATGGTGGTAGAGGGTTTTGATAATGATTATGTATGGTACTGGTTTTTTGTATTATGCAGTAGGAATGGTTTTTTGAAAATGGTTTTTAAGGTGGATGGAAATTTTGTTTATGCTTGGAGTATTTGAGTTTTTTGAATACTTAGGCAGGTTGAATTCCCTTTTTTTGAAGGGGTTTACTTGTTATGTTATACAATTTTGCTTGGCATCTTTGTTTACGTTACATGCTTAGGTTTGAATATTTTACAATATTCTCTTGGCAATTCTGCACATCTGCTTCATATGGTTTGTTTGTATTCCTTTCTTATGCTTCTTTTTCCTACTGAGTTACTGTTGCAGTTTGTTTTGTATCTCTTCCTGCCTAAACTAAAACCTGTAAAACCATCTTTCTATCTCTCTTCTCTCTCATGGGTACATTTGATGCATTGAAATGATGTATTGTACTGTATGTTCTGAAATTGCATAGGCTGGAACATGATGTAAATGGAAATATATTATGCTTGCAAAATTGTTTTTAGACTGCACATCCTCTTTGACTTCTGCATGGCACAGTGGAGCCTTATGTATTTTGGCTTCTTCTATGTGCATAGCATAGTTTACGTTGGCTTTTGGTGGGAAGCTTGCATATGCTGTTGATTTTGTATGCTGTGTATATTTTTGAAATATGCATTTGGCCTTTTTTTTAAATGCAATTGATTTTAATTATGCAGTTTTGAAAATAAAAATGAATTTGTGCATGTTTTAAATTGTGCATTCATTTATGAAAATAAAAATTCCTTCCCTTTTTTGTGAACCGGGAGAAATCTCGTGATTTGCAAAAAAGGGTAAACTGATTCCAGCCGTTTGCTTTTAATGATGAACGCTTAAGATTAATTTTCTGCTTTTAATTGTTTATTTATTTCTAACTTTTCTTTTAATTGTTTTTGCAGGTAAAATTAAATGAGCAGACAAAAAGGCATTGGATAGAAGATGAAGATTCAGAATTTAGGAAAATAGTTTTTATTTTACTTTAAACTCTTTATGTAATTGCCATTATAAATATTTTGTAAATAATACAATATTTAAATAACAATTGTAATAAATAGAATAAAGTGAATAAAATTCTATTATTTCCCAATTAATTCTTTTTCTTTCCAATTATTTATTTATTTTTTATAATTCTTTAAATTGTATAATAATTGAAAATCAATTTCAATCACTTAAATTCAGAATAATAAACAAATAAATAAACATCATTGATCAATTAATAATTTCAATTATTTAATTCATTATTCATAATTTTCTAAATTATAATAATTAAAAATAGAATTTCAATTATTTAACTTAGAATGATAAATGATTAAATAATCACTGTTGACCAATTAATAAATCTCTTTTCAAATGTTTATTTCATTATTCATAAATCTTTAAATTATATAATAACCGAAAATAGATTCCAATTATTTAATTTTAAGATAATAAATAATTAATAAACATTGTTTGATCAATTAATAAACCTCTTTTCCAATATTTATTTTATTATCTATAAATCTTTAAATTATATAACAATTGAAAATAAATTCCAATTATTTAAATTTAAGATAATAAATAATTAATAAACATTGTTTTAGCATGAATCGATTAATAAATTTAGCGTTCAAAAATAAACAGCTCTCGACTCGAAAAAGTTATGAATTTAAAAAATCAAAAGATCAAAACACTTGCAATGTAATGATGCAGATGGGAGATGGTATCTTAGGTCAAAATTTGGGGTACAACAGCTGCCCCTATTTAAGTTTCTTCTATCTGGAGATATGAAGATTAAAATCTTCGTTTCGACGAGATTGAAGGTACTTAAATACATAATTACGCAAATTTTGTCCTAAGATGCCGCCCTTATGTTTGATATGAATGCAGTGATTGAATTCACAGAGAAAGATATTGTATGAAACAAGACAATGCCGGAGAAATCAAACACCAGCAAAACACAGAGACATGGATTATACACTACTGGGGAAACGAGCTATCGACTTCAAACGACAGACTCTTGACGGCGAATAAAATTGAGGGAACACGACCTCTGATCCTAACAAAAAGGCATCTTGCATAGGCCATAAAACAGATTATCGAACCAAAAATAACAGTGAGCTCACAACTCAAAGCCAGCGATAGACAAAAAGTATCAAATTTACTGATGATGGATTACCGACTTCTGAAGGTAATGATTCATGACAAGCTTCTCTACGGGATTTCCCGAGATATACTCATTAATGCTGAGATAATATGGTTGTAGATACGCAAGCTACTCAAATAAAGAAGCTGCCACTTGCTGTCGTCCAAAGAAAATACCAATAACATACAAGCTGCTCAAATAAAGAGGCTGCCACTTGCTGTCGTCCAAAGAAAATACCAATAACATACAAGCTGATCAAATAAAGAGGCTGCCACTTGCTGTCGTCCAAAGAAAATACCAATAACATACAAGTTGTTCAAATAAAGAAGCTGCCACTTGCTGTCTTCCAGAATAATAACGTACAAGTTGCTCAAATACAGAGACTGCCGCTTGCCGTTTTCCAAAATAATAACGTACAAGTTGCTCGTGAAGAGCTGCCGCTTGTCGTTTTCCAAAAATAATAATAACGCACAAGTTGCTCGTGAAGAGCCGCCGCTTGTCGTTTTCCCAAAATAATAAACGCATAAGTTGCTCGTGAAGAGCTGCCGCTTGTCGTTTTCCATAATGACATACAAGTTGCTCGTGAAGAGCTGCCGCTCGTCGTTTTCCGATGTCTATAACGTACAAGTTGCTCGTGAAGAGCTGCCTCTTGTCGTTTTCCAAAAATAATTCAGAAAGGAATTGCAAAGACACTGGCAGAGAATAGAATCTTCGTCAAAGAAAATCATGAATCAAACCTTCCCAAGGAGATCACATATAAATGTGCAAAATAAATGCACCATCCGTCTAGGTTGCGATTTCACTGGGGAAAATCAATGAGATAGCCTATGCAAGAGGCAACAACTTCATCCAGGAATAACCAGAGAGAAAACAGTCAAACAAGACTCTACCCAATGAGAAAGTAACTCAATTGGGGATTCATCCTATCCAGCAATGGATAAGGTAGGCTAAATCAAAAATCATCCACGAGGATTAACTCAGTTGGGGAATTTAGAAAGGAAACACATTTTCTACCTAAGCTAACCTTCTACTTGGAAAGAAACATGTATATTGTTTTAATAAACAAAGTACAACCCAAAAAATCAACGGCAAATGTGAATATGTATGTGTGATATAAGTGTAAATGAATAAATGAATGTTATGCTGACAAAACGAACAGACGGAATATCTTGAAGACAATAAGATGTCACGACAAGATAGATACTCGGCCAATCTTAAAAAAGACGGAAGATAACTGGAACTGGAACCACAGAGCAACGTCAGAGCATAACACGCCACAAGGCTCAAATCTTCTGAGGAGAAAAGCATCCAAATCCAATCTTACAATACCAATAGACCACTGGCAAGAGACAAAGCGTACCACACTTCGGAGATCTCCCAAACAAAGATAACTGAAACAAATCTTAACTGGAACACATGGGGAGTCACCAAACTTAGTACCACCAGAAACGCAAGCTTACACAACCAACGCCTCATGACGATTTTGAAACGAAACATGTTCATCATGCAAGGATAAATTACTGTATTGTTTTGCATTTCATGGCTTGACCATCCTCGGAATAACTGTTAATACTCCTTTCGTTATTCACGACACATTTTTAAAATAAGAATACTTTAAGTAAATTTGTTTCAAGTATTTCCACAAAAATTAAAATTTTGCCCACAAAAGGTAAATGCTCAAATTTCATTAATAATATGGTAGTTCGCTAACAATGCGACTCCAACGGTTTACAAAAGTTTGGGAAATAGTACATGAAATAAAAAGGTTACACAAAAACAATGATCGCTATTCTCCCTAACAACTTCGAATCCCAAATGTACTCAAATGCCAAGATTGGTCTGACCAAAAGCCTGCCTAAGCGAAATACTTCTTGACTGCATCAGCGTTCATGGGACGCGGGAGCTCTTCACCGTCCATATTGGTGAGAATCAAAGCACCTCCAGAGAAAACCTTCTTAACGACATACGGTCCTTCATAATTCGGAGCCCACTTGCCCCTAGAATCAAGTTGGAAAGATAATATCTTCTTGAGCACAAGGTCACCTTCTCTGAACTCGCGTGGTCGAACCTTCTTATCAAAAGCCTTCTTCATTCTCTGCTGATACAATTGACCGTGACACAAAGCTGTCAATCTCTTCTCTTCGATTAAATTCAACTGATCATACCTACTTTGACACCATTCAGCCTCAGAAAGCTTAGCTTCCATCAACACTCTCAGAGACGGAATCTCAACCTCCACGGGGAGTACTGCTTCCATACCATAAACTAGGGAAAATGGAGTTGCGCCTGTTGAAGTTCGAACTGAAGTACGGTATCCATGTAAAGCAAACGGAAGCATTTCATGCCAATATTTATAAGTTACCACCATCTTCTGGACAATCTTTTTGATATTCTTGTTAGCGGCTTCAACAGCCCCATTCATCTTCGGTCTGTAAGGAGAAGAATTATGATGTTCGATCTTGAACTCTTCACAAAGCTCTCTCATCATCTTGTTATTCAAATTCGAACCATTATCAGTGATGATCTTGCTTGGGATACCGTATCGACAAATGATTTGATTCTTGATAAATCTGACTACCACCTGTCTGGTTACATTAGCATAAGATGCTGCTTCCACCCATTTAGTAAAATAATCGATCGCTACCAAGATGAAACGATGACCATTTGAAGCTTTGGGTTCAATCATTCCAATCATATCAATGCCCCACATAGAGAAAGGCCAAGGTGAAGAGATAACGTTGAGGAGGGTCGGCGGCACATGCATCTTGTCCGCATAAATCTGGCATTTATGACACTTCTTCACATATTTGCAGCAATCAGATTCCATTGTCATCCAATAGTAACCAGCTCTCAACATCTTTCTAGCCATCGCATGTCCGTTGGCATGAGTGCTAAAGGATCCTTCATGTACTTCTTGCATTAGCATGTCTGCTTCACGTCTGTCTACACATCTGAGCAAGACCATGTCGTAATTTCTTTTATACAAAACTTCTTCATTGAGAAAGAAACTGCTTGCTAATCTTCTCAACATCTTCCTATCTTTATTGGATGCCACAGGCGGATACTCTTGAGTTTGAAGAACACGTTTAATGTCATAGAACCACGGTTTGTCGTCGGTAACCTCTTCTACTGAGAACACATGAGCAGGTCTGTCAAGGCGCATAACTCTGATTGTAGGCACATCGTTCCAACCATTCACTTGAAACATTGAAGACAAAGTAGCTAAAGCATCAGCCATCTGGTTCTCATCTCTAGGGATATGATGTAATTCCACCTTGTTGAAGAAAGTCAATAATCTTCTAGCATAGTCTCTGTAAGGGATCAAACCAGGATGACGAGTCTCCCATTCTCCTTTGATTTGATTAATTACCAATGCCGAATCTCCGTAAATATCAAGAATCTTAATCCTTAGATCCACTGCTTCTTCGAGACCCATAATACATGCCTCATATTCCGCCATGTTGTTCGTGCAGTCAAACTTCAATCTCGCCGTGAACGGGATATGAGTACCTCGGGGAGTGACAATGATTGCCCCAATTCCATTTCCATAAGAATTCACAGCTCCGTCAAATATCAAACCCCAATGCGATTCGGGATCAGGTCCTTCTTCAGGTAACGGCTCTTCACAATCTTTAGCTTTCAAGTACATAACATCTTCATCTGGGAAGTCAAACTTGATGGATTGATAATCGTCAATTGGTTGGTGAGCCAAATGATCGGCTAAAATACTCCCTTTGATTGCTTTCTGAGTGTGATACTCAATGTCATATTCGGATAACAACATCTGCCAACAGGCTATTCTTCCAGATAAGGCGGGTTTCTCAAAGATATACTTGATCGGGTCCATTTTGGAGATCAACCAAGTGGTGTGGTTAATCATATACTGGTGCAGACGGCGAGCAGCCCAAGCTAAAGCACAACAGGTTTTCTCAAGCAATGAGTACCGAGACTCACAGTCTGTGAATTTCTTACTCAGATAATATACGGCATGTTCCTTTCTTCCAGTCTCATCTTGTTGACCAAGCACACATCCCATGGAGTCTTCCAATATAGTCAGGTACATAATCAAAGGTCTTCCTTCCACCGGAGGAATCAAAATGGGAGGTTCAAGCAAATATTCTTTGATGCTATCAAAAGCTCTCTGACAATCTTCTGTCCACACACATCCTTGGTTCTTTCGGAGAAGCTTGAAAATCGGCCCACAGGTAGCAGTCATATGAGATATGAATCTAGAAATATAGTTCAGCCTCCCAAGGAATCCTCTTACTTGTTTTTCCGTCTTGGGTACGGGCATTTCCCGAAAAGCTTTGACCTTATCAGGGTCTACCTCAATACCTTTCTGACTGACAATGAAACCCAGAAGTCTTCCAGAACGAACACCAAAAGTGCACTTGTTGGGATTCAGACGGAGTTTGTACTTCCTCAAACGCTGGAATAACTTCAACAAATGTTCCAAGTGATCTTCCTCAGTCTGTGATTTGGCAATCATGTCATCCACATACACTTCTATCTCCTTATGCATCATGTCATGGAACAAAGCAGTCATGGCCCTTTGGTATGTTGCGCCAGCATTCCTCAAACCAAACGGCATAACCCGATAACAAAAAGTTCCCCAAGGTGTAATGAAAGCGGTCTTCTCCATATCTTTTGGTGCCATCTTGATTTGATTGTAACCAGAGAAGCCATCCATGAAAGAAAAGACTTTGAACTTGGTGGTACTGTCGACCAATACGTCAATGTGAGGTAATGAGAAGTCGTCCTTCGGACTAGCTCTATTCAGATCTCTATAGTCTACACACATCCGAACTTTGCCATCCTTCTTTGCAACAGGCACTATGTTGGCTAACCACTGAGGATAGACCGATGTGACGAGGAAACCTGCATTAATCTGTTTCTGAACCTCTTCTTTGATCTTATCAGCCATATCGGGACGAGTCCTTCTCAGCTTCTGCTTAATCGGCGGACATTCAGGTCTCAACGGTAAACGGTGCTCCACGATATCGTTGTCCAAACCCGGCATATCTTGGTAGGACCAAGCAAACACATCAACATACTCTTTGAGAAGCTCCAACATTTTCTCTTTAACTTCCGGGATAAGCAATGCTCCGACTTTGACTTCCTTTCTATCTTCTTCATCACCCAAATTGACTAACTCTATAGGTTCTTCAAACGGTTGAATGACCTTCTCATCATGCTCAAGAAAACGGGAAATTTCAACAGGAATCTCTTCACTATCCTCTTCTTCGGCTCTGAACACAGGGAATTCAAAGTTGGGAGAGGGCATATGATCATTGTTTTCGATGGTTAAGTCATGGATTAATCTGCACATATGATTATGCTTTATTTTAGAAATTGATTTGTGCAAATAAAACAAAAGGTTATTATATTTCCTATTGCTACCAATTAATTTTCATTACTATTTCCCAGAAAAAGATGTGAAAAATAAAACAGTAGTGGACAAAATAACATCTTTATTCATTAAAGGGAAATACTTGAAACAAGAAGCCCAGACATTTCTATTTTGCCTTGGGCATAGCAAAAGGAATTATTTTTCATAGCCCGACACAAAATACTTTTCGCCTTGGGCAGAGCGAATTTTTTCAAAGAAAAACAAAACAAAACATTACTCGGAAATGTGCATAACAATAGGAACATCAACAGCTATCCAGTTTTGGCAAGCCAATCCAGGCGTCACAAAATCGGGCAAATCTTCCTCGGAATCATCTTCTATGATAGCATCCACCTCAGGATGTATAAACCCTGCACTTCGGAAAACCTCTTGAATCGGACGAACAACCACTTCCTTCTTGACTCCTACAGACAATGGACGAAAACCAAGACCTTCCCCAGATTTGTTCTCGGGCAAAGTCAACACCTGGCCCCATCCTTCGGCCGAACCACTTTCCATCACTCGCCGCACATCCTCAAAAGAAGAGATGGATGCCCCTTGCTTTTTCACTTCATTCTTGGCAACAGAAAGACCTTGGAACTGGGTTCCAACATCCTCATCAGCATCAATAAAAGAGAATGATGATAAATGGCTTACCACCATAGCCTGCTCTCCCCCAATCATCACTAGCTTCCCATGCCTTACAAACTTTAGTCTCTGGTGGAGCGTGGAGGTGACTGCCCCTGCATCATGGATCCACAGACGACCCAATAAGCAACTGTAGGCAGCACAAATATCCATCACTTGGAAAGTGATTTGAAAAGTATGAGGACCAATTACTATAGGGAGATCCACTTCACCAATGACTGTCTTCCTAGAACCATCGAACGCTTTAACAATTACCCCACTGGGTCTCATGGGAGCACCTGGATATGAGAGCCGAGATAAAGTAGTTTTGGGCATCACATTCAACGACGAACCCGTATCCACCAACACACTTGATAAGGTATCATTTCCGCAACTTACTGAGATATGCAAAGCCATATTGTGGTTCCTCCCCTCCTCCGGGAGTTCTTCATCACTGAAACCAAGATTGTTACATGAAGTAATATTTCCCACAATCCCATCA
This sequence comes from Vicia faba, assembly GCA_948472305.1. NCBI lineage: Eukaryota > Viridiplantae > Streptophyta > Magnoliopsida > Fabales > Fabaceae > Vicia > Vicia faba. Next base: position 191,177,331 of record OX451739.1, on the reverse strand, counting down.
AACTGGTCAACCGTCACATCATGATCCACGAACGCCTGGTCCAAGACCTTCATCAAAGCTTCTCTATGGGCACCAGAATCTCTCAGTAAAGCAAGCAAAGAAATCTTGGAAGGAGTTTGTAATAGCTGGTCCACGATCTTATATTCGCTTCTCTTGATAAGCTTCAGAATCTCATCATCCTCAGGGTGAGGGATAGGTTCACTAGATCAGCCTATCTCAACCCTTGGTTCAACATTTCTCACTGGAATTTCTGCCGGTATGGGTCTCCTGACTTGAACTTCCGGTCTCTTCAAAGGTAATGCTGCAAAAACACGTCCACTTCTCGTAACTCTACTCACATCAGCAATGTTAACAAAAGACGGTCTTGTTGGTATAGGGACTTCTACCCCATTCTCAATCATTGTGGCATTATACTTATACGGTACAGCTTGGTCTGAGTTGTAAGGCACAGGACCAGGTGGGTAAATAATCAAAGGATCAACAGGTGCAGTCTGACTGTCGTAAACGATCTCTACTGATTCAGGCAAATTGAATTGCGGAATTATAACATTCACTTCATCCTCCAGATCTCTGTCATACGTAATAGTGATAACTCTTTGGTCTAACAACTTCTGAATATCCTCCTTCACAATAGGACAATCAACCTCTCTTGAACAAAACTCACAAACATCATAATCATGCTGATGCTTAACAAAGGCAAGTCTTCTCAAACTCTGATGTAACCTGATCAACGATTCTCTTATGTGTTCAACTTGAAAAACTCGAAACTTTCCCGGACAACCTTCCACCATATTCACTGAAGCTGCCCCATGTCGAGGCAAAGGATTATCTCTAACATTTGGATTAACATCCTTGAAAGACAAGATACCATTCTTAATCAACCTCTGTACGTCCGCCTTCAGAGCAAAGCAATTCTCAAGGTTGTGCCCCGACGACCCTTGATGATATTCATAAAACTTATCTGCCTTGTACCACGGAGAAGTACTGTTCGGTGCGACAGGAGGAGGCTTTGTCGTTATGAGGTTCTTTCTGATAAGAGCAGGGAACAATTCAGTATAAGTCATAGGAATGGCATCGAACTGCGGTTTTCTGGGTGAACGGTTCTGATTGTTGAATGGATAAGCCTGTTGTCGAGGCTGCTGCTGAAAAGGCCGTTGTTGAGTTGGTGGGGTTTGATGAGCTGGGGTCATCAAAGCTGGGCGGACAGCCGGAGTGACTGCCGCAACGTGAGAGTAACCTCTCCTTGGTCTCCCTGGGAACAAAGCGCTGACATCCTGCTCTTTTCTTTTCGGGAAAACACTTCCAAACTTCTTAGTACTGCTAGACGGACTTCCTTCTTTAACCAAACACCCTTCACGAATCCCTTCCTCTAACCGCATGCCCATGCTTACCATTTCGGTGAAGTCACTGGGTGCGCTGGCAATCATTCTTTCATAGTAAAAGGAACCTAAAGTCTTCAAAAATATCTTAGTCATCTCTTTCTCCTCAAGAGGTGGATAGATTTGAGCAGCAATTTCACGCCACCTCTGGGCGTATTCCTTAAAAGATTCTCGGTCTCTTTGCGACATTGCCCGGAGTTGATCCATGTCCGGTGCCATGTCAACGTTGTACTTATACTGGTGAACAAAGGCTTCGCTAAGATCGTTGAAGTTGCGGATCCGAATGCTGTCTAAACCCATATACCACTTTAGAGCAGCACCCGTCAAACTATCTTGAAAATAATGAATCAACAAGTCATGATCATCGGAATACGTAGACATCTTTCTCATGTACATTGTCAAATGACTTCTAGGACACGAATCACCCTTATATCTCTCAAAGTCTGGCACTTTGAATTTTGCTGGAATCTTGACATTCGGAACTAAACAAAGGTCATGCGTGTTCTTTCCAAACAAATCCTTCCCCTTTAACGCTCTAAGCTCCTTCTGCATTTCCTGGAACTGATCTTGAAATTCTTCCATTCTATCAAAAAGACCCAAACTTTCAGTAGGCTCGGCAGGATAAGTAGGTTCATTCAAGTATGGCACTGAGTGGACCACAGGAGCGACAATTGTCATAATCGGTTGCGGAAAAGGTGTTACAGACGGAATTACTGGCGGCATGGCAGTTGTCTCTGGTTGAGGAAGAGATAAAGCAGGTTGAAACAAAGGTTGTACAACAGGCTGATACCCCTCTGGCACAAAATTGTAAGGCATTCCCCACGGAAAACCTTTCGGCATCTGATGTTGAAGTGGAGAGTTGATTTGAGTCACAGAGGTTGGAACGGTGACAATCTCGGAAACCACTGGAGTTGAAGTCTGAATCTCGGCAGCTGTAGTCGATGGCTGATTCTGAACAGCCACCAAACTTTCCACTAGCGCAGTTAACTTTTCCATCTCGATACAAAGGGTAGCAACTTCCCCATGAAGCTCATGATTTTCCTGTTCCAGATCTTCCATTTTCCTCTGACGATTGGCTCGAGTGTCGTATCGGTGAGACAGCTTGACAACCTTTTAGAGTGGAAAAAGAACAAGGATAAGACTCTAGAAAACATGTGAAGTGAAATGTTGAATGATGCATGATGTGTGATGCAAATGATGATTCATTTTAATAGTTTTTCAAGGACCTTTAATAATTTTGCACACATCAATGGTAAAGGACTTTGGAACAACAAAAACTCAACCCATTAATCAAAAAGCGGTAAATTACAACTTACAACTTTGGAATAACAAAACAGTAAATTACAACTTTGGGATAACAACCCAATAATAAAAGCAGTAAATTACATCTTCGAAACATGAAATCCAAAATAAAGCGATAAATTACAACTTTAAAACATGAAGTCCAAAATAAAGCAATAAATTACAACTTTGGAGCATGAAGCCCATAATAAAGCAATAAATTACAACTTTGGAGCATGAAGCCCATAATAAAGCAATAAATTACAATCTCGGAGCATGAAGCCCTTAATAAAGCACTAAATTACAACTTTGAAACATGAAGTCCATAATAAAGCAATAAATTACAACTTCGGAGCATGAAGCCCTTTTACATAGTTTTACAAAATGACATCAATAAAATAAAACTAAAAGCTAAAGATCCCTCAGAATCATCGGATGAAGGACCAAATACCAACTGTAACCGGAGCTTCTTGATCTTCTCTTCATACAAGTCTTCCATCTCTTTCTTCTCAGCTACCAGTCGATCAATGATTTCCTTCTGTGGGTTAGGAATGAGAGCCACGCTTACCGAACCTTCCTTCTTTCTCTTCCTCTCACTAGCATACTTCTTCAGTAAAGCATCCTTTTGATGAAGTTTCTCATCGTGATCAATGAACCAGCCGTCTTGAATAAAGAGTAACTCCTCCTTTTCCTTTAGCTGTCGAGTCAGGACTCGATTCTCATATTCAGACATATTGTACTTTTCTTTCCAAGCATCTCTCTCGGACTTCATCCTAGCCAGATTTCCTTGGTATTCTCCTATATTCGCGATAGGGATAACAACAGATGATGATGCAATGGTAGGGAATAAAGGTTTCTCAAGTTTATAGGGCATCTTGAGAGCACAAGCCCTAGCACGGACCCACTGTAGGTAAGGCTCCAAAGAAACGGCACCTCTATGTCCTAACATATCTCTTCCTTTCCTATGGATGTGGCGCCAAGCTCCTTCGATCTCCCTCTTAGCTGCCTGATGATCTTGTCCTTCCTGTAGAAAGAAACCACTCACAAGGATGTTGTTTGGCTTATCTCTCATCGGGTACCCAAACTGACGGCGCGCGAGAACAGGGTTATAGTTAATTCCACCTCTCGTACCGAGAAGAGGCACGTTAGGAAAAGCACCACAGCTATCGATGATCTTCACGTCGTAGTAAACTCGATTATACCAATCAATGTCGAAATGAGTGAGAGCCATAATCTTTGGCGCCCATCGCGGTTCCTTCTCGAGATCCCAGAAAACATCAGACCCAGGTAGATGCGAAACATACCACTGATACAGCAACGGTGCATAACAAATAATCATCCCTCCTTGATAAGAATTTCGAAGATGGATGGAGTAGTAGGTATCTCCTAGCAGCGTAGGGACCGGATTTCCAATCAAGAAAATTCTGATGGCGTTGATATCCACAAACTTATCAACGTTGGGGAACAAGAATAGACCATAAGCGAGTAAAGCAAACACGTCTTCAAAGGCAATAGTATCTTTTATCTCAGCAAAATGACGAGCTTTCCTCAACAAAAACTGCGTAGACAAGCCTCGAATTCCCCCTTTTGTAGTCATGTTCTCCTCTATCTCTGACTTCTTCAAGTGGGTGATGGTCGTTATCTCGTGAGATTTGGGCTCCTCTTCTAATCCAGAAAAAGGAACACAGTCGGTGATCGGTAAACCAAATATGTAGGAATACTCTTCTAAGGTGGGCATCAACTGGTAATCCGGAAAGGTGAAACATCGGTACAAAGGATCGTAGAATTGAACTAACGTATTGAGGATTCCTTCTTTCATCTTGCGCTTCATGAGAGGTATAATGGACCCATACTTTCTCTGAAAATCCGTCGGGTTCTCGATCTTCGGAATCAAACTCTTCAGTTCTTCAATCTCGGGCTCCTTAAAACTAAAGCTTCGAGTATTTCTCCTTCCAAATTCCATAATACTTGAGGTGTCTGCAAAAATCATTCTGAAGTTCCTTGAAAAACAAGTTTTTTACAAAAATGAGTCGATGAATGCATGAATGAATGATAATGCAACAGCTACACACAAGTTCACAAACATGGGGTTCAAAGGTTCAACGTTCAGCATGGAGTCGAGGGTAAAGCCCACCCAAAGGTATGTACTAATGGTTTAATCACACCTGTAAGACAAGGTTCTAAGAGTTCCCAGAGTCTACATTCCTCATTCGGATATTACCAACGTCTTGATTACTCAATAATTAGCAATATTCTCAAGAGAAAATCGTCCGAGCGTAGCATCGCGTAACAACTACTTCCGAATTACTCCGTTATAGTCTCCGCGCTACACCTAAAAGCCAAGATGGGTTAGGGTTCTACGGTCCTCAACTTCTCGGGCTCCTAGGTCGAAAATAATAATGTCTTCCCGATTACTCGGTAAACAAATATTAAGTTCAAGAGGGCCTTCCATTGAGTGGGGGATCTCATGCCTCCTTCTTCGGGATTACTCCCTCAAAGTTAACATGACTATACCGCCCGTCCTATTCCTTAAGTGTTACTTAATCCGGGTATAGGATTCGTCCTTTGCAAAAAACCCAAACACCCCAATTTAAACACATAATCCAACAAATCAAATAATAAAACAGATAAAACAAACTAGGCTTAACCCACTCAGGGATGGACCAGCAAGAGGTCAATCTTTCCCCAGCAGAGTCGCCAATTCTGTAGCGATAAAAAATGTAGCGGGGTAAATCGGAGATCGAATTATTGATTAATTCGTCTCACAAAAAGCAAGAGTCGCCACCGTGCTTTATTGTTTCCAAGGGAAAGGGGAAAGAGCGAAATAAAACCCTAAATATGCAATGTAAATAATACTTTTAAAAGTAATAAAAATACAAGGCGTTTTTGAAAAGAGATCTATGGTTCGGGGGTTGGTTATACAATGGGAAGGTATTAGCACCCAATGTATCTATAGTACTCTATAGGAACCTTTTGAAATATCTGTTTATTAAAATTGTTCGTTTGATTGAAGAAAATAAATTGTTTTGGCCGAAAAAGGGGTACGGACGGGTTTTTGAAGATACGACGACCTAATGTCGAAGTTTTTGCTTAAAGGGTATAAGTTTTGAAAAGATTGAATATTTGAGGAAAAATTATCCTAAGTTTTAATGAAATGCGAATGTTCGCGCGATTAGACTTGAGGACATGAAGTCGACAAATTTAATCGTTTTTTCCCTTGGATTTAAACGTAAACAGAATAATCATGTGAATATGAAATGATTAAACAGAGAAATTATGCGGATAAGGATATATAAAAATTAAATAAAAGACTAAGTGTGTGAACGTGTGTTTTTATGATTTTTGTTTAATATTAATGAAAAGAAAATGTTTTAATAGTTTTCATTTTTTACGCATTTTTAATATGGATAAAAGTAATGAGAATTAATTAAGGAAAATAAAAAAAGTTTTTTAAGTTTTTTAAGTTTCTATTTTATATATATATATATTTTTAGGGTTCTATATGAGGCATTATTTCTAAAGAAATATTAAATAATCAAACTAAATGAATACTTAAAAGGTTACTAACTTAAACCTAATTAAAAAAGGAATATTTAAAAACTACCAAATAAACCTAAAGTTAATAAAATGGGTCACCTTATTAAAATGTTTAATTAAATTTATCCTATTTGATTAAGTTACTAATTAATTAAACTAAACGAGTAATAGTTCTAAAAACTAAAAAAAAGAATAAATAGAAAAAAGTGTATTAAAAAAAGCTAGAAGAACAATCATATATGGGCCAAGGGGGTCTGAGGGGCCCAAACCAAAACTGAAGACAGGGGGGGTGCAAAGGGTTTTCGCTGGGCTTAGGCAGTTAAGTCCAATATGTTCATAATTTGTTTTTTTAGGGTTAACATTGTTTTGATTGAATTAGGGTTAAACGTTGCTTAGGTTGGTAAAAGGGATTAAGGGTTTTGGCAGAGTGGCGCTCATTTGTACCGTCTTCTTTGTTCTCATCTCTCTTCGCCTTTTGCTTCTGAGTCCCTGAGTTTCGCTTCCGAGCTCTTTGCCACGGCCACCAGCGGTATTCAACCTCCTCTTCCCTCCGGTCAAGGCGTTAGGGCGATAGTTACGGATTCACGGTACGAACGTTATCTTTCAATTCATTAGGTTTCGGTTACGATTGCGTGTTTGTGATTTATGTTCATTTCTGATTCTTATTCTTATTGCAATGATTATTGAGGTATTATGAAAGAAAACAAAGAGGGTGAAAATGTTACCTGGAGAAGGAGGAGGGAGGTTGGAGCGCGTAGGAGGCCGAAACGGCGAGGAGGGTGCGTGCTGCTTCGGACCACTGGTATTTCGTTCCTTTTGTCCCTTTTGCTTCGCTTCTATTGCTTCTTGGATTGGCCTTTTAGGTTCTGAGAAATGTTGCCTTTGATTGCATGCTTTTCCTCTTCTTCTCTTGCTACTGTTGCTTCAATGTTGCCTTGATGCTATTGTTGAAACGAATTTTTTAACTAGCCTGCCCTCTTCTTCTTTCTGGCTTCTGTATGCTTTGTTGGAATGGTTTGACAGTTTCTTTTCTTCTTCTCGCCTATACTACTGTATGATTTGCTTATGGCCAATGATGAACATATTGAGGCCTTCGTGTTTGGACATTGGTTTTGATTTTTTGGTGATACAGGTTTGTGGTTTTAGACCATATGGTTCTGAGATGGTTTATGCTGGTTCTACTGGTTTAGGCCAAGATTTGTGTTTTACAGGTTATGGAATAATTGATTTTTTGTGATGGTTGTACATGTTTGGAAAGGTTCAGGACAACAGGTTATGGTTCTTTAGGCCATGGTTTATGCTTTTCTGGTTTCGGTTAGGCTGGACAGCAGGTTATGGTTTTAGGTTCTTGTATGGTTTAGGCCAATGTTATGTTTAACAAGTTATGGAACAAGTTTATGGTTTTAGGCCATATTATCTCATGGTTTATGCAGCGGGCTATGGTTTTGATTTATGTTGTAGTTTTTTGGTTTGATGTTTGATGGTGGTGGAGGGTTTTGATAATGGTTATGTATGGTACTGGTTTTTTGTATTATGCAGTAGGAATGGTTTTTTGAAAATGGTTTTTAAGGTGGATGGAAATTTTGTTTATGCTTGGAGTATTTGAGTTTTTTGAATACTTAGGCAGGTTGAATTCCCTTTTTTGAAGGGGTTTACTTGTTATGTTATACAATTTTGCTTGGCATCTTTGTTTACGTTACATGCTTATGTTTGAATATTTTACAATATTCTCTTGGCAATTCTGCACATCTGCTTCATATGGTTTGTTTGTATTCCTTTCTTATGCTTCTTTTTCCTACTGAGTTACTGTTGCAGTTTGTTTTGTATCTCTTCCTGCCTAAACCAAAACCTGTAAAACCATCTTTCTATCTCTCTTCTCTCTCATGGGTACATTTGATGCATTGAAATGATGTATTGTACTGTATGTTCTGAAATTGCATAGGCTGGAACATGATGTAAATGGAAATATATTATGCTTGCAAAATTGTTTTTAGACTGCACATCCTCTTTGACTTCTGCATGGCGCAGTGGAGCCTTATGTATTTTGGCTTCTTCTATGTGCATAGCATAGTTTACGTTGGCTTTTGGTGGGAAGCTTGCATATGCTGTTGATTTTGTATGCTGTGTATATTTTAGAAATATGCATTTGGCCTTTTTTTAAAATGCAATTGATTTTAATTATGCAGTTTTGAAAATAAAAATGAATTTGTGCATGTTTTAAATTGTGCATTCATTTATGAAAATAAAAATTCCTTCCCTTTTTTGTGAACCGGGAGAAATCCCGTGATTTGCAAAAAAGGGTAAACTGATTCCAGCCGTTTGCTTTTAATGATGAACGCTTAAGATTAATTTTCTGCTTTTAATTGTTTATTTATTTCTAACTTTTCTTTTAATTGTTTTTGCAGGTAAAATTAAATGAGCAGACAAAAAGGCATTGGATAGAAGATGAAGATTTAGAATTTAGGAAAATAGTTTTTATTTTACTTTAAACTCTTTATGTAATTGTCATTATAAATATTTTGTAAATAATATAATATTTAAATAACAATTGTAATAAATAGAATAAAGTGAATAAAATTCTATTATTTCCCAATTAATTCTTTTTCTTTCCAATTATTTATTTATTGTTTATAATTCTTTAAATTGTATAATAATTGAAAATCAATTTCAATCACTTAAATTCAGAATAATAAACAAATAAATAAACATCATTGATCAATTAATAATTTCAATTATTTAATTCATTATTCATAATTTTCTAAATTATAATAATTAAAAATAGAATTTCAATTATTTAACTTAGAATGATAAATGATTAAATAATCACTGTTGACCAATTAATAAATCTCTTTTCAAATGTTTATTTCATTATTCATAAATATTTAAATTATATAATAACCGAAAATAGATTCCAATTATTTAATTTTAAGATAATAAATAATTAATAAACATTGTTTGATCAATTAATAAACCTCTTTTCCAATATTTATTTTATTATCTATAAATCTTTAAATTATATAACAGTTGAAAATAAATTCCAATTATTTAAATTTAAGATAATAAATAATTAATAAACATTGTTTTAGCATGAATCGATTAATAAATTTAGCGTTCAAAAATAAACAGCTCTCGACTCGAAAAAGTTATGAATTTAAAAAATCAAAAGATCAAAACACTTGCAATGTAATGATGCATATGGGAGCTGGTATCTTAGGTCAAAATTTGGGGTACAACAGTTCTCAAGACCCTCCATGTCAAGTTTCATGCCTTGCACAAGAAGTTTGCTTAGTCAACTGCTCAGATGCTTGAGAATCGACTATATTAGGTCAAAAGTCAATTGTGGCCCACATACAGTCAAACTTCAAGATTTTCGGTCAACATCAACATTTTGAAGTGATATCCATCATTTGATCAAGGGTTGATCATGATTCTTCAAGAAATGCTCCAAACTCATCAAAACCCAAAAGTTGCTAAATTAGGGTTTCTTAGGAAAAAGTCAACCAAACTTTGACCAAGCATAACTTCCACATACTTTATCAGAAATTTTCCATCAAAGGCTCATTTTGAAGAGGATGCAATTCCCTACAACTCATATTCATCCCACATGTTCAAAATAGGCAATCATAAAAAGATATGAATTTCTACATTATGGGTCCTTTTGAAAAGTCAACAAAAACACCTCTTGGGTCAAAACTTCTTACATGAACATGGAAGACTCGATTGAGATGAGACCAAAAGGGTTGCTTAGGGGACATCCTAATCTTTCTAAAAAGTCCAAGAACACCTCTCTAGGGTTAAAATTGGAGGAGATATGCCTTGTCAAAGTTTACCTTTTTTACAAAATTGCCAAAAGTCAAATGGGCTCAAAATTACATATTTTTGCCAAATGGGCCTAACTTTTTATGCTTGCACCTCACTTGTAGCATGACCCACGACCCAAATATCCATCCACATGTTATTTGCTTCATTTTCCATTTTATTTTGATTTTTTATTAATTAAAATTTCAATTAAATCAAATAATTGCTAAATAATGGCAAAGATATGTTTTGATTTGATTTTGGGACAGTTTTGCAATCAAATTACGCAGAGATATCAAGACCAAAATGAATCAATGATGATTGGTACAAGAAAGGAATGATTTAGATCAATTTAGAAAGATTACCTATGGCATGAAAATCATATCAAATCTTCTTAAGTCCAAAAGATTCAAGCCAATTTTGTAACCCTAATTCATTCCAGCATATATATTGAATATGTACAAAGCATAAGTAAAGGGGTTACAGTCGTGAAGAGGCCAGAACAAACTTCAAAATTTCAAAGAAAAGTGGTGGTTCAATTTCCATTCTAGAGGCTAATTCAAGCCATCCTAACATCACCAATAGATTGTTGGACATCTCAGGAACGTATCCCAACCAACTGCAAGCCGCCCCAAGTCCAGAATCATCACGTAGCAGTCACACGGTTTGGAATTTTTTTCAGAATCGATTATCATAATTTCTGCATTGTTAGCACATTTGATTGACATATTTGTGATATTTATCATGTTTGCAAGCTAACTGAATAGTTTAATTGCATTTTTGAAGCCTATATATGTACATGCCATTGTTAGGGTTTCCACATGCGTTTTAGGGTTTTTGGCTACAGGTAAAATTAGGCCATAAACAAGGTACCATGATTACCATGACATCATAACCAGCTGAACTCTGGTCTTCAATTCCATTTATGTTACATTTTGTGAGTTTTTGAGTTGTGCAGGTTTCTAGCCATGGAAGTTTGTCTGTGGGTATAGGTCTTTGCCTAAAACGACGGATTCCTGGAGAAGACGATGGCGTGGCAATCAACCATTGGGTCATTTGAATCTCGCGCGCTTTCTTTTCAGTTAACCACATTTTTGTATATTATATTTTATTCTTATTTTGTTAACAAATAAGCCAGTTGGCCCAGTGGTGAGGCGCGTTGTTGGTAAACATAAGGACCTGGGTTCCATCCCAGGTCCCAGCAAAATTGTTTTCAATTTTTCCATTTGCAGATCCTGTGCATCACCTGCCCTAGCTTTCACCATGCGCTATCAACCATCCATCCAATGGATCCATCATTCAGCCAGGTGTACGCTCCAGCAATGAGAGACCATGATGCACCCTCAGGTCAACACTCCATGGGATCAGGCACATTGACTGGGCTCAGCATTATTGGGCCTGGGAAATTCAACATACACCCCCTCCTTCAGCTATGCAAACAGGCCCACTCTTAATTCATTTTTTATTTCTTTTATTTTAATTAATTTGTTTAATTATTTTTCACAAAAAAATTAATTACTTTTTTTATTAATCATAAAATCAGTAAATCACAAAAAACACAAAAAAATCATTTTTCTCATGAAATATCTATTTCTTTAATTAATTTAATTAGAAGCTAGGTTAATTTATTTCTTTTTATAATTAAAATTAATTAGAATTAGGGTTTTTAATTGTACATAACTTAATTAATTTTTTCCTCAAAAAATAACTTGAATATTTCTTTCAATTAGATTTTTAGGGTTTTCAATTTTTCTCGCATTTAATTTGCCGCGCGCATTTTAATTTTTTTTCATTATAATTGTAACTGCTCCAAGTTTGTAATAGTAATTAGGGTTTTAAATTCCGCATTTTTTATTTTTAGTCAAGATAATTATGTAACTGCCAAATCCTTGTAATAGCTAGGTTTATTTTTCGCACTTTTAATTTCCGCAAATCTTTAACTGGCTAGATGTATGCTAATAGGATTGTATGGCAAGAATATTTGAAAATTAAAATGGTAGATAACCTAATGTGCAAAGACTAATTAACTGAAAAAATTCACATGCACATGTTCACTCCTAGGGTTTGCCTCACTTCGGTTGCCTTCGGTAAAACTGTCATTAAGCATAGGAGATTTTAGTGGTTGCCCTCCAGTCTAAAAGATCAAAATGTCTCATTCGAATGTTTCCTCGAAAATGTTGCCTCGGAAAGTTCTTAAGACTCTAGGGTTACTACTAAAGTTTTCTAACTGTTTCTTTTGTGACTGTACTTGTCCCTTTCGAACGTCCCTTACAAACTCCAACGATGGGGCTACCTACTCCTTAATAGTAGGATAGCGCTGTCTAAAGGAAACGAGAACGAACAATCTTTTTCGAGTAGGTAGAATCTTAAGTACTTGCTCAATAAAAAATTTCACACCAACACCTTTCAAAACAAATTTTCAAAACAAACTTCGTCACACTCTTGAGGACTGATACAAGGGTTATTACGAAGTAAAACATTTTCAAAAACAAGCATACACAAGCAATTTGAGAAATGAGCAAGTACCTAAGAGCCCATGGAAAACCATGGATAGAAAGGGTGCTAACACCTTCCCTTTCTATAATCTACCCCTCGTACTTAGAATATCTCGAAAAAAAGTTTTTTCTGTTCTTTTTCCTTTTCCATGATTGGATGAAATAAAATTCGGTGGCGACTCTTGCTTACAGCGACATTTTGCAAACAAAAAATGCAAAATACAAAACCAGTATTAACAGTCGGTTCTGCCACCATATCACAGTGATGTTCAGTTCTTTTTTTGTATCTTTCAGCTTATGTACTTTTGGATTATGTATTAGTACCCATTGGGATTTGTATCTTTTGGCCATGACTTTTGTTTGACTTTTGTACTTGTACTTATACTTGTTAAGTTCCGCTACTTATGTATGATTTTTATGTACCGTTTCATTACCATATATGTATTATCCTAGGCAGTGATATGTATGGGGTGTTACATTAAACTTCCAAATTGGAATTGAATTTGAAAATCATTAAACTCCTAGACGAGAACTGAATTTGAAAATGGTTAAATTTCCAGAAAGGTACTAGATTTAAAAGTAATAAATTGCCGAATGGGTACCCGATATAAAAGTGTCACACCCACATATAATATATGTAACGGTAGAAATGTTCAAGACTAAGCCATTGGATTGACTAGACTTTATACAAATCAAAATCAAAATCGCCACCGCGCTTTATTGTTTCCAAAGGAATGGGAAAAGAGTGAATAAACCAAAAAAGGGGGAAAGATTCAAGGTAAGGGGGTTAGTTATGCAAAGGGAAGGTATTAGCACCCTAAACATCTATGGTACTCCGCAGGAACCTCTTTGAAAAATTTGTATATTTTGGTTATGAAAATGTGTTATATGAAAAATGGATGGTGGAGGTGAGAAAAGAAATATTTTTATGATTTTTGCACCCTCCGCGGTTGCGAACCTTTAGTGCCTACGTACCACCTTTCGTACAATAGGGGATCAGGGTACACGTAGTTCCTCTTTTAAATATTTGAAACACAAGTGTGTTGGTTAATTTTATGAGATAAGACATCATCGTCATTGTCCGTGTGGAAAACATACTTACTACCCACAATCATGAGAAAGGAGAATTTGCATCATCTCAAAGTGGAGGATATGGCTTGGATTTTAAAATCAACAATGCCTCACTCAACACCCAAGTGGAAAATATCTCTCTTTACTACATATTGTAAAAGTATAGTTGTTTGCATCACTACAAGGATTGACAAGAGTCTAATCTTTTAAGAAAAGTTTTAAAATAAAAAGCCAAAGCGGCAAAAATGGTTTGAAATGAGATTGATTGACTTTTAGTCTTCTCACAAAAAATGTCAAGGTATTATTAAATTGATTGAAATTTATTTATGAAAATATTTTGAAAATGCATGGACATAAGTCCAAGTTTATTATGAAAGTGTTTCAAGTTTCAAAACAAGAAAAGTTTTTAAAAGGAAGGGAAAAGATTTTTGAAATTAATGAAGGTAGAAGGAAAAGAAGAGGCTATCCTAAAGCATAAGGTAAAAGCTAGGGATAAGGACCAACTAACCAACAAGAAGCCAATACTTGGCATTATGAGTCAATATAGAATTCCCATTCTTTGGATTGAAACCAAGCAAGCAAAGATACTAGACCTCTTGAGAGAACCAAACTTCAAGTGTATTAAGTCTTCGCAAAAATTAGGCAGAGTAACGGCTGTATACGGGTGAATTCCAAATTACAAACAAAGTGTGTAATCATAATAACCTGCACACAAAACAAACAAACAACCCAATGTCTTGAGGTAAACCTCAAGAACTCCAGATAAAACATGAATTAAGGTCACAAGGTCTCCAAGATAGGCCAAGGTCTCTAATCCTAAGTCCAAGAAGTCCAATGCTCCATAATGCCAAGGATAAACCAAATAGTTCAAGTATTATTAAAGATTTTTATGGTTCATGTTGATTATTAGGTGCCTTTAAAAGGAAAAGAAAAGCTCAAGTGAGAAAAATAAAAATGACATAAAAATAAATGCTCAAATGAGCAAAAAATAAAAATGGCATGAAATGTAAATGCTTAAATTAAATGGTACATAAAGCATAAAAAAATAAAAGCATAAAGTAAAGTCAATTGTTAGAAATTAGTGGTTAGTTGGATGACCATCTTGAAACTTGCATTTGGAACTCATTAGAGGATTGGTAGAACCAAAGCCTCCACACAACAAGTTGCATTTGCTTTTTGTCAAGTATATCATCCATTTTGGAATCCTCAAAAAAAGTAACATGTAATGATCAACAATGTTTAAGTGATCCGCGTTGACCAAATGTGTTGTAGATCCATTAGAGGATTGGTAGAACCAAAGCCTCCACACAATAAATCTCAAGGTTATTGGATCAAAGAGATCAAATTAACATACTTGGGCTTGCAATCATAAGTTTGGGCCATAAATGATCATTTATTCGAATCGGGACAAAATTTAGCGCTATGTTAAGCAATCGTAAGTGGACTTATATAGAAGTCGCACCTATTTTGAGGTCGGTCAATAGCAATTTATGTACTTCATGTTTGGATAAATGATATAGAGATCACCATCCTTTAACATGTAGCACAATTAAAAAAGAAAGGGACAAGATGAAGAGGGAGGTGAATGATAAGCTAATTTGGATCACCATTTCAAAATTCTTTCATCTTTAAATTCAACCACTCCTCTAGATGGATTAAAGTACTAAACATATCATTAGTCCAAAGCACCAAAAATGAATTAAATAATTCATTCTTAGGTAGATTTGAATTGATGAACATTTATCCAACTTCATCTACATCACAAAGTCCATTGAGTTTAAAAACAAATTGAACATTCAAAATTGCAATCCAAATTATCCATCAAAGAGAGTGCAGAAAAATATTTGAGTCAAAACAACCCCAAAATAAGGCAGCAAAAGCATTTTTGGCACTGTTACAATCAATTGCTTAGACAGTAACCTATTACATCAGTGCAGTTTTTTATCAACTCAATTTTCTGTGACAATCAATTGCAATGTTACAACAATTGATTGCAACTTGTTGGAAAAAAAGTAGAAAACAACATTTTAAAGATCAAATTCTTGTTCCAACTTTTCATCAAACACCTTATGATCATGGATCCAATTGAGCATGAAAATTTCAGCAAATTTTTTAGAAAATAGCACTAATGGAGTTATAAAACAGTGCTCAATGAATCAAAACCAGAAATCCACGAGAGATCACATTGTTAAAGATGATGATCCAACTTACCAAAGGTAGAATTTGAGAATTATCAAACAACTTCAGAATTTGCTTCAATCCAACAACAAGAATCAATCACCAAAGCTTGGATGTAGAGAATTGATGGAGAAAAATGTTTGGATGAAGGTTTATCTCAAAGATTAGTAAGCTTCAATGCAAATCTTACTAACTTTTTGAAAATGGAGCTTTGAGTGAATTTGGTAAAAATGGAGAGGATTGAGAGATTTTTTAGCAAGATGATTTTGGCTATCAAAAGCTTGTCATTTGAATGAAATGAGGTCTCTATTTATAGAGTTTTAGGATTGGGATTTATGGTAATTTGGTAATTGATTCTTGGAGCCAAATTTGAATTAATGATATAATTTCAAATTATGCAGAAAAAAATTGGAGCCAAAATGATACAATTTTGAGTTTGCTGGCTTTTTTTCAAAAAAACACGTGCATTTTGCTATTATGAGTCGATACCTAGATGGTATGTGTCGATACATCCTAGCTGCATAACACAGCATGTGTCAATACATGCCTCTATGTGTCGATACATACTGTTATTTCAACTCATTACAGAATCACACAAACTACATGAGTCGATACATAACACGTATGTGTCGATACATACTAGTTAAACAAACAAGATGAGTTGATACATACATGCATGTGTCGACACATGCTAGCTATAAACAACAAAATGAGTCGATGCATACCTTTATGGGTCGATGCATTCTGTTATTCACCACAATATAGGATCAAAGCCACTTGGAAAGCCTTATTTGTTGTATGCTTCAACTTGGTACCTACAAAACACAAATTGTGCAAAGACAAAGACAAGTATTTTTTGTATTTTGGTTAGAGGTTAGTCAACAACACATATACAAGATACACAACCAAGGTGCTTGGAAATTCCTCAAGGACAAACTTAAAGATAGGAGATAGAGCAAGATGAAGAACCAACCCTAATGTGATATTGGTATGATCAAGTTGACATGATATGATGGGGAATCTTAGGGGCAAAAATTGGGGTACAACAATATAGTCTATAAATACATTATTAATATAGTGTAAACAGGTACTGATACAACCATAAGAGCCTATCGACATTGTTATATATACATGTCCAAAAAGAATAATATACAACTATAAAACATGATAAGAAGGTTCCAAGAAACAAAAGAAAATGGGGGGTTGAATTGGATTTCTAGATATAAAGCTTTTTCGATCACCCAAAGACAAACAACACAATAACAACAAGGATAAAGAACACAAGATTTATCCTAGTTCACCGTTAACTAGAGTACCTCCAGTACACCCTACCTAGATAATTTTTCCTTATCAATAAGGACTTAATCCATTAATAAAATAACTTTTGATTACAACCTCAATGACATATCGGTCAAAGACTTTTTGAGGCTTCTGACTAAACCTATAGTCCCTTGAGGAAATTAACTAACCAGGTTAAGATTACAAGCTTTTGTGTTTACAAAGTGCTTCTTAAAAGTTGATACACACTGTTTCAATACAACAAGATTTACAAAGAATGAAATTTATAAAGCTTTTAAAATGATAACAACTTTCTTCTTTGTGTAGTTTCTCGACTTTTCTTTCTCAGTGTTTCTCTCTTGTTTTTGTTTGAATTGTTCGACTTCTTTTTTTCCATATCTTCAAATACTCCTTTATATCGATGAAAAGAAGATCCATTGGAGGGTGAAGTTGGAGTTTCATAATCCATAACTTGCATGAAGATGTTAAATAGTACAGTACTAGAGTGTAGCTAGTAGAATAATGGAAGGTACTGACATATATCCCTTTGTCCTATCTCGTAGAGTAGTGGAAATGATGTTGATTTGTACTATTTTAATATTTTTCACACTATCTCCCTCCATAGTAATCTTCTTGAGTCAAAGGCTTCTGATAGAATATGGTGAAGCTTGATCAGAGTTCAGAGTTACTATCTTTCGTCACATATAACTTTTTAAGTCAGGCTTATGATAAAATATGGTGAAGCTTGATCAGAGTAAGTCTTCATTGATTTGAGAAACATCGAGTCTTTAGATTCTTGAATTATCAGAGTTAATCTAGATAAAGTTCTTTCAAAAGTTGACTTGATACATGTAGAAGAAGATTTTTTGTTGTAAATACTTCCTTGCATTCTCCGTCGTTTCAGAGAGTGTTTGATTGCCCAGAATTTAAAGTTGCTTGTTTAGAGTCCAGAACTACACTTGTCTAGAGTCCACAACTACACTTGTCTAGAGTCCACAACTTGCAAGCTCAGAGTCTAGAGTCTATGAATAAAATTTGCACACTTTAACAAATCGTTAGAGTCAAAATTATTCTCCATACCAGTGTACTTGTTATCATTAAAACTTTAAGGATCAGTTGACGAACCAAACTTGTTATAAAAATCTCCCCTTTTTTATGATGACAATACCATGTATTTTGATGAACAATTTTTCTTTGATAAACACGTAATAGTTTAAAACATCAAAGTTAGGTTTGTAAGTTCCCCCTAAGTTTAAAACTTATTATTTTCAGCTTCAACAGAATGAGGTTTGCAAGCTCCCCCTGAGAATATTATCAAAAAAATTTATGACTTCTTGTGAGTGAGGTTTACAAGCTCTCCCCTTGTCGCGGCACGAAAAATACTTGAGGGTGAGGAACACTCAAAATAAAACAGAGTCGCCAACAAACTTTATTTATTCCAAAGGAAATGGAAATATCAATAAAATCTAGAAAAGAAAATAAAAACGGTCGTCGTAACCAGATTAGATTTGGGAGTTGGTTGTGCAAGGGAAAGGTATTAGTACCCCTCACATTTGTTGTACTCAACGAGAACCATTTAGTTAGTTTTGCGAATTAGGTTTAGTGTCATGTTAGTTTATGATCTTCTATTTATTATACGAGAAAAAATATATTTTTTAGGTTTTTGATTATTCTGCCTGACGAGACTTTGAATCTCGCTCCTACGTATCTCTAGGTGCAATGAAGAACTCAATACTACATAGTTTTGGGTAGCAAGTGTTTGTGGGTTAGTCGATTTTAGCGAAAGATTCTCAAGTCGTATTCGAACAGAAAACATTCCATGTCCAAAACATGGATATTGAACATTTGCATCACTTCAAGAATGGATCACATAATCTGGATCATGTCATATTTATGTCCCATAACATTTGAGCGGAAAATGTTTGATATTCTCATGTGGAGGCAATTTTTGCATCTTTGCGGAATAAACGAAGCGTCTCTCGCTTTTGAAAGGTTTGACATCGCATAAAGGCGGAAAAATAATTTGATGAGTTGAGTTATTTTCATATAGGTGACAAATATTTTTACAGTGAGCCCTACAACAGTGTCCAAATATTCGAGAAAGAAAGAGGCCTACGCTTAATTAATCCATCTATCACCAAAAATTGTTGTAAAAAATGTGGAGTGAGTAGAGTCACGATTCCTTAGCGAAAGAAAAGTATTCGGACAGTGAGCTCTACAACCATGTCATATTACTCGAAGAAGGAAGAGGCCTATGCCCAATCACTCACTTTTTCATTCATGAAAGAAGTGAACTAAACTTGTTTTAATAATTGTATTTTAATTTGGAAGACAAGTATTCGAATAGGGAGCCATGCGACAATGTCAAGTACTCAGAGAAGGAAGATTTCTACGCCCAGTCACTTATTTTTCTTTTCATTTATTTGAGAAAAAGATTTTTAAAATACGATTTGATGTTGGATCAAGTGTTCACATTGCGTCAATTGAGTTTGATCGGAAAATAGCTTGACGTTGGATCAAACGTTTTTATTTTGAAAGAAATTGATTTTAAGGATGTCAGGTTACTTAATTAAATCAATTTAATTAATCAAGAGGGATGACTTATTTTATCAAATTAACCGATTAAAATTGATTAAATCAATCAATTTGGCTAATTGAAAAATAATTATCAAGAATAATTGATAAAAAATTAATTCAATTGATTAATCAAAATAATTAATTTTAATTAAAAAATTAACTAATTAAAACCATATTTAATTAATTTATTAACTAAAAAATAACAAAATGATTAATTGAATTAAAAGAAAGTATAAATAAAAGAAAGTCAATCAATGTACTTATACGGTAAAAGATGCAAGTCATGGGTTTGATAAAGGATTGACAAAGTTTCAGACATCGACAAAGTTTCAGACATCGACAAAGTTTCAGACAAAGGAAAATGTATTACATCAAAAGTCTCAAAGGAAATCTCAGAGCAAGTGTCAACACAAAAGAATCTATCAGACAAGGCTTAGAGGAGTTAATCTCCCAATTTTGTAAGTGAGTGGAACTTTTGTAAAAGCAAAAAAATTTCTTTATAGAAGTAGATGGCTATAAGCACAAACATACACACACACACACTTAAAACCTTTTTATAAAATATTTTTGAGAATAAGCCTTGATAAGTATATAGAAGTTGCACGGAAAATGATGGGAGCATTCAAAAAGTTAGAAATATTTTTTGACTGAATCTAATCGATTAGAACATAGTGTTAATCAATTAGACCAACACACTTTTGAGGAGCAAGACAATTTGAATACACTCAAACGATTAGCAACAACTATATATCACTTCTTTCCTATTTTAAAACTCATAGTTCTTACATTTAAATGAGCTAATCGATTGGCTTTATCGATTAACAACAGTCATTTTGGCTTTAATGTTATTTCCTCTTTTGGAGGATTTCGAGCCTATAAATAGATGTCACATTCCAAGTTTCATTTCGTCCAAAAAAATGATTTGCGTATTGACTCTCTCTCTCTCTCTCTCTCTCTCTCTCTCTCTCTCTCTCTCTCTCTCTCTCTCTCTCTCTCTCTCTCTCTCTCTCTCTCTCTCTCTCTCTCTCTCTCTCTCTCTCTAAGTTTCTTTTTTTCACTTTATCTCATTAGTTCTTATAGTCAAATACTTTTGTGAGGAAAAATCTTTTATGAGTGAGGTGTTCTTGTAATTTTGGACGGGTAACATTGTATAAGTTCTCCAAGAATATTTTTTATGCGTCTTGGATGAACATAATCCATTTAGGGATAAAAAAATATGTGGTTAGGAGCTAAATCCATTAAAAGCTTTGGTTGGGGATTGTGTGATCAGTTCCTATATTTATTTAGATTGGAGATAATGAACATTGATGAACTACTCTTAGGCTATTAGTAAGCCTCGTTTAAAGTTTAAAGATTATCAATGTTAATGAACTTACCATTGGTTCCAGGTTAACCTGTTTAAATCCATAAGTTAGAAGACCGGTTTGTTAAAATCTCAAAAAGTTATTGGCTATCCCATTAAACCAAATTGAGCTCAGTTATTTTTGTGGAGAGAAGACTAATCGCTTCAATCTATAGTTGGGAAGGAAGTTTGGTCATTTCAGTCTCAGCAAATTCTATGGAGAAGAAATAAACGATCATATCTTCCGTCTTGTAATATTTTGGTTGTAGGACAACCATCATTTCCTTGTATAAAGGGGTTCGTGAGCTTTACCAACTAAAATCTCTTAAGTATATAATAAAAACTCTCAATATCACTTCTTAGCGAGAAGAGTATGTCGCTTTTATTATGACCGAACCTCTATAACTCATATAACTCTATATGGCACCAAGGTGTCAAAGTTTAATTTGACACCAAATCTCAATCGTTAATACAACTCGATCAATAAATAGCCTATTTATTAGTAAAAAAAATAGGTTATATATATTTTTTATTATTTTATTTCATTTAATATGATTGTTTGATCAATTCTTTTTACGGTTGAGATTTAGTGTCAAATTAAACTTTAACACCTTAGTGTCATTTGATCATATCCTATCTTAAAAAAACTTTTTAAACTCTGATAAATCTTAGGAAAAGTTTTCAAAACCATATTTTTCTAAACCATACAATTCACCAACCTCTTGCGTGTGAAGTCTCAAGTCCAACAATATTGAATAAAGGGAGATTTAAATTCTCTCACCCCATGTTTATTGATGATTTAATCTTTTTTATATTTGAAAACATTAATCAGACTCAAGTAGTCCAATTTTGAGGTCTTTTGTAGATTAACAAAGATAAATCTATAGTTTTATTTTCCAAAAAATATTAGTCGTGATATTAGACAAAGTCTGGCAAGTCTTCCCTTCAGGTTTGAAAAAGGATCTTAGAGTGTCTAGGGTTGGGCCAGGAGGGTCTCTTAACGCCTTCTTTTTTCTTCTCATCGGAGTTATTGCACAAAGACTTGCCATGGTAAGGAAGAAGGGGGAACAAGCACACTTGGAGAGCGCAGTACAACGGATAGTTGTATGCTGCGTTCGGGAAGGATGAATCGCTCCCGAAAAGGAATCTATTGATTCTCTCCAGTTGATAAAAAGAAAAATGGATGCAATTTTTTGGCTAAGCTTGACTACTACTTGGGAACCATTTCTTAATAAATCTATTAAAACAATTCACCTCTTTGAAGAATTACAATTGATATTACCCAATGTTCATCCAAATAGGTGGTTCTTGGGCCCGGCCAGGGTGGGCACATGCCTAGGCTCGGGCCCAATATTTTTTTGGATATTTCAGTTTAAAAAAAAACAAAAAAAAGAAAGAAATAAGACTGCGTTAACATTTGAAAAGAGGAAAGAGAAAACAAAAACTTCAAGCGAAAAGAGAAAAGGAAAACGAAGAAGAAGTTGTGTCGCCTCCCTCTGTTTGTTGGCTGTTGCGTCACGTCGCCTCCCTCCTGGCTTCGTTCGTCTGTCTACGGTCCGTCCTTACTACGCCGCATCCCCTCCGTTCGTCCGTCTGTGGTCCATCAGTACTACGTCGCATCCCTTCCGTTTCACAGTTCACACTTCCCGGGATTCAATTTTTTTAATGTTTTTACAGATTGTGTTTGTGTCTTGTGTGGGAATTCAGAATTAGGGATTAAACAACTAGATTAGGGTTTTTTTCAATGTTTTTAGAGGTTTCACTCACAGGTTTAATTTATTCCATTTTTTGTTTACTTGTTGTTTGTTTCCAATGTTTTCACAGGTTTTGAAAATTGTAATTTTTTTTGTTTACTTGTTGAATTTTTTGTTTTGTTTACTTGTTGATTTTTTTTTGTTTATAAGTTGTTGATGATTTTATGTTAATGAATTGGAAAGTTGAATTGGAATTGGAATGATTAAATTTTTATTTCTTCAACCAGATTGTGTGGAATTGAATAGTTGAATTGAAAAGTAAATATTATGTTAATGTTTTTTATTATGTTAATGATTTTATGTTAATTAATTGAAAATTATAATTGGAATTGGAATGATTAATTTTTACGTTAATGATTAAAATGTGATCTGACCTGATCAGAAGGTTTGGACCGTCACGGCTTACTCCGAGCTGAAGGCTTTTTGAACGAGGAGGGGGGGTACCTGCAAGGCACTCCGATGCTAAAGTCAGTGGGAGTACGAGCAGATAATAGAGTTGAGGTTAGAATGATGAATACCTGACCCTCTGGAAGCAGAGGGTATTTATAGCCCCCAGCGCTGGGCCAAGGTTCCTTCATTGGGCCGGGCGGATTTGGCCCAATGGAGGAACTGCCAGGTTCTACGTGGGTAGTGGGAACCAGCACGTGGTCCCCTTCCTGGATATGCTGCATGAAATGCGGGCGGACGGAGACGCGGTACTTCCGGAGTATCGTTGGGGCAATGGAGGACTAAGTCTGCCCTAGCAAGTTAGCTCGAGACCATGTCGAGCTGCGCAGCGCGGTGCCGAGCTCGACGCCAAGACCTCGAGCTGGACGGCGAGTGTCGAGCTGGAAGCCAAGACATAGAGATGGACGACATGCTGTCGAGCAGGACTTCATCGTGGGGCTGGACACCGAGAAGTCGAGGTGGACATCAGGGTGTCGGGCACGGACGTGACCCCCTTTGCCCAGTGTGGTCCTTAGTGAGTCCCTTTGGACTGGGCCTTAGTAATGCTTTTGGGCCTGTCGGGCCCAGTCCAGAACAGGAGCCCCCCAAGTCGTGGTTCCTTTGCGAGGAGCCATGACTTGAAACAGTTGTTCCGTCGCTGAGGTCTCGTGCCCGGGATGGAGGCGTGGACCCTCGAGGGGTCTCCTCGTGCCGTGCTCGGAGACGTCCTCGGTGGTGGATGCGTGGAGGATCCGTACCGGGCGCGTCAGTCGAGCACACGAGGCATCTTTCGGGAGTTGTGCCGCCACCCTAGGGGGGTAGGGCCATCATTACGTTGGGAGCAGTGCGTCGAGGAGACGGAGTCCGTGGCTGAACGAGGTGACGTTTGGTATTCCACGTCATCACTATAAATAGGGTCCTTGGGCCCCATAATACGTTTTCCGTTCTCCGTGCTCTCTCCGTTGCAACTCTCAACGCTCTCTCCAGTCGTGACTTCCCGTCTCAGATTCTTCATTTCTTAGCCAAATCCCAACTTTGATCCAAGTAAGTGATCTATTTTCTTTATTTTCCTGTTTTAGAATGCATGATTCTTGGAAATTGTAGATGTTTTGGGACTGTTAAGGTTGGGTTAGCCCGGTAAATTTGTGTTTTGCCCGACAGATTCATGTCTAGGGCCGGCAAACGCATACTTGTGGCCGACACATTCATAGTTTTAGGTGAAAAACTTCAGAGCTGCCCGGGGCCTTCATGATCCTGGGCGCCTGATTCATGACGGTGCCCGGTATGTTTATGGTCGTGGCCGTGGGCTTCATAATGCGGCTCGCCATGTTCATACCTCGGATCGACATGCTTGAAGAGTGGCCGCGCAGTTGGTTTGAGGAAGAACACTGGATTCAGGAGAGTCGGGGAGGCATCCACTTGTGAAAAATGGACTTGTGTAGTAGTGTATGGACGACGTGATTATGTCGAGCATAGGACTTCATGCTCAATCTGATTGGTTTCCCGTGCTCTGCAGGTAACCATGGCGGATGAGCCGAGCTCCTCCGGTCGTCGTGATAGCGAGGAACAGAGTGCCGACGAGTCGGCCAACCTTATAGACACCGTGACCGACCCATCGCTGGAATGGGTGGGCGCCGAGCCTCGAGGGACGGCGTCGATATACAGCCGGGATGACCGACATCCATTCACCGCTATCGAAGAGGGGCAGGACCAGCCCGACTTCCAGCAAAATTTCGTGGTCATGCTGCCGTCGACCAACGCAAGAATTTGTTCAATGTACCCGGACTACGGCTTTGCGATGTACGAGATCGCGTTTAAAGACTTGGGGATGCGGCTGCCGTTCACAGACTTTGAGACCGGGGTCTTTACGCATTTGGAGCTGGCCCCGTCCCAGCTACACCCAAACTCTCTCGCCTTCATCCGGGCGTTTGAGCTGACGTGTCGCTACTTAAGGATAGGGACGACCATCCCTCTCTTCTTTCGGGTCTTCCACCTACAGCGTCAGTCCCGAGGAGGGAAACACAGCTGGGTGTCCCTGAAGCAGTCGAGGAGACTGTTTAGGATGTACATGGACTCTGTAAGGGGGTTCAAGGATAAGTGGTATGTGGTACGCCCTACTACCGACTCTGCTGTAGATTCCCTCTTCGAGGAGGAAGGGCCGGTCAGTGATGATGACGGGGAAGCAATGTTGACCGACGACGGGAGCCCCGTGTTAGGACGTCGGGCTAAGTTCCCGGTGTACTGGATGTCCCGGCACTTCGAGCATGGAACAGGTTATTTCCATACCGTAGTCGGGGACATGTGCACGGAGGATCAGCGGGCGTATGAGGCTCTCTGCAACTTTGTCGACAGTTTTCATCCCGCCCAGTGGGTTACACGGGAAGGGAATGATATCCTCGACAAGGACGGTTACCCAACATTCGAGGCTCGCCCGATCGACACCAAGGCGTTGGTGGAATGTTCGACATATAGGCAGGCAGCCCGCCTGTTAGGTTGTTTGTTTGAAATTCTTTACTCGTCATTTATTTACGCGTTTTGCTCGATACTGACTTTCCTTTTACTTCGTGCAGGTACGATGGCCAGCCGACATGAGAGGCTCCTAAAATTGTCAACCGGCCAGAGGCGAGGCAAGAAGGTCGTGCCGGCCCCGCAAGCGACGAGGATGGGACCACCGCCAAGCACGAACGTTCCTCAGCCGGTGAGGGTGGATTCGACGTCGAGCTCGGGAGCAGCATCAGATCCAGAGGTCGAGGAGATTGACGCCAGCGCCGTTTTGACCCAGAGGAAGAGGACCCGCGTGGAAGGCGGTTCGACTGTCGGGGAGGATGCCGGAGCTGTTCAATCCTTTGCCTTCCCCCCTTGCTTCGAGGAGGAGGGCTTTTTCGAGCGGTTCCCTCCGACCGTGGTCGCTCATGAAGCCGAGGCCATAAAGAGGATGACTAAAGAGGAGAGGAAGTCGCGGCTGGTCGCCAGCGTGGACGGGCTGGTTAAAATGGCCGAAATGGCTCTGGTGTTGTCTGAGGATGCAGGGGATGCTGCCCGTGTTGAAGAGCTCGAGCGGGAGAAGGCGGCCTTGACTGCGAGCTCGCGGAAGTTGAAGGTCGCTCTGGAACGCTCCGAGGGGATGTTCCAAGAGCAGACCGCGATACTTGATGCCGAGAGGGAGATGCTGACCTTGGAAAAGGAGAAGTCGGGGAGGTTGACTGAGGAAGGGGAGTTGCTCCGGACCGACAGGGATCGTTTGGCCGCTGAAGTCGAACGCCTGGGCAAGCAGGTTGAGGAACTGAATGCTGTTCAGCAACCCGCCGAAGATGAGCCCGAGGACCTAATGGTTTTGAAGAGTCGGGCTGAGCTTATTGCCCATATCCGGATCCTCGAGGCGGACGCAGTCGGTGCTCTGGAAGACGGGTTCAATTCTGCAGTCGACCAGCTCTCGTTGCTAAATCCCGGCCTGGTCACCGAGGGCATCGGGCACACCCATCGGGTTGTAGGTGGCGCGATCATTCCCCCGCCCGACTCTCCCGGCGTCGACAACGATGACAATGTGGAAGTTTGATATTTGTATTCTTTGGATAGCGGGCCTGCGTGCCCTTGATATTTGAATGTATTCTTTGGGCCTGCGTGCCCATTCATTGTATGTTTTGAACATCGCCGGCCTTCTTGGTCGGTTTAATATTGCTTTGTTGCCTTCGGGCGTTTATACCTTGTTATTTATTTTGGATTTTCTGCCCTTGTATGAACTCACATGCTTGTATGAATTTAGCTCAAGTCCCGGGCCCGAGGAGTGCCCGTAAGTGGCTTTGATTTGGCGAGCGAATGTGCTCGTCTCCATTTGTGTGCAATCTCGGCCTTATTTTGGTCGGCCGGGGTTGCTTAAGTGTTTCGCTCGAGGGGAGAGATTTTCTTTTGACCCTTGTAGATGTCCCTTTATTCTTGATAGAATGTCGGGCATTACGGAGCGAGGTTGCTCAGTCGGGCGTGGAGCCCGTAGGGACGATTCGCCCTTGGCGTGAACTGCCCATCGCGAGCTGGGTGTTCTGCCTTATGGGTACGACGACGGTGGTGCTCGGTACAGCTGTCCACGTCGGGCACTATAGATCGTCAACGTCTACCGCGCGATGCCGTGCCATTTTGGTCGTGTGTCGGCCTGTACCTTAGCCTTGAACGAAGTTGGACGTTTTTCCTCGTTGCCCGAGCATGGTTGCTTTTGGTCGAGGGTCCTAGGTGTTGACAGTTTCTAACTGTAGTACTGCTTCGACTTAGCAGCATTCCAGGGTCTTGGTAATGGCTCTCCGTCTAACTGCTCGAGGTAGTACGCCCCGGTACCCGTGGTGCCGTGGACGCGGTAAGGTCCTTCCCAGTTTGCGGCCAACTTCCCTTCGCGGGAGTCTTTCTGGTTTCTGCGTAGTACCAGGCTGCCTATTTCGAACTCGCGCTTGATGACCTTGTCATTGTGGCGTAGAGCCACTCGTTGTTTTAGGGTTGCTTCGCGCAGGGCGGCCCCCGATCGGATTTCCTCGACTAGGTCGAGTTCATCCCTTAGTGCTTCGTCATTCATTTCTTCGTCGAGGGGTTCCTCTGTTCGTCGGGATGGTTCCATGATTTCGACTGGAATGACAGCTTCGGTGCCGTACGTTAGTCGGAATGGTGTTTCACCCGTCGTTGAGTGGGGTGTGGTGCGGTATGCCCACAGGACGCTGTGGAGCTCCTCGACCCATCCTCTTTTGGCTTCGCCGAGTCGACGTTTGAGCCCTCGGAGGATGACTCTGTTCGCGGCTTCGGCTTGCCCGTTGGTCTGAGGGTGCTCGACCGATGTGAAGTGATGTTTGGTCCCCAGTTTGGTGACGAAGTCTCGGAATCCGTGGTCGGTGAACTGGGTGCCGTTGTCGGTCACCAGTGCCTGCGGAATTCCGAACCTGGCGAGCACGTTTCTTTTGTAGAAACGGAGGATGTTATGTGAGGTGATTTTCGCGAGGGCCTCGGCCTCGATCCATTTTGTGAAGTAATCCACGGCGACGATTAGGAACTTGTTCTGATAGGTCCCTTGCACGAAGGGCCCGAGGATGTCCATGCCCCACCAGGCGAACGGCCATGGGGATGACAATGTGCTCAGCTCGTGTGGGGGAGCGAGGTGCATATCCCCGTGCTTCTGGCACTTGTCACATTTTTTCACGTGCTCCTTGGCGTCCTGTTGCATCGTCGGCCAGTAGTATCCTGCTCGAAGGGCTTTCCTTGCCAGGGATTTACCGCCCATGTGCTGGGCGTTGATACCTTCGTGTATCTCCCGCAATACGTCGGGGATGGAGGACTCGTCAATGCATTTCAGGAGGGGAATGGAGAATCCCCTTCTGTACAGTTTCTGCTCGAGAACAACGTAAGAACATGCTCGCCGCTTTATTGTGGCTGCGTCGGCCTGGTTCGTCGGGAGTTCTCCCTTTGTAAGGAAATTATAGACCGGGGTCATCCAAGACGTGGCGTCCCCGATAGCATGAACCTCGACCGTAGTCGAGTGTGGTTCGATGCTCGGCCGTGCCAGAGATTCCTGGATGACGGATTTATTCCCGCCTTTCTTTCGTGTGCTCGCGAGTTTGGACAATATGTCCGCCCTCGTGTTCTGCTCGCGGGGAACATGAGAGATTTCTGCTCGTACGAACTTTGCCATGTGTTTTTTGACTAAGTTCAAGTACTCAATGAGGTTGTCATTCTTGGCCTGGTAGCTTCCTTGTACTTGGGAAGCGACGAGCTGGGAGTCGGTGTAAATTTGAACTTCGCGGGCTCCTAGGTCCTCGGCCAATCTCAGTCCCGCGAGCAGGGCTTCGTATTCTGCCTGGTTATTTGATGTCGGGAAGGAGAGAACCAAGGAGTGCTCGATTACCACACCTTCTTCGTTTTCCAGAAGGATCCCTGCGCCGCTTCCGGACGAGCTGGAAGCTCCGTCGACGAAGATGGTCTACTTGTGTTCCTTTCCCGGGGGAATGTCGTTAGAGGTCATCTCGGCGACGAAGTCGGCCAAGGCTTGTGCTTTCAGGGCTTTCCTGCTCTCGTATTGAATGTCGAATTCAGAGAGTTCCAGGGACCACTTAAGCATTCTGCCCGCCATATCTGGCCGACCCAGGAGTTGTCTCACCGGTTGATCGGTTCGCACGACAATGGTGTGTGCTAGAAAGTAGTGTCTGAGCCTCCTCGCAGCGTTGACGAGGGCCAGTGCAACCTTTTCTATCTGTTGATACCTGCTCTCGGGGCCTTGTAAGGCTTTGCTCGTGAAGTAGACAGGTTTCTGCCCGTCGGGAGTCTCGCGGACAAGAGCTGCACTGATGGCTTCGTTTGAAACTGCCAAGTATAGGTAAAGTGGCTCGTCGTCATCTGGTCGAGACAGCACGGGCGGTTGAGACAGGCTCTGCTTCAGATGGCGAAGTGCGTGTTCGCATTCCTCGGTCCATTCGAAGGCTGCTTCCTTTCGAAGGAGTTTGAAAAAGGGAAGGGCGTGCTGAGCGGACTTCGCGACGAAGCGTGAAAGTGATGTCAACATGCCGTTCATTATCTGTATCGACTTCTTCGACGTTGGAGTCGGGAGGTCGGCGAATGCTCGGCACTTGTCGGGGTTGGCTTCAATGCCTCGTTCTGTTAGATAGAATCCGAGGAACTTTCCTGCCTTAACCCCAAATGTGCACTTCTCGGGGTTGAACCTCATTTTGCATTGTCTTGCTTGGGCGAAGACAGTCTTGAGATGAGCTGCGTGATCGGTGTCTGCTCGAGATTTGACGATCATGTCGTCCATGTATACTTCGAGCATGTCGCCGATCTGTTTGTTGAACACTCTGTTCATCATGCGTTGGTATGTCGCGCCGGCGTTCTTTAGTCCGAAGGGCATTACGTTGTAGTAATAGTTGCCCGAGCTGGTCATGAACGCCGTGCAGCGTTTGTCGCCCGGAGCCATTGGGATTTGATTGTATCCCGAGTAAGCGTCCATGAACGACAAAGTTTTGTAGCCGGCCGAGTTGTCGACCAGCATATCAATGTTTGGTAGAGGAAAAGCATCCTTCGGGCAAGCCCGATTGAGATCGGTATAATCAACACACATTCGCCATTTTCCATTATTCTTTTTGACAAGTACAACATTTGACAGCCAGGTGGAATACCGGGCTTCAGAAATAAAATTTGCCTCTAAGAGGTCTTTTACAGCTTTTTCAGCAGCCTCCGTTTTTTTCTGGAGACTGCCTACGCCTACGTTGTACTACTGCCTTGGCGGCTGGATCAATGGCGAGGTGATGACAGGCGACCTCAGGGTCGAGTCCGGGCATCTCCGCAGCGCTCCAGGCGAAGAGATCAGCATTCTCGCGCAGACAGGCCTTGATTTGCTTCCTGGCCAAGTCGGGGAGGTCTTTGCCAATCTTCACTCCCTTGGTCGGGTCTGCTCCGAGGGGAACAAGTTCGAAATCGCCGTCCGGAATAGGTCGGAGGGGGATTTGCTCGCTGCTGGTCGGCTCGTCTTGGTCAAAACGGGCGTCGAGCGCAATGGAGTCGACCTTTGGTGGAGCCTTCTGAACTTCTACCTCAGGAGATGCTCTGTCGGGCTCTTGCTTTGTCTTCTTGATGGGCCTAGTGCTGGGACCCACGTCGACAGTATCCCGACCCCTTGAAGCGGCGTTGAAGCACCGGCGGGCAGCAGCGAGGTCGCCCTGGATGGTGGCTACCCTCGCCCTCTTGGTATAGAACTTCATCTTTAGGTGGACAGTTGAGGGGACCGCTGTCAGTTCCGCCAATGTCGGCCTCCCCAGAATGCAATTGTACAGGGACGGGCAGTCAATGACGAGGAAGCGGACCTTCACTTGTCTTGTAGCAGTTCCTTCCCCGAATGTCACGAGGAGCTCGACATATCCCCAAGGTTTGGACGTCGAACCGTTGAAGCCTTGAAGGTCCGAACCTATATATGGAGACAGATGGGAGTCGTCCAGTTGTAAGGTCCGGAACAGCTGAGTGTACATCACGTCGACGGAACTCCCTTCGTCGACCAGGATGCGATGCACGTCAAAATTGGCCATCTTTGCCCTTATCAGCAAGGGGATGACTGCGTTCGGTGCTCCGCCGGGGAGCTCTTCCAAGTAGAAGGTGATAGGCTCTGATCTGCCCTTCACCATTTCGAATGTCACAGTTTGTGGAGGAGCTTTGTCGACCAGTTCATCCAACTTCCTCTTTGCTGAGTTGATGGTGAGGTCGTTTAACCTAAATGAGATTGTGTGTGATGCATCTCATAGAAAATAAATTAATGATTGTGTTCTGGATATTCAATACCAAGTGAGGAGGGCATATATATTGAAGGGCCTAATGCAACCAGATATGCCAAGCTTTTCTCGTACTCCATTTGGAAGTGTTAAAAGAGAATTTAGTAAATCATGGTATAAGAATTATACATGGTTAGAATACAGTGAGATCAAGGATGCAACTTATTATTTTTATTGCTTTCTCTTTAAGAAACCTGGGAGGGCCGAACACTTTGGTTTTGAAGTCTTCACTAAAAAACGGATATAAAGATTGGAAGCATACATCTCAAGGATTTAAAGATCCCGTTGGTAGTCATAATAGTTTGCACAACTTATGTTTCAAGTACTACGATGATTATAATAATCAAAGACAACGTGTGCCAAGTAAGTTTTCTAAAGCAACCAAGAAATCAAAAAAATTATATAAGATTTATTTGATTTGTTTTGTATATTGTTCAAGAGATCTCATTGCACAAGGCATGGATTTCCATGGCCATGATGAATCATCTATTTCTCTAAATAAGGGCAATTTTAGAGAGATTGTAGATTGAGTAAAAGCTAAGAAAGAACAAGTGAGCGATGCTTTTGACTGTGGTGGAAAAAATTGCACG
This sequence comes from Vicia faba, assembly GCA_948472305.1. Taxonomy (NCBI): domain Eukaryota; kingdom Viridiplantae; phylum Streptophyta; class Magnoliopsida; order Fabales; family Fabaceae; genus Vicia; species Vicia faba. Next base: position 191,145,343 of record OX451739.1, on the reverse strand, counting down.
ATGACTTCCAGTGACATTCAAAAGGAGCTTGCAACGTGTTGTGCACATGAAGTTACCAAGGTTATTATGGAAGAGCTTGGTGATAAACAGTTTTTCGTTCTTATTGATGAGCCACGTGATATGTCCATCAAAGAGAAAATGGCAGTGATGTTGAGATTAGTAGTTGTATATCTTGTCAATTTCCAATTTTCATTACCTATTACTCTCTATGTCGTCAAGTAAAATTGTTGAATTTGTTTTAGGTTTGTTAACGACAAATGGCGTGTTGTGGAACGATTTATTGCTCTACATCATGTCAAAGATACTACATCTGAGACATTAAAGGATGCTCTTTATGATATTCTTGATAAGTACATGTTATCTATTTCAAGGATACGAGGGCAAGGATATTATGGAGCTTCAAATATGAGAGGTGAATTTAATGGTTTGTGTTGGTGGTTGTAATCACTTTTTTAATCGTCACATGCAAGTATACATGTTGTGATTGCAGCAAGTACTAAATATAAGAATATCGTACTCACAGGGAGTAAAGTTACTTAGATTTGATTTTGTGAAATTTCTACTCTTTTAAGTTAAGCATGAGTGAGAAACAATAATAGGGTTGTGATAATAAGTTTAGTGTTACTATTAACAACTTAATAAAAGTGCAAGCAGAAGTGTAAGTATTAAGAGAGATAGAGTTGAGCATAGATCCATTAATGTTGTATATACGTTTATGTGTAGATGATGTGTGGAGTCGTGGCAGACAAGGTCAGATTGATTCTATGGTGTATTTCTACAACATCCAAAACATGCATGCAAGGGGCAAGGGAACAAATCTCTAAGCCTCACTTGTAGCCCAATGATGCGCCTTGTAATAAATCTAAATTCCTTAATGATTGCAACTTCTTATCTCTAAGTAAGCTAGGTCAAGAAAATATCTTTATCCTACTTTTTCAACCATTTTTACTCATGAAATACGCTTGTTGTTATATCTCTCTCAACAATAAGCAGTTACCTATTTCTAAATTGATCATGCAGAGAAATAAGTTTTTGCAACATAAACACATCGTAAAGCAAGCACTAGTCACACAACATATAACATAAACACACTTTTTAATATTAATTTCACATAGCTCAACTGCAAAGGGTTTAGCTCATGAAGAGCAAAGTGCAAACAAAGAGCAAAACTCTTACAATGAACATCTTAAGACAAAAGAAATGACAAGAGATGTAAACCTAAGAGAGGACGTGAAGATCTCCTTGAGATGGATAATCTTCAGCAGACTACTTCAGTCGTGCCAGAGCTCATTAGTTAGCACCAGAAAGGATGAGGAAATAATACTCTCTTCCACTTTTCTATCTTAGAACGTAAAACTTATGTAAAAATATTTCTTGAACATCAGAGCTCTCTCTCTCTCTCTCTCTCTCTCTCTCTCTCTCTCTCTCTCTCTCTCTCTCTCTCTCTCTCTCTCTCTCTCTCTCTCTCTCTCTCTCTCTCTCTCTCTCTCTCTCTCTCTCTCTCTCTCTCTCTCTCTCTCTCTCTCTCTCTCTCTCTCTCTCTCTCTCTCTCTCTCTCTCTCTCTCTCTCGTCTCTCTCTCTCTCTCTCTCTCTCTCTCTCTCTCACTCACTTCTCATTATATAGGCCAAGGATTTAGGGTTGGCATCTAGCATTGGATCATGGACTTTCTTGTGAATCACATCAAGCCCAAATGGATTAGCGCCAAAATAACAACAGCTTTGCTAGACGACATAAGGAAGTGGTACGAGAGGAAACAGCAGTGGGAGACAAGGTGGCGTGTGGCAGAAACTGCAACAGGCGCAAGAGGTGCTGGTCTGACTTTGGCAGGGTACAGATGTACCCATTTTTTTCTTCTAGCTTCTCCACTATCAAATTTGAATTTTGAATAGCTTCATTCTCTTTTTCTGTACCACCACGTTTTTCCTCCTTTTATTCTCCTTCTACATTTCCCTTAAAGTTATCAGCTTCCTTCATTTCACTTGTCCAATAATTCTTCTTGAAGTTGTCGGCTTGTGCAACTTGCAGTAGCCTCGCTTAGTCTTGTCTCTACTCAATCCTACTAACCTTTTGTACACATAAAAACACAATTAAAAGCAACAAAGGGGGAGAACCTATTGTGCTCCACACTAAACATCAAATTAAATCTTATAATGCAAGAAATTAAACTAAAAAGAAATTAAAATACTAAAATAGCAAATACTAAAGGCATGAATTAACTCACAAAATGTGGGTTAACAGTTTGCAATGAAAGATTCTAGATGAAAACCCTTATTCTTTCTATGTCCATCGCTATGCTCACCGTTTGCAATTGGTTGTTGTGTCTATTGTCAGCAGTTGCTCATCTATTCATGATTTCTTTGAGTACATCTCCTTGATTGTGACTACAACAAGTGCATTTTGTAAGATGAGGGATGCTTTGACGGAGACACAACACCAAGATATTTTGAATAAACTTGAGAGGGGTGAGATATCTAAAGGAAGAGGATTGCACCAATTCTCTAATCTCACTAAATCCGGAGACACTAGATGGGGTTCACATCATACTACTTTGCTTCGTTTGGATCAAATGTGGTCATCCGTGTTAAAGGTGCTTAGCATAGTTGATGAAGATGGACATGGACCATCTCTAGCAGCAGGTTTGATAAAAAAAAATAGAGAGCTTTAAATTTTCTTTTCAGCAATGAAGATTATCAAGTCTAAATTGCACAATAAGATCAACGATGTGTGGTTCAATGACTTGGTGGTATGTTATACTGAGCGGAAGATATTCAAGTCACTTGATGATATTTATATTATTCGAACATTCACCGCAAAGAAGTCTCGGAAAAGACATTTGCCTCGTGATTTTATTTAACACGCTATTGTAATGTTATGTTTCATCTCTTTTATTCTGTTTAATGACTATTTGTATATTATATACAATGAAAATGCGGTCTTTAAATTTTTGTCCAAATTATATATTTTTTGTGGCTTCGCCACTGTTCATCCATTTGGTTACTGAAAGTTTAGAGTTTTTTTAATGACGCTATATAAGTTGCAATAACATGAGTAACCTTAAAACACCATACAAGTACACGATATATAAGTTATAAGATACTAGTATAGATTTAGCCTTTAAGCCCCTTTAAGCCTGTATTGTATAAAATTTAACAGTAGAAAAAGAAAATATTCCTGCACAAGACTCCTAACCTCCAATGCAGTCTACAGTGTCATCTAGTAATTTTCCTCCACAGAATCTGTTCCTACCTAAGAGTGTATATTTATTCATACTCAAACCTTATTTTTGAATGAATAATACAGTAATAATTTTAATTGTACTATCTAGAATTTCTATTGATCTGCATAAGTGGTAATGCAATAATGATAAACCCACTAATGAACTATATGCTTTGATAACGTACCACTTAAATTATTACTTTGGCTGGGATAAGATGGCAGAGTTTAATCTGTTCATCACTACTCAAGAATTTAACGACCAATCGAAATTCTGGTAAGATATATTAACAGGTTCAGTATCACTTAAGAGATGTGTCACTAGACCTGCTTTATTTGGTTCCAAGTAATTAAGTATCCACTTAAGTATTTCTTGCTCTTGTCCAAAATCTCCACTGAACCTGCCAAAATATGATTCATAAGATAAGATACAGAATTTGAATTTAAGTTAGAATCAAGGTTCTAGAAAAACTCAAATAGCACGCTTACCACTTGAAAATCCATGGAAGATGAACGGTTCTCTCTCTAGGTCCACTTCAATGCCACCATTCTCAAAGATCTCTCTTGCAGCACCTCTTAATTCATCTAAAACTCTATTGGGTGAAAAGAACCTCACATTGGGGCTAGATTTTGTACCATTACAAAGCCCAAAATGGAATAGCGGGTTTAACTTGACAAGAGCAACCTGCAATTTGTAAGGAATCAATTACTGATTTTGATCATTATTTGACATAGCATGAGAATTTGCAAGACTGTTTGGGAAAACTAACTGGAAATTGATTAAAACGATTTACCTCTAACCGTTTATCTCCGGTGCTAAAGGGCTTCATTATGGAATATGGTGACCTTTGATTACATCTAAGAATGCCATTTTCAATAATGGCAAGAGAATAAGGATATCCTCCAATCAAATACAGGAAGTCATTGAAGAAGGATCTCCTATTAATTACACCTTCAGGGCTCCCTACGCTAAATGACAGCATGAATGACCATGGCATTATATAAATTTAAGAAGAAGGCAAGTTTCTCATTTTCTGATAGTTCACCGATATTCACTCGCTGCAAATCCTGAGTCATGTTTACATACCTACAATTAGAATGAAAAATAGAAATTTAAATAAGTACTAGCACTAGACATTAATAATCTGATGTTAGAGAGTAAATTAAGAATTATTATACCTACGAAATTCTTCGCTTTTGCTAATGGCAGCATAATCAACACGTTTTCTATCATCAGAAGCATAAGACTCAAGAATGGCAGACATAATCTTTGTAAGCCTGTCGCAAACTGAAGCTGCTGGCTTTGGTTCATTGTCATTTACTGCACCACGGAAGTTAAAGCATCTGGGGAATAAAGGGTTCATGCTCAAGGAAACGATACAAGTTATTTCCGTCTACAAAGCCATTATCCCTGCAGAAGAAAATTGATAATGCCAATAAGGATACTATCATAAAAATTGTGACTCATATAATCATATTGAAATAGGGTCTGGTTTCATTAGGCTCAAAAGGTAGTTTCTTACCCGGAAACATGATGGATGAAATGCTTCCTGGATAACTCTTTTCCAATCTCAACAGCCTGACCATTGTTCACGAATGCAATATTTATTTTAGTGGAACATTACAGTTAACAGAATTGAAAGTAGGAAGAACTCTTTAAAATAAGTATTATCTATAACAGGATTTTTTTTTTTTTTTGACTTCATTGCAACTTTGATCTCTCTATTATCTCTTTTTTCCTATTTTGGTAATCTCATTTTAAAAATTAATTTTTATAGTCCTACTATTTTATCTTTTTTAGGATTTTAGTCCTTCATATTATTCTGGCAACAAATGGCACACAACTATGGTCAATAAATGAAATTGAGCCAATAAACCCTCCTATTATGAAGAGAATTATTGGTCATTCAAAAAAAAAAACTATAACAACACAAATGATGAGCCTAGAAACACAATTATATTTATGGCTTAAAAGGACTAATCTCTAAAGAGCATTACCTAGACGTTACTATTATCACTGTCATATCATTAAAAATGCTATTAAATTTGAAGGGGAACTATAATCCTCAAAAATACAAAATAAAGTTATTACAAAAATCAATTTTTAAAATAGAGAATCAAAATTGGAAAAAAGAATAATAAGGGAACCAAAATTTAAAATTAAGCCTCTTTATTATTATCTATAAAAAAATTATTATTATTCTGTTATTCTCACGTGACTTTTAAGGTAGTGGCTCAATTAAATTCTTATCAGGAAAATATTGAAATAATATTAATAGATTTAATCAACGGATTAAATTTGTTAAAATTTAAAATGAAAAAAACTTAAGCATTTCCACACACAATTTTGCCCCTATCTCTATTCCATATTCATCTTTCTCCTATTCATCAAAAATCTGGTTAATGAAATTAATAAAAAACATGTGACAATGATTTTATCTTCTTCATCATGTGGAGAAAGGTTTCTTTTGTAAAATGTGGTGTAACTCTTAAGTTCTAGGCACAAAACCGTGTTGGTAATAGAAGTTCTTGTGACCCGAATAAAATGGTTCACTGCTTGCAATGGAAGCCAAATCAATGTCATCTGCCATAAATCTTACGATTATAGAAAACAGAAATGAAGTCATTCATGTCTTTGGTTTGATCGTGAAAAAAATAGAGTTTAATAATATTGTAGAAAACAACAAATGGGTTTATGAAGTGCCAAAGGGGTAGGTGAAGGTTTATTGTATTTGTTTGATTTATCAAGGGAGATTGTTGATCTTTATGTAAGAAGCTTGCCGCCTATTTCTAAAATTTTGATTGGTGTTGGTGCATATGTACAAAATCATTAGTAGTGATAGGTGCATATGTACAAATTAAGGAGCGTGAAAAATTGTCTCAATTTTATTGACTTTCAGACAATCATCTTATGCATATTTTTGGTGAGTTGGAGAATAGATAGGGACAAGTTTATACTTGAAAATTTGTAACATTAAAAAATTTAAACTACTGATTAAATTTAATAATTTCGTTTTGATACTTCATATGTGATGAATGATTTAACTGAATATTCATCTTGTAAACCACTCTTGTTTACATATAAAATTCGTTTATATAATTTTTATAATAAAGCAACCTCTCAAGTATCATCGAGTTTTGATGGTAAAATAATTAAAAAGTAGAATTAAAGGTTAATCTTTTATATTTGTAAATATGATGGTAAAATAATTAAAAAGTAGAATTAAAGGTTAATCTTTTATATTTGTAAATATAATAAAACAACTCTTGTAAAATAGTATTTTAGTTTTTAGTTTATTACTTTTTTTTAATTATTATTTGTCTAAATTTTAATTATTTTAAATATATACTTAATTATTAATTAAAAACTTCTTTTTATATTATTTTATGTTTGTAAGCTAGTTATATAATTAATTTTATCAGATATTTTAATTAATTTATCAATTATTATTCATTAATTATAAATTATAAATTATCAGTAATCAGTTATAAGTTATCAGACATTAAATTACTATCTCCGTTCTTAATTATAAGACTATCTTTAATTTTATTTTTTAATATTTTTATAAGATTTTCTTCAACTTTTAAAATGTGTTAATTATTTTTTTCACATATACCTCTAATTATATTTTTTTTATTTATAATTTATAATAAATATAATTACATACACATTAATTATTTCTCTCTCTTAAGGACAAACTTGTAAAATTATACAAAATAGTCAATAAATTTATTACTATAACAAATTTTCTTAATTTTCACAATTTATTTATCAAAGTCTTATATTCAAAGGCAAAAATAGTTTCATATATCAGTCATCAACCATCAATTATAACTTTAAAATATAAATTATCTTATCACTCATCTACTAATTTTATCAAACAAAATTTTATTGTATAGTTAGTTTTCCTTTAAAAAATTAAAGTTTTATAAAAAAAACTGAACTACTTAATGTCTTTTGAATTTAAATATTAGAAGCTGCCTATTTAAAATACGTATAAATATAAGAAAAAGAAATAAAAAATAAAAAATAAACGTATGCGATTGGATATGCTATGCATGTATTTTAATATTTAAATATCACAAATTAAAAATACTTATAGATAGCCCCTCATCATTTCGAAAAACAAACCATACACTTTCAATACACTGAGTATGTTATTATCATTAATCGACATCTACATGTGTTGTTATTATCAGAGTTCATGTTTCTTTGCCACATTCAAAAGCTTCTCTAAGCTAATCTCAAACAAATAAAAGTTCTCTATGTCTCTTTATAAAAAAAAAAATTTGGATAACGCACGCTTTTTAACAAAATAATAGTATTTCTTGTATTTTAAAATAAAAATATAGTACTTACGAATTTACAATCTATTTATTATATAATTTAAAATTTTGTATCATTTTTATATTTTATTCTGTATTTATTTCTCTTACAAGTAATTATAAAAATTATTAAAATTAAAAAATACTCTAATTTTACGGTACAGTGGTATACGAAGCGTACCTCGTTACGCGCGCACTTGAAGTGTTGAATCACAACCGCCACAAACTCGTTCCCTTCAAAACAATTCTTAACGATTTTCATTCTCCTCAACCAATCTTGAACGAACAATTTCCGCCGCAAAAGACTAACAAGTCCAACCATCTCGTCCGTTCGATCCGCCTCGAAATAATCACAACCGTACACAGGCGGTAACGGCGCATCATCGCCGGCGAATTTCTCAACCACCATCTCCGTCAACCTCCGTTCAAACTCGCCGCTGTTTCGCAGCGAGTTCAAGGCGACTAACCCTCCGATCAGCTTCTCGTTGAAGAAAATCATCGGCACGGTTGTATTTCCCGTTCTTTCTCGTAGCTCTTTCTCCCTCTCGCGAAACACGTCGACGTTGATTTCAACGAACTTGAGTTCTCTCTCTTTGAAGAACCTCCTCACCGCCGTGCAGTCTCTGCAACCTGACCTCGAGAAGAACGTTATCCTCCCTTTCATCGCCGGTTCATCCTCCGGTTTCACTTTCACCACAACCTTGAGTCCTGAAAGACTGAATTCCGTCACATCCTGATTCCGACCGTTATTCTTCATATCCTTCTCCTCGTTCTCCTCCATCGATTTTCGAAACGATGAGACTCGTTTCGCAATCGCCGTTGATAAATCGCTGCTCCGCTGACGGATGAAGCTTCCGAGATCCGGCATGGTGCTGTTGACGGAGTTACTCGGCAGAGACTCGTCGTTTTTGTTTCTTTGAAAAACCTCCGGTGATACCGGCATCGGAAGAAGTGAATGAGGAGGAATAAACCCTACGTTGCCATCGTTTTTGCTATCAGCACCGCCATGACTGTAACTACTTTGGCTGTTAGTAACGGTTTCGTAACCGTTAACGGAATTTTCCGGTAAAATAAAATCACTACCGAGTTGAACCGTTTGTGTTGGTTTCTCGGTTTCCGTGCCGTTAGCTTCGGGACCCATTGCAGCGAATTGGAAAGTTACTGTGGGCGAGAGAATGAAATATGGGTAGATGGTAATTAGGAAAAATTAATTAATATATATAGGAGAAATAAGTGTTCTTTTGATAAGGAGAAAGAAGTGTTGGTCTATTGGTTTTGTTTGAAAGATTCTTTAAAATAATTCACTTGGAATATACTATGGAGGAGAAAAGGTCCAATAGAGGAGCAGACAAATGTGTTCTTTTGATATTTTCTATTTTCATTTTTTGGTTTGAGATTCATGTTTCTAAGAGGTGTTTTTTATATGAATAAACAATTAAAGAAATTTCATTAGCAACAATCACTCTAATACGCCTAAAAAAGATAAAAATAACTAAAATATTTTATTTCTAACAATACTTCTTTTATATTTAATGTAGGTTTTACAATTTTGGTACACATTGAAAAGTGATATGTCGGATTTAGAGATTGGGACACGGGGAAAATATTTGGTGATGATCATTAATATATAGTTTTTAAAGGTAAAATTGTATTTATAAACATTTTGATGATTAAACTAATAGAGATCGTCAATGTGAGGTTTTATAGTTTAAGATAGTGTGCTTTAACGTATGTATTGTTAATTAGACTTTATAGTAGAGATTTAGGGTTTAAACCATGAAATCTTCAAAGACCACTATCTCAAAGAATAGGTGACAAAAAATCTTGTAAACTCTTTCATTTGGAAATCTCTAAGGATTAAATTGTCCTTATCAAATGTGGCTATAAAACATATATATTTTCTGATCCGCATAACTTCTTAAAATTTGAGTGATTCGGTTGTGAATGGATTGGACTTTATCCTTGTCCAAGACAAAAAGTGGTCTTGTGTGGACCTGGGTTGTTCATTACTAGAGAGATGAATTCAAACTTTATGGTATAGTCTGGTTTATGGTTGATGCCTTGCAGCTTTGGCTCGATGTTTAAGGGGTTGTACGTGCAAACACTCTGACGTACAAATCAAAGACTATTAGACGTTAAATATATTTTAGGGTTAGAAAGTATGTACCTAAATTTTAGGGGTCTTCCTTTAGATTGGGAGAGATAACAATTTGGTTTCTTTTTCCTCTCAACCTAACACTTGGGCCTTTATTAAGGCACTTTAATCAGTGTGTCGTTATCTTGAATCTTGAGGTGTCCCTCAGAGTCTTATTTTTCATATTCTCCCTTGCTTGGGATACTTCTAACACCCTCATTCGGCTTGATTTCTTTCAAATGATTCCCCAAATAGTTTGAGGGCTTCACATAGTCTCACAAGAATTTCAAGTTATGATATATCAAAACTATATTGGTAAATTTGGGAAGGGCTAACAAGGGGCGACTTGAGGAGAAATTGGCGCAACGCCTCGCCCAAAACACCTTCTTGATAACATCTAACAATCTAGATATGTTTGAATTCAAAGTCCGCGTGTCAACATGTAAATACATCATGTTAGGGCTAGTAATAGGTCATCACTCTAAACACTATAAATTGACTTGTAACAGATGGAGGAAGCAAAAAATCTTAAGAAACCCCATCATTTCTTAAAAATGGAAGTGAGAATATCAAGGAAAAAAGTGACTGGATAAGTCATTAATGGATAATGTTAATTCTCTGAATTATGTGATTAGCATTATGTTTGGTAAAACTAATATAGCAGCAATATGTTAAATAGGATTTTCTAACTTGTAGAGAAAACATATTGATGTTCTATTTCATGAAGAAACATGTTGAGATGAGATGTCTCATCATCTGGAGCAACATGTCGGATAAGATGTCCTATGCAGGGTCATACGACATCGCGCCTGAGCTGAACTGGTTGTCATATTTTGTTAAGTCACAAAAATATAATATATTTTAAGGATACTATATTATCCTTTGTGGCGTTGATTTAAAGGTCAAGAAGAATCAAGTCAGAAAATTGAAAAATATGCAATTTCTAATTATGGAGATAATTTAGGAAACTAATGATTGAAGACCTTGTTTGTAGCAGAAGTTTCTACTGGTTTGTTACAGTTGATATGTTGTGATTGAAAGCCCAAATCTAATTGGGAGTAGTTTATAAATAGAAGCTTTGTAACCTAAGAAAGGTACCAGCCGAGAATTGAAAGATGTAATCATTAAGGTTGAGTTTGTACCACTCTCTAGGAGAGTTAGTTGCGTAATCCACTCGATATGTGAGTTGGACTGTGTTCCTTGAATTGCAAGGTTCCGTTCTCACTCAGAAGCCTGTAGGTAATGAGTTGAGTATTTTTCTTGGAGGAAGTTTGTAAGCAACTCCAAGTTGTGTTCTTAGTCAAGAGTCTTGGCTAGGTATTGTCATGGAAGTGTGTCTTTTGTTTTATTATCATGGAAGTGTGTCTTCCTGTTTGTCCAATTGTTGTCTGTAATTGATGAGGGTCTCATATCTAGGTGAGTCTTAAATAGAAGTATAGAACGGGTAGTGATTAAGTGAATAGATCGTAAACTGATATATTTGTTGTATGGTCTATGAATTGATAATATCATAGTGGACTTGTCCCTGGCTTGGTATGCCTCTAGAGTAGGAGAGTTTCTCTGAACTGGGTTAACAATTTTTGTGTGTTGTTTATGCTTTTCAGTACTATTTTTATTGTTTATACCTTGACTGTGTTGTTTAAGTTAGATCAGATTTCCCAACATGTCATAGGACGTCTGGAGTTCCTACCTACCAGAATTTCAGTTGGTATCAGAGCAGGCATCTTGTTCTGTTTCTGGGTGTGATCCTGGAATGATACTTTCTGGTCATGGGAAAGGAAGGATGTATCTACTAAAAAGTTGTTTGAACTTAGATAAGTTTATATTGTTGTTTGAATGGTCTCTAGAGGTGGAGAATAGACTGTTCATGACAGGGTGTGTATTGGACATGTCTGTTGTTATCAGGCCTGCAGCTTTGGTGGTGAGCTGTTTTGTTAGGTTTGATTTATCTTCAAACCTAAGTTGTTTGTTTGCACCTGGACTTTGGTGGTTGTATGCAAGATTTTTTGTTGTGCCTGGTGGATGTTGAGGAGTATTTGATGTGTTTTTTTGATGCATGGTACCTGTTGTAACCCTGGTCAGCATGACATTAGGGTTTGGTCTCCTCTGCATGTTTATCATATGGTGATGGGATACATGCAATACTGTGTCAACCAACCTTGTAAAGTAGCCAATGATACTTGAGTTTTATTTCTCAAGTCCACTCATAAAGTCACTTTAGTATGTGGTTGAAGTATTTTTTCAAGAAACCTGTCATTTATTTGATAGATCATTGAGGAAAGGATAAAGCCATTTATTTTGGTTTTTAAAAGAGTCTTCCTAATTTTTGACCTAATTAGGAAAGTGACTCTGAGTCTTGTTGTTGTTGGTGTAGCTAGAGCTTGGACTTTTTTTGGCCTTGAAGGTGATCGAGGGGTGTTTTAATTTTCTGGAAGTAGTAATAGCTTCAGAACCAAGCTCGGTTTTGGGTTCCAGTAGAAAGGAACTGATGTCCTACCAGATGTTGGGACATCATGGCAGCAGGTGTGCAGATCCTTGTTGCATAACAGATGCTCTTGGTGCTAAACAAATGTGTGATGATCACTTATGTTTGGAACCTAATCCTGATTTGGAAGAGGATACATTTGAGTTGTGTATCTAAGATGTGTTATCCCGAAAACATGTCTTAGATTGGTGGGTTGGTTGAATGTTGATCAACCAATTGGTTACTTCTTGGTTCATTTTATTTTTTATCCAAGTTAGTAGAAGTGAAGAGGCTGAGCTCTAGTGTCCAGTAGAGTTATGTTATCTCAGGTAGGTTCCTTATACATAAAGGTCAAATGTCAATGACATTCTCTCTGAAATCTGGTTTATTCTTCTAATCAAAGAATCCAGGTTTGTATGGAATATTGTTTATGGCCATGAAACAAATTATGTTTAAGGGGAGTATTGGTGGTATGCACTAACCATATGTTTTACTGCTATTAAAGGAGAATAATGTATAAATTTCAAGGTGTTCCTAACAGTTGGTGAAGAAGAATCCCTAATTTGGAGTTTGAGATTCTTGAAGAAATGTCAGATATCCTTGTATTAAGAATTTATTTTTCTCAATATGACTGGTGGTGTTTCTCATTAACAAGATATAAGTTGTTTAATCAAACTTGATACCACTTATCAAGTCTATGAGAGGATGGAAATCTTGTTCTGTTATTGTGGAAAGGTCTTTCAAAGCCTGTGTGAATTGGAGATGTATCAACCGAAATTATATGGTTGATTGGTGTCTGAACTAATGAAGTGTCATCTGAATCACCTAGGATGAGCATTTCAGATTTTTGTCTGGAGTAAGGAGGAGGATTTTGTTTTGGAACCAAAGGATCATGGTTCTTACTGTTTGGGAAGTTTCTCCTCAAGCATGGGTTCAGTTATGTGGTGACCTCACATGATGAAACATTTGTTTGTGCAAGGATTGGAGGGCATCCTTGTGTTTTGGAAAATTAGGAGCAGCAGAGTTATTTTGAACAATTTGTTTGTGGTATGATGATCAGTCAATGCCATGGTTGTTGAAGTCTGCTCTAGATACCTAATTAAAAGGAATCTTCTCTTTAGGTGCAGTAGAATGAAGTCTATCATCTCAAAGTCAGACAGGCGGTCTGGACATTGTGCTTATAAGAAGAAATTTTCTTGAGGTGTGCATGCTCTGCATGTATTTTGATCTTGAAGGTAGATCAGCTACTGATGGTGGATCCTCTTGTATCCCTTGCAAGAGATGTGTTTTGATTAATAATGATGTTGTCTTCAGATAAATAGTAAATGCTTAAATCCATGTGATTTATACTGATGTCGAAACTGATACTGAAACATCATTTATGTTCTTTTCTTCTTCAGCCAAGGAAGTTTTTCGGTTTGTTCATGGTGGAGTATAAGGTCAAGTCACTGGCCTAATTTGAAGTAGTTATGGCTATCATGACTGGTTGTCATGAAGAAGAATCAACTAGGTCTAGAGATATGCAGAAGAAGAATTTCAGAATGAATGTTCTACATTGTGTGAGAAGGTAATCTTATCTGACCTATGATAAATACTTTGATGGGAGTTGAGTATTTGTCTGTCCTCTGAAGAGGTTGTGCTAAGACTGATGGTAGATACTTTGATGGGAGCTGAGTATTTGTCTGATGTGTTGGTGCAAGTCTGCAGTCTAAACCTTGTGATTCAGAAGGAGTCTAGAGAATTTATTTTTCTTTATGTGGATGCTATTAGAAGAAGCTTGGGATTATGAGTATTATTCTACAGTATATTTAGAAGTGGCTACGCTAAATATGTTGAAGTAGAATGTGAAGCTTATGACCCTGTCTTCTAGGGTGTGAGGTGAATGCATGACTTCTGTCATGATTGAAGATAGTGATTAGACCAACAATTGCTGAGAGTAGAAGAAGAATATCAAATAGGATGAACTGATCAATATGCGTCTCAGGAGGTGGTTTCTTCCGCTGTAAGTTACTCCAGAAGAGATTGTTTTAGTATGGATCTCAGTATGCTTCTTAAGCAAGCTGAGAATTTGTGGAGTTTGTGCTCAGCTGGAGCATTGGTTATCCATGACAAGGGGAGAAAATTACTTGTCTATAGGTATGTATGGTCCAACTATGTAAAGTTGTTTTGTACTATCCTCTCCAAAAGACAGTGTTTGTATCTGGGAGAATTTATTTTTCACTACAAATTATGGAAGGACTCTGTGATACGGTGGGAAAACTGACTTGCGATTTTGTGTTTATGTTCGCAAATGTTTTGGTTTAGCAAGAGTCGCCACCGACTTTTTATTTTATCCTAAGGAAAGGTCAAAAAGCACAGAAAAGACCTTTGAGATGTTTTCTTGAGTTCGGGGAGTAGATTATAGAAAGGGAAGGTATTAACACCCTTTCTATCCATGGTTATCCATGGGCTCTTAGTTACTTTCTTAGATCACTTGCTTTGCTTTTTAATTGTTTGAAATGGTGCTTTTGTGTGTGATTTTGAAAGATGTTTTGAAAAGAGGCCATCGTCGTGGCAACCTTTGTAATGATTCTTGTTTGAATGTATACAAATGTGTTTTTGTCTTTTGAAAAGTTTTCAATGTTTGAAAGTAGGGTTTTGAAATTTGTGTTTGTGACATGTATTTTAAAGATATCAAGGATGTTTTTGCAAGTTTTGATCAAGTAACTAAGAGTTGTCTACCCTATTTTACTCAAAGATCTTTCTTATGTTTTTAACCCTTTTAACAGTGTTGTTTCACCATTGTATTTGGTGAACAACCTTGTGTTAGGATGTTAAACGGGACAGGCGCGGGTCATCGTATAGACCATGATAGCAATGGTGTCAAGTATTTTTGGCAATTTTCTTGAGGGACTTGATCATTTTGTTTAGGCAACTCAGATAGCGTCATCGAGGGACTATGATCTTTTGTTTTGTTTTTGTTTTGCCAAAGTACTTGACATGCACACCATGACCCATTTTTGAAGGCAACAAGTGGATTGTAACCCTAGGGGTGCAAGTGTGCATTGTATTGGTTTTCATGCATTGTCATCTTGGATTAGGTCAAACTAATTGTTGATTTTATTTTGCATACAAACCATATGTCTAATCATGGCATAATTGAAAGCTTAAAGGTGCGAGAATTTAAATTCTACACTATTACAACATGATATAGGGAGGGGGAGTACAAATTTGAATTGGGGATTATTTTGTAAGAAATTAAATCCTAAATTATTACAACCAAATTGAATGTACAAGGCATAATATTAAATATACAATATTTAAATAAATACAATAAATAAATATTCAATAAAGTGTATTATGCAAAAAAATGTTTTTTTATGTATGAAAAAATATTTTTAATGTGAAATGTAAATAAATAAAAAGTTAATTTCAATTATTTTGTTTTTTAGGGCAAAACCCTAATTTCTTAAATAAATAATATTATTTATTATTTACATACAATAATGTATTAATTTGTACAAAAATATAAATATATTGAAAAAATGGTATTTTTAGTATACAATATTAATAAAAATGAAAATGTATTATTTTTGTGTTTTTTTGTTCTAATTATTATATATATATATATATATATATATATATATATATATATATATATATATATATATATATATATATATATATATATATATATATATATATATATATATATATATATATATATAT
Organism: Vicia faba; assembly: GCA_948472305.1. Taxonomy (NCBI): domain Eukaryota; kingdom Viridiplantae; phylum Streptophyta; class Magnoliopsida; order Fabales; family Fabaceae; genus Vicia; species Vicia faba. Next base: position 191,129,496 of record OX451739.1, on the reverse strand, counting down.
ATATATATATATATATATATATATATATATATATATATATATATATATATATATATATATATATATATATATATATATATATATATATATATTAAATGTATAAAAATAAAATAAATTATTTACAAAAATGTGTATCTTTCAAGAAAATATTTTCAAATGTGAATAAAAAATAATAAATGAAAATAAACATATTTTTCTACATTATTTTTAAGTTTTAATAAAAAGAATATAAATTATTCACATTTTTATACTAGTAAAATAAAAATAAATATCAAATAAATATGAAAAAATATAAAAATAATTTTTTGGCATTTTTTATATTTGGACATAAAATAATAAAGTCAGAATAAAAAATAAAAATATCAAAATGACAAATATACAAATAAATGGGCCAGGGGGGTGTAAACTGAAAATGTATGTGTGAGAAGTAAAAGCAATCAGGCCTAGCCCAAGAAACTTCATCTTCTTCCTCAGTTCAAACAAAACGCGCGTTTTGTACATCAAATGCTATCTCCTGATTCCTTGCTTTTTTGACAAAACTCATAACATGAAACTTGTAGAGCATCAAACAACGAATCCAACCATATAAAAAACTTAAGCTAACTCTCAAAGACCAGAGAGAATTTCTCTGGCCCTAATTCTTAACCTAGTTTTTTCAGAAAGTTCATGAACAAAATTCTCTTAGCACAATTAATATAAATGAAAACTAAGCACATGTATGGTTTCAGGGCTATGAGTACAACATCTTTCATTCACAAACCTAAGTCTAACTATTCCTAAATAGAGAGATAGAAGTTCATGAAATACCTGTTTCAGTTGACTTCGAGCTGGACAATGCAACAACTTCCAAGGGTGCTTGAGGTTCTTTTGAGCTTTCCTGAGGTCCACTGAAGCTTTTCCAATGCTTGGCTTGTTTTGAAGTAGCCTGAATCGTGCTACAGAACTCAACCTGCAAAGCTTTAAAACAAAAATAGCAATGTATGTTAATGGTGTTACAGCAACTTGTGGATGGTCTGGATAGCTCAGGTATATTGGTTGGAAGGTGTTTGAAGTATCTTTGGACAAAACACACGATGGAATTTGATGATGGCTTGCAAAATGCAGAACTGGCCCTGTTTTGCAAGAAAATGGGGAATTTGTGCACAAGGGGTTTTGAGAGGTTCAAGACTCGTGTTTCTGGCTTGTTAGGGTGTATGAAACTTGTTTGAAAACTTTGTCTTGGTTGGTTTTATCAGATGTGAGAGATGCCTTGTGTTTTGCAAGTTTTCTTCTTCTTGAAGCAAAAGGGTGGAATTGAGGTTATAGACTTGTACATGCCATCCTATCACCCTGCACACAACCCTCTTGGCCACTCTAATTAGTGGATTTTGTTTGCAGCATGAGATCTGGTTCAATGCTCTAGGATGTTGTTTTGACATAAAGCAAAGCTCAAGCAAAAATGGCATTGTTACTTTTTCCATTTAAGGCTTAATCTAGTGTACAATACCCTAATAATCAAGACAAAGCCTTGGCTCAATGGATATGCATTAAATTATGGAGTACAAACTGGTTTAGAGGCCTGTAATTGTGAACCAAGCTATCTTGATCAGATTTGGCAAGTGGTATGAACATGCATTGGCCATGGATCAAAGTGAGTTTTTGCCAACTTCAAGCATTCGATTCTCCCTAACCACAAAGGTGTTTGAGGAGGTCTCTGACAATTTAGAAAGCTTGCAACATGTAATATAATCCATCTTTGAAATGCAACTTGAAACTCCAAGTGGAACTATGTGAAAAATGGCCATGAAGATGGGTCAAAATCCTGCCTAAATAGGGCAAAATTTTTCTAAGTTAAAAGTTTTAGGTACCCTTGTTCCAAAAATCATAACTTTAGATACAAGATTCTTTTTAGAAAACTTTGTGAATAAAAGTTGTAGACTTTGTGATGGACTACAACTTTCATGTTTCAAGTTTTGTTTGAATCCATTTTCATCTTGGTGAAAAAATGTGACAAAGTTAGGAAAAAATAAGAAAATTTTATAACTTAGAAAATTTCTAAGTTATGAAATTTTTCCATTTTAAACCCTAATTTGCATTTTTGGGTTTCTTGATGAACAATTTTCATAATTTGACATGGCTTGATGAAAAATGATTCTTGGCACTTGATTTTGACCAAAAAGTCAAAGTTTGACTTTTCAGTATACAGTCAAATTTTGATCAGTTGACTGAAAAATTCATTTGTCAATCCTATGCATTTGAGATCTTTTGAACTTGTTGAATGGGTTAAGACAATTTCATTGAGTCCTTGAGTCCATGGTTGAGCTTGATTTGCCATTGGTTAGGTCAAATAGTCAAAAATTGCCTTTGTACAGTCAAAACCCTAAAAATAACCATTTTGCCCTTTTGATGATCTGATCAAATTTCTTGTGGAATGGTGATCCAAACTTGATCAAATGGTTCATATGAGTTCATAATGTTGATGTGGATCAAATTTCATGAGATTTTACTGTCAATTGGCCACAATTGACTTTTTCCCCAATACAGCTGATTTCTAGGTCAATTGTCCAATTGACTGGGCAAAAATTTGAATCAAGGCTTGAAACTTGGTATGGACAAACTTGTGAGTCCAACATGAAGTATGAAAGTCATTTTGGGCATTGTGGGTCAAAACATCACTGTGCAAACTCAAACCCTAATTTAGGTCAACAGTGCAAGGAAATGTCTTGAGCAGAGCAAACCCTAGCTTGATCTTGAGTTCCAAAAGTCTTGTGATGAGAAATGTTGATGAAATGAGAGGGAAAATTTTTCGGTACAACAGACTCTATAAAGTTGAGTTTGATAGGAGATGTCCAGCATGTGATGTTTTTGGGTCTTGATATTTTGATATGTGTTGGAAAAAAGAAAAGCATGTAGAGTCCAGAGGAAGGCATTGTGTTTATGCTTCAGAACATATGGAGAAGACTGTGAAGCATTTTTGGAGAAGTGTTTGTCAAGTTGTTTTGTGTACCTGGAAGAGCAAGTACACAATGTCTGACATAATGTCAGGACATTTATCAGGACATGTTTTCTCTCCATGAGCCAAACAAGGAAGTAGTGTGGACGGTGTTGTCAGGAGCTTGTATAGAACATGATGTTTTGTTTTTGCATGCGCATGTATTGGAATTATAAAGACAATCAGAATTTGTACTGGACGGTGCATTTGTATTTGGTGATCTCCCTCAAATAACATTCTTATTGACCAAGACCGCTATTTCCTAAGAAGAATTCTTGTCTATGTAAAGAGGTCTTTCTTCACCTCGTTCATATTGTGGTGGTTATTCTCTCTCTCTCTCTCTATTATTTTTATCTGGATGTGGATGAGTACATCTTGGGTTTAGTCATGTGAAGGTCTTAGTTGTCAATTTTTAGCCAAAAAGAAGGAAGAAGAGGTGTTCAACTATTGAGTCTGAACTTGGCATTTGAACTAGTTTCACAAGGATTTCAAAGAGAATGTTCAGTTCTGAGTCTCTTGGTCTTGATATTTCTGACTTGTGACCTGAGTTATAAACACAATAGTGACTTGTGTTTTGAGTTACAGGAATTAAAGGTATTCTGGGGTTAACGGGGAGTGTCTTCATCCTGTGAGCAATGTTTCTAGAACTAACATCATCATGTATTGGTTGTAATGGATTGGTTCGGATGAACATAAAAAGGAGGAGTCTGTGGTGGCTGGGCATAAATGGAAATTTTTAGAGCTGCTGTAAAGAGATGTCAGATACGATATTCTGACATCAATCAAACTAAGTATATTACTTCTCCATGTGGGCTTTGTCATATTCTGGCTAAAAAGGGGGAGAGAGATCATGTGTGGAACTGGCTGCTTTTGGATTGTCATGAAGAAGTCCTATTGTTGATGTTGTGACATCATGTGTGAAGACTGAAGACTGCCAAAGATGTGAAGACTAAAAATTGATTGCTTCTGATGTTTTTAGTTTATGGTTGCTGCTGAATGTTTTGCATTATTTAACTTGTGATTTATTGTGTTACTGCTTATGTATGCAAAGGTTATGTAAATTATTTTTAGCCAAAATAAGCCAAAGGGGAGATTGTTAATTATCTGAATTATGTGATTAGAATTATGTTTGTTAAAACTAATATAGCAGCAATATGTTAAATGGGATTTTCTAACTTGTAGAGAAAACAGGTTGAAGTTCTATTTTATGAAGAAACATGTTGAGATGAGATGTCTCATCATCTGGAGCAACGTGTCAGATAATATGTCATATGCAGGGTCATACGACATCACGCCTGAGCTGAACTGGCTGTTATATTTTGTTAAATCACAAAAACAAAATATATTTTAAGGATACTATATTACCCTATGTGGTGCTGATTTAAAGGTTAAAAAGAATCAAGTCAGAATATTAAAGAATATGCAGTTTCTAATTATGGAGATAATTTAGGAAACTGATGATTGAAGACCTTATTTGTAGTAGAAGTTTATGTTGGTTTGTAACAACTGATATGTTGTGATTGAAATCCCAAATCTAGTTGGCAGTAGGTTATAAATAGAAGCTTTGTAACCTAATAAAGGTACCAGCCGAGAATTGAAAAGATGTAATCATTTGGGCTGAGTCTGTACCACTCTCTAGGAGAGTTGGTTGTGTAATCCACTCAACATGTGAGTTGGACTATGTTCCTTGAATTGCAAGGTTCTGTTCTCACTCAGAAGCCTATAGTTAATGACTTGAGTATTGTTCTTAGAGGAAGATTGTAAGCAACTCCAAGTTGTGTTCTTAGTCAAGAGTCTTGGCTAAGTATTGTCATGGAAGTGTGTCTTCTGTTTTATTGTCATGGAAGTGTGTCTTCCTGTTTGTTCAATTGCTCTCAATAATTGATGAGAGATTGAGGAGGGCCTCATATCTAGGTGAGTCTTAGATAGAAGTATAGTACGGGTAGTGATTAAGTGAGTAGATCATAAACTGGTATGTTTGTTGTAGGGTCTATGAACTAATACTATCATAGTGGACTTGTCCCTGGCTTGGTATTCCCTTAGAGTAGGAGAGTTTCTCTAAACTGGGTTATAATTGATGTGTGTTGTTTATGCTTTTCAATATTATTTTTATTGTTTATACCTTGCCTGTGTTATTTAAGTTAGATCAGATATCCCAACATGTCATAGGACATATGAAATTCTGACCTACCAAAATTTCAGATAAAACATCCACCAGTATCGTCACCATCATAAAATGATCTCATAAGTCACATTCGGGTTTTGTCGGACAACACTCTAGGGGAAATTTACCTACATTAGTTGACCTCCAAGATAACGTCAATTTAATAAGTTATTAGGAAGAAAATTCACCTACGTCTGAAGGACATCAGCCAAATGAAAGGAAATTCACTAATTAGTAGTCAATAGTACATGATTATATCATCTGAACTCTCCCAGTCTAGTGGTATTTTCCTAATACTACTAGTGAATTTTGATCTAGGCTCCCCTGAAATTGAGATTCCTCTCATTTACATTTAAATACTCTCCTAAATGTGTGCACTAGTACAATAATATGAGGCGTGATAAATCATAATTATAATCAAATACAATATCCTTCTAACTTAAGAAAGATAACAAAAAATAGAGTATTGAAAACAGAAACAAAAGACTCAATGAAAACAAGAAAGACATAAAACTTAACTCTTCAAGGTCTGGGTCTTTAAATAAGGAGAAACCACTGGATTCCAAAAAAGACAAGATGCATATTTCTTCATTCAAACCAATTCTGAATCTTAAGGAAATCAAATCTAATTACATCTTTATTTGACATAAATAAAAATTCCAATATCTTCTGCAAATGTATTAAAAATAAATCTTTTCCAAATAAAAATATGTTATACATATAATTCCTAATCGAAGCAAAAAGGAAACAAATATTGATGGAGTTATATTCGACCAGATAAGGAACGCGAGCCAAAGATAGCCCGAGACAAAATGTCTCACACTAAGCCAAAACATATTGCTTAACATGTTGCCCAAACTTTTTGCCAATCAACTGTAATAATAAACTCCCTTTTGGCTATTATTTTAGGCAAATCAACAACAAGAAATATGTTATGAAAATTATTTCACAAATCTTCCATATCAAATCTCAATATCACTACAATGTCATAGATCACAACAAAAATAACTAAATCATTTGAGGAAGCAACATCAGATTACAACGAAACATGAAAAGAACATGCATTCAACATCTTCATCAAAGATCACAATAAAGATAACGAAAACCATATGACATTAGAATGTGTTATTCTCCCTTTGTTTCTCTCAAAAGGGACAAAGGAAGGAGATCATTGTCAGCCACGTAGAGAAAATATTTTTCCCACATGGGCATAAAACATTAATAGATAACATATTATCCAACCCATTCAGGGGTAAAACATATCAGGTGAGAACATCTTATCCAACCATACAATGACATATGTATTCAACAAAAATAGAGAATATAACAAAAACACATAAAAGTCACAAAAAACATCAACAAATTACTAAGAAGCGATAAATGAGTCATCATCAAAGGCGGTCTCATACTCAACACCTTCATCTTCATCATCACTAGACATGTTGTGATATAGTGGAAGAACCGACTGTTATACTGGTTTTGTGTTTGTATTCGCAAATGTCGCGATAAGCAAGAGTCGCCACCGAATTTTCTTTTATCCAAATTATGGAAAAGGTGAAAAGAACAGAAAAAGACCTTTTCGAGAATTGTCTGAGTAGGGGGGTAGATTATGGAAAGGGAAGGTGTTAGCACCCTTCTGTAGTTTTCTACGGGCTATTAGATGCTTAGCTCATGTTTTGAAAATTGCTTGTGCTTTGTGTGTTTTGAAAATTGTTTTGAAAATGCCTTAGTGCGGAGATTCTCTTTGTGATAACTCTTGTATCAGTCCTCAAGAGTGTTGGCAAGGTGAATGTTTTTGAAAATATTTTGATGTAGGTGCAAAAAGTTATTTTGAACAAGCATCTAAGAACTTATCTACTTATACTTGAAAAGGTCGTTCTTTTCCTCCTAACCTTTAGACAGTTCTATCCTACTATTAGTGAGTAGGTATCCCTATTGTTGGATGTATGAGGGACAGGCGTGGGGTCATCGTTATGGTCATAGAGGGCAACATATAGGGGTACCTTAGCAGTTCGAAGGGACTGTCATCATATATTTGTAGGCAATATCGAGGGACAAGATCATTTCTCGTAGGCAACTCTAGGGACATTGAGGGACTATGTTCTTTATGATGACTTTAACCAAGGGTCTTTGCTAAGAGTATCCCTATGTTCGAGGGACATGACCATTGTTTTTCCGAAGGCAACAAGTGAGGTTACCCTAGAGGTGCGAGTGTGCAAATGATTCAGTTCAGTTATTTATCTTGAAGTTAGGGTTTTATATCATTCATTTTTATCTTTCCATACTGTTGTAACCCAAAATTTGACCTCTCATTTTACTCAAAACATACTCCTAGAGATCCTCAATTTGCTCAAGTTTGCCCAAGAGTTGACCAGACAAACTCTCTCCTAAGGCAGTGTGTCTTAAATTAGGGTTTCCACTTTCATCAAGATGTGTGGATCACAAATTCCACAAATTCTCTCCAAGTCCCTAATATGTTCCCAAGATTCTCCATGTCAAGTCACATGCCTTGCACAAGAAGTTTGCTCAGTTAACTGCTCAGATGCTTGAGAATCGACTGTATTAGGTCAAAAGTCAATTGTGACCCACATACAGTCAAACTTCAAGATTTCTGGTCAACATCCACATTTTGAAGTGACTTTCATCATTTGATCAAGGATTGACCATGATTCCCCAAGGAATGCTCCAAATTCATCAAAACCCAAAAGTTGTTAAATTAGGGTTTCTCAGCAAAAGTCAACCTAACTTTGACCAAGCATAACTTCCACATGATTTATCATAAATTTTCCATCCAAAGCTCATTTTGAAGAGGATGCAATTACCTACAACTCATCTTCATCCCACCAGTTCAAAATATGCACTCATAAAAAGATATGAATTTTTGCATTATGGGTCCTTTTGAAAAGTCAACAAAACACCTTTTGGGTTAAAGCTTCATACATGAACATGGAAGATCCAATTGAGATGAAACCAAAAGGGTTGATTAGGGGACATCCTAAGCTTTCTAAAAAGTCCCAGAACACCTCTCTAGGTTCAAAATTGAGATAGTTGTGCATTGTCAAAGTTGGCAATTTTTAGAAAATTGTCAAAAGTCAACATTGATCAAATTGGCATTTTTTCCCAAAGGGGCCCATGTTTTCTTGCTTGAAACATGTTTCTAATAGGACCCACGACCCCTGAGCTTTTCCACCTATTATTTTATTACTTTTATCATTTATTTTGATTTTTTATTCTTTTAAATCAAAATAAATCAAATTAAATGGTAAAATAATGAAATCAAATCAAATCATGGATTTTTTGTGCATCTTTTGAGTCCATGTACAGATAGCATGATGACCAATTCACGCAAGATTAATTTGGATTGGAAAAGATTGGATTGAAGCTTATTTTGGGAAGATATCATACAAAGAGCAAATCAAATCACTTTTTCATTATTTCTCAAGATATGATGCAATTTTATTGACCTAATTCGTTCTCTTATATGTATTGAACAATTCCAAATCAAAAGAACAAGGGTTGGCGAACGTGAGAAGGAAGAAAAAAGTTCCAATTTTTCAAAGAAAAGTGCTGATCCAATCTTGCTCCATAGGCTTTTTCAAGCGTTCCTAAAGATCAATTTATATCCCTGGGAATTCATTGAACCTGTAGCAAGCATTTGCAAGGCCTGAAGCGTCCATAATCACGCCCATCATCAACCACAGTTTGCACAACATTTCAATTCTGATTTCTTTGATTTTGGCATCATAAGCATGTTTGATTATACCATTGTGTTTGTATTAATGTTTGCAAGCTACCTATGTCCTTGAATTGGATTTATAGTGCAGGAATCACAATATGCCATTGCTAGGGTTTATGAACTCGTTTTGGGGTTTTTGAATACATGAACAATTGGATCTTAAGATGGGTACCATGATGATTAGGACTTCAAGCCCAGTTTATTCATGGTCACCAATTTAATTTATCTTACCTGTACATGATTTTTGAGATGCACAAGGTTATAGCCATGGCCAAAATCCGTAGGTAAAAGTTGTTACCTAAGACAACAGTCCCAGCGAAGAAGACAATGGAGTGTCTGGTCCATTCAAACTTCGTGCGTTTTTCTGGAAGGACACTTGATTTGGCTTTTGTTTTTATTTGTTTATTATATTTACAACTAATAATTCCAGCGCAGATGGTAAGGGTCAAAGTGTACAATGCAAACGTCCTGGGTTCGATCCCAGGCGTGTGCATTTTGCATTTTCTCAATTTGTTATTCCAGATCCCATGCGCTCTCTTTCCAGATGTCCATCATACGCTCCCCAGATCCAGCCATTGGATCATCTCCAACCTAGATCTGACACCCTGCAAAATGCATCACATGGTAGACCCCCAGAAAGCAACAACAATGGATCTGGCGCAGGGATTTGGGCTCAGCAGCTTTGGGCCTTGTAAATTGCATTTCACACCCTCCAAATTTCCAACAACAACAGGCCCAATCTCTTTTCTTTTTATTATTTCATTTTTCTTTATTTTTTTTAGTTTAGTTTATTTATTTGTTTTAAAAAATAATTTTTAATTAAATCATAAAATCAAAAAGTCACAAAAATTAGAATTAGGGTTTTTATTACTAAATTTAATTTTTGTTAATTAAATAGATTAATGTAATTTAGGGCGATTTAATTCCTCTTTTCACCATTAAAATCAATTAGAACATTAGGTTTAAATTCTTGATTTAATTATTTTCTTTTCAAATAAAAAAACACAAAAATAGGTTAATTATCTTTTCTTCGTTAGTTTAATTATTTTCCCTAAATTAAAATTAATTAGTAATTAGAACATTTGTGCTATTTAATTCTATTCCTTATTTCCTTAAATAAAAAATAATAGAAAATGATTCTTTCTTTAATTAATCCAATTAGGTAGTCAAGGGTCAAAACCCTAACTCTCGTGTTTAATTTTATCGCGCACATTATTTTTTGATTAATTTTGTAACTACTCCGAGTTTGTAATACTCAATTAGTTTACTATTTTGCATTTACTATTCTCCCGCCAAGTTTTGGTTATGTAATCCCCATTCCCCGAAACCTTGTAATAGCTAGGTTTATCTTCTCGCATTTTTAATTCCTGCAAATATTTAACTGTCTAGATGTATGCTAATAGGACTGTATGGCAAGAGTGTCTGGAAATTTAAAATGGTAGATCACCTAATGTGCAAAGATTAAATAACTGAAAGAACTCATATGCAAATATTCACCCCTAGGGTTTACCTCACTTTGGTTGCCTTCGGTAAACAATCATTAAGCATAGGAGATTTTAGTGGTTGCCCTCCAGTCTAAAAGATCAAATTGTCCCATTCGAATGTTGCCTCGGAAATGTTGCCTCGGAAATGTTGACTCAGAAATGTTGCCTCGGAAATGTTACCTCGGAAAGATCTTAAGACTCTAGGGTTACTACTAAAGTTTTCTAACTATTGCTTTAGTGATTGTACTCGTTCCTTTCGAATGTCCCTTACAACTCCAACGACAGTGCTACCTATTCCTTAATAGTAGGATAGCGCTGTCTAAAAGAAATAGAACAAATAATCTTTTTTTCGAGTAGGTAAAATCTTAAGTACTTGCTCAATGAAAACTTTTCACACAAACACTTTTCAAAACCAATTTTCAAAACAACTCCGTCACATCCTTGAGGACTGATACAAGGGTTATCACAAAGTAAAACATTTTCAAGACAAACACACACACAACCAATTTGAAAAAATGAGCAAGTACCTAAGAACCCGTAGATAACTACAGATAGAAAGGGTTCTAACACCTTCCCTTTCTATAATCTACCCCCCGTACTCAGAATATCTCGAAAAAAAGTTTTTTCTGTTCTTTTTCCTTTTCCATGATTGGATGAAATAAAAGTCAGTGGCGACTCTTGCTTACCGCGACATTTTGCGAACAAAAATGAAAAACGCAAACCAGTATTAACAGTCGGTTCTGCCACCGTATCACAGAACTGGCGACTCTGCTGGGGATTTAATAAGTGAGGTATACCTTATGATCTAGGTCATTTTAAAATTGATTTCTTGTTTTGCCTTGCCTGCTTTAAATTCAAGGGTTTTGTTTGGGTATTATTAAAGATCCTACACCCGGATCTGGGGACACTTTTTAGGTAAACAACAATATATCATGGAGACTGTACGACATAGACCGATATGGTTTAAGCGATGGCTGTGTTGGTGTGACACTTTGGTTGGTACCGGTATCCTTCGTGGGGAAACGAGCAGAATACGGGGCCGCCGCATGGTGTCGTGAAGCACTAATGGACCTTAGAACCTTAGGTAAACAAACTTGGCCATTATAAAGTAGTGAGATAGCCGGCCTCAGTGTAGAGCTAAGAACTGGTTGATACTCGATGCTACACTCATTGAGATCAGACTTTCGAGATATTTCGGCCGCAAGAAAAGATTGCTTGAGCTGAGACAATGCCCGATAAAGGATGGTCAGTGATATTGAGATCCTCTAGAACCCGGTTACTTTTTAAGACATGTTTGAAACCAACTAAACTTCAAGAGGGTACTACCTTTGACCTCATGCAAGCCTTAAACCTAAGGACTTTGTGTGATTTGACTATACTTGCTATACCTATGTTTGCTATACCTGTGTTTTATCATGACATCATGCATCATAACATAGCATCCATTCTTATTGCACTAACCATTTCAAAGACCAAGGGAATTTATCTTTTCCTTGTTTTGCAGATCATGGCTTCTGTTCGTAGAAACATTATCTGAATCAGCTTTGTGAAGATACCTTCCCAACTCAAAGAGCTAGCATCAAGGGTTTCTGAAAATTCCGCGTTCACCAAGAGACATGGTCGACTTCTCAACCCGGTTACTTCAAACTTTGATGAAAAGATGATGAGTGTACTTTTTCAGTTCTTTGATCCCAAGCACCACTGCTTCACCTTTCCAGACTATCAATTGGTACCTACCTTGGAAGAATTCTCTCAATTGTTGGATATACCCATTCTTGAACAGTTTCCCTTCACAGGTTTAGAAGAAGCTCCTAAGCCAGAAGTCATTGCCTCAGTTTTGCACCTGAAATGGGCCGACGTGGTATCAAATTGGGAAACAAGAAGTGGAGTCAAGGGTTTTCTAGTTAAGTTTCTGATAGACAAAGCCCAACTGTTTTGGGATGATATGGATTTTCAGGCTTTCGAGGAGGTCTTGGCTGTACTAATTTATGGTTTAGTCCTATTCCCTAATCCGGGATCATTCATAGATGTGAATGCTATCAAGATCTTTCTCTCTCGCAACCCTGTGCCTACCTTGCTCGGAGATATTCTGCATACTCTCCATACTCGTGCCATGATGAGAAGAGGGATTCTTATGTGCTGTATGCCATTGCTGTCGAGGTGGTTTATTTCTCACCTCCATAAGTCCATACTAAAGAATGAAGAAGGTTCGGGTTGGTCGCAAAGGATAATGACACTCGCTCATACAGATGTTCTTTGGTTTTCTCGAGCTATGGAAAACACTACTATTATTGACCGCTGCGGAGATTACCCTAATTTCCCGCTACTTGGCATCAGAGGAGGTATAACCTATAACCCTTGTTTAGCTCTGCGACAATTTGATTACGCTCGAAGGGATGGTCCCCATGAGTTACTTATCGAGGGTATTGTATTCAACTATGAGGAAGATGTTAAAGAGTACCACCGAAGGTTCATATGAGCCTGAGGCATGGTAAAAAGATCTGGCGCCAAGGCTTTGGGGCCAAAGACTTCCATTCGTATGGAACCTTACCTACAATGGGTACGAGCTCGTGCCCAACAGCTTATGATGCCCTATGTGTCTGTTTTTCCAGTGATTGTGGAACCCACTACAGAAGAGGGTATTCCTTACACAATTCTCTATCCTTATATGCCCACTGATCTTGGGGAATTACAGAGGTCTTGGATTTAGTTGATGAAGGAGCAGGATACTTATAGGGATCAGTTCCATGATCAGGAAAGGAAGGTTTTAGAGCTCACAAAGCAGTTGCATGAAGAAAGAGGACTCAATGATTATCTTGGCACAAAGAGTAAGCATCCATGGGAATTTTGATGTCTTTATAGTTTCAAATTTATTTTTAATTGTAACGCCTAAAAGGCATTTTGAACTTCAAATTCAACTAATAAAGTTTTTGTTTATTTTGATTTGCAAATTTAAATTTCCCGAAGTCTTTGAAATCATTGCATGCGCATCCCATTATCATACACATCATTACAGGTACCATTACAGGTTTCTCATCTTCTTCGCTGTTTATTTCAGCACGAGATGTCTTCCGAGAAAACCATCAAGGACCTTCAGGCGCAGAATGCCCAATTCCAACAAATGTTCATAAGTCTGGCAAAAGGGCAAGAGGATCTGAAAGCCCTCATTCTGAAAGAGAAGAAGAAAAAGAAGAAGGTTGTCGGTATTCTGAATATGGGCAGAAGGTTTGGAGAGTGGTTGAAGCGACAAACTGATATGACCTCTTCATCCAAGGAAGGGGAGAATCAAGAAGAAGAGAAGGACCCTAGTCCTGTAGTCTCTGACAATGATACGAATTACAATGATGAGCAATATCCTCCTGCTGAGGATAGATACAAGAAATTAGAAGACCGTCTGAGTGCCATGGAAGTTCAGAGGATACCTGGGCTGGATTTCAAAGAATTGGGATTGGTGTCAGAAGTAGTCATCCTGCAGAAGTTCAAAGCTCTAGTTTTCGCTAAGTATGATGGGGTGTCCTGCCCAAAACTCCATCTCCGTTCTTATGTCAGAAAGATCCAGCCCCACACAGCTGATAGAAATCTGTGGGTTTACTTCTTTCAAGATAGTCTGTCAGGGACTCAACTTGAATCGTTCTACCAGCTAGAGAGAACAAATATCTGAAACTGGGAAGATCTGGCAGCTGCTTTCTACAAGAAGTATCAGTATAATGCCGACCTTGCTCCCACTCGTACTCAACTCCAGAGTATGTCCATGGGTGCAGGTGAAGGTTTTAAAGATTATGCACAAAAATAGAGAGATTTGGCTGGAAGAGTTCAACCCCCGTTGTCTGATAGGGAGTTGGTTGATATGTTTCTAGGGACGCTATCTGGTCCATTTTTCAATCACTTGATCGATAGCTCATCAGTTGGTTTCACTGAGCTGATCCTAACTGGGGAAAGAGTAGAAGCTGGGATTCGAAGTGGCAAAATACAAAAGGATGCCTCCTCAAGTTCAATAAAGAAGCCTTTTGCTAGTAAGAAGGAAGCCAGTGCCATATACAGCCCGAAGGGTCAGAACAGGGCTGAACAACGTCAGACTGTAAGTGCTGTGATGATACCTAGACCTGCAGTTGCTCCACAATGCAACAATCAACAAAGGGTGGAAAGACCACAACGACAGTTTACCCGTATCAACATGACACTGGCTGAAGTTCTACCTCATCTACTGAGATCCAACTTGGCAACCTTGAGAGAGGCTCCCAAGAATCTAAATACTACATCTCCCCGATATAATCCAAATGCCCAGTGTGCCTATCATTCTAAGAGTCTTGGCCATGATACAAATGATTGCTGGGCTCTGAGAAACAAAGTACAAGACTTGATTGAAGCCAAGGAGATAGATTTTGATGCTCCGGAGAAGCCAAATGTCATAACTGCTCCCATGCCTAAGCACGGCCATGGAGTTAATGCTATTGATACTGATTTGTTTGTTACCTTTGTCGATGAAGTATCTGCTCCTCTCATGACTGTCAAGAAGAATTTGCTGTTGGCCGGTTTATTTTCGGGTTATGGTAAAGGTTGCCACATATGTTTGTTTCTACCTTCTGGTTGCTGTTTGTTGAAGTTAGGTGTTCAGCGCCTGATAGATAGCAAAGAAATTTTGTTTGAGAAAACTTTGGTTCATGTTGTTCCATCTAAAGACGTTGCTATTATAACCATTTCTGCCAATCCTTCCAAGGTTTCCTGGAGAAGACCTATTAGGATTACATCTGCTCCAAGAATTGCTCCACTGATAATCATTGTTCCTGGTCCTGTCCCGTATGTCTCGGACAAAGCTGTCCCCTGGAATTATGGTGCCGATGTGTACTATCATGGCATCAAACAAGATTTGAAAGATGAAGAGGTTGATCCTGATATTGGTAACATTGTCGGAACCAACAAGGTTACCCGAAGTGGAAGGGTCTTCTCTCTCGAGATTTCTCCTAAGATTGTCAACAAACCTATTGTCATTCCATATGTTGCTCCTGCTAGTACATCAACTACTGTTCCTGTTCTTACTCTAGTTATTACCCCTGTCGACGAATCATCGGATACCCGCGGCAAAGAAATTATAGGTGATCCTTCCCGGACGGAGGCACCTAAGAAAATTGTTGTGGAAGCCTCTAAGAAAGAAATGGAGGAAATACTGAAAATCATTAAGAAGAGCGACTACAATGTGGTCGAGCAGCTGGGGAAGACCCCATCAAAGATATCCATGTTATCCCTGCTGTTGTGCTCAGAGGCCCATGCAAAGGCTTTGATTGTATGATACGGTGGCCAGAACCGGGACGTGTTTCCCTTTTTTTTTTAAAGGAATTTGCTGGTTTGCATTTTACGTTTATGTTCGCAAAATGTCACGGTAAGCAAGAGTCGCCACCGTCTTTTATTTTATCCAACAAGGAAAGGAAAAAAGCACAGAAAAATTCCTTTTTCGAGATATTTCTGAGTATGGGGGGTAGATTATAGAAAGGGAAGGTATTAGCACCCTTTCTATCTGTAGTTATCTACGGGATCTTAGGTACTTGCTCATCATTTTCAAAATTGTTTTCTTTGTGTTTGTGTGTTTTGAAAAGTTTTTGTTTTGACTTCGATTTAACTCTTGCTTCTGTCTTCAAGAGTGTAATGAAGTGTTTTTGAAAACTTTGTTTGTAAAGAGTGTAAATGCGAAAAAAGTTCTGTTTGGATTGAGCAAGTACTTAAGAGCTAATCTACCTACTCGAAAAAAGAATATTTTTATGTTCGTTTCCTTTAGACAGCGCTATCCCACTATTAGTGAGTAGGTAGCACCATCGTTGGAGTTTTGAGGGTCAATTCGAAAGGGACGTACGGTCACTAAAGCAATGTTAGGACGTCTTAGTAGTAACCCTAGTGTCTTAGATCAATTATTCGAGGCAACAATTCCGAGGCAACCATTCCAAGGCAACTTTTCCGAATCAGGACTTTGATCTTTGTTTAGACAAAAGGATGACCATTAAAGCATCCTATACTCAATGGCCGTTTACCGAAGGCAACCAAGTGGGAGTGTACCCTAGGAGTGCGCATGTGTGAGTGATTCAATTTCAAGATTATTTATCTTTTCACATTTTTAGGGTGATCTAACTGTTTTAAAGTTTACATACATTCTTGTAATGCATCCCTATATCATACATCTAACAGTTAATATTGTGTGGAATTTAAAGTGCGGAAATTAAACTACGCTATTACAAGGCTTCGGGTATTTACATAGCCAAAAACAAACCCTTTGAAAATAAAGCGATAAATGAAATAAACATCCTAATTAAACTATTACAAACTGTAGGCAGTTACATCAATATGAATAAAAATAACAATAAAGCGCGCGATGAAAATTAGAACGAGTGCGAACTAGGGTTTTGACCATTCTATCCTAATTAAAAGAGAAAAAATGTTTTTGTTGTTTTTAATAAAAGAATTAAGTTTTCTAAATTAAATATGGAATTAATTAGTTAATTAAATAAATGAATGAATAAAAATAATTACATGGCTTATTTTGGTTTTTTTGATTATTTTTTAAGAAAAATAAAAATATAATTAAATTAGAAATAAAAAAACCTAACTATTCTAATTAGTTTTAATTATTTACAAAAAGAAATTAAAATTTAATGAAGAAAAAATCCTCAATCTATTTTTATGTGATTTTTATATTTTTTTTATTGATAAAAAAATAAAAGGGATTAAAAGAAATAAATAAAACGAATAAAACATGAAAATAAAGATGGGCCTAGTAGCAAAAGTAAACAGGGGGTGCAATCATCAGAAATCCCTAGGCCCGAATCTTCGTAAGCTTCATGCTCTAAATATGGTGTTTTTTTTATTCTTGCATGGAACCTATGATTCAACCATCCATAACTGTTCTATATAAACTCAAACAAACGTTAGCATACCATAAAAATGTGATTAAAATTAGAGATTCGAAGTTTAAAGTTTTACCAAACCGGTGTTGTCAAACGGGGGGCGTGCTAGGCGTGTGATGGATTGCTCTTGGGACTTTTAAGACTCTTGAGGACTTCAAGAGGATGTTTTGAGGCTTGATGTCAATTGAGAGAGACCGAAACCTCGAGATATGACTTGCACCAATTCTTTGATTTCTGGAGAGCTTTTTGAAGAGCTTTTAGAGAGCTTTTTGAAGATCTTTTTGAGAGCTTTTTAGAGAGGATTTTCGTGTTTTCAAGCTTGTATGGATATATATTTATATAGAAGAATGAGGAGACAAGAAAGCATGGAAAGAATCTCCCTCATAATGTTGTGTTTTAAAACCATGATCAAAACTTGAAAAAAATGCCATATTTGATGATTTTATGCCATTTTCACATGTGGATGAACCTGGACATATTTGAAAGGTTATTGCACGAAATCAATTGACATAAACCAGCATAAAACTTGCCCAAAATAGATTCACATCAAAATTTACATTATTTCTATTATTTATTTATTTAATTCTGAATTTTAATGAATAAAATATCAAAATAAATAGCATAAATAGTAGAAAAATGTATGGGTGGGCTTAGAGGTCGTGGAACATGTTAGGAATGAGTTTCAAACTTGAAAAGATAGGCCCATTTGGAAAAAATCCAAGTTTGGTCAATATTTGCTTCATGCATTTTTTCAAAAATTGTCCAACTTTGACAATGCATATCTCTCTCAATTTTAACCTTATGAGGGTGTTATTGGACTTTTTAGAAAGCTTAGGATGTCCCCTAAGAAACCTCTTTGGTTTCATCTCAATTGGATCTACTATGTTCATGTAAGAAGCTTTGACCCAAAAGGTGTTTTTGTTGACTTTTCAAAATGACCTATAATGTCCAAATTTATATCTTCTCGTGAGTGCATATTTTGAACTTGGTAGCTGAAGATTGATTGTAGGGAATTTCATCCTATTCAAAATGAGCTTTTGATGGGTCATTTCTCATAAAGTATGAGAAAGTTATGCTTTGTCAAAGTTGAGTTGACTTTTCCTACAAAACCCTAATTTAGCAACTTTTGAGTCTTGATGCATTATGAGAAATCCTTGATGAATCATGATAAACCCTTGATCAAATGATGAATAATACTTTAAAATGAGTATTTTGACCAAAAATCTTGAAGTTTGACTCTATGTGGGCCACTGTTGACTTTTGCCCTAGCACAATCGATTTTCAGGCCTTTGAGCAATTGACTGAGCAAACTTCCTCTGTAGGGCTTGAAACTTGACATGGATAATCTTGAGAACATATTAGTACATTGGTGAGCATTTTTGATCCCTTGGACTCAAGTATCTCGATGCAACATGAAACCCTAATTTGAGGTGGACTGCCTTAGGAGAGAGCTTATCTGGTCAACCCTTGGACTACCTTGAGCAACTTGGGGATCTTTCTTGAAATATTTTGAGAAATATGGGAGGGCAAATTTTGGGGTACAACAGCTGCCCATGTTCAATCTTCTTAAACCTGAGGATGTAGATTGGCTTGCTGGCCTTTCGTGATCCAAAGGTGGGAGAGGATTGAACACTAGAGTACCCAGAAATTTGCACTCACATGATGTGGTGTCTGTCTTGCGGTGTCGGGAATGGGCTTATAGATTCCATTTGGAGTTTGCTGACGGGGGGATGGGCTTAAAGATGCCACCCGAAGGAGTGTCGGTCGCATAAGAGATTCCTTAGCGAGAGCTTGTATACCTGTTTGTTGAGGGAGATTCCGCTGGGGAATACTGATCTCTGTCTTGAGAGGAATAGAATTTTAGGAGTTTCAGTCGTCCATATTCTACTAAGGAACCATCTCTATTGAATTTTAGGACATTCGATCATCCGTATTCTACTGAGGAACCATCTCTGTTGAATTTTAGGAGCTTCGGTCGTCCGTATTCGACTGAGGAATCATCTCTATTGAATTTTAGGAATTTCGGCCGTCCGTTATTCTACTAAGGAATTAACTCCGACTTGAGGAAGCGGAAGTGAACTGCGTATCTAGTCGTGTATAGGCTGCATTGCGACCTGCTGGGGAAAGGTGAAACCGATCGTATTTGATAGGTCTGAGTCTTACAGTGTTGTGGGCTGCTGTCTAGAGATAAGAGAAAAGAAACATGGATGGTAAGGTTATGAGAAGGAACCTGGATAGTATGGCTTATGGGAAGGAACCTGGGTAAGATTGCTCTGTGAGGAGTTTGGGTAAAACTGCATCTGAACCGAGAAGGAACCTGGGTAAGGTTGCTCTGTGAGGAGTTTGGGTAAAACTGCATCTGAACCGAGAAGGAACCTGGGTAAGGTTGCTCTGCGAGGAGTTTGGGTAAAATTGCATCTGAACCGAGAAGGAACCTGGGTAAGGTTGTGTGATACGGTGGGAGAACTGACTAGTGTTTTGCGTTCGTATTCGCACTTGTGCGGTTGAGCAAGAGTCGCCACCGACTTTTTATTTTATCCTAAAGGAAAGTTTAAAAAAGCACAGCAAAAACCTTTTGAGATATTTCGTGGGTTCGGGGGGTAGATTATGAAAAGGGAAGGTGTTAGCACCCTTTTCATCCATGGTTATCCATGGGCTCTTAGTTACTTGGTTTTTTAGATCACTTGCCTTGTTTTTCGATTGCTTTGAAAATGGTGTGTGTGTGGGTGCTTTTTGAAAATGTTTTGGAAAAAGATGCCTTGTCTTAGGCAACTAATGTATTTGACTCGTGTTTGAGTGTTTTACAAAAGTGTGAATCTTTTCGAAAAGATGTTTTCAAATGTTTTTGAGAGTTTGTTTTGAAAGTGTGGTGGATTGTGGTTTTTGAAAAGAAGGCAAGTGTTTTTGCAAGCTTGATCTCAAGTAACTAAGAGTTTTGTCTACCCTATTGTACTCAAAGGTTTTTGTCATGTTTTAAACCCCTTTTAACAATTTTGTTCTACCATCGAAATTGGTAGACAATCTTGCATTTTAGGAAGTTTATTCGGGACGGGCGCGGGTCATCGTATGGACCATGAATGCAATGATGCCAAGTGTCTTTGGCAATTTGTTTTGAAGGGACTATGATCATTCCGATTAGGCAACACTTTGAGACTTATGATCATTTGATTTTGTTTTGCCAAAGATACTCGACGTGCAAGCATGACCCATTTTGGAAGGCAACATGTGGGATTACCCTAGGGGGTGCAAGTGTGATTGTATATTGATTACATGTATTTGTCTTGTATTAGGTTATCTAGCGTTTGATTTTATGTACATACAAACCCTAGGTCTAACCATGGTATAATTGAAAAAACTGTAAATTTGCGGAAATGTAAAATCTACGCTATTACAAAGTAGTATCCGGGAGTGGGGGTATAAATGTACAAGGGGATGAGACTTATAGTACCCAATAAGTTACAACCAAATCGAATGTGCGATCAATGTGTAAATATCGAATGTACAAATATAAGATAAAATGTGTATAAGGTAATGTGAATGTATTTGTGTAGGTGTACAAGTGTATTTGTATATGAATTGTGTAATTATGTACAGGTGAGAATTGTGAAGTTGAATCGTATTAGGGTTTGACCTAGATATGCGTCTTAGTGAATCTTTGAGTTTTGTATGATTAATTATGTACAAAAGGAAAAGTTTTAATTAGGAAATGTATTATGTATGAAAAAGAAAGTATTTTAATCAATTATTTGTGAATGTTAATGTTAGAGCAATGTATTTAAATTACTATGTACAAATATGTATGTCTTTCAAAAAAAAATGATATGTATTATTTTATATACAAATCTCTATCTAAAAAAGATGTTTTAATCATATGATATAAATGATATGTATTTAAGTTAGTATTTTAAAAACACAAGTAAACATTTATTTATAAAATAAAATAAAACAAAAAATTAGTATTTTACAAAAGAAATAGAAATAAACATTGTTTATAAAAAGGGTTAGTGATTTACAAAGAAAAAGGAAATAAATATTGTTTATGAAATAAAGAAAAAGATTAGTGTTAATATAAAAAGAATGGGTTAGTAAAAGAGAAAAAGAAAGATTAGTGATAATGTTGGGCTTCAGAGAAGAAACGAGAACGGGTCAGGCCCAATGTCAATCTTGGAACAAAGTTAGGGTTAGGGATTTTGCTATTCAGAACGAAGGTTAGGGCTTGAGCGGCGCCGTGTTGGGTTCGTCTTCTCCATCAAGCTTCCTGAGCAAATCAACTCTGGCCACCAACGTCACTCCCGAAACCTTTCTTCCCTCCAAGGCATGAGCTTCGTGCTCTCTTGATACAAGGTTAGCTTTAATGGTTATGTTTCTTTCTTCTTCTGGATTCGCGTGTGTTGTTTTGAGTTCTTATTTTTCGTTTTTTTTATGAAGTGAAGGAGAAGAGATAAAAGGCGAAGATTATACTACCTGACCTTTGGAGATGGAGGAAAGGTGGAGAGCGTGATGCTTAGGAGGCCGGAACGGCGTGAGGAAGCTTTGAGCTTGCTTTTGATGCTTTCCTGGTATTTTCGTTCTTTGCTATATTAGGGTTTTGATGATGTATACTGAGAACCCTTTAATTCCTCACTTCTTTATCTTCTTCTTCCACTATGTGTTGCCCTTGTATTGTTGCCTGTGTATCTTGAGTTACTTGCTGAAATGCCTGTTGCCTCTGAACGAAATCTCTCTCTTCTCTCGTGTTGCCTTTGCTTACGTGCTTGATGCTATATGATTTGATTTGGTTCCCCCCATGATGAACTTACAGTTCTGAGGGGCTCGTATTGGTTTCCTATATGCTTGAGATGTTTGCTGGCTTTGAACTTCTGTTGAGGGGTTATGTTGGTTATTGACAGTATGTTGGGTTTTAGTTTGACAGGGATCTCATGTTGAGGAACTGGTATGAGGTTTGGCCAATGATGAAGAAGTTCTGAGGCTGTGGTGATGGATGCTGTTTTGGTTTTACAGTATGATTGGGGGATGGTAGGCAGTTTTGTTTATGTGTTTGACAGGGTTGATGAAGTTTTTGTTTTTGTTTTCCTGATGCAGGCAGCAGTTTATCAGTTGGAAGCTTGAGGTTGTATTTTCAGGTTATCTGTTTGGTGATTCTGGACAGTAGTGGGGCTTTTTGACTTGTTTGAGTTTGTATATTTCTCTTCTCCCTCACCTCACTTCTGTATTGGCTTGCTGCTGGACTGTCTTGTGGATTTGTCTATTATGCAGAGTTGTGTTTTATGGTTCTGGTTATCAGGTTTGAGATGTTCAGTTTTTAGGTTATTGGTGGTTTTGGACAAGGTTCAGGTTTGAGATGTCTTATGTTGGGCAGTTTTGTATTAGCTTTTTGTATATATTTTCCTCTCTTCACTTCTGTATATCCTGGCTGCTGAACCGAGTTTTTGTATGTTGTGTTATATCTTTTTCTGCTGTCCTAACCTCTCTATTCTGAACTGTCTTGTCTGGCTTGTGGATTTGCATATCTTTTTTTTCTGTCTTGCTTTCCTACTGTACTATGCCTGAACCCTGCCTATGCTCTTTATCTCTCTTTTTTCTCACTTTACAGTACAACAAAGAATTTTATATGATTATGTTGTACTATGGTTCTGAAGGGGCCCTACTCCTATGCTGGGAAATGATGAAAAGAATCAAGTTGCTTGCATAACATATCTCTGCATCTTTATCCAGCTTTTGTGCTTTGCTACACTTTTTTGCATTTCTTTGATATCTTGGGACTTTGTGATATGTCCCATATCTTTCTTTGACAGCCTGGGATTTTGACTTTGCAGCAATTGTACTTCCTTGATTTTCTTTGGTATCTTTGGCATTTAAGTGGGAATTGGACTTTTCAGTTTAGTTTGAATTGGAAGTTTGCATTTTGAACTTTTAGAAATTATGCATTTGACATTCATGAATAAAAAATGGAATTCTTCCCTCTTTGTGAACCGGGAGAAATCCCGCGATTTGCAGAGAGGGTCAACTGATCCCAGTCAGTGGCCCCTAATGATGAGCAACTTTAACTGTCTTTTTTTATTAACTGCTTTCTGACTTTTCTTGTTTCTTTTTGCAGATAAAAAACGGAACACCGGAGCGGAGTGAAGAATGAAGAATATTAGAAAATAGGATAGTTTTAATTTTATGTAATATTTAAATTAATGTATATTATTGTTCATAATTTAAATTATAAACAACAATTTGTACAAATAATTCATTTATCAATAAAATCTAAATTATCCAATTAATTCTAATTTTCTTTATTGTTTATTTATTTATTTAAAATTCTTTGAACTAAAACAATTGAAAAATGAATTTCAATCATTCAATTTCAGAATAATAAATAACTTAAATAATAACAATATTGATCACTTAAACTTGTCTTATTCAACATCCAAAACAAAGCAGCAGTCAATCCAAATAGACTGATCAAACGCATAAACACTGTGAATCCAACACTGCCTCCTGTATATGACTGGCCCAATCAAAACATACTGAATTCAAACCACTGTCTCTTTTGCTGATTAAACCAAGATAACGCGAATTTTAACCCGAATCTCGGAATAAACTGCGAAGTGCTGTGGAATTTAAACCTTTCTGCGAATATGCCCGTAAAACCTTAATTCTTGATTAAATGCCAAATAACGCTTGCCTGATCAAAATTGAACCAAAAATCTACCAAACCCTAAGCCAACTGTAAGAGACAAATCAGAGCTCTGGAAATCAGTAAAAACCCTAATTTTGCTTGACTGTCAAGAAAAGTCCGTTTGTCCGATTCTTGCGCCAGTTTGAAAAGTCAGGAAATGTTTGAAGCTGAGATTTCTTGCGGAAAAATGCGAGGGCAAATTTTGGGGTACAACAGTTGCCCCTGTTCAATCTTCTTGGACCTGAAGAGTTAGATTGGCAAGTTTGCCTTTCGCGACTTGAAGGTAAAAGAAGATTGGACACTAATGTGCCCAGAAAATTTGCGCTCGTCGAGGTGATGGTGGAGGTGAATGGGCTTAAAGATGCCATTTGGTGATGGGCTTAAAGATGCCATCTGGTGCGAGAGAATTTTGTCGGGGGATGGGCTTAGAGATGCCATCTGAGAATGGGCTTACAGATGCCATTCGGCGACTGCTGGTAGGAGGATGGGCTTATAGATGCCATCTGGACATGTTGAACTGTATGTCAATGGTGAGTGGACAAGTATCAGAAGGGCATCCATGTTTTGGAACATCTCTGAACTAGGGGTCTGAACAAGCAACAGATTGACGTCCATATCTGGAGAATCTGTAAACTATCTGAGATTGAATAAGCAATAGAGCAGCATCCGTTGTGGGGACGTGTCCGTGAACTATTTTCAAAAATTGTGAAGAGCCTGAACAAGTCGGTAGATTGACATCCGTTGTTGGGAAGAATCTGTAAACTATTTTCAGAAGTTGAGCAGAGTCTGAACAAGTCGGTAGATTGACATCCGTTGTAGGGAAGAATCCGTAAACTATTTTCAGAAATTGAGAAGAGTCTGAATCAGTTGGTAGATTGACATCCGTTGTTGGGAAGAATCCGTAAACTATTTCAGAAGTTGAGCATAGTCTGAACAAGTCGGTAGATTGGCATCCGTTGTAGGGAAGAATCCGTAAACTATTTTCAGAAGTCTTGAAGTTGAAGAGGAACCGGTGTAGGGTTTCTGGTGATGCGTCTGCATGAATCTGGAATAAGTATCAGAATGTCGCCGTGTCCGGGTCACATCTGAACTATTTCTGGATGAATCCTGGGAGTTGATCTGTGTCTGTCGACTGATCTTACCTGAAAAGGCAAAGGGTTAGTTGTATGCAATGTTATGATGTATGATGCAATGCATGTGACATTAATGTTCATGATATGAATGTGATGAATGCGCATGTGAGCTGATGAGATAATCTTGCTGAGGATAAATGAATCCGAGATGGCTGAAGATAAAAAACATCCTAACTGCTGTCGGGGAGAACAATTCTTGGCTGCTGCTGTGGAGGGCAAGAATCTTTGATTGTTGTAGGCACTTGATCTCGGGAATGGGCTTACAGATGCCATTTGGAGGTAGGATGGATAATCACTGGAGATGTGTTGAATTGTAAGTTGAAAGAAGGAACCTGTGTAGGGTTTCCTGATGATGAATCCGTGTAGAACCGCATCGGGTTTTTGAGAAGGAACCTGTGTAGGGTTGCTTCATGATGAGTCCGTGTAAAACTGCATCTGGAATTCTTCAGACATGCCCTGGCTGGATACAGGAATCGAGTCTGGAAATGGTCGTCAACAGATATGCCCTGGCTGGATACAGGAATCGAATCCTCGAACTCTTCAGACGTGCCCTGGCTAGATACAGGAATCGAGTCTGGAAATGTGGTCAACAGATATGCCCTGGCTGGATACAGGAGTCGAATCTGGAAATAGTCGTCAACAGATATGCCCTGGCTGGATACAGGAATCGAGTCCTCGAACTCTTCAGACGTGCCCTGGCTAGATACAGGAATCGAGTCTGGAAATGTGGTCAACAGATATGCCCTGGCTGGATACAGGAATCGAATCTGGAAATAGTCGTCAACAGATATGCCCTGGCTGGATACAGGAATCGAATCCTCGAACTCTTCAGACGTGCCCTGGCTAGATACAGGAATCGAGTCTGGAAATGTGGTCAACAGATATGCCCTGGCTGGATATAGGAGTCGAATCTGGAAATAGTCGTCAACAGATATGCCCTGGCTGGATACAGGAATCGAATCCTCGAACTCTTCAGACGTGCCCTGGCTAGATACAGGAATCGAGTCTGGAAATGTTGTAGTTGATAGATGTGCCCTGGCTGGATACAGGAATCGAATCTTCGAACTCTTCAGATGTGCCCTGGCTAGATACAGGAATCGAATCTGGAAATGTTGTAGTTGATAGATGTGCCCTGGCTGGATACAGGAATCGAATCTTCGAACTCTTCAGATGTGCCCTGGCTAGATACAGGAATCGAATCTGGAAATGTTGTAATTGATTTGTTGAACACTTTTGACATTCGAATGCCCCGAGTGGTGATGAAGGAATCTTGAATCAGATTACTCTGCATATTGAGAGATTTCTTGAAATCTTGACTGGATTGCCCCAGGTTAACTGTACTTTGAAAGATCTGTTGGACCTTGACTGGACTGCCCCAGGTTAATTGAATTGTGACATGTCATGCCCCTTTGTTGATAAGGGATTTGATGGAAGTGTTATCCTCTTGAAGTGATTTTGACTTACTGAGAGAGTTTTCGTTCCTCCGAACATTCGCTGTATGAACTTCTTCGCTGTCAAACAAAAGGGGTTAAATGCAGACAGCGATATTCGAATAATGCAAAGTTTATGTTTGTCTCGAAGTTTTGAAAAATGCGTTCTTAGCAGAAAACTTTTCATAAGACAAGTTAACACAAGATTTAGAGCAAAGCCCTACAGGAGTCAGGATACCTTTTGTAACAGTATGCTTTCGAACTAACCCATGCTTCAATTAGGACTTTTGAAGGGTTGTAACGTGGCCTGGTTCACGGTTTAAGAAACAAAGGATAAAGGCTCAAAGCACATTTGTACCCACCCGCTCTTCGTGATGTTCTTCAACCTAAGCTCAGTTAATCGTGCGTCGCACTCTGTTTTGAGTTTGGAACGATTTTTGGGCGATGGTTCACCAGTTTGAATTTGGGAGACAGTCATCATCTCCTTTTTCTTTTTCAACATTTTCATGTTGTTGAGGGTTTTGTAATGACCTCACTATTTTGATTTTGATTGGTTATCCCTAACTTTTGCCTGACTGTTACCGTTTTCGGGATTACTGTCAGCGGGATGCCCCAGCTTTCTTAAGCCTCCTTTATAGGTTTTGGCTCAGTGGGCTTTTCTCTTTTGAGAGATTGACTGTCTATGTGATAGGGAACCACCCTTGTCTTTTGATTCCAAAGGAACGCTTTCTTTTTTTGACGTCGTTCGTTGTATTGCGAACTGAGAGTTTGCGACTTCAATGCGCATTTTCTTTTGAATTAACTGAGATACTACCCTGCCCCAGGTTTATATCAAAGGTTTTGATTGTTTAGAACAGGAAACTCCTACTTCTTTGGCTCGAAGGGGTTGACTAGGGATTAACTTCCTTATAACTCCAGTGTTTGGGAATTGAAAGAAATGCCTGTACATCATTAGCACGGTCTGTTCAAAAGCATACTGTATAAGATCACGGTATTGTTTCGTCATCCTCCCTCTAAAGGCTCGCAGCTTTTTATCAAGAGTCAAATATCATAAAGAAAATCATAAGAGTAGTGAAACGAATGGATGAATTCAAGACAAACATATGCAATGCATTAATGAAAACAGAGTTTAACATCAACAGATAATTGTTTTGACAGCAAAAGAAATTACAACTTTGAAAATTCAGAAAGAAGCAAAAGTCTTTCAGTTTGAGCTTCGTCACTTCAAGCGGAGAACCCTTTAACGGAAGATTTTCATCTCGCCGTCTGGCATGAATTCCAGCACCCCAATGTCGATCAGATCTTGAATCTTGTTCTTCAAGGCCCAACAGTCGTTGGTGCCGTGTCCCGGGCTGTAGGAGTGGTAAACACAGAATGCGTCGGGATTATAGTGAGGAGAGGAGATATTGGGCTTCTGAGGAGGATCCTTTACGGTGAGCAAATTGACCTCCAACAGGCGCTTCAGTATGAAGAATGATGGTATTTCAGTCTCCGTGAACTGTCTTCCCGACTTTTCTTGCTTACGCCGATTGCCCCGTTGACGCTGGCGAGGTTGTTGACGGGTTTGTGACCCTGAAGCTAGCAAAGGAGCTTTCCCTTTGTCTTCTTGAGTGGATGGAGGCTGAGCGGTGGCTTGCTCTTCAACCTCAGATGTTTGCCACAGTTGGTTGTTTGGAAGCAGTTGGCGGACAAGAACTCTGAGTTCCTCTTGTCTTTGAGATAGGTCTTGGATGAGAGCCATCTGGCCCACCAACTGTCCCATCATTTGAGTCCTCAGTGTTGTCAGATCAAACTGCAGCTCCGCAATCTGATCACTCCTGGCATTGTTGGAATTCCCCAAGCCTTTGGTGAGGAGAGCTTTCATCTCTTCTTGTCCCAGGGACAAGTTCAGGAACATCTCCTGCAGCTGGGCAGTCTGGTCTTGGATGTCTTTGACAGACCGTTCTAGAGCCATCTCTTGCTGAAATAAACAGCAGGAGAGTAAGGAAACCTGAAAAATGAAAGATTGTCAAAATGAAATGCATGATATGTGGATGCATGCTTTCAAGGATCTCTTGGGGTAAACACAAGAAAATGTTAGAGGTTGAACTCTGCTCTTGGATTGGAGATCTCTGCGCCGGTGGACGTCCTTCCACGAGAGTCAAGCTCACCATGTCGAGTGGGTCATAGCTACTGATTCAAGTTGTTGTACTTGATCTTTTGGTTGGAGAACTTTGTATCGGTGGATGTCTTTCCACCAGAATCAAGCTCACCATGTCGAGTGGGTCATAGCCACTGATTCAAGTTGTTGTACTTGATCTTTGATTGGATTGGTTAGAGGAGAAACCTCTTGCCCCATGATAGGCGTCTGGTTCGACGTAATCCTGCATCAACAGAACCCTCGAGATCCTTGAAATGGTTATAGAAAATGCTAGAATGCCATGGTATGATGTTATGATGTTATGTACATGTATGCGAAAAGCAGGCAAGTGTATATACATGCAAACATTATTCACACAGAGCACACAAGGCCTTAGGTTTAGGCTTGCATGAGGTTCAGGTACTACCCTCTTTCAGTTTGTTGGTTAAAACCTGTCCTATCAAAAGTAACCGGGTTCTAGAGGATCTCATATCATTGGCTACCCTCAATCGGTCATAACTCCAGCATCGCAACCTTTTCTCGCGGCCGGAACCATCTCGAGAGTTTAGCCTCAATGAGTGTAGCATACTGCTACTGTCCTAATAGCCAAGTTGGTCAATTTAGGGTTCTAAGGTCGGTTGGTGCTTAATGACTCCTTAGAAGACCTATATTCTCCCCGTTACAACACAAGGGATATAGGTACAGACTAAGATGCCACACCAACGTAGCCACTGCTTCACCCATGTCGGTCTACGCCGGACAGGTCCCTCACAGATTATGCTACCTAAAAGGGTATTTCCCAGATCCGGGTTAGGATCTATGAAACTCCGATACAAAGCCCACAAATGTAAAGCAATCAAAGCAATCAATTGAAAGTAAAGGTGATCTAAACCCTAAGGTAACCCCACTTTTAAGAATAATCCCCAGCAGAGTCGCCAGTTCTGTGATACGGTGGGAGAACTGACTAGTGTTTTGCGTTCGTATTCGCACTTGTGCGGTTGAGCAAGAGTCGCCACCGACTTTTTATTTTATCCTAAAGGAAAGGTTAAAAAAGCACAGCAAAAACCTTTTGAGATATTTCGTGGGTTCGGGGGGTAGATTATGAAAAGGGAAGGTGTTAGCACCCTTTTCATCCATGGTTATCCATGGGCTCTTAGTTACTTGGTTTTTTAGATCACTTGCCTTGTTTTTCGATTGCTTTGAAAATGGTGTGTGTGTGGGTGCTTTTTGAAAATGTTTTGGAAAAAGATGCCTTGTCTTAGGCAACTAATGTATTTGACTCGTGTTTGAGTGTTTTACAAAAGTGTGAATCTTTTCGAAAAGATGTTTTCAAATGTTTTTGAGAGTTTGTTTTGAAAGTGTGGTGGATTGTGGTTTTTGAAAAGAAGGCAAGTGTTTTTGCAAGCTTGATCTCAAGTAACTAAGAGTTTTGTCTACCCTATTGTACTCAAAGGTTTTTGTCATGTTTTAAACCCCTTTTAACAATTTTGTTCTACCATCGAAATTGGTAGACAATCTTGCATTTTAGGAAGTTTATTCGGGACGGGCGCGGGTCATCGTATGGACCATGAATGCAATGATGCCAAGTGTCTTTGGCAATTTGTTTTGAAGGGACTATGATCATTCCGATTAGGCAACACTTTGAGACTTATGATCATTTGATTTTGTTTTGCCAAAGATACTCGACGTGCAAGCATGGCCCATTTTGGAAGGCAACATGTGGGATTACCCTAGGGGGTGCAAGTGTGATTGTGTATTGATTACATGTATTTGTCTTGTATTAGGTTATCTAGCGTTTGATTTTATGTACATACAAACCCTAGGTCTAACCATGGTATAATTGAAAAAACTGTAAATTTGCGGAAATGTAAAATCTACGCTATTACAAAGTAGTATCCGGGAGTGGGGGTATAAATGTACAAGGGGATGAGACTTATAGTACCCAATAAGTTACAACCAAATCGAATGTGCGATCAATGTGTAAATATCGAATGTACAAATATAAGATAAAATGTGTATAAGGTAATGTGAATGTATTTGTGTAGGTGTACAAGTGTATTTGTATATGAATTGTGTAATTATGTACAGGTGAGAATTGTGAAGTTGAATCGTATTAGGGTTTGACCTAGATATGCGTCTTAGTGAATCTTGGAGTTTTGTATGATTAATTATGTACAAAAGGAAAAGTTTTAATTAGGAAATGTATTATGTATGAAAAAGAAAGTATTTTAATCAATTATTTGTGAATGTTAATGTTAGAGCAATGTATTTAAATTACTATGTACAAATATGTATGTCTTTCAAAAAAAAATGATATGTATTATTTTATATACAAATCTCTATCTAAAAAAGATGTTTTAATCATATGATATAAATGATATGTATTTAAGTTAGTATTTTAAAAACACAAGTAAACATTTATTTATAAAATAAAATAAAACAAAAAATTAGTATTTTACAAAAGAAATAGAAATAAACATTGTTTATAAAAAGGGTTAGTGATTTACAAAGAAAAAGGAAATAAATATTGTTTATGAAATAAAGAAAAAGATTAGTGTTAATATAAAAAGAATGGGTTAGTAAAAGAGAAAAAGAAAGATTAGTGATAATGTTGGGCTTCAGAGAAGAAACGAGAACGGGTCAGGCCCAATGTCAATCTTGGAACAAAGTTAGGGTTAGGGATTTTGCTATTCAGAACGAAGGTTAGGGCTTGAGCGGCGCCGTGTTGGGTTCGTCTTCTCCATCAAGCTTCCTGAGCAAATCAACTCCGGCCACCAACGTCACTCCCGAAACCTTTCTTCCCTCCAAGGCATGAGCTTCGTGCTCTCTTGATACAAGGTTAGCTTTAATGGTTATGTTTCTTTCTTCTTCTGGATTCGCGTGTGTTGTTTTGAGTTCTTATTTTTCGTTTTTTTTATGAAGTGAAGGAGAAGAGATAGAAGGCGAAGATTATACTACCTGACCTTTGGAGATGGAGGAAAGGTGGAGAGCGTGATGCTTAGGAGGCCGGAACGGCGTGAGGAAGCTTTGAGCTTGCTTTTGATGCTTTCCTGGTATTTTCGTTCTTTGCTATATTAGGGTTTTGATGATGTATACTGAGAACCCTTTAATTCCTCACTTCTTTATCTTCTTCTTCCACTATGTGTTTCCCTTGTATTGTTGCCTGTGTATCTTGAGTTACTTGCTGAAATGCCTGTTGCCTCTGAACGAAATCTCTCTCTTCTCTCGTGTTGCCTTTGCTTACGTGCTTGATGCTATATGATTTGATTTGGTTCCCCCCATGATGAACTTACAGTTCTGAGGGGCTCGTATTGGTTGCCTATATGCTTGAGATGTTTGCTGGCTTTGAACTTCTGTTGAGGGGTTATGTTGGTTATTGACAGTATGTTGGGTTTTAGTTTGACAGGGATCTCATGTTGAGGAACTGGTATGCGGTTTGGCCAATGATGAAGAAGTTCTGAGGCTGTGGTGATGGATGCTGTTTTGGTTTTACAATATGATTGGGGGATGGTAGGCAGTTTTGTTTATGTGTTTGACAGGGTTGATGAAGTTTTTGTTTTTGTTTTCCTGATGCAGGCAGCAGTTTATCAGTTGGAAGCTTGAGGTTGTATTTTCAGGTTATCTGTTTGGTGATTCTGGACAGTAGTGGGGCTTTTTGACTTGTTTGAGTTTGTATATTTCTCTTCTCCCTCACCTCACTTCTGTATTGGCTTGCTGCTGGACTGTCTTGTGGATTTGTCTATTATGCAGAGTTGTGTTTTATGGTTCTGGTTATCAGGTTTGAGATGTTCAGTTTTTAGGTTATTGGTGGTTTTGGACAAGGTTCAGGTTTGAGATGTCTTATGTTGGGCAGTTTTGTATTAGCTTTTTGTATATATTTTCCTCTCTTCACTTCTGTATATCCTGGTTGCTGAACCGAGTTTTTGTATGTTGTGTTATATCTTTTTCTGCTGTCCTAACCTCTCTATTCTGAACTGTCTTGTCTGGCTTGTGGATTTGCATATCTTTTTTTTCTGTCTTGCTTTCCTACTGTACTATGCCTGAACCCTGCCTATGCTCTTTATCTCTCTTTTTTCTCACTTTACAGTACAACAAAGAATTTTATATGATTATGTTGTACTATGGTTCTGAAGGGGCCCTACTCCTATGCTGGGAAATGATGAAAAGAATCAAGTTGCTTGCATAACATATCTCTGCATCTTTATCCAGCTTTTGTGCTTTGCTACACTTTTTTGCATTTCTTTGATATCTTGGGACTTTGTGATATGTCCCATATCTTTCTTTGACAGCCTGGGATTTTGACTTTGCAGCAATTGTACTTCCTTGATTTTCTTTGGTATCTTTGGCATTTAAGTGGGAATTGGACTTTTCAGTTTAGTTTGAATTGGAAGTTTGCATTTTGAACTTTTAGAAATTATGCATTTGACATTCATGAATAAAAAATGGAATTCTTCCCTCTTTGTGAACCGGGAGAAATCCCGCGATTTGCAGAGAGGGTCAACTGATCCCAGTCAGTGGCCCCTAATGATGAGCAACTTTAACTGTCTTTTTTTATTAACTGCTTTCTGACTTTTCTTGTTTCTTTTTGCAGATAAAAAACGGAACACCGGAGCGGAGTGAAGAATGAAGAATATTAGAAAATAGGATAGTTTTAATTTTATGTAATATTTAAATTAATGTATATTATTGTTCATAATTTAAATTATAAACAACAATTTGTACAAATAATTCATTTATCAATAAAATCTAAATTATCCAATTAATTCTAATTTTCTTTATTGTTTATTTATTTATTTAAAATTCTTTGAACTAAAACAATTGAAAAATGAATTTCAATCATTCAATTTCAGAATAATAAATAACTTAAATAATAACAATATTGATCACGTAAACTTGTCTTATTCAACATCCAAAACAAAGCAGCAGTCAATCCAAATAGACTGATCAAACGCATAAACACTGTGAATCCAACACTGCCTCCTGTATATGACTGGCCCAATCAAAACGTACTGAATTCAAACCACTGTCTCTTTTGCTGATTAAACCAAGATAACGCGAATTTTAACCCGAATCTCGGAATAAACTGCGAAGTGCTGTGGAATTTAAACCTTTCTGCGAATATGCCCGTAAAACCTTAATTCTTGATTAAATGCCAAATAACGCTTGCCTGATCAAAATTGAACCAAAAATCAACCAAACCCTAAGCCAACTGTAAGAGACAAATCAGAGCTCTGGAAATCAGTAAAAACCCTAATTTTGCTTGACTGTCAAGAAAAGTCCGTTTGTCCGATTCTTGCGCCAGTTTGAAAAGTCAGGAAATGTTTGAAGCTGAGATTTCTTGGGGAAATATGCGAGGGCAAATTTTGGGGTACAACAGGTTGCTCTATGATGAGTTTGGGTAAAACTGCATCTGGACTGAGAAGGAACCTGGGTAAGGTTGCTCTATGAGGAGTTTGGGTAAAACTGCATCTGAACCGAGAAGGAACCTGACTAAGGTTGCTCTGTGAGGAGTTTGGGTAAAACTGCATCTGAACTGAGAAGGAACCTAGGTAAGGTTGCTCCATGATGAGTTTGGGTAAAACTTCATCTGGACTGAGAAGGAACCTAGGTAAGGTTGCTCCATGATGAGTTTGGGTAAAACTGCATCTGAACTGAGAAGGAACCTAGGTAAGGTTGCTTCAAGATGAGTTTGGGTAAAACTACATCGGGAAATTGTAAGGAGGAACCTGGGTAAGGTTGCTTCAGGATGAGTTTGTGTAAAACTTCAGGAGGAACCTGGGTAAGGTTACTTTGGGATGAGTTCGTGTGAAACTCCTGGAGGAACCTGGGTAAGGTTACTTCGGGCTAAGTTCGTGTGAAACTTCTGGAGGAACATGGGTAAGGTTACTTCGGGCTAAGTTCGTGTGAAACTTCTGGAGGAACCTGGGTAAGGTTACTTCGGGCTAAGTCCGTGTAAAACTTCAAGAGGAACCTGGGTAAGGTTACTTTGTGATAAGTTCGTGTGAAACTTCTTGAGGAACCTGGGTAAGGTTACTTCGGGCTAAGTTCGTGTGAAACTTCTGGAGGAACCTGGGTAAGGTTACTTCGGGCTAAGTCTGTGTAAAACTTCAGGAGGAACCTGGGTAAGGTTACTTTGGGATGAGTTCGTGTAAAACTTCATTCAGAAATATATGAGAAAGGACCCGTGTAGGATTTTTTAGGATAAACCCGTGTGAAGCCGCATTTAGGAGAAACCCGTGTAAGATTTCTTCGTGACGAACCCGTGTAAAGCTGCATTTGATCATGCAGATAATTACTCTGTTTAGTTTCCGGAGTTAATCTTGAACTTGCTGGAAGTTGTTGATGATAACCATCTTTCCTAAAAAGGTACATGATTAATTGTATATGATGCATGACATGCATTGTATGATGATGTTCTCAAAATAAATGAGATTATGCTGTATGCAATATGTATGCGCACGTCATGATATATGAACATGAAATGCTATTGTGGCACGTCCGAGTTTAGGAAAATAAATCCCTGACTGTCGTTGGAGAATAAAGAATTTCGCTCGCTGGGGATAACAACCAAAGATGATTTGAGAATAACTTGGCCAGAGAATAATTCCGCTGGAGAATAAACTGGCGAGAAAAAAATGACTCTATGGGGAAGAGATACTCTGTCAAAAGATCTGCTGATTTGGAGCAATAACCTCGGTTGGGGATGAATTACCATTCCTGGCGATGATGAACTCTGTCGGGGATAAAATTTCTGTCTGTGGAAGAAATAAACTCCACTGGGGATGGTCTTCCATTGTTGGTGAAAGATGAACTCTGCTTGGGGAGAATTAACACCACTGCTTTTGGATATTTCTTACTTTGCGGGGAATGTAGATGTTACTGGGACGCGTGCTGAGGATATGACAATGACTTCGTATCAAGACTTTCCTGCCCCTGTACATGCTGGAGAAAGTGCCTGCGGAGGCTTTGTGGATTGAGTGTCATCCCAACTTATGAGGCGCTTGGTAACTACCGATCAGAATGATAAGTCTTCTACTAATAGGAAAGTGACAATATAACGGGACATAGTCGTACGCTTTAATCCCTAACTTTTGCATGGACTGTCTTTTCAGATTTCCAGTCCACCGGGATACCCTTTTTTTCCCAAGCCGCCTTCTCAGGTTTTCGACTTGCCGGGTGTATAAATCCTTTTTTGTTTTTATCCCTAATTTTTGCCCGAACCTTTTGGTTCGCCGGGACGCCCTTGTTTTGCCTAGGTGTGTCAACCTAGCGGGTCTTTGTTCATGCGCAGTATTTTTTGACTATGTCCACGCTCTCAGGATGTAGGGAGTTGTCACTGTTGGTAGTGTTGTGTTGCCACACTACCAGAAGATGTTCGTTTGATACGGTGGGAAGAACTGACTGTTTTTTGGAATGTTGGTTTGCGTTTTGTGTTTGTTTTTGCAAAATTTCACGGTAAGCAAGAGTAGCCACCGACTTTTATTTTATCCAACAAGGAAAGGAAAAAAGCACAGAAAAATTCCTTTTTCGAGATTATCTCTGAGTACGGGGGGTAAATTATAGAAAGAGAAGGTATTAGCACCCTTTCTATCCGTGGTTATCCACGGGCTCTTAGGTACTTGCTCATTTGTTTTCAAAATTATTTTCTTTGTGCTTGTGGGTTTGAAAAAGTTTTTTATTTGAAACTTCGATTTAACTCTTGCTTCTGTCCTCAAGAGTGTAATGAAGTGTTTTGAAAACTTTGTTCGAAAAGGAGTGTAAGTGTGAAAAGTTTTTGTTTTTTTTGAATGAGCAAGTATCTAAGAACTATCTACCTACTCGAAAAAGGAATCGTTCTATGCTAATTTTCTTTAAACAATTCTATCCCACTATTAATGAGTGGGTAGCACCGTCGTTGGAGTTTAATGGTCAATTCGAATTAGGGACATACGATCACCAAAGCAATGTTAGGTCGCCTTAGCGGTAACCCTAATGTCTTTAGATCATTTGTTTGAGGCAACAATATTCGAGGCAACCGTTTCGAGGCGACTATGATCTTTTAGATAAAAGGACGACCTCTAAAGCGACCTATACTCAATGACCGTGTACAAAGGCAACCAAGTGGGGTGTACCCTAAGAGTGCGCATGTGCGAGTGTGTCGTTTTCAGTTATTTTTTATCTTTGTACATATTAAAGGTGATCTAATTTGATTTTAGGTTAAAACATTCAGTCTTGTCATGCAACCCTATTATCAAACATCTAACAGTTATAATTTGCAGAAATAAAATGCAGAATTTAAATTACAAGGCGTCAGGTATTTACGTCGCCAAAGACAAACCCTTTGAAAAATAAAATAAAGCGAGTAAAAATGATTAAATGTCCTATTTAACTATTACAATCCGGAAGCAGGTACATTATTGAATAAAAATAAATAAAGTGCACGGGAAATTAGATCGAGTGTGAATTTTAGGGTTTTGACCCTTTTGGTTAAAAAACATGTCTTTTTGGTCTTGTTGTTTTTAAATTAAGGAAGAAATTAAACCTAAATTAAAGAACTAAATTAAATTAATAAATTAATTAAAAAAAATAATTATTTTTGGAGTTTTTATTATTATTTAGGAAAGAAATTAAAAATGATTAAATTAGTGGTTAATATCTAATTAAATCTAATTAATTAAAATTATTTACAAAAATGGATTAAAGTTTCCTAATTAAAAAAAACCTAATTAATTAATTAATTAATGTTTATTAAGAAAAAATAAAAGTTTAAAGTTTGATTGAAATAAAAAATATTTTTGTGATTTTATTTGATAAAAAAACAGAATTTTGTGATTAGTTAGAAAACATTAAATAAAACAATTAAAATAAATAACAAAAAAATAAATAAAAGAGTAGAGGGATTGGGCCTGTTTTGGTGGTGTCAAACGCAATTTCATAGGCCCAATAGAAGCTGGCCCTTTGGACTTTCTCTGATCCAATATGCATGCATTGACTGGGCCTATGGTGGACTCTCAACGTGGACCACCAGATCTGTCTCCTTGGCCATTTGACACTTAGATCATGAAGGAGTATGGTGGGCTGCAGATGGGCGCGTACACTGGAATACCTGAAAACCAAAATTATTGAGAAAGTGGGGGACCTGGGATTCGAACCCACGTCCTGAAGGATATACACATGCTCGCTTTGCCACCACGCCAAACTGCTTTATTTGTTAATGTAATATGCATTAATCATAATATAACAAAGCAAAGTCAATTGGTCAGAAAAAATAAAAACGCGCGCCATTTTTGAATGGACCAACAGATAGATGACACGAGTTCATCCCTGTCCTCAGACCTGTAAAAAAAATACCTGCGGATTTGAATCCGCAACTAAAAGCGCAGGCCTATGCTAAAATTCTCTCCAGGCCATATAAATCCATTCCAAGAACATGGTTCAATTCGTCATGGCCTCCTGATCAAAACCATGTTCTTCTTGAGTCTCAATTTCACCTGAAACAGAAAACCCTAAATAACAAACGAATAACCCTAGCTATGGTGGTTCTCCATTCAGGCCAGATAAATGCAATTGAGTGATGCCAAACGTTTGCAAATGTTATGTAGATTCAAAATATGCTATTAGTTCATGAAAAAGATGCCTAATTTCAGAGTTGCGAAATCAAGAACAGGAGCAGTTTGCGTGGGACTTACAGTGCGTTTGGAGGCCTGAGGATGCATGGTTTTGATCTAGGTAGCTTGTGTGTGTGATCGGTGGATCTGGAACTGACTGTTTAACGCTGGTTCGCGAAATGTCGCGGTAAGCAAGAGTCGCCACCGTCTTTTATGTTCTCCAACATGGAAAGGACAAAAGCACAGCAAAATTCCTTATTTGAGAATGTTTCTCGGTTCAGGAGGTAGATTTATAGAAAGGGAAGGTGTTAGCACCCTTTCTATCCATGGTTATCCACGGGCTCTTAGATACTTGCTCATTGTGTTTTCAAAAGATGTTTGCTTTTCAAATGTGAGTGGGTTTGAAAAAATTTTCGTTTAAAGATTTCTGAATAACTCTTGTATCTGTCCTCAAGAGTGTTTGAAAAATTGTTTTGAAAGCTTTTGAAAGTGTAGGTGCGAAAAGATTTTGATTTGTTTTTGAAAAGAGCAAGTATCCATGAGTCATCTACCTACCCTAAGGAATTAGGCTGTGTAAAAGTCCTTAAGGTAGTGCCATCCCACCATTGAGAGGTAGGTAGCACCACCGTTAGAGGTGTTCGGGTCAATTCGTTCGTAGGGACAGTGTGGTCACCGAAGCAATAGTAGGACACCTTAGAAGCTACCCTTATGTCATTGATCCTTTTTAATTCCGAGGCAACCGTTTCGAGGCAACTGGATCATGTTATGGACATAAGGACTTACTAAAACGTCCTATACTCGACGACCACGTTTCGAGGGCAAGGCAACAGTGAGGCGTACCCTAAGAGTGGTGTGTGAATTTGTGCGTTATTTACATGTTATGTTTTATCTTGTACATGCATCACGGTGATCTACGCTTGTTTTTAATTTAGGCCATACATTCTTTCATGCAATTATAATTTAAAAGTGCGGAAATTTAAATGCGGAAAGTAAAATCCTACGCTATTACAAGGCGCGGGTCTATACATCGCCAAATTAACAAGGACCCGTTTTGATAAAAATGCGGAAAGTAAATAAATTCCTAATTACTAT
This sequence comes from Vicia faba, assembly GCA_948472305.1. NCBI lineage: Eukaryota > Viridiplantae > Streptophyta > Magnoliopsida > Fabales > Fabaceae > Vicia > Vicia faba. Next base: position 191,090,223 of record OX451739.1, on the reverse strand, counting down.
TACATGGCTTGAGCAATTACATAATATTCACAAAGGAAAATAAAATAACGTGCGAAACGAATAAAATAGAACGTTCGAGGGCGTTGGACCCTTTTGAAATTAAATGAAATTAAAAAGCTAATTAATTATTAAGTTAAAGAAAAGAAATTGTTTTTTAAGTTTTTTTTGGTATTTAATGAGAATAAAGAAAATTAATTAAAATTAGAAGTTAAATGAAACCCTAGCTCTAAATTATTTTTAATTGTTAAAGAAAACATTAAAGTTTAACCTAATTTACTAAAGAATTTATATACATGTTTATTTACAAAATTATTTAATACATAATAATAATAATAATGATAATAAAAAAAAAATTATTTATTAAAAAAGAAAGGATGAAAATGTTAAAAACCCTAATTTCTACATATTTTAATTTGTTAAGAAAAATATTTAAATTTTAAAACCTAATTTAACTAAATAATTAATGTACATTTATTTACAAAAAAAATATTCAATAAGTAAATTAATTAATATATTTTAGTTTCTGATTTTTATATTATGAAAATTAATTATTGGAATTTAAAGAAAACAATTAAAATAATTAAAAGAAAAGAAAAGGAAATTAAAAAAAAGAATACAAACAGTGGGGGTGTCTGACCCAATTTGGAGGTTTCTTGGAAGCAATTTGGCCCACTGAATACAAGCCCTTTTTGACTTTTTGTGCTTGCGTATGGATCCATTGACTAGCGTGTACCATGGACTGCACGTTATGGCCATTGGATTGATCATCAGGGATATTTGGCAGGCTGGGATGTGAACGTGCATGATGGACTTTGGATGAAGTGCTACGCTGGAACACCTTAAGACAAAAATTATTAAGCGTTTGGGGGGACCTGGGAATCGAACCCAGGTCCCAGTACCTGCATGACAACTCAACTGCCAACTGAACTAACGCGCGTGTTTGTAATATGAGTGGAACACAAATAATATGTATGAAAAAACAACGTTATCCTGAAACAATCAAAAACGCGCTAATATTCAAATTATCCAACCACGTTTAGACACGCATGCGTCTTCTTCCTTTTTCTGCCTGTAACATAATTAAATAACGGGGGTTTTAAACCCCCACTAAACTCAACCAGAAAAAATAGCGATTAGAGCATAGATGAATATAAAAAAGGCGCGAGGTGTGAGTTTGTCTTGTCTTGAGGTCACGAATCCAATGGCATAGGTTTGGTGGTTCAATTTTGCCATATGAAGAAGACCCCAATTCGAAGCTTCTGAAACCCTAGAAAGCGTTAATGGCAGATATTGATACAGGCATGGTTAGGACAATTAAATGGTACCATTAGCTTCAGAGCATCAATATTAGCAAGAATCAATGATTAAAAATCATGAATAATGTATGTAAATTAAAAAACGATTAGGGACAAGTTCAAGAAAAGTGTGATGTCGTTCTACCAATTCTTTGAGTGTGGAGGCGTGTTCTTGATTGCAACACGTTCCTAGCAATGTCAGGAAGACATTGGAAGGCTTGTTGTGCTTTGAAACGGGCTCTAGGTATGAAATCAGTTTTCAACTTTTTGCCAAAAAAATGCAATTTGGTTCTCCCTTTTCTCAGCAGCTTTCGTGTGTATTGGAATAAGGTTGAGTTGTGTATATGTATTTGAACGAAATTAGGTCAAAACCAAGTCCAAAGATCCATGCATTCATGTTTTGAAGATTTGATTTTCAATTATATCAATTTCAATCTTTTTGCCATGAAACCATTGCCAATCATGTAGAATCTTTCCTTTTTGAATGAGAAACGATTTTCCACCTTGCCCTAGTTTGATTTGCTGCATAAAAAAGATTTAAAAACATGATTTGGTATTTTTCTTATATTTAAATATAATTAAATGAATTAATAATAATAAAAATTCAAATAATTAATCAAAAATAAGAAAATAAATCCATTAGAGGTCAATGGGTCGTGCATAGCCTTTGGGTAATGATTCATGAAAGAAATTGAGGCCCATTAGCATTTTTGAAGCCTTTTGTGCAAAGTTGACTTTTCAAAATTCCCAAAAATTTCCCAACTTCTACAAGACATATCTTGCTCAATTTTGAAGCTATGAACTTGTTCTTGGACATCTTGGAAAGGTCTTGAAGTCTTCTAACCAATGTCTTTGGTCCCATGTCATTTTGATTTACCAATCTCAAGTTATGGTCTTTGACTTAAAGTGCCTTTTTGTTGACTTTTGAAAATGACCTATAATGTTGAAATTGATAACTTTTTGTGAGAGTATTTCTTGGACTTGAAGTGTGAAGATGAGTTGTAGGAAATGTCATTCTCTTCAAAATGAACTTTGGATGGGATTTTTCTGATAAACCATGTGAAAGTTATGTCCTGGTCAGTTTACAGTTAACTTTTTCAACTGTCCAAAAATAGAAACTTTTGCATCTTGAGACCTTTGAGCTATGCTTGTGAAATCATGATCAAGAATTGATCAAATGATGTTTGTGGCTTCAAAATAAGATGTTGAGCAAAAATTTTGACTTTTGACTGTCAAATGACCATTTTGCCCCTGCAGTTGACTGTGAAGCATTTAGGGTTTTTGACTGTGCAATTTGATGTTTTGAGTCTTGAAACTTGGCATATGAATGCTTGACAATGTATGTAGGCATGTGGGACTTGATTGGACCCTTGAGAACTTCAATTTCTTTACAAGAACCAAAACCCTAATTCTGACTGTGTTAGGAGGCAATTGGACTGTGCAACCTTTGAGCGATTTTTGAACCTTGATCTTGGCAACTTTTGAAGAATATGGGAGGGCAAATTTTGGGGTACAACAGTTGCCCCTGTTCAATCTTCTTAGACCTGAGGATGTAGATTGGCTGACGAGCCTTTCGTAATCCGAAGGTGGAAGATGATTGAACACTAGAGTGCCCAGAAATTTGCACTCAAATAGTAGAATGTCAGCAGTGTGATGATAGGAATGGGCTTACAGATGCCATTTGGAGAAATGATGGATAGGAGGATGGGCTTATAGATGCCATCTAGGTGTCGATCACGTAAGAGTTTCCTTAGCGAGAACTTGCGTACCTGAAAAAGAAAGATAATTACCTGGCCTGTTATAGGAGTTGATCTTCAAACTCTTTATGTAGATGTGCCCTGGCTAGATACAGGAATCGAATCTTTTAAATTCTTCAGACGTTCCCTGGCAAGATACAGGAATCGAGTCTGGAGAATACAGTCGTCAACAGATACACCCTGGCAAGATACAGGAATCGGATCTTCGAACTCTTCAGACGTGCTCTGGCAGGATACATGAATTGAGTCTGGAATTAGTCGTCAACAGATACACCCTGGCAAGATACAGGAATTAGATCTTCAAACTCTTCAGACGTGCCCTGGCAGGATACAGGAATCGAGTCTGGAATTAGTCGTCAACAGATACACCCTGGCAAGATACAGGAATCGGATCTTCAAACTCTTCAGACGTGCCCTGGCAAGATACATGAATCGAGTCCGGAGAATATAGTCGTCAACAGATACACCCTGGCAGGATACAGGAATCGAATCTTCGAACTCTTCAGACGTGCCCTGGCAAGATATATGAATCGAGTCTGGTAATGTTAGTCGTCAACAGATACACCCTGGCAAGATACAGGAATCGGATCCTCAAACTCTTCAGATGTGCCCTGGCAGGATACAGGAATCGAGTCTGGTAATGTTAGTCGTCAACAGATACACCCTGGCAAGATACAGGAATCAGATCCTCAAACTCTTCAGACGTGCCCTGGCAAGATACAGGAATCGAGTCTGGTAATGTTAGTCGTCAACAGATACACCCTGGCAAGATACAGGAATCAGATCCTCAAACTCTTCAGACGTGCCCTGGCAAGATACAGGAATCGAGTCTGGTAATGTTAGTCGTCAATAGATACACCCTGGCAAGATACAGGAATCAGATCCTCAAACTCTTCAGACGTGCCCTGGCAAGATACAAGAATCGAGTATGGTAATGTTAGTCGTCAACAGATACACCCTGGCAAGATACAGGAATCGGATCCTCAAACTCTTCAGACGTGCCCTGGCAAGATACAAGAATTGAGTCTGGTAATGTTAGTCGTCAACAGATACACCCTGGCAAGATACAGGAATCGGATCCTCAAACTCTTCAGACGTGCCCTAGCAAGACACAGGAATCGAGTCTGGTAATGTTAGTCGTCAACAGATACACCCTGGCAAGATACAGGAATCAGATCCTCAAACTCTTCAGACGTGCCCTGGCAAGATACAGGAATCGAGTCTGGTAATGTTAGTCATTAACAGATACACCCTGGCAAGATACAGGAATCAGATCCTCAAACTCTTCAGACGTGCCCTGGCAAGATACAGGAATCGAGTCTGGTAATGTTAGTCGTCAACAGATACACCCTGGCAAGATACATGAATCGGATCTTTAGTTGCGACCGTTGATAGCAATTATCTTTTGTATTAACCTTTGTCCTGAAAAGACAAAACGTTAGTTGTATGCGATGTCGTGATGTATGACATGCGTGATGTTCTTAGAATAAATGAGATTGTATGTTCATGATGTGTATATGCATGCTATAATGTATGAAGATGCGATGTTTATGAATGTATGTTTTCGTCTAGGAGAGTAAATCCTTGACGAGTGCCGGGAAGTTGAATCCTGGGCTGACGTTGAAGAGTAGAGTTCTTCGTTTCCGCTGGGGGATGATGATTGCAAGAATGAACCGGTAGGAGAAGATGACTCCGTTGGGGAATAAACTTGGTGAAGAGATTACTCTGCAGGGAATTACTCTGTGGGGAGAGAGAGATTCTTTGCTGAGGTTGATGATAACTCCGCTGGGGATACCATTGTTGAGTTATGTTGAAGGAATTGATGAACTCCGCTGGGGGATAGGAAGGCTTCGTCGGGGCCGATCTTTCCGTGGTTATTGGCTGAGGATAACCCAGTTATATCCTGGTGGGGAAATAACTTTTGAATAAAGCCGGGAGACGCGTTCGTGCTCTGCGGGGGGTAAGCTTCCAGAATCTACTGGGGATAAGCTTCCTGTTGGGGAGATGGATTCCACTTTCTTGGGGAAACTTTTGGACTGGACTCTCCTGGGGAAAATTTTCAGATTAGACTGGGGAAGTGACTCCACTGAATGTCCGTATACCGCCAGGGAACAATCTTAGATCAAGACTGCCGGGGATGCTTGTTAAGAATGTTTGTATGCTGCTGGGGAATGTTGGGATTTGCTGGGGGTACCCAACTTCCTTAAGGCTGACAGTATAACTTTGCTTGGGGAGAATATGTTGCTAACTTGCTGGCTCACTCTCTGGGGAAATTTTTGATATCTTGGTTACATTCTCAGCTGAATTTACCTTGGTACCTTGGTGGATAGAGCAATTAGATCGCTTAGACAACCCATTATTGCCCCTGTTTCTAATGTTACCTGTAATTAATCCTTTGCTTCGTATGCAAACATTTATGAGTTAGCAATTAGTGTCAAATGCATATATCAAAAATTGAACCTTTGACGTTCTTCGCAAAACAAAACAGAAAGAGGAAAAACAATTGGCAATTTGTCTGAAAGGTGAATTTGTATTGATTTTTGAATCTGCCTGTAAAATAGGCGTTTATGTACAAGAGGCTGACGTCCTAGTAAGAGAATGCCGCCGAACAACAGAGTTTATACAATTTTTGTGAAAAAGGGAAAACAAAACAGCTATGTGAAAAGAATAATCCCACTGGGTTCCAACTCTGCTATCGCTTTTATATCTTCGAGCGTCTCATCACTTGGCTGCTCGGTTGAAGATGAAGCTGACTGATCGATGCCGTTTGAACTTGAAGGTTGATACCGGATTCTGGATGCAAAGTGATCCAATGAGACATAATATTACGCTTTATCCCTAATTTTTGCCTCGACCGCCCTTTCGGGTTTTCAGTCCACCGGGATACCCATTTTTGCCCAAGCCGCCTTTTCAGGTTTTCGACTTGCCGGGTGTACAGATTTTTTTCATTTCATCCCTCATTTTGCCCGAACCCTTTTGGTTCGCCGGGAAGCCCTAATTTTTGCCTAGGTATGTCAACCTAGCGGGTCTTTTGTCATGCGTAATATCTTTTTACTATGTCTGCATTGGCGGGGTGAGGAAGGTCGTCACCATCCATGGTGGTTAAGATCATGGCTCCTCCTGAAAAGACATGTTTAACCACAAATGGCCCTTCGTACGTAGGGGTCCATTTTCCCCTGGGATCACTCTGAGGAAGGATGATGCACTTGATTACCAGGTCCCCAACTTGATACTCTTGTAGTCTGACTTTCTTGTTAAATGCCCTGATCATGCGTTTTTGGTACGTCTGACCATGACATATAGCAGCGAGTCTCTTTTCGTCAATTAGATTTAACTGATCAAGTCGAGTCTGGATCCAGTCATCTTCGTTCAGATCTGCATCCTTCATTATCCGGAGAGAGGGTATCTGGAATTCAATCGGCAAGACTGCCTCCATGCCGTAGACCAAGGAAAAAGGAGTTGCCCTGGTTGACGTCCTTGTTGAGGTACGGTACCCGTGGAGAGCAAACGGTAACATCTCATGCCAATCTTTATAGGTCACTGTCATCTTCTGCACAATCTTTTTGATATTCTTATTCGCTGCTTCTACAGCCCCATTCATCTTCGGCCGATAAGGAGAAGAATTGTGGTGCTGTATCTTGAATTGCTCGCAGAGCTCAGTGATCATCTTGTTGTTGAGATTGGTACCATTGTCCGTAATGATCCTTTCCGGGACGCTGTATCGACAGATCAGGTTATGCCGAATGAACTGTGCCACGACATTCTTGGTTACAGTGGCACATGAAGCTGCTTCAACCCACTTCGTAAAGTAATCAATCGCCACAAGGATGAAGCAATGCCCGTTGGATGCTGTAGGTTTAATCTCGCCGATCATATCAATGCCCCACATTGCAAAAGGCCAAGGTGCTGTCAAGACATTCAGAGGAACTGGAGGGACGTGCACCTTATCTGCATAAATCTGGCACTTATGACATGTCCGAGAATGTTGGTAACAGTCGGCTTCCATTGTGGACCAGAAATATCCTGCCCGAAGGATCTTCTTTGCCATGGTGTGCCCACTGGAATGTGTTCTGAAGGTACCTTCATGCAGTTCTGCCATGATTCTTTCCGCTTCAGTTTTATCCACACAGCGCAGTAAGGTCGAATCATGGTTTCGCTTGTACAAAATGCCGTTGCTGAGGAAGAACTTCGCTGCGAACCTTCTCAGAAACTTCTTGTCGTTGACAGATGCACCTTCAGGGTATTCATGAGCTTCTAAGTACCTCTTCACCTCATGATACCAGGGTTTTTCAGTCACTACCTCAGCCTCAAGATCGCAACAATATGCAGGTTCGTCCAGTTTCCAGATGATGATCCGGGGAGCCTCATTGTCCCACTTGACTTTGAACATGGAAGACATCGTAGCCAATGCGTCCGCCAACTGATTCTCCTCTCTTGAGAAGTGTTCAAAAGTTATCTCTGTGAAATGCGGGATCAATGTCAACACACACTCTTTGTAAGGAATCAGATTCGGATGTTTCGTATCCCACTCGCCTTTGATCTGATTGATCACGAGAGCGGAATCTCCGAAGACACTCAGAAACTTGATCCTTAAGTCAATCGCAGCTTGAAGACCCATGATGCATGCCTCATACTCTGCCATGTTGTTGGTGCAGTTGAAACATAGCCGGGCAGTGAGTGGAGTATGAGTGCCTTGAGGGGATATGATCACAATGCCGATACCGTTACCCAAAGCGTTGGAAGCTCCATCAAAGTGCATAGACCATCGGGATCCTTCCTCATGTCCTTCATCCGGTCCAGGTACTTCACAATCAGTCACTATCATGATGCTCTCGTCAGGAAATTCAAAGTTCATTGATTGGTAGTCATCTACTGCCTGGTGTGCTAAGTGGTCTGCCAATACACTTCCTTTGATAGCTTTCTGAGTTGTGTACTGGATGTCATATTCTGTCAAGATCATTTGCCATCTTGCTATTCTTCCAGACAGAGCAGGCTTTTCGAATATGTACTTTATTGGATCCATCTTTGAAATCAACAGAGTAGTGTGAGTCAGCATATACTGTCTTAGCCGGCAAGCAGCCCATACCAAAGCGTAGCAAGTTTTCTCGAGCATTGAGTATCGGGTCTCACAGTCGGTAAACTTTTTGCTAAGGTAATAAATGGCGTGCTCTTTTCGGCCAGACTCGTCATGCTGCCCATTACACACCCCATTGAGTTGTCAAGTACTGTCAAGTATAGTATCAGAGGTCTCCCTTTAACCGGTGGCATAAGAATGGGTGGTTCTTGGAGATACTCTTTGATTCTGTCAAAAGCGGCCTGACATTCATCATTCAAACGTACTACCTGATCTTTCTTCAGCAGCTTGAAGATTGGTTCACAAGTAGCAGTTAGGTGCGAGATGAATCGGGCAATGTAATTCAGGCATCCTAAAAAGCCTCTGACTTCTTTCTCTGTCTTGGGCACTGGCATCTCTTGAATGGCTTTAACCTTGGCAGGGTCCACTTGAATGCCCTTGTCACTTACGACGAAGCCTAGCAATTTTCCATATCTTACCCCAAATGTGCACTTGTTCGGGTTCAACCTCAGCTTGTATAGCTTCAGACGGTCAAACAGCTTTTGCAGATGGTCAAGGTGTTCCTCCTCAGTCTGGGACCTTGCAATCATGTCGTCGACATATACTTCAATCTCATGATGGATCATGTCATGAAATAAAGCAACCATGGCACGTTGGTAGGTTGCCCCAGCATTTTTCAGTCCAAATGGCATGACCTTGTAGCAGAAGGTGCCCCACTGAGTAACAAAGGTAGTCTTTTCCATATCTTCAAGAGCCATCTTGATCTGATTATAACCTGAAAAACCGTCCATGAAGGAGAATACCTAGTGCTGAGCAGTATTGTCAACCAGAACGTCGATGTGAGGTAGAGGGAAGTCATCCTTGGGGCTGGCCCTGTTCAGATCCCCGTAATCAACACACATTCTGACCTTACCATCTTTCTTTGGTACTGGCACCACGTTGGCAACCCACTGAGGGTAAGAAGTCACTGCTAGAAACCCGGCATCAAATTGCTTCATAACCTCAGCTTTGATCTTCTCGGACATCTCTGGACGCATACGGCGGACCTTTTGCTTAACCGGAGGGCAGTCTTCCTTGGTAGGCAAGTGATGGACCACAATGTCAGTATCCAACCCAGGCATGTCTTCGTAGGACCAAGCGAAGATTTCCACATAATCATGCAGCATCTGAATCAACCGTTGTTTTACGCTGAGCTCCAGATTGGCACCAATCTTAACTTCCTTTCTGTCTGCCTCGGTACCCAGATTTACCGTTTCCACTGGCTCTTCATGTGGCTGAATGGCCCTCTCTTCCTGGAGTAACAATCTTGCAAGCTCACTAGGCACTTCGCAATCATCTTCACCTTCGTCTTTGGCTAAGTTGATTGGATTTTCAAAGTCATAACTGGCAGTAGCAGAGTCGTTACCAGTGAGATCCAGAGTGGATTGAAACCTGTATGAGTGAGTGTGTGTAAATACAGCTATTTTGAAATATATAAAGAAAGAAAGAAAGAAAGGGAGCACAAGATTTGCAATGCGAAAAAAATGTCCAATGTCTTTATTCATGATATATGGAAATGACAGTTAATAAGCCCTCACAAATGAAGCCACGGTGCCCCGGGTAAGACACCGGGCCATAAAGTTTCAATTCATTGTTTATTACAAATTAAAAAAACAAAGGAATTCATTACTGCGTAACAAAAGTAACAGGTATGTGGTCCTTTGCAGTCCAATTGCTAGGTCCACCGTCAGTCGTCGGGTAAATCCAACTATCAAACTCTGATTCCTCCACATCGCCTTCTATAGCATTCACTCCCGGGTTGGTGATGATCACGGGAGGTCTTCCGATCCTAGCTTTGCGTACAGCCCTCTGAGCCTCTGCAGTAAAACCCAGCCCAAACTTGTCAGTTTTAGGAGTAAAATCAGGGAGCCTGCCCCAGTTAGCACATTCACCTTTCTCGATTACAGCCCGAGCGTCTTTTAAGGAGGCCATCTTCAAAGGAAAGTCTTCTTCAATTACCGTCTCAGCTGACGCCAATGTTGGAGGTACCTCTTCAAAATGTTGAAAGGGGGTTTCAATAAACTCCCCGTCCATCTCAATATACCGGAATGAATTCAGATGACTGACCATGTATTCTTCCTCCCCCTGCACGGTGACAATCTTCCCTCTGACAGGGTATTTCAGCTTCTGGTGTAAAGTGGAGGTCACAACCCCAGCTTTGTGAATCCAAGGTCGACCCAGCAAACAGGAATAAGATGGACGAATATCCATCACATAGAACGTTGAGTCAAATACCTGAGAACCCACACGAATAGGAATGTCTACCTCACCATGCACCATCCTCTTCGACCCGTCAAAGGCTCGGACAATGATGTTGCTAGGTTTCAACTCCAGGCCCTCACAATCCAACCTGTCTAAGGCCTTCTTGGGCAATACATTCAGGGAAGAACCGGTGTCCACCAACACGTGAGCAAGAGTAGTGCCCCTGCATTCAATGGAGACATGCAGGGCATCATTGTGGTTCTTTCCTTTAGCGGTGAGATCAGCATCTGAGAAACCCAAACCATTGTCAGCTGTCAAATTAGCCACACAGTCAGTGAATTGATATGCAGATGTCTCTTGTGGCACATGGGCCGTCTTTAGAAATGAAATCAGGGCCTTGGCATGGGCCTTTGAGCACAGCAGCAATGATAGCATAGAGATCTTGGAGGGGGTATGCCCCAGCTGTTCAACGACATTGAAGTCGCTCTTCTTGATTATCTTAAGAATTTCCTCCATCTCTTGCTGGGAGGCTTCAACATTAACAGTCTTCGGTGCCTCCGTCCGGGCAGGCACATCATCAATCCCTTTGCCCCGAGTGTCTGATGACTCGGCAGCAGGGGTAGAAACTGGATCAGAAGTGGAAACAGGCGCACTTGCAGGCGTTATTATAAGAGGTCTTCGAATAACTGGTGGCGCAATGTCAGGCGAGAAGAGCCTGCCACTGCGAGTAACTTTGGCGGGACCAGTGATGTTACTGATACCGGTACCGGTGTTGAACTCCTGCTTCACTCCAAGTACATACACATCTGCCCCATAGTGCCATGGGACAGCCTTGTCATATTCATAGGGGAGGGGCCCCAGAACAGTAATAATAATGGGTGCAACGGACATGATTTTGACTGGCTTCCTCGGGGGAGCCTTGGTAGGATTGTTGAAAATTGTGACAACAGATATTTCTTCAACAGGAACAAAAGGAACAACGGTCTTCTTGAACAAAATCTCCTTGCTATCCATCAGGCTTTGGATACCTGATTTCAGCAACGGACAACCAGCAGAGGAAACAGCACACAAAAGGCAACCCTTGCTACAACCCGGAAATAAACCGGCTAGCAACAGGTTCCTTTTAACAGTCAACAGAGGGGTAACAACATCATCCACAGAAACGGCATACAAGTCTTCATCAACAGCATTTACTCCATGCTGGGGCATAGGAGCAGTCACGACATTTGGCCTCTCGGGCGCCTCGAATTGTATCTCCTTCGCATCAATAAGGTCTTGAACCTTGTTTCTCAGGGCCCAGCAGTCATCAGTAGAGTTCCCCGGGCTATCAGAGTGATACGCACAGCGGGCATTTGGATTATACTTAGGAGAGGTAGTGTTCACAACCTTCGGAGCCTCTCTGACGGTTACCAAGTTGGTCAACAGCAGTTGCGACAAGATTTGTGACAAGGTCATACTCAGCCGAGTGTATTCCCTTCTGGGTCTCTCAGTCCTTGGTTGGTTAGGTTTCCGAGGAGCGGCAGCAGGCTTTGCAATTACCACCGCGTTGACGGCTTGGCAGCGTCCTGGTTTATCCTGTCTCCTAGGCCCATACACAGCACTGGCCTCCTTTTTAAAAGGTTTCTTCTCAGAACTTGAGGACGCACCTTTCTGAATTTTACCTGATTTCATGCCAGCCTCTATCCTTTCCCCAGTCAGAATGAGATCTGTAAACCCTACAGACGAATTACCAATGAGATGATTGAAGAACGGCCCAGATAGGGTCCCCAAGAACATATCCACTAGCTCACGGTCTGTTAGTGGTGGCTGCACCCTGCCAGCCAGGTCCCTCCACTTCTGCGCATACTCTTTAAAACCTTCTCCCGATCCTAGCGACATACCCTGGAGTTGGGTACGTGTAGAAGCGAGGTCAGCATTATATTGATACTGCTTGTAAAAAGCAGTAGCCAACTCCTCCCAGTTACGAACCTTGGTTCCATCCAGCTGATAGAACCATTCGAGATGAGTCCCTGAAAGACTCTCCTGGAAGAAGTGGATCCACAAGTTCTTGTCCACAGTGTATGGTTGAATCTTCCGCACATAAGATCTGAGATGTAGCTTAGGGCAGGATGCCCCGTCATACTTTGCGAAAGATGGTGCTTTGAACTTGTATGGGATGACCACACCAGAAGATAGACCCAAGTCTCCGAAATCCAAACCAGGCACCTGTTGAATTTCCATGGCATTCAGACGGTCTTCCAACTGCTTATATCTGTCTTCAGCTGAAGGATACTGCTCCTCATTAAAATCAGTCTCATTGTCAGAGACCACCGGACTAGGAACCCTTCCCCCCTGGGGATTGCCTTTTCCTACAGAAGAACCAGCTTGATCAACCTCATTCTGCAGTGTGTTACCAAACCTCCGGCCAGTGTTGAACAATACAATTCTCTTCTTTTTCTTCTTCTTAACCAGCAGGGCCTTCAAATCCTCTTGACCTTGGGCCAAACTCATAATCAGCTCTTGAAATTGGGCGTTCTGAGCCTGAAGGGCCTTGATGGACTGCTCGGTAGATGATTCAGGATTCATGATGCTGAAATAACAATGAAGAACATTAAGCAACCTAAAAAGAAGAGTACCTGCTATGCACATGATGAATGGAATGCGTATGATTTATGTTTTCAAAGACAATCGGGAATCAACTTTGTAAACAAAAAGGAACACACTTCATTAGATTCAACTTTGAAATTCAAATTGTTCAACAGGTTGCCCTTAGGCGTTACATAAAAGGGAAATACTGAAAAGGGAAATAAAAGCTGTAAAAGGAAATTCAAAGCTCATCATTGATCCCATGGTCTCCTTTTCTCAGTACGGATGTAATCATTCAAGGCCCGCTCGTTCTCCAATTGCTTGGTCAGCTTCTGGATCTTCAATTCCTGCTCGTTGAACTTTTCCCGATAAGAATCCCGTTCTTCTCGCAGTTGTGCCCAAGACCTCTTTAGTTTATCAAGATCAGTGGGTATCTGAGGAGGGAGAACAGTTGGAGGAGCCCCATCTCTATCAGGATACTCAAGAATGATGGGTCTGACAGCTTCGTACGACATACCTAACCTCTAAGCACGGATGCGGACCCATTTGTAGTAGGCTTCCATAGGTAGAGAAGTCTTCGGTCCCAATTCTTGTGGGTCAGCTTTGTGGATTCTGTCCCAAGCCTTGATGAACCTACGACGCAGCTCGTCGCTATCTATCTGAAACTCAAAACTGATGTGAGGCACCAACATCTCATGAGGCCCTGCTCTTCTGGCCCTTCCAAACTGACGGAGAGCTAGACATAGATTATAAGAGATTCCTCCTTGAGTACCAATCAAAGGAACATTAGGATATTCTCCGCAACGATCAATAACAGCTACTTCATCCAAACCTCTGAAAGTCCAAATGATGTCCTTGTCAGTGAGAGACATTAACCTATGAGCCCAACCTCTTCCTTCTTTGTTCTTCAGCATGAACTTAGGGAGGTGCGAAATAAACCACCTCACTAACAAAGGGGTGCAACACCACAAAGTTCCTCGTCTTCGGACAGTGCGAGCATAAAGTTGTTGCAGGATATCACCCAAGAGAGTGGGCACGGGGTTCCGAGACATGAAGATCCTTATGGCAGTGACGTTAATGAAGTTATCAGGATTAGGAAACAAGACTAGACCATAGATTAAGAGAGCCAAGATGTCTTCATACGCCCTAAAGTCCAGGTCATTCCAGAAACTGTTAGCCTTACCAATCAGAAACTTGGCCAAGAAACCCTTAACTTTGCTTCTAGTCACCCAGTTGTCCATTACCTCCTTGTGGGTCAAGGGAAGAGCTGCAGCAATCTCCTCAAGCCTAAGAGTCTTTTCCCAACCAGTGTGGGGAGTCTGATCCAAGATAGGGATACCAAGCAAATCAGAGAACTCTTCCAGGGTAGGGACCAGCTGGAAGTCTTGAAAGGTGAAGCACTGGTACAGAGGGTCATAAAACTGGGTCAGGACACTCATCAGTTGTTGGTCCCACTTTGCCGTGACTGAACTGAGAAGAGAACCATGCCTCTGGATGAAGGAAGTAGTGTTTGGAATTCTGCTAACCAACTCTTCAAGCAACTCAGGTGGGTGAACAAAGTTGAACCGGATAGTATTCCTTCGCATAGGCATCATGATGTCCTACAAAACAGAGCAAAGGTGAAACCCTCTTGTCTTTGAAATGGTCAGTCCTTATGCAGGATGCATGCAATGTTTATGATGGCATGATGTTATGATAAAGCACACCACAAATATTCACAAAGGCAAACATGATAAGGCACACAAGTCACACAAGACAAGCCCTTAGAGTTTAGGCCAGCATGGGGTCTAGGCATTACCCTCTTTCAGTTTGTTGGTTCAGACATGTCTTATCATAAGTAACCGGGTTCTAAGGGTCCCAATATCACTGGACTGTTTTTATTGTTCATCGTTTCGATTGAGCCACTGAACTGGCGACCGAAATATTCCAAGAAAACAACCCTAAATTGAGTGTAGCATCGAGTATCAACCAACCTCGGACTGCACCAAAGTCAGTTATCTCACTACCCTAAAGAGGCCAAGATGGTTCAATTAAGGTTCCTAAGGTCAGTTGATGCTTCAAGACACCACGCGGAGGCCCCGTACTCTCCTTGACTGAACTCACGGGTTACCGGTACACACCAAAGTGCCACATCAACGTAGCAGATTGCTTCAACCATGTCGGTATACCCCGCACAGTTCCCTCACAGCCTTGTTGCTACTTTCTAAGAAGGTATCCCCCAGATCCGGGTTAGGATCTATAAAACTCCCAAGACAGTGCCCACAATAATAAAGCAAACAAAACACAGCAATTGAAAACACAAGTATAAGTTATCCTATGGTACACCTCACTTTAAGTATCCCCAGCAGAGTCGCCAGTTCTGTGATCGGTGGATCTGGAACTGACTGTTTAACGCTGGTTCGCGAAATGTCGCGGTAAGCAAGAGTCGCCACCGTATTTTATGTTCTCCAACATGGAAAGGACAAAAGCACAGCAAAATTCCTTATTCGAGAATGTTTCTCGGTTCGGGAGGTAGATTTATAGAAAGGGAAGGTGTTAGCACCCTTTCTATCTGTGGTTATCCACAGGCTCTTAGATACTTGCTCATTGTGTTTTCAAAAGATGTTTGCTTTTCAAATGTGATTGGGTTTGAAAAAAGTTTCGTTTAAAGATTTCTGAATAACTCTTGTATCTGTCCTCAAGAGTGTTTGAAAAATTGTTTTGAAAGCTTTTGAAAGTGTAGGTGCGAAAATATTTTGATTTGTTTTTGAAGAGAGCAAGTATCCATGAGTCATCTACCTACCCTAAGGAATTAGGCTGTGTAAAAGTCCTTAAGGTAGTGCCATCCCACCATTGAGAGGTAGGTAGCACCACCGTTGGAGGTGTTCGGGTCAATTCGTTCGTAGGGACAGTGTGGTCACCGAAGCAATAGTAGGACACCTTAGAAGCTACCCTTATGCCATTGATCCTTTTTAATTCCGAGGCAACCGTTTCGAGGCAACTGGATCATGTTATGGACATAAGGACTTACTAAAACGTCCTATACTCGACGACCACGTTTCGAGGGCAAGGCAACAGTGAGGCGTACCCTAAGAGTGGTGTGTGAATTTGTGCGTTATTTTCATGTTATGTTTTATCTTGTACATGCATTACGGTGATCTATGCTTGTTTTTAATTTAGGCCATACATTCTTTCATGCAATTATAATTTAAAAGTGCGGAAATTTAAATGCGGAAAGTAAAATCCTACGCTATTACAAGGCGCGGGTCTATACATCGCCAAATTAACAAAGACCCGTTTTGATAAAAATGCGGAAAGTAAATAAATTCCTAATTACTATTACATGGCTTGAGCAATTACATAATATTCACAAAGGAAAATAAAATAACGTGCGAAACGAATAAAATAGAACGTTCGAGGGCGTTGGACCCTTTTGAAATTAAATGAAATTAAAAAGCTAATTAATTATTAAGTTAAAGAAAAGAAATTGTTTTTTAAGTTTTTTTGGTATTTAATGAGAATAAAGAAAATTAATTAAAATTAGAAGTTAAATGAAACCCTAGTTCTAAATTATTTTTAATTGTTAAAGAAAACATTAAAGTTTAACCTAATTTACTAAAGAATTTATATACATGTTTATTTACAAAATTATTTAATACTTAATAATAATAATAATGATAATAAGAAAAAAAAATTATTTATTAAAAAAGAAAGGATGAAAATGTTAAAAACCCTAATTTCTACATATTTTAATTTGTTAAGAAAAAGATTTAAATTTTAAAACCTAATTTAACTAAATAATTAATGTACATTTATTTACAAAAAAAAATTCAATAAGTAAATTAATTAATATATTTTAGTTTCTGATTTTTATATTATGAAAATTAATTATTGGAATTTAAAGAAAACAATTAAAATAATTAAAAGAAAAGAAAAGGAAATTAAAAAAAAAGAATACAAACAGTGGGGGTGTCTGACCCAATTTGGAGGTTTCTTGGAAGCAATTTGGCCCACTGAATACAAGCCCTTTTTGACTTTTTGTGCTTGCGTGTGGATCCATTGACTAGCGTGTACCATGGACTGCACGTTATGGCCATTGGATTGATCATCAGGGACATTTGGCAGGCTGGGATGTGAACGTGCATGATGGACTTTGGATGAAGTGCTACGCTGGAACACCTTAAGACAAAAATTATTAAGCGTTTGGGGGGACCTGGGAATCAAACCCAGGTCCCAGTACCTGCATGACAACTGAACTACCAACTGAACTAACGCGCGTGTTTGTAATATGAGTGGAACACAAATAATATGTATGAAAAAACAACGTTATCCTGAAACAATCAAAAACGCGCTAATATTCAAATTATCCAACCACGTTCAGACACGCATGCGTCTTCTTCCTTTTTCTGCCTGTAACATAATTAAATAGCGGGGGTTTTAAACCCCCACTAAACTCAACCAGAAAAAATAGCGATTAGAGCATAGATGAATATAAAAAAGGTGCGAGGTGTGAGTTTGTCTTGTCTTGAGGTCACGAATCCAATGGCATAGGTTTGGTGGTTCAATTTTGCCATATGAAGAAGACCCCAATTCGAAGCTTCTGAAACCCTAGAAAGCGTTAATGGCAGATATTGATACATGCATGGTTAGGACAATTAAATGGTACCATTAGCTTCAGAGCATCAATATTAGCAAGAATCAATGATTAAAACTCATGAATAATGTATGTAAATTAAAAAACGATTAGGGACAAGTTCAAGAAAAGTGTGATGTCGTTCTACCAATTCTTTGAGTGTGGAGGCGTGTTCTTGATTGCAACACGTTCCTAGCAATGTCAGGAAGACATTGGAAGGCTTGTTGTGCTTTGAAACGGGCTCTAGGTATGAAATCAGTTTTCAACTTTTTGCCAAAAAAATGCAATTTGGTTCTCCCTTTTCTCAGCAGCTTTCGTGTGTATTGGAATAGGGTTGAGTTGTGTATATGTATTTGAACGAAATTAGGTCAAAACCAAGTCCAAAGATCCATGCATTCATGTTTTGAAGATTTGATTTTCAATTATATCAATTTCAATCTTTTTGCCATGAAACCATTGCCAATCATGTAGAATCTTTCCTTTTTGAATGAGAAACGATTTGCCACCTTGCCCTAGTTTGATTTGCTGCATAAAAAAGATTTAAAAACATGATTTGGTATTTTTCTTATATTTAAATATAATTAAATGAATTAATAATAATAAAAATTCAAATAATTAATCAAAAATAAGAAAATAAATCCCTTAGAGGTCAATGGGTCGTGCATAGCCTTTGGGTAATGATTCATGAAAGAAATTGAGGCCCATTAGCATTTTTGAAGCCTTTTGTGCAAAGTTGACTTTTCAAAATTCCCAAAAATTTCCCAACTTCTACAAGGCATATCTTGCTCAATTTTGAAGCTATGAACTTGTTCTTGGACATCTTGGAAAGGTCTTGAAGTCTTCTAACCAATGTCTTTGGTCCCATGTCATTTTGATTTACCAATCTCAAGTTATGGTCTTTGACTTAAAGTGCCTTTTTGTTGACTTTTGAAAATGACCTATAATGTTGAAATTGATAACTTTTTGTGAGAGTATTTCTTGGACTTGAAGTGTGAAGATGAGTTGTAGGAAATGTCATTTTCTTCAAAATGAGCTTTGGATGGGATTTTTCTGATAAACCATGTGTAAGTTATGCCCTGGTCAATTTACAGTTGACTTTTTCAATTGTCCAAAAATAGAAACTTTTGCATCTTGAGACCTTTTGAGCCATGCTTGCGAAATCATGATCAAGAATTGATCAAATGATGTTTGTGGCTTCAAAATAAGATGTTGAGCAAAAATTTTGACTTTTGACTGTCAAATGACCATTTTGCCCCTGCAGTTGACTGTGAAGCATTTAGGGTTTTTGACTGTGCAATTTGATGCTGTGAGTCTTGAAACTTGGCATATGAATGCTTGAAAATGTATGTAGGCATGTGGGACTTGATTGGACCCTTGAGAACTTCAATTTCTTTGCAAGAACCAAAACCCTAATTCTGACTGTGTTAGGAGGCAATTGGACTGTGCAACCTTTGAGCGATTTTTGAACCTTGATCTTGGCAACTTTTGAAGAATATGGGAGGGCAAATTTTGGGGTACAACAGTGTGAATGCCCAGGAAGCGATTGGAACAAGTCTCGTGTCCTGAAATTGCCTCTAACCCTGATTTTGATCTCTCACTTCTTTGTGATTTTTTCACTTTTCCTTCTGCCTCTTCCAACAACTTCCAACCCTTATTTCGTGTGCTTTAGCTTCCTTATGTATTGTGCTTTGCATTAGGGTAAGAATTATGGTCCAAATCTCTCCATATCAATGCACATGAATTGGATTTGATTCCACCATTAAACCTTTCTAAATTTGATTCAAATCATATCTTCTTGTACACTTATACCTTGATACGAGTTTGGAGATGTGCTAGCTGTCCATTGAAGGCTATAATCAACAAAAAATATTTGGTTATCAATATTTTTGATTTTATGTGATTTAATTTGATTTAAAATGAATAAATTCAAATAAAAATCAAATTAAATAATAAAAATGAGATATGGACACATGGATGAAGCTAGGGCACGTGGGAAATAATGCAAACTCAAATCAAGTGGAAAAGAATGAGCCCATTTGACAAAATTTGAAGTTTTGGGGATAGTTGACTTTTGGCAATTTTGCAAAAAAAAGTCCAACTTCAACAATGCATAACTTCTTCAATTTTGAACTTTTGGAGGTGTTATTTGACTTTTTAGAAATCTTGAGATGTCCTATAACCAACCCTTTTGGTCTCATCGCATTTTGATATTCCATTCTCAAGTTATAAGCTTTGGCAAAAAAGGTGTTTTTGTTGACTTTTCAAAATGACCTATAATGTCCAAATTCATAACTTCTTGTGAGTGCATTGTTTGATCTTGGGGTATGAAGATGGATTTTAGGGAATTTCATCCTCTTCAAAATGAGATTTGGATGGGTTATTTCTCAAAAAGTATGAGAACGTTATGCCTGGTCAAAGTTGGGTTGACTTTTCTTGCAAAACCCTAATTTAGCAACTTTTGAACTTTGATGAATTTTGAGCAATCCTTGATGAATCATGATCAACCCTTTATCAAATGATGAAATATCCTTCAAAATGAGAATGTTGACAAAAAATCTTGAAGTTTGACTGTATATAGGTCACAGTTGACTTTTGCCCTAGCACAATCGATTTTTGGACCTTGGAGAAATTGACTGAGCAAACTTCCTCTGCAAGGCTTGAAATTTGACATGGATGATCTTGAGAGCATGTTAGGACATTGGGGAGCAGTTGAGGTCATTTATATTCAAGGATCTTGATGCAACACAAAACCCTAATTTGGGGTAGACTGCCTTAGGAGATAGCTTGTCTGACCAATTCTTGAGCAACCTTGGGCCATTTGGAGATTTTTCTTGAAATGCTTTGAGAAATATGAGAGGGAAAGTTTTGGGGTACAACAGCTACCCCTGTTCAATCTTCTTAAACCTGAGGATGAAGATTGGCTTTGGAGCCTTTCGTGATCCGAAGGTGGAAGATGATTGAACACTAGAGTGCCCATAAATTTGCACTCTCATGAAGTGGTATCAACCTTGTGATGTCGGGAATGGGCTTACAGATGCCATTTGGAGAAGTGTCGATCTTATAAGAGATTCCTTAGAGAGAGCTTGTATACCTGTTGTTGTGGAAGATTCCGCTAGGGAAGTCTAATTTTTGTTGAGATTTAGGAACTTGCCTGTACTTCAACTGAGAGAACATCTCTGCTGAGTTTTAAGAACTTATCCGTACTTCAACTGAAGGGGAAACATCTTCGTCAAGATTTAAGAACTCGTTTGTAATTCAACTGAGAAAAACTCTGTTGAGATTTAGGAACTCGTCTATAATTCAACGAAGGAGAATTGTCGAGATTTAGAACCTTATCTGTAATTCAATCGAGGATAATTCTGTTGAGATTTAAGAACTGGTCAGTACTTCGACTGAGGGAAACATCTTCATCAAGATTTAGGACTTGTCTGTAATTCAACCGAGGATAATTCTGTTGAGATTTAAGAACTGTCAGTAATTCGACGGAGGAACTTTGCCGAGATTTAGAACCTTATCTGTAATTCAACTGAGGATAATTCAGTTGAGATTTAAGAACCGGTCAGTACTTTGACTGAGGGAAACATCTTCATCGAGATTTAGGACTTGTCTGTAATTCAACCGAGGATAATTCTGTTGAGATTTAAGAACTGTCAGTAATTCGATGGAGGAACTTTGCCGAGATTTAGAACCTTATCTGTAATTCAACTGAGGATAATTCGGTTGAGATTTAAGATCCGGTCAGTACTTTGACTGAGGGAAACATCTTCATCGATATTTAGGACTTGTCTGTAATTCAACCGAGGATAATTCTGTTGAGATTTAAGAACTATCAGTAATTCGACGGAGGAACTTTGCCAAGATTTAGAACCTTATCTGTAATTCAACTGAGGATAATTCGGTTGAGATTTAAGAACCGGTCAGTACTTCGATTGAGGGAAACATCTTCATCGAGAGTTAGCACTTGTCTGTAATTTAACCGAGGATAATTCTGTTGAGATTTAAGAACTGTCAGTAATTCGACGTAGGAACTTTGTCGAGATTTAGAACCTTATCTGTAATTCAACTGAGGATAATTCGGTTGAGATTTAAGAACTGGTCGGTAATTCGACTGAGATAAAAGCTTCATAGCTTTGAATTTTATGAGAATTTAACCGCATCCTTCCTGAAAGATAAAGGTTAGTTGTATGTAATGCATAATATGTATCAGGCAAATAATGTTCTCAAAATAAATGAGATTGTATTGTATGATGCGTATATGCATGTGTCATGATGTATGAAAGTGTAATGTTTTAGCTGGAAAATAAATCTCGGATAACTGCTGGAGAAAAAGAGTTAAATTCTTCGTTTCCGCTGGAGATAGTGGATGAAGATGATTGTGAGAATAAACCTGCAGGAGAGGACAACTCCGTTGGGGAATAAACTAATGAAGAGATTACTCTGTGGGAAAGAGATGTTCTGCTGAGGATTCCACTGATAAATTCTGCTGGGGATGAATTATCGTTGCTGGTGATACTGAATCCTGTTGGGGATTGACTTCTTGTTTGTGAAAGGAAAGAACTCCGCTGGGGATGATCCTTCGGCTGCGACTTCACTGGGGATAACTTTTAGACTCTTATGGGGATAATCCTTTGAGCTCTGCTGGGGACAATCTTCCAAAGTCTACTGGGGATGACTCTTCAAACTTCACTGGGGAAGCTTTTTCAGACTGCGCTGGGAAAAATTTCAGGCTCCACTGGGGATACTTTGTATTCTGCCAGGGAATATTCTTATACTCCGCTGGGGAATGTTAAGACCTTTCAGTGCTGATGGCAAATAAACTCGGCTTGGGGAGAATATTACCGATTCATTTGTAGTTGCAAGTCTCAGCCGGGGAGAGCTATCATTATTGTCTTACTCTGCGGGGAGTGAAAGTATTTCAGCCATATTCTTCAGCTAAATCTACCTTGTACCTGGTGGACAGAGCAACTGTACAGTTTGGACAATTATTATTTGCCCCTATTTTTGATATTACAGGTAATGGTCTTTTGTTTCGCATGTAAATGTTCATGAGCAGCAATTAATGTCAAATGCATATATCAAAAGTGAACATTTAACGTTCTTTGCAAAACAAAACAGAAAAAGGAAAGACAGTTTGAAATTTCTCTGAAAATGAATTGTATTGATTTTGAAGTTTGGCCTGTAAATAGGCGTTTTTGTACAAGAGGCTGACGTCCTAGTAAGAGAACACCGCCGAACAATAGAATTTACACAATTTGTGAAAATACAAAGAAAACAACTATGTGAATAATCCCACTGGGTTCCAACTCTGCTATTGCCTTTATGTCCTTGAGCATCTCATCACTTTTCTACTTGGTTGAAGGTAGATCAGATTGATTAGTGTCGTCCGAGCTTGATAGTCGATACCGAAGTTTGGTTGCAAGGTGATCCAATGAGACATAGTGTTACGCTTTGCTCCCTAATTTTTTCCTGGACAGCCCTTTTGGGTTTTCAGTCCACCGGGATACCCTTTTTTTCCCAAGCTGCCTTCTCAGGTTTTCGACTTGCCGGGTGTACAGTTTTTTTCATTTTCATCCCTTATTTTTGCCCGAACCCTTTTGGTTCGCCGGGAAGCCCTTATTTTTGCCTAGGCCAGTCAACCTAGTGGGTCTTTGATCATGAGTAGTATATTTTCACTATGTTTGCATTGACGGGGTGATGAAGGTCGTCACCATCCATGGTGGTTAGAATTATAGCTCCTCCTGAGAAAATGTTCTTAACCACAAATGGCCCTTCGTAAGTGGGGGTCCATTTGCCCCTAGGATCACCTTGTGGCAGGATAATACGCTTGATGACCAGGTCTCCAACTTGATACTCTTGTCGTCTAACTTTCTTGTTAAATGCCTTGATCATCCGCTTTTGATACATCTGACCATGACAAATAGCAGTAAGTCTATTTTCGTCGATTAAGTTCAGCTGATCAAGCCGGGTCTGAATCCAGTCATCTTCGCTCAAACCTGCATCCTTCATAATCCAAAGAGAGGGTATCTGAACTTCAATGGGCAAGACGACCTCCATGCCATAAACAAAGGAATAGGGTGTTGCCCCTGTTGACGTCCGCGCTGAGGTATGGTACCCATGAAGAGCAAAAGGTAACATCTCGTGTCAGTCTTTGTATGTCACTGTCATCTTCTGCACAATCTTCTTAATGTTTTTATTAGCCGCTTCTACAGCCCCATTCATCTTCGGCCGGTAGGGAGAAGAGTTGTGATGATGTATCTTGAACTGTTTGCAGAGTTCGGTGATCATCTTATTGTTGAGATTTGTACCATTGTCCGTAATGATCCTCTCTGGTACACCATATCGACAGATCAGATTGTGCCGAATAAACCGAGCTACGACGTTCTTGGTCACTGTAGCAAAGGAAGCTGCTTCAACCCACTTCATAAAGTAATCAATTGCTACCAGGATGAAGCGATGCCCGTTGGATGCCGTAGGTCTGATCTCGCCGATCATGTCAATGCCCCACATTGCAAAAGGCCAAGGAGCTGTCAAAACATTTAGAGGTACTGGAGGTATGTGCACCTTATCAGCATAGACTTGGCACTTGTGACAGGTCCGAGAATGCTGATAACAATTGGCTTCCATTGTGGACCAGTAATATCCTGCCCGAAGGATTTTTTTTGCCATGGTATGTCCACTGGAATGAGTCCCGAAAGTACCTTCATGCAACTCTACCATAATCCTTTCTGCTTCACTCTTATCCACACATCGCAGTAAGGTTGAATCATGGTTACGCTTATAAAGAATGCCACTGCTGATGAAGAACTTCGCCGCGAACCTCCTCAGAAACTTCTTGTCATTAACAGATGCACCCTCGGGGTACTCCTGAGCCTCAAGATACCTCTTTACCTCATGGAACCAGGGTTTATCTGCTACCTCCTCAGTCTCAATGTCACAATAATGTGCAGGTTCGTCCAACCTCTCAATGATAATCTGGGGAGCTTCGTTGTCCCAATTGACTTTGAACATAGAAGACATCGTAGCTAGCGCGTCCGCCAACTTATTCTCCTCTCTAGGGAAGTGTTCAAAGGTTATCTCCTAGAAATGTGGAAGCAACGTCAACACATACTATTTGTAAGGAATAAGATTAGGGTGTTTCGTATCCCACTCGCCTTTGATCTGACTGATCACGAGAGCGGAATCTTCGAAGATACTCAAGAACTTAATCCTTAGGTCAATTACTGCTCGAAGACCCATGATGTACGCTTCATACTCCGCCATGTTGTTGGTGCAGTTGAAACATAGTCGGGTGGTAAACGAAGTATGAGAGCCTTTAGGAGATATGATCATGGTGCTAATGCCATTACCCAAAGCGTTGGAGGCTCCATCAAAGTACATAGACCATCGGGATCCTTCCTCAGGTCCTTCATTCGGTCCAGGTTCTTCATAGTCAGTCACTATCATGATATTCTCATCCGGGAATTCAAAGTTCATAGACTGATAATTATCCACTGCCTGATGTGCCAAATGATTTGCCAACACACTTCCCTTGATTGCCTTTTGGGTCGTGTACTGGATGTCATACTCAGTCAAGATCATCTGCCATCTTTCTATTCTTCCGGACAAGGCAAGCTTTTCGAAGATATACTTGATTGGATCCATCTTTGATATCAATAGAGTAGTGTGAGTCTGCATATACTGTCTCAGCCGGCGAGCAGCCCATGCCAAAGCGCAGCAATTTTTCTCGAGCAACGAGTATCAGGTCTCGCAGTCGGTAAACTTTTTGCTAAGGTAATAAATAGCATGCTCTTTTCGGCCCGACTCATCATGCTGACCCAACACACACCCCATTGAGTTGTCGAGTACTGTCAAGTATAAGATCAAAGGTCTCCCTTAAACTGGAGGCATCAGAATATGTGGCTCTTGGAGATACTCTTTGATCCTTTCGAAAGCGGCCTGACATTCGTCGTTCCATCGTACCACTTGATCTTTCTTCAGTAACTTGAAGATTGGCTCACAAGTAGCAGTCAGGTGTGAGATGAATCAGGCGATGTAGTTCAGCCATCCCAAAAAGCCTCTGACTTCTTTTTCTATTCGGGGAGCTAGCATTTCCTGTATAGCCTTCACCTTTGCAGGATCCACTTGAATACCTTTGTCACTTACAACAAAACCCATCAGCTTACCAGATCTCACTCCGAAGGTGCACTTGTTCGGGTTTAACCTCAGCTTGTACAACTTCAACCTGTCAAATAACTTCTGAAGGTGGTCAAGATGTTCTTCCTCAGTTTGGGATCTTGCAATCATGTCATCGACGTATCCTCAATCTCATGATGGATCATGTCATGGAACAAAGCGACCATGGCGCGCTGATATGTTGCCCCAGCATTCTTTAATCCGAAAGGCATGACTTTGTAGCAAAAGGTACCCCATTGAGTAACGAAGGTTGTCTTTGGGAGCCATTTTAATCTGATTATAATCGGAGAAACCATCCATGAAGGAGAAAACCTTATGCTAAGCGGTGTTGTCAACCAGAACGTCGATATGAGGCAGAGGGAAATCATCCTTGGGGCTTGCCCTGTTTAGATCCCTATAGTCAACACACATTCGAACTTTACCATCCTTCTTTGGCACAAGAAACACGTTGGCCACCCACTGTGGGTAAGAAGTAACTGCTAGAAAACCGGCGTCAAACTGTTTCATAACTTCAGCCTTGATTTTCTCAGACATCTCTAGGCACATTCGGCGAACCTTCTATTTCACTGGAGGACAGTCTTCCTTGGTAGGCAATCGGTGAACCACAATATCGGTATCCAACCCAGGCATATCTTTATAAGACCAGGCAAAGATCTCAACATAGTTACACAGCATCTGAATTAACCGTTGCTTAACACTAGCTTCCAGATTTGCACCAATCTTGACCTCTTTCTTGTCTACCTCCGTACCCAGATTTATTGTTTCCATTGGCTCTTCATGCGGCTGTATGGCCCTCTCTTCTTGAAGTAAGAGTCTAGCAAGTTCACTAGGCACTTCGCAATCATCTTCACCCTCGTCTTAGGCTAAGTTGATCGGACTTTCGATGTCATAACTGGCAGTAGTAGAGTTGTTACCAGTGAGATCCAGAGTGGATGTAGACCTGTATATGTGAGTGTGTGTAAAATAGTTGTTTTGCAATATGTAATAAAAGAAAAACAAGGAGTGCAAAGTTTGAAATGCAAGAAATGTCCAATGCTTTTTTTAATGATATATGTAGATGACACACATAAAGCCATCACAAACGAAGCCACGGTGCCCCGGGTAAGACACCGGGCTGTAAAGTTTAAAAATTACCTGTTACAAATTCAAAACAAAAGTCTCATTACTGGGTAATAAAAGAAATTGGGACGAAGTCCTTTGCTGTCCAATTGCTCAGTCCACCATCAGTAGTAGGATAGATCCAACTCTCAAACTCAGATTCTTCAACATCGTCTTCAATGGCATTTACTCCTGAATTGCTGATAAACAGGGGAGGTCTTCCGACCCGTGCACTCCGAACAACCCTTTGAGCTTCTGCAGTGAAACCCAAACCAAACTTGTTAGTCTTATGTGCAAAATCAGGGAGTTGGCCCCAATTCGCACACCCATCTTTCTCAACAATAGCCCGGGCATCCTTGAAGGAAGCCATCTTCATGGGAGGATCTTCAGTGACAGTTTCAGCTAATGCCAATGTCTGGGGTACTTCTTCAAAATGTTGAAACGGGGTTTCAATGAACTCCCCGTCCATCTCTACATATCAGAAAGAGTTGAGGTGGCTCACCATGTACTCCTCCTCCCCTCGTACCGTAACAATTTTCCCTTTGACTGGGTATTTCAGCATCTGGTGCAGCGTAGAAGTCACTTCCCCAGCTTTGTGGATCCATGGGCAACCCAACAAACAAGAATAGGATGGCCGAATGTACATCACATAAAAAGTAGACGCAAAGATCTGAGACCAACCTTAACTGGAATATCCACTTCTCCATGTACCATTCTCTTGGACCCGTCAAAGGCCCTAACAACAATGTTACTTGGCTTCAGCTCCAACCCCTCACAGTCTAACCGATCCAAAGCTTTCTTAGGCAAAATGTTCAACGAAGACCCCGTATCCAGCAATACATGAGCTAGAGTAGTTCCCCTGCATTCAATGGAGACATGCAGGGCATCATTGTGATTCCTCCCCTTAGCAGGAAAGTCTGCGTCGGAGAAACCCAACCCATTATCTGCTGTCAAACTAGCCACGCAGTCCTTAAACTGATCAGCTGATGTCTCCTGCGGCACGTGCGCAATCTTCAGGAAGGCAATCAGAGCCTTGGCATGGGCTTCTGAGCATAGCAATAGAGACAACATAAAGATTTTGGACGGGGTTTGCCTCAGCTGCTCGACTACATTGTAGTCACTCTTTTTGATGATCTTCAAAATTTCCTCCATCTCTTGTCTAGAGGCTTCCACATTAATTTTTTTGGTGCCTCCGTCCGGGCAGGCTCATCAGTGGTCCCTTTGCCCCGAGTATCAGATGACTCGGCAACATGGGTAAGGATAGGAACTTGAACAGGGATAGTATTAGGTGCACTAGCAGGCGTAATAACAACAGGCGTCCGAACAACTGGCGGAGAGATCTCTGGGGAAAAAAGTCTTTCGCTGCGGGTGACTTTGGCAGGTCCAACAATATTGCTGACGTCAGTATCAGCCTTTTCAACACTCAAGTCTTTCTTAACTCCGTGATAGTAAACGTCAGCCCCGTAATGCCATGGGACAACTTTATTGGATGTATAAGGGATAGGCCCAGGAACAGTAATGATCAAGGGAGCGATTCTTGGAACAGATGTAATTCTAACAGGATTTCTCGAGGAAGCCTTGGAAGAATTGTCGAAAATGGTGATTATAGTAACTTCTTCAGTAGGAACCAAAGGAACAAAAGTCTTCTCAAACAGAATTTCTTTATTATCCATCAGGCGTTGGACACCTGACTTCAAGAGATGACAACCAGTAGGTAGGACAGAACACAGATGGCAACCTTCATCACAGCCCGAAAATAAACCAGCTAATAGAAGGTTCTTCTTCACAGTCAACAATGGAGTAGCAATATCTTTCACAGAAACCACAAACGAGTCTTCCTCTACAGCATTCACTCCATGCTTGGGCATAAGAGCAGTCACAACATTAGGTCTTTCAGGCGCTTTGAACTCAATCTCTTTAGCATCAATCAAGTCTTGTACCTTATTCTTCAGGACCCAATAATCATTCGTATCATGCCCCGAGCTATCAGAATGAAAAGCACAGCGGGCGTTCAGATTGTACATCGGTGATGTTGTATTAGGATTCTTCGGGGCCTCCTTCGGAATCACCAAGTTGGTCTTCAATAACTGTGGCAGAATCTGAGACAAAGTCATGTTGAGCTGAGTGAACTGTCTTTGCGGCCTCTCGGCCCTTGGCTGATTGTTACGTTGTGTGGAAACAGTTGGTCTTGATATAACAACCGCATTAATAGCTTGGCGACGTTCAGGTATATTCTGGATTTTTGAACTGTAAACAGCAATGGACTCCTTCTTAAAAGGTTTCTTCTCGGAACTAGATGAAGCACCCTTATGTATCTTACCGATCTTGATACCAGCCTCAATCCTTTCCCCGGTCATAATCAGCTCAGTAAACTCGGACGATGAAATTCCAATCAGATGGTTGAAATACAGACCAGACAAGGTCCCCAAAAACATATCCACTAGCTCCCTATCAGCCAAGGGAGGTTGCACTCTACCAGCAAGGTCCCTCCACTTCTAAGCGTAGTCTTTGAAACCTTCGCCCGCACCCATAGACATACCCTGGAGTTGGGTACGTGTGGGAGCGAGGTCGGTATTATATTGGTACTGCTTGTAAAAAACAGCAGCCAAATCTTCCCAATTACGGATACTAGCTCCTTCCAGCTGGTAAAACCATTCAAGCTGAGTCCCTGAGAGACTGTCTTGAAAGAAGTGGATCCAGAGATTCTTGTCAGCAGTGTACGGCTGAATTTTCCTAACATACGAATGAAGGTGCAACTTTGGACAAGAAACCCCGTCGTATTTAGCAAAGGCTGGTGCTTTAAACTTGTGGGGAATCACCACCCCAGATGACAAACCTAGATCACCAAAGTCCAACCTAGGGACCTTCTAAATCTCCATGGCACTTAACCGGTCTTCAAGCTGTTTATACCTATTGTGATACGGTGGGAGAACTGACTTGAGGTTTTGCGTTTGTTTTTTCGCAAATGTTTCGGTTGAGAAAGAGTCGCCACCGACTTTTTATTTTATCCTAAGGAAAGGTTAAAAAGCACAGAAAAAACCTTTGAGATGTCTTCTTGGGTTCGGGGAGTAGATTATAGAAAGGGAAGGTATTAGCACCCTTTCTATCCATGGTTATCCATGGGCTCTTAGTTACTTGCTTAGATCAACTTGCCTTAATTTTCAATTGTTTGAAATGGTGCTTTGTGTGTGTGGGTTTGAAAATGTTTTGAAAAGAAGCCAATGTGGTGGAAACCTTTGTAATGATCCATGTTGGGATGTATACAAAGATGTATGTCTTTTGAAAAAAAGTTTTCAATGTTTTTGAAAGTGTATTGTGATGTGTTGTTTTGAAAAAATAGGCAAGTGTTTTGTTTTGCAAATTGGCAAGTAACCAAGAGCTATCTACCCTAATTTTCTCAAAGATTTATCCTATGTTTTTAACCCTTTTAACAATTTTTGTTCCACCATTGTATTTGGTGGATAATCTTATGTTAGGATGTGAAAGGGACGGGCGCGGGTCATCGTTTAGACCATGATTGCAATGGTGCCAAGTATCTTTGGGCAATTTTTCCTTTAAGGGACTTGACCATTTTTTAAGCAACTTTTGAAAGCGTCATCGAGGGACTATGATCATTTGATTGTGTTTGTTTTGCCCAAAGAGACCTAACGTGCAATATGGCCCATTATTGAAGGCAACAAGTGGAATACCCTAGGGGTGCAAGTGTGATTAGTGTTGTCCATTTTCATGCTTGTTTATCTTGAAATTAGGTCAAACTATTTTTGTTGTTTTTGATTCGCATACAAACCCTAATTCTAACAAGGCATAATTAGAAAGCATTAAAGTGCGAAAAATAAGGTTCCTAAGTTATTACAACACAATATATGGGAAGGGGGGTACAAATATTCAAATGGGGGTATTTTGACAAGGAATTTAAACCTAGACTATTACATCAATTTGGAATTATACAAGGTAATTAATATACAACAATTAAATAAAAATGGAATAAATATGCAAGATGCAAAAAATGTTTTTTATGTGTATGAAAAAAAGGTATTTTTTTATGTGTCAAATAAAAAAAATAAAAAGTATTAATTTTTGGATTTTTTATGTATTTAGGGCAAAACCCTAATTTATTAAATAAAAGGTATTAATTATTTAATATGTACAATATTTACTAGTTATCTACAAAAATAAAATAAAAATGAAGTATATTTGTCAAAAAGGTATTTTTTTAATGTCAAATATTAATAAAAAATAAAATGTATATATCTTGTATTTTTAACCTAAATATACTAATATATATGCAAATATTTATATTATATGATAAATATATTAAATATATACAAAATGATAATATTTAGTATTTATAAAAAAAGGTATATTTTATATAAAATATTTTCAGAAGATAAAATAAAATAAAAATGGAAAATAAAATATGTTTGCATTATTTTAGTATTTTTTAAATAAAAGTATGTAAGTATTTATTTATGTACAAACATTATTTTGAACAAATAAATGCCTAATAAATATAAAAATGGTGTGAAAAATATTTTTAATATTTTTAATATTATGAGGAAAAATAAATAAGTCAGAAATAAAAAACAAAAGTCAAAAAATGATCAAAATGAGCACAATGGGCCAAGGGGGTTCAAAAGTAACAAAAGGGTGCAAATAGGAAACTGAAACAAAGCCCGGCCCAAAAAGACCTTCTTCAACCTCTGAACCTGTATGAACAACAATCAACACGCGTTTTCTATCTCCCAATTCCTGGACTTTCAAGCAAAACTCACAACATGAAAAATGTAGAGCATTAAGAGACGAATTCAAACATATAAAGAACTTGACTTAACTCTCTAAGATGAGAGAGAATTTCTTCTCCCCCAATTCCTGACCTAGTTTTTGTTCCATGTTCAGACATTAAATTCTCACAGCACACATAATATGAATGAAAACTAATTACATGGGCATGTTCAGGGCTATGAATGTGACATATTTTCTTCACAAACCTAAAGCTAACAATGCCTGAATAGAGAGATATGAGTTCATGAACTTACCTGTTCAGTTGGAATCGTATCTGGTGATGGAGGTGCTTTCAATGCAAGGTGATGATTGGTACAACTTCCTTGATGTCCAGGGATGCTATTCCAAGCTTTACTTTGTCTTGAAACCAAGTGAATCGTGTTATGGAACTTCAACTGCAAAACAAGAAAATGAAAATGGTGATGTTGCTTGGGAGTGTTACAGGTCGTGTTTGAGGTTTGGAATAGTTTCAAGGGATGATGTGGGATATGTTTGAAGTGATTTTAGCAAGAATGCATGAAAGGATTGAGCTATGGAACTCAATCTGCATCAGGTACCCTGTTTGGGCAGTTTTAGGGTGATTCTGTGAATGGGGAGGTATTGGAGGTGATAGGCTCGTGTCTCAGGTCAGGATGGATGTTTAGAATGTGTTTGACAAGTTTGCTTAAGCCTGTGTTAGCTGAGATGAGAGTTGTGTATGGTTATGCTATGTTTCTTCAACTTTAAGCAACAAATGTCCACTTGAGTTTTAGACTGATAGAGGCCCCCCTAATGTGCTGCATACCTTGGCCTTGATCAGTGTAATTAGCTCATAAACTTGTGCCAAAGAGATTTGCACTGTACTTGCTTGGATTGCAAATTGACATAAAGTTCTACTTTTGCAAAAATGGACATTATGCTTTTCTATTTTGGGACTAAACCTTTATGTAATGCTTGAACACATAAAATATGGTCTTGGCACAATGAGTTTGCATTAAATTTATGAGTGCAAAAGGGATATAGGACCTGTAATCAAGTTGTGCAAGCTGATTTCAAAATGGCCTAGATGTATGAACATGTAACTTGGCTAAATCAAAAGTGAGTTTTTCCCAACTTGCCAAATTCGATTCTCCCTAACCATGAGGTTGTTTGATGAGTTCTTGGACATTTTGGAAAGCTTGGAATGTGTAATACAATCCATATTTGAAATGTAAATTGAAATTCCAAGTGGAAGTATGTGAAAAATGGTCTTGAAGTTAGGTAAAAACCTTGCCTAAAATAGGTCAAATTTTCTAAGTTAAGAATGGTTTGGTACCCTTGTTCCAAAAATTGTAACTTGAGCTACAATCTTCTTTTGGGAAAACTTTGTGAATCAAAGTTGTAGATTTTGCAATAGGCTACAACTTTCATGTTTTGACTTTTTCTTGAATCCAAATGAATCTTGGTGAGAAAGTGGGACAAAGTTAGGAAAAAATTAGGGTTTTTCATAACTTAGAAAAATTCTAAGTTATGAAAAATCTTCATTTCAAACCCTAATTTGCAATTCTTGATTTCTTGATGAACAAGTTTCATGATTTGGCATGTTTTGATGAAAAATGAATCTTGACACTTGATTTTGACCAAAAAGTCAAAGTTTGACTTTTCAGTATACAATCAAAATTGATCAATTGACTGGGAAATTCAACTGTCAATCTTGTGTATTTGGGATCTTTTGAACTTGTTGAGCATGTCAAGATAATTTCATGGGGTCCTTGAGTCCATATGTGAGCTTGATTTGCCATTGGCTAGGTCAAACAGTCAAGAATTGCCTTTGTGCAGTCAAAACCCTAAAAATGACCATTTTGCTCTTTTGGTGATCTGATCAAATTTCTTGTGGAATTGTGATCCAAACTTGATCAAATGGTCCATGTGAGTTCATAATGTTGATGTGGGTCAATTTTCATGAGATTTGACTGTTAATTGGCCACAATTGACTTTTCCCCAATACACCTGATTTCTAGGTCAACTGTCCAATTGACTGGGCAAAATTTGGAATCAAGACTTGAAACTTGGTATGGATAAACTTGGGAGTCCAACATGAAGCATGAAAGTCATCTTAGGCATTTTTAGGTCAAAATATCTTTGTGCAAACACAAACCCTAATTTGGGTCAACAGTGCAAGGAGAAGTCTTGAACAGAGGAAACCCTAATTGGATCTTGAGCTCCAAGGGTCTTGTGATGAGAAAATGTTGAGGAAATGGGAGGGCAAATTTTGGGGTACAACAGTTGCCCCTGTTCAATCTTATTGAACCTGAAGAGTTAGATTGGCAAGTTTGCCTTTCGTGACTCGAGGGTAAAAGGAGATTGGACACTAGAGTGCCCGGAAATTTGCACTCGCATGTTGGAGTATCAGCAATGTGATGTCGGAAATGGGCTTATAGATGCCATTTGGAGAGATGGTGGATAGGGAGATGGGCTTATAGATGCCATCTGGAGACGTGACAGAACCTTGTCGGGAATGGGCTTATAGATGCCCTTTGGAAGCGTTGATCGCATAAGAGATTCCTTAGCGAGAACTTGTGTATTTTGAGAAAGACAGATGTTTTCCTGGCTTGTTACAGGTGTTGATCTTCAATCTTTTCATGCAGATATGCCCTGGCTAGATACAGGTGTCGAATCTACAATCGGTTGCTCACAGATATGCCCTGGCTGGATACAGGAATCGAATCTGGAAATAGTTGTCAACAGATATTCCCTGGCTGGATACAGGAATCGAATCTGGAAATAGTCGTCAACAGATATGCCCTGGCTGGATACAGGAATCGAATCTTCAAACTCTTCAGATGTGCCCTGGCTAGATACAGGAATCGAATATGGAATTGTTGTCAACAGACATGCCCTGGCTGGATACAGGAATCGAATCTGGAAATAGTTGTCAACAGATATGCCCTGGCTGGATACAGGAATCGAATCTTCAAACTCTTCAGATGTGCCCTGGCTAGATACAGGAATCGAATCTGGAATTGTTGTCAACAGACATGCCCTGGCTGGATACAGGAATCGAATATGGAAATAGTCGTCAACAGATATGCCCTGGCTGGATACAGGAATCGAATCCGGAAACTCTTCAGATGTACCCTGGCTAGATACAGGAATCGAATCCGGAAACTGATCACTCACAGATGTGCCCTGGCTAGATACAGGAATCGAATCTGGAAACTGTGACAGTTGAAGGTAGTTGTCTTTTTCCTGAAAAGGCAAAACATCAGTTGTATGCAATGTCATGATGTATGACATGTATGATGTCATGACGTTCAAAATGAGATAGTGTCGTATGCACTTTATCATGTATGTAAGCAAGATGTATGAAATGCGAAATGTTTATGAATGTATTTTCGTCTAGGAAAATAAATCCTTGACGATCATCCGTGGAATTAAATCCTGGGCTGACGTTTGAAGAGTAGAGCTCTTCGTTTCCGCTGGGGATGATGGTTGCAAGAATACACCGGTAGGAGAAGATGACTCCGTTGAGGAATAAACTTGTTGGAGAGATTACTCTGCGGGGAATTTCTCTGTGGAAGAGATACTTTGCTGAAGTTTGACGAGAGCTTCACTGAGGATTTCAATGATGGACGCCGCTGGGGATAACAATGATAAACTCCTCTGGGGATGACAATGATAAACTCCGCTGGGGATTGCGTTGATAAGTTATGTTGGGGAACTTTGATGAACTCCGCTGGGGATAGGAAGAACTTTGTCGAGGGCGATCTTCCGTGGTAATTAGCTGAGGATAACCCAGTTATAAGCCCTTGTGAGGAATAACTTTGAAGAAAGCTCGGGAGAGACGTCCGTACTCTGTATGGGATAAGCTTCAAGACCTGCCGGGGATAAGAATTCCACTTTCCTGGGGAAACTTTTCAGACTGTACTGGGGTGTTGATATTCCGCCGGAGAACAATCTTAGGTCAAGACTGCCGGGGATGCTTGCTGATGAATGCCTAAACTCCGCTGGGGAATGTTGATATCTTCTGGGGATACACAACTTCCTTCATGCTGACCGTAGACTAACTCTGTTGGAGGAGAGTATTGCTGACTTGCTAGGGGAATATTGTGCCTTTTCAGGATTGATAGGGAACCAACTCTACTTGGGGAAAGTATTGCTGAATCTTGTCTTACTCTGCGGGGAGTTGAGATAATTTGGTCACATTCTTCAGTTGAACCTACCTTGGTACTTCGGCAGACAAAGCAATCAGACTGCATCAGAAAACTTTACATTGCCCCTGTTTCTGATGTCACCTGTAATTAGTCTTTTGTTTCATATGCAAATATTTATGAATCAGCAATTTAATGTCAAATGCATATATCAAAAATGAACATTGGACGTTCTTCGCAAGACAAAACAAAAAAAGGAAAAACAATGGGCAATTTGTTTGGAAAAGTGAACTTGTATTGATTTTGAAATTTGCCTGTAAATAGGCGTTTTTGTACAAGAGGCCGACGTCCTAGTAAGAGAACTCCGCCGAATAACATAAAGTTTATACAATTTTGAAAAGGAAACAAAACAGCTATGTGTATAATATTCCCACTGGGTTCCAACTCTGCTATCGCCTTTATGTCTTCAAGCGTCTCATCACTTTGCTGCTTAGTTGAAGATGAAGCTGATTGATCGATGCCGAAGTCTGAGCCAGATAGTTGATGCCGAATTCTGGATGCAAGGCGATCCAATGAGACATAGTGTTACGCTTTATCCCTAACTTTTGCCTGGACCGGCCTTTCGGGTTTTCGGTCCACCAGGATACCCATTTTTGCCCAAGCCGCCTTTTCAGGTTTTCGACTTGACGGGTGTACAGATTTTTTTTCATTTCATCCCTTATTTTTGCCCGAACCCTTTTGGTTCGCCGGGAAGCCCTTATTTTTGCCTAGGTATGTCAACCTAGCGGGTCTTTTATTCATTCGTAGTATCTTTTTACTATGTCTGCATTGGCGGGGTGAGGAAGGTCGTCACCATCCATGGTGGTTAGAACCATGGCTCCTCCTGAGAACACATGTTTAACCACAAATGGCCCTTCGTATGTAGGGGTCCATTTGCCCCGGGGATCACTTTGAGGAAGGATGATGCGTTTGATTACCAGGTCCCCAACTTGATACTCTCGTGGTCTGACTTTCTTGTTAAATGCCCTGATCATCCGTTTTTGGTACGTCTGACCGTGACAGATAGCAGTGAGTCTCTTTTCGTCAATCAAGTTTAATTGATCAAGTCGAGTCTGGATCCAGTCATCTTCACTCAAGTCTGCATCCTTCATTATTCGGAGAGAGGGTATCTGGACTTCAATCGGCAAGACTGCCTCCATGCCATAGACCAAGGAAAAAGGAGTTGCCCCGGTTGACGTCCTTGCTGAGGTACGGTACCCATGAAGAGCAAATGGTAACATTTCGTGCCAATCTTTATAGGTCACTGTCATCTTCTGCACAATCTTCTTGATGTTTTTATTCGCTGCTTCTACAGCCCCATTCATCTTCGGCCGGTAAGGAGAAGAGTTGTGGTGTTGTATCTTAAATTGCTCGCAGAGCTCAGTGATCATCTTGTTTTTAAGATTGGTACCATTGTCCGTAATGATTCTTTCTGGGACGCCATACCGACAGATCAGGTTATGCCGAATGAAACGTGCCACGACGCTCTTGGTTACCGTGGCGTAGGAAGCTGCCTCAACCCACTTCGTGAAGTAATCAATTGCTACTAGGATGAAACGATGCCCGTTGGATACCGTTGGTCGAATCTCACCGATCATATCGATGCCCCACATTGCAAAAGGCCAAGGTGCCGTCAGGACGTTCAGAGGAACCGGAGGGATGTGCACCTTATCAGCATAGATTTGGCATTTATGACAAGTTCGAGAATGTTGGTAACAGTCGGCTTCCATTGTGGACCAGAAATATCCTGCCCGAAGGATTTTCTTTGCCATGGTATGTCCACTGGAATATGTTCCGAATGTACCTTCATGCAGTTCTATCATGATCTTCTCTGCTTCAGCCTTATCCATGCAACGCAATAGAGTTGAATCATGGTTCCGTTTGTAGAGAATGCCGTTGCTGAGGAAGAATTTTTCCGCAAACCTTCTCATGAACTTCTTGTCGTTGATAGATGCACCTTCAGGGTATTCCTGAGCTTCCAAGTATCTCTTCACCTCATGATACCAGGGTTTTTCAGTCACCTTTTCGGCCTCAAGATCGCAGCAGTATGCAGGTTCGTCCAACTTCCAGATAATGATCCGGGGAGCCTCATTGTCCCATTTGACTTTGAACATTGAAGACATCGTAGCTAGTGCGTCCGCTAACTGATTCTCCTCTCTTGGGAAGTGTTCAAAAGTTATCTCTTCAAAGTGGGGAAGCAAAGTCAACACATACTCCTTGTAAGGAATAAGATTTGGGTGTTTCGTATCCCACTCGCCTTTGATCTGATTGATCACGAGAGCGGAATCTCCGAAGACACTCAGAAACTTGATCCTTAAGTCGATTGCAGCTTGAAGACCCATGATACATGCCTCATATTCTGCCATGTTGTTGGTG
The DNA here is from genome assembly GCA_948472305.1 of Vicia faba. Lineage (NCBI taxonomy): Eukaryota > Viridiplantae > Streptophyta > Magnoliopsida > Fabales > Fabaceae > Vicia > Vicia faba. Next base: position 191,052,103 of record OX451739.1, on the reverse strand, counting down.
CAGTTGAAACACAACCGGGCAGTGAGTGGAGTATGAGTTCCTTTAGGGGATATGATTACAGCGCCAATACCGTTACCCAAAGCGTTTGAGGCTCCGTCGAAATGCATAGACCATCGGGATCCTTCCTCAGGTCCTTCATCCGGTCCAGGTACTTCACAATCAGTTACTACCATGATATCTTCGTCCGGAAATTCAAAGTTCAATGATTGGTAATCGTCCACAGGTTGGTGTGCCAAATGATATGCCAATACACTTCCTTTGATTGCTTTTTGAGTTGTGTACTGGATATCATATTCTGTCAAGATCATTTGCCATCTTGCTATTCTTCCAGACAGAGCAGGCTTTTCGAATATGTACTTGATGGGATCCATCTTTGAAATCAACAGAGTGGTGTGAGTCAACATATACTGTCTCAGCCGGCGAGCAGCCCATACCAGAGCGCAGCAAGTTTTCTCGAGCAGTGAGTATCGAGACTCACAGTCGGTAAACTTTTTGCTCAGGTAATAAATAGCGTTCTCTTTTCGGCCAGACTCGTCATGCTGCCCCAGCACACACCCCATCGAGTGGTCAAGTACTGTCAAGTATAGTATCAGAGGTCTCCCTTCCACCGGTGGCATAAGAATGGGTGGTTCTTGGAGATACTCCTTTATCTTTTCGAAAGCGGCCTGACATTCATCGTTCCAACGTACTACTTGATCTTTCTTCAGTAATTTGAAGATTGGCTCACAGGTAGCAGTTAGATGTGAGATGAATCGGGCAATGTAATTCAGTCGTCCCAGAAAGCCTCTGACTTCTTTCTCTATCTTGGGAGTCGGCATCTCTTGTATGGCTTTTACCTTGGCAGGGTCCACTTGAATACCTTTGTCGCTTACAATGAAACCTAGCAATTTTCCAGACCTCACCCCAAAGGTACATTTGTTTGGATTCAACCTCAGCTTGTATAACTTCAGTCGGTCAAACAGCTTCCGCAAATGGTCAAGGTGTTCCTCCTCAGTTTGGGACCTTGCAATCATGTCGTCAATGTATACCTCAATCTCATGATGGATCATATCATGAAATAAAAAAACCATGGCACGTTGGTAGGTTGCCCCAGCATTTTTCAACCCAAATGGCATGACCTTGTAGCAGAAGGTGCCCCATTGAGTCACAAAGGTAGTCTTTTCCATATCTTCAGGAGCCATCTTGATCTGATTATACCCTGAAAAACCATCCATGAAGGAGAACACCTTGTGTTGAGCAGTATTGTCAACAAGAACGTCGATGTGAGGTAGGGGGAAATCATCCTTGGGGCTTGCCCTGTTTAGATCCCTGTAATCGACACACATTCTGACCTTACCGTCCTTCTTCGGTACTGGCACCACGTTGGCAACCCACTGAGGGTAAGAAGTCACTGCTAGAAACCCGACATTGAATTGCTTCATAACCTCAGCTTTGATCTTTTCGGACATCTCTGGACGCATACGACGGACCTTTTGCTTTACCGGAGGGCAGTCTTCCTTGGTAGGCAGGTGATGAACCACAATGTCGACATCCAAACCAGGCATGTCTTCGTAAGACCAAGCAAAGATCTCCATGTAATCATGCAGCATCTGGATCAATCGTTGCTTCACGCTGAGCTCTAGATTGGCACCAATCTTGACTTCTTTTCTATCTGTCTCAGTACCCAGGTTCACTGTTTCCACGGGCTCTTTATGCGGCTGAATGGCCCTCTCTTCCTGGAGTAGCAGTCTTGCGAGTTCACCAGGCACTTCGCAATCATCTTCACCTTCGTCTTCGGCCAAGTTGATCGGATTCTCGAAGTCATAACTGGTGGTAGCAGAGCCGTTACCAGTGAGATCCAGAGTGGATTGAAACCTGTATAAGTGAGTGTGTGTAAATATAGCTGTTTTGCAATATATAACACAGAAAGAAAAAGAGCACAAGATTTGAAATGCAACAAACGTCCAATGTTTTGATTAATGATATATGGAAATGTCATACAAAAAGCCCTCACAAATGGAGCTACGGTGCCCCGGGTAGGACACCGAGCCAATAAAAGTTTCAACATATTGTTTGTTACAAATTGAAAATCAAAAGAGTTAATTACTGCGTGACAAATGTAATAGGTGTAAAATCCTTTGCCGTCCAGTTTCTTGGTCCGTTGTTGGTGGTTGGATAGATCCAACTGTCAAATTCCGCTTCCTCTGCGTCCTCCTCGATAGCATTCACCCTTGGGTTGGTGATAAACACCGGAGCCTTTCTGATCCTTTCCTTGCGAACAGCCCTCTGAGCCTCTGCAGTGAAGCCCAGCCCAAACTTGTCGGTCTTTTGAGTGAAGTCAGGAAGCTGACCCCAGTTTGTGCATTTGCCTTTCTCGATTACAGCCCGGGCATCCTTCAAGGAAGCCATCTTCAGAGGAAAGTCTTCTTCAACCACTGTCTCAGCCGACGCCAACGTTGGAGGTACCTCCTCAAAATGCTGAAAGGGGGTTTCAATAAACTCCCTGTCCATCTCGATATACCGGAATGAATTCAAGTGACTAACCATGTATTCCTCCTCACCCTGCACAGTAACAATTTTCCCTTTGACAGGGTATTTGAGCTTCTGGTGTAGAGTGGATGTTACTGCCCCAGCCTTGTGAATCCAGGGTCGACCCAACAAGCAGGAATAAGATGGACGAATATCCATTACATAGAACGTTGAGTCGAAGACTTGGGAACCCACACGAATAGGAATGTCTACCTCACCGTGCACCATCCTCTTAAGACCGTCGAAGGCTCTAACAATGATGTTACTAGGTTTCAATTCCAGACCCTCACAATCCAACCGATCTAAGGCCTTCTTGGGCAATACATTCAGGGAAGAACCGGTATCCACCAACACGTGTGCGAGAGTAGTGCCCCTGCATTCTATAGAGACGTGCAGGGCATCATTGTGGTTTTTTCCTTTGGCGGTAAGGTCTGCATCTGAGAAACCCAGGCCATTGTCAGCTGTCAAATTAGCCACACAGTCAGTGAATTGATCTGCAGAGGTCTCTTGCGGCACATGGGCCGTTTTCAGAAATGAAATCAGGGCCTTTGCGTGGGCCTCTGAGCACAACAGCAATGATAGCATAAAGATTTTGGAGGGGGTATGCCCCAGCTGTTCAACGACATTGAAGTCACTCTTTTTAATGATTTTAAGGATTTCCTCCATCTCTTGTTGGGAGGCTTCAACAGCAGTCTTTTTTGGTGCCTCCGTCCTGGCAGGCAAATCGGTAGCAACTTCTTTGCCCCGAGCATCAGAGGACTCGGCGGCAGTAGTAGACACATGAACTTGATTTGGAACATGCACACTTGCGGGTGTGATGATAAGAGGTTTTCGGATAACTGGTGGTGCAATGTCAGGCGAGAAGAGCCTGCCACTGCGAGTAATCTTGGCGGGACCAGTGATGTTACTGATACTGGTACTGGTGTTGAACTCCTGCTTCACTCCAAGCACATACACGTCTGCCCCATAGTGCCATGGGACAGCCTTGTTAGATTCATAGGGGAGAGGCCCCGTAACAGTAATAGTAATGGGTGCAACAGACATAATTTGGACTGGCTTCCTTGGGAGAGCCTTGGTAGGATTGTTGAAAATTGTGACGACAGATACTTCTTCAGCGGAAACAAACGGAACAGCAGTTTTCTTGAACAGAATTTCTTTGCTATCCATCAGGCTTTGGATGCCTGATTTCAGCAGCGGACAACCGGTAGGGATAACAGCACACAGGAGGCAACCCTTGCTACAACCCGGAAATAAACCGGCTAGTAGTAAGTTCCTCTTAACAGTCAAAAGAGGGGTAGCAACATCATTCACCGAAACAGCATACAAATCTTCCTCAGCAGCATTTACTCTATGCTGGGGCATAGGAGCAGTTACAACATTTGGCCTCTCAGGCGCCTCAAACTGAATTTCCTTCGTGTCGATAAGGTCTTGCACTTTATTTCTCAGGGCCCAGCAATCATTAGTAGTATGCCCGGGGCTATCAGAATGATAAGCACAATGGGCATTTGGGTTATACTTAGGATATGCAGTATTCACGACCTTCGGAGCCTCTTTGATGATCACCAAGTTGGTTGATAACAGTTGCGGTAAGATTTGTGACAAGGTCATACTCAGCCGAGTATACTGCCTCTTGGGCCTTTCACCTCTTTGTTGATTGTACTGCTGAGGAGCAGCAACAGGCTTTGAAATGACCAAGGCATTGACGGTTTGGCGGCTTTTTGGCTTGACTTGTCTTCTAGGACCATAGACGGCACTTGCTTCCTTCTTGAAAGGCCTCTTCTCAGTACTTGCGGAGGCAGCTTTCTGTATTTTTCCTGACCTGATGCCGGCTTCTATCCTTTCACCCGTCAAAATCAAATCCGTAAACCCAGCTGAGGAATTGCCAACCAGATGATTGAAAAATGGACCAGACAAGGTCCCTAGAAACATATCAACCAGCTCACGATCAGTCAATGGAGGCTGCACCCTGCCAGCCAAATCTCTCCATTTTTGTGCATATTCTTTGAACCCTTCGCCCGTTCCTAAAGACATACCCTGAAGTTGGGTACGCGTAGGAGCAAGGTCAGAATTGTATTGATATTGTCTATAAAATGCGGTCGCTAAATCTTCCTAATGTCGGATACTAGTTCCATCTAGTTGATAGAACCACTCAAGCTGTGACCCCGAAAGGCTATCTTGGAAGAAGTGGACCCAAAGATTTTTATCTGCCGTGTAAGGTTGGATCTTCCTTACGTATGACCTGAGATGCAGCTTTGGACAGGAGGCCCCGTCATATTTGGCAAAGGCAGGCGCCTTAAACTTGTGTGGGATTACTACCCCAGAAGATAAGCCCAAATCTCCGAAATCCAGCCCCGGCACATTTTGAATCTCCATGGCACTCAAGCGGTCTTCTAATTGCTTATATCTGTCAGCAACGGGTGGGTATTGTTCGTCATTGTAATCCGTCTCGCTGTCAGAGACTGCAGGACTAGGAGCTCCTCCCCCTTGGGGACTGTCTTTCTCTGCAGAGGAAGTAGTTGGATCAGCCTCGTTATGGAGTGTGTTCCCAAACCTGCAACCAATGTTGAATAACGCAGTCCTCTTTTTCTTCTTCTTCTTTAGGAGCAAAGCCTTCAACTCTTGCTGACCTTGGGCCAGGCTCATGACCATTTCTTGAAACTGGGCATTTTGGGCCTGAAGGGCCTTGATTGCTTGCTCACTGGAGGATTCTGGATTCATGATGACTGTTCAAATAAACAGCGAAGAAGATTAAGCAACCTGTGAAAAAGGGTACCTGTTATGCATATGGTGCAATGAGATGCGTATGTTTTATGTTTTCAAAGACAAACGAGATTCAACTTTGTAGACAAAAAGGGAAACACACTTCATTAGATTCAATTTTTAAATTGTTCAACAACTTGCCCTTAGGCATTACAGGAATGAAAAATACTGAAAAGGAAATAAAAGCTGTAAAAGTAAATATTCAAAGCCCATCAGTGCTCCCATGGCCTCCTCTTCTCAGTATGGATATAGTCATTCAGGACCCGCTCCTCCTCCAATTGTTTAGTCAGCCTCTGGATCTTCCATTCCTGTTCGTTGAACTTTTCCTGATAAAAATCCTGTTCTTCCTTTAGCTGCGCCCAAGATCTCTTCAGTGTGTCAAAATTAGTGGGTATCTGAGGAGGGAGGACAGTTGGGGGAACCCCATCTTCATCAGGAGATTCAAGGATGACAGGTCTGACAGCTTCGTACGGCATACCTAACTTCTGAGCACGGATACGGACCCATCTGCAATAGGGTTCCATTGGTAGAGAAGTCTTTGGTCCCAACTCATGTGGGTCAGCTTTGTGAATTCTGTCCCAAGCCTTAATGAATCCATGGCGTAGTTTGTCACTTTCTACCTGAAATTCAAAATGGAAGTGAGGAACCAACATCTCATGAGGCCCCACTCTTCTGGCTCTTCCAAACTGACGGAGAGCTAAACATGGATTATAAGAGATTCCTCCCTGGGTGCCGATCAATGGAACATTAGGGTATTCTCCGCAACGATCAATAACAGCTACCTCATCCAAACCTCTGAGAGTCCAAGTGATGTCACTATCAGTGAGAGACATTAACCTATGAGCCCAACCCTTTCCTTCTTCATTCTTCAGCACGAACTTAGGAAGGTGCGAAATAAACCACCTCACTAGCAAAGGAGCACAACACCATGGAGTTCCCCGTTTTCGGGCAGTATGAGCATAGAGTTGTTGCAGGATATCACCCAAAAGAGTGGGTACAGGATTCTGAGACATGAAGATCCTTATGGCATAGATACTGATAAAGGTGTCAGGATTGGGAAACAATACCAGACCATAGATTAAAAGAGCCAGAATGTTTTCGTACGCCTTGAAGTCTAAGTCATTCCATAAATCATTAGCTTTGCCAACCAGAAATTTGATCAAAAAGCCCTTAACTCCACTTCTAGTTTCCCAGTTAGCCAATACATCTTCTTTGGTCAAGGGGAGAACTGCAGCAACCTCTTAAGGCCTAGGAGTCTTTTCCCAACCAGTGAATGGAGTTTGTTCCAATACAGGGATACCAAGCAAAGCAGAGAATTCTTCCAGGGTAGGGACCAGCTGGAAGTCTTGAAAGGTAAAGCAATGATACAGGGGATCATAAAACTGGGTCAGGACACTCATCAGTTGTTGGTCCCACTTTGAAGTGATCAAACCAAGGAGAGAACCATGCCTCTTGATGAAGGAAGTAGTGTTTGGAATCCTATCAACCAAATCTTTGAGCAAAGCTGGTGGTTGAACAAAGTTAAGCCGTATAGTATTCCTACGCACGGGCATCATGATGTCCTACAAAACAGAGCAAAGATGAAACCTTTTTGTCTTTGAAATGGGTCAGTCCTTATACAGGATGCATGCAATGGTATGATGGTATGATGCTATGATGAAGCACACCACAAGTATTCACAAAGGCAAGCATGATAAGGCACACAAGTCACACAAGACAACCCTTAGGTTTTAGGCCAGCATGAAGTTTAGGTATTACCCTCTTTTAGTTTCGTTGGTTAAAACCTGTCCTATCAAAAGTAACCGGGTTCTAGAGGATCTCAAATCATTGACTACCCTCAATCGATCATAACTCCAGCATCGCAATCTTTTCTTGCGTCCAGAACCATCGCGAGAGTTTAGCCTCAATGAGTGTAGCATACTACTACTGTTCTATGGCCAAGCTTGGTCAATTTAGGGTTCTAAGGTCGGTTGGTGTTTAATGACTCCTTAGAAGACCCATATTCTCCTCGTTACAACACAAGGGATATCGGTACAGACCAAGGTGCCACACCAACGTAGCCACTGCTTCACCCATGTCAGTCTACGTCGGACAGGTCCCTCACAGATTATGCTACCTAAAAAGGTATTCCCCAGATCCGGGTTAGGATCTATGAAACTCCGATGCAAAGCCCACAAATATAAAAGCAAACAAAGCAAACAATTGAAAACAAAGGTGATCTAAGCCCTAAGGTTACTCCACTTTTAAATTTATTCCCCAGCAGAGTCGCCAGTTCTGTGATACGGTGGGAGAACTGACTTAAGGTTTTGCGTTTGTTTTTTTGCAAATGTTTCGGTTGAGCAAGAGTCGCCATCGACTTTTTATTTTATCCTAAGGAAAGGTTAAAAAGCACAGCAAAAACCTTTGAGATGTCTTCTTGGGTTCGGGGAGTAGATTATAGAAAGGGAAGGTATTATCACCCTTTCTATCCATGGTTATCCATGGGCTCTTAGTTACTTGCTTAGATCAACTTGCCTTAATTTTGGTGAGAAATAAGATTTTTGGCAAGCGAGCTTCTTGTTGTGATTCTTCCGAAACCTTTTATGGAAATGTGAGTGAATTACCGCTGTAGTGCGAGGTGAAGTTTTGATGGATTTAGTTTCTAGAACTAGTTGGGATTCGAAGTATCCTTAAGGGATGTTTGTTTCTGAATTAGAGTTGAAGAGTCAACTTGAATATTGGTTTTAGTAGAGTTTGTTTGTTTGAGTGGTTCGCCGTGGAGTGCGCCGATTGTGTTGTTCGAGAAGAGCAAAGGTTACCTAAGTTGGTGTGTCGTTTGTAGTCAAGGAATGAAGCGGATGTTGAGGACGAGTGTCTGCTTCAGAGGATTGATATTTAAGTGAAGCAGTTATTTGGAGTTTATGTGTTTAGTGAGATCGTTTTGAAGTCTGGCTGCCTATGGGTTAGTGTGAGGGTTGAAGATGTTCAGGTAATGCTTTTCAAGATAGTGTATGGTCCGGGCGAGTATAAGATGATGTCATTAGTGTGACTAATGCGTCAGGTAAGATTTTAAAATGTTCCAACAGTACTCTCATGAGTAGCTGAAGAGTTGTTTCGTGTTCATGGATATTATTTGGTTTACATCAAGTTAAGGGATTGTGGAAAGCATCCGAGTGTTGCGTTATCAGTAGTGGAGTTAGATTGGAGCATGTTGAGCCCTCTAAAGAAGGAGTTTTGGAACTGTTGGACGTGAGTGTCTTAAGTAAGCAACTTAGACGACAATATTTTAGATAGTTCCGCGAAGATTTATTTTGTGTCTTGTCGAAGACTTTAAGGGGCTAATTCATAGTTTAGAAGTTCTTTTGTTTTAGATGGTTAACTTTGTGAGTTCGACGGAAGATATTTTTATGAGTTGGTATTGATCGTGAGTATCTTGACCCAAAATGGTTGAGTCACTAATTGGACTTCGCCATGGGAAGCGAATTTGTTTTGACCGGTGAAAAGTTTAGCGAATGCCTTGATTTTGGTTTTGTTTTGTACTGAAGAACCTGGTGCGACGTGTTGTGATATTTTGTTTTGGACGTAAGATGTATTTCGACATAGAGTTGGAAAAGTGTATTACTACCTTGGAACGATTTGATTTTTCTTATGGAAAATTATCGGATGCGGGAGTTAGAGTTTGATGCAGTTATGCTCATTGGAACCTTATAGGTACAGATGTTAACGACAAGGAGATTGGAATTGTTGAAGACAATTCAAGTTGAGTATGATCTATAAAGAGACTTCGTCTGTTGTTGAGTTTATTAAGTCGATATTGAGGATAACCCAAGAATATCTTATTTGAGATTTATTATTTTGAAAGAATGTTGCATGTTTGTTTTGAGACGCTTGTTGAGATTAAACTCAGAAGGTTATTAAGGATTCGTTCACTACTACCATATGGATTTCGCCGGATACTAATGGTTGCGGTGGATTATTAGATTACGACTAAAATAAGTCTTGGCGGTAAGGAATTTGGTGATGGTTTGGTAACCACAGGTACTTAAAGATGATTGATGTTTTATAGAGGAAGATGTTCTATTTGTGACTGAAGTCGGTCGCGACGGTGTTTATGTTGGATTCCATAGAAATTGATGTTATGGTTCTAAGTCCAAACTATGTTGTAATTTCAGGAGTATGAGACGAAATTGATGAGTAGAGTTCTTGAGAGAGTGTTTTGGTTTGGATTACCACTTTAGAAGATTGAAAGATATGAGAGATGTTTCGAATAAGAAACCAGTGTATTAATCGTTGCGACGATGTGAGGATAGTGATTACGTAATTAAACTTTGGGAATTGAATTGTTATAAGGGAAGACTTCGTGGAAGTCAAGTGTATACATCGAAGTTTCACAAGTGAAATATTTGGACAGTATTTGAAGAGGTCAAACTATGTCGTGTATTTCAGAGGATCAACGGGCGTTGATCAATCGAGAATGAAAGAGTGATTCTTTGAGTTGATGAAGCTGATGTTGCAGGGTGTCTTGATGGGTGTACGCTTTGAACGTATCCATTTTGGGTGATTGGGAAGTTGAGGATTAACCAAGTTGTTTTACGGTTGGCATCTTATGCATAAAGTGACACAACATGGTTTAGGTATCGAGCATTGAGTTTTAGCGAGTATGCGGGATTGTTGGATTTGGGCTAGTGAGTTATAGTCGCAAGTCGTCAGTATACGTCCTAGGATGAGTGGTGTGTCGCAGTTCAGTTATGTTTGGGTAACTTGGTATTGTTCAAGGGTGGTACGTTGGTAATCTACAAGGACGATGTGACCTTGTGATTTTCTGGAATGAGAGCGATAACTGCAAGTGTAATTCTTGAGTTCGTACTTATGCGTGAATGATGGCATCTTTTCGTGTTTGCGTAGCACGCGTGGTTTTATCCTTTCTGATTGTTTCAGTTTTGGTTTGTATAACCATTTTGTTGTTTTTGTTTTAGCGATGGTGTCGGTGTTGTGTCGTAGGGCTTTATGTTCCTACCTTTGGTGACTCGTTTCCGAGGCATCGGTTCGAGTGTATGACTAATTCTATGGTTGAGACATTAGGATGGTACCGATCTTGTTTGTTTAGTTCTCGAGCGAACCGGTGTGTCTGCGACTTGTTTAGTTGTTGGGTGTTAGTTGATTGTCGAGTGCATTGTGTGGGCTTCGCATCTCGGCATGGTTGTTCTTGTCTAAACGTTATGGCTAGGGAGATGCCCTTGTGTTAGGTGTATTTTGTATGTTGTTTAATTAACGCAAGGATTGGGTGGACGAATGCGTAGGCATGTCCCGATTTGTTCGTTTTGGTCAAAATTTTCGAGGCCGAAAATCTTTTAAGTGGGGGAGAGTTGTAACACCCCGTTTTTGATTAAATGTTAATTCGGTTATTTGAAATAAAAATATTCATAATGATAAAATACTATTTTGAGTAATATTAATTTGGTGTGTAGTAATATTTGACTTTGTTTGATTAATTGGCATGATTAGGTTTATATAGAATAAATATTATTTAATGTAATATTGTTTAATAGGGTTATATATTATAATTTGAATTAAATAATTGTTGGGGCCAAATTACAATTTTAGAAAGATAGAGGGAGGAAAGTTAGTAGTAGAAGGGGAGTTTTATAAAATAGAAAAGGAGAGTTAGTAAGAGAAGAAAGAAAAGAGGAGAAAGAAGAAAGAAAAGAGGAGAAGAGGAGAAAGAGAGCTAGGCTTGGAGTTGCAACATCTCCATCATCTTGTTTCAAGAAAACCCACACCAAGGTAAGGGGTTTGATTCTCCATCTCATATTGTTAGGTTTTGTATGATATATTTTGGATTTAGGGGTAAAATTGATAGTTGATTTTTTAGGGTTTTGTTGGTTGATTATTAGAATGGTTTAGAAAAGTTGGATTAGGAGTATGGTTGGTGGGTGTATTAGGTGCTAACTTATAGAAATTAAGAGTATTGAAATGGGAAAGAAAACCATGGTAGTTGAATGAGAAAAACTCAAAAGAGTGGAGTTTTCACGCAGGCTTCACAACACGGGCCGTGTTGCAGCACACGGGTGCCCGTGTTGCTGTTCTGACTTGGCATTTTCTTGACTCGTTCTGGTGGCCTCACAACACGGGCCGTGTTGCAGCACACGGGTGCCCGTGTTGATGCGTCTGTAGCCTCCAAAATTCTAATTTTCGCACTTCCTTTAGAACCCGTTTGTGTTCCGATTTCGATAGATTCGTCGACGGAGCAAGTTGCTCCGAATCCAAAGGAAATTGACGTGCTAGCGTAATCCGACGTGTAGCTTGACGTAGTGAAGTTCGTCTTGCGAAATTTCGACTTTTAAGAATCGACCCGATTTTAGTGCGAATGAAATAAGTTGAGTTTAATCCTGAATCTAACCGTTCGAGTTACATTCCGGTGACTCGATCACGATGAGAACATTGAGAATAATGCCGGTTCATTGATAATGACTTTATGTTGAAATATACTTTCCGATTTGGAATTGTTGATAGTTGATGGTTTATGTTTTGGTTGAGTAAGTAATCTCGTTTGTATACATTTTACTTGACGTTGAGATTGATAAATTATATGTATGCATGTATGTACAATAGTTGATGTTCCATTGGTTGGATTTGATGGCATGTGTATGTTAAGATTGTTGTGAGTCTTAATTGCATGCATTGGTTATATTGTACATTGCATGGCATGGTGGTCTTGAAACAAAGACGGTGGAACTTTGGGTCCACAATATCTAGACGGTGACCCTATTGTGGGAAAAGACGTAGTGACCTTGATCCGGAAGGGAAACATAGGTGGTGGAACATTGGGTCCACAATATCTAGACGGTGACCCTATTGTGGGAAAAGACGTAGTGACCTTGATCCGGAATGGAAACATAGGTGGTGGAACCTTGGGTCCACGAGTCGGTACCGCATTTGCATACGTTGAGTCGTGTTGTGAGTCACATGTATAATTGTGCATGATATGTATGTGTGTTGATGTGTTTGATTATGTGCCAATATTGTTGTTGTTTGAATTATGGTTATGTGCCAAGGATGTGAGTATTCGGATAATCGGGTTACATGGTTAATGTGTTGGAAATGGATTCCTTGAGTAAGGATGCTACAGGTGATAAAATGAACATGATCATTATGTATTGCTTTATTTATTGCCATTTCATTTACTTAAAATTACATGTTATATGATTATTGGAATTCTTACCCTTTTGTTGGCCAATGCTTTTGATGGCATTGTGCAGGTACCGAGGACGGTAGCGCGAGGCGCTAGCTAACGGATGCATTGGATTGCAATCTGTTTTATTTTGATTAGAGTCGAGTCGATGCTCTGGTAGTAACACATGGGGGGGGGATTTATTTAGTGTCGAACTCGATTATTTTGTATTTGGATTATGATGTATATAATCCTTATTCGTGTATATGGTGTTTTGTAGATGTGAGACTTGATAACATATGCTTATGTGAATTATGATGGCTTGATGCCTTGAATTATGTTTTGATTCCTCCATAAATGGAGATGATGTGAAATTATGAAACTCTGTTGCGTTTGCACGAGAGAATGAAGTAAATATTTATTGTATGTTTGTTTTGTGTTGGAATGCTTATACTTTCAAACATACCCTGTCCGTTTTCTTTAAAAACTTTGGAATGTGATGTGTGTTGTGGCATCCCTTCCGTGCAATTTTATTTCTCTGATTTTTATCTTTACCTTTAATTGGGGTATTTAGAAGGGGTATTACACAAACCCTAATTCTAACATGGCATAATTAGAAAGCATTAAAGTGCGAAAAATAAGGTTCCTAAGTTATTACAACACAATATATGAGAAGGGGGGTACAAATGTTCAAATGGGGGTATTTTGACAAGGAATTTAAACCTAGACTATTACATCAATTTGGAATTATACAAGGTAATTAATATACAACAATTAAATAAAAATGGAATAAATATGCAAGATGAAAAAAATGTTTTTTATGTGTATGAAAAAAAGGTATTTTTTTATGTGTCAAATAAACAAAATAAAAAGTATTAATTTTTGGATTTTTTATGTATTTAGGGCAAAACCCTAATTTATTAAATAAAAGGTATTAATTATTTAATATGTACAATATTTACTAGTTATGTACAAAAATAAAATAAAAATGAAGTATATTTGTCAAAAAGGTATTTTTTAATGTCAAATATTAATAAAAAATAAAATGTATATATCTTGTATTTTTAACCTAAATATACTAATATATATGCAAATATTTATATTATATGATAAATATATTAAATATATACAAAATAATAATATTTAGTATTTATAAAAAAAGGTATATTTTATATAAAATATTTTCAGAATATAAAATAAAATAAAAATAGAAAATAAAATGTGTTTGCATTATTTTAGTATTTTTTAAATAAAAGTATGTAAGTATTTATTTATGTACAAACATTATTTTGAACAAATAAATGCCTAATAAATATAAAAATGGTGTGAAAAATATTTTTTATATTTTTAATATTATGAGGAAAAATAAATAAGTCAGAAATAAAAAACAAAAGTCAAAAAATGATCAAAATGAGCACAATGGGCCAATGGGGTTCAAAAGTAACAAAAGGGTGCAAATAGGAAACTGAAACAAAGCCCAGCCCAAAAAGACCTTCTTCAACCTCTGAACCTGTATGAACAACAATCAACACGCGTTTTCAATCTCCCAATTCCTGGACTTTCAAGCAAAACTCACAACATGAAAAATGTAGAGCATTAAGAGATGAATCCAGACATATAAAGAACTTGACTTAACTCTCTAAGATGAGAGAGAATTTCTTCTCCCCGAATTCCTGACCTAGTTTTTGTTCCATGTTCAGACATTAAATTCTCACAGCACACATAATATGAATGAAAACTAATTACATGGGCATGTTCAGGGCTATGAATGTGACATATTTTCTTCACAAACCTAAAGCTAACAATGCCTGAATAGAGAGATATGAGTTCATGAACTTACCTGTTCAGTTGGAATCGTATCTGGTGATGGAGGTGCTTTCAATGCAAGGTGATGATTGGTACAACTTCCTTGATGTCCAGGGATGCTATTCCAAGCTTTACTTTGTCTTGAAACCAAGTGAATCGTATTATGGAACTTCAACTGCAAAACAAGAAAATGAAAATGGTGATGTTGCCTGGGAGTGTTACAGGTCGTGTTTGAGGTTTGGAATAGTTTCAAGGGATGATGTGGGATATGTTTGAAGTGATTTTAGCAAGAATGCATGAAAGGATTGAGCTATGGAACTCAATTTGCAGCAGGTACCCTGTTTGGGAAGTTTTAGGGTGATTCTGTGAATGGGGAGGTATTGAAGGTGATAGGCTCGTGTCTCAGGTCAGGATGGATGTTTAGAATGTGTTTGACAAGTTTGCTTAAGCCTGTGTTAGCTGAGATGAGAGTTGTGTATGGTTATGCTATGTTTCTTCAACTTTAAGCAACAAATGTCCACTTGAGTTTTAGACTGATAGAGGCCCCCCTAATGTGCTGCATACCTTGGCCTTGATCAGTGTAATTAGCTCATAAAATTGTGCCAAAGAGATTTGCACTGTACTTGCTTGGATTGCTAATTGATATAAAGTTCTACTTTTGCAAAAATGGACATTATGCTTTTTCTATTTTGGGACTAAACCTTTATGTAATGCTTGAACACATAAAATATGGTCTTGGCACAATGAGTTTGCATTAAATTTATGAGTGCAAAAGGGATATAGGACCTGTAATCAAGTTGTGCAAGCTGATTTCAAAATGGCCTAGATGTATGAACATGTAACTTGGCTAAATCAAAAGTGAGTTTTTCCCAACTTGCCAAATTCGATTCTCCCTAACCATGAGGTTGTTTGATGAGTTCTTGGACATTTTGGAAAGCTTGGAATGTGTACTATAATCCATCTTTGAAATGCAAATTGAAATTCCAAGTGGAAGTATGTGAAAAATGGTCTTGAAGTTAGGTAAAAACCTTGCCTAAAATAGGTCAAATTTTCTCTAAGTTAAGAATGGTTTGGTACCCTTGTTCCAAAAATTGTAACTTGAGCTACAAGCTTCTTTTTGGAAAACTTTGTGAATCAAAGTTGTAGATTTTGCAATAGGCTACAACTTTCATGTTTTGACTTTTGCTTGAATCCAAATGAATCTTGGTGAGAAAGTGGGACAAAGTTAGGAAAAAATTAGGGTTTTTCATAACTTAGAAAAATTCTAAGTTATGAAAAATCTTCATTTCAAACCCTAATTTGCAATTCTTGATTTCTTGATGAACAAGTTTCATGATTTGGCATTTTTTGATGAAAAATGAATCTTGACACTTGATTTTGACCAAAAGTCAAAGTTTGACTTTTCAGTATATAGTCAAAATTGATCAATTGACTGAGAAATTCAACTGTCAATCTTGTGTATTTGGGATCTTTTGAACTTGTTGAGCATGTCAAGATAATTTCATGGGGTCCTTGAGTCCATATGTGAGCTTGATTTTCCATTGGCTAGGTCAAACAGTCAAGAATTGCCTTTGTGCAATCAAAACCCTAAAAATGACCATTTTGCCCTTTTGGTGATCTGATCAAATTTCTTGTGGAATTGTGATCCAAACTTGATCAAATGGTCCATGTGAGTTCATAATGTTGATGTGGGTAAATTTTCATGAGATTTGACTGTTAATTGGCCACAATTTACTTTTTCCCCAATACAACTGATTTATAGGTCAACTGTCCAATTGACTGGGCAAAATTTGGAATCAAGACTTGAAACTTGGTATGGATAAACTTGGGAGTCCAACATGAAGCATGAAAGTCATCTTAGGCATTTTTAGGTCAAAATATCTTTGTGCAAACACAAACCCTAATTTGGGTCAACAGTGCAAGGAGAAGTCTTGAACAGAGGAAACCCTAATTGGATCTTGAGCTCCAAGGGTCTTGTGATGAGAAAATGTTGAGGAAATGGGAGGGCAAATTTTGGGGTACAACACCTATCCTCAGCCGGAGGATACTGGTCTTCGTCAAAGTCAGTCTCATGGTCAGATACCACAGGGCTAGGCACCCTCCTTTCTTCTTGGTTTCCTCCCCCTCTAGATGAGTGGGATAGATTGACTTCATCTCGCAGCCTATTTCTAAACCTGTGACCCATGTTCAGGAGGACTGTCTTCTTCTTCTTCTTCTTCTTCTTATCCTTCAAGATAAGGGTCTTCAGATCTTTCTGACCCTTAGCCAAATTCATGAACATTTCCTGAAATTGAGTGTTTTGAGCTTGTAGCGCCTTGATAGCTTAATCAGTTGATGTTTCAGCAGACATGATGTGCTGAAATAAACAGCGAAGAAGATGAGAAAACCTATAAGGGTACCTGTTATGAGGTGCATGGAATGAAATGCGCATGATATAATTTCAAAGACTTTAGAGATTCAAATTCGTAAACCAAAATGAAACACACTTTTATTAGATAAACTTTGAATTCAAATGTTCAACAGATGCCTTTAAGGCGTTACAAAAAGGAAATACTGAAAAATAAATCAAAATTAGAAATAATCAAAAGACATCAACGCTCCCATGGTCGTTTGCCCTTGGTGCTGACATAGTCATTGAGGATTGTCTCATTCTCCAACTGCCTTGTCAACTTCTGGATCTTCCGCTCTTGTTCGTGATACTTTTCTCTATAAGTATCCCGCTCTTCCCTTAGCTGCATCCAAGACCTCTTTAATGCCCCAATGTCAGTAGGCATGTAAGGGTGAAGGATGGTAGGAGGAACCCCTTCTTCATCAGCAACTTCAACAATCACAGGTAAGACAGCTTCGTACGACATTCCCAGCTTTTGGGCACGCATACGAACCCATCGGAGATATGGCTCCATCAGAAGAGAAGTCTTTGCACCTAGCTCGTGCGTATCAGACCTATGTACTCTATCCCAAGCTCGTATGAACCTGCGGCGTTGCTCGTCACTATCCCATTGAAAGTAAAAGACAATGCTTGGCATCAGCAACTCATGATGTCCTTCCCTCCTAGCTCGCCTAAATTGATGTAAGGCCAAACACAGATTATAGGTGATCCCTCCATTGATTCCTAGCAGTGGAACATTGGGGTATTCCCCACAGCGATCAATAATAGCTACGTCTTTCATGTCCTTATTAGTCCAAATAATGTCCATGTGAGAAAGAGACATAATCCTATGGGCCTAACCCATGCCTTCCTTGTTCTTCAAATCTGATTTGGGGAGGTGAGAAATAAACCACCTCGCTAGTAATGGTGCACAACACATAAGGGTTCCACGTTTCCGAGCGATACGGGCATAAAGAGAGTGCAAAATGTCACCCAAGAGAGTGGGTACCAGATTACGGGAAATGAAGATCTTCACCGCATTCAAGTCAACAAAAGAGTCTGAGTTAGAAAACAACACCAAACCATAAATGAGAAGAGCCAGAATGTCTTCAAATGCCTGAAAGTCTAGACTGTCCCAGAACTGATTAGTCCGATCAACCAAAAACTTAGCCAAGAAGCCTTTTGTCCCACTTCTAGTCTCCCAGTTAGACATTACCTCAGCCTTTGTCAGATGGAGGGATGAAGCAATTTCTTCCGGCCTAATGACTTTCTCCCAACCTGTAAACGGGGTCTGCTCCAGAATAGAGATACTGAGTAGATCAGAGAACTCTTCCAAGGTGGGGACCAACTGGTAGTCCGGAAAAGTAGAGCAATGGTATAGTGGATCAAAGAACTGGCACAAAACACTCATCATCTGTTCATCTAATCTGGAAGTGACCAAACCAAGGAGGTGCCCATTGTTGTACCCCAAAATTTGCCCTCCCATTTCTCATTAATTTCTCACCATAAAGCCTTTGAAGCTCAAGATCCAGTTAGGGTTTCATCTGCTCAAGACCTCTCCTTGCACTGTTGACTCAAATTAGGGTTTGTGTTTGCACAAAGAGGCTTTGACCTAAAATGCCCAAGATGACTTTCATGCTTCATATTGGACTCCCAAGTTTACCCACATCAAGTTTCAAGTCTTGATTCCAAGTTTTGCCCAGTCAATTGGACAGTTGACCTAGAAATCAACTGTATTGGGGAAAAAGTCAACTGTGGCCAATTGACAGTCAAACCTCATGAAATTTGACCCACATCAACATTATGAACTCATATGGACCATTTGATCAAGTTTGGATCACAATCCCATAAGAAATTTGATCAGATCACCAAAAGGGCAAAATGGTCATTTTTAGGGTTTTGACTGCACAAAGGCAATTTTTGACTGTTTGACCTAGCCAATAGCAAACCAAGCTCACACATGGACTCAAGGACCCCATGGAATTATCTTGACATGATCAAAAAACTCAAAAGACCCCAAGTACACAAGATTGACAGTTGAATTTCCCAATCAATTGATCAATTTTGACTGTATACTGAAAAGTCAAACTTTGACTTTTTGGTCAAAATCAAGAGTCAAGATTCATTTTTCATCAAAACTTGCCAAATCATGAAACTTGTTCACCAAGAAACCAAGAAATGCAAATTAGGGTTTAAAATGGAATTTTTCATAACTTAGAATTTTTCTAAGTTATGAAAAACCCTAATTTTTTCCCAACTTTGCCCCACTTTTTCACCATGATCCATTTGGATTCAAACAAAAGTCAAAACATGAAAGTTGTATCTTGTTGCATAATCTACAACTTTGATTCACAAAGTTTTCTCATTTGAAGCTTGCATCTCAAGTTACAAATTTTTGAATAAGGGCATTAAACCATTTTTAACTTAGTGAAATTTTAACCTATTTTGACAAGTTTTTCTACCCCACTTCAAGGCCATTTTCCATACACTTCCACTTGGAATTTCAATTTGCATCTCAAAGATGTATTGTAGTACACATTCCAAGATTTCCAAAATGTCCAAGAACCCATCAAACAACCTCATAACTTGAGAGAATCGAATTTCACAATATGGCCAAAATTCACTTTTGTTCTTGACCAAAACATGATTCATAACACTATGCATTTTCAAAATTCAGCATGCCCCTTGATTACAGGCCTTTTATCTCAATTACACTCATAAATTTAATGCATATTCTTTGTGCCAAGACCATGGTCTTTGTGTTCTAGCATTGCATGGTCGATTAATCTCAAAGTAGATAAAGTACTTTATCCATTTTTGTAAAAGGCAAGCTTTATGTCAAATTAAAATCCAAGCAAGTACAGTTAGGATCTCATTGGCACAAGTTTATGTGTTAATCACACTGATCAAGGGGGATAGTTGCAGCTTACTTGAGGGGCCTGCATAAGTCTAGAAAACCAATTTGCATTTTGTTGCTTAAGTAAGAAGAAAAGTGCCATAACATAACACATCTCTCATATCAGTCAAAAAACCCTTAAGCAAAGATTGCAAACACATTCCAAAGATCATAACCAAGCTGATACACGACCCTTGCACCTCTCAAACACTCCCATTGCCATAATCACTCTCAAACTGCACAAACAGGGCAAAGCCTGCAGTTTGAGTGCTATCTTCCATTTCCCTCAAGCTCTTTTGCCAAAACCAGTTCACACACATTCCCTAACACCTATGCAAGCTAACCATGCCTTGAAACACGACCTGTAACCCCTCTAACAAGTTCCACCATTTTCACTTTTTCATTTTGCAGTTGAAGTTCTACAGCTCAGTTCAAGGTGTCTCAAGGCAAAGTAGATATTGGAACAGCATCACCACACCTCAAGGAAGCTATACCAATCAGTATCTTGCACTGTAAGCTCCCCATTTGCCAGTTAGAACTTCAGCTGAACAGGTATATTGGTGAACTCGTATCTCTCTTATTAGGCATCATTAGCTTTAGGTTTGTGAATAAATAATGTCATACTCATGCCACTGAACATGTACATTCTTTTACTTTTCATTTCTTTTGCCTGAGTTGAGAAAATTTAAGGTTTAAAAATGGCAGAAAACTTAGGTTAAGATTTGGGATTGTTAAAATTCTCTCTCATTTTTTAGAGTTAGGAGATGTTCTTTATATGTCTGAAATCGTGATTCCATGCTTGACATGTTTTGTGTTGAAAGTTTGTGCAAAAGCTCAAAGAATCAGGATGTTTGAATCCCTATTACAAGCGCGCATTTTTGAGACATTTTTGGCTGAAGGTTGAAGAAGGTGTCTTCTTGGGCTGGGCCTGAGCAATTTTCTTATTCACACCACTTTTCCTGTTTTGCACCCCTGAGTCCATTTGCTTCATTTTTAATATTTTGACTTTTTGCTTTTTTGTGATTGGTTCATTTATTTTTCCTCAGCATATTAAAAACATAAAAATATTTTTCCCATCATTTTTTGAATTTATTGCATATTTATTTGATTATTTCTTTAGTTTGTACATAAATAAATAAATATATATATATATATATATATATATACTTTTTTGTTTAAAATATTAAGATAATACAAATATACTTTTTATACACTTTTATTTTATTTTTACTCCCTGAAAATATTTTATAGAAAAATACTTTTTTATTTATTTAAATACTAAATATTATTAATTAATATATATAATGCATATTTTATAAATAATATAAATAAATAAGTATATTAATATACTTAGGATAAAAATGTATATATTTTATTTTTTAATATTTAATACTAAAAAAAATGCCTTTTTACAAATATACCATATTTTATTTTATTTTTGTATATAAATAATAAGTATTATATGAATTAATTGATTAAATACCCCTTTGATTAAAAATTAGGGTTTTTGCCCTAAATTTAAAAATGCTCCAAAAAATAATACCTTTTCATTTTTTCTTTATAAATAATACTTTTTTTTTATGCATATAAAAAATTTCCCTTTTTTGCATTCTTGCATATTTATTTTATTTCTATTTTATTTATGCTTTTGATCATATTGTAAATATTCAAGGTAAAAGATGTAATAGCTTAGATTCAATTTTTTGTCTAATTATCCCCATTTGAACATTGTACCCCCCCTCCCTATATTATTGTGATGTAATAGCGTAGGAATTTAAATTTCGCACTTTATCGCTTTCTAAACATACTATGTTAGAATTAGGGTTTTGTATGCGAATAAAAATGAACAAAGTAGTTGGACCTAATACAAGATGAATGAGCATGAAAAATGGACAACACATTTCACACTTGCACCCCCTAGGGTATTCCACTTGTTGCCTTTTATTATTGGGCCATATTGCATGTTGAACTTCTTTGGGCAAAACAAAACAATCAAATGATCATAGTCCCTCAAAATGTTGCTTAAATGAATGATCAAGTCCCTTTTAAAGAAAATTGCCCAAAGACATTTAACACTATTGCAACTATGGTCTAAACGATGACCCGCGCCCGTCCCTCTAATCTCCTAAAACAAGATTGTCCACCAAATGCAATGGTGGAACAAGATTGTCAAAAGGTCTAAAACATAAACAAAAATCTTTGAGAAAATTTTAGGGTGGATAAACTCTTAAGTACTTGTCAACTTTCCAATAAAACACTTGCCTTATTTCAAAACCCACTTCACAAACACTTTCAAAACAAACTGTCAAAAAACCTTGAAACCTCTTTTCAAAAAGACAAACACCTTTTGTAAAACATTCGAGTAAAGAATTGTTACAAGGGTAGCCTATACAAGGCATCTTTTTCAAAACCTTTTCAAAACCACACACAAAGCACCATTTCAAACAATTGAAAACCAAGGCAAGTTGATCTAAGCAAGTACTTAAGAGCCCATGGATAACCATGGATAGAAGGGGTGCTAATACCTTCCCCTTCTATAATCTACTCCCCGAACCCAAGAAAAATCTCAAAGGTTTTTGCTGTGCTTTTTAAACCTTTCCTTAGGATAAAATAAAAAGTCGGTGGCGACTCTTGCTCAACCGAAACATTTGCGAAAACAAACGCAAAACCATAGTCAGTTCTCCCACCGTATCACAGAACTGGCGACTCTGCTGGGGATAATACTTTTAAAGTGGAGTAACCTTAGGGCTTAGATCACCCCCTTGCATGACTAATTGTTTGATTTGCTTGTTTTATACTTTGGCTCTATTGTTTGGGTTTACAATCCTCCACCCGGATTTTCGGAAACATTCATAGATAGCAATACGTTGTGGAAACTGTGCGGGGTATACCGACACGGTCTAAGCAATAGCTATATTAGTGCGACATATTTGTGAGTACCGGTAACCCTTGAGTTCAATCAAGGAGAGTACGGGGCCGCTGAGTGATGTCACTAAGCACTAATGACCTAGAACCTTACTTGACCATCTTGGCCTTTTATTAGGGGTAGTGAGATGACCGGCTTTGGTGCAGTCCGAAGTTGGTAGATACTCGATACTACACTCATTGAGGGTTGTTTTCTTGGAATATTTTGGTCGCTAGTTAAGTGGCTAAGCCAAAACAATGAACATTGAAAACAATCCAGTGATATTGAGCTCCTTAGAACCCGGTTACTATTTATAGGACAGGTTTTTAAGCCAACTACACTCAAGAGGGTACTTACCTATGAAACCCCATGCAAGCCTGAAATTAGGGTTTGGTGTGATTTGCTTGTACATATGTTTTGTGCATACATCATAAACATCATAAAACATCATATGCATTCACTAACCATTTCAAGGGTTTTGGATCTTCATCTTTGTTCTTGTTTTGTAGGACATGGAAATCCCTCGCAGAAATACCATTCAAGTCAACCTTGTGAGAATCTCTCCTCAACTCAAGGAGATCACCTCAAGAATTCCGGAAAATTCATCCTTCAGTGAAAGACATGGTAGACTGCTCAGCCTAGTCAACACCAACATTGAAGAAGACATGATGAAAGTGCTATTCCAGTTCTTTGACCCTCTTCACCACTGCTTCACTTTCCCTGATTATCAGTTGGTACCCACTTTGGAGGAGTTTTCTCAACTCCTAAGAATCCCTATCCTTAATCAACTACCCTTCAACGGTACGGAAAAGGAACCAAAGCCGGAAGATGTTGCTCGAGCATTACATCTTCAACCATCCGACATCAAGGGGCATTGGGAAACCAGAAGTGGCGTCAAAGGATTCTTAGCAAAGTTCCTGTTTGAGAAGGCACAAGAATGTTGGAACTCATTGGACCTACAAGCCTTTGAAGAGATTGTGGCACTCCTTATCTACGGGTTGGTCTTGTTCCCAAATCCTGACCAATTGGTAGATGTCAACGCCGTCAAAATCTTTTTGTCCAGAAATCCAATACCAACATTGCTTGGGGACATCCTTCACTCATTTTACACACGAACAATGAGAAAGAGGGGTGTTCTCATGTGCTGTACTCCTCTCCTCGCAAGGTGGTTTATTTCGCACCTTCCACAATCTGTCTTGAAGAATGACCAAGGTACAAGGTGGTCCCAACGATTGATGACTCTTACTCATTCTGATGTGCATTGGTGTTCTCGGTCCAGAGAAAATGTCATCATCGTCGATCGTTGCGGAGAGTTCCCTAATGTTCCTTTACTTGGAATTAGGGGAGGTATCACCTACAACCCTTGCCTAGCTTTGAGGCAATTTGGATATGCACGGAGGGATGGCCCTCATGACATGTTGATTCCCATCCTAGTTTTTGACTTCAACAACGATGCACAAGGACTTCGCCAAAGATTCATCAGAGCTTAGGGAAAACTCAACAAGGTTGATAGCAAGACTCTGGGACACAAGAACTCCATCCCTCTTGAGCCCTATCTCAAGTGGGTACGAGCCCGAGCCCAAAGTCTAATGATGCCTTATCCTCATGTTCTCCCTATGATTAAAGAGCCCGTTAATGAAGGAGAGGTTCCCTACACTATCCTACATCCAGACATGCCTACATCATGGGAGGAAATGCAGAAAAGTTGGATTCAGCTCAAGGAGGAATGGAACACTTTTGAAGCTAGCTACTACGCCAGTGAAAAGAAGGTTCTAGAGCTTACCCGCCGACTCCACGAGAAAGAGGCCCTCAACACCTACATCGCACCAAAGAGGATGCGCAATGTCTTTCTGCCTTGAGAAGTTTATTTTGTAACATTTGGCCCATGGGGCATTTATGTACTAACAATTTTCTTCTTATTAATATGACGTGCGTTCTTCTTTGTCTAAAACAATTTTGAATGTCCTAAATCCTTGAATGCATTGCATACATCAGCATACCATTCATCATGTGCATAAGCAAGTCTCACTCCAGGTTTCCTTATCTATCTGCTGTTTATTTCAGTAGGATGGATCTCGAGCAGACAGTCAAAGACCTACAAGCCCAGAATGCACAGTTCCAGCAACTCTTGATGACTTTGGTTAAAAGTCAAGAGGATATCAAGGCTCATCTGGAGAATAAGGACCCAGTAAAGAAGAAAAAGAGGGTCGGAGTGGCTACTTTGGGGAGAAGATTTGACAGAGAAGCTCGGAGAGTGCTTGAATTTCCTCCTACTTCTGATGAAGGGACTAGTAAAAGGGATCGAGTTGTGGTGCCTTCCGAGTCTGATGCAGAGGAGGAAGAGGTTGAAGAGGATGAAGATTATTCTGACCAGCAGTACCCTCCAGCTGATGATAAGTATAAGGGTTTAGAAGACAGATTGGCTGCCATGGAATTGCAAAGGGTACCGGGTTTGGATTTTGAAGACATGGGCTTGGTTGCCGGAATTGTGATTCCCCCAAAATTCAAAGTGCCAGTGTTTGTGAGGTATGATGGGCTGTCCTGTCCCAAAATGCATCTCAGGTCCTATGTGAGAAAAATTCAACCCTATACGACAGATAAAAATCTCTGGATTCATTTCTTCCAAGACAGCCTATCGGGGCCCCAGTTGGAGTGGTTTTATCAGCTAGAAGGAACCAATGTCAGAAATTGGGAAGATTTGGCCACCGCTTTCTACAAACAATACCAGTATAATTCTGATCTTGCTCCTACTCGTACCCAACTTCAGGGTATGTCACTAGGAACAAGTGAGGGATTCAAAGAATATGCACAAAAATGGAGGGATTTGGATGGCAGGGTGCAGCCTCCTTTAACCGATCGTGAGCTCGTTGATATGTTTCTTGGGACCCTATCTGGGCCATTTTTCAATCATCTAATTGGTAACTCTTCCGCAGGGTTTACCGATTTGATCTTAACCGGCGAAAGAATAGAAGCTGGCATCAAGTCAGGAAAAATTCAGAAGGGTGTTGCTGCAAGTGTTGAGAAGAAGCCTTTTAAGAAGGAGACAGCTATGGTATATTCTCAGAGAAGAGCAGGGAAGATGGAGCGTCGGCCAACTGTAGGGGCCGTAATGATTCAAAACACTCCGAGTGAGCAGCCTCGCTATAACCAGTCCAGACCAAATCAGCAACGGGTGGAAAGGCCACAACGGCAGTTCACCCGTATTAATATGACTCCAGCGCAAGTGCTTCCCCATCTGTTGAAGTTGAATCTTGCCACCATCAAGGAGGCACCAAAGAATGTGAATACGTCCTCGCCACATTATCATGCCAATGCTAAATGCGCCTATCATTCAGACAGTGTTGGACACGACACCAATGATTGTTGGGCACTCAAGCATAAGATCCAAGACCTGATAGAGGCTAAGGAGGTAGAGTTTGACGCTCCAGAGAAGCCTAATGTGATATCTGCACCTATGCCGAAGCACGGCCGAAATGTCAACGCCATTGAAGAGGATTTGTATGTTGCTGACGTCAGTGATCTGACTACTCCACTGCTAACCATTAAGTTGAATTTGTTAAAGGCCGGGATCTTCCCGGGATGTAAAGAAGACTGCTACTGTTGCCACTCTCTGCCGTTTGATTGTCCGCTACTGAAGGAAGGCATCCAAGGCCTTATGGATAGCCGACAAATTTTGTTCGAAAAAGTTTCTGCTGTTCCAGTTCATGTTGAAAATATCTCAATCATAACCATTCACGCCAATCTTTCCGAGGCCTTCAAAAAGCCAGTTAAGATTACACCAGCTGCAAAATCTGTTCCTTTAAAGATAACAATGCCAGGGCCTGTTCCCTATGTTTCTGAGAAGTCGATACCTTGGAACTATGGTGGTGACATCTACTACCATGGTATCAAGCAAGTCGAAGTAATTGAAGAAAGTTTGGATGACGAGGAAGCCAGCATTAGTAACATTGCGGGCACCAGCAAAATCACCAGGAGCGGGAGAATATTTTCTCCAGAGATTGCCCCTCCAAGAGCAGTCTTTGGACCCTCATCAGCTAAAGAAGTCATCCCTGCACCAGTAAAACTCTCCGCTAGAACTCCTTTGAGTGAAGAGGTTGTTGTTCCTAGTGCTGTCTCTCCTACCATTGCTGATAAAGGAAAGGGGATACAGGATGAGCCCGTCACGACGAGGGTTTAACCCTTGGCGATTCCGGAAGCCTCCAAGAAAGAAATGGACGAGATTTTGAGGATAATCAAGAGAAGTGATTACGATGTGGTGGAACAGTTGGGGCAAACCCCCTCCAAGATCTCCATGCTGGCACTATTGCTTTGCTCAGAAGCGCACGCTCAAGCTTTGATTAAGTTTCTTAAGGCAGCTCATGTGCCCCAGGAAACCTCCGCGGACCAATTTCAACATTGCGTGGCTAGCCTGACTGCGGACAATGGATTAGGTTTTTCTGATGCCGACCTAACCCCTAAAGGCCGAAACCACAATGATGCTTTGCATATTTCAATCGAGTGTCGCGGAACCACCCTTGCACATGTTTTGGTTGATACCGGGTCGTCACTGAATGTTTTGCCTAAGAAGGCCTTGGACCGGCTAGATTGCGAAGGGTTGGAATTGAAGCCGAGTGATATTGTCGTCAGAGCTTTCGATGGTTCGAAGAGAATGGTCCATGGGGAGGTTGAAATTCCCATCAAGATAGGTACTGAGGTGTTTAAATCCACTTTCTATGTAATGGACATCCGTCCGTCATACTCCTGCCTGCTGGGTAGACCTTGGATACATCGTGCTGGGGCAGTCACCTCCTCCTTGCATCAGATGCTGAAGTATCCTGTCAAGGGAAAGATCATCACTGTCCACGGCGAAGAAGAGTACATGATTAGCCACTTAAATTCTTTCCGGTATGTGGAAGTTGAAGGAGAGTTCATTGAGACGCCGTTTCAACATTTCGAGGAAGTTCTTCCTGAAATAGCAGTAACAAAGTTGGCAACCGAGACACCGAGACAGATGGCCAGGATGGCATCTCTGGAGGATGCAAGGGCCGCAGTTAAAGAAGGGAAGAATTCAGCATGGGGGAAGTTACCCGACTTTCCGCATAAGACTGACAAGTTTGGATTAGGTTTCACAGCCGCTGGCCAGAAAGCTATGCGCCAGTCAAAGATTGAAAGAACGCCAGTCAAAATTTCTCCTTACAGAATCAACGCCCTGGAAGATGAAGACAAGGAAAGCAACATTGAAGAGTGGATTTATCCAACTGTCAGAGGTGGATTGAACAATTGGGAGGCCAAAGACTTTGTCCCCATCACTTTTATTCATCAGTAATTTATCTGTTAAACATTTCTTATTTGGTCTGTAATATTTTACTTTCAAACAATCCGTACACTATCTTTTCACCTCCTGCCTTGCCCGGGGCATGTAGGTCCACTTGTAAGGGTTTTGACTATTTTTCATATTCATATGCCATGTTTAATGATTCATTGGATGTTTTTCATTTGATAAACTGCTTATGTTCATTTTCTTTCCTTTTGCATTTTGTTTAAGGATGGCTATCCCTTACACACACCCACACTCACCAATGCAGGTACCCATCCACTCCGGATT
Organism: Vicia faba; assembly: GCA_948472305.1. Classification (NCBI taxonomy): domain Eukaryota; kingdom Viridiplantae; phylum Streptophyta; class Magnoliopsida; order Fabales; family Fabaceae; genus Vicia; species Vicia faba. The sequence continues at coordinate 191,024,126 of OX451739.1, read as the reverse complement.
CCATGGGTGACTATTCTGCTGTATCTTTCAATAACTCTAAAGACCTGGTCAATCTAGCCGAGTATGAAGATGACGAAGGTTGTGAAGTACCCGGGGAATTAGCCAGACTTCTGCAACAAGAGGAAAGGGCCATCCTACCGCATGAAGAGCCATTGGAAGCTGTTAACTTGGGAACCGGGGAGAATCGGAAGGAAGTGCAAGTGGGTGCCAACCTGGAACCAAAAGTCAAGGAGCGCTTGGTACAGTTGCTGAATGAGTATGTTGAAATCTTCGCTTGGTCCTATGAAGACATGCCGGGTCTAGACACCGACATCGTGGTTCACCGTCTCCCCACAAGAGAAGACTGTCCACCAATCAAACAAAAAGTTCTCCGAATGAGGCCTGACATGTCCGAAAAAATCAAAGCAGAAGTAATGAAGCAATTCGATGCTAGCTTCCTGGCCGTTACGTCCTATCCTCAATGGGTCGCTAACATTGTGCCAGTACCAAAGAAAGATGGAAAAGTCAGAATGTGTGTGGACTACCGGGATTTGAATAGGGCCAGCCCTAAAGATGATTTCCCGCTACCTCATATTGACATCTTGATCGACAATACAGCTCAGCATAAAGTGTTTTCCTTCATGGACGGATTCTCGGGCTACAACCAAATTAAAATGGCTCCTGAGGACATGGAGAAAACAACTTTTGTCACACAATGGGGCACTTTCTGTTACAAAGTGATGCCGTTCGGGCTCAAGAATGCAGGGGCAACTTATCAACGCGCCATGGTAGCTTTATTTCATGACATGATACATCATGAGATTGAAGTTTACGTAGACGATATGATAGCTCGATCACAAACGGAGGAAGAGCACCTTGAGCATTTGGAAAAGCTGTTTGCCAGGTTAAAAGAATACAAGCTCAGGCTGAATCCAAGCAAATGCACTTTTGGAGTTAGGTCTGGTAAACTCCTGGGATTCATTGTAAGTAACAAAGGAATTGAAGTCGATCCGGCAAAAGTGAAAGCAATACAAGAGATGCCTGCTCCCCGTACTGAAAAGGAGGTTAGAGGATTCTTGGGGCGCATAAACTATATTGCCAGATTCATCTCACATCTGACGTCTACCTGTGAGCCAATTTTCAAACTCTTGAAAAAGGATCAGGTAGTGGAATGGAACGACGATTGTCAAGCTGCTTTTGATAGAATCAAGGAGTATTTGCTAGAACCTCCTATTTTGATGCCACCCGTCGAAGGAAGACCATTGATCATGTATCTGACCGTCTTGGATAACTCAATGGGGGTGTGTTTTGGGCCAGCATGACGAGTCTGGTCGAAAAGAGCATGCTATTTATTACCTTAGTAAAAAGTTTACCGACTGTGAGACTCGCTACTCACTGCTCGAGAAAACTTGCTGCGCTTTGGTATGGGCTGCTCGCCGACTAAGACAGTATATGTTGACTCATACTACCTTGTTGATTTCCAAGATGGACCCTGTGATCGGTGGATCTGGAACTGACTGTTTAACGCTGGTTCGCGAAATGTCGCGGAAGCAAGAGTCGCCACCGTCTTTTATTTTCTCCAAATGGAAAGGACAAAAGCACAGAAAAATTCCTTATAGAGATTGCTCTCGGTCCGGGAGGTAGGTTATAGAAAGGGAAGGTGTTAGCACCCTTTCTATCCATGGTTATCCATGGGCTCTTAGGTACTTGCTCAATGTGTTTTCAAAATTGTTTGTTTGCTTTTCAATGTGGGTTTAAAAAGTTTCTTTGAAAAAATTTCAGTTCGACTCGTACGTCAGAGTGTTTGAAAAATTTGCTTTGAAAGCTTTTGAAAATGTGTTGGTGTGAAAAGCATTTTGATTTGTTTGAAATTAGAGCAAGTACCCTTGAGAACCTACCTACCCTAAGGAATTCGTCTGTGTAAATGTCCTTTGAAGTAGCGCCATCCCACCATTGAGAGGTAGGTAGCACCACTGTTGGAGGTATTCGGGTCAATTCGAGTTTTAGGGACATGGTGATCACCGGAGCAATGGGAAGACACCTTAGAAGCTACCCTCATGCCAGGTTCCCGGATCATGAGGACTTACTAAGACATCCTCTACTCGACGATCACCTTTCGAGGCAAGGCAACAGTGAGGCGTACCCTAGGGGTGGTGTGTGATTTGTGTGTCATGTTCATTTATTTTTGTCTTGTCATGTCATGGGTGATCCACGCGTTATTTTTATTTAGACGGCCATTCATTCTTGCATGCTTATTTAACAGTTAAAATATTTGCGGGAAAATAAATCTAAACTATTACAAATGGCGCGGGTCCACATCGCCAAAATTAAACCGGACCCGATTTGATGGAAAGTAAATAAAGCAAAAAGAAATAAAAGTGCGAGAAGTTTAAGTTACACGGCTTTGGGAGAGATACATGATTATTTAAGTGACATAAAATAAATATGCGCAATAAAAGAATTAACGAAGCGAGGGCGTTGGACCCTTTGGCAAAATTAAAATTAACAAGAATTAATTAATTAGAATTAAAAGAAAATGTTTTTGGTATTTTTATGTTTTTTTAGATTTAATAGAAAAAGAGAATTGATTAAAATTAAAATAAAATGTCAAACCCTAATTCTAATTATTATATATTTTTTAGTTATTAAGAAAATGTTGAAATTTTTAACTAAATGAAACCCTAATTTTTTTATATACAATTTAATTATGAAAATAAATAAATAAATAATATTATGATAAAAAGGAAAAAAATTAAAAGGAATGAAAATTATCAATTAAACCTAATTCTACCTTTTTTTTGTATTTTTATTATGAAAAGAATTAAAGTTAAAACCTATTTAATACTAAATTCAATTATACAATTTGTTTATGAAAATAAAAAATAAAAATTATTTATTACATTTTTTTGTCTTTTTCTGATTTTTTTATGATGTTTTTTATATTGTGTAAAAATAATAATTAATTTAAACAAATAAAGAAAATAAAATAACAATAAAAATAAAATAAGAAAAATATAGAGAAAGCAAACCAGGGGGGGTTCAGGCCCCAATTGTGAGGTATAGGTCCAAGAATCCAGGCCCAAAAAGCTTCAGGTCCTTTTGACTTTTTTGTGCAACATGTTGGTACGTTGACTTTTGTTCAAGCTGTTCTCCATCTCTCAACCTTTAGATTGATCTCCAAGTGGACGTGGCAAGGCCTGATTTGGAGGTGCATGGTGTACTTTCACGTTGAAGCTGCCTGTGAACATTCATAGCAAAATAATATAGGAATTTATACAGACCTGGGACTCGAACCCAGGTCTTGGATGTTGAAGCAATGAGAGTTTGCCAGCTGAGCTAAGCGCATATTCGATTATTATACAGACAAACAAATAATATAAAAGAAACAACGCGTTAGTGGATGTACACGCGCGAAAATTCAAACAGGCCTATCTCCAAATATAGCGTGGCTTTAGGGTCGTTTTAAGAAAATAGCGATTAGCCCATCTCCAAATATAAATTAGGCGCGAGGGTTGGGATCTCTTCGTCTGGACGTGCTCATGCCAATGGTATTACTCCTGAGTCCTAATTTTTCCTTGGATAAAAAACCCCAATTCAAGAACTCTGAAAACCCTAAAAGTCAGTTATGGCATATTTGTATATAACGCGTAAAAACGTAATTAAATCACATGGTAAGCATCAGAAAGCATCATTGAATAAGAATATGTAAACCAAATGTCATGGAAATGCCTTAAAATCAAGATGCGTGTATGCAATTTTGTGAGAAAATTTTGAGTTCTGTACAGCGATTCTTGAGGTTTGGATGATTGTTCTTGATTGGAGTATGTTCAGCAGTCTCTAGGGAAGCTATTGGAATCAATTCCGTGCCTTGACTCGCCCTCTAGAGTGATTTTCAGAATTGCTTTTTTAGACAAAAATTCCAAGTTTGTAAATGTATTTCCTGCGCAGCTTTTTTGTGTCCTTTGATTAGGTTTTGGTTCAAGCATATGTAGTGAACAATTTAGGTCAACAAAACTCAACCAAATCCATGGCATTGATGGTTTTAGGAAATTTGATTTTAAGGATCTTTTTCCATATCTTTTTCATGCTACTTTGTGTCAATTAGCTCAAATCAAACCAAAACTTTCCACATTTGCATATGCACGAATTATAGAAGCCAAAACATGTATAAAAAGATTGGTTTTGTTAGGTTAAATATTTTTCACATATTTAATTGATTTAATTGAATTAATATAAATAAAAACTCAAATAAATAAATAAAAAATGAGAAAATACTTCCCTTTGGGCCAAGTGGTCGTGGATATGCTTAGAATGATGAATCATGGAAGAAAAATGGGCCCATTAGCAATTTTAGGTCATTTGGATCAAAGTTGACTTTTCAAAATATCCAAAACTTTCCCAACTTCCACAAGGCATAACTTGCTCAATTTTTAATCTTTTCTCATGTTCTTGGACATTTTGGAAAGTTATTTGAGTCCTCTAACCAATGTCTTTGGTCCCATGTCATTTTGATTTACCAATCTCAAGTTATGGCCTTTGACTTAAAGTCCCTTTTTGTTGACTTTTGAAAATGACCTATAATGTTGAAATTGATAACTTTTTGTGAGAGCATTTCTTGGACTTGAAGTATGAATATGAGTTGTAGGAAATGTCTTTCTCTTCAAAATGAGCTTTGGATGGGATTTTTCTGATAATCCATGTGAAAGTTATGCCCTGGTCAATTTCAGTTGACTTTTTCAGCTGTCCAAATATAGTAACTTTTGCATCTTGATGATTTTCTGAGCCAAATTTTGAGAATCATGATCAAGCATTGATCAAATGATGTTTGTGGCTTCAAAATGATATGTTGACCAAAAATTTGAACTTTTGACTGTCAAATGACCATTTTGCCCCTACAGTTGACTGTAGTGCAATCTAGGGTTTTGACTGTGCAATTTTGAGCTGAATGCCTTGAAACTTGATATGAGGATGCTTGACCATCTTTGTAAGCATATGAGACTTGATTGGGCCTTTGAAAACCTCATTTTCTTGATCAGAACCCAAACCCTAGTTTTGACTGTATAGGAGACAATTGGACTGCACAACCCTTGGGGAATTTTGTGACTTGGCTTGGCAACTTCTTGGAGAATGTGGGAGGGCAAATTTTGGGGTACAACAGTTGCCCCTGTTCAATCTTCTTAGACCTGAGGATGCAGATTGGCTGACGTGCCTTTCGTAATCCGAGGGTAGAAGATGATTGGACACTAGAGTGCCCAGAAATTTGCGCTCACATGTTAGCAGTGTGATGGGGGAATGGGCTTATAGATGCCATTTAGAGATTGATGGACTTATAGATGCCATCTGGGAGGTTGTTGGATAGGATGATGGGCTTATAGATGCCATCTGGATGTTGATCGCGTAAGAGATTCCTTAGCGAGAACCTGCATACCTGCAAAATAGAAAATGAGTACCTGACACGCTGCAGGAGCTGATTTTAGATGCTTGGTATAGATATGTCCTGACTGGTTACAGGAGCTGAGTCTGGAGCTTCAAACAGCGATGAATGAACCAGGGATGGTTACTGCCTTAGCATGAATGATAAGAGAACCTTGGGTGATTTTAACTTCAACAACGCTCGTTGAGAAAATCTTGATGGGAATTATTATCTTCGCAGTATTGGGAAGAGAACCATAGGCAATTATAATCTGAAAGGAATGACCACCTCACACACCGTCGGAGAGGGAACCATAGGAGACTATCACCTCACACTCATCGTCAAAGAGGGAAACATCTGAAAAGGAATTATCACCTCACTCATCGTCGGAGAGGGGACCATAAGAGACTATCACCTCACACTCATCGTCGGAGAGGGAAACATCTGAAAAGGACTTACCACCTCACACACCGTCGGAGAGGGAACCATAAGAGACTATCACCTCACACTCATCGTCGGAGAGGGAAACATCTGAAGAAGGAATTACCACCTCACGCACTTGCCGGAGAGGGGACCATAAGAGACTATCACCTCACACTCATCGTCGGAGAGGGAAACATCTGAAGAAGGAATTACCACCTCACGCACTTGTCGGAGAGGGGACCATAAGAGACTATCACCTCACACTCATCGTCGGAGAGGGAAACATCTGAAAAAGGAATTACCACCTCACGCACTTGCCGGAGAGGGGACCATAGGAGACTATCACCTCACACTCATCGTCGGAGAGGGAAACATCTGAAAAAGGAATTACCACCTCACACACCGTCGGAGAGGGAACCATAACTTCTGCTGAGTCTTTATCAGAAAAATCTGTTGGGAGTCGATTTAGCCGGACTAGAGAAGACTTTGAAATATGTTTGAGCATTTTAACTGCGTCTTTCCTGAAAGGTAAAGGTCAGTCATATGCAATGCATGATATGGATCAAGCAATGATGTTCTCAACATAAATGAGATTTGTATGATATGATGCGTCTATGCATGCTATAATGATGTATGTGATGTTTTATGAATGTTTTCGTCTAGGAAAGTAGATCCTTGACGGGTGCCGGGAAGTCGTATCCTGGGCTGATGTTGAAGTATTGATTTTGCTTCCGCTGGGGATGATAACTGCAAGAATGTCGGTAGGAGAAGATGACTCCGTTGCGGAATAAACTTGGCAAATTCTGCGGGGAGAAAAGACACTCTGACGACCATGCTGGGAAGCAATACTCTGTGGGGAGATGCTTTGCTGAATTGTTGATAATTTGCTGGGGATACCCTTGTTGTTCTGGAAGTGTTGATAGACTTCGCTGGGGATAAGAAGGCTTCATTGACGACGATCTTTCCATGGCTTTTAGCTGAGGATAACCCAGTTATATCCTGTTAAGGAAATAACTCTTTAACTCAAGCCGGACGACGACGCGTTCGTGCTCTATAAGGGGATAAGCTTCCAGAATCTACTGGGGATAAGCTTATTGCTTGGGGATATGAATTCCAACTTTTCTGGGGAGCTGGATTGGAAAGGGAGAACCTGTGTAGGGTGTCCGGGTGACGAGTCCATGTAAAACTGCATCCTGAATAGGGGGAACCGGTGTAGGGTTGCTTGGTGAGGTAAGTTCATGTAAAACTTCTTGATGAACCGGGGTGAGGTTATCTTGAACTAAATCCATGTAAGACTTCTGGAGGAACCGGGGTTAGGTTACCTTAGGGTAAATCCATGTGAGATTTCTTGACGAACCGGGGTAAGGTTACTTGACGAGCCCATGTGAGACTTCTGGGGGAACCGGGGTTAGGTTACCTTGAGATAGATCCGTGTGAGATTCCTTGACGAACCGGGGTAAGGTTGCTTCGGGATAAGTTTGTGTAAAACTTCTGGATGAACCGGGGTTAGGTTGCTTGAGATAAACCCATGCAAGATTTCTAGAGGAACCGGGGTAAGGTTACTTGACGAGTTTGTGTAAAAACTTTTTGATGAACCGGGGTTAGGTCATCTTGAGCTAAATCCATGTAAGACTTCTGGAGGAACCGGGGTTAGGTTACCTGGATAAGTTTGTGTAAAAACTTCTTGATGAACCGGGGTTAGGTCATCTTGAGATAGGTCCATGTGAGACTTCTGGAGAAACCGGGGTTAGGTTACTTCGGGATAAGTTTGTGTAAAAACTTCTTGATGAACCGGGGTTAGGTCATCTTGAGATAGGTCCATGTAAGACTTCAGGAGGAACCGGGGTTAGGTTACTTGGATAAGTTCGTGTAAAAACTTTTTGATGAACCGGGGTTAGGTCATCTTGTGGAGGAGGAGTCTGTGTATGACTTTGTCTGAAGGTTGAGAAGAAACCGGTGTTGGGTTGCATGATTTTGATTAAGTGGATGATTGTCCTGTTTGGTCTCGGACGTTAGCCCACGATCTGGAATTTGTAAAGGTAGATGGTAATCATTCTTATGTTGATCTGTCCTTTGTACTTTGGTTGACAGAGCAATTGGATCGCCTGGATAACTCATTATTGCCCCTGCTTCGGAGGTGAGGGAAGAGGATACCTGTGTGGGTGATTGACAAATCTTCGGGTAGGCAAGTGACGAGATACCGGAACATAGTCGTACGCTTTGATCCCTAACTTTTGCCTGAACCGCCCTTTCGGGTTTTCAGTCCACCGGGATACCCATTTTTGCCCAAGCCGCCTTTTCAGGTTTTCGACTTGCCGGGTGTACAGATTTTTTCATTTCATCCCTTCATTTTGCCTGAACCCTTTTGGTTCGCCGGGAAGCCCTTATTTTTGGCTAGGTGTGTCAACCTAGCGGGTCTTTGATTGTGCGTAGTATTTTTCGACTATGTCCACGCTCTCAGAATGTAGGGAGTTGCCCCTGTTGGAAGCATTTTGTCATGCCCCAGATAATGGGCAATGCTCCTACTGTGCCCCTTGACTGGAGGTACTTCTGTTCACAAGGTGTTCATCGTGCGAATTTCCCTATTGTTCAAACAAATAGTCATATGCAAACAAGGTTATTTTAAGAATGCACAAGTCTATGTCTGTCTTGAATTTTGAAAATGCATTTTTTGTAATACAGTGCGATGTCAACTCAATATTTTACAGCAAACCTTCAGGAGTCAGGATACCTTCGTAACAGTATGCTTTCGAACTAACCCATGCTTCAGCTAGGACTTTTAAGGGTTATAACGTGGCTTGGTTCACGGTTTAAGAAACAAAGGATAAAGGCTCAAATTATTTGTACCCACCCGCTCTTCGTGATGTTCTCCAAACCTAAACTCAGTTGATCATACGTTAGACCTTGTTTGAGTCTTTGCTTTGATATACCAGTGATGGCTTGGATATTGACAGTTTATTTTGAGATAAGCAGTCATTCCGTTTTTGTTGAGGGTTTGTAAGACCTCTTTTTCTTCCTTGATTTTGTTATCCCTAAATTTTGCCTGAACTGTTTCTTTTGTGATTACAGTCAGCGGGATGCCCCGGTTTCATAAGTCCCTTTTATAGGTTCTGACTTCTTGGGCTTTTCATTTATGATTTTTTTTTATCACGACTGCCTGTCTTTATGATTGTTCTGAACCATCACTGTCTTTTGTTTTTTTGAAAAACTCATTTGGTGCCATTCATTGTGCACTTGGATCAACTGAGAGAACTACCCTGCCCCAGGTTATGATTAAGGGTTTTGATTTTCGAAAATAAAAACTCCTACTTCTTTGGCTCTGATGGGTTAACGAGGGATTATCATCCTTATAACTCCAGTGTTTAGGGATTGAAACAATGCCTGTACCTCATCAGCGGGGTCTGTCGAAAGCATACTGTAAATTATGGTATCGTTTTCGTCATCCTCCCTCAAGAGGTTTAGAATTTTCAATTAAGAGTTGACCATTGCAAAAATATGAAAGCAGTTTTAAGCATAGTAAACATAATTAAATCAAGACAGACATGTGTAATGCATTCATGAAATAAAAGAGTTTAACATGATAATTGTTTATCTGAACAAGAAAAGAAAAATACAACTTGAATTCAAATGAACAAAAATCTCTTGACTCTAGCCATGTTTTGGCAATGGAGCAGTAATCACGTTGGGAGTCTCGGCAGGCTCGAACTCGATCTCTTTGGCGTCGATCATGTTCTGAATTTTGTACTTCAATGCCCAACAGTCCTCAGTATCGTGCCCCGGGCTATCAGAATGATAAGCACATCTTGCTTCTGGATTGTAGCTAGGAGAGGAGGTCTTAGGATTGGCAGGAGGGTTGATCACTGCAATCAGGTTCATCTTCAACATGTGTTGCAATGCTTGTGACCATGGCATGTTAATGTTGGTGAACTGCCTTTTAGGCCCGTCCGGCCTTTGCTGGTTTCCCCTTTGTGGTTGACGGCGTGGTGCAGAACCAGAGATCATGACTGCCCCTTCATGTTGATCACGGCGACTCCTTTGACTGTATGCAGCATTAGATTCCTTCTTCCCCGTGTAAGGCTTTTTATGAATATCAGAAGGTGTGGCCTCTTGAATTTTCCCACTTTTGATACCAGCTTCGATTCTTTCGCCGGTCAGGATGAGGTCGGTGAATCCAGCAGATGAATTACCAATCAGGTGGTTGAAGAATGGCCCGGATAGGGTCCCCAAGAACATATCCACGAGTTCTCGGTCAGTCAATGGAGGCTGTACCCTTCCAGCAAGGTCTCTCCATTTCTGTGCATACTCTTTGAAACCTTCGCCTGCACCTATAGACATTCCCTGAAGCTGAGTGCGTGTGGGAGCAAGGTCGGCATTGTACTGGTAATGCTTGTAGAAAGCAGTGGCTAAATCTTCCCAGGTACGGACGTTGGCTCCATTCAATTGATAAAACCACTCGAGCTGAGTCCCTGAAAGACTCTCTTGGAAAAAGTGGATCCATAAGTTTTTGTCAGCTGTATAGGGCTGGATCCTCCTTGTATAAGCCCTGAGATGCAACTTAGGACAGGATGCCCCATCGTATTTAGCAAAGGCGGGTACCTTGAATTTGCGCGGGATCACTACCCCAGAAGACAGACCTAGATCCTCGAAGTCCAGGCCAGACACCTTTTGTATCTCCATAGCACTGAGCCGGTCTTCCAACTGTTTGTACCTGTCCTCAGCCGGAGGGTACTGTTCATCGTTGAAATCTGTCTCATTGTCGGAGACCACTGGGCTGGGAATCCTTTCTTCTTGATGACTACTTTTCCCCACCGATGGAGTTGTCCTCTCAGCTTGGTCCTGCAGGGTGTTCCCAGATCTGCGTCTAGGGCTGAACAAGACAGTCCTCTTCTTCTTCTTTTCCTTCTTCAAGAGCAGAGCCTTCATATCTTGCTGCCCCTGGGTCAAGTTCATAATTATCCCTTGGAATTGGGCATTCTGAGCCTGGAGGGCCTTGATAGACTGCTCAGCTGATGATTCAGGATTCATGACGATCGGCTGAAATAAACAGCGAAGAAGGTAAGTAACCTGCAGAGAAAGGGTACCTGTTATGCAATGATATGTATGACATGCAGGCAATGATTTCAAGGACCTCGCGGGGTAAACAGAGAAACTTGTTAGAGTTGAAAACCGGTAACTTGATTGAAGGTACTTCCTGTTGTTGAGAGTCCTTCTTCAAGGGTCAAAGGCTCACCATATCAAGTGGGTCATAGCCCCTGACAGCCTTGGCTAGAGGAAAATCAATCCTCTTTGCCCCTTGCTGGGATAATTGTTCATCATGACCTGCATCACAAGCCCTTGAGATCCTTGAAATGGGTTAGGATGTATGCAATGGTATGATGTTATGGTATGCATGGGATGATGTCAGTAACCCTGTTATGAGTCCCAATTAAGGACTGAAACAAAACCTGCAAGAAACAAGTGTTAGGTCACAAGCATGCAGATAGTCAAGTACAAAGGCACACAAGTCACACAAGAGAGAGCCCTTAGGTTTAGGCCAGCATGGGGTCTGGGTACTACCCTCTTTCAGTTTGTTGGTTCATACCTGTCCTATCAAAGTAACCGGGTTCTTAGAGGATCCCAATATCATTGACTACCCTCAATCGGTCATAACTCCAGCATCGCAATCTTTTCTTGCGGCCAGAACCATCACGAGAGTTTAGCCTCAATGGGCGTAGCATACTGCTACAATTCTAAAGGCCAAGTTGTGTCAATTAAGGTTCTAAGGTTGTTGGTGCTTAATGACTCCTTAGAAGACCCATATTCTCCTCGTTGCGACACAAGGGATATCGGTACAGACTAAGGTGCCACACCAATGTAGCCACTGCTTCACCCGTGTCGGTCTACGCCGGACAGGTCCCTCACAGCTTACGCTACCTAAACAGGGTATCCCCAGATCCGGGTTCGGATCTATGTAACTCCGATGCAACCCACAATAGTAAAGCAAGCAAATCAATACAATTGAAAACACAGTTATGAACTAACCCTAAGGTACACCTCACTTTATAAAGATAGTCCCCAGCAGAGTCGCCAGTTCTGTGATCGGTGGATCTGGAACTGACTGTTTAACGCTGGTTCGCGAAATGTCGCGGAAGCAAGAGTCGCCACCGTCTTTTATTTTCTCCAAATGGAAAGGACAAAAGCACAGAAAAATTCCTTATAGAGATTGCTCTCGGTCCGGGAGGTAGGTTATAGAAAGGGAAGGTGTTAGCACCCTTTCTATCCATGGTTATCCATGGGCTCTTAGGTACTTGCTCAATGTGTTTTCAAAATTGTTTGTTTGCTTTTCAATGTGGGTTTAAAAAGTTTCTTTGAAAAAATTTCAGTTCGACTCGTACGTCAGAGTGTTTGAAAAATTTGCTTTGAAAGCTTTTGAAAATGTGTTGGTGTGAAAAGTATTTTGATTTGTTTGAAATTAGAGCAAGTACCCTTGAGAACCTACCTACCCTAAGGAATTCGTCTGTGTAAATGTCCTTTGAAGTAGCGCCATCCCACCATTGAGAGGTAGGTAGCACCACTGTTGGAGGTATTCGGGTCAATTCGAGTTTTAGGGACATGGTGATCACCGGAGCAATGGGAAGACACCTTAGAAGCTACCCTCATGCCAGGTTCCCGGATCATGAGGACTTACTAAGACATCCTCTACTCGACGATCACCTTTCGAGGCAAGGCAACAGTGAGGCGTACCCTAGGGGTGGTGTGTGATTTGTGTGTCATGTTCATTTATTTTTGTCTTGTCATGTCATGGGTGATCCACGCGTTATTTTTATTTAGACGGCCATTCATTCTTGCATGCTTATTTAACAGTTAAAATATTTGCGGGAAAATAAATCTAAACTATTACAAATGGCGCGGGTCCACATCGCCAAAATTAAACCGGACCCGATTTGATGGAAAGTAAATAAAGCAAAAAGAAATAAAAGTGCGAGAAGTTTAAGTTACACGGCTTTGGGAGAGATACATGATTATTTAAATGACATAAAATAAATATGCGCAATAAAAGAATTAACGAAGCGAGGGCGTTGGACCCTTTGGCAAAATTAAAATTAACAAGAATTAATTAATTAGAATTAAAAGAAAATGTTTTTGGTATTTTTATGTTCTTTTAGATTTAATAGAAAAAGAGAATTGATTAAAATTAAAATAAAATGTCAAACCCTAATTCTAATTATTATATATTTTTTAGTTATTAAGAAAATGTTGAAATTTTTAACTAAATGAAACCCTAATTTTTTTATATACAATTTAATTATGAAAATAAATAAATAAATAATATTATGATAAAAAGGAAAAAAATTAAAAGGAATGAAAATTATCAATTAAACCTAATTCTACCTTTTTTTTGTATTTTTATTATGAAAAGAATTAAAGTTAAAACCTATTTAATACTAAATTCAATTATACAATTTGTTTATGAAAATAAAAAATAAAAATTATTTATTACATTTTTTTGTCTTTTTCTGATTTTTTTATGATGTTTTTTATATTGTGTAAAAATAATAATTAATTTAAACAAATAAAGAAAATAAAATAACAATAAAAATAAAATAAGAAAAATATAGAGAAAGCAAACCAGGGGGGGTTCAGGCCCCAATTGTGAGGTATAGGTCCAAGAATCCAGGCCCAAAAAGCTTCAGGTCCTTTTGACTTTTTTGTGCAACATGTTGGTACGTTGACTTTTGTTCAAGCTGTTCTCCATCTCTCAACCTTTAGATTGATCTCCAAGTGGACGTGGCAAGGCCTGATTTGGAGGTGCATGGTGTACTTTCACGTTGAAGCTGCCTGTGAACATTCATAGCAAAATAATATAGGAATTTATACAGACCTGGGACTCGAACCCAGGTCTTGGATGTTGAAGCAATGAGAGTTTGCCAGCTGAGCTAAGCGCATATTCGATTATTATACAGACAAACAAATAATATAAAAGAAACAACACGTTAGTGGATGTACACGCGCGAAAATTCAAACAGGCCTATCACTGCGTGACACGACTTCATCTTCTCCATTAGCCCTGTAAAATAAAGAACAAACGCAACGGTTTTCATAGCGTGGCTTTAGGGTCGTTTTAAGAAAATAACGATTAGCCCATCTCCAAATATAAATTAGGCGCGAGGGTTGGGATCTCTTCGTCTGGACGTGCTCATGCCAATGGTATTACTCCTGAGTCCTAATTTTGCCTTGGATAAAAAACCCCAATTCAAGAACTCTGAAAACCCTAAAAGTCAGTTATGGCATATTTGTATATAACGCGTAAAAACGTAATTAAATCACATGGTAAGCATCAGAAAGCATCATTGAATAAGAATATGTAAACCAAATGTCATGGAAATGCCTTAAAATCAAGATGCGTGTATGCAATTTTGTGAGAAAATTTTGAGTTCTGTACAGCGATTCTTGAGGTTTGGATGATTGTTCTTGATTGGAGTATGTTCAGCAGTCTCTAGGGAAGCTATTGGAATCAATTTCGTGCCTTGACTCGCCCTCTAGAGTGATTTTCAGAATTGCTTTTTTAGACAAAAATTCCAAGTTTGTAAATGTATTTCCTGCGCAGCTTTTTTGTGTCCTTTGATTAGGTTTTGGTTCAAGCATATGTAGTGAACAATTTAGGTCAACAAAACTCAACCAAATCCATGGCATTGATGGTTTTAGGAAATTTGATTTTAAGGATCTTTTTCCATATCTTTTTCATGCTACTTTGTGTCAATTAGCTCAAATCAAACCAAAACTTTCCACATTTGCATATGCACGAATTATAGAAGCCAAAACATGTATAAAAACATTGGTTTTGTTAGGTTAAATATTTTTCACATATTTAATTGATTTAATTGAATTAATATAAATAAAAACTCAAATAAATAAATAAAAAATGATAAAATACTTCCCTTTGGGCCAAGTGGTCGTGGATATGCTTAGAATGATGAATCATGGAAGAAAAATGGGCCCATTAGCAATTTTAGGTCATTTGGATCAAAGTTGACTTTTCAAAATATCCAAAAATTTCCCAACTTCCACAAGGCATAACTTGCTCAATTTTTAATCTTTTCTCATGTTCTTGGACATTTTGGAAAGTTATTTGAGTCCTCTAACCAATGTCTTTGGTCCCATGTCATTTTGATTTACCAATCTCAAGTTATGGCCTTTGACTTAAAGTCCCTTTTTGTTGACTTTTGAAAATGACCTATAATGTTGAAATTGATAACTTTTTGTGAGAGCATTTCTTGGACTTGAAGTATGAAGATGAGTTGTAGGAAATGTCTTTCTCTTCAAAATGAGCTTTGGATGGGATTTTTCTGATAATCCATGTGAAAGTTATGCCCTGGTCAATTTCAGTTGACTTTTTCAGCTGTCCAAATATAGTAACTTTTGCATCTTGATGATTTTCTGAGCCAAATTTTGAGAATCATGATCAAGCATTGATCAAATGATGTTTGTGGCTTCAAAATGATATGTTGACCAAAAATTTGAACTTTTGACTGTCAAATGACCATTTTGCCCCTACAGTTGACTGTAGTGCAATCTAGGGTTTTGACTGTGCAATTTTGAGCTGAATGCCTTGAAACTTGATATGAGGATGCTTGACCATCTTTGTAAGCATATGAGACTTGATTGGGCCTTTGAAAACCTCCTTTTCTTGATCAGAACCCAAACCCTAGTTTTGACTGTATAGGAGACAGTTTGACTGCACAACCCTTGGGGAATTTTGTGACTTGGCTTGGCAACTTCTTGGAGAATGTGGGAGGGCAAATTTTGGGGTACAACAGACCCTATCAAGTATATCTTCGAGAAGCCCGCTTTATCTGGAAGGATAGCTAGATGGCAAATGATCTTAACCGAGTATGACATCCAGTACACCACCCAAAAAGCTATAAAAGGGAGTGTACTAGCTGACCATCTGGCTCATCAGGCTATCGAAGACTATCAACCCATGAGATTTGACTTCCTAGACGAGGACATCATGAATTTGGACAACGTTGAAAGTGACGGACCGTATGACGGACCCGAAAAGGGATCCCGATGGACCCTGTACTTTGATGGTGCTTCAAATGCACTTGGAAACGGTATTGGCGCAGTACTCATTTCTCCGGAAGGTTGTCACAC
Source organism: Vicia faba (assembly GCA_948472305.1). NCBI lineage: Eukaryota > Viridiplantae > Streptophyta > Magnoliopsida > Fabales > Fabaceae > Vicia > Vicia faba. Next base: position 191,008,177 of record OX451739.1, on the reverse strand, counting down.
TCCTTTCACGGCCCGACTTTGCTTCAGCTGCACAAACAACATGGCTGAGTATGAAGCTTGCATCTTTGGTCTCGAGGCTGCTATAGACTTGGGGATCAAATCTTTGATCGTATTTGGGGACTCGGCTTTGGTCATCAGCCAAATCAAAGGAGATTGGGATACCAAGCATCCTAATCTTATCCCATACAAAGAACATGTCCTGACATTGTTGCCGCATTTCGAGCAAATTACCTTCGAGCATTTCCCGCGAGAAGAAAATCAGTTAGCCGATGCTCTAGCCACAATGTCCTCCATGTTTAAACTCAATTGGGATAACGAGGCTCCCCAAATCACCATCAAGCGAATGGATGAACCGACACATTGCCACGAGATTAATACCGAAGAAGTAGTGGAACAACCTTGGTTCCATGAAATCAAAAGGTATCTCGAGACTAAAGATTATCCTGAAGGAGCTTCCGTGAATGACAAGAAGTTCTTAAGGAAATTCGCTGCTAAGTTCTTCCTGAGCAACGGCATCCTTTACAAATGAAGCCATGATTGTGTGTTACTCCGATGTGTGGATAAAGTTGAAGCAGAGTTGATCATGAATGATATACACAGCGGCACATTTGGCACTCACTTGAGCGGGCATACAATGGCTAAGAAGATCCTAATGGCATGCTATTATTGGTCTACCATGGAAGCTGACTGCCATCAACATTCCCGTACTTGTCACAAGTGTCAAGTCTATATTCCTCCGGTTCCCCTCAATGTCCTGACTGCTCCATGGCCCTTTGCAATGTGGGGCATTGATATGATTGGAGAGATCAAGCCCACGGCTTCCAACGGACATCGCTTCATCCTGGTTGCCATTGACTACTTCACTAAATGGGTCGAAGCGGCTTCCTTCGCCTCTGTCACCAAAAATGTGGTTGCTCGCTTTATCAAGCAAAATCTCATATGTCGGTATGGTGTTCCAGACAGGATCATCACGGACAACGGTACAAATCTGAATAACACAATGATCACTGCATTATGCGAACAGTTCAAGATTTATCATCACAATTCATCTCCCTATCGACCGAAGATGAACGGTGCTGTTGAAGCTGCGAACAAAAACATTAAGAAGATCATTCAGAAAATGACAGTCACTTACAAAGACTGGCATGAGATGTTACCGTTTTCTCTGCATGGATACCGTACGACGACACGTACTTCAACGGGGGCAACCCCATTTTCTTTGGTTTATGGCATGGAAGCTGTTTTGCCTATGGAAGTCCAGATCCCCTCTCTAAGGATTATGAAGGATGCAGGTTTGAATGAAGATGATTGGATGCAGACCCGACTTGATCAACTCAATCTGATCGACGAGAAGCGACTTGCTGCTATATGCCATGGTCAGACGTATCAAAAGCGGATGATCAAGGCCTTCAATAAGAAAGTCAGACGTCAAGTATATCGAGTCGGAGATCTCGTAATCAAGCGGATTATCTTGCTGCAAAGTGATCCCAGGGGCAAATGGACTCCTACATATGAAGGACCATTTGTGATCAAGAGCATATTTTCTGGTGGTGCAATGATTCTGACCACCATGGACGGCGACGATTTGCCGCACCCTGCGAATGCAGACATAGTCAAAAGATACTACGCATAAAATAACCCGACAAGTCGAAAACCCGAAAGGGCGGCTTGGGCAAAAATGGGCATCCCGGTGAACCGAAAACCCGAAAGGGCGGTTCAGGCAAAAATTAGGGATAAAAACGAAAAAAAATCTGTACACCCGGCAAGTCGAAAACCCGAAAGGGCGGCTTGGGCAAAAAGGGGTTTCCCGGTGAATCGAAAACCCGAAAGGGAGATTCAGGCAAAAGTTAGGGAATTAAAGCGTATGACTATGTCTCGTCGGATCACTTCAAAGACAATCTCTTCATCAACCAGTTCCAGACTTCTGATCAATCCAGTCATCGTCAAACGAAGCATTGAATGGACAAATATTCAGAGTTGTGAAAGCTATAGCGGAACAGAATCCCATGGAATTATTTCACATAGCCATCCTTTATTTTGTATAAAATCTTTCAATGTTTACGACAAAGTCCTCTTACTAGGATGATTGTTTCCTTTGTACAAATATACTCAAAGAAAATCAATACAAATACTCTTCCCGAAATTTGTGTCATTTCTCTTTCTCTTGCACTATTTGTTTTATTTTGAGAAACGTCCAATGTTTTGTTAAATAGGCATATGCATTTGAAACATAATCACTTCCTAAATGAACCTAAGAAAAAGGATTACTGATAGGATGAAGGTACAGATGGATATCTTGACACCCTTTCGAAGGAAACCCCCCAAGAGATTTGGAATCCGCATCCCTAGTGAACCCTGAGGTTTATCTCCAGCAGACTCTCGAGGCTTATCCCCAGTAAGGTTCTGGAAGGTATTTCCCCATAGAGCACGAACGTCTCTCCCGAGTTTTATTTAAAGTTATTCCCCACAAAGGCTTATAACTGGGTTATCCTCAGCTAACAACCACAGAAGATCACACTAGCCTAAATTCTTCCTATCCCCAGCGGAGTTCATCAAAGTTCCCCAGCAATAACTTATCTTTGCAAATCCCCAGCCAGAGAATCCTCCGGAATTCAATTCCCTTCAGAGTTTAAGTTTCAGTGTCCCCAGCTGAGCTAAAGCTTCAAGTCATCAATCCCCAGTGGAGCCAGACCATTGAACCTTCTCCCCCACAGAGTTTTGGGAGGGAAAATCTTGAGTTCCCCAGTGAAGTCGCCAGAGTTACTTCCCACCAAGCTGAAGATCCTCAATCTTACCTCCCCAGCATGAGCCTTTTAGGTTGGAACTCCCCAGTAGAGGTCATCAGGAATTTTCTTCCCCAGCAGTAGCCAAAGATTTATTCTTCCCGGCAGCAGTCACATTGCTTTTATCTTCAGCCATCCAGGATTCATCTATCCCCAGCAAGACAGCTCATCGGCTTACATGCGCATTCATTACATTCATATCATACCATTGATAACATATATTGCATCATACATTTCATGCAACATAATTTTGTGTTCAGCTAACATTTTATCCTTTTCAGGATAAGAATAAAAAGCTATCCTTAACAGTTTCAGATGCAGTTTTACACGGACTCATCATCAAGTAACCCTACACCAGTTCTTATTCAACCCTAAGATTTCTGAAAACAGTTCACGGGTTCTCCAAGTAACGGATGTTAACCTATCACTTGTTCAGATTCTTCTCAAGACTTCTGAAAAACAGTTTATGGATTCTTCCCAACAACGAATGTTAATCTATTGACTTGTTCAGACGCAACTCTCTGAAAACAGCTTACAGACGCTTCCCAACAACGGATGCTGCTCTATTGCTTATTCAAACTTCAAGATTTCTGAAAACAGTTCACGGGTTCTCCAAGTAACGGATGTTAACCTATCGCTTGTTCAGTTTCTTCTCCAGACTTCTGAAAACAGTCTATGGATTCTTCCCAACAACGGATGTTAATCTATCGACTTGTTCAAATGCGACTTCTGAAAACAGTCTATGGATTCTTCCCAACAACGGATGTTAATCTATCGACTTGTTTAGATGCGACTTTCTGAAAACAGTTTACAGATTCCTCCCAACAACGGATGTCAATCTATTGCTTGTTCAGACCCCCCAGTTCAGAGATGGTCCCAAGCCTGGACACCTTCCTGATATTCCCTTCCAGATGGCATCTCTAAGCCCATCCCCGACAAGATTTCTGTCACTCTCCCAGATGGCATCATTAAGCCCATCTCCAAATAGGCATCTCTAAGCCCATTCCTACATCCATTGCTTTGACGAGTGCAAATTTCCGGGCACTCTAGTGTCCAATCTCCTTTTACCCTCGAGTCACGAAAGGCAAACTTGCCAATCTAACTCTTCGGATTCAAGAAGATTGAACAGGGGCAACTGTTGTACCCCAAAATTTGCCCTCTCATTTCTCATTAATTTCTCACCATAAAGCCTTTGAAGCTCAAGATCCAGTTAGGGTTTCATCTGCTCAAGACCTCTCCTTGCACTGTTGACTCAAATTAGGGTTTGTGTTTGCACAAAGAGGCTTTGACCTAAAATGCCCAAGATGACTTTCATGCTTCATATTGGACTCCCAAGTTTACCCACATCAAGTTTCAAGTCTTGATTCCAAGTTTTGCCCAGTCAATTGGACAGTTGACCTAGAAATCAACTATATTGGGGAAAAAGTCAACTGTGGCCAATTGACAGTCAAGCCTCATGAAATTTGACCCACATCAACATTATGAACTCATATGGACCATTTTATCAAGTTTGGATCACAATCCCATAAGAAATTTGATCAGATCACCAAAAGGGCAAAATGGTCATTTTTAGGGTTTTGACTGCACAAAGGCAATTTTTGACTGTTTGACCTAGCCAATAGCAAACCAAGCTCACACATGGACTCAAGGACCCCATGGAATTATCTTGACATGATCAACAAACTCAAAAGACCCCAAGTACACAAGATTGACAGTTGAATTTCCCAGTCAATTGATCAATTTTGATTGTATACTGAAAAGTCAAACTTTGACTTTTTGGTCAAAATCAAGAGTCAAGATTCATTTTTCATCAAAACTTGCCAAATCATGAAACTTGTTCACCAAGAAACCAAGAAATGCAAATTAGGGTTTAAAATGGAATTTTTCATAACTTAGAATTTTTCTAAGTTATGAAAAACCCTAATTTTTTCCCAACTTTGCCCCACTTTTTCACCATGATCCATTTGGATTCAAACAAAAGTCAAAACATGAAAGTTGTAGCTTGTTGCATAATCTACAACTTTGATTCACAAAGTTTTCTCATTTGAAGCTTGCATCTCAAGTTACAAATTTTTGAATAAGGGCATTAAACCATTTTTAACTTAGTGAAATTTTAACCTATTTTGACAAGTTTTTCTACCCCACTTCAAGGCCATTTTCCATACACTTCCACTTGGAATTTCAATTTGCATCTCAAATATGGATTGTAGTACACATTCCAAGATTTCCAAAATGTCCAAGAACCCATCAAACAACCTCATAAATTGAGAGAATCGAATTTCACAATATGGCCAAAATTCACTTTTGTTCTTGACCAAAACATGATTCATAACACTATGCATTTTCAAAATTCAGCATGCCCCTTGATTACAGGCCTTTTATCTCAATTACACTCATAAATTTAATGCATATTCTTTGTGCCAAGACCATGTTCTTTGTGTTCTAGCATTGCATGGTCGATTAATCTCAAAGTAGATAAAGTACTTTATCCATTTTTGTAAAAGGCAAGCTTTATGTCAAATTAAAATCCAAGCAAGTACAGTTAGGATCTCATTGGCACAAGTTTATGTGTTAATCACACTGATCAAGGGGGATAGTTGCAGCTTACTTGAGGGGCCTGCATAAGTCTAGAAAACCAATTTGCATTTTGTTGCTTAAGTAAGAAGAAAAGTGCCATAACATAACACATCTCTCATATCAGTCAAAAAACCCTTAAGCAAAGATTGCAAACACATTCCAAAGATCATAACCAAGCTGATACACGACCCTTGCACCTCTCAAACACTCCCATTGCCATAATCACTCTCAAACTGCACAAACAGGGCAAAGCCTGCAGTTTGAGTGCTATCTTCCATTTCCCTCAAGCTCTTTTGCCAAAACCAGTTCACACACATTCCCTAACACCTATGCAAGCTAACCATGCCTTGAAACACGACCTGTAACCCCTCTAACAAGTTCCACCATTTTCACTTTTTCATTTTGCAGTTGAAGTTCTACAGCTCAGTTCAAGGTGTCTCAAGGCAAAGTAGATATTGGAACAGCATCACCACACCTCAAGGAAGCTATACCAATCAGTATCTTGCACTGTAAGCTCCCCATTTGCCAGTTAGAACTTCAGCTGAACAGGTATATTGGTGAACTCGTATCTCTCTTATTAGACATCATTAGCTTTAGGTTTGTGAATAAATAATGTCATACTCATGCCACTGAACATGTACATTCTTTTACTTTTCATTTCTTTTGCCTGAGTTGAGAAAATTTAAGGTTTAAAAATGGCAGAAAACTTAGGTTAAGATTTGGGATTGTTAAAATTCTCTCTCATTTTTTAGAGTTAGGAGATGTTCTTTATATGTCTGAAATCGTGATTCCATGCTTGACAAGTTTTGTGTTGAAAGTTTGTGCAAAAGCTCAAAGAATCAGGATGTTTGAATCCCTATTACAAGCGCGCGTTTTTGAGACATTTTTGGCTGAAGGTTGAAGAAGGTGTCTTCTTGGGCTGGGCCTGAGCAATTTTCTTATTCACACCACTTTTCCTGTTTTGCACCCCTGAGTCCATTTGCTTCATTTTTAATATTTTGACTTTTTGCTTTTTTGTGATTGGTTCATTTATTTTTCCTCAGCATATTAAAAACATAAAAATATTTTTCCCATCATTTTTTGAATTTATTGCATATTTATTTGATTATTTCTTTAGTTTGTACATAAATAAATAAATATATATATATACTTTTTTGTTTAAAATATTAAGATAATACAAATATACTTTTTATACACTTTTATTTTATTTTTACTCCCTGAAAATATTTTATAGAAAAATACTTTTTTATTTATTTAAATACTAAATATTATTAATTAATATATATAATGCATATTTTATAAATAATATAAATAAATAAGTATATTAATATACTTAGGATAAAAATGTATATATTTTATTTTTTAATATTTAATACTAAAAAAAAATGCCTTTTTACAAATATACCATATTTTATTTTATTTTTGTATATAAATAATAAGTATTATATGAATTAATTGATTAAATACCCCTTTGATTAAAAATTAGGGTTTTTGCCCTAAATTTAAAAATGCTCCAAAAAATAATACCTTTTCATTTTTTCTTTATAAATAATACTTTTTTTTTTATGCATATAAAAAATTTCCCTTTTTTGCATTCTTGCATATTTATTTTATTTCTATTTTATTTATGCTTTTGATCATATTGTAAATATTCAAGGTAAAAGATGTAATAGCTTAGATTCAATTTTTTGTCTAATTATCCCCATTTGAACATTGTACCCCCCTCCCTATATTATTGTGATGTAATAGCGTAGGAATTTAAATTTCGCACTTTATCGCTTTCTAAACATACTATGTTAGAATTAGGGTTTTGTATGCGAATAAAAATGAACAAAGTAGTTGGACCTAATACAAGATGAATGAGCATGAAAAATGGACAACACATTTCACACTTGCACCCCCTAGGGTATTCCACTTGTTGCCTTTTATTATTGGGCCATATTGCATGTTGAACTTCTTTGGGCAAAACAAAACAATCAAATGATCATAGTCCCTCAAAATGTTGCTTAAATGAATGATCAAGTCCCTTTTAAAGAAAATTGCCCAAAGACATTTAACACTATTGCAACTATGGTCTAAACGATGACCCGCGCCCGTCCCTCTAATCTCCTAAAACAAGATTGTCCACCAAATGCAATGGTGGAACAAGATTGTCAAAAGGTCTAAAACATAAACAAAAATCTTTGAGAAAATTTTAGGGTGGATAAACTCTTAAGTACTTGTCAACTTTCCAATAAAACACTTGCCTTATTTCAAAACCCACTTCATAAACACTTTCAAAACAAACTGTCAAAAAACCTTGAAACCTCTTTTCAAAAAGACAAACACCTTTTGTAAAACATTCGAGTAAAGAATTGTTACAAGGGTAGCCTATACAAGGCATCTTTTTCAAAACCTTTTCAAAACCACACACAAAGCACCATTTCAAACAATTGAAAACCAAGGCAAGTTGATCTAAGCAAGTACTTAAGAGCCCATGGATAACCATGGATAGAAGGGGTGCTAATACCTTCCCCTTCTATAATCTACTCCCCGAACCCAAGAAAAATCTCAAAGGTTTTTGCTGTGCTTTTTAAACCTTTCCTTAGGATAAAATAAAAAGTCGGTGGTGACTCTTGCTCAACCGAAACATTTGCGAAAACAAACGCAAAACCATAGTCAGTTCTCCCACCGTATCACACCCATGTCTTCTGATAAAAGAGGAAGTATCTGGAATCTTTGCAACCAAATCTCTAAGCTGTGTAGGAATCTAAACAAAACTAATCCGAATAGTGTTTCTACGCATGGGTGCCATGACCTACAAAACAGAACAAAGATGAATCCCCTTTGTCTTTGAAATAGGTTAGTCCAATGCAAGATGCATGCAATGTCATGATGCATGATGTCATGATAGAAACACATCACAAGTATTCACAAATAGCAAACATAGTAAGGGCAAACAAGTCACACAGATAGCCCTTAGATTTCAGGCTGGCAAGGAGTTTAGGTATTACCCTCTTTCAGTTTAGTTGGTTCAAACCTGTCCTAAAATAGTAACCGGGTTCTAGAGGATCTCAATATCACTGACCACCCTCGATCGGTCATAATTCCAGTTTGGCAACCTTTTCCTGCGGCCGGAATCATCGTGAGAGTTTGGTCTCAATGAGTGTAGCATACTGCTACTGTTCTATGGCCAAGTTGGTCAATTATAGGTGCTAAGGTCAATTGGTGCTTAATGACCCCTTAGAAGACCCATATTCTCCTCGTTGCGCCACAAGGGATATCGGTACATACTAAAGTGCCACACCAACGTAGCTACTGCTTCAACCGTATTGGTCTATGTCGTACAGTTCCCTCACAGTTTATTGCTACTTACCTAAAGGGTGTCCCTCAGATCCGGGTTAGGATCTATAGTAACTCCGATTCAAACCCACAAAAATAAAGCATACAAGTCAAGCAATTGAAAACATTATGAACTATTCCTAAGGTACACCCCACTAAATATCCCCAGCAGAATCGCCAGTTTTGTGATACGGTGGCCAGAACCGGGACGTGTTTCCCTATTTTTTTAAAGGAATTTGCTGGTTTGCATTTTGCGTTTGTGTTTGCAAAATGTCGTGGTAAGCAAGAGTCGCCACCGTCTTTTATTTTATCCAACAAGGAAAGGAAAAAAGCATAGAAAAATTCCTTTTTCGAGATATTTCTGAGTACGGGGGGTAGATTATAGAAAGGGAAGGTATTAGCACCCTTTCTATCTGTAGTTATCTACGGGCTCTTAGGTACTTGCTCATCATTTTCAAAATTGTTTTCTTTGTGTTTGTGTGTTTTGAAAAGTTTTTGTTTTGACTTCGATTTAACTCTTGCTTCTGTCTTCAAGAGTGTAATGAAGTGTTTTTGAAAACTTTGTTTGTAAAGAGTGTAAGTGCGAAAAAAGTTCTGTTTGGATTGAGCAAGTACTTAAGAGCTAATCTACCTACTCGAAAAAATAATAGTTCTATGTTCGTTTCCTTTAGACAGCGCTATCCCACTATTAGTGAGTAGGTAGCACCATCATTGGAGTTTTTAGGGTCAATTCGAAAGGGACGTACGGTCACTAAAGCAATGTTAGGACGTCTTAGTAGTAACCCTAGTGTCTTAGATCAATTATTCGAGGCAACAATTCCGAGGCAACCATTCCAAGGCAACTTTTCCGAATCGGGACTTTGATCTTTGTTTAGACAAAAGGATGACCACTAAAGCATCCTATACTCAATGACCGTTTACCGAAGGCAACCAAGTGGGAGTGTACCCTAGGAGTGCGCATGTGCGAGTGATTCAATTTCAAGATTATTTATCTTTGCACATTTTTAGGGTGATCTAACTGTTTTAAAGTTTACATACATTCTTGTCATGCATCCCTATATCATACATCTAACAGTTAATATTGTGTGGAATTTAAAGTGCGGAAATTAAACTATGCTATTACAAGGCTTCAGGTATTTACATAGCCAAAAACAAACCCTTTGAAAATAAAGCGATAAATGAAATAAACGTCCCAATTAAACTATTACAAACTGTAGGCAGTTGCATCAATATGAATAAAAATAATAATAAAGCGCGCGATGAAAATTAGAACGAGTGCGAACTAGGGTTTTGACCCTTCTATCCTAATTAAAAGAGAAAAAATGTTTTTGTTGTTTTTTATAAAAGAATTAAGTTTTCTAAATTAAATATGCAATTAATTAGTTAATTAAATAAATTAATAAAAATAATTACATGGCTTATTTTGGTTTTTTTGATTATTTTTTAAGAAAAATAAAAATATAATTAAATTAGAAATAAAAAACCTAATTATTAGTTTTAATTATTTACAAAAAGAAATTAAAATTTAATTAAGAAAAAAATCCTAAATCTATTTTTATGTGATTTTTATATTTGTTTATTATAAAAAATAAAAGGGATTAAAAGAAATAAATAAAACGAATAAAACATGAAAATAAAGATGGGCCTAGTAGCAAAAGTAAACAGCGGGTGCAATCATCAGAAATCCCTAGGCCCGAATCTTCGAAAGCTTCATGCTCTAACTATGGTTTTTTTTTATTCTTGCGTGGAACCTATGATTCAACCATCCATAACTGTTCTATATAAACTCAAACAAACGTTAGCATACCATAAAAATATGATTAAAATTAGAGATTCGAAGTTTAAAATTTTACCAAACCGGTGTTGTCAAACGGGGGGCGTGCTAGGCGTGTGATGGATTGCTCTTGGGCCTTGTAAGACTCTTGAGGACTTCAAGAGGATGGTTTGAGGCTTGATGTCAATTGAGAGAGACCGGAACCTCGAGATATGACTTGCACCAATTCTTTAATTTCTGGAGAGCTTTTTGAAGAGCTTTTAGAGAGCTTTTTGAAGATCTTTTTGAGAGCTTTTTAGAGAGGATTTTCGTGTCTTTCAAGCTTGTATGGCTCTATATTTATAGAGGAGAATGAGGAGACAAGAAAGTATGGAAAGAATCTCCCTCATAATGTTGTGTTTTAAGACCATGATCAAAACTTGAAAAAAATGCCATATTTGATGATTTTATGCCATTTTCACATGTGGATGAACCTGGACATATTTGAAAGGTTATTGCACGAAATCAATTGACATAAACCATCATAAAACTTGCTCAAAATAGATTCACATCAAAATTTACATTATTTCTATTATTTATTTATTTAATTCTGAATTTTAATGAATAAAATATCAAAATAAATAGCATAAATAGTAGAAAAATGTATGGGTGGGCTTAGAGGTCGTGGACCATGTTAGGAATGAGTTTCAAACTTGAAAAGATAGGCCCATTTGGAAAAAAATCCAAGTTTGGTCAATATTTGCTTCATGAATTTTTTCAAAAATTGTCCAACTTTGACAATGCATATCTCTCTCAATTTTAACCTTATGAGGGTTTTCTTGGATGTTTTAGAAAGCTTAGGATGTCACCTAAGAAACCTCTTTGGTTTAATATCAATTTGATCTTCCATGTTCATGTAAGAAGCTTTGACCCAAAAGGTGTTTTTGCTGACTTTTCAAAACGACCTATAATGTCCAAATTTATATCTTCTCGTGAGTGCATATTTTGAACTTGGGAGATGAAGATTGATTGTAGGGAATTGCATCCTCTTCAAAATGAACTTTTTATGGGTCATTTATCATAAAGTATGAGAAAGTTATGCTTCGTCAAAGTTGAGTTGACTTTTCCTACAAAACCTTAATTTAGCAACTTTTGAGTCTTGATGAATTATGAGCAATCCTTGATGAATCATGATCAACCCTTGATCAAATGATGAGTAATACTTAAAAATGAGTATTTTGACCAAAAATCTTGAAGTTTGACTGTATGTGGGCCATAGTTGACTTTTGCCCTAGCACAATCGATTTTCAGGCCTTTGAGCAATTGATTGAGCAAACTTCCTCTGTAGGGCTTGAAACTTGGCATGGATAATCTGGAGAACATATTAGGACATTGGTGAGCATTTGGGATCCCTTGGACTCAAGTATCTTGATGCAACATGAAACCCTAATTTGAGGTGGACTGCCTTAGGAGAGAGCTTGTCTGGTCAACCCTTGGACTACCTTGAGCAACTTGGGGATCTTTCTTGAAATATTATGAGAAATATGGGAGGGAAAATTTTGGGGTACAACAAATTGAATTCCTCAAAATTGCGCATGTGCCGCAAGAGACTTCTGCTGATCAGTTCAAAGACTGTGTGGCCAGCCTAACTGCTGATAATGGGCGGGGTTTTTCAGATGCGGATTTGAGACCAAAAGGAAGGAAGCATAATGATGCTCTGCATGTCTCGATTGAATGCAGGGGCACCACTATGGCTCATGTACTGGTAGATACTGGGTCTTTTGACGGATCAAAGAGAATGGTGCACGGGGAGGTGGACATCCCTGTCAAAGTAGGTTCTCAGACTTTTGGGTCCACTTTCTATGTGATGGATATCAGGCCATCATATTCTTGTTTGTTGGTCATCCTTGGATCCACGAGGCTGGGGCAGTCACCTCCATACTCCACCAATGCTAAAGTATCCGATGAAAGGAAAGATTGTCATAGTGCAGGGTGAAGAAGAATATATGGTGAGTCACCTCTGTTGGTGTAAGCCCTAGAGGCCAATACTTTTGGTACTTGTATCGAATTATTTATTAATAAAAAAAGGCATTTCTTTATTATGTTTGCTTTCCAAAATAATAAAGTCCCTAGAATGGTTTATTTGTTTAATGAAATGTTAAGTGTGACTTAATCATGAGATCCCATTAAACATAAGACACTATTCTTAAAGTATTCGTAGTCAAGCTCTAATGTGAAGTGGGATAACATTAAAGCATTAAGATTATTATGAAGATAGATTGATGATCACATCTCATGGATCATAGATAAGGAGTTATCAAGTCTTGACATAGGTATGAATATTAGGAGTAATATTTATACTGGATTGACCCGCTATGAGAATACTACATAGAATGTTATGCAAAGTGTCATAAGTTATTCTCATGATGATAATGGTGTATACCACCCTTCGACCCGAAACCACTATGGACCCTAGATGTAGAGTCAAGTACTTTATTGTTGATCAAACATCATCCGTAACTGGATGAATATAAAGACGGTTGATGGGTACTTCACAAAGCATGCTAAGGGACATGAGTGACCTAGATGGAATTTGCTCATCCTGCATAACAGGATAAATGTCTAAGGGCCCAATATTGAACTGGACAAGGGTGACACAGTGTATGCCTTGTGTTCAATATAGACATGAGGGCAAAAGGGTAATTGTACAACACAAATATTATCACGGAAAAGGTTTGGTCAGATCACATGACATTTTCGTGACTTGGGTAACAATGATGTGTTGCTAGATACCGCTCACTGTTTATTATATTAAATGTGTGATTTAATATAATTGCCAACATCGCGAAAACCTACAGGGTCACACACATAAGGACATGTTGATGAGAGATAGAATAAATAAGGAACACCGTAAGGTACGGTGCACTTAAGTGTAATGCGGAAAGTGGTAAGGTACCACGTGGATAAGTGATATATGGTACATCATAAGGTATGATGTCCATAAGCTTAATTGGGCTTTTAGCTTATAGCCTTAATTGGGCTTTTAGCTTGTAGCCCACACGAGTGATTCTATAAATAGATCCCTTGTGATGAAGCAATTTCACTTGATGCAATTTCGTTTTTGATTCTCTCTCTCACTCAAGGTTTCCGTTCGTGATCAGCTAGCACTGTGACCGGAAGCGATATGTTCGTGTGGACTGAGTAGAGACGTTGTTCTTCATCAACGCTCGTGATCACAACATCAAAGGTCTGAATCTCCATAAGAGGTAAATATTTCTATCACTGACCATGCTCATTCGTAAGGATCGCTAAAGGAAAATTTTAAATTCCGCTGCGCTTTTGATCGCAATTTTCCTTCACTGGTATCAGAGCCACTTACGAAACCATGGATCTGATAGTTGTTTATGTTCTATATTTTCTGTTTTGATTCGATTAAAACCAGAATGAATTGAATAATAAACGAGTAATTAAATTTGGCATCTGTTGTGTATGATTTGGATGATTGATGTTGATTATGCTTTGGAATCAGACATTAGTATGGTGAAGCAGCGATACATCGATCGTCCATAGGTTACACAAATAAGATCGATCACTTTTATATATGATATAAGTAAATATGATGCAACGATGGTATATGGGATATACTGTTTCTGTTTCGTTCATTCAAACACTTGATGATTGTTATTCCTTTGACTGATCACTATTCATATGCTTCGGAATCTGACATTAGTATGGTGAAGCAATGGCATGTGATTAATCATACTGAATTATCAATCGAAATGTGTTTGACAGCATGAAACTGTTGCATTAGGGTTCATGACGGCACAAGGGTTGTGTTGTTGCAGAGTTATGCGATTAGGGTTGTGAATGCACAAGAGTTATGCGAAAATGACGCTGATTTCAAATGAATTGTTCATTAAAATTTTGTGCCAGGGCGCTACCCCTGACAACCCCTGACCAGGCAGTGGAACCCCCGGCTAACTCTGCGTAGTGTGATCAATCGTCGAAATTTAATTTGCCTTTTTTTTAATTAACAAAATTTAAACTAATAATAAAAGTGTGTTTATTATTATTGTCTTGTGGTGATCAGTTATGGCCTTAGTTTTTTTTCCTTTATTTTGTTTTGGGATTGTAAAATACGGCCTGCGTGTCGTGCCTCTCTCTAAAATTCTTGATGTAACTTCTTTTCTCATCTCACTCCCTCGTATGTAAAACGAGTTTCTTTTATGTAATGTAATGTTATGAAGAAAGAGAAGAATACAATATCAAAGGAGGATAACCTTGGAGATCTTGCTTGGAGAAGTTTAGATCGTTATTAGGTTAGCTTAGGTTCTCTCATTGGCTTGGGAGAACAATTACGCTAGGGGCCATAACTGTATCCTTTTATGTATATTGATGCATGTGTTTGTATGTTGATGCATGAGAGAGACGAATTGCATGTTAAGTCGGTGAGATCAAACTAATAACAAAATCCCTCAAGTTAAATATTAAGTTCATGCTTTCCAAGTTTTAGCACTCATCAAGACTAGTATCGAACAATGTAGGTTTCGCCTACGCGAGGTGCATGTTCTATATTAGTAAGGTGCGATGGGATAATTGTAATATCCAACTGCTAAAACAATGGGTCAAACTTAACTAAACACATTATAATAAGATTATACATGTTTAGAAGCAAGAGTTGGGAATGATTCATATGATGAATTAGAATAAGGAGTTATTCACCCAACTGAAAATATTCGAGAGTTGTATGAGATACAATTGGAAGGAGTTCCTACCTAAATAACCTAGTTTTGTGTAATCCGCCTAACGCTGACTTAGAACGAAGTGATTTGTGGATCTCGACCCACTAGAAAGTCTTCCAACGGGATTTTCCGAATCAAATGATGAGGGTCATTTGGTTTGAGTAAAATAGTGGGAGCATATTTGATTAAAGGCCTAATTAAATATGTTGTTTTTAATGATACTTATATTTTCATTTTTTTGTAGATTACCATGACAACAAACAACCATATTTTGCGATCAATCCTAGATAAGGAAAAATTGTTTGGGAAAAATTTCCTGGATTGGCACCGAAATCTGAGGATTGTCCTCAAGCACGATAAGAAGCTGTATGTCTTGGAGACACCTGTTCCTGAAGAGGAACCGCCTAGTTCGGCACCTAAGGCAGAAAGAGATGCTTCTAAGAAGCATTTTAATGATGCTAACGAAGCCGCTTGTCTCATGCTAGCTACTATGAACTCGGAGTTGCAAAAGCAACACGAGAACATGTCAGCGTTCGATATGATCGGACATCTGAAAATGCTCTATCAAGAGCAGGCAAGAAATGAGAGGTTTTAGGTTTCAAAGGCCCTTTTTAACAGCAAGTTATCTGAGGGAAACCCTGTAGGTCCCCATGTACTCAAAATGATTGGGTATGTGGAGAACCTTGAAAGGTTAGGGTTTTCGCTTGGAAAGGAACTTGCAACTGATTTTATCTTGCAATCGTTGCCATATAGCTTTAATCAGTTTGTCATGAATTTCAACATGAATGACATGGATAAGAGTCTTCCAGAATTGCTAAGCATGTTAAAAACTGCTGAGCAGAATATGAAGACAAAAGGGAAGTCCATTCTGATGGTCAGTAATGGAAAGAAGCTGAACAAGAGGCCTACCAAGCAGGTTGGTAAAGGGAAAGGCAAGGAATTTGCCAAGCCTAAACCTAATGTTCCTGCTTTGAATCCTAGTGGAGGCATAGCAAAGGAGGGCACTTGCTTCCATTGCGATAAGACCGGACATTGGAAGAGAAACTGCCCAAAGTACCTGGAAGATAAGAACAATGGAGTAGGGACTTCAAATTCAGGTTATTGTTGTTATTGAAATTAATTTATCTACTTCTGCATCATGGGTATTAGATATTGGATGCGGTTCTCACATTTGTACTAATGTGCAGGGGCTAAAAAGGAGTAGAGATTTGGCAAAAGGTGAAGTTGACCTACGAGTTGGAAATGGAGCAAAGGTTGCTGCTTTAGCCGTAGGAACTTATGTTTTGACTTTACCTAGTGGTTTAATAATTCAGTTAGAGAACTGTTATTATGTACCTGCAATTAGTAGGAATATTATTTCTGTTTCTTGTTTGGACAAGTTTGGTTTTTCATTTATAATAAAGAACAATTGTTGCTCTATTTATTTGAATGATATATTCTATGTTTCTGCACAAATGAACAATGGACTATATGTCCTTGATCTTGAAATGCCAATTTATAACATTAATACTAAACGGATTAAACCTAATGAGTTAAATCCAAGCTACCTTTGGCATTGTCGCTTAGGCCACATAAATGAGAAACACATTTCCAAACTCCATAAAGATGGACTCTTGGACTCTTTTGATTATGAATCATATGAGACATGCAGATCTTGTTTAATTGGAAAGATGACAAAGTCCCCATTCACAGGAAAAGGTGAAAGGGCTAATGATCTTTTGGCCCTCATACATACTGATGTATGTGGACCACTGAACATACCATCCAGAGGAGGTTTTCAATACTTCATCACATTTACTGATGATTTCAGTAGATATGGTTATGTGTATTTAATGAAACACAAATCTGAAACCTTTGAAAAATTCAAGGAATTCAAGAATGAAGTACAAAACCAACTAGGTAAGAATATTAAAGTTCTTCGATCAGATAGAGGCGGTGAATATTTAATCCTAGAGTTTGATGACCATCTAAAGGAATGTGGGATTTTATCCCAACTTACTCCTCCCGGAACACCACAATGGAATGGTGTTTATGAGAGAAGAAATCGAACCTTGTTAGACACGGTCCGATCCATGATGAGTCACGCCGATCTTCCGAACTCCTTTTGGGGACATGCACTATTGACTGCAGCTTACACACTTAACCGGGTTCCATCCAAAAAGGTTGAGAAGACACCATATGAGATATGGAGTGGTAAGAAACCATATATGTCTTACATGAAGATTTGGGGTTGCGAAGTTTATATGAAACGACAAATTTCAACTAAGCTTGAGCCCAAATCTGACAAATGCTTATTTGTGGGGTATCCTAAAGAAACAAGAGGGTATTACTTCTACAATCCTTCTGAGGGAAAAGTGTTTGTCGCTCGAACTGGAGTTTTTATGGAAAAGGATTTTATTTCCAAAAGAATCAGTGGGAGGAAAATAGAGCTTGAAGAAATTCAAGAACCACAAAGCATTGATACACCTATGGAGGAATTAGAGCAGGAAACACAAGTAGTTTTAGAAGAGCAACCTGCTCAAGTAGAACAAGACCAGCGTAGGTCAAGCATGATACATCAACAACCTGAGAGATATGGATATCTCATAAGTGATCAGGGTGATGTATTACTCATGGATCAAGATGAGCCTGTGACCTACCAAGAGGCCATAACTGGTCCTGAGTCCGAGAAGTGGCTAGAAACCATGAAATCTGAAATGGATTCCATGTGCACAAACCAGGTTTGGACCTTGGTAGAGCCTCCTATAGGAGTTAACCCTATAGGATGGTAAGGTACATACCTATAAGGCAAGACTGGTTGCAAAAGGCTATAAACAAATTCATGGGGTTGACTATGATGAAACCTTTTCACCAGTTGCAATGCTTAAATCTGTTCGTATTTTACTTGCTATCGCTGCATATCATGATTATGAAATATGGCAGATGGATGTCAAAACTGCTTTCCTTAATGGGAATCTTCTTGAGGATGTGTACATGATACAACCTGAAGGATTTGACATACCAGAAGAAGCCCAAAAGATATGTAAGTTACAGCGATCAATTTATGGATTGAAGCAAGCTTCCAGAAGCTGGAATCTTCGTTTTGATGAAACAGTAAAACAATATGGATTCATCAAGAATGAATATGAGCCTTGTGTCTACAAGAAGGTTAGTGGGAGCATGATCGTATTCCTGGTATTATATGTAGATGACATATTACTCATTAGAAACGATGTCCCTACCTTGCAACAAGTGAAGACTTGGTTAGGGAAATGCTTTTCAATGAAGGACCTAGGTGAAGCAACCTATATATTAGGAATCAGGATCTATAGAGATAGGTCACAAAAACTGCTTGGCCTAAGTCAGAGTACATACATAGAAAAAGTGTTGAGACGCTTTAATATGCATGATTCCAAGAAAGGATTCATACCTATGCAACATGGCATGTGTCTGTAAAAAACACAATCCCCTTCAAGTAATGAAGAAAGGGATCGCATGGATAAGATTCCATATGCATCTGCAATAGGATCTATCATGTATGCCATGCTATGTACTCGACCAGATGTCTCGTATTCTTTAAGTGCAACGAGTAGGTACCATTCTAATCCCGGTGATGCTCATGGGGTAGCTGTCAAGAATATCCTTAAGTACTTGAGAAGGACTAAGGATTCATTCTTGATATATGGAGGTCAGGAAGAGCTTGCTATAATTGGATACACCGATGCTAGCTTCCAAACAGATAAGGATGACTTTAGATCACAATCTGGTTATGTGTTTTGTTTAAATGGTGGCGCTGTGAGCTGGAAAAGTTCAAAGAAAGATACAGTTGCTAATTCTACAACCGAGGCTGAGTATATTGCTGCCTCAACTGCAGCAAAGAAAGCTGTTTGGATCAAGAAGTTCATTAGTGAACTTGGCATAGTCCATAGCATTGTGGATCCCATTGATCTCTATTGTGATAACAATGGTGCTATCGCACAAGCTAAGGAGCCTAGATCTCACCAACGATCCAAACACATACTTAGGCGTTATCATCTCATTCGAGAGATAATCGATCGGGGAGATGTGAAAATATGCAGAGTACCTACACTTGACAATGTTGCTGACCCATTAACAAAGCCTCTTGCGCAGATGAAGCATGATGGACATACTAGATCTATGGGTATTAGGGGTATGCCTGATTGGCTCTAGTGCTAGTGGGAGATTGTTGGTGTAAGCCCTAGAGGCCAATACTTTTGGTACTTGTATCGAATTATTTATTAATAATAAAAGGCATTTCTTTATTATGTTTGCTTTCCAAAATAATAAAGTCCCTAGAATGGTTTATTTGTTTAATGAAATGTTAAGTGTGACTTAATCATGAGATCCCATTAAACATAAGACACTATTCTTAAAGTATCCGTAGTCAAGCTCTAATGTGAAGTGGGATAACATTAAAGCATTAAGATTATTATGAAGATAGATTGATGATCACATCTCATGGATCATAGATAAGGAGTTATCAAGTCTTGACATAGGTATGAATATTAGGAATAATATTTATACTGGATTGACCCGCTATGAGAAT
Source organism: Vicia faba (assembly GCA_948472305.1). NCBI lineage: Eukaryota > Viridiplantae > Streptophyta > Magnoliopsida > Fabales > Fabaceae > Vicia > Vicia faba. The sequence goes on along the minus strand of OX451739.1, from coordinate 190,988,455 downwards.
ACTACATAGAATGTTATGCAAAGTGTCATAAGTTATCCTCATGATGATAATGGTGTATACCACCCTTCGACCTGAAACCACTATGGACCCTAGATGTAGAGTCAAGTACTTTATTGTTGATCAAACGTCATCCGTAACTGGATGACTATAAAGACGGTTGATGGGTACTTCACAAAGCATGCTAAGGGACATGAGTGACCTAGATGGAATTTGCTCATCCTGCATAACAGGATAAATGTCTAAGGGCCCAATATTGAACTGGACAAGGGTGACACAGTGTATGCCTTGTGTTCAATATAGACATGAGGGCAAAAGGGTAATTGTACAACACAAATATTATCACGGAAAAGGTTTGGTCAGATCACATGACATTTTCGTGACTTGGGTAATAGTGATGTGTTGATAGATACCGCTCACTGTTTATTATATTAAATGTGTGATTTAATATAATTGCCAACGTCGCGAAAACCTACAGGGTCACACACATAAGGACAGGTTGATGAGAGATAGAATAAATAAGGAACACCGTAAGGTACGGTGCACTTAAGTGTAATACGGAAAGTGGTAAGGTACCACGTGGATAAGTGATATATGGTACATCATAAGGTATGATGTCCATAAGCTTAATTGGGCTTTTAGCTTATAGCCTTAATTGGGCTTTTAGCTTGTAGCCCACACGAGTGATTCTATAAATAGATCCCTTGTGATGAAGCAATTTCACTTGATGCAATTTCGTTTTTAATTCTCTCTCTCACTCAAGGTTTCCGTTCGTGATCAGCTAGTACTGTGACCGGAAGCGATATGTTCGTGTGGACTGGGTAGAGGCGTTGTTCTTCATCAACGCTCGTGATCACAACATCAAAGTTCTGAATCGCCACAAGAGGTAAATATTTCTATCACTGACCATGCTCATTCGTAAGGATCGATAAAGGAAAATTTTAAATTCCGCTGCGCTTTTGATCGCAATTTTCCTTCAACCTCAACTCTTTCCGCTACGTAGAGATGGACGGGGAATTCATAGAAACTCCTTGTCAGAATTTTGAAGAGGTCCCTCAGATCTTGGCATCGACTGAAACTGCTAGCAACAAACCTCCTTTGAAGATGTCTTCTCTCAAGGACGCCAGGGATGTGGTTGAAGAAGGTGGGTGTGCCCATTGGGGTCAGCTCCCTGATTTCACTCATAAAACTGATAAATTTGGTTTGGGCTTTACTACAGGGGCTCAAAGGGCTGTTAGACGTGCTCGGACTGGAGGACCCCCCATACGCATCAGCAATCGTGGGATTAACGCCATTGAAGATAGTGAAGAGGAATTAGACATTGACAACTGGATCTACCCAACTACCAACGGTGGACCGAGTAACTGGACGGCTAGGGACTTCATACCTGTTTCTTTTATTCCGAAGTAATTGACCTATTTGTTTTAAGATTTGTAATAAACAATTTGAAACTTTACGGCTCGGTGCCTTTCCCAAGGCACCTTGGCTTTGCTTGTGAGGGCTATCATATCTCCCGAGGGATGTCATACTCCGTTCACTGCCCAACTATGTTTCAACTGCACCAACAACATGGCGAAGTATGAAGCATGTATCATGGGTCTTCGAGCTGTTATTGACCTGAGGATTAAGTTCTTAAGTGTATTCGGGGATTCCGCTCTAGTGATAAGCTAGATCAAAGGAGAGTGGGATACGAAGCACCCGAATCTCATTCCTTACAAAGAGTATGTACTGACATTGCTCTCACACTTTGAGGAGGTAACCTTTGAACCTTTCCCACGAGAAGAGAACCAGTTGGCGGACGCGCTAGCTACCATATCTTCTATGTTCAAGGTTAGGTGGGACAATGAGGCTCCCCAAATTACCATTGAGAGGTTGGATGAACTAACACACTGTTGTGAAATCGATATCAAAGAAGGGGAAGACAAACCCTAGTTTCACGAAGTCAAAAGGTACCTTGAGGCTCAGGAATATACCGAAGGGGCATCTGTCAACGATAAGAATTTTCTGAGAAGATTTGTTGCAAAGTTCTTCCTCAGTAATGGAATCCTCTATAAACGCAACCATGACTCCACACAACTACGGTGTGTAGACAAGAGTGAAGCAGAGAAGATCATGATAGATCTACATGAAGGCACCTTCAGAACCAATTCTAGCGAACATACCATGGCTAAGAAGATCCTACGGGCAGGATATTACTGGTCCACTATGGAAGATGATTGTTATCAGCACTCTCGAACTTGTCATAAGTGCCAAGTCTACGCTGATAAGGTGAATGTGTGTGATACGGTGGCAGAACCGGACTGTTTTAGGAAAATGCTGGTTTGCATTTTGCGTTTGTGTTTGCAAAATGTCGCGGTAAGCAAGAGTCGCCACCGACTTTTATTTTATCCAACTGGAAAGGAAAAAAGCACAGAAAAATTCCTTTTTCGAGATTTTGAGTACGGGGGGTAGATTATAGAAAGGGAAGGTATTAACACCCTTTATATCCGTAGTTTTCTACGAGCTCTTAGGTACTTGCTCATTATTTTAAAAAAATGCTTCCGTGTTTGTGTGTTTTGAAAAGTTTTTGTTTTACTTTGTTTTAACCCTTGTATCAGTCCTCAAGAGTGTCACGAAGTGTTTTTGAAAACTTTGTTTGAAAAGAGTGTAAGTGTGGAAAAGTTTGATTTTGAGCAAGTACCTATTAGCGTCTACCTACTCGAAAAGAGAATGTTTATGTTCTTGTTTCCTTAGACAATTCTATCCTACTAATTTGAGAAATAGGAAGTACCGTCGTTGGAGTTGTAAGGGTCAATTCGAAAGGGACGTACGATCACTAAAGCAATGTTAGGACGTCTTAGTAATAACCCTAACGTCTTAAGATCATATTCAAGGCAACATTTCCGAGGCAACCTTTCCAAGGCAACATTTCCTAGGCAACATTTCCGAACGGGACATTTGATCTTTGTTTAGAAAAAAGGGTAACCACTAAGACACCCTATACTTAATGATCGTTTACCGAAGGCAACCGAAGTGAGAGTATACCCTAGGAGTGCACATGTGCGACTGATTTGATTTCAAGTTATTATCTTTGCACATTTAGGGTTTGCTAACCATTTTAAAATTAACATACATTCTTGTCATGCAATCTGTGATACGGTGACCAGAACCAGGACGTGGTTTCCCTATTTCGTTAAGGAAATTTTGCTGGTTTGCGTTTTGCGTTTGTGTTTGCAAAATGTCGCGGTAAGCAAGAGTCATCACCGTCTTTTATTTTATCCAACAAGGAAAGGAAAAAAGCACAGAAAAATTCCTTTTTCGAGATATTTCTGAGTACGGGTGGTAGATTATAGAAAGGGAAGGTATTAGCACCCTTTCTATCCGTAGTTATCTACGGGCTCTTAGGTACTTGCTCATCATTTTTAAAATTGTTTTCTTTGTGTTTGTGGGCTTTGAAAAGTTTTTGTTTTAACTTCAATTTAACTCTTGCTTCTGACTTCAAGAGTGTAATGAAGTGTTTTTGAAAACTTTGTTTGTAAAGGAGTGAAAACTTTCCGAGGCAACTTGATCTTTGGACAAAATGACGACTACTAAAGCATCCTATACTCAATGACTGTTTTACCAAAGGCAACCAAGTGGGAGTGTACCCTAGGAGTGCGCATGTGCGAGTGTGTCAATTTCAAATTATTTTATCTTTGCACATTTAGGGTGATCTAACTGTTTTTTAAAATTAAACATACATTCTTGTCATGCAAGCCCTATTATCAAACATCTAACAGTTAAATATTTGCAGAAATTAAAGTGCGAAATTTAAACTAAGCTATTACAAGGCTTCGGGTATTTACATAGCCAAAAACAAACCCTTTTGAAATTAAAAGCGGTAAAAATAAATAAATGTCCTAATTAAATTATTATAAACCGGGAGCAGATACAATAATTAGGCAAAATAATAATAAAGCGCGCGGGAAAATTAGATCGAATGCGAAACTAGGGTTTTGACCTTTCTATCCTATTTAAAAGAAAAATTACTTTTTTGTTGTTTTTAATAAAAGAAATAAGTTTTTCTAAATTAAATGCTAAATTAATTAGTTATTAAATTAATTAATGAAAAATAATTAAATGACATATTTTTGGTTTTTGGTTATTTTAGGAAAAAAAATAAAATAATTTAGTTAGTAATAAAAACCTATTGATTCTAATTGATTTTAATTATTTACAAAAGGAAATTAAAATTGTCTAATTAATCAAACCTAATTAAATTAATTAATTTATTGATGAAAAAATAATATTCTAAATTTATTTGGACATAAAAATTATTTTGGGGTTTTTTTGATAAAAAAGAAAATTAATTATTGGTTAGTAATTAAATAAATAGAATTAAATGAAATAAATAAAATATAAAAGAAAGAGAAATTGGGCCTGAAAAGGGGGGGGGGTGTCAATAGCAGGAATCTGGGCCCATTAGTGGAAGTCCATGTTGGCTTTGAGGATCCAATGCATTGCGTTTGACTGGGCTCATGGTATGCCTTCAGATGATGGCCATCAGATTTGGCCATCTGGCCATCTGGCACGTTTGATGATGAAGGCGTATGGTGGATCTCTGGCCTGCGCGTGCACTGAATCGTCTGTACCAAAATAGGAAAATAACAAATGCTAGAGGCAGGGATCGAACCCCTGACCTCCAGCCTCTAAAGCCTTAAGCGCTTATGTGGCCACCACTGGGCTATTCTGATTTTATTGTACATATGCCAAGAAACAAAGATAATATATAAAAAAAAGAGTTAGTGGATGATGTAGCAAAAAAAATGTGCCAGATTTGAATAGGCCTATGGGGGAGTGACACACAGTCGTCCCCTTCCTCTCTCCGTGGGTAAAAGTAGAACACTTTTACCTACGGACGTTTTGTCCGTCGCTATAGGCCATGCTCTTTCCAAAATCTTCTATGGGCAACATAAATGACATCTAATGCCATGGTTGTGTTCGTCTCCTAATCCTGAACATAATGGTATCCCTTACGAAGGCAATTTTCACTTGTAAACAAAAGCCCTAAAACCAAAATCGAAAACCTAGCAATGGTGATTAACGCTACAGGCCATATAAACGCAAATGAATGATGCAGAAAGCTTGCAAATACCTCATAGATCAAGAATATGCAAGTAATTTATCTTAACAATGCCTATATTATGAAATACGAATTCAAGAACAGGGTGAAGTTGTGAACGACTTACAGTACATTTTGGGACTGGAATGGACTGGTTCTTGATGGCTTTAGCTTCTAGAGAGTCCCAGGAAGCGATTGGAATCGTTCAAAGGTCTTGAGGATGCCTCTAAATGGGATTTCGATCTCACACTTTTCCTTGATTTTTCATATTTGGTTCTCCTTCCAGCGCCTGTTTCTAACCTCCTTTTAGGTTTGCCTCGCCTCCTTATGTATGAGTGAAGGCATTAGGGTTGATAATTGCATCCAAATCCTTCTCAATCAATGATTTTGGATATGATTTGATTTGCTTTTAAAATCTTTCCAAACATGGCCTTTTTCAATCTTTTTGTTCACTCTAATGCTTTTCACGAATTTGAATGATGCTAGCTGTGTAATAAGACCTGAAATAATCACAAAATCTTTGGTTTTCAATATTTTTGATTTTATATGATTTATTTTGATTTAAATTGAATTAATTCAAATAAAAACCAAAATAAATAATAAAATAAAATATGGACAAGTGGCAAAGGCTAGAGCACGTGGGATATGTTGCCAACTCAAAACAAGTGAAAAAGATTGGGCCCATTTGGCAAAATTTGAAGTTTTGGGCATAGTTGACTTTTGGCAATTTTGCAAAAAAAGGTCAACTTCACCAATGCATAACTTCCTCAATTTTGAATCTTTAGAGGTGTTCTTGAACTTTTTAGAAAGCTTGATATGTCCTATAATCAAACCTTTTTGTATCATCTCAATTTGATATTCCATGCTTATGTATGAAGCTTTGACAAAAAAAGTGTTTTTGTTGACTTTTCAAAATGACCTATAATGTCCAAATTCATAACTTCTTGTGAGTGCATATTTTGAACTTGGTAGATGAAGATGGATTGTATGGAATTGCATCCTATTCAAAATGAGCTTTGGGTGGGTCATTTATCATAAAATATGAGAAAGTTATGCTTGGTCAAAGTTGAGTTGACTTTTCCTACAAAACCCTAATTTAGCAACTTTTGAGTCTTGATGAATTATGAGCAATCCTTGATGAATCATGATCAACCCTTGATAAAATGATGAAATATACTTCAAAATAAGGATACTGACCAAAAATCTTGAAGTTTGACTGTATGTAGGTCACAGTTGACTTTTGCCCCAACATAGTCGGTTTTTGGACCTTTTGAGCAATTGACTGGGCAAACTTCCTCTACAAGGCTTGAAACTTGACATGGATGATCTTGGGAACATATTAGGACATTGGTGAGCACTTGGGATCACTTGGAATCAAGTATCTTGATGCAACATGAAACCCTAGTTTGAGGTAGACTGCCTTAGGAGAGAGCTTGTCTGGCCAACCCTTGGACTACTTTGAGCAACTTGAGGATCTTTCTTGCAATGTTTTGAGAAATATGGGAGGGAAAATTTTGGGGTACAACACAATCCTATTATCATACATCTAACTGTTAATATTTGCGAAAATTAAAATGCGAGAAATAAAGCTATGCTATTACAAGACTTCAGAGAGGGGGATTAATTACATAGCCAAAAACCTGTAAAACGATAAATAAAAGGAAAACCCTAATTAAACTATTACATCCCATGAGCAGTTACATTAATATCATAAAAAATAAATAAACTCGCGTGGTGAGACGAGAATGAGAAAAAATTAGGGTTTTGACCCCGTCCTAAACCTAATTGAAAGAAAAATCTTTTTTTGTTGTTTTTGATTATTTTGAGAAAAATAAGGTTTTAATGAATAAATATAAACCTAGTTACTAATTAACTTAATTTGAGAAAAGTAATTAATTTGACCTACTTTTATATTTTTGTTATTTTAAGAAAAGAAAAGAAAAATTAAACCAAATAAATCCTAATTTTCTAATTGATTTTAATTTATTTACAAAAAGGTTAAAATTATCCTAAAATTAAATTAAACTAATTATTAAATTAATTTTGACAAAAATAAAACCTAAATCTAAATTGTTGAAAATTGATTTTATGAGTTTTTTTGTAAAAAAGGAATTAATTTTATGTTAGAAAATAATTAATCAAAAGAAATTAAATAAAGAAATAGAAAAGAAAAATAAAGAAATGGGCCCGATGTTTGTAGCAAGAAGGGAGTGTCAATAGCAGTTTTGGGCCCAAGAAGCTTTAGCCCACGTTGACTTCTCATGATTCAATGCATTGGTTTGACTGATGTTCATGGTAGACCTCCTTTATGAATCCTTGGATCTAGCGCGTGGGCGATCTGATGGTTGAAGGATGATGGAGTATGGTGGTCTCCTTGCCTGCACATGTGCCTGATCATGCAAGAAATAAAATCATGAAATAATATGGGGGACCTGGGATTCGAACCCATGCCCTTTGGCTTTTCCAAGCGCCTCCTGACCAACTGGGCTACCGTGCATGTTTGTATATGGGATAACAATCAAATATTATATTGGAAAAGCAAATTAATTCATCAAAATGCGTGAATTTTTGAATAGACGAATCATTGCCTGCCACGCCACCTTTCTTCTTCCTCCCTCCGTTGGCAAAAGTCCAGGACTTTTACCTACAGTTTTCTGGGCGTAGGTATAAGCCTGTGTTTCTCCAAAATCTCATACGAACCAGATAAATGCTCAAAAGGTACCAATCAACTCGTGGCAACCTCACGAGCATCATATTACCAAATTCCATGGCCAATTGTTCCTGCAATGGAAAACCCCAAAAACGATCCAAGAACCCTAACTATGGCATGTTGCTCTACGGTTAATAAAAACGAAATTGAATGTTACCATTAGCTTGCAAATGTTTCAAGGATGCAAAATATATAAACAAATCATGCTAACAATTCCAGATCGATGAGATTCGATTTCAAGAAAACATGGAGTTCGTGGGAGACTTACAGTGTGTATTTGGGCACGAAAATGCTTGTTGATGATTGGGATAGAATCCTTAGATGTCCGACGAGCGAATGGTATGCTTGGAATGGCTTGAAGAAGCCTGGAAATTGGAATTTGACTCACCACTTTTGTTGAGTTTTTTCAAGTTTTCTTTCATCTTCTCACGCCTCCAATCCTTGTTCTTTTGCTTTGGATTTATTCAATATATATCATAGAGTGCATTAGGGTTACAAGTTTGCATCAAATCCTTACAATTATGAAGATTTGATCATTGATTCACCCTTGCATCAAATATTTCTAAAACCAGAAAAATTCAATCTTTTTCTGTCCAAACAAGCCTTGCACGATTTGACTCTCTTCCCAGCTGTATAGGAGACCTAAACATGCACAAAATCTCAAGCCTTGATTAGTTTTGACATTTTCATGATTTTATTTTAATTTAAATTAAATTAATTGAAATAAAAATCAAAATAAATGACAAAAATAAAATAAAGACAAGTGGGAAGGATCACGGGCCTTGGATCATGTTACCAACTTAATACAAGCACAAAAAGTTGGGCCCATTTGCCAAAAATTGCAATTTTGGCCACTTTTGACTTTTGGCAATTTTGCAAAAAGGGTCAACTTCACCAATGCACAACTCCTTCAATTTTGACCCTAGAGAGATGTTCTTGGACTTTTTAGAAAGCTCAGTATGTCCTCTAAACAAAACTTTTGGACTCATCTCAATTGAGTCTTCCATATTCATGTATGAATCTTTGACAAAAAAGGTATTTTTGTTGACTTTCCAAAATGACCTATAATGTCCAAATTCATATCTTCTTATGAGTGCATATTTTGATCTTGGGAGATGAAGATGAATTGTAGGGAATCACATCCTATTCAAAATGAGATTTGGATGGGTCATTTTTGATAAGGGATGAGAAAGTTATGCTTGGTCAAAGTTGAGTTGACTTTTCCTACAAAACCCTAATTTAGCAACTTTTGGGTTTTGATGAATTGTGAGCAATATTTGATGAATCATTATCAACCCTTGATAAAATGATTAATAATGCTTCAAAATGATAATGTTGACCAAGAATATTGAAGTTTGACTGTATGTAGGACACAGTTGACTTTTGCCCTAACACAATCGATTTTCAGGCTTTTGAGCAATTGACTGAGCAAACTTCCTTTGCAAGACTTGAAACTTGGCATAGATGATCTTGAGAACATATTAGGATAATAGTGAGCATTTGGGACCCTTTTAATTCAAACATCTTGATGCAAACTGAAACCCTAATTTGAGGTAGACTGCCTTAGGAGAGAGTTTGTCTGGTCAACCCTTGGACTTCTTTGAGCATATTGAGGACCTCACTTGAAATGTTTTGAGAAATATGGGAGGTAAAATTTTAGGGTACAACAGCTGCCCCTGTTTAATCTTCTTAAACCTGAGGATGTAGATTGGCTTGTCTGCCTTTCGTGATCCAAGGGTGGAAGATGATTGGATACTAGAGTGTCCAGAAATTTGCACTCGCATGAAGTGGCACTTGTCTTGTGATGTCGGGAATGGGATTATAGATGCCATTTGGAGATTGATGACTGAGTATGGGCTTAAATATTCCACCAGGAGAAGTTTCGATCGCATAAGAGATTCCTTTGCGAGAGCTCGCATACCTGTTGTCGAGGAGGACTTCGCTGGGGAATGTTGGTCTCTGTCTTGGTAAAAGTTGAATTTTAGGAGCTTCAGTCGTCCGTTATTCTACTGGGGAACCATCCCTTAGTCGGAGAGGTGCAAATGAACCGCTATCTGGTCGTGTTCCAGGCTTCAGTGATTTGCTTGAGAAAAATAAGACTGACTGATATCTGGTCGTGCTCCAGGCTTCACAGACTTATTGGGGGGATGAGGTTAAACTTTCTATCCGATCGTAATCCAGGCTTCGCAATTTCTCACTTCTTATCTGGTCGTGCTCCAGGATTCAGAAGGCATTAAATTATTATCCGGTCGTACCCGAGCTTCAACTTATATTTAAGGCAACACTAATATCTGGTCGATTCCAGGCTTCTTAGTAATTGGCCAGGTAAATTACTATTTGGTCGAAATCCAAGCTTCACAGTGTCCCATACTGTTATTTGGTCGTAGTCCCAAGCTTCAGTGTTCTTTGCCGCTATCTGGTCGTAATCCAGGCTTCACGGTGTCCTATACCATTATCTGGTCGAGTCCAGGCTTCATGCTGTTTGGAGAAATAAAGATATTATCCGGTCAAATCCGGGCTTCATAACTTGTATTAAAGATATACCACTGTCTGGTCGACTCCAGGCTTCATAGTATTCTTTGTTGTTATCTGGTTGTAATCCAGGATTCACAACGTCTTATACCATTATCTGGTCGAGTCCAGGCTTCATGGTACCCTATATTGCTATCTGGATGTAATCCAGGCTTCACAATAACTTGCTGAGGGTTAAGCTGTTATCCGGTCGGTTTCCAGGCTTCACGGCTTGTGTTTATGACATGCCACTATCTGGTCAATTCCAGGCTTCATGGTGTCTTGTAATGCTATCTGGTCGTAATCCAGGCTTCACAGTAACTTGCATTGCTATCTGGTCGTTCTCCAGGATTCACAATAACTTGTTGGGGATTAAACTATTATCCGGTCGAATCCGGGCTTCATAGCTTAAATTTAAGATGAACCACTATCTGGTCGATTCCAGGCTTCATGGTATCTTCTCACTCAGTCCTGTACCAACTGCTGAGCTTTGGCTCGATTGGAGTCACCTCTTGAAGATTATTCATCTCAAGAAGTTCTCAAGTCTCTCTTAGGTTTATATCTCTTTTTCATTATTTGTTTAATGATGTTACTTCTGAGAACCAAGTTTGTAGTTTGTACTCAATTCATCATGAGCTAAATATTTTATAGTTGAGAAATGTGAAGTTAATATTAAGTTATTTTTATGTTATATGATGTGCGGTTTAGTGACTTGTTTTATTATTTGTTAACTTTTTTATAAATCTATTTCTTTGTCTGACCAACTTAGAAATAAATAACAACTTGTTGTTATGAGAGATCCAACAATAAGTGGTTTTCTTAATAAAAATGGTTGAATGCGTAGGATAAAGATATTCACTTACCTAGCTTGACTAGAGATATGAAGTTGTAACTATTGGGATTTTAGTACAAACAGACGCATATTAGGGTTATAAGTGAGGCTTAGAGATTTGTTTCCTTACCCTTTATTTGCATGATTTGATGTTGTATAGATGCACCATAAGATTACACTGAACTCACCAGTCACGACATCACACGTCATAAACACATGAATAAACTAATAATATTAATGGAACATAGCTTAACTCAATCACTCTTAATATATTTTCACTTATTTTCACCTTACTTTTAACCTCTGTTTTAAGTGAAATTGAACTCATTAACACCAATTATTATTTCTCTCTACTGATGCCTAAATCAAAAGAATAGTTTACATATAAAAATCAAATCTAAGTAACATCACTCCCTGTGGGTACGATACTCTTATACTTATTACTTGCTGCAATCACAACATGTATGCTTGCATGTGACACTTGATTAGCGAACAATTGTACTTACTATTCTTTCTGTATAGCTTTTATAATGAATTATGATTACTCACCCTTTCTGTTTGAATGTTGCCTCCACGTGGGTAACCTACAGATACTCAAGAGTAGCTTGCAAAAGCATTGAAGTTAACCGTCTGGAGTTTTTAATAAATTTATGTTATTTAGAGGTGTTTTCTCTGATATATAACATCGGGTTAGGAAAACTTGATTTGGATGTTATGTTTCTTGTATGTTGACATATTTTACAAGGATTTTGCATTGTTGAACTACTTTTAATTTCAACTCTTTTATGAGACTAAATGTTATGAGCTTGAAAGTTAAGAATGTTATTTTGATGATGATTCTGCTGCATTATTTTTGAAGGATATGTTGAAGTTGCACGATCACCTTGAAGGTGTATGTTATGAGAAGTTTGAATTTCTACTGATACAACTCATGTTACAGAGCAAGATTGTATTTTATGATGTTTTATTAAGATGTGTGACACTCTTGTGTGGTGATTTTTGATTAAATTGTCCGTAAATTATGTACGGGGTTTAGAAGGGTATTACTGAGATCGTAATGGATACCATATGGTGATCCTAATATGAGGCACTACCATATGAGAACCATAAATCGAAGAAGTAAAAATAGGATCATCATGCTTCATAATGAATGTAACCAATGGATAGAAGACAATGCTCAACTTCAATTGTTGATTAATGAATACTATAAGAACATGTTTGCTTTGAAGAACAACTAGACCACTTGGAAGAAAACCAAGATTACTTTCCATAGACTTGATACTTCAGACATGCAGAGACTAAGTGATCAAGTGAGAAATGAAGAAGTCAAGAATGTTGTTTTAGCAATGAAATTGTGGAAGGCGTCTAGACCATAAAGATTTCAAGTAGGGTTTTATAAAAAAAACATGGGGAAATATGGGAAGGAAAATGCGTGACTTTGTGAAAAAATTATGGTTGAATCCTAGAGACATAGCGTGACACTCTCATCTTATTGTGCGGGAAGTTGAGAATAAGAAGTGGCATTCATTTCGTACGGGGAAGACAGGGTCCAATGATCTCACATCTCATGTTTGCAAATGATTTACTTATTTTTGGTGAAGCTACTAAAGTAGAAATGCATTATGCTATAGAAACTCTCCAGTCGTTTTGCACTATGACGGGGAAACATATCTGCAACGAAAATACAAGTGTTTTATTCTCAAACAATGTGTCTCGAAACTTGAAGCTAAACTAACGTAGATATCGAGTTTCAATGAAACTAGCCATTTGTGGTGCAATGTTATGAGAAGCCGATATATGTGCAATGATATACATGGGTTAACAAAGTATAAATGATCTAACTCAAATCTTTGGAAAGATATTGTTAAATCTATCACACATATTATGTCAACATGATTAGCTTGGAGTGATAATTGATTAGAGCGCGAGCTGAGTATCAATGATGATTATATTTAAATCCCTGATGAACTCCGAGGAGAGACGATGAGTGATTTGGTGGATGAGAGTGGTGAATGGAATTAGCGTATGATGCAAGATTATATGCCTCGAGTGTTGCTACATAAAATTCAATCGATTCTCCCTCCAAAAGATGCTTATGATAATGATGAATTCATAATGCCAGGAGTAGGTGATGGTGCTCTATTGGTTAAGTAAATGTATCAATATTTGTCAAATGTTTATGAAAAGCTTGTGGACATGGAGAAACAAAGAAGAACATAATGAGTCGTTCTTGAGGTCGTATGGTCTAGGACCTTATATCTAACAGTGGAGAAAGGAGTATGATGAACCAAAGAGTGTGACTAATGCAATCATGGGTAGAGGTAAATTGATTAGTATGGTAGGTTGGAAGCCTCCCTCTTAAAATATGGTGAAACTGAATGCAAATGGTGCATGCAGGGATATGCAAAATTGATTGGTTATTGTAGTGTTTTCATGGAAGAATTGTTGGGTGTTTTTTAAGGTCTCAAAATCACAAAGAGGTTAGGACTATGTAGGGTTGAGATTAATGTGGATTCCACTATATAGTGCATGCTATCTAAAAAGAAAGTTCGAACAAGTGGGAAGGGTTGACTTTGATTAAACAGATTCATAGATTATTTGAAGATCACGAGATTTTGAAATGGGATCATACTTTTAGAGAATCTAATAAATGTGATAATGCATTAGCAAATGTAAGTTGCACTTTTGATTATGAGTTGATTGTTTTTTACTGGGCGCCGAATGTTATTTCAAGTTTATTAGAGGATGATGTCAGAGATGAAATTACAAATAAATAAACAGCATTTCTCTTGATATGTTGATGAGTCCTCTTTATTAAAAAAAACAAACAAATAAATAGCATTGCCCTTGACGTATGCTAAAGGATAATTGATTTTTTTTATAAATATTACATATTTATTTTTTTAAATGTTGTTAAAAATGGACTCTTTTTTTCAATAACCAGGTTTTGAAAAAAAAATTACACAAATAATCATGTTTCAGGGGAAATTACGCAAATAACCATGTTTCAGAATACTCCACAAAGGAGGAGCCAACCTAGTTGGCGCATGCACCTAAAAGTAAAGGGGAGGCGTCATCTCACTTGGCGTCTACGTGCTAAAATTTTGCTCTAAGATATGTGAGATGGTGCCTAAGTGCAATGGAGGTGCAATTTTATTACATAATAAAAAAATATAAAATGTCTAGTGGTCTCATGGAACTCAGTAACGACCTGTGGTTCTGCATCCGCGTCCTCGCCTGTCTCGTGGTGGGTTTCGTCGCATTTCCTGTTGTGGCAGGATCGATGGCCCAGCGAAGTCAATGCATTCAGGATCCATGAAATCAGTCAGATCACCATATCTGGAAGATCCGCTTTGGTACAGTCGGTTACCCATGCCCTCAAAGTTTGGTCGTCTTGGTGGTGGGTGGGGTTCCATGGTTGGTCTATAGCACTGGTCGTCTGAGTAAGAGGAATAGAAAGGAAATGAATCTTGGGGTGTTTGGTATTGCGACTGTTGGGTTCTATGGTCATATGGTGGTTGATGGTAAGTTGGGTCAGTTGGGTCATATTCTTGGGAAAATCCCAGATCAAGGCTAAGGTTAGATGTTGAGGGGCCCACGTTGGGATATGGAGAAGATTGGAATTGTGTGTGGGGCATGTGGATGTATTGGTATTGTGATTGAGATTGTGGTTGGGTGTGGGGCATATAGGGGTATTGGTATTGAGGTGGTGATTGTGGTTGGGTGTGGGGCATATGGGTGTATTCGTATTGTGGTGGTGATTGTGGTTGGGTGGTTGTGGATCTGTATTATCGGGATGGTTGGTGGGAAGTTGATGTGTGCTGGGTTTGTTGTTGGGGATTTTAGGGTTGTGTCAGTTGTGTTCGTGGGTCAACCAAATACCTCGGATGAGACACGTGTATTTCTGAGTTACTAACCGATATGTACCAAGCTAAATATTGATCTGTGTGTCGTATATTACTCTGACTGATGAAAACGGGGAATTGCAAAACATGTTGGTGATGCCTATGCCACATCTTACACGATTCTGGAGCAAAATCTTTCCAATTAGTAAGACCTCATTGGGCGTCGACCCTTTTGAGATGCCTGGGGGACAAACAAGTTGGATCACAGGGTATCTCTTGATGCATTCCAAACTGCATCTTGACACGGTCACTTTGGTGTATCTCCACAATGTTGAACCGTATGATTGCAGTTTTTACGGTTCAAAATGCTTCATCCTCGGGGTTTAATTCATGGTCCAAACCCAAATATGATCTCCAGATAAACTGTGGATAAAATTAAATCAGCATTATGCAAACGTAATAAATAAATAATTTAAAATTAGAAAATTACAAAGGTACGACGTACATCATCCATGCCAAGGTAATCCAATAGATTACAATATAGAACGTCATTGAATATGGGATTCTTGTGTAATCCATACTCGTCACGCAGTACCTAAAGGAATTGTAAAATAGATTATTTTTAACATATATTTGGCAAATGGATGAATAATAAATGATTTAAGTTCTTGACTTACTTTGTTGCGTATGGGAACACGAATGTGTTGTTGTTGACGGGGTTTAGAGACTTCATTCTCCACCAACCCCAGGTTTGGAGTAAGAAAGCGCATCCATAAAATGTATATTTTTTTTGGTTGCATTTTTGCACAAGGAACTGTATAGATGGGCTAAAACAGCAGAACCCCAACTATACTTTCTAGTTTTTTCAAAGTTCTAAAGTAAATTTAAATACATAAAATTTACACTATTCCCCGTACTTTCGGGAAATAAAAAAGGTTCCAAACAATATCATTATATAATTACGAGCTTTTATTACTCTTGCTAGCTCGGAGGAATTTTCGTCCAACTCTAGAGTGACATAATGTTTTTTTAGTTCAGTAAGTAATATACCTCGGCCTCTAGAACCACCACCTTCAACCATATCTTTGTCCAACAATTCCTCGCATAGAGAATTGGGCTGTTGAACTGACCCGTTAACCGCCTTACCGTCGACAGGGAGACCAAATAACATGTACACATCCTCTAATATGATGGTACATTCACCTATTAGTAGATTAAATGTGTGTGTCTCGGGTATCCACCTTTCTAATATTGCAAGTATAAACTTTGAATCAATCGTGCAATTGGAGATCTTTATAACATTTCCAAAACCCACATATTCGAGATAGGGCACGATCAACGGGTCGGGAGCAATATAGTTGTGTGAGCGAATTCTGAATCTTTTAGTATCCTAAATTTAAAATATAAAAAGTGTAAGAGTCCATAAGATGTATAAATCATTAATAATATTATAAAAAAATATATTAGTATACAAGAATATTTGAGAATTTATAAAAACTTACAAATGCCACAATATTGTCCCTTGTGCCTCTGTGAGAATCGCCCATTGTAATAAGAGCCATGGTTGAAATTGTATAAGATAATAAAAGAGTTTGTATCAGAGAGTGAGATGATTGTTGGTGCAAAATAAGTATCTGAGGCTTTGTATTTATAGGCAAAATTGTATCATAGAGTGAATAAATGAGGTGGTTGGTGGTTGCATGCATGCATGATACATGTCACTAATGCGCCAAGTCAAATGGCGCCTACATGCAATTTAGAGAGCATGTGCCATTCAACTTAGCATGGGACAAGCCTTGTTGTTGCATTGTAGGTGCAGGCTAGGTGGTAGTCTCGGGGAAGGGTTTTCTGCATGCATGTAATACGATTGGACATGTAGGGAAACACTATTTAACTTGGCGAATGAGTACAAAATTGAAAGGTGTTGACATCCCAATTGGCTAAATAGAGGTGGCATAGGTTGCAGTGTAGGTGCAGGCTAGGTGGCAGTCTTGGGGAAGGGTTTTCTGTATGCATGTAATACGATTGGACATGTAGGGAGGCAAATTAGTGCTTATTGTTGTCTTGTTAAAATTTAGTGCAACCTATTTAATCCTACATTTATCAAAACACTTCTACACTTAATCACTCAAACACTAAAACATTCAGAAATTCAAACAATCAGACACTCAAACACTCAAACACTTAAACATTCAAACACTCAAACCTTCAAACCTTTAAACCTATAAACATTCAAATACAATGGCCTCTACACCATAATATGTTATCAATTCACATTTTAACGGTGAGACATACATTTGTTCCACCTCAGGGTTTTTGTTTAGAGACAGTGAGAATATTCGATTTTGTTTAAACAGGAAAGTCAATTTCTTGTATTTCAAAAAACAATTGGAGGTCAAACTTGGACGAGGTCCCGTGACACAAATCTTCTATCAAAATCCAGTTTATTTTGTGAGAACCAAATAATATATTATAAGGTTAAGGTTCAAGATGATGAGGACCTTCAGAATATGTTTTCCAGTCATGAGTATTCTGGGTACGACTCTATTGAGTTGTACATTATGCTGCAGGAGCCTTAGCTGTCACGACCAACTCAGTCACAAGTGGTTGATCCTCTCGAAGCCGAACAAGAAGAAGTAGATGTCGTTGACTAAGAAGAGGAAGATGATGAGTTAGAGTTTGGCGACATGGTCAACAATGATTCTGAAGACGATGGGATACCTGGTATACCTCCAAATGAGATCTACACACCACCTCCACACATGACAAACTTCAACATGGGCGGAGATGAACCCTCATATGATGTTTTTTTCAATCCGTATATGCATTCAGATGAAAACTTAAAAGAGAAAGACAAATTTCGTAATAGATAAGATTTTATCCGAGCCATAAAAAAGTTTCACATGGTAAACTCAGTCGATTTTAAGGTAGACCGTGTAAATCCAGAAAGGTACAAGCTTAGGCGTGTCCACCCAGATTGTATGTTCAAACTCACTGCATCATACAAATTAAGAGGTGATTGTTGGGTGATAGGTTCTATGTTCACCCATACGTGCGTCAATTTTACTCAATCACAGGATCATCAGAAACTAAATTATGATCTCATATTTCAAGAAATCCTACCTCTTGTCAGCAATGATCCATCATTAAAGGTGAAAACCATAATCTCTCACATCACTACGGTATATAACTATACTCAGTCATACCGAAAGACGTGGTTAACAAAGACCAAGGCGGTTGAAAAGATATATGGAAACTGTGAGGAGTCATACAAAGAACTTCCCCGCTATCTGCATGCACTTCAGACGTATTCTCTAGGTACTGTTTATATTATGGAAACATTGTGTCATACGCCACAGATGGTACTCATGTCACCGGAAATGGAATATTCAATCGAGTGTTCTGGGCTTTTCAACCTTGCATCACAGGATTTGCATAGTGCAAACCTATTATTCAAATTGATGGGACTTGGTTGTATGGGAAATACAAAGGCACGTTACTGATGGCAGTTGCACAAGACGACAACAACAACATTTTTCTAATTGCCTTTGCTCTTCTCGAGGGAGAGACTGGTGGTGCTTAGAGTTTCTTTCTCAAGAATCTCCGAACACACGTGGCTCCTCAACTAGATCTCTGTTTGATTTCCGATAGACATGCATCTATTGAGAGTGCATACAATAATCCTACAAACAGTTGGCATGACCCTCTATCTACACATGTCTACTGCATTAGACATATCGTACAAAATTTCACGAGGGAGATCAAAGACAAGGTTCTTAGGAAAGCAGTTATGAACGTATGGTATGCATTAACACATCCTACGTTCAAACACTATCGCAATGAGATCAGATTATCAAATCTGGAAGCAGGTTGGTGGCTCGATAATATTCCAGTGGAGAAATAGACAAGGTCATACGACAATGGACAATGATGGGGCCACATGACAATAAGTCTTATCGAATCAATAAACAGTGTATTCAAAAGCATACGAAACCTCCCTGTAACTGCTTTGGTTGAATCAACATATTTTAGGATAGCTTCGTTATTTGCCAAAAGAGGTGAAATGTGGAATGTTGTTTTACAATCAGGACAACTATGGAGTGAAAGCTGCATGAAGTATATTAAGATAGAAAGTGTCAAATCAAACACCCATCTGGTTATAAGGTTCTACCGACACAGCCACAACTTCATTGTCAAAGAGACAATCAACCACAACGAGGGGCTGCCAAGATAAGAGTATAGGATAATACTACCATCTCGTTGGTGCGATTGTGGCAAATTCCAAGCCTTTCGTATGCCTTGCTCTCATGTCATTGCGGCATGTGTGTGTACTCATCAAGACACATTACAACTTCTATCTCCCATTTACAAGTCTGAAATCTTATTCAACGTATACAACAACGACTTCCCATTTGTAGTGAAACCTGATTATTGGCCTGCATACGATGGGGAAATAGTATGACACAATGATCAAATGTGAAGGAATAAAAAGGGTCGTCCCAAAAGCAAGCGTATCACAACTGAAATGGACTCCCTTGACAAGCTATAAAGAAAGTGTGGTTTATATCGTCAAGTCGGACACAATCGAAAAAATTGTCCCACTTGGGCTACAAGCTCAACAACATAAAAATTGTATGCAAACCATCTTTACTTTTTAAAGTTCTAAACATTACTGTTTTTCATTAAGAGCATTTGTTACAACAAACCATACGCAAACAACAAATAACAACACGATAAAACTTCTAAGAAATTACAACCGTCAAAACAATTTCATCTGAACTATGCATCATCACCATTACGTCTCCGTCTATTTTGACTTCCTCCAACCAAATATTAGGTCTTCCAGTTGCAAGTGGGGTGGCTTTTCTTCTTCTCTGGATTCTTCTAATTTGTTCCCCATCCTTAATGTCTCCCTCTAGCCATCGCATCAACTCTCTCTTCAGACGCTTCATGGAGTGAATGTGCCAAAACTTCATTTTTGTCGGAGGTTTGGTGGCCGAGAAAATAACGTATTCATCTCTGGTAAAAATCATGGGAGATGTCATGACGCAAATAACAGAGAAAAAATAAGAAGACAGTGCGAGAAAGTGTGAAGAATGATGGAGAATCAGGTCATTTATTTATAGAAAACAACATTTGTCCTAGGCGCCAAGTGAGATGCCGCCTCCTCTCACTTTTAAAGTGCATGCGCCATCTCACTTGGCTAAAAGTGAAACCATGCGCCAAGTGAGATGGCGCCTATGGCATAATGATAGGTGCATACGTCAACTGGGTCGACTCCTCTTTTATAAAATTTTCTGAAACATGATTATTTGCATAATTTTCTCCAAAACATAATTATTTATGTATTTTTGTTTTCAAAATCTGATTATTGTAAAAAAAAAAAATTCTTAAAAAATGTATTTGAATTACATATTCATCATTTTCAAATTGAAAAGCATGTCACGTCGTCAGTGTCTTGGCATATGCATACATATCCATTCACTCCAACATGCAATATAACGGGCTGGAACGCGCGGAAGAATGAAAAAGTCTCCCTCAACTCTCAAACGGAAATATCATTTGAGTAATTATTTACCAAGATGCCGTTTTTGTGCGTTTCATGCCAATTTATGTTAAATAAATAGAGTTGGGTATGTTTGCATTGGTTGACTTGACTTGGTTTGTGAGTGGTGTTGACAAAATGCAAGACTCAAATCAACACATAACACATCACAAGCTTTAGCTATTAATTTGTTGACCCACGGCAATAAAGCTTGTGTTAATATGTCTAACTATTCTTCTTGTGTTTTTTTTAATTATAAATCACTTAAAAAATATATATTAGAATGTATGTTGTTTTACATTATCAATGAATTATTAATATATTTTACTTTTAAATACTCATATATAATGCTTCTAAAAATACTGAATTGTCATGTATAATGCTTCTAAATATTTTACTTTTATTATCCCAGAGATCCAATGAAAAAAAGGAATCCAATCATCACTAACCATCACAGTCAAAAGATTTTCCACCCATCATCATCATCATGAACATAGGGTATTTTCTCACCATTGTTATCACTATTTCTTTTGGGCCAATTCGTATAAATATAGATCTTCGCCAAATCATAGATATTAGAAAATCATTTATTGTATTGTTCTATATTCCATCCATTCTGGAATTTTGCTACTTTGCTACTTGGATATAAATTTGTTCCACATTCATGATGATGATGCGAAAAATGCACGTAACAATGATTTTCCTACCAACTGCTTGAGTAATTGTTTATAAAAAAAATATTGTTTTTTAAAGTTATTTAAAAGGAGTTTAAAATCCTTGTAATCTGGCTTTTTCTTCTTCTTTAGTATTAATTATAACTGACGTGGTGTGCCACGTAAATTTTCGTTAATAGAACCTAACGGAAGGAACTAAAAATAAATACGGAAAATATTACGATGACCATTGTTTGAAGAAAATTTTTGTAGAGACTAAAATTGAAGGTTATCATATTTATAAGGACTAAAAACACATTTAACCATTTTTATTTTTATTTTTAAAATTTATCTTTTTAACATTATTAATAAAAAAATAATTTTATAAAATTACTTCTAATTACTCTTTCCCGTTAAAAATTAACTACGTTGTATAAAAATATCTAAAATAACTTATAATAAAAACATTGAAAAAGTAATTTTTTTTGTGAATATTTGAATTAGAGCTCTCCCTCCATTATATTAAAATATACATTATCATTTTTATTAACAATTTTAATAAAGAGAAATACGACCTCCTTAGAAAAAGAGATTCAATAGTCTACAATTGACTGGGTGGACGGTGACCCTTTCCAAAAAAAATTAGAATCAAGAGAACTCTATAAATACTTCTCCCCTGGAGGAGAAAAGGAACATATCTTAATTCATGCAGATCACACCTCATATACGCTCACACCTAAGCACACAACTCAATACAGGGTCTCTCACCTCACGTGAGTAGTACCTCTAAACCACCATCAAATACCATCGTACAGGGCTTCTCGTCGGCGTGGACAAACCCTAATCACCATACAAAGTGTAATATACATACTAAGACCTCTAAGTGTCTCTGCCCTTTGCAGAGGCAATACACACACTGAAGTTGTATATCCCTAGAGGGAGAAGGTTGCACGTCCCTAACACATTTAAGAGGAGCACCCCCAATACGATTATTTCGTGTCTTGTCTTTTCAATTTCGTTTATTATCATTTATTTAGTCTCCTTCATGATCGCACATCTTTGAATCAAGTTCGAGTTGATTCATTTATTCATTTTTAGCATGCATAAAACAATTGTTATATTTGCGATTTGATCATGATGGTTTAAGTCAATTACTTGAGTTAATTAAACAAGAACCATAAGTGATATCAATTCAAGTCATGTGGGAAGTGTAATCTCAAACTAATTGAAAAACTTGAAAAATTGAGATTTCTTGTGTGTGATTCGAATCACTCACAATCCATGACTCAGATCAAGCAAAAAAAAAGGCAAAAAAAAATGGTGTTTGTGACTCGAATCATAGATTACACTTGATTCGAATCATGAAACTCTGTGATTCGAATCACAGTTTGCGCATGACTCGAATCACAAACTTCCTGGTAGCCATTGATTTATTTGATTCGAATCAGGCTTAACACGTGATTCAAATCATGGACCTGTGTGACTCGAATCACAACCCAATCAAAGAAAAATGGGTCACTTTCTTTATGAGATATTGTTTCACACTACTTGTTTATTTGACTCAAATTATGAAATGCACTTGACTCAAATACAATATTTTCCATCCATTTTTGTGCTTAATCTCAAGCATATATAAAATCATTTTGACATCATTTTTCTAGTAACAAACCACTAGTGGAAAATCAAATTTCATTGTGATTTTTGTGAAATCAACACCCTCTCACTTTTAAAAGTGCAAAAAAATGTTTGCAAAGAAATTTCTTTCTTCTTCAACCTCTAGTTTTGATTTCAGTTGATAATGAAAGATTTGTAATTCATTGAGGGAAACTACATCTTGAAACTAATCGTTCTTGAAGATTGAGTAAAGTTCTCCAGAGTTCTTATAAGATTGAGGTTGTTGTCATTGGTGTTGACGAATTCCAGTGAAAAGAAATTGGTTTTTCTCTCAGATTACTTTGGTAGTGAATGTGTGGAAGACTACAAACAAGGTGGAATTCTTCTCAAATCTTCAGATAGTTCATCGCTCAAGGAGTTGGTAGGATAAAAGGGTGATTGCTACATATGAAGTCTTAGAGTCGATTGGTGATACTGGAAGATTCAAGAAACGTGAATCGAGGAAATATTATGCAGAATAGTTTCGCATTAAGTTGTATACAAGTCATGATCCAGATAAGAGATTTATATTTTTCAGCATTATTGAAGATAAGTGATTGTATGAACTCTTGCAATACTTATCAAAATAAAAAGGAACGAATCATGTTCTAATGGGAAACCATTGAAGAGTGCCGTAGGAAAAGCAAGGACGGACACTAAAGCACTATAAATCCCAGTGTCTCTCTCTCTCTCTCTCACTCTTAAATTTAATTTTCATAGGATATTGCATGCTTAAGTTTTTCAGTTCTTAGTGTAGTTTATCATTTATTCAATTGGTAGTGATTTATTACGTAAGGTTAGGTTTTATTTGAATTGGTGGCTAATCGAGTTTTTGTGGTGATTAAATTCTGAGAAACTGTTAAGCTTAGAATTCGTTAAAATTGAATCTTTGTATAATCGCACCTCGTGAAATATAAAATGGGTATAAATTGAATGCCTTTATGTATCATCATTAATCATCTTTAACATTTGTGAAATGATTAAATGTTAAGTTAATCAAGGTTTAATAGAAGTATGATTCTCATATTTTCGCTTTAAATCTATCGCGGACAATTTTGAAAAATCTCTGATATTTCATTTTTGGAAAATCACTCAGAGTTTTTGTTTTAGTCTATTCACCCTTCTATGTTATTGTTACAAACATTACTGAAATTATATTATTTTAACTTGGTTATTTTATTTTATTATTTGAAAAAAGTCTGATAAGCGAACGCGACCCTTCAACCTTCATCAATGTTTCACCGTCTCCGACGAATCCCCGCCGCTGTAACTCCACCCCACGCACCACAGTTTTCCGTACCCTCCGATCTAAAACACCTGCAGCCAACAATGAAGCTTCCAGATCCGATATATCGAAATCATGTCCACCACTACAGGTTCATCGTATTTCCTTCTTTTAATTTGTGCTTCAAACTATTTTTGCTTCATGAGGGAGTATTAAAAAGAAGAAGAATAATAGATTTGAAAAACAATGTTGGATTTATTCTGTTTTAAGAGTCTGAATCGAAACAAGAGGGGATAAGAGGTTTTTTCTCTACTTTAGTTTTACTATTTCTTTTAATACATAATTTTTTTGTTTTGTTTTCTTTTCTTTTTAAATAATATATGAGCCACATGACAAGACATTATTGGTTGAACATATCAAAAGAAGATCACGTGCATTATGGTAGATTATATTGACTTGTTCCATTCTCTTTAATAAAAAAAAATATTTTTATTTTTATTTTTCAAGGACTCATATTATGTTGGATTAGACTTAGACCCATGGAGTCTTAATACCCCTTATTAATACTTCACACCCTAATTAAATTAATTAAATAATAACTTCAAATAAACCCCTGTAACTACACATTTTCTTTCAATTTTTCATTTATTTATTTATTTTATTTTGTTACATTTTTATGAATTTAATAATATGGATTGTATAATTTGAGTTTGGAACATCATACCTCCATTTCAATATTTAATATTAACGAGGTTAGTCTTTCTTTCCTTTTTTTTGTCTTTTGGTTTTTAATTATATTTTGTAGTTAGCTCTAACTAAGTTAATTATTAATTAGGTTAATTTTAAGTAAGTTATTATTAATAAAAAATTCAAAAGTAATAAAAAATACTTTTTTTTTGAATAAATACCATAAATTCTAACTTTTCTTTAATCAATTAATTCAAACATTCTATAAATAATACGATATCCATCTTCGAGTAATTAAATCGGTTGATACATCGTCTATCTGTTTACTATTCATAATCAAACAATTAAAATTCATGTAATTCACCAAATTCACCATCGGTGAGCGACATGTGGCCAATATCTGGTCATGTAATGAGGAGACTATATCAGACTCCCTGCTCTACGTCTTAATATAGCTAAATCTACAACATCAAATTATTTTCTACTAACATAACAAAAACTCAAGATTATTTTCGAAAAAGGGTTAAGGAGAATTACTTTCAAATTAACTGTGAATTGCGTCTGTAATAACTCAATTTTCAATCCATACAAGGTTCAAGGATAATTCGAAATCAATTTACGTAATCCATAAAAAATACAAACCAACCGCGAACTACAAAATGAGACTCTGATTCCTCCTAAGAGGATACATAGGCATACGATCAAAATCGCGGCGAGTTCCCCTATTTAAAATTAAATCATTTTCCCTAACGAAAATTCAAACCCTTTCCCCTAATAAAGCATTAAAACCCTATTTCCTAAACATCGCGCTTCTAAACCTAGAATCCTTGCAAACAAGGTAGATAAGGGTTGCCTAACACCTTCCCCTCATCTAGAACCGAGTTCAAATCTAAAATCTTAGACTTTTAGGGTTATTCCTTTATACTCCCTTCCTTTAGGATAAAAATTAAGAGTGGCGATTCTGATTTAAAAACCAGTTGCAACACCATGGACCCTGATAACACTAACATAGGCCACACCCTTACTCTAACTCATTTCATCTTCCCTTTAAAGATAGAGAACAACATTCTACATTACAACACAAACACCATTCTCAAAGGTTTTGTTGGTGGATGTAGCTCTAGCTCCTCCCTGAAGGAAATACACAAGGCAAGTGCTTGTAGCAAATGTAATATCTCCTGGTTTTCCCAGGGGCAGTCAAGGGAAAACATGGGTTGACATCAATTTTTTCGAGGAAGAGGCCCTCAGAGTCATCCCTCACGATAATGACCCTCTGATCATCACTGTGTAACATGGAAATTAACATATCAAGCGAGTCTTGATAAATCCTAGTAGCTCCACCGACGTCCTATTTTGGGAGGCATTCCAAAAGTTGCAGTTCAACCTTAATGATTTAAAGGTATTCAATGGATCTTTATTAGGATTGATAGGAAAACATGTACAAGTAATGGGCCATGTAACCTTGGAGACCACATGTGGCGAGGGCACATACGTTACTGTGGATGCCTTATTATCGTAAAACATCATTCTTTCTTGACCTGACATCAACATGTGGGAGGCATTCGTTTCCACCCCGTGTCTGGTCCTAAAATATTCACTACCTGGAGCGAGCATCATTATAATCTGAGGAGACCAATGAATCACTCAAGAGTGCTACCAAAATAGTTTGGCAATAGAGAGGGAAGAGCTCGCCATTGTTGACGCCCCCTTCTGAAGTTCCAAATATTGATCTCGAGTGTTGGGACCCTAGGTTGGGCATAGAAGCAGAAAAAATCATGCCCACAGAGGACTTAAAGGAGGTCTAGAGAGGCCCATTTTACCACCAGGTTACAAAGATATGCATTTCACTTTCTAAGGAGGAGGAATTATATCTAGTCGACCAACTCATTAAGAATGTCGACTTCTTCACTTGGGTTCTCTTCGACATGTGTGAAATAAACATTAAAGTGGTGATCCACCTCCTTGCTATTCACCCTTCTTCTAGATCAGTGGCACATAGGAAGCAGAAATTTGGAGAGGAGAAGAGGGTTGTCATTGATGAAGATTTGGGGAAATTATCTGACGTCAGGTTTATCACAAAAATGAAATACCTCACCTGGCTAGTCAACATGGTTCAAGTACAAAAAGCTCACATATGGAACATGTGTCTAGACTTCATCAATCTGAACACCGTCTGTTCTAAATACTCGTACATGCTATCAGACATCGATCACATTATCGATGAGTCATTAGACTACAACATGTTGAGCTTCATGGATGCATATTCAAGGCAAAACTAGATTTGCATGCCCCCTTAGACGCTCCTAAAATAACCTTTATGCCGAATCATCGCAACTACTACTACAATGTCATTCCCTTAGGCCTCAAGAATTTTAGCAACGCCTACCAGTGGCTCATGGACCCTGTGTTTTCCCACTATATAGTGAAAAACCTGGAGGTCTATGTTGATGATATGATAGTTAAAACTATTAAGGGGCACATCCATGCATAATATTTGTAGGATGTCTTATAGTCAATTAGGAAGGACAATATGCGCCTAAACCCCACCAAGTTCTCTTTTGGGGTTTAAGCTAGGAAATTATTAGGCTTCATGTTGACGAGGAAAGAGGCCAACTCAGATAAATGCCAAACTGTCATCACCATAAGGAGTCCCACTAATGTAAAGGATGTACAACAACTTAAAGGTTGCCTTACATGTAACAAGAGAGATATGAATGGACCGTCGAGTGTGAGGAGGCTTTCACCAAGATAAATAACTTCCTCACACTACTTCATATCCTCACTCGCCCGAGGGAGGAGTTCATAGGTTGCCAAAGAACACTATCATAAGATTGAGAAGCTAGCGTTAATCGTCATTATGGTGGCGATAAAATTGAGAGCTTACTTCCTGGGTCACAAGATCATGGTGAAAACCAACTATCTTGTTCATCAAGTCTGGAAGAAGCCCAACCTAGCAGTAAGGATGGTATCTTAGACAACATAACTCTCAAAATACGACACCCAATATGTCCTAAAGGAAAAGATCAAATCACAAGCTCTAGCAGATTTCGTGGCAGAATTTAGCTCGTCCATATATGAGGAGACACACCTAAAGTGAGCGCTATCTATAGATGGATCTTTTAACGTGAAAGGAAATGGCACCAAGATAGTCTTAGAAGAACCTGGAGACATACTCATCGAGCATGTGTTAAATTTCGAATTTTCAGCCAACAACAATCGGGAGGAGTACGAGGCTCTTATTGCTGGTATGACCATCGCCTTAGAGATGGGAGACTTTAGACCGAAGGCCAAAAGTGACTCCAAACTGGTCTCCAACCAAGTCTTCGGGAAATACTAGGAAAAGGAGCCGCAACTGACAAAATATCTTCAAAAGGTACAATGTTTATCCCCTTGCTTTACTTATTTTGAAATAGAACACGTCCTCCGCATGCAAAACATTAGAGAAGATGTCATGTCCAAGCTCGCCACATCAAAGACAACATGGTTTAACAAAAGAGTCATCTAAGAGACTCTCCCCTCCCTTAGAATTGAGGTGTGTAAGGTGTACTCCCTGGAATTTGTCCTTGAGTCTAGTTGGATTTTGCATATACTGCATTATATACAATCATACGAACTTCCACCAGATGAGAGGGAAGAAAGAAGAATCCAAAAATAGGATGAAAAGTACACCATACTCTCTGGAAAACATTACAATATAGGGAGGGCTTATCCTATGCTACAATGAGAAGGAAATCATGAAACTACCCTGGTGCTTGCAGAAGTACACACGAGAGCCTGCGACAGTGACATTGGCAGAAAAGCCCTCACCCACTAGCTATTGAGGGTTGGTTATTGTGATACGGTGGTAGAACTGACTGTTAATACTGGTTTGCATTTTTTGTTTGCAAATGTTGCGGTAAGCAAGAGTCGCCACCGACTTTTATTTCATCCAACAAAGGAAAAGTAAAAAGAACAGAAAAAACCTTTTTTCGAGATATTTCTGAGTACGGGGGGTAGATTATAGAAAGGGAAGGTGTTAGCACCCTTTCTATCCATGGTTTTCCATGGGCTCTTAGGTACTTGCTCATTTTTTAAATTGCTTGTGTGTGCTTGTTTTGAAAAGTTTTGTTTACTTCGTCATAACCCTTGTAT
Organism: Vicia faba; assembly: GCA_948472305.1. Classification (NCBI taxonomy): domain Eukaryota; kingdom Viridiplantae; phylum Streptophyta; class Magnoliopsida; order Fabales; family Fabaceae; genus Vicia; species Vicia faba. The sequence continues at coordinate 190,959,586 of OX451739.1, read as the reverse complement.
CTGTCTTCAAGGGTGTGACGAAGTTGTTTTGAAAACTGTTTTTGAAAAGCGTTTGTGTGAAAAGTTTTTGTTTTGAGCAAGTACTTAAGAGTTTTCTACCTACTCGAAAAAAGTCTATTCGTTTTCGTTTCCCTTAGACAGCTCTATCCTACCATTAAGAAGTAGGTAGCTCTGTCGTTGGAATTTTAAAGGGACGTTCGAAGGGACGAAATGGTCTGTGAAGGCAACAAATAAGGATACCTTAGCATTTCAAAGGGACTATCGTCATAAGATCAATTCGTAGGCAACTCGAAGGACAAGTAGGGACTATGATCTTCATGACGACTTTGAATCGCGGGTCATTGCTAAGGTATCCCTACGTTCGAGGGACACGACCATTATTTCCGAGGCAACCAAGTGGGGCAAACCCTAGGAGTGAACATGTGCAAGTGTGCTTTTTTTTCCAATTAATTATCTTTGCACAATTAGGATTGTCTACCATTTTAAAGCTATTTGTCTTGCCATTCAATCCTATTATCCATACATCTAGCAGTTTAATAGTTGCAAAAATTAAAGAGTGCGAGAATTTAAAGACCTAGCTATTACAGGGCTTTTTGGCAGATACACAAATATTTGACTAAAAATAAAGATGCGGAAATTAAAATCCTAATTAATCTATTACAAACTTGAAACAATTACAATAATTTGAATTAAAAGAAAGTAAAGGCGCGCGCGACAAATTAAGTACGGGAATAAAGTCAGAGTCCTAAAAAATCTAATCAATGAAAGAGAAAATATTTTTTGTATTTTATTGAGAAAAATATTTGAAATATTAACCTAAATCTAATTAATTAAAGAAAAATATGTTTTTGGCATTTTATTGAGAAAAATATTTGAAATCTTAACCTAATTTGTCTAATTAATTTTAAATATGAAAACAATCAAGTCAACATCCTTAGATTAATTAATTTCCCAAAAAACCTAATTTTAATAAAAAACAAAATTCTACATTTTTGTGATTTTATATTTTAATAAAAAATAATGATTTTTTATGTTGTAAAGTGATTAAATAAATAAAACAAATAAAACAAAAAGAAATAAATTAAAAAAGAGAAAGATTTGGGCCTGGAGTGATGAAGCAAATTGGGGGTATGAATTGGAAATTTCAAGCCCAGATTCTTGCAAGCTCACCACGCGTATGATCTAGTGGCGCTGCTCCCTTGAAGATCCACCGTGCACTCCTGGATCTGGAACGTTTGATCTAACATTGAAGATATCCAATGGTGATGATTGGCCAATGCATGGTGTACACGCTTAGCCCTGGGGCACAGAATCTGCAAGAGATTGTCAAGAGAAAAATAAAAGCAGACTCCTGGGATTGAACCCAGGGCGTTAGCCACATACACACACTCTCTGACCAACTGCGCTGGATTACTCATTCGTACATATAATGAAACAAATGGAATATAAGGGAAATTAAATGCTATGCCCAGGAAAGCGCAGGTGAATTTAAATTGGCCAGTGAGAGTTAGCCACCTTATCGTCTATTTCATTGATCCGTTGTTTTAGACAACGTACATTTACCTACAATAGCTTTCCGTCACTATAAGCTGTAGTGACGAATTTGGTTTGTAACTAAAACCCTGCGTTATTCAAAATCATGATACATGCAATATAAATCGAAACCAATATTAGGGATCAATAGGGAATTTTTCCCTGAGTCCAGTAATCCCCAGAATTCCCCTCAATTTGTCCTGAAAATGAAAACCCCAATTTTGAGCTTTCAAACCCTAGTAATTGCATAAGCCCATTCCTGCACTGAAACTCAAATTGGACTATTCAGACACCTCCATATGATGATCATGAACATGAAAATATAATCAAATAACATGTATAATATATGAATGAGAAAAATCAAGATTGAAGGAAACACTATCAAACCGTGAGTATCAATAGGCAATTGTGGATGCCTTGACGCGTGCAATTGATGCTGTTGGCTTTAGAAGGCGTCCAGGAACGTGTTGTCGGCCTTGAAATTGCTTGAACGAGACTGTAACTGAAAAATCCAATTCTAACTTTTTTGCAAAAAAAACTCAATGATGTTCTGATGTTTTTCTCCCAGTTGCGCCTCACTCTTTTCCTCCAATAGGGTTCCACATGCTCATTTATATGTATATGAATCAAATAGGTTAATAATTTTGGATTCAATCTTGGAAATTGATGGGCAAAATATTTGATTTTCAAGTCATATTTTTTGTTTCCAAAATTGGCCAAATCATTCCTTTTTTAATTCAATTAAAACTTGCACGCTTTGTTTTCTAACATACAACCTGTATCTTCATTCTTTAATGCAAAATCATCCCAAAATATTTTATATCATTTATTTGATTTAATTTGGATTTTAAATGATTAAAAATAAAAAAATAAAATAAATAAGCAAGTGATGTATGGAAGGGTTTATGGGTCTTGGACCATGTTAAATGTAAGATGCAAGCATTAAAAGTTAGGCCCATTTGCCAAAAAATGCAATTTTGGGTATTGTTGACTTTTGACAATTCTCCAAAAATGGCCAACTGTGACAATGAATATCTCATTTAACTTTGATCTTAAGAGGGTTTTATTGGACTTTTTAGAAAGCTTAGGATGTCCCCTAAAGGACCTTTTTGGTTTCATTTCAATTGGATCTTCCATGCTCATGTAAGAAGTTTTGACCCAAAAGGTGTTTTTGTTGACTTTTTGGAATGACCTATAATGTCTGAATTCATATCTTTTCATGAGTGAATTTCTTGAACTTGAGGGATGAAGATGAGTTATAGGGAATTGGATTCTATTCAAAATGAGCATTGGATGAGAAATTTCTGATAAAGTATGAGAAAGTTATGCTTGTTCAAAGTTTGGTTGTCTTTTTCCTGAGAAACCCTAATTTAGCAACTTTTGAATTTTGATGAATTAGGAGCCTTCCTTGGGGAATCATGATCAACCCTTGATCAAATGATGTATATCACTTCAAAATGTTGATGTCGACCAAAAATAGTGAAGTTTGACTGTATGTGGGCCACAATTGACTTTTGACCTAATATAGTTGATTTTCAGGCATTTGAGCAGTTGACTGAGAAAACTTCTTGTGCAAGGAATGAAACTTGACATGGATGATATTGATAACATATTAGGACTATGGAAAGAATATGAGGCCTTTGGGACTCACCCATCTTGATGAAAATGGAAACCCTAGTTGGAGGTTCATTACTTTAGGAGAGAGTTTGTCTGGTTAACTCTTGGGCATCCTTGAGCAAGTTGAGTATCTTAACGAACATATGTTGAGTAAAATGGGAGGGAAAATTTTGGGGTACAACAGTTGACCCTATTTAATCTTCTTAAGTCTGAGGATGTAGATTGGCTGGTCTGCCTTTCGTGATCTGAAGGTGGAAGATGATTGCACACTAGAGTGCCCATAAATTTGCACTCACATGAAGTAACACTAATCGGTGATATTGGGAATGGGCTTACATATGCCATTTGGGAGTCGACAGAGAGTCGTCGGAGATGGGCTTAAAGATGCCATCCAGAAGAGATATCAATCGCATGAGATATTTCTTTGCGAGAATTCCTGTACCTGCTGTTGAGGAGGACTTCGCCGGGGAATGTTGATTTATGTCCTGGGAAGTGGAGTCTAGGAGCTTCGGTTGTCCATTACTCTACTGGGGAATTAACTCCTGGTTGAGGAGGTAGGAGTACACGACATATCTGGTTAGAATCCAGGCTACACCGCGACTTACTGGGGAAATGTGAGATCGATCGTATCTGGTCGGGTCCAAGTTTTATAGTGTTGTAAACTGTTGTCTGGAGATAAGAGAGAAGGAACCTGGATAATATGGTTGCTTCGAAATGAAATCCTGGATAGTAGGGCTATGGGAAGGAATCTGGATAATAGGGTTACTTCGAGATGAAAGCCTGGATAATAGGGCTATGAGAAGGAACCCGGGTCGTAGGGTTACTTCGAAATGAAAGCCTGGATAGTAGGGCTATGAGAAGGAACCTGGGTAGTAGGGTTACTTCGAGATGAGAGCCTGGATAGTAGGGCTATAATAAGGAACCTAGATAGTAGGGTTACTTCGAAATGAAAGCCTGGATAGTAGGGCTATGAGAAGGAACCTGGGTAGTAGGGTTACTTCGAGATGAGAGCCTGGATAGTAGGGCTACGAGAAGGAACCTGGATAGTAGGTTTACTTCGAGATGAAATCCTGGATAGTAGGGCTATGAGAAGGGACTTGGGTAGTAGGGTTACTTCGATATGAGAGCCTAGATAGTAGGGCTATGAGAAGGAACCTGGATAGTAGGGTTACTTCGAAATGAAAGTCTGGATAGTAGGGCTATGAAAAGGAACCTGGGTAGTAGGGTTACTTCGAGATGAGAGCCTGGATAGTAGGGCTATGAGAAGGAACCTGGATAGTAGGGGTACATCGAGATAAAAGCCTGGATAGTATGGATATGAGAAGGAACCTGGATAGTAGGGTTACTTCGAGATGAAAGCCTGGATGTAGGGCTATGGGAAGGAACCTGGATAGTAGGGTTTCTTCATTTGGCCATGTAGATTAGCTGTCTATAAATATTACATGTATAACTGCTGGAATCGTTGGAGATAATTATCTTTCCTGAAAAGATACCAGGGCTAATTATATTCGATGCATGTAATGCATTGTGAGATGATGTTCTCAAAATAAATGAGATTATGCTGTATGTGATATGTATGCGCATGTCATGATGTATGAACATGAAATGCTATTGGGACATGTCCGAGTCTGGGAAAATAAATCCCTGACTGCTGCTGGAGAGTATAGCATTCCTGATTGTTGTAGAGAACTGTGGTTCTTCTACTTCCACTGGGGATGATGAACGGAAATGATTATGCTGGAAAATTACTCCTTGTTGTTTGTGAATATTCTGCCAGGGAGAGACTCTGTTCGAGAATAGCTCTGCGGGGGAAAAACTCTGTTGGAAGATGAACTTCCATAGCCGAAGTAATAAGGTCTATTGGGGATTGAGCTTCTGTATTCAGAGAAATAAACTCTGCTTGAGAGATAAAATTTATGATGATCCGCTCGCGATTGTGAAATTCGGCTGGGGGATATAGATGTCAGGTTTCTGAAAAGACCCTAGCTGGGGAGATTACTTCCTGTTTTGGGAAAGCTGATATCAAATGCCTTGATTGCTTTTACTCTGTGGGGAGTGTAGATGTTACAAGGTCGTATGCACTGATGATTATGTTTCAAAGTTGTCTATGCCTCGATACCTGATAGACAGAGTAACTGTCGGGTTTGACATTTCTTGTTTTTTGCCCCTGTTTCTTAAGTTACGAGCAATTGTCTTTTTGTTTTTTATGTAAATATTTATGAGCAGCAATCATATTCAAATGCATATGTCAAGAATAAATCATTTGAAGTTCTTGCAAAGCAAAACAGAAAAGGAAAAAATACATAGTTTTGTAAAAATGATTTGTATTGATTTTCGAAGTTGGCTTGTAATAGGCGTTTTTTGTACAAGGAGGATGACGCTCTAGTAAGAGAATACCGCTGTAAAAATAGAAGCCATACAACATCGTGTAAAAAGAAAACAGCTATGTACAATAATCCCACTGGGTTCCAATTCCGCTATTGCCCCTATGTCTTTGAGCGTCTCATCACTTTGCTGCTTGTCCGAAGCTGATTAGATTGATCGGTGCCGTTTGAGCTTGATAATTGATAATGAGGTATGATCGCAAGGTGATCCAATGGGGACATAGTGATACGCTTTACATCCCTAATTTTTGCCTGGACCGTCCTTTCGTGTTTTCAGTCCACCGGCATACCCTTTTTTGCCCAAGTCGCCTTTTCAGGTTTTTGGCTTGCCGGGTGTACAGATTTTTTCATTTTCATCCCTTATTTTTGCCCGAACCCTTTTGGTTCACCGGGAAGCCCTTATTTTTTCCTAGGCTAGTCAACCTAGAAGGTCTTTTATCACGCGTAGTATCTTTTCACTATGTATGCATTGACAGGGTAAGGAAGGTCGTCACCGTCCATGGTGGTTAGAATCACGGCTTCACCCGAGAAAATGTTTTTAACCTCAAATGGCCCTTCGTATGTGGAATCCATTTTCCCCTTGGATCACCTTGCGGCAGTATGATGCGCCTAATTACCAGATCCCCGACTTGATATTCTTGACATTTGACCTTTTTGTTAAAAGCCTTGATCATTCGCTTTTGATACGTCTGACCATGACAAACAGCAGTAAGTCTTTTTTCATCGATCAAATTTAGTTGATCAATTCGAGTCTGGATCCAATTGTCTTCATTCAAACCCTCATCCTTCATAATCCTTAAAGAAGGAATCTGGACCTCAATGGATAGAACTGCCTCCATGCCATATACCAGAGAGTAGGGTGTTGCCCCTGTCGATGTCTGCGCTAAGGTATGATACCCATTAAGAGCGAATGGTAACATCTCATGCCAGTCTTTGTATGTCACCGTCATCTTCTGTATAATCTTTTTTATGTTCTTGTTAGCCGTTTCGACAGTTCCATTCATCTTCGGCCGGTAGGGAGAAGAATTATGATGTTGTATCTTGAATTGTTTACAGAGCTCGATCATCATCGTGTTGTTGAGATTTGTACCATTGTCAGTAATAATTCTCTCTGGCACACCATACCGACATATTAGATTATGTCGGATAAACCACGCCATGATGTTCTTGGTCACAGTAGCAAAATAGGCTGCTTCAACCCACTTCGTGAAGTAATCGATGGCCACCAGGATGAAGCGATGTCCATTGGAAGCGATAGGCATGATTTCTCCGATCATGTCAATGCCCCATATTGCAAAGGGCCACGGAGTTGTCAAGACGTTCAAAGGAACCGGAGGCACATGCACCTTATCATCGTAGATTTGGCACTTATGACAAGTTCGGGAGTGCTGATAACAATCTGCTTCCATAGTGGACCAGTAGTATCCTGCCCGTAGGATCTTCTTAGCCATGGTATGCCCACTTGAATGGGTTCCGAAGGTACCTTCATGTAGATCTGTCATAATCCTCTCTGCTTTGCTCTTGTCTACACACCGCAGTAAGGTAGAATCATGGTTGCGCTTGTAGAAGATTCCATTACTGAGTAAGAATTTCATAGCGAACCTTCTCAGAAACTTCTTATCTTTGACAGATGCCCCTTCGGGATAATATTGAGTCTCAGGGTACTTCTTCACTTCATGAAACCAGGGTTTGTCTGCTACCTCTTCGATATCGATCTCACAACAGTGTGCTGGCTTATCCAACCTTTTAATGGTGATTCGGGGAGCTTCGTTATCCCACCTGACTTTGAACATAGAAGACATGGTAGCTAGCGCATCTGCTAACTGATTCTCCTCTCGTGGGAAATGTTTAAAGGTTACCTCCTCAAAGTGTGGGAGCAATGTCAGTACGTCCTCTTTGTATGGGATGAGATTCAAATGCTTCATATCCCATTCTCCTTTGATCTGACTTATCACCAAGGATGGATCCCCGAATACATTTAAGAACTTGATCCTGAGGTCAATAGCGGCTTTGAGACCCATAATGCAGGCTTCATACTCTGCTATGTTGTTAGTGCAGTTGAAACATAGTCGGGCAGTGAAAGGAGTATGACATCCCTCAGGAGATATGATTACGACAGAAATTCCATTACCGAGTGCGTTCAAAGCTCCGTCAAAAACCATAGTCCATCGGGATCCTTCTTCAGGTCCTTCATCCGGTCCAGGTTCTTCATAGTCAGTCACCAGCATAATGTTCTCGTCTGGGAACTAAAAATTCATGGACTGGTAGTCATCCACGGTCTGATGAGCCAAATGATCAGCCAATATACTTCCCTTGATTGCTTTCTAGGTTGTATATTGAATATCATATTCAGTTAAGATCATCTGCCATCTCGCTATTCTTCTGGAGAGAGCGGGCTTCTTAAAGATCTACTTGATTGGATCCATCTTAGATATCAACAAAGTAGTGTGGGTCAACATGTACTGTCTTAGTCAGCGAGCAGCCCACGCCAAAGCGCAACAAGTTTACTCGAGCAGTGAGTATCTTGTCTCACAGTCGGTAAAATTTTTGCTAAGGTAGTATATTGCATGCTCTTTTCGACCAGACTCGTCATGCTTCCCCAGCACACACCCTATTGAATTGTCTAGCACTGTTAAGTATAATATTAAAGGTCTTCCTTCGATCGGAGGCATCAGAATTGGCGGTTCTTAGAGATATTCCTTGATCCTTTCGAAAGCAGTCTGGAATTCATTATTCCACTTTACCACTTGATCTTTCTTGAGAAGCTTGAAGATGGGCTCACAAGTAGCAGTCAGATGTGAAATTCAAGCGTCCCAAGAAACCTCTAACTTCTTTCTCTGTACGGGGAGCCGACATCTCTTGTATGGCCTTTACCTTTGTTGGGCCTACCTGAATACCCTTGTCACTGACGATGAAACCCAGAAGCTTACCATACCTTACCCCGAAGGTGCACTTGTTCGGGTTCAACCTAAGCTTGTATGTCTTCAACCTGTCGAACAACTTTTGTAGATGATCAAGGTGTTCGTCTTCAGTTGGGACCTGGCTATCATGTCATCAACATAAACCTCGATCTCATGGTGAATCATATTGTGGAACAAAGCGACCATGGCTCACTGATAGGTTTCCCCAACATTCTTCAACCCAAAAGGCATCACCTTGTAACAGAAGGTGCCCCACTGTGTGACGAAGGTTGTCTTCTCCATGTCTTCAAGAGCCATCTTGATCTGGTTGTAGCCAGAGAAACCATCCATGAAGGAGAAGATTTTGTGTTGCGCAGTGTTGTCAACCAGAACATCAATGTGGGGAAGCGGGAAGTCATCCTTGGGGCTTGCCTTGTTCAAATCTCTGTAATCCACGCACATCTGTACCTTTTCGTCCTTATTAGGTATTGGGACGACGTTAACAACCCACTACGGATAGGAGGTGACAGCTAAGAACCCTGTCTCGAATTACTTCATAACCTCAACCTTAATCTTCTCTGACATTTCAGGGCGCATACCGCAGACCTTCTATTTAACCGGAGGATAATCCTTTTTGGTCAGAAGACGGTGTACCACAACATCAGTTTCTAAACCAGGCATGTCTTCATATGACCAGGAGAAGATCTCAACATAGTCGTACAACATCTGTATCAATCACTGTTTAATCTTAGTCTCCAGATTTGCGCCGATCTTGACTTCCTTTCTGTCCACCTCCGTGCCCAAGTTTATCGTCTCAACTGGCTCTTCATGAGGCTGTATATCCCTTTGTTCCTGTTGTAACAGTCTAGCCAATTCTCTAGGCACCTCATAATCGTCCTCACCTTTGTCCTCGGCTTGGTTGATCGGATTTTCGAAGTCATAACTGGCAATAACAGGATTGTTATAAATGGGATCCAGAGTGGATATGGATTTGCAGTTTGATACGTGAGTGTGTGTAAGAGCATAGCCGTATTGATAAAGTATAGACAAAAAAGAAAGACAGAGAGTTCAAAATTTGAATGTAAAGAAATTTCCAATATTTTATTGATGATATATGAAATGACATATAATAACCCTCATAGATAGAACCAATTGTGCCTCGGGTAAGGCACAAGGTCATAAAGTTTAAATTTTTTATTACAAACTCACAAAACAAGTAAGACAATTACTGTGGAATAAAAGAAACTGGTATAAAATCTCTGGCCGTCCAATTACTCGGTCCACCGTTGCTAGTCAAATATATCCAACTGTCAATTTCAGAGTCTTCCTCACTGTCTTCAATAGCGTTGACCCCACGATTGCTGTTGCATAGGGGAGGTCCTCCGGCTTGAGCGCGTAGAACATCCCTTTGAGCTCCTGAAGTAAAGCCCAAACCAAACTTGTCAAATTTGTGAGTAAAATCAGGAAGGTGTCCCCAGTTGGTACACCCACCTTCTTCAACTACCGCTCTGGCATCCTTGAGAGAATCCATCTTCAAAGGGGGCTTAGTGCTGGTGGTAGTTTCGGTTGACGCAAAAATCTAGGGAAACATTTAAAAGTTTTAACAAGGAGTCTCTATGAATTCCTCATCCATCTCCACACACCTGAAGGAGTTCAGGTGGCTCACCATATAATCCTCTTCTCCATGCACAGTGACTATCTTCCCCTTCACCGGATACTTCAGCATTTGGTGCAGTGTAGAAGTACCAGCCCCAGCTTCATGGATCCAAGGACGACCCAACAATCAAGAGTACGATGGCCTGATGTCCATCACATAGAAAGTGGACCTAAAGGTATGAGATCCTACCTTGACAGGGATGTACACCTCCCCATGCACCATTCTCTTCGACCCGTCAAAAGCCCTTACCACAATGTTACTAGGCTTTAAGGTCAAGCCTTCACAATCTTACCAATTAAGAGCCTTCTTAGGCAGAACATTCAGTGAAGAGCCAGTATCTACCAGCACATGAGCCATAGTGGTGCCCCTGCATTCGATCGAGACATGCAGAGCATCATTATGCTTCCTCCCTTTCGGTGTCAAGTAGGCATCTGAAAAACCCAGTCCATTGTCAGTAGTCAAGCTGGCTACACAGTCTTTAAATTGATCGACTGAGGTCTCTTATGGCACATGCACAGTCTTGAGGAATGCGATCAGAGCCTTTGCATGGGCCTCAGAACACAACAACAGAGACAACATGGATATCTTCGAGGGGGTCTGCCCCAGCTGCTCGACCACATTGTAGTTGCTCTTTTTAATTATTTTTAATATTTCCTCTATCTCTTGCTTAAAGGCTTCTACAACAATCTTTCTAAGTGCCTCCATTCGGGTAGGCTCACCTATAGCTTCTTTGCCTCGGGTCCCAGATGACTCGATGGCAGGAGTAACAATTGGAGTAAGAACATGAGTAGTAGTTGAAGTACCGGTAGGAATAACAGGTGAAATAACAACAGGCTTATTGACAGTATTCGGGGAAATCTCAGGAGAGAAAACCCTTCCACTTCTGGTAATCTTACTGGTCCCGACAATGTTACTGACATTGGGATCAACCTCTTCATTCTTCAGATCTTGTTTAACGCCATGATAGTAAACATCGGCGCCATAATGCCAAGGGACAACTTTGTCTGAGGCGTACGGGACAGGACTAAGAAAGGTGATTATTAACGGAGCAACTCTCGGAGTGGGTGTAATCCTAACAGGTCTTCTCGAGGAGACCTTGGAAGGATTGGCGGAAATGGTTATAATAGAAACATCTTCGAACGGAACAGTTGGAATCAAAGTTTTCTCGAACAAAATTTATCTACTGTCCATCAGGCGCTGGACACCTGTCTTCAGCAAATAGAAACCAGAAGGCAGAGATGAATACATGTGGAAACCTTAACCACAACCCAGAAATAAACTGGCCAGCAACAAATTCTTCTTAACAGTCATAAGGGGAGTAGAAACTTCATCAACTGAGGTCACAAACAGATCAATATCAACAACATTAACTCCTCGGTTGTGCTTAGGCATGGGAGCAGTTATGACATCGGGCTTCTCCAGAGAATCAAACTCAATCTCCTTGGCTTCAATCAGATCTTGTACCTTATTTCTCATAGCCCAACAGTCATTTGTATCATGGAAAGGACTCTCAGAATGGTAGGCACATTGAGCGTTTGGATTGTACCGAGGAGACGTGGTATTAGGATTCTTGGGAGCCTCTTTCAAGGTTGCCAAGTTGGATCTCAGCAGATGGGGTAGAACCTCTGTCAATGTCATGTTAATCCGGGTAAACTGCCTTTGTGGTCTTTCTACCCTTTTGTGATTGTTGCATTGTGGAGCAGCCGCAGGCCTAGGTATCATTACAACACTTACTGCTGGACGATGTTCAACTTTGCTTTGACCTCTTGGGCTATAGATAACACTGGCTTCCTTCTTACCAGTGAAGGGCTTCTTTACTGAACTCGACGAGGTGTCTTTCTGTATTTTATCGCTCTAGATTCTAGCTTCTACCTTCTCTCCAGTTAATATAAGCTCAGTGAAACCAGCTGACGAGCTGCCAATCAAATGATTAAAGAATGGACCAGACAACGTCCCAAGAAACATGTCAGCTAACTTCCTGTCAGATAAAGGGGGTTGGACTCTCCCATCCAAGTCTCTCCACTTCTGCGCATAGTCCTTAAATCCTTCACCTGCACCCATGGACATACTCTAGAGTTGAGTACGAGTAGGGGCAAGGTCGGTATTATATTGATACTTCTTATAAAAAGTAGCAGCCAAATCCTCCCAGTTTCGGAAATTGGTTCCCTTCAGTTGGTAGAACCATTCAAGCTGAGTCCCTGATAGACTGTCTTGAAAGAAGTGAACCCACAAGTTTCTATCAGCAGTGTGGGGATGGATCTCCCTTACATAGGAACGGAGATGGAGTTTTGGGCAAGACACTCCGTCATACTTTGCGAAAACTAGAGCCTTAAATTTCTGCGGGATGACCACTCCCGACACTAATCCCAGTTCTTCAAAATCTAACCCAGGTATTTTGTGGACTTCTATAGCACTCAACTGATCTTCTATTTTCTTGTATTTATGCTCAGTGGGAGGATACTGTTCATCATTGTAGTCTGTATCATTCTCAGAAACTTTCGGACTAGGGTCCTTCTCCCTTGTCTTCCTTTCTTGATTCTCCCCTTCCTTGGATGAGGAGGTCAGATCGACGGGTTGCTTTAACGGCCCCCTGAACCTTCTGCCCAGATTCAGAACACCAGAGACCTTCTTCTTTTTCTTTTTCTCCTTCAGGATGAGGGCTTTCAAATCCTCCTGCCCTTTTTCTAGAGTTATGAACATCTGTTGAAATTGGGCATTTTGTGCCTGAAGATCTTTGATGCTTTGTTCAGAAGACATTTTTGCTGAAATAAACAATGAAGAAGATGAGAAACCTGTAATGGTACCTGTTTATGCAATGCTATGGATGGGATGCGTATGTAATGATTTCAAGGACTTTGGGAAATTTAAATTTGCAAACCAAAATGAAACAAAAATTTTATTTGTAGAATTCAAAATACAATTGCCTTTTAGGCGTTACAATTAAAAATTCTAAAAGCTAAAAAAAATCAAGTTTCCCATGGATGCTTCCTCTTTGTGCCGAGATAGACATTAAGGCTTCTTTCCTCATGAAGCTGTTTTGTGAGCTCTAAAACTTTCTTCTCCTGGGCATAGCACTGGTCCCTATAAGTATCCCGCTCCTTCTTCAACTGAATCCAGGACCTCTGCAGTTCTTCAAGATCGGTGGGCATATCAGGATGAAGAACCGTGTAGGGAATATCCCCTTCAGTAATGGGCTCCACAGTCACTAGTAATACGGCTATGTAGGCCATCATAAGTTTTTGAGCGCGAGCTCGTACCCGTTGGAGATAAGGTTCCATAGGAATGGAATTCCTCGACCCCAAAGTCTTGGCGTCAGCTCTATTTACCATGCCCCGAGCTCGTATGAACCTCTGGAGATACCCTTGAACATCATCCTCATAGTTAAATACAATTCCCTGGATAAGTATCTCATGAGGACCATCCCTTTGTGCGTAACCAAATTGTCACAGAGCCAAACAAGGATTGTAAGTTATGCCTCCCCTAATTCCATGTAGTGGGACATTAGGGAACTCCCCACAGCGGTCAATAATAGCAATATCTCCCATAACTCGGGAATACTAGAGAATATCCGTGTGAGAAAGTGACATTATCCTTTGCGACCAACCCAAACCTTCTTCATTCTTCAGTATTGACATAGAGAGGTGAGAAATAAACCACCCCGATAGCAATGACATGCATCACATAAGAACCTCTCTTCTCTTCATGGTACGAGTATGGAGAGCGTGCAAGATATCTCCGAGAAAGGTAGGCACAGGGTTGCGAGAGAGGAAGATCTTGATAGAATTCACATCTATGAGTAAGTCTGGATTAGGGAATAGTACTAACCCATAGATTAGAAGGGCCAAGACCTCCTCAAAAGCCTGAAAGTCTAAATCATCCCAAAACAGCTGGGCCTTGTCTATTAGGAACTTGGCTAGAAAACCCTTGACTCCGCTTCTTGTTTCCCAATTGGATATCACGTCGGCCCGTTTCAGATGCAAAGCCGAGGCAATGACTTCTGGCTTAGGAACCTCTTTTAAACCTGTGAAAGGAACCTGGTCCATAATAGGTAGATTCAATAATTGAGAGAACTCTTCCATGGTAGGCATCAACTGATAGTCTGGAAAGGTGAAGCAGTGGTGCTTGGGATCAAAGAGCTGAAAGAGTACACCTATCATCTTTTCATCAAAGCTTGAAGTAACCAGGTTGAGAAGTCGACCATGTCTCTTAATGAACGAAGAAGTTTTTGGAATCCTTGATACTAGTTCCTTGAGTTGGGGAGGTATTCTCACAAGCTGATTCAGATAGTGTTTTTAAAGCAGAAGCCATGATCTGCAAAACAGAACAAAGATAAATTACCTTGGTCCTTGAAATGGTTAGTGTAATGAGAATCAATACTATGTTATGATGCATGATGTTATGTTCAAACAAAGTAAATCACACACAAGAAAAGCACACAATAGACCTTAGGTTCAAAGGCTTGGATGAGGTTAAAGGTAGGTACCCTCTTGAGGTTTAGTTGGTTCCAAACCTGTCTTAGAAAAGTAATCGAGTTCTAAGGATTTTCAATATCACTGATCTTCCTTTATCGGGCATTATTTCAGCTCAGGCAATCTTTTCTTGTGGCCAAAATATCCTGAAAGTTTGATCTCAATGAGTGTAGCATCGAGTATCAACCAATCCTCAGCTTATATCGAGGCTGACTATCTCACTACTTTCTAATGGCTAAGTTTGTTCAACTAAGGTTCTAAGGTCCGTTAGTGCTTCAAGACACCACGCGGAGACCCCGTATTCTCCTCGTTTTCACACGAAGGATACCGGTACCAACCAAAGTATCACACTAACACAGCCATCGCTTAAACCATATCGGTCTAGGCCGTACAGTCTCCACAATCTATTGCTCTTTACCTAAAAAGTGCCCCCAGATTCGGGTGTAGGATCTTTAACAATACCCAAGCAAAAGCCCTTAAAGATAAATCAGACAAAACAAACAAGAAAGCAATTTAAAAATGGCCTAGATCCTAAGGTATACCCCACTTTATTAATTTCCCCCAGCAGAGTCGCCAGTTCTATGATACGGTGGCAGAATCGACTGTTAATACTAGTTTGTGTTTTTTGTTCGCAAATGTTGTGGTAAGCAAGAGTCGCCACCGAATTTTATTTCATCCAACAAAAGAAAAGGAAAAATAACAGAAAAAACCTTTTTTCGAGATATTTCTGAGTACGGGGGGTAGATTATAGAAAGGGAAGGTGTTAGCACCCTTTCTATCTGTGGTTTTCCACGGGCTCTTAGGTACTTGCTCATTTTTTAAATTTCTTGTGTGTGCTTGTTTTGAAAAGTTTTGTTTACTTCGTGATAACCCTTGTATCTGTCTTCAAGGGTGTGACGAAGTTGTTTTGAAAACCATTTTTTAAAAGTGTTTGTGTGAAAAGTTTTTATTTTGAGCAAGTACTGAAGAGTTTTCTACCTACTCGAAAAAAGTCAATTCATTTTCGTTTCCCTTAGACAACACTATCCTACCATTAAGGAGTAGGTAGCTCTGTCGTTGGAATTTTAAAGGGACGTTCGAAGGGACGAAATGGTTGAAGGAAACAAATAAGGATACCTTAGCATTTCGAAGGGACTATCGTCATAAGATCAATTCGTAGGCAACTCGAAGGACAAGTAGGGACTATGATCTTTATGACGACTTTGAATCGCGGGTCATTTCTAAGGTATCCCTACGTTCGAGGGACACGACCATTATTTCCGAGGCAACCAAGTGGGGCAAACCCTAGGAGTGAACATGTGCAAGTGTGCTTTTTTAAAGTTAAATATCTTTGCACAATTAGGGTTGTCTACCATTTTAAAGTTATTTGTCTTCCCATTCAATCTCATTATCCATACATCTAACAGTTTAATAGTTGCAAAAATTAAAGAGTGCGAGAATTTAAAGACCTAGCTATTACATGGCTTTTGGGCAGATACATAAATATTTGACTGAAAATAAAGATGCGGAAATTAAAATACTAATTAATCTATTACAAACTTGAAACAATTACAATAATTTGAATTAAAAGAAAGTAAAGGCGCGCGCGGCGAATTAAGTACGGGAATAAAGTTTGAGTCCTAAAAAATCTAATCAATTAAAGAGAAAATATTTTTTGCATTTTATTGAGAAAAATATTTGAAATCTTAACCTAAATCTAATTAACTAAAGAAAAATATTTTTTTGGCATTTTATTGTGAAAAATATTTTAAATCTTAACCTAATTTGTCTAATTAATTTTAATTATGAAAACAATCAAGTCAACATCCTTAGATTAATTTATTTCCCAAAAAACCTAATTTTCATAAAAAAAACAAAATTCTACATTTTTGTGATTTTACATTTTAATAAAAAAACAATGATTTTTTATGTTGTAAAGTGATTAAATAAATAAAACAAATAAAACAAAAAGAAATAAATTTAAAAAGAGAAAGATTTGGGCCTGGAGTGATGAAGGAAATTTGGGGTATGAATTGGAAATTTCAAGCCCAGATTCTTGCAAGCCCACCATGCGTATGATCTAGTGACGTTGCTCCCTTGAAGATCCACTGTGCACTTCTGGATCTGGAACGTTTGATCTAGCATTGAAGAGATCCAATGGTGATGATTGGCCAATGCATGGTGTACACGCTTAGCCCTGGGGCACTAAATCTACAAGAGATTGTCAAGAGAAAAATAAAAGTAGACGCCTGGGATCGAACCCAGGACGTTAGCCTCATACACACACTCCCTTACCAACTGCGCTGGATTACTCATTCGTATATATAATGAAACAAATGGAATATAAGGGAAATTAAATGCTATGCCCAGGAAAGCACGCGTAAATTCAAACCGGCCAGTGAGAGTTAGCCACCTCATCGTCTTTTTCACTGATTCGTTGTTTTAGACAACGTACTTTTACCTACAGCAGATTTTCGTCACTATAAGCTGTAGTGACGGATTTGGTTTGTAACTAAAACCTTGTGTTATTCAAAAGCATGATACAAGCAATATAAATCGAAACCAATATTAGGGATCAATCAGGAATTTTCCCCTGAGTCCAGTAATCCCCAGAATTCCCCTTAATTTGTCCTGAAAAAGAAAACCCCAATTTTGAGCTTTCAAACCCTAGTAATGGCATAAGCCCATTCCTACACTGAAACTCAAATTGGACTATTTAGACACCTTCATATGATGATCATGAACACGAAAATATAATCAAATAACATGTATAACATATGAATGAGCAAAATCAAGATTGAAGGAAACACGATCAAACCGTGAGTATCAAGAGGCAATTGTGGATGCCTTGACACATGCAATTGATGCTGTTGGCTTTAGAAGGCGTCCAGGAACGTGTTGTCGGCCTTGAAATTGCTTGAACGAGACTGTAACTGAAAATCCAATTCTAACTTTTTTGAAAGAAAAAAAAACTCGATGTTGTTGTGATGTTTTTCACCCAGCTGCGCCTCTCTCTTTTCCTCTACTAGGGTTCCACATGTTCACTTATATGTATATGAATCAAATAGGTTAATAATTTTGGATTCAATCTTGGAAATTGATGGGCAAAATATTTGATTTTCAAGTCATATTCTTTGTTTCCAAAATTGGCCAAATCATGCCTTTTTTAATTCAATCAAAACTTAAATGCTTTGTTTGCTAACATACATCCTGTATCTTCATTCTTTAATGCAAAATCATCCCAAAATATTTTTATATCATTTATTTGATTTAATTTGGATTTTAAATGATTAAAAATCAAAATAAATCAAATAAATAAGCAAATGATGTATGGAAGGTGTGATCGGTGGATTTGGAACTGACTGTTTAACGCTGGTTCGCGAAATGTCGCGGAAGCAAGAGTCGCCACCGTCTTTTATTTTCTCCAAATGGAAAGGACAAAAGCACAGAAAAATTCCTTATAGAGATTGCTCTCGGTTCGGGAGGTAGATTATAGAAAGGGAAGGTGTTAGCACCCTTTCTATCCATGGTTATCCATGGGCTCTTAGATACTTGCTCATTGTGTTTTCAAAAGTGTTTGCTTTTCAATTGTGAGTGGGTTTGAAAAAGTTTCGTTTAAAGATTTCAGATCGACTCTTGTATCAGTCCTCAAGAGTGTTTGAAAAATTGTTTTGAAAGCTTTTTGAAAAGTGTAGGTGTGAAAAGAGTTTTGTTTTGTTTTTGAATAGAGCAAGTATCTACGAGTCATCCACCTACCCTAAGGAATTAGGCTGTGTAAATTTCCTTAAGGTAGTGCCATCCCACCATTGAGAGATAGGTAGCACCACCATTGGAGGTGTTCGGGTCAATTCGAGTTTAGGGACAGTGTGGTCACCAGAGCAACAGTAGGACACCTTAGAAGCTACCCTTATGCCATTGATCCTTTTTAATTCGAGGCAACTTTTCCGAGGCAACTTGTTTTGAGGCATATGGATCAACGGACATAAGGACTTACTAAAACGTCCTATACTCGACGACCACGTTTCGAAGGCAAGGCAACAGTGAGGCGTACTCTAAGAGTGGTGTGTGAATTTGTGTATTGTTTTCATTTACATTTGTCTTGTCATGTTCATTATGATCTACGCTTGATTTTATTTAAGGCCATACATTCTTTCATGCTTTTGTTAACAGTTTAAAAGATGCGGAAATTAAATCTAAAGCTATTACAACGGCGCGGGTCCACATCGCCAAAATTAAACCGGACCTGATTTGACGGAAAGTAAATAAAGCAAAAGAAATAAAAGTGCGAAAAGTTAAATTGTCCGAGTTACATGGCTTTGGGAGAGATACATAATTATTTAAACGGAATAGAATAAATATGCGAAATTAAATAGTTAAGAATACGGGCGTTGGACCCTTTTGCAAAATTAATTTAATAAGGAATTAAAATTAAAAAAATGTTTTTGGTATTTTTGTGTTTTTTAGATTTAATAGAAAAAGAGAATTGATTAAAATTAGAATAAAATGTCAAACCCTAATTCTAATTATTATTTTTTAGTTATTAAGAAAATGTTGAAATTTTTAACTAAATGAAACCCTAATTTTTATATACAATTTAATTATGAAAATAAATAAATAAATAATATTATGATAAAAGGGAAAAAATTTAAAAGGAATAAAAATTATCAATTAAACCTAATTCTACTTTTTTTTTATATTTTATTATGAAAGGAGTTAAAGTGGCAACCTAAATTAATACTAAATTAATTTACATGTTAATTTATTTATGAAAATAATTAAATTAAATATTTATTATATTTTTTCATCTTTTCTGATTTTTTTGTGATATTTTTATATATATGGTAAAAATAATTTATTAAATTAAAACAAGAAAATAAATAAAATAAGAATTGAAAACAAAATAAATAAAAAGGAAATTGCAAACCAGGGGGGGTGGAAGTCCCAATTTGGAGGTTTTATTAGTGAAATTCTGGCCCATTAAGAATGGCCTGGTGGACCTTTTTGAGTCACATGTAGTGCGTTGACTGGGGTTGAGGGTGTCCATCAATTCTCCACCCTTGGATTGCTGAAGCTAACCACGTGGCTGGCTGGATTATGATGGTGCATCATGCGTTTCAGTGTAAATGCTGCATAGGAATTCACGTAGAAAAACAATATTGAAATATGCAAGACCTGGGACTTGAACCCAGGTCATGAGGGTTAGTAACAATCACACCTTGCCAGCTGAGCCATTAAGTTCTTTTGATATATTAATAACAAAGAAATAATATGAAAGAAACACAAAGCGTTAGTGGGTCCGCGCGCCACTTTTTTAAACGGACCAACCACTGCGTGACACGAGGTCATCTTCCTCACCATCCCTGTAAAACAAAACACAAAGGCAACGGTTTCAGACGCGTTGCATTAGGTGGCCTTTGGAAAAATAGCGAACAGCGCTGTAGGGATCATAAATTAATCGCGACAAGTGTTTCTTCTTCGTCTAGTTCTGTTGATTGCAATGGTGGTGGTCTGGAGTCCTGATTTTACTCCGTTTTGAAAGCCCCAAATCCAACCTCTGAAAACCCTAGATTTCAAGCATGGTACAATCGCGTATACGGCATAAAAATCAAATTGAATGCAATGGTTAGCTTCACAATCAAATGAGGAATAAGAATCAACAATTAAATTTCATAAAAAATGCCTAGAACATGATATGCGTTTATGAGTTTTTTGCTGTACAGTCGAAGGTCTCGTTACCAATTCCTTGCGTTTGAGTTGATGTTAGGGATTGAAATCGCTTCTGGGAATCTTGAGGAAGCTATTGGAAAAGGAATTAAGCTTTGAATCGCCCTCTATCAATGATTTCAGTTTTGAATTTTATGGAGAATTTTTCAAGTTTGTCTATGGCCTTTGAGCGCGGCATTCAGTCTCCTTGCATTAGGTTTTGATTCAAGCATATGTAGTGAACATTTTAGGTCAACAAAACTCAACCAAATCCATAGCATTGATGGTTTTAGGAAATTTGATTTTAAGGATCTTTTTCCATATCTTTTTCAAGTGTTCTTGTATCAATTAGTATCCAATCACCCCAAATCTTTCCTAGTTTGCACTTGCACGAAATATTGACCTTAAAACATGTATAAAAAGATTGGTTTAGGCAAGTTAGATATTTTTCATGTATTTAAATAATTTAAATGAATTAATATAAATAATAATTCAAATAAATAAATAAAAAATGAGAAAATACTTCCCTTTGGGCCAAGTGGTCGTGCATATGCTTGGAATGATGAATCATGGGAGAAAAATGGGCCCATTAGCAATTTTAGGTCATTTGGATCAAAGTTGACTTTTCAAAATATCCAAAAATTTCCCAACTTCCACAAGGCATAACTTGCTCAATTTTTAAGCTTTTCACATGTTCTTTGACATTTTGGAAAGGTCTTTGAGTCCTCTAACCAATGCCTTTGGTCCCATGTCATTTTGATTTACCAATATTAAGTTATGGTCTTTGACTTAAAGTCCCTTTTTGTTGACTTTTGAAAATGACCTATAATGTTGAAATTGATAACTTTTTGTGAGAGCATTTCTTGGACTTGAAGTATGAAGATGAGTTGTAGGAAATGTCTTTCTATTCAAAATGAGCTTTGGATGGAATTTTTCTGATAATCCATGTGAAAGTTATGCCCTGGTCAATTTCAGTTGACTTTTTCAGCTGTCCAAATATAGTAACTTTTGCATCTTTGATGATTTCTGAGCCAAATTTTTTGAATCATGATAAAGCATTGATCACATGATGTTTGTGGCTTCAAAATGATATGTTGACCAAAAATTTGAACTTTTGACTGCCAAATGACCATTTTGCCCCTACAGTTGACTGTGGTGCAATTTAGGGTTTTGACTGTGCAATTTTGAGCTGAATGCCTTGAAACTTGATATGAGAATACTTGACCATCTTTGTAAGCATATGAGACTTGATTGGCCCTTTGAAAACTCCATTTTCTTGATCAGAACACAAACCCTAGTTTTGACTGTATAGGAGACAGTTGCACTGTGCAACCCTTGGGGAGTTTTGTGACTTGGCTTGGCAATTTCTTGGAGAATATGGGAGGGAAAATTTTGGGGTACAACAGTTGCCCCTGTTCAATCTTCTTAGACCTGAGGATGCAGATTGGCTGACGTGCCTTTCGTAATCCGAGGGTAGAAGATGATTGGACACTAGAGTGCCCAGAAATTTGCGCTCACATAGTAGCAGTGTGATGGGAATGGGCTTATAGATGCCATTTAGAGATTGTTGGATAGGATGATGGGCTTATAGATGCCATCTGAATGTTGATTGCGTAAGAGATTCCTTAGCGAGAACCTGCATACCTACAAAACAGAAAATGAGTACCTGACACGTCGCAGGAGTTGGTTTTTGGATGCTTGGTATAGATGTGTCCTGACTGGTTACAGGAACTGAATCTGGAGCTTCAAAAGATGATGAATGGACCAGGTATGGTTACTGCCTTAGCATGAATGGTAAGAGAACCTTGGGTGATTTTTAACTTCAACAACGTTCGTTGAGAAAATCTTGGGGGGAATTACCATATTTGCAGTATCGGGAAGAGAACCATAGGCAATTATAATCTGAAAGGAATGATCACCTCACACTCATCGTCGGAGAGGGAAACATCTGAAAAGGAATTGTCACCTCACACACCGTCGGAGAGGGAACCATAAGAGACTATCACCTCACACTCATCGTCGGAGAGGGAAACATCTGAAAAGGAATTGTCACCTCACACACCATCGGAGAGGGAACCATAAGAGACTATCACCTCACACTCATCGTCGGAGAGGGAAACATCTGAAAAGGACTTACCACCTCACACACCGTCGGAGAGGGAACCATAGGAGACTATCACCTCACACACCGTCGGAGAGGGAACCATAAGAGATAACTTCTACTGAGTCTTTATCAGAAAAATCTGTCGGGAGTCGATTTAGCTGGACTAGAGAAGGCCTTGAAATATCTTCAACTGGAATAAGTGTCATAACGTTGCCATATCTGGTTTACATCTGGACTATATCTGGAAGGAGATCTGGAAGCAGTATCAGAACGTCACCATATCTGGGTCATATCTGAAACTATATCTAGAAGGAAATCTGGAAGCAGTATCAGAACGTCACCATCTCTGGGTCATATCCGAAACTATATCTAGAAGGAAATCTGGAAGCAGCATCAGAACGTCACCATATCTGGGTCATATCCGAAACTATATCTAGAAGGAAATCTGGAAGCAGCATCAGAACGTCACCATATCTGGGTCATATCCGAAACTATATCTAGAAGGAAATCTAGAAGCAGTATCAGAACGTCACCATCTCTGGGTCATATCCGAAACTATATCTAGAAGGAAATCTGGAAGCAGCATCAGAACGTCACCAAATCTGGATCATATCTGAAACTATATCTAGAAGGAAATCTGGAAGCAGTATCAGAACGTCACCATCTCTGGGTCATATCTGAAACTATATCTAGAAGGAAATCTGGAAGCAGTATCAGAACGTCACCATATCTGGGTCATATCCGAAACTATATCTAGAAGGAAATCTGGAAGCAGTATCAGAACGTCACCATCTCTGGGTCATATCCGAAACTATATCTAGAAGGAAATCTGGAAGCAGCATCAGAACGTCACCAAATCTGGATCATATCTGAAACTATATCTAGAAGGAAATCTGGAAGCAGTATCAGAACGTCACCATCTCTGGGTCATATCCGAAACTATATCTAGAAGGAAATCTGGAAGCAGTATCAGAACGTCACCATCTCTGGGTCATATCTGAAACTATATCTAGAAGGAAATCTGGAAGCAGCATCAGAACGTCACCATATCTGGATCATATCTGAAACTATATCTAGAAGGAAATCTGGAAGCAATATCAGAACGTCACCATCTCTGGGTCATATCCGAAACTATATCTAGAAGGAAATCTGGAAGCAGTATCAGAACGTCACCATCTCTGGGTCATATCTGAAACTATATCTAGAAGGAAATCTGGAAGCAGCATCAGAACGTCACCATATCTGGATCATATCTGAAACTATATCTAGAAAAAATCGCGATAGTTGATAGTAGTCATTTTTGTATTGATCTTTTTCCTGAAAAGGCAAAACATAATTGTATGCAAAATCGTGATGCATGAACTGTATGTCTTCAAAATTAATGAGATTCGTGCCATATGATGCATATGCATGCTATAATGTACGAAGATATGATGTTTATGAACATATGTTTTCGTCTTAGGAAAATAAATCCTTGACGGGTGCCGGGAAGTCGTATCCTGGGCTGATGTTGAAGAATTAGATTTTGCTCCGCTGGGGATGATAACCGCAAGAATACCGGTAGGAGAAGATAACTCCGTTGGGGAATGAACTTGGCGAATGGAAGATTCTGCGGAGAGAAAAAACTCTAGCGACCATGCTGGGGAGTGATACTCTGTGGGAAGAGAGATACCTTGCTGAGTGTTGATAATAGTTTGCTGGGGATCAGAAGACTTTGTAGACGACGCTCTTTCCATGGCTTTTGGCTGAGGATAACCCAGTTATATCCTGTTAAGGAAATAACTCTTTGAATAAAGCCGGACGACGCGTTTGTGCTCTGCGAGGGATAAGCTTCCAGAATCTACTGGGGATAAGCTTATTGCTTAGGGAGATGGATTCCAACTTTCTTGGGGAAACTGGATTGGACTCTCCTGGGGAAGTATTGAACTGTGCTGGTTATGTTCTTCAACGGAACCTACCCTGATACCTTGGAGGATAGAACAATCAGATTGCTTAGACCACTCTTTATTGCCCCTGTTTCTAAGGGAGAGGCGCTTGTGGGATGCTGATAGTTGTTGATGGACAAACCTTCTTCTGGTAGACAGATGGCAGGACATAGTCGTACGCTTTAATCCCTAACTTTTGCCTGGACCGCCCTTTCGGGTTTTCAGTCCACCGGGATACCCATTTTTGCTCAAGCCGCCTTTGCAGGTTTTCGACTTGCCGGGTGTACAGCTTTTTTTCATT
The DNA here is from genome assembly GCA_948472305.1 of Vicia faba. Lineage (NCBI taxonomy): Eukaryota > Viridiplantae > Streptophyta > Magnoliopsida > Fabales > Fabaceae > Vicia > Vicia faba. The sequence goes on along the minus strand of OX451739.1, from coordinate 190,935,014 downwards.
TCATCCCTTCATTTTGCCCGAACCCTTTTGGTTCGCCGGGAAGCCCTTATTTTTGCCTAGGTGTGTCAACCTAGCGGGTCTTTGATTTTGCGTAGTATTTTCCGACTATGTCCACGCTCTTAGAATGCAGGTAGGTGCCCCTGGCTGCTTGTGTTGCCATATTACCAGAAGGTGTCTGATCGTGCAAGATTCGTTGCTGGAGTGCCCCAAGTGACTCAGGCAGAGATTTGCCCCAGGCTTTTTGGCCTTTTGAGAGATTCTCTGGATCTTGACCTAACTGCCCCAGATGATGGACAATAGTCATGCCATTCCCCTCGATTGGAGATACTCTTGTTCATTGGACTTTCGTCATGCGAATTGCTAGGCTGTTCAAACAAAAAGTCATATGCAAACAAAGTTATGTTAAAAATGCAAAGCCTATGTCTGTCTTGAAGATTTTGAAAATGCATTCTTCAGTAAAACCAGCAAATTTTGTAAAATGTGATGTCAACTCAATATTTTATAGCAAGCCTTAAGGAGTCAGAATACCTTTGGTAACAGTATGCTTTCGGACCAACCCATGCTTCAACTAGGACTTTTAAGGGTTGTAGCGTGGCCTGGTTCACGGTTTAAGAAACAAAGGATAAAGGCTCAAAATTTTTTTGTACTCACCCGCTCTTCGTGATGTTCTTCAAACCTAAACTCAGTTGATCATACGTTAGACCTCGTTTGAGTCTTTGCTCTGATTTTCCGGTGATGGTTCGGATATTGATGACTTATTTTGAATGGGCAGTCATTTCCTTTTTGTTGAGGGTTTGTATGACCTCTTTCTTTTTGATTTGATTATCCCTATTTTTTGCCTGAACTGTTCTTTTGTGATTACAGTCAGCGGGATGCCCCAGTTTTGTAAGTCTCCTTCATAGGTTTTGACTTAATGGGCTTTTCGTTTATGGTTTTTTTTGTGATAATGACTGCCTTTCTTTATTGATTGTTCGGAACCATCACTGTCTTTTGTTTTTGGAAAAACTCATTTGGTGCCATTCATTGTGCACTTGGATCAACTGAGAAGACTACCCTGCCCCGGGTTATGATTAAGGGTTTCAATTTTCGAAAATAAAAACTCCTACTTCTTTGGCTCAGAGGGGTTGACGAGGGATTATCATCCTTATAACTCCAGTGTTTAGGGATTGAAACAATGCATGTACTTCATCAGCGGGGTCTGTTCAAAAGCATACTGTAAAGATCGTGGTATCGTTTTCGTCATCCTCCCTCAAGAGGCTTAGAATTATTGATTGAGAGTTGACATCAGAAAAAATATGAAAACAATTTGCATATAGTGAATGCGAATATATTGATTCAAAATAGACATAAGCGATGCATTAATGGAATAACAATGTTTTAACATGAATAAATGTTTGAGCGGTCAAAAGAAAAACACAACTTGAACATTCGAATGAACAAAAGTTTCCTAGTCTCGGAGCTTGTCACTTCAACTGGTGAGCCTTGGAGGAATGGTAGAAAAATTCAGCCTGTCCATCTTGTGTGAACTCCAATGCCCCTTCATCGATCAAGTCCTGAATTTTGTTCCTCAGATCCCAACATTCATTGGTATCATGCCCTGGGCTAGCAGAGTGGTAGGCACACCTCTTATTGGGATCATAGGCAGGAGATGCTGTGTTGGGGTTCCGGGGATGAGCCCTTAATGTGATCAGATTCAACCTCAATAGGCGTTGCAAAGCTTGATACAGCGACATGTTGAGCGGGGTGAATTGCCTTCTGGGCTTGTCTGGCTGAAGCTGGTGAGGTTGATGCTGAATTTGTGGCACTGGAGCCATTTGAGGAGCTTTCCCCTTATCCTCTTGTCTCGAGGATGATTGGATGATGAATGGCTTTTTACCCTTAGATGTTTGCCCCAGCTGGTTACCCTGAAGCAGTTGGTTGACGAGAAACCCGAGCTCGTCTTGTCTTTGAGCCAACCCTTGAATGGCAGTCACCTGCCCCAGCATTTGGGCTTTCATTATATCCACTTCAGCTTGCAGATGTTTTAGCCGTTCGTCCTCAGCGCGATTCCTGACCAAAGTCTCCGTGAGAAGTGTCCTTAGCTCCTCCTGCCCCTTGGATATATTCAGGAGGATTTCCCCGAACCGAGTCTCTTGAGCAAGAAAGTCCTGGTTATCTTGTTGGGAAGCCATGGCTGAAATAAACAGCGAGAAGGGTAAGTGACCTGCAACAAGGATACCTGTTATGATGTGTATGTATGCATGCAATGTTTTCAAGGACCTCGCGGGATAAACAAGAAGTTTGTTAAAATTTGAAACCGGTAGCTTGATTGAAGGAAACCCATGTTGTTGAGGGTTCTTCTTCAAGGGTCAAAGGCTCACCATGTCTAGTGGGTCATAGCCTCTGACGACTTTGGCTAGAGGAAAATAAATCCTCTTCGCCCCTTGCTAGATGTTTGATTCACCATGACCTGCATCACAAGCCCTTGAGATCCTTGAAATAGGTTAGGATGTATGCAATGGTATGATGTTATGCTATGCATGGGGTAATGTAAGTAAACTCTGTTATGAGTCCCTATTAAGGACTACAAACCAAAACCTGCAAGAAACTTAGTAAACCTGTCATGAGTCCCAATTAAGGACTAAAACAAACCCTGCAAGAAACTTGGTAAACCTTGTTATGAGTCCTGGTTAAGGACTAAACCAAAAACCTGTAGGAAATTCAGTAAACCCTGTTATGAGTCCTAGTTAAGGACTATGGACAAAACCTGCAAAAACTTAGCAAACCCTGCTATGAGTCCCAATTAAGGACTATAAGCAAACCCTGCAAGTAGTTCCTGTGTTAGATAACAAGCATGCAAATAGTCAAGTACGAAGGCACACAAGTCACACAAGAGAGCCCTTAGAGTTTAGGCCAGCATGAGGTCTAGGTATTACCCTCTTTCAGTTTGTTGGTTCATACCTGTCCTATCAAAGTAACCGGGTTCTTAGAGGATCCCAATATCATTGACTACCCTCAATCGGTCATAACTCCAGCATCGCAATCTTTTCTTGCGGCCAGAACCATCACGAGAGTTTAGCCTCAATGGGCGTAGCATACTGCTACAATTCTAAAGGCCAGGTTGTGTCAATTAAGGTTCTAAGGTTGTTGGTGCTTAATGACTCCTTAGAAGACCCATATTCTCCTCGTTGCGACACAAGGGATATCGGTACAGACTAAGGTGCCACACCAACGTAGCCACTGCTTCACCTGTGTCGGTCTACGCCGGACAGGTCCCTCACAGCTTATGCTACCTAAACAGGGTATCCCTAGATCCGGGTTAGGATCTATGTATCTCCGATGCAACCCACAATATTAAAGCAAGCAAATCAATACAAGTGAAAACACAGTTATGAACTAGCCCTAAGGTACACCTCACTTTATAAAGTGTCCCCAGCAGAGTCGCCAGTTCTGTGATCGGTGGATTTGGAACTGACTGTTTAACGCTGGTTCGCGAAATGTCGCGGAAGCAAGAGTCGCCACCGTCTTTTATTTTCTCCAAATGGAAAGGACAAAAGCACAGAAAAATTCCTTATAGAGATTGCTCTCGGTTCGGGAGGTAGATTATAGAAAGGGAAGGTGTTAGCACCCTTTCTATCCATGGTTATCCATGGGCTCTTAGATACTTGCTCATTGTGTTTTCAAAAGTGTTTGCTTTTCAATTGTGAGTGGGTTTGAAAAAGTTTCGTTTAAAGATTTCAGATCGACTCTTGTATCAGTCCTCAAGAGTGTTTGAAAAATTGTTTTGAAAGCTTTTTGAAAAGTGTAGGTGTGAAAAGAGTTTTGATTTGTTTTTGAATAGAGCAAGTATCTACGAGTCATCCACCTACCCTAAGGAATTAGGCTGTGTAAATTTCCTTAAGGTAGTGCCATCCCACCATTGAGAGATAGGTAGCACCACCATTGGAGGTGTTCGGGTCAATTCGAGTTTAGGGACAGTGTGGTCACCAGAGCAACAGTAGGACACCTTAGAAGCTACCCTTATGCCATTGATCCTTTTTAATTCGAGGCAACTTTTCCGAGGCAACTTGTTTTGAGGCATATGGATCAACGGACATAAGGACTTACTAAAACGTCCTATACTCGACGACCACGTTTCGAAGGCAAGGCAACAGTGAGGCGTACTCTAAGAGTGCTGTGTGAATTTGTGTATTGTTTTCATTTACATTTGTCTTGTCATGTTCATTATGATCTACGCTTGATTTTATTTAAGGCCATACATTCTTTCATGCTTTTGTTAACAGTTTAAAAGATGCGGAAATTAAATCTAAAGCTATTACAACGGCGCGGGTCCACATCGCCAAAATTAAAACGGACCTGATTTGACGGAAAGTAAATAAAGCAAAAGAAATAAAAGTGCGAAAAGTTAAATTGTCCGAGTTACATGGCTTTGGGAGAGATACATAATTATTTAAACGGAATAGAATAAATATGCGAAATTAAATAGTTAAGAATACGGGCGTTGGACCCTTTTGCAAAATTAATTTAATAAGGAATTAAAATTAAAAAAATGTTTTTGGTATTTTTGTGTTTTTTAGATTTAATAGAAAAAGAGAATTGATTAAAATTAGAATAAAATGTCAAACCCTAATTCTAATTATTATTTTTTAGTTATTAAGAAAATGTTGAAATTTTTAACTAAATGAAACCCTAATTTTTATATACAATTTAATTATGAAAATAAATAAATAAATAATATTATGATAAAAGGGAAAAAATTTAAAAGGAATAAAAATTATCAATTAAACCTAATTCTACTTTTTTTTATATTTTATTATGAAAGGAGTTAAAGTGGCAACCTAAATTAATACTAAATTAATTTACATGTTAATTTATTTATGAAAATAATTAAATTAAATATTTATTATATTTTTTCATCTTTTCTGATTTTTTTGTGATATTTTTATATATTTGGTAAAAATAATTTATTAAATTAAAACAAGAAAATAAATAAAATAAGAATTGAAAACAAAATAAATAAAAAGGAAATTGCAAACCAGGGGGGGTGGAAGTCCCAATTTGGAGGTTTTATTAGTGAAATTCTGGCCCATTAAGAATGGCCTGGTGGACCTTTTTGAGTCACATGTAGTGCGTTGACTGGGGTTGAGGGTGTCCATCAATTCTCCACCCTTGGATTGCTGAAGCTAACCACGTGGCTGGCTGGATTATGATGGTGCATCATGCGCTTCAGTGTAAATGCTGCATAGGAATTCACGTAGAAAAACAATATTGAAATATGCAAGACCTGGGACTTGAACCCAGGTCATGAGGGTTAGTAACAATCACACCTTGCCAGCTGAGCCATTAAGTTCTTTTGATATATTAATAACAAAGAAATAATATGAAAGAAACACAAAGCGTTAGTGGGTCCGCGCGCCACTTTTTTAAACGGACCAACCACTGTGTGACACGAGGTCATCTTCCTCACCATCCCTGTAAAACAAAACACAAAGGCAACGGTTTCAGACGCGTTGCATTAGGTGGCCTTTGGAAAAATAGCGAACAGCGCTGTAGGGATCATAAATTAATCGCGACAAGTGTTTCTTCTTCGTCTAGTTCTGTTGATTGCAATGGTGGTGGTCTGGAGTCCTGATTTTACTCCGTTTTGAAAGCCCCAAATCCAACCTCTGAAAACCCTAGATTTCAAGCATGGTACAATCACGTATACGGCATAAAAATCAAATTGAATGCAATGGTTAGCTTCACAATCAAATGAGGAATAAGAATCAACAATTAAATTTCATAAAAAATGCCTAGAACATGATATGCGTTTATGAGTTTTTTGCTGTACAGTCGAAGGTCTCGTTACCAATTCCTTGCGTTTGAGTTGATGTTAGGGATTGAAATCGCTTCTGGGAATCTTGAGGAAGCTATTGGAAAAGGAATTAAGCTTTGAATCGCCCTCTATCAATGATTTCAGTTTTGAATTTTATGGAGAATTTTTCAAGTTTGTCTATGGCCTTTGAGCGCGGCATTCAGTCTCCTTGCATTAGGTTTTGATTCAAGCATATGTAGTGAACATTTTAGGTCAACAAAACTCAACCAAATCCATAGCATTGATGGTTTTAGGAAATTTGATTTTAAGGATCTTTTTCCATATCTTTTTCAAGTGTTCTTGTATCAATTAGTATCCAATCACCCCAAATCTTTCCTAGTTTGCACTTGCACGAAATATTGACCTTAAAACATGTATAAAAAGATTGGTTTAGGCAAGTTAGATATTTTTCATGTATTTAAATAATTTAAATGAATTAATATAAATAATAATTCAAATAAATAAATAAAAAATGAGAAAATACTTCCCTTTGGGCCAAGTGGTCGTGCATATGCTTGGAATGATGAATCATGGGAGAAAAATGGGCCCATTAGCAATTTTAGGTCATTTGGATCAAAGTTGACTTTTCAAAATATCCAAAAATTTCCCAACTTCCACAAGGCATAACTTGCTCAATTTTTAAGCTTTTCACATGTTCTTTGACATTTTGGAAAGGTCTTTGCGTCCTATAACCAATGCCTTTGGTCCCATGTCATTTTGATTTACCAATCTCAAGTTATGGTCTTTGACTTAAAGTCCCTTTTTGTTGACTTTTGAAAATGACCTATAATGTTGAAATTGATAACTTTTTGTGAGAGCATTTCTTGGACTTGAAGTATGAAGATGAGTTGTAGGAAATGCCTTTCTCTTCAAAATGAGCTTTGGATGGAATTTTTCTGATAATCCATGTGAAAGTTATGCCCTGGTCAATTTCAGTTGACTTTTTCAGCTGTCCAAATATAGTAACTTTTGCATCTTTGATGATTTCTGAGCCAAATTTTGAGAATCATGATCAAGCATTGATCACATGATGTTTGTGGCTTCAAAATGATATGTTGACCAAAAATTTGAACTTTTGACTGCCAAATGACCATTTTGCCCCTACAGTTGACTGTGGTGCAATTTAGGGTTTTGACTGTGCAATTTTGAGCTGAATGCCTTGAAACTTGATATGAGAATACTTGACCATCTTTGTAAGCATATGAGACTTGATTGGCCCTTTGAAAACTCCATTTTCTTGATCAGAACACAAACCCTAGTTTTGACTGTATAGGAGACAGTTGCACTGTGCAACCCTTGGGGAGTTTTGTGACTTGGCTTGGCAATTTCTTGGAGAATATGGGAGGGAAAATTTTGGGGTACAACAGAAGGGTTTATGGGTCGTGGACCATGTTAAATGTAAGATGAAAGCATAAAAAGTTAGGCCCAATTGCCAAAAAAATGCAATTTTGGACATTGTTGACTTTTGACAATTCTCCAAAAATGGCCTACTTTGACAATCCATATCTCCTTCAAATTTGACCTTAAGAGGGTGTTCTTGGAATTTTTAGAAAGTTTAGGTTGTCTCCTAAACAACCTTTTTGGTTTCATTTCAATTGAATCTTCCATTCTCATGTAAGAAGCTTTGACCCAAAAGGTGTTTTTGTTGACTTTTTGGAATGACCTATAATGTCTGAATTCATATCTTTTCATGAGTCCATTTCTTTAACTTGAGGGATGAAAAAGAGTTGTGGGGAATTAGATTCTCTTCAAAATGAGCCTTGGATGAGAAATTTATGATAAAGTATGAGAAAGTTATGCTTGGTCAAAGTTTGGTTGACTTTTTCCTGAGAAACCTTAATTTAGCAACTTTTGAGTTTTGATGAATTAAGAGCCTTCCTTGGGGAATAATGATCAACCCTTGATCAAATGATTAATATCACTTCAAAATGTTGATGTTGACCAAAAATCTTGAAGTTTTACTATATGTTGGCCACAATTGACTTTTGACCTAATACAATTGATTTTCAAGCATTTGAGCAGTTGACTGAGCAAACCTTTTATGCAAGGCATGAAACTTGACATGGATGATCTTGAGAACATATTAGGACTATGGAGAGCATATGAGCCCCTTGGGATTCACCCATCTTGATGAAAATGGAAACCCTAGTTGGAGGTTCATTGCTTTAGGAGAGAATTTGTCTGGTCAACTCTTGGGCATCCTTGAGCAAGTTGAGTATCTTAATGAACATATGTTGAGAAAAATGGGAGGGCAAATTTTGGGGTACAACAGTTATTATTGGAATACTCTAATGAAGGATAGAATCTCCTTTTTTAAGAAGTGAAATCAATTTCAGATACATGTTGACCTTCATCATGCCCTTACTAAACTTCTCTAGTCAATGACTTTGCTCTGTCCTTTCTACCAGTGAAGCTTGGGCATCTTGGGCCCGTTTCCCCTGGAAGCAGTTCAAATGAAATTCTAGATAGTGGGATTTGATTACTTCATCAAAGGGATAGAAATAGAAGTTGCTTCCAAAATCACAACCGAGATAGTTCTCTATTTTTTATTGGCAGGATATTGTGTGCATATATGGACTTCCCATAGCTAGTATCTTCGACAATGGGACCCAGTTTTCCAATAATATGCTCACTGACTTTTGCGAAGATTTAGGAGTACATACAAAGTTTGTGTCTACTATACAGCATCAGAACAACATCCAAGCAAAACCAACAAACAATAATTCTAAAGGGGCTGAAGAAGTCAGAACTACTTTAGGAGATACTGTGGTCGTACCACACCACCCTGCACTCGACCACTAAGGAAAATTTATTTGCCATGGTCTATGAAGTAGATGTCATGATATCTATGGAGATCAATAAGCCCTCATGGTGAAGATATCAATTTAAGGAAGAAGCAAATAAGGCAGGATTGAAGTATGAGAGAAGTCACCCATGTCCGAGAATTCACGACAAAAAATAGAGCAGCCAGAAGATATAACTCCAAATTTAAGCCAAGGGAGATGCAAGAGAGAGACCTGGTAATAAAAGAGGTAGTTCTACATGCATAATAGGGAAATCTACAACCTAATTGGTAGATGCCATATCACATATTCTAAAATCTCCCTAATTGGACATACAACTTACAAAAGTTGGAAGGTCCACTCTTGCCCAGAACCTAAAAGCTCTCCATCTTAAATATTATAACACTTAAATTATTTTTAATTTCCTAATAGATATCATAACTATGTGGACATGACAAATTTCTTGAGCGTTTATGACCAACAAGGATGTTTATTTGAACATTTTTATATGCTAGGCTTGACAGAGAAGATCCTTGCCACCCTTTTTTGGGAAATTTTTGTATGCTATACTTCATAGCAAAGATCCTTTCCACCCTTTGAGGCAATGACCGCTGGACTTCATAGAGAATATCCTTATCTCCTCTTGAGGCAATATTTGTTGTTCATAAATAAAATATCATTTCCGCTCTTTGAGGCAATACTTGTTGGACTTTATAAAGGAAGATCCTTGCAACCCTTTGAGTCAATACTTATTGGACTTCATAGAGAAGTTCCTTGTTACCCCTTGAGGAAATATTTATTGGACATCATTATGAAGATCCTTGTCACTCCTCAAGTAAATACAAATGAGCTACCTAACACCTCGCCCAAGGGACTTATGGTCTCATAAGTCGGGCTACATATAACTTAACTTAAGGGAATTAGATCCCTTAGACTAATTAAAACATCATCCGAGGGAATTAGTATTTCCTTGGGAGGGATCATACATATAAATCATGCTTAAGAGACGCATCCGAAGTCTTGCCTAAGATACTTAATCACAAGTATCATCTGGGGGCTTGATACAAGTCCTAACCTAGAGGTTCATTTCCTCTTCTGAGGGACTTATGATCTCATTAGACGAACTAAATATAACTTTTCTTGAGGGACTTAGATCTATCGTGCTAATTAAAATCTCGCCTGAGGAACTTAATTTTTCCTCAAGTTGGATTAAACATAGAAACCACGCTTAAGAGGTGCCACCGAAGTCTGGCTTAAGAGACTTAATCACAAGTATTATGTGAGGGCTTGATGGAAGTCCCGCCCTAGAGGTCCATTTCCTCACCTAAGGGACAAATGGTCTCATTAGTCGGGCTACATTTAACTATGATCGGGGTATTTAGATCTCTCGGGCTAATTAAAACCTCACATAATGAACTTAGTGTTTCCTAAATTGGGGTCATACATAGAAATCACACCTAAGAGGTGCAACCAAAATCTTCCCTAAGAGACATAATCACAAGTTTTACCCAAGGACTTGATAAAAGTCCCTCCCTAGAGGTCCATCGCCCCACCGGAGGGAATCACAGTCTCATCAGTCGGGCTACATATAACTTCATCTTAGGGACTTAGATCTCCCTGGATAATTAAAATTTCGCCAGAGGGACTTAGTGTTTCCTTGGGTTGGATCAAACACAAAAGTCAAGCCTAAGAGGTGTGACTAAAGTCTAGCCTAAGAGACTTAATCATAAGTCTTGTCTAAGGGATTGATAGAAGTCCCACCCTAGAGGTTCATTGCCTAGCCTGAGGTGATTATGGTCTCATCAGCCATACTACATTTAACTTTGCTCGAGGGACTTAGATCTCTCAGGCTAATGAAAACCTTGCTTGAGGGAATTAGTGTTTCCTCAGGCATGATCAAACACATAAATCACACTTAAGAGGAGCAAATGAAGTCTGGCCTAGGAAAACTAATCACAAGTCTTGCCTGAGGGCTTGATAGAAGTCCCTCCCTAGAGGTTCATCGCCTTACTTGAGGTATTTATATTCTCATCAGTTGGGATATATGTAACTTCATATGAGGGAGTTAGATCTCTCAGGTTAATTAAAACCTCGCCTCAGGTGCTTAGTGTTTTCTCAGGCGGGATGGGACATAAAATCATGCCTAAGAGGCGCGGCCCAAGTTTGTCCTACGAAAATTAATCACAAGTCTTATATGTGGTCCTGATAAATGTCCCTCCCGAGAGGTTCATTGCCTCGCCTAAGAGACTTATGGTCTCATTAATCAAGCTACATAACCTCACCTAAGGGAGTATGTTCTCAAGATATGTAATTCCTCGAGATACTCCCCTAGGCCGCAATCTAAAAACACTTTATCCTCTACCAAAGGTATCTTTCTTGATAAACTATGTAGTGTTATATTTGTAAAAGGACTCGCATAGGGCGATGAATGTAGGCCACCCCAGGAAAGGCGATGATAACATGTTCCCCCATGAGAGGTATCTCCTTACACCAAGGCTTTCCTGTCGCCCAATCGTGAGAAAGGTGAGATGAGACGTTTCTTGAACAGAGAGAAGTCAAGATCACTAACTGACCCATGACCCTCTTGGAAATAAGGTTTCAATAGTCCACCATTGGGTGGGTGGGCAGTGACTATTTCCAAGAAAACCCTAGGCCCAAAAGTCCTATATAAATTTGAAATTCTGGCACACAGATTCCAGATGTCGAACTAGATGTTCTGACACTGGGATCAAAATAGTAAACAAAAAAGACACAATTATGCAACTAAAATAAGTTGCAAAAAGTAAATAACACCAGCAACCTTTAACCTTGTTTGGTGCAACATCACCTACATCTAAGGGTTACCAAGCCATGGAGAAAATTCACTAAAATAGAATTAGTTTGAATCTTTAAACAACCCATTATTTACAAACTTCTCTCCTAATCTCTACTCGTGCAATTTCTATCTAAGAACCTCCTAGATATGAGACCCTTCTCACTTCCCAATAGTCACAACCCTCTGACAAACTCTTAATAATAACCAAAATAAAGAAGACACCCTTCAAAGACAAAATCATTTCTACTTAAAAGCTTTTGACTGATGAACAAAAGGTAACTTGACCTACAATCCACTCTTGCTTAAATGCTTTTGAGTGATTGACAAACTAAGTATTCCACCTTTAATATCAAAAGATAATAGAGAGGATCACAATGAACAAAGACAAACAAAAACCCTAAACCTTTATCTCATGCACATTATTCTTTCACGGCTTATCCAAGTAATTTAGGTTTGGAATGTATTCTTAATTAGCCTCTTGCAATCATGGGCTTGGACACTTCACATAAATCCAATCTTACAGCTGTAAATAATTTGCAAAGTTTTCTCCATAATAATAGTGTAATACGGTGGGAGAAATGACTTTTTTAGAATTTTATCGGAAAGGTTGCGATTAGCAGGAGTCGCCACCAACTTTCCTTTTATCCAACAAGGAAAGGGTGAAAAGAACAGGAAAGACCTTGATTGATTTTGAGTTCGGGGGGGGGGGGGGGGTAAATTATGAAAAGGGAAGGTGTTAGCAACCTTTTCATCCGTAGTTACCAACAGGCTCTTAATCGCTTGATCATTTTAAAAATTGCTTTCTGTGTGTGATTGTTTGAAAATATTTTGAAATGCCAATGTAAGGAAAAATTTGTAATGACTCTTGTATCATTCCTCAAGGATGCGTACAAAGTGTTTGAAAATGTTTCGTTTGAAAGTGTGATGTGTAAAAATGATTTGTTTGTGAGCAAAAAATTTGTTGAGTCTTACCCACTAAAGGCCGTTCTTGTTATTTTCCTTCTCCTTTAGAGATAATGCTATCCATACCATTAGTTGGTAGGTAGCGATATCTATTGAATGTGAAGGGACATGCGAAGGGGTCATCAAATGGTCATTGAAAGCAACACGTAAGGATACTTTAGCAATTCGAAGAGACTGTCATCATGTTATCCGTAGACAATAAGGGACTAGATCATCTTTTCATAGGCATCTCGAGGGACATCGCGAGACTATGATCTTTATTCGAAGGGACTATGATGATTTAATCGAGGGTCTTTGCTAAAGTATCCCTTTTTTCAGGGACATGAACATTTTTTCTCGAAGGTAACAGAGGGAATTACCCTAGAGGTGTATGTGTGCAAAGGTGATTCAGTTAAATTATATCATCTTGAATTAGGGTTTTCTATCGTCTTGTTTTAGATCTTTCAATACAAACCCTATTAGCATACATCTAACAGTTATGTATACATGTATATAAAATATAAGTGCAAAAAGTAAAGTCCTAGGACTATTACATGACTTCGGGGCAGTTATAATATTTAATAAAACCTTGAGTGGAATTAAACACTAAGCTATTACAATTTTTATACAACCTATACACTTGTCTAAAAATAAATAGCAAATAAATTAAAATACATGTTAAAAATTATTTATGTTTAAAAAAAAATATAAATGTCTAAAATATCATATTTTATTTTATTGTATTTTGGGTTAATTTTAAGCATTTAGAAAATAATTAGTTATCTAATTCTAAATTAATTACAAAGGTTAGTTAATTAAAAAAAAACTAAGTTTAATAAAATTGAATTAAAAATATGTCCAAAATTAGATTAATTAATAAAAACCCTAAGACTATTTTTTTAAATATATTTTATGGATTAAAATGATTAGTAGAAGATTAAATAAGAAAATAAGTAAAAAAAATGGAAATTGGAAAAGATTAGAAAACAGATAAAAGATGGTTGCAAGTGCCCAGGCTCGAACCCATGCCCTCTCCTTTGCCAAGCAAGAACACTACCACTGCGCCATGAAACAAACAGAATTTTATGCCCTAATAATGGCATCTCATATTACTCATGTTAAAACTTACATGTAAGGTTTCAAATGTGTTCTAAACAACCATGCTAAGCAAGAATAATATCATTTGCGCATCATACACAAACTCTCACTAACAAGTGATTGCATAAAGTGTCTTTCAACCGATAATCAAGTGTTATTTAAAGGTTGAAAGTATAACAATGTACATTGCAAATCAATCACAAAAGAAGTTATAATTAACAAGGCAATGTGTGCAAGCATGCACTAAAACAAAGCAAAAATTGATATTTCTACCTGGGTAACCGGTTACCATAACTGGGTAACTGGTTATCAAAAGCTGAAAATCCTGAAAATTGGCTACTGACTTGGGGGTAACAGGTTACCATAACTAGGTAACCGGTTACTAAAACTTTGAAGATTTTGGAAATTTGCTTCTGACTTGGGGTAACCGGTTACCAAAACTTTAAAGATTTTGTAAATTTTCTACTGACTTGGGGTAATCGGTTACCATAACTGGGTAACCGGTTACCAAAACTTTGAAGATTTTGGAAATTTTCTACTGAATTGGGGTAAGCGGTTACCATAACTAGGTAACTGGTTACCACGTAACAGTTTTGAAATTTTTTGTGAAGGAATGGATGGTAACCGGTTACCATAACCGAGTAACCAGTTACCCTCATGTCAGAGGCAGTTTTAATAGATTTTTGAGCATTTCCATGGCTTAAGCAATTGATCAAACACAAGATCTTCACACATCAAACAACATGTTTTTGAATAATTCAAAATTAGATTCAAATTATACACGATGGATCAAGGATCAACAGTTAAGCTTCATGCAACATCATCAATTTGTTTCATCAATTAAGCATTTTCATGTAAATCAACTTAACTCAATAAGCACTTAATTCAACTATCTAATTCTGGATTTACACATGATTATCAAATCAATTCACAATTCTAGGCTTGGATCTATATCCTCTGTTAAAAATTCAACCTAGATTTAATTCATGCTTGATCAAAAAAGTGCTTCTCAAATAATCACTTATTTCAAGAAGTGCTTAATTCAAGAAAACTCACTGATAGAAATGAAGAGGAGGCTTAGGTATAAAGATCGCAACGAACGGATCAACAATCAGAGAAGAATTTCTCTTGATCTTGACTTTTGGATCTTGATGAAATTGTTATGTTCTTGATGAAAAAGGTGTAAAACCTTGATTTGATCTTTGAGAGAATTGGGAGAAAAAATTTAGTGTTTGTGAGATTTTGTCAATTATGAGAGTCTCTCCTTGAAAATTGGAGTCAAAAGGAATATATAGTGTGGAATTATGTGAGTGGATTTGGTTTAATGGGCCTCAAATAACCACAAACCAAAGTGTAAATTTTTAATTCATCCGAGTTTGACACTATCGGGTCAAATTCGCAGGGACTTCGGTGTGACTTCTAAAGTTGAAATGTGAAACCAAAATGTATTCAATTTAGAGAACAATCTCATGTCCGAAGATGAGATCAATCGGAAATGATGAGAAAGTTATGAATTTTTGAAGTTTCGCCTCAGACAAAAATTAACTTCCAACACAGAATTTTCATTGAGTTGCGCGTACTTCGGGCTAAAAACAGAAGCCTTTGGGGTACCGTTTTCTTATGGAAATAGAAACCAGAATTTAGCTAACACAATTTTTAAGACAATACCACTGGAACAGGCTCAATATGATAAAAATCGACGGAGTTATGATTTTGAATGTGGTGCAGATAAACATTTGCCGCAAATTTCCTATGCAAAAACACTCAAAACATCCACAACTTTGGAGACGTTTTGAGAAGAATTAGCTTACGTTCATGAGATATGAAAACGTAGAGGACATCGTGACGGAGTTTTAGCCACCGGAACGGGTCCTAAACAAGCCACAAGCTCCGAGTTATGAATTTTTTAGTGTGTAAAAACTGCACTTTCAGCACACTTTCTTTATTGCATTTCTTCGAGAAAACTCACACATTCGTAGACCTTATTCAAAGAATTGAATTTCAAGCCACACATAAATTTGATAATACATCACCATGGATATCTTGGTGAAAGAACACCTGAATATGATGAACCAAATTGGCCTTGTGAACTTCTGAATACTCGAACCATTGTGAAACAGCTGACCGACTTTTAGCAAAGAAAATATCCTGAGAGTGTATATTGACGAAATAAACGTCTCTTGCCGTTTACCGAGGCTCATATGAAATACCTTGATCCCGTAACCATTAAACCTATTATATGAATGCACATGATGATGCAATATAAGTCAAATTAAATTCGAAATGAAGAGGGTAAATTTTGGGGTAAAACAGTTGGTACTCTGCATATCTTCACATATACTATTTTTATCATCTCTCAAATGAGGTGATATCTTCTAAGTGTATGTTTGGATCATTGGTGAGATCTAGGCTCCTTAGCTTATGCGATAACACCATTGTCGTCATAATAGAGATCAACGGGATCCACAATGTTATGGACTATGCCAAGTTCATAATTAACCTCTTGATCTAAACAACTTATTTTGTTGCATCCAAGGCAACAATATACTCTACTTTGGTTGTAGAATCAACAACTATATCATGCTTTGAACTTTTCAAGCTTACAACGCCACCATTTAAGCAAAACACATAACCAGATTTTAGTAATATGTCATCTACATATAATATCGGGATGGGGGTCATGTTCCCACTAACCTTATTGTAGACACAAGGATCATTTTGATCCATGATAAATAAATCACCTTGATCAATTACGAGATAACCATATTTCCCAGGTTGGTGACATATCATCTTTGGTCTATGCTAGTCTTGTTCTACTTGAGCAGGTTGCTCTTCCATAATTACTTGTGTTTCCTACTATAGTTCCTCCATATGTGTATAACTGCTTTTGTGATTCTTGAATTTTTCCAAGCTCTACTTTCCTCCCACTGATTCCTTTGGCAATAAAGTCACTTTCCAAGAAAACTACAGTTCAAGTGACAAACACTTTTCCATCAGAAGGATTATAGAAGTAATATCCTCTTATTTCTTTAGAATACCCCAGAAATAAGCATTTGTCTGATTTGGGCTCAAGCTTAGTTCAGATTTTTTGTTTCAGATAAACTTCACAACCCCAAATCTTCATGTAAGACATATGTGGTTTCTTACCACTCCATATCCCATATGGTGTCTTCTCAACCTTTTTGGATGGAACACGATTAAGGGTGTAAGCTGTTATCAACAAAGCATGTTCCCAAAATGAGTTTAGAAGATCAATGTGACTCATAAAAAATCGAACCATGTCTAACAAGGTTCGATTTCTTCTCTCATATACACCATTCCATTGTGGTGTTCCTGGAGGAGTAAGTTGGGATAGAATCCCACATTCCTTTAGATGGTCATCAAACTCTAGGCTTAAATATTCATCTCCTCGATCTGATCGAAGAGCTTTAATATTCTAATCTAGTTGGTTTTGTACTTCATTCTTGAGTTCCTTGAACTTTTCAAAGGACTCAGATTTGTGTTTCATTAAATACACATAACCATATCTACTGAAATCATCAGTAAATGTGATGAAGTATTTGAAAACCTCCTCTGGCTGGTATGTTCAGTGGTCCACATACATCAGAATGTATGAGGGCCAAAATATTATCAGCCATTTCAGCTTTTCCTGTGAATGGGGACTTTTTTATCTTTCCAATTAAACAAGACTGCATATCTCATATGATTCATAATCAAAAGAGTCCAAAAGTCCATCTTTATGGAGTTTGGAAATGTGTTTCTCATTTATGTGGCCAAAGCGACAATACCAAAGGTAACTTGGATTTAACTCATTAGTTTAATCATTTTAGTATTAATGTTATAAATTGGCATTTCAAGAACAAGGACATACGGTCCTTTGTTCGTTTGTGTAGAAGCATAGAATATATCATTCAAATAAATATAATAACAATTATTCTTTATTATAAATGAAAAACTAAACTTGTCCAAACAAGAAACGAAAATAATATTCTTGCTAATTACAGGTACATAATAACAGTTCTCTAATTGAATTATTTAACCACTAGGTAAAGTCATTACATAATTTTCTTATGGATAAAGAAACAACTTTTTCTCCATTGCTAACTTGTAGATCAACTTCACCTTTTGCCAATTCTCTACTCCTTTTCAGCATTTTCACATTATTATAAATGTGAGAACCACATCCAGTATCTAATACCCATGAGATTAATTAAATTTTATAACAAAAATACCTGAATTTGAAGTCTCTACTCCATTATTCTTATCTTTCAGGTACATTGGGCAATTTCTCTTCCAGTGTCTGGTCTTATCGCAATGGAAGCCAGTGCCCTCTTTTGTTATGCCTCCAATAGGCTTAAAAGCAGGAGCAGTAGGTTTGGGTTTGTCAACTTCCTTTCTTTTCCCTTTACCAACCTGCTTGGTATGCCTTTTGTGCATCTTCTTTCCATTCCTGACCATCAGATTGGACTTCCTTTTTTACTTCACATTCTGCTCAGCAGTTCTTAACATGCTTAGTAGTTATGGAAGACTTCTGTCCAAGTCATTCATTTTTAAATTCAAAACAAATTTATTGAAGTTCTCTAGCAACGATTGCAAGATCAAATTAGTCGCAAGTTCCTTTCCAAGGGGAAACCCCAGCCTTTCAAGGTTCTCCATATACCCAATCATCTTGAGTACATGGGGACCTATAGGGGTTCCCTCAACTAACTTGCTATTAAAAAGGTCCTTTGAAACCTAAAACCTCTCATTCCTTGCCTGCTCTTGATAGAGCATCTTCAAATGTCCGATCATATCAGACAGTGCCATGTTCTCATGTTGCTTTTGCAATTCTGAGTTCATAGTAGCCAATATGAGGCAAGCGGTTTTATTAGCATCATCAACATCCTTTTTATAAGCATCTCTTTCATCCTTATGAGCGGAACTGGGAGGTTCCTCTTCAGGAATATGTGTCTCTAATACATACAACTTTTTGTCATGTTTGAGGAAAATCCTCAGGTTTCCATGCCAATCTAGAAAATTTGTCCCAGACAATTTTTCCTTGTCAAGGATTGATCGCAAAATGTTGTTAGAGGTGTTTGTTGTCATGGTAATCTACATAAAGATTTTGAAGATATTAGTATCGTTAAAACATATTCAATTAGGCCTTTAATTAAATATGCTCCCACTATTTTACTCAAACCAAATGACCCTCACCATTTGATTCAGAAAATTCCGTTGGAAGATTTTCTAGTGGGTCGAGATCCATATTTCACTTTGCTTTAAGTCAGTGTTAGTCTGATTACACAAAAATCAATTATTTAGGTAGGAACTTCTTCCAATTGTGTCTAATAAGATTATCAAATATTTCAATTGGGCGGATAACTCCTTATTCTAATCCATCATATGGATCATTCCTAACTCCTGCTTCTAAACGCATATAATCTTATTATAATTTGTTTAGTTAAGTTTGACCCAGAGTTTTAGCAATTGGACATTACATTTATCCCATCGCACCTTACTAATACTAAACATGCACCTTGTGTTAGGAGAAACCTACATTATTCGATACTAGTCTTGATGAGTGCTAAAACTTGGAAATCATAAACTTAATATTCATTTGAGGGAATTTTTATTAGTTTGATCTCACCGGGTTAACATGCAAATCGTCTCTCACATGCATCAACATACACACACATGCATCAACATACATATAAAAAGATATATTTATGGGCCTTAGCGCAATTTTTCTCTCAAACCAATGAGAGAACCTAAGCTAAACCTAATAACGATCTACGCTTCTCCAAGCTAGATCTCCATGGTTGTCCTCCTTTTATCTTTTCTTCTTCTTTTCTTCATTACATTACATTACATCAAAGAATACTCGTTTTACATACGAGAGAGTAAGATGAGAAAAGTGTTAGTGTAAGCCCTATAGGCTAATACTTTGGGTACTTGTATCGAATTATTTATTAATAATAAAAGACATTTCTTTATTATATTTTCTTTCCAAAATAATAGAGTCCCTATAATAGTTCGTTTGTTTGATGAAACATTAAGTGTGACTTAATCACGAGATCTCATTAAATATAAGAACATTATTCTTAAAATATCCATAGTCGAGCTTTATTTCAAAGTGGGATAACATTAAAGCATTGAGATTATTATGAAGATAGACTAGTGATCACACCTCATGGATCATGGATAAGGAATTATCAAGTCTTGACATAGGTATGTGTGACGCGGTGGGAGAACTGACTTGAGGGTTTTTGCATTTTATCGCAAATGTTGCGGTTAGCAAGAGTCGCCACTGACTTTTCTTTTATCCAAAAGAAAAGGTGAAAAAAGCACAGAAAAGATCTTTGAGATTGTTTCTTGAGTTCGGGGGGTAGATTATGAAAAGGGAATGTATTAGCACCCTTTTCATTCATGGTTTTCCATGGGCTCTTAGTTACTTGCTAGATCACTTGCTTTTGTTGTTTGAAAATGTGTTTGGTGTGGTTTTGAAAGTATTTTGTAAAAGAGGCCATTCGTTTAGGCAATCTTTGTAATGATTCTCGTTCGTAAGAATGTATACAAAGATGTTTGTCTTTTGAAAATGTTTTCAATGTTTGTAAGATGTTTTTGAAATGTGTGTGTTTATTTTGAAAATAGCAATGATAGTTGTTTGGAAATAGAGCAAGTAACTAGAAGCAATCTACCTACTCAAATGTCTTTC
This sequence comes from Vicia faba, assembly GCA_948472305.1. NCBI lineage: Eukaryota > Viridiplantae > Streptophyta > Magnoliopsida > Fabales > Fabaceae > Vicia > Vicia faba. The sequence goes on along the minus strand of OX451739.1, from coordinate 190,914,849 downwards.
TTATGCATTTTCTACTCCTTTGACATTGTTGTCTTACCATTGATTTGGTAAGCAAACCTATCTTTGGATGTAAACGGGACGGGCGGGGGTCATCGTATAACCATGATTAGCAATGTTTGCAAAGTATTTTGGCATTTTGGAGGGACCAAGATCATTTTGTAAGGAAACCTAGAATAGCGTCATCGAGGGACTATGATCTTATGTTTGTTTGTTTTTCCAAGATACTTCGCATGCATAATACGACTATTTTTATATAAGGCAACCAAGTGGGGAAACCCTAAGGATGCTTGTGTGCAAGTGTTTTATATTCATACTTGGTTTTGTCTTGGATTATGGTTTTTCTATTTGTTTTGTTTTTGATCTTACCATACAAATCCTAATTACTAATCATGGCATGTAAAGCGGTAAATTGCGTAATGTAAAGATTACTAAGCTATTACAACAATTTATGGGAGGGGGGATACAAATTTGAATGGGGATTTGCAAGAATGTAAATCTAAATAAATTATTACAACCAAATCGAATTTGTACGAATATTAAAATAAACAATATACAATAATTAAATATGCAATATTATGTACAAGCAATAAAAGGTTTTGTTTTGTTTTTTTTTTGTGTGAAAAGAAAATTTTAACTTAATCCTAAAAATATAAGGAAAAGAAATCAATTCTTAAAAAAGGGGTTTAACCCTAATTTCTACTTTGAAAGAAAATAAAGTTCTTGTATATATTATTATTGTGTATTTTTGTATCTAAAGATAATAAATAATGTTGTAAGGAAGTATTTAGTTTTCTATATGTAAAGATAAATATTTACAAATATGAAATGAAAAGAAAATAAAACAAATTAAACTAAACATATTTTATTTATATTTTACAAGTTTATTAAGAAAAATAAGTATTACATATTGAAGATAAAATATATATTTTATGTGAAAAATAAAATAAAATAAAATAAAATGCAATATTATCAAATATATATTTTTTAGGATTTTTATGCATTAAAGAAAATATTTAATGAACAAAAATGAAAATAAAACAAATAAAATAAAAAAATATAAAAATAGTTGGGCCAAGGGGTATTCTGAGCAATAAAATGGTGAGAGTTAGAAAAAAGAACAAGGCCCAGCGTACGGGCCCAATCCTGCCAAACAAAGCAAAAATCTGAAAAGGAAAAATGTGAAAAAACCAAAAGGTATCGCCAAGGTTCGAACCCAGGACATGGGTCTCACCAGCGCCCTACCTTGCCACTGGGATGGCTATACATCCGTTGATTAATGTAAAACAAAAATAACATAACACAAACAAAGCCCTTGCCCTGTACTCCGTCTTCTTCCTCTAGCCAGCCAGATGCCCTGTAACTTGCTTATCTCTCCATGAAAATGAAAACTCATAACATGAAAATTGTAGCATTTTGTCTCACGATTCTAACCATATAAATCATGTAAGCTAACAATCAAAGATCATAATGAATTTTAAAAGCCCTAAATTTAAACCTAATTTTTCCAGAAACTTCAAGTTCAAAATTCTCTAAACTCAGGCCAAATAAATGCAAGATATGTATATGTACAGCTTCGTTGCAATGAGGACTACATTGTTTATTCACAAATCGTGGCCTAAAGTTGAGAAAAAATAAGAAATTTTCTATACTTAGAAAATTTTATAAGTTAAGAAAATTTTCAAATTTAAACCCTAATCTTCAATCTTGGATTTCTTGATGACCAAATTTCACATTTTGACACGTTTTGATGAATTGTGACCCTTGGCACTTGATTTTGATCAAAAAGTCAAAGTTTGACTTTTCAGTGTATAGTTGACTTTTGATTAGTTGACTGCAAATTTCATCTGTCAATCCAATGAAACTGCAATGTTTTGAATCATGCTAATAGGTGAAGATGATGAAACTGAATCCTTGGAATCATGCTTCAAATCAATTGGTCATTTTCTAGGTTAAAAATCAGAAATTACCCTTCCTCAGTCAAAACCCTAATTTTGACCAATTTGCCCTTTTGATGATTTGATCAAATTTCTTGAGGAATTGTAATCCAAACTTGATCAAATGATACATATGAGCCTAAAATGTTGATGTGGATAAAAAATTATGAAGTTTGACTGTAAATTGGCCATGGTTGACTTTCCCCTAATACAATTGATTTTTAGGTCAACTGTCCAATTGACTGATCAAAAATATGGTTCAAGGCTTGAAACTTGTCCTGAGTGATCTTAGGGGTCCATAATGATGTTTGAGAGTTACATGAAGCATTGATATTCCAAAAATCCTTGTGCAATTTCAAACCCTAATTTTGGGTCATCAGTGCATGATGAGATGTCTTGAGCTGAACAAACCCAAATCCAGTCTTGAGTCAAAGAGATCTTGTGAGAAAAGTTTTGATAAATGGGAGTGAAAATTTTGGGGTACAACAACTGCCCCTGTTCAATCTTCTTAGACCTGAAGAGTTAGATTGGCGAGATTTGCCATTCGTGACTCGAATGTGAAAGATGATTGGACACTAGAGTGCCTATAAATTTGCACTTGACGATGTGTAGTCGAGGGAATGGGCTTAAAGATTCCATTTGGAGAAGTGATAGAGTCTTGTTGGAGATGGGCTTGTAGATGCCATCCAAGAATGTTTGTTAAATTGTAAGCTGTAAACTGAAAGAAAGAGTATCAGAATGGCGTCTGTGTCTAGAGCGTATCTGAACTGTATCTGAACTTGAAATCTGAATGAGTATTAGAATGGAATCCGTGTCTGGAACGTATCCGTACTGTATCTGAATTCGAAATCTGAATGAGTAACAGAATGGCATCTATGTCTGGTGCGTATCCGCACTGTATCTGAACTTGAAATCTGAATGAGTAACATAATGGCATCCATGTATGGAGCGTATCCGTACTGTATCTGAACTTGAAATCTGAATGAGTAACAGAATGGCGTCCGTGTCTGGAGCGTATTCGTACTGCATCTGAAATTGAAATCTGAATGAGTAACAGAATGGAATTCGTGTCTGGAGCATATTCGTACTGTATCTGAACTTGAAATCTGAATGAGTAACAGAATGGCATCTGTGTCTAGAGCGTATCCGTACTGTATCTGATAATACATTGTTACTGGTAGCTGTTTAATCTTATCCTGAAAAGGGTAAAATGTTAGCTGAAACACAAAGTTATGTTGCATGAAATGTATGATGCAATGTATTTGTTTTATTAATGATTATGATATATTGATGTAATGTATGTGCATGTAAGCCTGTTTTGATGTATTGTTGTTTGATTGAGGAAAATAAATCCTTGAATGTTGATGAGGATATGTTGAATTTTCATGTCTTGAAGTTGAAGTACTGACAAACTCTTGTTGATAGAAGTAAAATCAATGCCATGTACTGCTTGTAGGACCTGTTTGGGGAATCCTGAGAAATTTGATGATTTCTTACTGGGGATTAATAGTTTGAAATTTGTTCCATTGGGGATTTAAATGATGTATTGTGGGGATTACTTATGGAATAGCCTAGAGACGTTTTCCTGTCCTTTTAACCTATCAGTAATTGTCTTTCTCATTTTGTTTATTTGTAAACATAAATTATGTTCAAATGTATATGTTCATTAATGAATCATTGGACGTTTTTGCAAATAAAATACAAGTGTAAAGAAAAAACAAATAGTTTTCTGTACTTTCAAAGAGATATCTTTGTATTTGACTTTGAATAAGTATTTTGTACAAATGAGACAAACATCCTAGTAAGAGAATGGTGCCATAAAGCAAAAAGAATTTATACAAAGAAAGATAGCCATGTGTAATAATCCCATGGGGTTCCCATTCTGCTATAGCCTTCGTATCCCCGAATATCTTGTCTATTTGCCTTGTCCGAAGATGATTGAATTGATCAGGAACTTCGAGTTTGTCAGTGATGTCAAGAGGTTGTCCGCAAAGTGATCCGACGGGACACAGTCATACGCTTTAATTCCCTAACTTTTGCCTGAACCGCCCTTTCGGGTTTTCAGTCCGTCGGGAAACCCTTCTTTGCCCAAGTCGCCCTTTCAGGTTTTCAACTTGCCGGGTGTACATATTTTTTTTGTTATTTTTATCCCTAATTTTTGCCCGAACCTTTTTGGTTCGCCGGTATGCCCTTGTTTTGCCTAGGTGTGTCAACCTAGCGGGTCTCTTATGTGTAGTATCTTTTAATTATGTCCGCGTTCGCAGGGTGTGGCAGGTCGTCGCTGTTCATGGTGGTTAAGATCATTGCCCCACTGGAGAATATGCTTTTGATTATAAATGGTCCTTCATAGGTAGGATTCTATTTTCCCCTGTGATCACTTTGTGGCAAGATGATGTGTTTGATCACTAGATCTCCAACTTGATATACTTGGCGTCTGACTTTTTTGTTGAAAGCCTTGATCATCCGTTTTTGATACATCTGACCATGGCAAACAACAGTAAGTCTCTTTTCATTAATTAAGTTCAGTTGATCAAGTCGAGTCTGGATCCAATCGTCCTCATTCAAACCTGCATCCTTAATAATTCTCAGAGAGGGAATTTGAACCTCAATAGGCAGGACAACCTCCATGCCGTAAACCAAGGAATAAGGTGTTGCCCCAGTTGACGTGTGAGCTGTGGTATGATACCCGTGGAGAGAAAATGGTAGCATCTCATGCCCGTCTTTGTAGGTGACTGTCATTTTCTGTATGATCTTTTTAATGTTTTTATTTGCAGCTTCGACAACACCATTCATCTTTGGCCGATAGGGGGAAGAATTGTGATGCTGAATCTTGAACTGCTCGCACAAGGCGGTGATCAAGCTTTGTTAAGATTTGTACCATTGTCAGTGATGATCCTTTCTGGGATACTGTACCGGGAAATGAGATTTTGCTTGATGAAGCGGGCAACAACATTCTTAGTAACGGATGCGATGGAAGTTGCTTCGACCCACTTTGTAAAATAGTAAATGGCCACTAGGATGAAGCGGTGTCCATTGGAGGCTGTAGGCTTGATCTTCCCAATCATATCAATTCCCCACATAGCAAAGGGCCAAGGAGCCGTCAAGACATTCAGAGGAACCGGAGGTATCTGCACCTTGTCAGCATAAATTTGACACTTATGATAGGTTCGAGAGTGTTGATAGCATTTTACTTCCATGATAGACCAATAATAGCCTGTCCGTAGGATTTTCTTTGCCATCGTATGCCCACTAGAGTGAGTGCCAAAAGTACCTTCATGTAATTCAGCCATGATCTTTTCTGCTTCAACTTTATCCACACACCGGAGCAGAATGGAGTCATGATTACGCTTGTACAGGATGCCATTACTAAGGAAGAACTTAGTAGAGAATCTCCTTAAGAACTTCTTATCATTGATTGAAGCTTCTTCCGGATATTCTTGAGCCTCGAGATACCTCTTGACTTCATGAAACCAAGGCTGGTCCACTACCTCTTCAGTATTAATCTTGTGACAATGTGCTGGTTCGTCCATTCGTTCAATGGTGATCTGGGGAGCCTCGTTATCCCAATGAAGTTTAAACATAGATGACATTGTGACTAGAGCGTCTGCTAGCTGATTTTCTTCTCGCGGGAAATGCTCAAAGATAATCTCCTCAAAATGTGGTAGTAATGTCAAAACATGTTCTTTGTAAGGGATAAGATTTGGGTGCTTAGTGTCCCATTCCCCTTTGATTTAACTGATGACAAAAGCTGAATCTCCAAACACATTTAAAGACTTGATTCCCAAATCTATGGCAGCCTTGAGACCAAAGATACATGCTTCGTATTCCGCCATGTTGTTTGTACAGTTGAAGTAAAGTCTGACAATAAAGGGAGTATGACACCCTTCCGGAGATATGAGTACAGCGCCGATACCATTTCCAAGTGCATTGGAGGCCCCGTCAAAGAACAGGGTCCATCGGGATCCTTGTTCAGGTCCGTTATATAGTCTGATTTCTTCACAGTTGTCTAATGTCATGATGTCTTCATCCGGGAATTCAAATTTCATGGACTGATAATCTTCTATAGCTTGATGAGCAAGATGATCAGCTAGCACAATGCCCTTTATAGCTTTCTGGGTAGTATACTGTATGTCATATTCTGTTAGGATCATCTGCCATCTAGCTATCCTCCCAGATAGAGCAGGCTTTTCGAAGATGTACTTTATCAGATCCATCTTAGATATCAACAGAGTAGTATGAGTCAGCATATACTGTCTTAGCCGGCGAGCAGCCCATGCCAGAGCGCATCAAGTTTTCTCGAGCAGTGAATATCTGGTTTCACAGTCGGTAAACTTTTTGCTCAGGTAGTAAATAGCGTGCTCTTTTCGTCCAGACTCGTCATGCTGCCCCAATACACACCCCATTGAGTTCTCTAAAACGGTCAGATACATGATCAGGGGTCTTCCCTCGACTGGTGGCATCAAAACAGGAGGCTCTTGTAAGTACTCTTGGATCTTGTCAAAAGAAATCTGGCATTCATCATTCCATCTGACTACTTGATCTTTCTTCAATAGTTTGAAGATTGGCTCACAAGTAGCTGTTAGGTGAGAAATGAATCTGGAAATATAGTTTAGGCGTCCCAAAAATCCTTTGACTTCCTTCTCAGTACAAGGAGAAGGCATTTCTTGTATCGCTTTAACCTTGGCAGGATCAACCTCGATGCCTTTGTTACTGACAACAAAACCTAAAAGTTTACCGGACCGTACTCTGAATGTGCACTTGTTTGGGTTCAACCTTAGCTTATACTTCATCAACCTCTCAAACAGCTTTTGCAAATGATCAAGGTGTTCTTCTTCAGTTTGTGATCGGGCTATCATATCGTCTACTTAGACCTCTATTTCATGATGTATCATGTCATGAAACAAAGCTACCATGGCACGCTGATAGGTTGCCCCAGCATTCTTCAGTCCGAATGGCATCACTTTGTAGCAGAATGTGCCCCACTGTGTGACAAATGTAGTTTTCTCCATGTTCTCAGGTGCCATTTTGATTTGGTTATAACCTGAGAATCCGTCCATGAAGGAAAATACTTTGTGCTGGGCCGTATTGTCAATCAGGATATCAATGTGGGGAAGTGTAAAATCATCTTTATGGCTGACCCTTTTCAAATCTCTAAAGTCCACACACATTCGTACTTTGCCGTCCTTTTTAGGAACAGGAACAATGTTGGCAACCCATTAGGGATAGGAAGTGACGGCCAAAAGTCCAACGTTAAATTGTTTCATGACTTCCGCTTTGATCTTCTCTGACATGTCAGGTCTCATGCGGCAGACTTTTTGTTTTACTGGTGGAATATCTTCTCTTGTTGGTAGACGATGTACCACGATGTCTGTATCAAGTCCTGGCATGTCTTCATATGACCAGGCAAAGTTCTCAACATAATCATGAAACAGCTGAACCAGACGCTCCTTGACACTCGACTCTAGATTGGCATCCACCTTGATTTCCTTTTTATCCTCCTCGGTACCCAAGTTGATTGTATCCAACGGTTCCTCATGAGGCTGAATAACTCTTTCCTCTTGTTGTAGTAGTTTGGCCAATTCCCCTGGTACTTCACAATCTTCCTCACCTTCGTCTTCGGCTTGGTAGATTATATTTTCAGAGTCACTAAAGGCCATAGCAGTATCATTACCCATGGGATCCGGAATGGAGGGGTACCTGCATTTGTGAGTGTGGGTGTGTGTAAGGGTATAGCCATCTTTAAAAAATAAAATGTAAAAGAAAAACAATGAGCACAAAAAGTTTGTATGTGAAAAACGTCCATGATTCATTGAATGTCATATGAAGATGAAATAAAAACCCTTACAAATGGACCATTGTGCCTCGGGCAAGACACAAGGTTTTAAATGTGCGAATTGTTTGTGAATATTACAAGTCCAACAGAAATGTAAAAGATAAATTACTGAGAGATGAAAGTTATGGGGACAAAGTCTCTGGCTTCCCAATTGCGAAGTCCTCCGTTGACAGTAGGAAATATCCAATCCTCTAAGCTGCAATCCTCTTTACCATCTTCAACTGCATTGACCTCTCGGTTACTTATCTTTAAGGGTGGCCCTCTAGCACGGGCACGGCGTACAACCTTCTGAGCACTTGAAGTGAACCCTAAGCCAAACTTGTCAGATTTATATGGAATATCCGGAAGTTTCCCCCAGATGGTGCATCCTCCTTCCTCTACTACTGCCTTGGCGTCCTTCAGAGATGCCATCCGGAGCGGAGGTCTTGTGATCTTGGGGATCTAGGACACAGTCTTGGTTACTGCTACCTCTTGAGAGACTTCTTCGAAATGTTGAAAAGGAGTTTCAATGAACTCGCCATCCAATTCAACATACCAGAAAGAATTGAGGTGGCTAATCATATACTCTTCCTCTCCGTGGACAATGATAATCTTTCCATGGACCGGGTATTTCAACATCTGGTGCAGTGTAGAGGTGACAACACTGGCATTATGGATCCAGGGCCGTCCTAGCAGACAGGAGTAAGAGGGGCGGATTTCCATTACATAGAAGGTCTAGTTGAAAGTCTGAGTTCCCACCTTTATGGGGATGTCCACCTCCCCGTGGACTATCCTCTTTGAGCCAGTAAATGCTCTCACGACTATGTTACTGGGTTTCAACGTTAGCCCTTCGTAATCCAATCTATCGAGAGCTTTCTTCGGTAAAACGTTCAAAGATGAGCCAGTGTCCACCAAGACATGGGCCAGAGTTGTTCCTCTACATTCCACAGAGACATGTAATGCCTCGTTGTGCTTTCTCCCTCTTGGTGTCAAATCAGCATCAGAGAAGCCTAAGCCATTATCAGCTGTCAAGCTGGCCACACAATCTTGAAATTGGTCAGCAGACGTCTCTTGTGGCACATGGGTTGTCTTTAGAAACTTCACTAGAGCTTTCGCATGTGCCGCAGAACACAGCAACAATGCCAACATGGAGATCTTGGAGGGAGTTTATCCCAACTGTTCAACTACTTCGTAGTCGCTCTTCTTTATTATTCTCAAGATTTCCTCCATTTCCTTCTTGGAGGTTTCGAGGATAGTCATTGGTTGAGCCTTCGGCCGAACAGGCTCTTCTTGAATACTTTTTCCTAGAATTTCAGCAGTAGAAGTGTTGGTAGGGATAACAGTAGGGGTTGTGTCGTCTTTGCCAGTAGGAGCACTTGCAGATATGATTATTGGTATGGAGGTAACCTTTGGAACAGCCACAGGTCCAAAAACTGCCTTTGGAGGGGCAATTTATGGAGAGAAGATTCTACCGCTATGGGTAATCTTACTGGTTCCGACAATTTTGCTAATGTCGGAGTCTTCTTCTTGGGAGCTCATCTCTTTGGCGGCCAGCCCATCTTGTTTGATACCATGGTAATAGATGTCTCCACCGTAATTCCACGACACTGTTTTGTCTGATTCGTACGGGACCAGCCCGAGCATTGTGATTATAAGAGGAGTAGTTTTTGGAATCGATGTAATCCTAACGGGTCTTTTGGGGACCCTGGAAGGACTGGCGGAGATGGTTATGATTGAAACGTCTTCAACAGGAACAGGTGCAATAGGAGCACTTTCAAACAAAATCTCTTGGTTGTCTATCAAGCGTTGAATGCCTGTCTTCAACAAAGGGAAAACAATTGGTGAGGATAAGCAAATATGGCAGTCTTCATTACAACCCAAGAATACACCAACTTTCAACAAGTTTATCTTAATGATTGGGAGCAGAGTCAAGAGTTCATCAAATGTGGTAACAAACAAATCTTCTTCGATAACATTGGTGTTGTGACTATGCCTAGGCATAAGAGCAGAAATGACGTTTGGTTTCTCGGGTGCATCAAACTCAATCTCTTTTGCATCTATATGGTCTTGAATTTTGTTTTTCAGGGCCCAACAGTTGTTAGTGTCATGACCCAGACTTTCGGAATGATACGCGCATCTGGAATTTGGGTGATAATGAGGGGATGCAGTGTTGGGGTTCTTTGGAGCTTCCTTTAAAGTTGCCAGATTAGATTTTAGAAGATGTGGTAAAACCTGGGCTAGAGTCATATTAATTCTGGTGAATTGCCGGACTGGCCTTTGCACCCTCGGTTGGTTACTTCTTGGTTGGTCAGATGTAGGCTTTGGGATTATAACGGCCCCTACCATTGGTCGGCATTCAGCTCTCCCTTGGTTCCTTTGTGGATAAACAGCAAACACCTCCTTCTTCCCAGTGAAAGGTTTTCTCACAACTGTAGAGGCATACACATCCCTCTAAATCTTTCCACTTTTTATGCCAACTTCCACCCTTTCTCCAGTTAGTATTAACTCAGTAAATCCAGCAGATGAGCTTCCAATCAAATGGTTGAAGAAAGGGCCTGATAGAGTGCCTAAGAACATATCCACCAACTCCCTTTCAGACAGAGGGGGTTGCACTCTCCTAGCTAGATCTCTCCATTTCTGCGCGTAATTCTTGAAACCCTCATTTGAAGCCATAGCCATACTCTGAAGTTGAGTACGGGTAGGCGCCAAATCTGAATTATACTGGTATTGCTTATAGAAAACTGCAGCAAGATCTTCCCAATTGTGGACGTCGGCCCTTTCCAATTGGTAAAACCAATCGAGTTGTGTTCCAGATAGGCTATCTTGGAAAAAATGCACCCACAGGTCTTTATCGACGAAGTGCGGTTGAATATTTCTCACATATGATCGGAGGTGCATCTTAGGACATGACACCCCATCATATTTTGCAAACATCGGCACTTTAAACTTTGGTGGGATCACAATTCCCGATACTAGCCCCAATTCTTCAAAGTCTAGACCTGGCACCCTTCGTATTTCCATAGCGTTCAAACGCTCTTCAAGATGTCTGTACTTGTCATCCGCTGGAGGATACTATTCCTCAGAATAGTCTTCCTCTTCTTCCTCCTCTTCAGATTCTGACGGAACTGCTGTTTATTGTCCTTTCCCTTCTCCTTCATCAGATGTTGCTGCGAGATTCAAGGTTCTTCTAGTTTGTCCTTGAAACCTTCTCCCCATGATTACAACACCAGTTGGTTTCTTCTCTTTCTTCTTCTTCTCTTTGGCCAACAAAGTCTTCAACTCCTCTTGCCCCTTGGCCAGGGTCATGAGTAACTGTTGAAACTGCGTGTTCTGAACTTGAAGATCTTTGATTGTCTGTTCGAGATCCATCTTACTGAAATAAACAGTAGAGAGATGAGGAAACTCATTGTAAAATACCTGTTTATGTTATGATGAATGATATGTACACATGCAATGCTTTCAAGGATTTTAAAAAGATTCAAGTTTGGTTTAGACAAAAAGAAACACACGTTATATTGATAAAATAGAGTTTGAGTACATCAATGCCCCTTGGGCTAAATAATACAAAACTCTAAGATAAAAAAGTAGTGCACATCCTCTTTGGTGCAATGTAGGCATTTAGAGTCTGCTCCTCATGAAGTAGCCTAGTGAGTTCCAAAAACTTCTTCTCGCTTGCGTAGAATTTGGCTTTGAAAGTATCTCGCTCTCCTTTGAGATGTATCCAATCCCTTTGTAGGTCTTCAAGAGATGTGGGCATGTTAGGATGTAGGATAGTGTACGGAACTTCTCCTTCCTTAACAGGCTCAATGATCACCGGGAGAATTGAAGGATAAGGCATCATAAGACTTTGAGCGCGGGTTCGTACCCACTTGAGGTAAGGCTCAAGAGGGATGGAATTCTTGTGTCCCAAAGTCTTTCTATCCACCTTGTTTAGCATCCTCCAAGCTCGGATGAATCTCTGGCGAAGACCTTGATTGTTGTTGTCGTAGTCGAATACCAAGCCTTGAATTAACATCTCATGTGGGTCATCCCTTCGGGCATAACCAAACTGTCTTAGAGCTAAGCATGGGTTGTAGGTGATGCCTCCCCTAATGCCAAGTAGAGGGACATTAGGGAATTCCCCATAACGGCCAACAATGATAACATTCTCTTTGGATCGAGAGCACCAATGAATATCTGAATGTTTGAGCGTCATTAACCTTTGTGACCACCTTAATCCTTGCTCATTATTTAAGACTGATTGGGGAAGATGAGAAATAAACCATCTTGCCATGAGAGGAGTGCAACACATAAGGACACCTCTTTTCCTCATTGTCCGAGTGTGAAAAGAGTGCAGGATATCCCCTAGTAATGTAGGCACCGGATTGCGTGACATGAAGATTTTGACGGCACTCATATCTATGAGTTGGTCAGGATTGGGAAACAAGACCATCCCATAGATGAGAAGAGCCACAATATCCTCAAAAGATTGCAATTCTAGGGAATTCCAACAACTTTGGGCTTTCTCAAACAGAAACTTTGCTAAGAAGCCTTTGACACCACTTCTAGTTTCCAAATGAGTTGTGACATCAGATGAGTGCAAGTGCAGAGCTTGATCAATCTCTTCTGGCTTTGGATCTCTTTTCGTACCGTTGAAAGGTAGTTGATTGAGAATGGGAATCCTCAAGAGTTGAGATAATTCTTCCAGATTAGGCACAAGCTGATAGTCGGAAAATGTGAAGCAATGGTGCAAAGGATCAAAGAACTAGAAGAGAACCTTCATCCTATCCTCTTGTGTGTTAGAGATGAACAAGTTGAGTACACGACCATGCCTTTCGGTGAATGGAGAGTTCTCAGGGATCCTTGAAGCTAACTCCTTGAGTTGTGGAGGAACTCTTACAAGGTTGATTTGGATAGTTTTCCTGCGGAGTGAATCCATATCCTACAAAACAAGAACAAAGATGAATCTCCAAAATCCTTGAAATGGTTAGTGAATGCATATGATGTTCATGATATCCATGATGTTATGTACAAGTATGTATATACAAGAAAAACAAACAAGTTCTCAGTTTAGGCTTGCAAGGGGTTTTATAGGTAAGTACCCTCTTGAAGTTTAGTTGGCTCAACCTGTCCTAGTAATAGTAACTGGGTTCTAAGGAGCTTAATATTACCGGATTGTTTCCTTGGTCATTTTTTCAGCTCAAGCCTCTTTAATGGCGACCGAAATATCCCAAAAAACCAACCCTCAATGAGTGTAGTATCGAGTATCTACCAACTTCAGACTGCACCAAATCCGGTCATCTCACTACATCCTAAAGGCCAAGTTGGTCAAGTAAAGGGTTCTAGAAGTTCATTAGTGCTTCATGACATCACTCAGCGGCCCCGTATTCTATTTGATTCACTCAAAGGCTACCGGTACCCACAAATATGTCACACAAACATATCTATTGCTTAGACCATGTCAGTATACCCCGCATAGTTTCCACAACGTATTGCTATTTACCTATAATGTGTCCCAAATCCGGGTAGAGGATTCAAACCCAAACAAAGAACTCAAATGTAAAGCAAACAAGTCAAACAATGTAAGCAAATAAATGTGATCTAGCCCTAAGGTAACTCCACTTTTATAAAAATGCCCCAGCAGAGTCGCCAGTTCTGGGATACGGTGGGAGAACTGACTTGAGGGTTTTTGCGATTTATCATAAATGTTGTGGTTAGCAAGAGTCGCCACTGACTTTTATTTTATCCAAAAGGAAAGGTGAAAAAAGCGCAGAAAAGACCTTTGAGATTATTTCTTGTGTTCGGGGTGTAGATTATGAAAAAGGAAGGTATTAACACCCTTTTTATCCATGGTTTTCCATGGGCTCTTAGTTACTTGCAAGATCACTTGCTTTTGTTGTTTGAAAATGTGTTTGGTGTGGTTTTGAAAGTATTTTGTAAAAGAGGCCATTCGTTTAGGTAATCTTTGTAATGATTCTCGTTCGTAAGAATGTATATAAAGATGTTTGTCTTTTGAAAATGTTTTCAATGTTTGTAAGATGTTTTTGAAATGTGTGTGTTTGTTTTGAAAATAGCAATGATAGTTGTTTGGAAATAGAGCAAGTAACTAGAAGCAATCTACCTACTCAAATGTCTTTCTCATGCATTTTCTATTCCTTTGACATTGTTGTCTTACCATTAATTTGGTAAGCAACCCTATCTTTGGATGTAAAAGGGACGAGCGTGGGTCATCGTATAACCATGATTAGCAATGTTTTCAAAGTATTTTGGCATTTTGGAGGGACCAAGATCATTTTGTAAGGCAACCTTGAATAGCGTCATCGAGGGACTATAATCTTATGTTTGTTTGTTTTGCCAAGATACTTCGCATGCGTAATACGACTATTTTATATAAGGCAACCAAGTGGAGAAACCCTAAGGATGCTTGTGTGCAAGTGTGTTATATTCATGCTTGATTTTGTCTTGGATTAGAGTTTTTCTATTTGTTTTGTTTTTGATTTTACCATACAAACCCTAATTACTAATCATGACATGTAAAGCGGTAAATTGCGTAATGTAAAAATTACTAAGCTATTACAACAATTTTATGGGAGGGGGGATACAAATTTGAATGGGGATTTGCAAGAATGTAAATCTAAATAAATTATTACAACCAAATCGAATTTGTACGAATATTAAAATAAACAATATACAATAATTAAATATGCAATATTATGTACATGCAAGAAAAGGTTTTGTTTTTTTTTTGTGTGAAAAGAAATTTTTAACCTAATCCTAAAAATATAAGGAAAAGAAATCAATTCTTAAAAAAGGGGTTTAACCCTAATTTCTATTTTGAAAGAAAATAAAGTTCTTGTATATATTATTATTGTGTATTTTTGTATCTAAAGATAATAAATAATATTGTAAGGAAGTATTTAGTTTTCTATATGTAAAGATAAATATTTATAAATATGAAATGAAAAGAAAATAAAATAAATTAAACTAAACCTATTTTATTTATATTTTACAAGTTTATTAATAAAAATAAGTAATATATATTGAAGATAAAATATATTTTTTATGTGAAAAATAAAATAAAATGCAATATTATCAAATTTATATTTTTTAGGATTTTTATGCATTAAAGAAAATATTTAATGAACAAAAATGAAAATAAAACAAATAAAATAAAAAAATATAAAAATAGTTGGGCCAGGGGGTGTTCTGAGCAATCAAATGGTGAAAGTTAGAAAAAAAAAAGCGTGGGGGCCCAATCCTGCCAAACAAAGCAAAAATCTGAAAAGGAAAAATGTGAAAAAACCAAAAGGTAGCGCCAAGGTTCGAACCCAGGACATGGGTCTCACCAGCGCCCTACCTTGCCACTGGGGTGGCTATACATCCGTTGATTAATGTGAAACAAAAGTACCATAACACAAACAAAGCCCTTGCCCTGTACTTCGTCTTCTTCCTCTAGCCAGCCAGATGCCCTGTAACTTGCTTATCTCTCCATGAAAATGAAAACTCATAACATGAAAATTGTAGCATTTTATCTCACGATTCTAACCAGATAAATCATGTAAGCTAACAATCAAAGATCATAATGAATTTTAAAATACCTAAATTTAAACCTAATTTTTCCAGAAACTTCAAGTTCAAAATTCTCTAAACTCAGGCAAAATAAATGCAAGATATGTATATGTACAACTTCGTTGCAATGAGGACTACATTGTTTATTCATAAATCGTGGTCAATGGATACTTGTATAAAGAGATAGAAGTTGAGATTTTTACCTCTTTCAGTTGAAATGGTGGATGGAGTTGGAGTGAGTTTTATGAAGGCCTGATGATTGCTTAAGCTTGCTTGAGCTTCCCTGAGTGTGTTCCAACCTTAGCCTTGCTTTGAAAGTGTCTGAAACTCTCTATCCAAGTCAACCTGCAAGCTTTGAAAACAAAAATGGAAGATGGTGGAGAAGGGGTTACAGTACAGGGATGAGGGTCTGGATCAGTTAGATATCAAGTAGGTACGGTGTTTTGATGGTTAAGACTTGAAACACACGAGCCAAATAAGAGATTGCTATGCTTATGCAGAAACTGCAATTTTGGACAGTTTTTTGGTGAAAGGAAGTTTGGGAGTGTTTCTGGATTCTAGTAATCGTGTCTTGTGTTGTATTATGTTTGTATATTAGTATGGAGAAGGTCCTAAGTCAGCTCTTCCACAGGTTTGTGAGTTATAGGCTTTTGGCACACTTTCTTAATTTTGAAGCAAAGTGAAGGGACAAGGCCTTACCTGCTTGTACTGGCTTGTTAGGGTTGGTATTTAT
This sequence comes from Vicia faba, assembly GCA_948472305.1. Taxonomy (NCBI): domain Eukaryota; kingdom Viridiplantae; phylum Streptophyta; class Magnoliopsida; order Fabales; family Fabaceae; genus Vicia; species Vicia faba. The sequence goes on along the minus strand of OX451739.1, from coordinate 190,898,822 downwards.
TCTATACAAGTTGCCTTAGGTTTGTGGTACTTGTATGTGCAAAGGAGACAGGTTCAATGCTCAAGATTGTAAAGTTTGCAAAAGTGGAGCTTTTTCAAAATGGCAATGGCCCCTTTATGCCATTTATGGAATTACAACTTGGGTAATGGCTCTAAGGCTTGGATCAAAGCTTTGTCAACTGAGTAAGCATTAAATTAAGGAGTAAGAAAAAAGTTTGGGACCTGTAAAGCATGGATTACGCAGCATAGGTACTGATTGGAACTTTGTTCTTCATGAAATGACTTGAATCAAAAGTGAGAAATTTCCAACTTCATCTCTTCGATTCTCCATACTCAAAAATGATCTTGAGGAGTTCTTGGACATTTTGGAAAGCTTGAAATGATATCTATAACTCATATTTGAAATGCATTTCAATAATCCTCTTGGAACTAGGGGAAAAATTGCCATGAAGTTGGGTCCAAAACCTGCCTAAATTAGGGAAAAAAATCCACTAAGTTTTTTAGTTCATGAGCATGTATTCATAAACTTATATCTCGAGATCCATGCATCTTTAGGGAAAAGTGTGTGAAGCAAAGTTGTAGATTTCATGGAGGTCTACAACTTTCATGTTGGGAACTTTCTTTGAATCATTATGCATCATGGTAAAAAAATGGCCTAAAGTTGAGAAAAAATAAGAAATTTTCTATACTTACAAAATTTTCTAAGTTATGAAAATTTTCAAATTTAAACCCTAATCTTTAAACTTGGATTTCTTGATGAACAAGTTTCACAATTTGACATGTTTTGATGAACTGTGACCCTTGGCACTTGATTTTGACAAAAAAGTCAAAGTTTGACATTTCAGTGTACAATTGACTTTTGATCAGTTGACTGCAAATTTCATTTGTCAATCCAATGAAATTGCAATGTTTTGAATCATGCTATTAGGTCAAGATGATGCAATTGAATCCTTGGAATCATGATTCAAATCAATTGGTCATTTTCTAGGTTAAAAATCAGAAATTTCCCTTCCTCAATCAAAACCCTAATTTTGACCATTTTGCCCTTTTGATGATTTGATCAAATTTCTTGAGGAATTGTAATCCAAACTTGATCAAATGATACATATGAGCCTAAAATGTTGATGTGGATACAAAATTATGAAGTTTGTCTATAAATTGGCCATGGTTGACTTTCCCCCAATACAATTGATTTTTAGGTCAACCGTCCAATTGACTGATCAAAAATGTGGTTCAAGGCTTGAAACTTGTCTTGAGTGATCTTAGGGGTCCATAATGATGTTTGAAAGTTACATGAAGCATTGATAGTCCAAAAATCCTTGTGCAATTTCAAACCCTAATTTTGGGTCATCAGTGCATGATGAGATGTCTTGAGCTGAAAAAACCCAAATCCAGTCTTGAGTCAAAAAGATCTTGTGAGAATAGTTTTAATAAATGGGAGGGAAAATTTTAGGGTACAACATCTGCCCCTGTTAAATCTTCTTAGACCTGAAGAGTTAGATTGGCGAGCTTTGCCATTCGTGACTCGAAGGTGAAAGATGATTGGACACTAGAGTGCCTATAAATTTGCACTTAACGATGTGTAGTCGAGGGAATGGGCTTAAAGATGCCATTTGGAGAAGTGATATAGTCTTTTTGGAGATGGGCTTGTAAATGCCATCCAAGAATGTTTGTTAAACTGTAATTTGTAAATTGAAAGAAAGAGTATCAGAATGGCGTATGTGTCTAGAGGGTATCTGAAGTGTATCGGAACTTGAAATCTGAATGAGTATAAGAATGACATTCGTGTCTGGAGCGTATCTGTACTGTATCTGAATTTGAAATCTGAATGAGTAACAGAATGGCATATGTGTCTGGAGCGTATCCGCACTGTATCTGAACTTGAAATATTAATGAGTAACAAAATGGCATCCGTGTCTAGAGCGTATCCGTACTGTATCTGAACTTGAAATCTGAATGAGTAACAAAATGGAATCCGTGTCTGGAGTGTATTCGTACTGTATCTGAACTTGAAATATGAATGAGTAACAAAATGGCATCCGTGTCTGGAGCGTATTTTTACTGTATCTGAACTTAAAATCTGAATGAGTAACAGAATGGCATCCGTGTTGGAGCGTATCCGTACTGTATCTGATAGCACATTGTTAATGGTAGTTGTTTAATCTTATCCTGAAAAGGGTAAAATGTTAGCTGAAACACAAAGTTATGTTGCATGAAATGTATGATGCAATGTATTTGTTTTATCAATGTTTATGATATATGGATGTAATGTATGCGCATGTAAGCTAATTTGCTGTATTGCTGTTTGATTGAGGAAAATAAATCCTTGAACGCTGATGAGGATATGTTGAATTTTCATGTCTTAAAGTTGAAGTACTGACGAACTCTTGTTGAGAGAAGTAAATTCAATGCCATGTACTGCTTGTAGGATCTGTTTGGGGATCCTGAGAAATTTGATGATTTCTTACTGGGGATTAATAGTTTGAAATTTGTTCCACTGGGGATTTAAATGATGTACTGTGGGGATTACTTATGGAATATCCTAGAGACATTTTCCTGTCCTTTCAACCTATCAATAATTGTCTTTCTCATTTTGATTATTTGTAAACAATAATTATGTTCAAATGCATATGTTCATTAATGAATCATTGGACGTTTTTGCAAATAAAACACAAGTGTAAAGAAAAAGACAAATATTTTTTTGTACTTTCAAAGAGATATCTTTGTATTTGACTTTGAATAAGTATTTTGTACAAAGGAGACAAACATCCTAGTAAGATAATGGTGCCATAAAGCAAAAAAAATTTATACAAAGAAAGATAGCCATGTGTAATAATCCCATGGGGTTCCCATTCTGCTATAGCCTTCGTATCCCCAAATATCTTGTCTATTTGCCTTGTCCGAAGATGATTGAATTGATCAGGAACTTCGAGTTTGTCAGTGATGTCAAGAGGTTGTCCACAAAGTGATCCGATGGGACACAGTCATACGCTTTAATTCCCTAACTTTTTCCTGGACCGCCCTTTCGGGTTTTTAGTCCGGGGGGAAACCCTTTTTTGCCGAAGTCGCCCTTTCGGGTTTTCAACTTGCCGGGTGTACATATTTTTTTATATTTTTATCCCTAATTTTTTCCTAAACCTTTTTGGTTCGCCGGGATGCCCTTGTTTTGCCTAGGTGTGTCAACCTAGCGGGTCTCTTATGCGTAGTATCTTTTGATTATGTCCGCATTCACAGGGTGTGGCAGGTCGTCGCCGTTCATGGTGGTTAAGATCATTGCCCCATCGGAGAATATGCTTTTGATTATAAATGGTCCTTTATAGGTAGGAGTCCATTTTCCCCTGAGATCACTTTGTGGCAAGATGATGCGTTTGATCACTAAATCTCCAACTTGATATACTTGGCGTCTGACTTTCTTGTTGAAAGCCTTGATCATCCGTTTTTGATACATCTGACCATGGAAAACAGAAGTAAGTCTCTTTTCATCAATTAAGTTCAATTGATCAAGTCGAGCCTGGATCCAATCGTCCTCATTCAAACCTGCATCCTTAATAATTCTCAGAGAGGGGATTTGAACCTCAATAGGCAGGACAACCTCCATGCCATAAACCAAGGAATAGGGTGTTTCCCAAGTTGACGTGCGGGCTGTGGTACGATACCCGTGGAGAGAAAATGGTAGCATCTCATGCCAGTCTTTGTAGGTGACTGTCATTTTCTGTATGATCTTTTTAATGTTTTTATTTGCATCTTCCACAGCACCATTCATCTTTGGCCGATAGTGGGAAGAATTGTGATGCTGAATCTTGAACTGCTCGCACAAGGCGGTGATCATAGTATTGTTAAGATTTGTACCATTGTCAGTGATGATCCTTTCTGGGATACCGTATCGGCAAATGAGATTTTTCTTGATGAAGCGGGCAACAACATTCTTAGTAACGAATGCGAAGGAAGTTGTTTCGACCCACTTTTTAAAATAGTCAATGGCCACTAGGATGAAGCGGTGTCCATTGGAGGCTGTAGGCTTGACCTCCCCAATCATATCAATTCCCCACATAACAAAGGGCCAAGGAGCTATCAAGACATTCAGAGGAACCGGAGGTATGTGCACCTTGTCAGCATAAATTTGACACTTATGACAGGTTCGAGAGTGTTGATAGCAGTCTGCTTCCATGGTAGACCAATAATAGCCTGCCCATAGGATTTTCTTCGCCATCGTATGCCCACTGGAGTGAGTGCCAAAAGTACCTTCATGTAATTTAGCCATGATCTTTTCCGCTTCAACTTAATCCACACACTGGAGCAGAATGGAGTCATGATTACGCTTGTACAGGATGCCATTACTAAGGAAGAACTTAACAGAGAATCTCCTTAATAACTTCTTATCATTGATTGAAGCTCCTTCCAGATATTCTTGAGCCTCAAGATACCTCTTGACTTCCTGAAACCAAGGCTGGTCCACTACCTCTTCAGTATTAATCTCGTGACAATGTGCTGCTTCGTCCATTCGTTTAATGGTGATCTGGGGAGCCTCGTTATCCCAATTAAGTTTAAACATAGATGACATTAAATATAGATGACATTATCCCAAATGATACATATGAGCCTAAAATGTTGATGTGGATAAAAAATTATGAAGTTTGACTGTAAATTGGCCATGGTTGACTTTCCCCCAATACAATTGTTTTTTAGGTCAACTGTCCAATTGACTGATAAAAAATGTGGTTCAAGGCTTGAAATTTGTCCTGAGTGATCTCAGGGGTCCATAATGATGTTTGAAAGTTACATGAAGCATTGATAGTCCAAAAGTCCTTGTGTAATTTCAAACCCTAATTTTGGGTCATCAATGCATGATGAGATGTCTTGAGCTGAAAAATCCCAAATCCAGTCTTGAGTCAAAGAGATCTTGTGAGAAAAGTTTTGATAAATAGGAGGGAAAATTTTGGGGTACAACAGTATGAATATTAGGAGTAATATTTATACGGGGTTTACCCGCTATGAGAATACTACATAGAATGTTATGCAAGGTGTCATAAGTTATTCTCATGGTGATAATGGTGTATACCACCCTTCGACCTGAAACCACTATAGACCTTAGATGTGGAGTTAAGTACTTTATTCCTGATCAAATGTTATCCGTAACTAGATGACCATAAAGACAGTTGATGGGTACTTCACAAAGCATGTTGGGGGACATGAGTGACCTAGATGGAATTTTTCCATCCTACATAATAGGATAAATGTCTAAGGGCCCAATATTAAACTGGACAAGGGTAACACAGTTTATGCCTTATGTTCAATATAGACATAAGGGAAAAGGGTAATTGTACACACAAATATTATCACATAAAGGTTTTGTCAGATCACATGACATTTTCGTGACTTGGGTAGCAGTGATGTGTTGCTAAATACCGCTCACTGTTTATCATGTTAAATATGTAATTTAATATAATTTCCAATGTCATGAAAACCTACAGGGTCACACACATAAGGACAGGTTGATGAGAGATAGAGTAAATAAGGAACACCATAAGGTACGGTGCACTTAAATGAAATATGGAATGTGGTAACATACCACGCGCTTAAGTGATATGCGGTATATCATAAGGTATGATACTCGTATGCTTAATTGGGCTTTTAGCTTGCAGCCTTAATAGGACTTTTAGCTTGCAGCCCACATAAGTGGTTCTATAAATAGAACCCATATGCTGAAACATTTGACTTGATGAAAATTCGGTCTTGATTTCTAGCCGTATTATTTGTCTCATTCTCTCACTCAAATTTTCTGTTCGTAAGCAACTAGTATTGTGTCCGGAAGTGATCTGTCCGTGTGGACTGAGTAGAGACGCTGCTATTCATCAATGTTAGTGATCACAACATCAAAGGTCTGAATCATCACAAGAAGTAATGATTTATATCACTTACCATGCCTATTCATAAGGATTACTAAAGGAAAATTTTAATTTTCCGCTGCGTTTTGGATCCCAATTTTCCTTCAGTGGTATCAAAGCCACTATGCAACTTTGGATCCGATAGCTGTTTATTTTCTGCACGTTCTGTATTAATCAGATTAAAACACGGAATGAATTGAATAATAATTGAGTAAATTAAATTTTGGCATCATGGTGTTTACGGTTTGGGCGAATCGATATTGACTATGCTTCAGAATCCCACACTAGTATGGTGAAGCAACGATACATCGGTCGTCTATAAGTTACACTAATATGATTGATCAAATTTATATATAATATAAACAATTCTAGTGCAAACATGGTATATTGGATATACTATTTCGATTTCTTCCATTCAATCATAGAATGATTGTTATTCTTTTGAAAGATCATTGGTCATTCACTTTGGAAGCCGACGTTAGTATGGTGAAGCAATGGCATATTGATTGATCATACTGAATTATCAACTGAGTTGTGTTTGACGGTATGAAATTATTTGCATTAGGGTTCATGACGGAACAAGGGTTGTTCTGTAAGAGAGTTATGCGAATTAGGGTTGTAACAGCACAAGAGTTGTGAGAAAAACGATGCTGATTTCAAATGAATTGTTCATTAAAATTTTGCAATCCCCGGGAAGCAGAACCTGGCTAACTCTGCGTAGTGTGATCAATCGCTGAAATTTAATTTGACTTATTTAATTAACACAATTTAAATTAATAATAATAATAAAGTGTTTATTATTGTTGTCTTGTGGTTATCGGTTATGGCCTTAGATTCCTTTATTTTGTTTTTTGGATTTTAAAATACGACCTGCGTGTCGTGCCTTTCTCTTAATCTCTCCATGTAACTTATTTTCTCATCTCATTCCCTCGTATGTAAAATGAGTATTCTTTTATGTAATGTAATGTAATGTAATTAAGCAAAGGAAGAAGACAAGATTGAAGGAAGACATCCATGGAGATCTATCTTGGATAAGTTTAGACCGTTATTAGTTTAGCTTACATTCTCTCATTGGCTTGGGAGAACAATTGTGCTAGGGGACATAATTGTATCCTTTTATATGTATATTGATGCATATGAGAGACGATTTTCATGTTAAGCCGGTGGGATTAAACTAATATCAAATTCTCTCAAAAGGAATATTAAGTTTATGCTTTCCAAGTTTTAGCACTCATCAAGACTAGTATCGAACAATGTAGGTTTCTCCTAATGCGAGGTGCATGTTCTATATTAGTAAGGTGCAATGGGATAAACGTAATATCCAATTGCTAAAACGTTGGGTCAAACTTAACTAAACGAATTATAATAAGATTATACATGTTTAGAAGCAAGAGTTGGAAATGATTCATATGATGGATTAGAATAAGGAGTTATTCTCCCAACTGAAAGTATTCGAGAATTGTATGAGATACAATTGGAAGGAGTTCCTACCTAAATAACCTAGTTTTGTGTAATCAGCCTAACGCTGACTTAAAACAAAGTGAAATGTGGATCTTGACCCACTAGAAAATCTTCCAACGGGATTCTCCGAATCAAATGATGAGGGTCATTTGTTTTGAGTAAAATATTGGGAGCATATTTGATTAAAGGCCTAATTGAATATGTTGTTTTAATGATACTTATATTTTTCATATTTTTAGTGTAGATTACCATGACAACAAACACCTCTAACAACATCTTGCGATCAATCCTTGAAAAGGAAAAGTTGTTTGGGACAAATTTTCTGGATTGGCACCAGAATCTGAGGATTATCCTCAAGCATGATAAGAAGTTGTATGTCTTGGAGACACATGTTCCTGAAGTGGAACCTCCTAGTTCTGCAGCTAAGGCAGAAAGAGATGCTTATTGTTGTACCCCAATTTTCCCCCTAAGATCCCTCCATCATATCATATCAATTCAATCATAACAAGACAACACACTAGGGTTTGATTCTTCTCCCTATCTTTAGCTTTGCTCTATGAGGAATCACCAAGCACCTTGACTTATACTTTGTGATCATCTATTCTTTGTTTTGATTATCCTTTAACTAATAAATAAAACATTTGTTTTCCCTAAATTATTGATGATGTAGGTGAAAGCACAATACATTCCATCAAGATTGCTTTATGGATTCATGAGTCCATTTTTGTGCCTTCCTCAACAAAGCTTCATTTAGATTCAAGCTTCACCATTGAAGATTCTTTGAAGTAATGTCATGGCAAAGTCTATTATGATTCATCATACTTCAAGTTGTCAAAATACAGTTCAAAATTACAAGCGTTGATTGAAGAAGTTAGACCCAATTGGACAAATCTTTGATTCATTGATCACAAGTGTCTATATCCTTCAATTTCCAAGATTTGAAATTGGTTTTGGTTGCTATGATTTCTCCTTATCATCCTTACAACTTATATTCACATGACAAAGGTGTTTGTGCAAAAAGGTTGGTCAAAATGGAAAAGGTTTCCTAAGGCATTTTCTTGCTCTAGGAGCTAGGGTTTTGAACTTCAAAGGGGTAGATCTTGCTCATTTTTTGGTATTTTTGAGTGATTCCAAAGACATCCTTCTCTTCAAAGGGTTATTAAGAAATCTATTCAAAAGTTTCAAAGTAATTTTGTGTGGATGAAACTTAAAGGTGAAGAAAGATTACAAGTCCTCCAAATGAACCTTTAAATTCCCTTTATGTGACTTCAAATGATCATAACTTGATCAATTTTTATCACCTTGAGCCCATTATTTTTCCACAATGATCTTGAATGTGTGAAATTCAACCTTTCTTTTATGTGAAAAGCATAAAAATGGATGGAAGATGCCCTAAGGATTCAAAAGATTATAGGCCATTTCATGAATTGTTTCCAACATCAACAAGTCATAACTCTCTCAATTTTTGGAGATTTTGAATGGTTCAAATTTCAAAATGTCATTCAAGATATCTACTTCATACCATATTATTTTTTCAAGAACGAATTTCAAGTGGAAGGCCATGTTTGGATGCAAGACATTATAAGTCATTTTTTGAAGAAAAACTTAAAAATTTTCTAAGTATGGAAAGTCAACCTCTTTTTCTCAATTTTGACTCATTACAACTTTCATCTCAAACATACATTTGATACAATTCTTTTCACATTGTAAAGCTTGTAATCTCCTCTTTCTAAAGCTTCAAGAATCATGTCCTAAGACCCCTTGAGTTGAGAATGCCATTGGTTTGAATTTGGCAATTTGAAACTGAATTTTTTACCAAGTCAGAAATTTGAAACTCTTGTTTTGGATTCTAATCACAAAATTGTTGCACGTTTTTGCTCCTAAACATGTTTATTGAACTTTCAGAAGTGATTAGTGTATCAAAACACATGGTTTGGATGAGTTTTGATAAAAAATTAGTCACACTTTTCCCATGCTGTAGACTCACACGAATTTCCTCCAAACTTCATCGTTCCACACGCTTGAGCATTCCATTCACTTCCCTATAAATAGAGGATCATCCCTCATTAATTTCCTCAAGCTTTGAGAGCCAAACAAACCCTGCCAAAACCTCACACGAACTTCACATTTTTGAAATCAGTTAATGAGATTTAAGCCTTTTCGTCCAAAATTCTTGGCACAATCATCATCCTTCATCCTCATACAAACTCTCCAACATTTAAACCAAGCAGAATGAGCCATAATTCAAGCTACAGGAGTCCATTTTCATAGCTCCATTCTTGAACTTCGAACATGTAGAATTCTCCATCATTTGGATCCAAATGAAGCACTAACTTACTCTACTCATTCTTCTGATTCTTGTGCTTCTTATAATTTTTAAATCCATTGAGAATTGAGAGAGAAATCTCAAATGAAAGGTGCTTGCTATTTTTTGAGTTTTTGATCCATATCTCCTTGCACACTTTATATAAATTTGGCACGATGGTGGTATTAGGATCGTCTTGAAGAGACGAATCCAATGATACTAGTTTGAGATTCTAATTTTTCCGTTTGAAGAAACTCATAAAATCTCCATTGCAGGGTGTTTGGAGGTTGAAGATGATGACTTATCTCGTCTCAACCAATGATAGTGCGCTAATTGTTTTGTTTTCACTAGTTGCCCTTTTTCTGATCCAATGCATTTTCAAATAAGGTCCATATCAAGCACGGCGCGTCTGGTCCACTTGATCAGCTTACTAACGCGTTTCGTGGAAGGTGTGATTTGTGAAATGGGTCCCGTTATCGTTGACTATCGCTTGTGGAATGCCGAAATGATCCAAAATATTTATCTTGTAGAAGTGAATGGCGTTCTGGGCAGTGATTTTGGCCAGGGCTTCGGCCTCTATCCACTTAGTGAAGTAGTCGACTGCTACAATCAAATATTTGTTCTGATTGGTTCCGACCACGAATGGGCCGAGGAGGTCTAGTCTCCACCAGGAAAAGGGCCAGGGAGAGGAGAGGGATTTGAGCTCGCTAGGAAGAGCTAAATGCATGTCCCCATGTCTTTGACATTTATCGCATTTCTTCACGTGTTCTCTTGCATTGTGCTGCATGGTGGGCCAATAGTATCCTTCCCGCAAGGCTTTCCTCGCGAGGGATCTTCCTCCCAGATGCCGACTGCCGATACCCTCGTGGATTTTGTGTAGTATGCGTTCCTATGCGCTTCGGTCGACACACTTGAGAAGTGGGATGGAAAATCCTCTTTTGTAGAGTTTTCCCTCGATCAATACGTACAAGCAGGCCCTTCGTCTAACGATGATCGACTCTTTTGGGTCGTCGGGGAGTTTGCCTTTAGTGAGGTAATCGTGTATGGGGTTCATCCACCAATAGCTGTCCCTGATGGCGAATATTCCTAGGGTGGAAAATGGTTTCTGGGTGCTCGGTCGAGGGAGTAACTCTTGTATTACATATTTATTTCCTCCCTTCTTCTTTGTGCTCGCCAATTTGGATACAACGTCTGCACAGGCGTTATACTCGTGAGGAACGTATTGAACTTCCACAGGCCTGAATTTCTTCTTTGCCTCCTGGAACAGGGCCCAATATTCGGCGAGTTGGTCATTTTTGACCTGATGTTATCCTCGTACTTGCGAGGCGACCAACTGAGAATCAGTGAAGATTTTTAATTCCTCGGCTCTCAGATATTCGGCTAGCCGTAATCCTGCGAGGAATGCCTCATATTCGGCTTGATTGTTGGAGGTCGAGAAACACTGGGCAAGGGAAACTTCGACCAGCGTCCCTTCCTCGTTCTCTATTATGATGCTCGTGTCACTTTCGATCATATTGGAGGCGCCGTCGACAAAGATAGTCCAACGGCGCGAGCCTTCTGGATCCCCGGGTGAGGTCATTTTTGCTACGAAGTCGGCCAAGGCTTGAGCCTTAAGGGCTTTCCTGCTTTCGTATTGGATATCTAATTTGGAGAGTTCCAAAGACCATTTCAGCATTCTTCCGGCCATGTTTGGTCTTCTGAGCAGCTGTTTTATTGGCTGATCCGTCCGAACCACTATAATATGGGACAAGAAGTAGTGTCTTAACCTCCTCACGGTGTTAATGAGGGCCATGGCTACTTTCTTGATTTGCTGATACCTTTCTTCCGGGCCTTGCAGGGCTTTACTCGTGAAGTAAATTGGCCTTTGTCCCTCTGGGGTTTCCCTTATTAATGCAGCGCTTATTGCCTCGGAGGTGACAACTAGATAAAGGTAGAGGACTTCGTCTTTCTCGGGCCAGGATAAGACGGGCAGCTATGAGAGCTCTCTTTTCAAGTGGGTGAGGGTTTTCTCGCATTCGGGCGTCTATTTGAAAGTGGCTTCCTTGTGCAGGAATTTGGACAAGGGGAGCGCGTGTTGGGCGAATTTTTCCATGAATCGGGAAAGAGAAGTGAGCATGTCGTTTAAGATCTGGATGGATTTCTTCGAGGTGGGTTTCGAAAACTCGAAGAAGGCCTGAAATTTGTCGGGGTTCGCCTCGATGCCCCATTCTATCAGATAGAACTCAAGGAACTTTCCTGCCCGTACATTGAAGGTGCATTTTTCCGGATTGAATCACATCCGGCACTTTCGGGCTTGCTCGAACACCTTTTTCAAATGGGCGGCATGGTCGAGCTCTTCAGTGGACTTGACGATCATGTCGTCCATATAGACTTCAAGCATGTCACCTATTTTGTTGCAAAAGACTTTGTTCATCATACACTGGTAGGTAGAGCCCATGTTCTTCATGCCGAAGGGCATTACATTGTAGTAATAATTGCCCAACTCGGTCATGAAGGCGGTATAGTTTTCATCCGTTTTCTCCATGGGAATCTGGTTGTAACCAGAGTATGCATCCATGAAAGATAATAGTTTGAAACTGGCAAAAGTTTTGACCAGTTTGTCAATATTGGGGAGGGGATAAACATCTTTCGGGCAAGCCTGGTTGAGATCAATATAGTCAATGCACATTCAGCATTTTCCATTATATTTTTTAACAAGGACTACATTGGAGAGCCAGGTTGTGTACTGGGCTTCAGAAATAAAATGTGCCTCTAGGAGTTCTTTTACAGCTAATTTAGCAGCGTGTGACTTCTCGGTTGACTACTTTCTTCTGCGATGCGCGACCGCCTTGATGGTGGGATCAATGGTCAGGTGATGGCATGTGACCTCAGGGTCTAAACCGGGCATCTCGGTCGCACTCCAAGCGAAGAGATTAACATTATCCCACATGAAAATTTTGAGTTGCCTTTTAGCCAGGTCGGGGAGGTCCACTTCGATCTTTACTCCCCTTGTGGGGTCTTCTACGAGGGGAACCAGCTCGAAGTCGCCGTCCGGGATAGGCCGTGCATGACTTTAGAGCTCATTGTGGCCAGCAGAGGAGGTTGACCCTTTGTCTTCGACCATAGGCTCTTTCCCCTTCTTCCTTTGCTCGAACTTGTCCTTCATGGAGAAGCGACTATCGAGGTCAATGGTGTCGACCCTTGGCAGTGGCCTGGATTCCTCGGAGCTGAAGGGCAGCATGGCTCGAGTGGCTGTTCGAGGCTGGGTTTTTATGGGGCTGAGGCCCTTCGCAGAAGCTTCGAAGCATCTTCTGGCTGCTTGGATGTCCCCGTGAAGAGTGGCGACTAAACCTTCAGCCGTGTAGTATTTCATCTTGAGATGAACTGTGGAGGGGACAACGATGAGCTCTGAGAGAGTGGGTCTCCAGAATATGTATTGATAGAGAAATGAGAAGTCCACCACCAAAAATTGGGTCTTGATGGCTCTGGCCGTTATCCCCATCCCAAAGGTGACAATTAGCTCCACGTACCCCCATGGCTTTGTGCTGGCCCCGTTGAAACCTTGAAGATCAGAGCCCACGTAGGGGGTTAGGTGTCTCTCGTTCAGCTGTAGAGTGATGAACAATTGGGCGTACATAATGTCAACCGAACTGCCCTGGTCAACCAAAATGCGACGCACGTCGAAGTTAGCCATCTGAGCTCTCACGAGTAGTGGGATGCTCGAATTCGGGGCTCCTCCCGGTAACTCTTCCTTGTAGAATGAGAGGGGGTGAGATACTCCTCGAAACTTGTTGAGCGTGGCGTCCATCTCAGAGTTGGCCTTGATGAGTTGGTCGAACCTTCTCTTCACTGATCCAACTGTATGCCTGTTGAACCCTCTACCGGAAATGACCATGGCTGCAAGGAAGGATTCCCGGACTGTGGGTGGAGAAGTATAGGGGGACGTCCTCCTTGTCTAGAAAGTAGAATTCTTCCATCCGTGAGATGCTCAAGGCGACCAGAATGGTGCCGAGGTCGTGGGATTTCTTCCCTTCTTCGACATTCTTTGTTTCTGGTGCTTCGTCACGGACGACCTCTTTTTTATTATACTACTTGAGGTTCCCGTCTTTGATTAATATTTCGATTGCATCCTTGAGATGGATGCAATCCTGTGTTGTGGCTGTGACTCTTGTGGAACCTGCAGTACTTGATCTTGTCGGTTTCTGGCTTCGATGATGTTTGTCGGGGGAAGTGCACCCCGACTTGCTTGAACTCTGAATTAGCGTATTCAGAAAGAATACACTCTCTTGAGGTTGTCAGGGGGGTGTAGTCGTGGAAACGACTGGCCGACCCCCTGTAGTATTTAAGATCAAGAGACTTGTCCTCCCATTTCTTCTCCCCTCGACAGGATGTCGAGGGTTCGTCATTTTTCGAGGGTATGACACTCTCCCTGTGCCTAGATTCCCAGGCGTTGTTGGCTTCCTCCTTCTTCTCGTACTGTATGTACGCCTGGGCCTTTAGAAGAAGGGAATCGAGCGTGGCCGGTGTTTCTATGCCTACATCCTTGGTAAAGTCACTACCGGGATGGAGCCCGCGCTCGAGTACGTATTTCTTCATGTTGTCTATTGTCGTGCCCTATATTGCTTCTTTGTTGAAACGTTAAATATATGCCTGCAGAGATTCGTCCCTGCCCTGTATGATCGCTTCGAGGCAAGCTTCTGATTTTGGGTGTCAGCGGGAGGCAGTGAAATGTCTTGAGAACATTCTCCCGAGTTGTTTCCACGAGGTGATTTATTCAGCGGGAAAGCTTTTGTACCACACCATCGCCCCCTTCCTGAGAGTGGTTGAGAAGAGTCTGCACTTAATGGCGCCCCTCACCCCTCTTTAGTCGAGAAGGGCATCGATGTTCTCGATGTGCTCGTCTAGGTCTGTAGTGTCGTCGTAGGTCCCTAGAGTGGGCGGCTTCTCTAGGCCGGCAGGAAGTGGAGCTTCGGTGATCTCCCATGATAGTGGTTCGTGGGGCTCGTCATCTTCACTATTGGCGGGAGATAAAGAAGTAGAGTGGTAGTTTCTCCCCCGTTGGTCGTCGCGGTCCCGCCGAGGGGAGGGGCTCCTTCGCTTTTGCATTAGCTCGGGAGAGGGAAATTGAGAGTTGTCGATCTTCCTGTTGTCCTTTCTCCTCTTGAATGAAGGGGAGTCTTGATTTCGGGCAGGAGGTGTGTGATTGCGTTTCTTGAAGAAAGAAACGTCGCGCCTTTCCTTTTTGGATGGTGGACCACACTTGGGTGGTGATGCACTGGGGGAACTTCGTCTTCGGGCTCTCCGGGGAGGGGATCTTGAACGCCTGTTTTCCAAGGCCCCTATCCTCTGATTTTGTTGAAGGATGAGGGTGTTAGTCTGATTTAGAGCAGTGAGCAGTGCTGCCATGTTCGGATCAGCGTTTACAGGGATAGGGACTGGTTGTAAGATTTCTGGGAGTTCCTCAGCAAGATTCTTGGAGTGCCCTTCGTCCAAGAGTTGATCGTCACCACGCCGGGCATCAGCGGAATCAGGGGACGTAATTTGTCCATCACGGGGGCCCAAGTTGTCCTTAAGGCGAGGGTGTTTATGGCCTCCATCAGTCTTGCAAGCAGGGGAAAAGATGGTCTTTTCGGACAGGTAGAGATCATTATAGTCGACCATGATATGAGAGATGGATCTTGAAAGAAGAGTTTCTTTGATCTTAGGTTTCGATGGAAGAAAGATGGGGATAACAGCTTCCCACAGACGACTCCACTGATCTTGCAATTGATCAGAACTTGGAGAGTGGCCGGAGGATGATCTTCAGTCGAGCAGAGGAGAGAGGGGGTTGTACCTGCAAGTTACTCCAACGATCAAGTAAGAGTAGGAGCAAAGAGGTACTAACAAAATATCAGGTAGTGAGTAATGAATATGTGATATCTGGCCCTCACAGGTGTGAGGGTTTATATAATGCCCTTGGCGCATGGCCATTGGCTCCTGATTTCCCGCCTAGATATATGGGTCCAGAAAATCAGGTAACTGCAAGGACTTGGTCAAACCGGGAAGATGTGCACGTAACTAGCCATTGGTCCCAGGGGAGGGCTGGTTACGGGCATCCCCCTGGTCGGTTCCTGGAGGCCCGCACGATGTTGGTGTCGGGCAGGCTGAGGAGATGCTCGAAGGGCATCTTGGGTTGGTGCTGGGCCAGAAGGGTAAGAGGGGAGGCATTGCCCGACACGTGCGAGCAGCCTGGGCAACAGCCATCGGTTGGCACTCATGAGATTTCTTAGACTGGGTCCAATCAAGCTGTTGGGCCAGTCCAGAACATTATTCTTATCATTTTTTTATTTTGCTCACTTGATCTTTTCATTTCTTTTTGAAGATACCAAATAATCAACTTAAACTCTAAAAAACTATAATGTCACTTGGACTACTTGGTTACTATTCTTGGCATTTTAGAGTTATGGACTTCTTGGACTTAGGAGTAGAGACCTTGACCTATGTTGGGGAGCTTGTGACCTTAATTGTTATTTTTTCTGGAGTTCTTGGGGTTTACCCCAAAACATTGGGTTGTTTGTTTGCTTTGTGTGCAGGTTATTGTGATTACACACTTTGTCTGTAATCTGAAATCCATTTGTATACAGTTATTATTCTACCCAATTTTTGTGAAGATTTAATGCAATTGAATCTTGGTATTCTTAAGAAGTTTATCATAATTGCTTGCTTGGTTTCAAATCCAAAGGAAGAAATTCTATATTGACTCATTATGTCAAGTGTTGGCTTCTTGTTGGTCAGATGGTCCTTCTCCTTAGCTTTTACTGTATGCTTTAGGATAGTCCCTCTATCTCCTCCCATCTTCTTTAATTTCAAAAATATTCTCCCTCATTTTGAAAACTCTTCTTGTTTTAAAACTCGAACCACTTTCATAATAAACTTGGACTTATGTCCATGCATTTTCAAAAAAAAAATTTCTTAATCAAACTTTAATCAATTTAATAATACTTTGACATTTTTGTGAAAAACTAAAAGTCAATAAATCTCAAAAGATCAGACTCTTGTCAATATTTGTAGTGATGCGAGCTACTATAATTCTACGATATGTAGTAAAGTGAGACATTTTCCACTAGGGTGTTGAGTGAGGCTCTTGTTGATTTTAAAATCCAAGCCATATCTTCCACTTTGAGATGATACAAATTCTCCTTTCTCATAATTGTGGGTAGTAAGTATGTTCTTCCACTCGGATAAGACAATGATGTCTTGTCTCCTAAAATTAACCAACACACTTGTGTTTTAAAATTTTAAAAAGGTGAACTATGAGTACCCTGATCCCCTATTGCACGGAAGGTCGTACGTAGGCACTAAAGGTTCGCAACCGCGGCGGGTGTAAAAATCATAAAAAAATACTTCTTTTCTCATCTCCAAAATCTATTTTTATACAACATTTTATAGCCAAATTATACATATTTTTTCAAAGAGGTTCATGCAGAGTACCGTAAATGTTTAGGGTGCTAATACCTTCCCTTTTCATAACCAAACCCCTTACCTAGAATCTTTACCCCCTCTTTTAGGTTATTCACTCTTTTCCCATTCCTTTGGAAACAATAAAGCCCGATGGCGATTTTTATTTTGATCTGTGCGAGTCAAGTCAATCCAATAGCTTAGCCTAAACATTTCTACCACTACACTTATAAAAAGCATGCCTATGATTCCAATGAAACTGCTCGCCTTATGCTAGCTACCATGAACTCAGAGTTGCAAAAGCAACATGATAACATGTCAGCGTTATATATGATCGGAAATCTGAATATGCTCTATCAAGAGCAGGCAAGAAATGAGAGGTTCAGGTTTCAAAGGCCCTTTTTAATAGCAAGTTATTTGAGGGAACCTCTGTAGGTCCCCATGTACTCAAGATGATTGGGTATGCGGAAAACCTTAAAAGGTTAGGGTTTCCCCTTGGAAAGGAGGAACTTGCAACTGATTTGATCTTGCAATCATTTCCAGAGAGCTTCAATCAATTTGTATTGAATTTTAACATGAATGACATGGACAAAAGTCTTCCAGAGTTGCTAAGCATGTTAAAAACTACTGAGCAAAATGTGAAGTCAAAAGGGAAGTCCGTTCTGATGGTCAGTAATGGAAAGAAGCTGAACAAAAGGCCCACCAAGCAGGTTGGTAAAGGGAAAGGCAAGGAAGTTGTCAAACCTAAACCTATTGTTCCTGCTTTGAAGCCTAGTGGAGGAATAGCAAAATAGGGTACTTGCTTCCATTGCTGTAAGATCGAACACTGGAAGAGAAACTGCCCAAAGTACCTAGAAGATAAGAAGAATGGAGTATAGACTTCAAATTTAGGTATTTTTGTTATAGAAATTAATTTATCTACTTCTGCATCATGGGTATTAGATACTGGATGCGGTTCTCACATTTGTACCAATGTGCAGGGGCTAAAAAGGAGTAAAGATTTGGCAAAAGGTGAAGTTGACCAACAAGTTGGCAATGGAGCAAAGGTTGCTGCTTTAGCCGTAGGAACTTATGTTTTGACTTTACCTAGTGGTTTAATAATTCATTTAGAGAACTTTATTATGTACCTGCAATTAGCAGGAATATTATTTTTGTTTCTTATTTGGACAAGTTTGGTTTTTCATTCATAATAAAGAACAATTGTTGCTCCATTTACTTGAATGGTATATTATATGCTTCTGCACAAATGAACAATGGATTGTATATCCTTGATCTTGAAATACCAATTTATAACATTAATACTAAAAGGATTAAATCTAATGAGATAAATCCAAGTTACCTTTGGCATTGTCTCTTAGGCCACATAAATGAGAAACACATTTCCAAACTCCATAAAGATGGACTCTTGGACTCTTTTGATTATGAATCATATGAAACATGCAGGTCTTGTTTAATTGGAAAGATGACAAAGTCCCCATTCACAGGAAAAGGTGAAAGGGCTAACGATCTTTTTGCTCTCATACATATTGATGTATGTGGACCACTGAACATACCAGCCAAATGAGGTTTTTAATACTTCATCGCATTTACTGATGATTTCAGTAGATATGGTTATGAGTATTTAATGAAACATAAATCTGAAACCTTTAAAAAGATCAAGGAATTTAATAAAGAAGTACAAAAGCCAACTAGGTAAGAATATTAAAGTTCTTCGATCAGATCGAGGCGGTGAATATTTAAACCTAGAGTTTGAGGACCATCTAAAGGAATGTGGGATTCTATCCCAAATCACTCCTCCAGAAACACCACAATAGAATGGTGTATCAAAGAGAAGAAATCAAACCTTGTTAGACATGGTCCAATCTATGATGAGTCACGTCGGTCTTCCAAACTCCTTTTGGGGACATGCACTATTGACAGCAGCTTACACACTTAACCGTGTTCCATCTAAAAAGGTTGAGAAGACACCATATGAGATATGGAGTGGTAAGAAACCACATATGTCTTACATGAATATTTGGGGTTGTGAAGTTTATGTGAAACGACAAATCTCAACTAAGCTTGAACCTAAATCTGACAAATTCTTATTTGTGGGGTATCCTAAAGAAACAAGAGGATATTACTTCTACAATCCTTCTGAGGGCAAAGTGTTTGTCGCTTGAACTAGAGTTTTCTTGGAAAAAGACTTTATTTCCAAATAATTAGTGGGAGTGAAGGTAGATCTTGAAGAAATTCAAGAATCACAAAGAATTGATACACCTATGGAGGAATTAGAGCATGAAACACAAGTAGTTGTGGAAGAACAACCTGCTTAAGTAGAATAAGACCGGCGTAGGTCAAACATGATACGTCACCAACCTGATAGATATGGATATCTCATAAGTGATCAAGGTAATTTATTGCTCATGGATCAAGATGAGATTGTGACCTACCAAGAGGCCATAACTGGTCCTAAGTTTGAGAAGTGGCTAGAAGCCATGAAATCTGAAATGGGTTCCATGTACACAAACCAGGTTTGGACCTTGGTAGAACATCCTATAAGAGTTAACTCTATAGGATGCAAGTGGGTCTTTAAAAAGAAGACTGACATGGATGGTAAGGTACACACCTATAAGGAAATACTGGTTGCAAAAGGCTATAAACAAATTCATGGGGTTGACTATGATGAAACCTTTTCACCAGTTGCAATGCTTAAATCTGTTCAGATTTTACTTGCTATTGCTACATATCATGATTATGAAATATGGAAAATGGATGTAAAAACTGCTTTCCTTAATGGGAATCTTCTTGAGGATGTGTACATGAAACAACCTACAGGATTTGACATACCACATGAAGCCCAAAAGATATACAAGTTACAACGATCAATCTATGGATTGAAGCAAGCTTCCAGAAGTTGGAATCTTCGTTTTGATGAAACAATAAAACAATATGGATTCATCAAGAATGAAGATAAGCCTTGTGTCTAAAAGAAGGTTAGTGGGAGCATTATTGTTTTCATGATATTATATGTAGATGCCATATTATTCATTGGAAACTATGTCTCTACCTTGCAACAAGTAAAGACTTGGTTGAGGAAATGATTTTCTATGAAGAACCTAGGTGAAGCAGCCTATATATTAGGAATTAAGATCTATAGAAATAGATCATAAAAACTGCTTGGCCTACTATTTTACCCCAATTATTTCCCTAAGATCCCATCATTATACCATGTTGATTCCATCATAACAAGATCACATTAGGATTCTTTGTTCCCCTCCCTATCTTTAGCTTTGCTCTTTGAGAGATAACCAAGCACCTTGACTTGTTTTTCTTTTGTGATTATGCATGTTTTGTTTTGACTTTCTTGCTAATTAACAAAATTCAATTTTGGCTTGTCTTACTTGTTAATAATGTAGGTAAAGGCAATGTCACTTAACAAGTTTCTCCAAGGGTTCATGAGTTTATTTCCATGCCCTAGTCAATAAAGATTGAGAAATTAGAACCTCACCATTGGATTTGTTTTGGAATAAATGGCATGGCAAGGTTATTTTTGTTCACCACATTTCAAGGTTATCAAATTTTATTCAAAAGTACAAGGGGTTGATTGAAGAAGTTGTCATGGTTGGACAATGCTTTGTTCCCATTGGTCACAAGTGCATATCTCTCTTAATTATCAAGATATGGAAGTGGTTTTGGTGGATATGAGTTCTCATTTTTATCCTCAACAATTTCTATTTACAAAGCATTTGTGTTGGTACAAGAAGTTTGTTCAAAATTATCAAAGTTCCTCAAAGCATTCTCTTGATCTAAAGAGCTAGGGTTTTGAACTTCAAAGAAGCATATCTTGCTCATCTTTTGGTATTTTTGAGCGATTCCAAAAACATCCTTCTCTTTAAAGGGTTATCAAAAAATCACTTCAAAAGTTTCAATGGGTTTTCATGTAGAAGAAACTTGATGATGAAGAAAGATTACAAGTCCTCCAGATGAACCCCCAATTTCTCATGAGTGACTTCAAATGGTCATAACTTGGCCAATTTTTATCACCTTGAACCCATTCTTTTTTCACAATGATTTTGAGGGGGTGAACTCCATGCCTTCAGTTATGTGCAAATTGAGAAAATGGATGGAAGATGCCCTAAGGATACAAAAGATTATAGGTCATTTCATGATTTTTTCCCAACTTCAACAATTCATAACTCTCTCATTCTTTGGAGATTTTGAATGGTTCCAGTTTCAAAATGTCATTCAAGAGGTCTATTTCATGCCATATTTTTTGGTCAAGAGCAAATTTCAAGTAGAAGGCCATGTTTGGATGCAAAACATTATAGGTCACTTTTGAAGAAAAATTGAAATATTTCTAAGTATGGAAAGTCAACTTTTTTCTCCAACTTTGACTCCATGTAACTTTCAGCTCAAGCATCCATTTGATTCCATTCTTTTTCCATTGCAAATTTGGTAACCTCGTCTTTCTAAAGCATAAAAAATCATGCCCTAAGACCCCTTGAGCTGAGAATGCCATTGATTTGAACTTGGTAACTTGGAATTGAAGTTTCTTCAAAAGTTAGAATTTGGAATCATTGGTTTAGCTTCTAAACACTTTGATTATGTGCGTTTTTTCTTCTAAACATGTTCAGTGAACCTCCAGAAGTGATTAGCATAGCAAAACGTGCGTTTTGGATGAGTTTTGATCAAAATAGAGGTCACACTTTTCTTGTTTGCAACTTCACACGATTTCCCTCCAAACTTCATCATTTCACACGCTTGAACATTCCATTTGATTACCTATAAATAGAGGGTCATCCTCCATTCATTTCCTCAAGCTTGGATAGCCAGAATCACCCTGCCAAACTTGCTCCATAACTCAAAATTCTGCTACTTCGAAATCTGCTTTCAAGCCTTTTTTTATCCAATTTTTCCATCAGTTCACCTTCCTTGATCTTCCCTGAAGCTAACCATATAATTACATTTAAGAATCGTGCCCTATATTGCTCCATAGAAGTCCAATTTCAGAGCTCTGCAACTCAACTTCAATAGGTAGATTCCTTCATCAATTCTTCAAAACTTTGATATCATTGTGATGCTCTCATTGCCTTGGTTCTAGTTGCAACACTTATTTTCATCTCGAAACTTGTTTTGACCACGAAATTTCAAATCCCTTTTCAAAACTTTCCTTCCAAATTGCTTGAGCTACAATTTATATAAATTTGTCGTGAAGGTGTGGTTGTCTTCCTCTTGAAGAGACAAAGCGAATGACATAAGTCTGAGCTCCTGATTTTACAGTTTGAGAGACCTACAATTCACGTTGGCTGGAGGTTGAAGATGACCAACGTGTCATCTTCCAACCAATGATGGCACGAGACTTGTTTTTTTTAAATCTGATTTAATTAATGATTCAATGCATTATCCACTAAAGTCCATAACATGCACAACACGCCAGGTTCACTTGATCTGTTTACTAACACATTTTGGTTTTTATTTTCTTTTCTGATTTTTATATTTAATTGTTTTAAATTTCAAAAAATCATAGAAAACTTATTGTTAGTCCAAAAAACCTGAAAAGATTATGAAAAATATTTTTGATTTTTCTCTTTCTGATTTTTATTTTTTCAAAATTTTATTTTGTGTTTTGGTATTTTTTATAAATTTTCATTTTATTTGATTTGTTTTAAATGTTTAAAAATACTTTCATGCATTTTTAAATTCTGAAAAAAAATATGGAATGATCCAATGATATTGTGACAAATATTGGTAACCTCACTTATTTTTTATTTCTGACTTTGGTTTTTTTTAAATCATTTTTGGTTTATTTTACTCATTTCTTTTAATTTTAAAAATAGTTTCTGACCTTAAAAAATTACCAAAAAATTTATAAAAATATTTGAGTCCATTTCTGATTTTTTCTATGGTCTTACTTTTTATTTCTTGATTAATTTGAACATAGTTGATATTTTTATCCCTTATTTCTATTTTAAATATTTCTAAAACCTTTTTTTAATGTATATATTAAATACAATATTATTTTGTGATTATTTTCTGGCTGATCTTGGGTTGAATTTTTGATCATGAATTATATTAACCTCATTGGATCCATGGTGTTAAGTCTAACTCCACAAAAATGGATGAATCATTTTAATAATAATTTGATTTAAATTTAATTCAAATGTGGTTTGTATGTTCTCTCCCACCTTTCTTCATCTTGTACCTTTCTCATTGCACTAAGTGTTGTTGGAGCATGATCTCTATATCATGTCTCAAAATAAATGGTGCATAGATTGCTATTGACCGACCTCAAAATCGGTGCGACTTCTGCATAAGTCCACTTACGATTGCTTAACATAACGCTAAATTTTATCCCGATTCGAATAAATGATCATTCGTGGCCTAAACCTATGTTTGCAAGCCCAAGTATGTTAATTTGATCTCTTTGATCCAATAACCTTGAGATTCATTGTGTGGAGGCTTTGGTTCTACCAATCCTCTAATGGATCTACAATACTTTTGGTCAATGCGGATCACTTAAACATCTTGATCATTAAATGGTACTTTTGAGGATTCCAAATGGATGATATACTTGACAAAAAGCAAATGCAACTTGTTGTGTGGAGGCTTTGGTTCTACCAATCCTCTAATGAGTTCCAAATGCAAGTTTCAAGACGGTCATCCAACTAACCACTAATTATTAAATTGTTTTTACTTTATGCCACTTTTTATTTTTTATGCTTTATGTACCATTTACTTTAAGCATTACATTTCATGCCATTTTTATTTTTTGCTCACTTGAGCCTTTTATTTTCTGTTCTAAGATACCTAATAATCAATATGAACCATAAAAAACTTTAATGATATTTGGACTATTTGGTTACTATTCTTGGCATTATGGAGTATTGAACTTCTTGGACTTAGGATTAGAAACCTTGGCCTATGTTGGAGACCTTGTAACCTTAATTGATATTTTGTCTGGAGTTCTTTAGGTTTACCTCAAGACATTGAGATATTTGTTTGTTTTGTGTGCAGGTTATTGTGATTACATTCTTTGTTTGTAGTCTGGAATTCACCCGTATACAGCCGTTACTCTGCCCAATTTTTGTGAAGACTTAATACATTTGAAGTTTGGTTCTCTCAAGACGTCTAATATCTCTTCTTGCTTGGTTTCAGTCCAAAGAATGGGAATTCTATCTTGAATCATAATGTTAAGTATTGGCTTCTTGTTGGTTATATGGTTCTTATCCCTAGCTTTTACCTTATGCCTTAAGATAGTCCATTCTTCTCCTCCATCTTCTTTAATTTCAAAAATCCTCTCCCTTCTTTTGGAAACTCTTCTTGTTTCTAAACTTGAACCACTTTCATAATAAACTTGGACTGAGGTCCATGCATTTTCAAAATGTTTTCATAAATAAACTTCAATCAACTTAATAATACCTTGACATTTTTTGTGGGAAGAGTAAAAGTCAATCAATATCATTTAAAACCATTTTTGCCACTTTGGCTTTTACTTTAAACTTTTCTCAAAAGATTCGACTATTGCCAATCCTTGTAGTGATGCAAACAACTATACTTCTGTGATATGTAGTGAAGTGAGATATTTTCCACTTGGGTGTTGAGTGAGGCATTGTTGATTTTAAAATCCAAGCCATATCGTCCACTTTGAGATGATGCAAATTCTCCTTTCTCATGATTGTGGGTATCAAGTATGTTTTTCCACACGGACAATGACGATGATGTCTTATCTCATAAAATTAACCAACACACTTGTGTTTTAAAATTTTTAAAGAGGAACTACGTGTACCCTGATCCCCTATTGCACGAAAGGTGGTACGTATACGCTAAAGGTTCACAACCGCAGCGGGTGCAAAATCATAAAAATATTTATTTTCTCACCTCTACCATCCATTTTTATACAACATTTTATAGCCAAAATATACAGATTTTACAAAGAGGTTCCTGCAGAGTACTGTAGATGTTTAGGATGCTAATACCTTCCCTTTGCATAACCAACCCCCTTACTTTGAATCTTCCCCCCTCTTTTTTAGGCTACTCTCTCTTTTCCCATTCCTTTGGAAACAATAAAGCGCGGTAGCGATTTTTATTTTTGATCTGTATAAGTCTAGTCAATCCAATGGCTTAGTTTCAAACATTTCTACTGCTACAGGAAAAAATGGCAACTTCCTTGGGGAAAGATTCCCTAAGTGGGTTGAACCTATCTTTGTACAACAACAACTCCCTAAGTGGGTTGAACTTATCTTTGTTTATATTTGTATATGTGTTATTGTTGTTTATGTGTTATATGTTGTATATATGATTGTCTGGATTTTCTTGGTTTTCAGGGTGCTTGGTGATTACTTATAAGTCCTATACCCGGACTTGGGCAAACTTTAAGATATGATGGGCGGTATAGTCATGTGAACTTTGAGGGAGTAATCCCAAAAAAGGATACATGAGATCCCCTACTCAGTAGATGCCTCTTTGACTGTAGTGTCATTTTTCTAGTAATTGGGAAGACGTACTGCTTTCGACCTGGGAGCCTGCTGAAGCTGAGGACCGTAGAATACCAAACCCATCTTGGCCTTTTAGGTGTAGTGCGGAAGCTATGACGGAGTAATTCGGAAATAGTTGTCACGCGATACTATGCTCGGACGAGTTTTTCTTGAGAATATTACTAATTACCGAGTTAATCAGGAAGTTGGTAATATCCGAAGGAAGGATGTAGACTCTGGGAACCTCTAGAACCTTGTTCGACAGGTGATAACTTTTAGACCAACACCTTATGGGTGGTACCTTCGACCTCATGCTCGTGACGTTGAACCTATGAACCCTACATGTGTGATGTTGTATGTGATTGTTGCATCATGCATCCATGAATTCATAAGCATCTTTTGAAGAAATATTATTTCAAGGGACTTAAAAGTTGACCATTTGTGAATATCTCAGGTACTTTTTAACCATGGATTCTGGAAAAAGAAAGACCGAGAAGTACAGTTTCAAGGATCCCAAGATAGATGAGTTAATCAGTTTAATTCCCGAGATCGAGTATTCTGCAGATTTTTGGAAGAAGTATGGATCCATCATTCCTCTTATGAAGCTTAGGATGAAGGAGGGTTTTCTCTCGACCTTGGTCCAGCTCTATGATCCGATGTATCATTGCTTTACTTTTCCCGACTATCAGTTGATGCCTACACTGGAGGAGTATTCTTATATGTTGGATTTACCTGTTACCGATCGTGTTCCTTTTACTGGTTTGGAGGGTGAGCCAAAACCACACGAGATTGCTGCTTTGATCCATTTGAGGAAATCTGAGGTTGAAGCCCATATGACTACTAAAGGAGGGATTAGAGGATTACCGGCCCAGTTCTTATTTGAGAAAGCTCGTTAATTTTCCAGGATGAAGAGTACAATCGCTTTTGAGGCTATCTTTTCTCTACTTACTTATGGATTGTTCTTATTTCCTAATGTGGACAAGTTTGTTGGCGTCAATGCTATCAAGATCTTCATGATTGGAAACCCAATTCCTACATTGTTGGGTGATGCTTATTACTCTATTCACCTTTAGAATTCTTATCATGGAGGGATGATTATCTGTTGCACGCCTTTGTTGTACCAGTGGTTTATCTCTCATATGTTTCAGTTTGATGCTTTTTGGGATGTCAAGAAGGAACCCCGTTGGGCTCCTAAGATCATGGCACTTACTCACTCAGACATTGATTGGTATCATCGAGCTTACTAGGATATAGAGATTGTTGACAGTTGTGGTAGTTTCCCCAATGTACCTCTTTTTGGTACAAAAGGAGGAATTAACTATAAACCTGTTCTTGCACGACAACAACTTGGTTATTCGATGAGGGATAAACCAAATAGTATTCATTTGAGTAGTTTCTTTCTGAAGGAAAGAGGAGACATAAGGAGGCTAGGGAGCAGATTGCGAAGGCCTGGCGTCACATCCACAAGAAGAGTAGGAAAGACTTGGGACCTAGGGGTGATGTTTATTTGGAGCCATATCTTCAGTGGGTTCAAGCGAGAGTTATTCAGTTGAAGATTTTGTATTCCCAGGAAACACATATGCCTTATTTGTTTGTGAAAACCAATCCTCTCTTATTGGATGATTTCCTTTAGAGCAGACTTGGAGGAGAAAGATGACTTGATTGAGATCCTTGAGAGTTGAGTGGTAGAGACTATGGAGAGGCAAGGGGATTTATTTTCTCCTAAGCCTCAATCAGATGATGATTACTCACTTTCTGATTTAAGTGATTGGAAGGAGGTTGCCACCAGGTATGCGGAAGAAAACCAGAGGTTGAAGGCTCAGATTTCCAGGCTTACAAGGAAGCGCCAGCGTATAGAGTGATCTCCGACAACTTTACTTATTAGGGTTTTTGACTTAATTTTCATCATGTACTTGGGATTGTTGAGACTCGTAACCTATTTTGAAGTTATTATAATAAATAATTTTAGTATTTCAAATGCGTTATTACTTTTATATTTACAATGTGTCTCTAAAACTTTAAATCCCTTGAAATATTAAATAATGAAATAAAATCATGTGCATTGCACATCATGCATCATATTGCACATATGTCTTGCATTTGTTTTGCATATCCAGGTGTCTTACCAAGCTTCTTTACTTTGTTCAGCAGGCTGACTCACCATTACAACACTCGAGATAATTTCATAAGAAAGATGGACAACTTAGAACAAGAGAATCGCGAGCTACGCGAGGAAGTTTTTGCTTTAAAGAAAGGCATGACCAATCTTAATGCCCTGATGGAATCTCTGGTAGCTGCTCAGAATCAACCACCGAGTGTTCAACCTCAACCAACAAGGGTTACTGCTGAGGTTCTGACTGTTCCTGTGTCTGCTACTCTAGTTGTTGTTCAGAATCGCATGCCTCAAGGTTATCCCTGGGGAATGCCAGAGAATTTTTCACCTGAAGTTTTCAATCTTGGTCCTCAAGAAGCTCTAGTTGTTCAGACTATTGTTACTCCTGCACCTCATGTGGTGCATGTTCCTGCTGTACCTTCTTCGGTGAATTTAGTTCCATTTGTTAACGATGATGTGTGTCGTCCTTTTCCTCCACCAAGTGAATACTTGGGTCTTTATGATAGAATGGATGATTTTCAAGAGCAGTTTGACAAGATGCATAGGGAGATGAAGGCCCTCAGGGGAAAAGAGTTATTCGGGCAGAATATGAATGTATTATATTTGGTCCCGAATATTAAGATACCTGCAAAGTTTAAGGTCCCGGAGTTTTATAAGTACAAGGGAAACACTTTCCCTCGTGCTCATATAGTAACGTATGTAAGGAGAATGTCTACCCACACTGATGATCAGCGTCTGCTGATTCACTTTTTTCAGGATAGTTTGACCGGTGCTGCGCTGAAGTGGTATATGAGTCTGGACAGTGTCAATATCCATACTTTCAATGACTTGGGAGAAGAATTTATCATATAATACAAGTACAATGTGGATATGGCTCCTAACCGTGATCAACTCAGGGCCATGGTTCTGAAAGACATGGAATCGTTCAAAGAATATGCGCAAAGATGGAATAAGGTAGCCACCCAAGTGATTCCTTTTATGGAAGAGAAGGAGATGACTAATATTTTCTTGAAGACTCTGGGTGCTTTATACTATGAAAGGATGGTAGCAAGTGCGTCAAGTGATTTTACTAAAATGGTAGGCATGGGTATCCGTATAGAAGAGGCTGTAAGAGAGGGTCGTTTAACAAAGAGTGAAGGATCTGGAGGTGCGAAGAAGCCATCTTATGGGTTTACCAAGAAGAAGGAAGGAGATACAAACGCTGTTATGCAAGAAAAGAGGGCCAATCCTCCTAGAAGAAATTATCAGCGTCATCAGCAAGTCGCCTCAGTTATTCTAGTTATTGGTGTAACTCCAACAACCGTTGCTTATCAAAAATCGTCCCAGCAGGGGAATCAAGGGTATAATCAGAGAAGATAGAGTTATGACCCTATTCCTATGAGTTATATGGAGTTACTACCGGAATTTATTCAGAAGAAGTTGGTTCAGATCCGACCATCGTCCGTTGTACCATCACCATTGCCTTGGTATTACAAAGCAGACCAAACATGTTCTTTTCATCAGGGAGCACCAGGGCATAATGTTGAGAATTTCTATCCTTTGAAGACTGAGGTGTAGAAATTGGTGAAGTCTGGTATTCTATCTTTCAAGGATGTGGGCCCTAATGTGAAATACAATCCTCTGCCCAAGCATGGAGGAGCGAACGCTATGAACATGGTGGCTGGTTATCCAGGAAACTTCCGAATTTTTGATATTAATCTGGTTAGAGGAGATATGGTCAAAATGCATACAGACCTCTGTGAATTTAGCTACTATACGCATGACCATTCCGATTGTGCTATTTGCAGTACACACATACAAGTTTGTGACAAGATAAAGGCTTATTTGCAGGAGATGATGTATGAGGGCCTCATCCACATAATCAGGCCTATGGAAGAGTATGAAGAGGAGGTGAACATGGTTTATGGATGTCCCAGACAGTTCGAAATTTTTGATGTGGAGTATATGAATGAAGACCTTGTGTAATTGCATGCTACTTTCTGCCACTTGGCTGGTCAGGTGGAACATCAATATGGATCTTGCCTAATTTGCTGTCGAGACTATCGAGGATGTTCAATCGTGAAGAAAGGTGTTCAGTTGTTGAAGTACAATGGAACTATCAAGGTTATAGGTCAAAGGGATGATTACCATAAAGTTTATATGATTGAGGTTTGTTTGGATAAAGAAGAGTCGGAAGATGAGTATGCCTCTGCAGATGAGTATTTCTCCTCAAATGAGGGTTTGTTTTTCATAGATGTTTCAATAATGATTGATTGTGTTGAAGAAGGGGTAAATGTCATTGTGCCTTGTTTCGGGGCACCCTTCCATTTTTAAGTTGAGTATTATAGCAAGCCAGTTGTTACCCCATTGGTGATTAGTTTGCCGGGTCATGTCCCCTACAAATCAAATAAGGTTGTACCCTACAAATATAACGCTACAATATTGGAGGATGGTGTGGAAGTTCCCATCCAGCCAATGCCTGATGTTGGAAATATGGCTGAGACTAGCATAGTGACCCGCAACAGTCGTGTATTTGCACAAGTTGTTCGTGGATGTTAGCGCTGGAAAGAAAATTGTTGAGAATGTTGAACCCAAGAAGGCTACGGGTGAGACTAGTTGGGATACATTAGAGAAATAAGTGGATGATATTTTGAAGATAATCAAGATGAGCAACAACAGAATTGTAGATCAGTGTGATACGGTGGGAGAACTGACTTGAAGGTTTTGTGTTTGATTGCAAATGTTGCGATTAGCAAGAGTCTCCACCGACTTTTCTTTTATCCAAAAGGAAAGGTGAAAAAGCACAGGAAAGACCTTTGAGATTGTTTCTTGAGTTCGTGGGATAGATTATGAAAAGGGAAGGTATTAGCACCCTTTTCAATCATGGTTTTCCACGGGCTCTTAGTTACTTGCTAGATCACTTGCTTTTGTTTGAAATTGTGCTTTGTGTGGTTTTTTAAAGTATTTTGTAAAGAGACCATTGTTTAGGCAATCTTTGTAATGATTCTCGTCCGTAAGAATGTATACAAAGATGTTGATGTTTTGAAAATGTTTTCAATTTTTGTAAGGGGTTTTGATAGTGTAGGTGTTTGTTTTGAAAAATAACAAGGATGTTTTGAAATTGAGCAAGTAATTAGGAGCATTCTACCTACTTAAAAGTCTTTCTTGTTTATTTTCTTTTCCTTTGAAATTGTTATCTTACCATTGATTTGGTAAGTAACCCTATCTTTGGATGTAAACGAGACGAGCGTTGGTCATCGTATAACCATGATTAGAAATGTTGCAAGGTAACTTAACATTCTCTTTTAGGGACTAAGATCATTTGAAAGGCAACTTAGATAGCGCCATTGAGGGACTATGATCTTGTATTTTGCTTTGTTTTTGTTAAGATACCTCACATGCGTAATATGGCCATTTTGTAAAGGAAACCAAATGGATTTACCCTAGGGGGTGCTTGTGTGGAAGTGTATCGTTTTCATGCTTGATTTTGTCTTGAATTAAGGTTTTCTAAGTATTGGTTTTAGTCTTTCCATACAAACCCTAATTATTAGCATGTTATATATAAAGCGATAAATTGCGGAATTTAAAGTTACTACGCTATTACAATACTTGTGTGGGGGGGGGGGGGGGGGGGGTGTACAAATTGTAAATGGGGATTGCAAGAAAATAAACCTAATTAATCTATTAGGACCATATTGAATTTGTACAAGAATTGAATAAATAAATGTACAAAAATAGATAAATATGCAAGAATGTAAATGCAAAGAAAATAGATATTTGTTTGATTTTTCATGAGAAAAGGGGTTTTGATTTTTAACCTAGTTAGCTATAAGAAAATAATTAATTAAAAATAAAACCTAAATTTACTAAGAAAAGATTTTAAATAAACCCTAAATCTATTAATTGATTAAAAAAGAAATTAAGTTTATAAGAAAAGTATTTTTTTGTATTTTTGTCTTGAAAATAATTATAGTGTTATAAAATATTTTTGGACTTTTTTATATTAAAATAATATATTTAAATTTGTGTAAAAGAAAATATAACTAAAACCTATTTTTTATTAAATTTACAAAGATAATTAGTAAAATAAATAAAGTATTGATTAAATGAAATAATTTTTTGTGAGAAAAAATAAATAAACTATGACAAAATACAAATCTACTATTTTTATATTTTTTATGATTTTTTAATATTATAAAAGTATTTAAGAAAACAAATAAAAAAAATAAGAATAAGAAAATAAAACTGGGCCAGGGGTATGTAAATGAAACATGGGGGTTTGCAAGCAAAAACAAAAACAACAAGGCCCAAGGAGGCCCAGCGCCTGCCAAAAAGGAAAGTCAGAATGCAAAAATGTGAAAAAATCCAAAAGGGTACCACTGGGGCTCGAACCCAGGTCCCAAAGGTTACAGGCGCAGGCTTCTACCACTGGGGTGGCTATACATCAGTTTATATAAATCAAACAATAAATACATATGGTAAACATGTTCCTGAGGCCAACTTCATATTCAACCACACGCCCAGCTAGAAGCTCTGTAACTTAATCAATCCTCAACAAAAATGAAAATTGTAAACATGAAACTTGTAGCATATTTCCTCACGATTTCAGAAATGTAAAGCATTAAAAATATAGATATAAGACAAACATGAATTTCATTGTCCCTAATCTGAACCCTAAAAATATCAGAAATTTCAATCTTAAAATTCTCTAAGTTCAAACAAAATTAATGAAAACTATGAACATGGTTAGCTTTAAGGCAATGATATCTACATGTTTCATTCACAAATAAATCATTGATGATGCCTGTATGAAAATTCCAAAGTTAGAAAACTTACCTTGCAAGAGGGTATTGAGTTTGAAGTTTGAGCAGCTTTTAGTGAGTTCCAATGATTGGATTAACTTCCTCAAGTTCCCAGGAAGCTAAAGGGATGCTTAGCTTGAGTTGGAAGTGGCTGAGGAGTTCTGGAGAAGTCCACTTGCAGACCCCTGTTTTTGAAAATGGAGGATGGTGCAAATGGTGTTACAGTCTTGTAACAGGGTGTGGGATCAGTTCTAAATGATGTTTAGAAGCTTTAAGAACCAAAAGGCTTGAAAAGGCACGAGGGAGTTATGCGTTTCAAGTTTTTGGTCAGTTTATATGAAAATGGAGGTATGAGATTTGATTCTGAGCTCTTGGTGTTTTTAGGGGTCAAGCATGCGTGGGATTTGTGGAAAATGGTTTGTGTATGTATAAGAAAAAGTATTTGAGAGCTTTGGGCAATCAGAAGTACAAGTTTTCATTTAATTGCTAGGTTACTTGATTTTCAAGAAAAATAGGAAAACAAGTTTCAAGAGGAGGTACAAGCACGGGCTGAGTGATTGTAAGTGTATAACAAGTTTCTTATGAGTTATAGGACTTGTATGATCAGAAGAGAACAAGTGAAAGGCTCAATAACATGTTTGTGC
Source organism: Vicia faba (assembly GCA_948472305.1). Lineage (NCBI taxonomy): Eukaryota > Viridiplantae > Streptophyta > Magnoliopsida > Fabales > Fabaceae > Vicia > Vicia faba. The sequence goes on along the minus strand of OX451739.1, from coordinate 190,865,762 downwards.
AAAAAGTCACTTTATCAAAATGGCAATGTGCACTTTCTTCCCAAAATGGATATAAAGCATGACCTTGCATTGAATGCTTGAAATGAGACCTCTAACAACTGTGCAAGAAATTAATTATGGAGTTCCTAACAAGTTTTAGGCCTGCAAAGTAGAGTTTATGCAACACAACTTTGAATTTGAATTTTGTTCATCACAAAATGCCTTGTAATTCAAGTGATAAAATCCTAACTTCATCTCTTCGATTCTCCCTACTCAAAAATGATCTCAAGGAGTTCTATGACATTTTGGAAAGCTTGCAATGTGCTATACAACCCATATTTGAATTTATTTTGAAGATTCCCCTTGGAACTATATGAAAAAGTGCCATGAAGTTGGGTCAAAATCCTGACCAAATTAGGGCAAAAATTTCACTATGTGTTTTATTTCATGACCATGTATTCTTAAAATTATAACTTGATATCCAAACACTTTTGGAAGGAGTTGTGTAAAGAAAAGTTTTATATTTCATGGATATCTACAACTTTCACGTTGGAAGTTTCTCTTGAATCATCTTGCATCATGGTGAAAATTTTGCTCATAGTTGTGAAAAAATAAGAAATTTCCAACACTTAGAAAAATTTCTAAGTTTAGAAATTTTCAGTTTTCCAAATGAATTTTTGAATTTTTGATTTCTTGATGAATAAGTTTCATATTTTTACATTATTTGATGAATTGAGATCTTTGGTATTTGACTTTGATCAAAAAGTCAAAGTTTGACTTTTCAGTATACAGTTGGCTTTTGATCAATTGACTGAAAAATTCATCTGTCAATCTATTGGACTTGAGCAATGTTTGAGCCATCTAATTAGGTAAAAATGATTCAATTGACATCTTGAGATCATGCCTTAAGCCAATTGATCATTTGCTAGGTCAAAAATCAGAAATTTCCCTTTCCTAGTCAAAACCCTAATTTTGACCATTTTGCCCTTTTGAAGATTTGATCAAATTTCTTGAGGAGTTGTGGTCCAAACTTGATCAAATGATACATATGAGTTTAAAATGTTGATGTGGATAAAAAATTATGAACTTTGACTGTAAATTGGCCATAGTTGACTTTTTCCACAATACAACTGATTTTTAGGTCAACTGCTCAATTGATTGAGCAAAAGTGTGATCCAAAGCTTGAAACTTGACATGAGTAATTTTGGGGGTCCATAATGATCCATGAAAGTTATATGAAGCATTGAAAGTTCAAATATCCTTGTGCAATCTCAAACCCTAATTTTGATCATCAGTGCTTAAGGAGGTGTCTTGAGCTGATCAACCCTAGTGCAGTCTTGAGCCCAAGGACATCTTGTGAGCAAATTCTTGAAAAGTGAGAGGCTAAATTTTGGGGTACAACAACTTCCGCTGTTCAATCTTCTTAAACCTGAAGAGTTAGATTGACGAGTTTTTCCATTCGTGACTCGAAGGTGGAAGATGATAGGACACTAGAGTGCCCATAAATTTGCACTCGGTGATGTGATGGTCGATGGTAAGGGGAATGGGCTTAAAGATGCCATGTGGAAGGATGATGGAAATTTTGTCAGAGATGGGCTTGCAGATGCAATCCAGAAATGATTTCTGAACAGTATTTGTAAGCTGAAACTGCATGAGTGTCAGAATAACGTCTTTGTCTGAAGCATATCTGAGCTAAGTCTGAAAGTTGAATCTGAATGAGTATCAGAATGGAATCCGTGTCTGGAGCGTATCTGAACTATATCTGAGCTAAGTCTGAAAGTTGAATCTGAATGAGTATCAGAATGGAATCCGTGTCTGGAGCGTATCTGAACTATATCTGAGAGTTGAATCTGAATGAGTATCAGGATGGCATCCGCGTCTGGAGCATATCTGAATTGTATCTGAGAGTTGAATCTGAATAAGTATCAGAATGGCATTTGTGCCTGGAGCATACCTGAACTATATCTGAGAGTTGAATCTGAATAAGTATCAGAATGGCACCGTGTCTGGAGCGTATCTGAACTGTATCTAAAAGTTGAATCTGAATAATTATCAGAATGGCATCTGTGTCTAGAGCGTATCTGAACTGTATCTGAAAGTTGAATCTGAATAAGTATCAGAATGGCATCAGTGTCTGGAGCGTATTTGAACAGTATCTGAAAGTTGAATCTGAATAAGTATCAGAATGGAATCCGTGTTTGGAGCGTATCTGAATTATATCAAAAGTTGAATCTGAATAAGTATCAGAATGACATATGTGTCTGGTGTGTATCTGAACTGTATCAAATGTTGAATCTGAATAAGTATTAGAATGGCATCCGTGTCTGGAGCGTATCTAAACTGTATCAAAAGTTGAGTCTGAATGAGTATTAGAATGACATTCGTGTCTGGAGCGTATCTGAACTGTATCTGAAAAGATTTTGAACATTGTTAATGGTAGCTATTGATTAATCTTATCCTGAAAAGGGTAAAAAACATTATTTGTGTGCAATGTCATGATGTATGAAATGCATGGTACAATGAGATTATGATATATGCATTCGTGTTATCGATGTTTATGATATATGGATGCGATGTATGCGCATGTGAGCTAATCTGCTGCACTGTTGTTAGATAGGGGGAAATAAAATCCCTGACTGCTGGTGAGGATATGGAGTGTGTTGTACCTCAAAATTTTCCCTCCCATATTTCTCAAAACATGTCAAGTGAGGTCCTCAAATTGCTCAAGGAAGTCCAAGGGTTGACCAGACAAACTCTCTCCTAAGGCAGTCTACCTCAAATTAGGGTTTCAGTTTGCATCAAGGTACTTGAGTCCAAAGGATCCAAAATTCTCACCATTGTCCTAATATGTTCTCAAGATCATCCATGTCAAGTTTCAAGCCTTGCAGAGGAAATTTGCTCAGTCAATTGCTCAAAGGCCTGAAAATCGATTGTGCTAGGGCAAAAGTCAACTGTGTCCTACATATAGTCAAACTTCAAGATTTTTGGTCAACATTCTCATTTTGAAGCATTATTCATCATTTGATCAAGGGTTGATCATGATTCCTCAAGGATTGCTCATAATTCATCAAAACCCAAAAGTTGCTAAATTAGGGTTTTGTAGGAAAAGTCAACTCAACTTTGACCAGGCATAACTTTCTCATACTTTATAAAAAATGACCCACCCAAAGCTCATTTTGAAGAGTATGTAATTTCCTACAATCCATCTTCATCTCCCAAGTTAAAAATATGCACTCACAAGAAGATATAAATTTTGACATTATAGGTCATTTTGGAAAGTCAACAAAAACACCTTATTTGTCAAAGCTTCATACATGAACATGGAAGACTCAATTGAGATTAGACCAAAAGGGTTTCTTAGAGGACATCATAAGCTTTCTAAAAAGTCCAAGAACACATATCTAGGTTCAAAATTTAAGGAGTTATGCATTGGCAAAGTTGACCTTTTTTACAAAATTGCCAAAATTCAAATGTGGCCAAAATTGCATTTTTTAACAGATGGGACCAACTTTTTATGTTTGCATTGAGTTTGTAACATGACCCACGACCCATGATCTCTCCCACTTGTCTTTATTTTATTTTTGTCATTTATTTTGATTTTATTTCAATTAAATCAAATAAAATCAAAATAAAATCATGAAAATATCAAAACTAATCAAAGCTTGAGATTTTGTGCATGTTTGGGCCTATTATACAGATGGAAAGAGAATCAAATCGTGCAAGCTTCATTTGGACACAAAAGATTGGATTTGGCTTGATTTGGAAATATTCGCATAAGGATCAAATCTTGAATCAATGATCTTAATTGAGGAAGATTTGAAACAAGTTTGTAACCCTAATTCATCCTTGGGTACATAAGGAAGATGTTCAGATAAAAAAAACAGAGATTGGAGGCGTGCAAAGGTGAAAGCAACTTTAAAAAAAAATCAAGAAAAGTTGCAAACTGTTTTCCCAATTCCAGGCTTCCTCAAGCCATTCCAGTTACACAAATCGCTTCCGGGACGTTCTAGGATCCAATTCCAATATTAGCAAGCATTCTCGTGCCCAGAAACGCGTTGTAAGTATCCCATGACTTCCATGTTTTTTTGAAATCGTATATCATAATTCTGGCATTGTTAGCATGTTTTATGGACATATTCTTAATCCTTATGGTGTTTGCAAGCTAATGGTAATATCCAATTGCATTTTTATTGGCTACACAACAAGATGTCATAGTTAGGGTTCTTGGTTCGTTTTTGGGGTTTTTCTTTACACGTACAGTTGGCCATGGATAAGGGTACCATGATGCTCGTGAGGTTGCCACGAGTTGATTGGTAGCATTGTTGTGTATTTATCATGCTTGTACAGGAATTTGCAAAAACCCAGGGTTATACCTACACCCCCTGACCGTAGGTAAAAGTTGCAGAACTTTTAGCAACGGTGGGAGGAAGAAGAAGGGTAGCGTGGCATCCTGTGACTGGCCAATTAAAAATTTCACGCGTTTGTAACATTATTATTTTGTTTTTCCATATAACGCTTGTTTGTTGTTCCATATACAAGAAAACAAGCCAACTCAGATGGTCAGCGTGTGTTGTGAAAATGCCAAAGGGCCTGGGTTCGATTCCCAGGTCCCCAACCTTGTTCCATATCATTTTTCTCTACATCATCAGGTACACGTGCATACAAGGAGCCTACCATACACCATCAGTAACCAGCCAACAGATCTCCAACAAGGTAGATCCAATGCCTTATCACATGGAGGTCCACAATGCACCCCAGTCAAGCACGCATATGGGATCAGTAAAGGTCAAACGGGCTGTTAGCATTTGGGCCCATAAAGTGCAAATCACACCCCCTTCTTGCTAGAAATAACCAGGCCCATCCTATTTCTTTTCTATTTTTCTTTTTATTTAATTTCTTCTATTTTATTTATTTTCTAACCACAAATTAATTTTCTCCTTTCTACAAAAAATCATAAAATAAATTTCACAAATTTAGATTTAGGTTTTTTTCTTCTTATTTAACAAAATTTAATTGAATATTAGTTTAATTTAATTTAGGCTTATTCTAACTTTTTTTCATGTAATTAAAATAAATTAGAAAATTAGGGTTTGCTTGATTTAATTTTTATTTATTTTCTCAAAATTAGATAAAAATACAAAAATAGTTAATTTGATTATTTTTCTTAAATAAAATTAATTAGTAATTAGGTTTCTTTATTTATTCAATTAAAGCCTTATTTTCCCAAAAAATCAAAAACAATAAAAAATGATTTTTCTTTCAATTTGGTTTAGACGGGGTCAAAACCCTAATATTTCCCGTTCTCGATTCATCGTGTGCATTTATTATTTTTACGATATTAATGTAACTACTTACGGTATGTAATAGTTTTGATTAGGATTTCCTTTTTATTTATCGTTTTACGGGTTTTTGGCTATGTAATTAATCCCTCCCTCAAAGCCTTGTAATAGCGTAGATTTTATTTTCTCTCATTTTTAATTCTCGCAAATATTAACTGTTAGATGTATGTTAATAGGATTGTATGACAAGATTACATGACAATTTAAAATGGCTAGCAAACCCTAAATGTGCAAAGATAATAACTGAAATCAAATCACTCGCACATGCGTACTCTTAGGGTATAATCTCACTTCGGTTGCCTTCGGTAAACGATCATTAAGCATAGGGTGTTTTAATGGTTGCCCTCTTGTCTAACCAAAGATCAAATGTCCCGTTCGGAAATGTCGCCTCGGAAAGGTTACCTCGGAAATGTTGCCTCGAATATGATCTTAAGACATTGGGGTTATTACTAAGACGTCCTAGCGTTGCTTTAGTGATTGTACGTCCCTTTTGAATTGACCCTTACAACTCCAACGACTGTGCTACCTACTCTTTAATAATGGGATAGCGCTGTCTAAAGGAAACAAGAATAGAAATATTCTTTTTTCGAGTAGGTAGATGCTAGTAGGTACTTGCTCAAAGTCAAACTTTTCACACTTACACTTTTCCAAACAAAGTTTTCAAAAACACTTCGTAACACTCTTGAGGACTGATACAAGGGTTAAAACGAAGTAAAACAAAAACTTTTCAAAACACACAAACACATAAGCGTTTTTTATAAATGATGAGCAAGTACCTAAGAGCCGTAGAAAACTACGGATAGAAAGGATGCTAACACCTTCCCTTTCTATAATCTACCCCTGTACTCAAAATCTCGAAAGAAGGAATTTTTATGTGCTTTTTTCCTTTCTAGTTGGATAAAATAAAATTTGGTGGCGACTCTTGCTTACCGTGACATTTTGTAAACACAAACACAAAACAGAAACCAGCATTTTCTCAAAACAGTCCGGTTCTGCCATCGTATCACAGAACTGACGACTCTGCTGGGGAATAATAAGTGGGGTATACCTTAAGATTAGTTCATTATAAATTGCTTCTCTTGTTTGTTTTGGTTGCTTTACTGTTAAATGGTTTTTGTATTGGGAGTTACTATAGATCCTAACCCGGATCTGGGGGATACCATTTAGGTAAGTAGCAATAAACTGTGAGGGAACTGTACGGTGTAGACCGATACGGTTGAAGCAGTGGCTACATTGATGTGGCACATTCGTTGGTACCGGTATCCCTTATGGAGAAATGAGGAGAATACGGGGCCGCTATGTGTGTCGTTAAGCATCAACTGACCTTAGAACCCTTAATAGACCAACTTGTCCATTAGGAAGTAGTGAGATAGCCGATCTCGGTGTAAAGCTGGGAACTAGTTGATACTCGATGCTACACTCATTGAGACCATACTCTCGAGATAGTTCCGGCCGCAAGAAAAGATTGCGTGAGCTGAAACCATGACCGATGGAGGATGGTCAGTGATATTGAGAACCTCTAGAACCCAGCTACTTTTACTAGGACAGGTTGAAACCAACTGAACTTCAAGAGGGTAATACCTTTGACCCCATGCAAGCCTTAAACTTAAGGGTTATTGTGTGACTTGTTTGCCTTTACCATGATTGTTATCTGCTATACTTGTTGTTTTTTTTCATCATGACATCATGCATCATAACATAGCATGCATACTTCATTACACTAACCATTTCAAAGACCAAGGGGATTTATCTTTGTTCTATTTTGTAGATTATGGCTTCCGTGCGCAGAAACACCATCCGAGTTAACTTTGTGCAAATACCTGCTCAACTCAAAGAGTTAGCTTCGAGAGTTTGAGACTTTTTCCTTCATTAAGAGACATGGTCAGCTTCTTAGCTTGGTTACCTCAAAGTTTGATGAGCAGATGATGAGTGTGCTTTTCCAGTTCTTCTATCCTGTGCATCATTGCTTCACGTTCCCAGATTATCAGCTAGTTCCCACTTTGGAAGAGTTTTCTCACTTGCTAGGCATATCCATCCTTGAGCAGATGCACTTCACAGGTTTGGAAGAGACTCCTAGAGCCAAAGACATTGCTTCAGCTCTGCATCTGAAACGGGCTGATGTAGTATCCAATTGGGAGACACGAAGCAGGGTTGAAGGTTTCTTAGCAAAGCTTCTGATGGATCAAGCTCAGTTATTCTGGGATAACTTGGATTTCCAGGATTTCAAAGACATCTTGGCTCTCCTTATCTATAGTTTGTTTCTCTTCCCGAATCCAGATTCCTTTGTAGATGTGAATGCGGTTAAGATCTTCTTGTCTCTCAATCCAGTGCCTACTCTACTTGGTGATATCATGCATGCCCTATATACTCGTACTGTGCGAAGAAGATGGACTCTTATGTGTTGTATGTTGTTGCTGGCGAGGTGGTTTATTTCGCACCTCCCCAAATCTGTGTTGAAGAATGAAGAAGGCTTAGGATGGTCTTACAGGATAATGTCACTTGCCCATACAGACATTCTTTGGAGTTCCAAGGCTATGGAAAGTACTGCTGTCATTGATTGATGTGGGGGATACCATAATGTCCCGTTGCTTGGAATCAGAGGAGGGATAACCTACAATCCTTGTCTAGCTTTATGACAGTTTGTTCGTGCTCGGAGAGATGGTCCTCATGAGCTACTTCTTACAGATATTGCATTTAATTACAAGGAGGACGTCGACGAGCATCGCTGGAGGTTTATACGAGCCTGGGGCATGGTGAACAGATCTTATCCCCAAGAGCTGGGACCAAGGACTTCTCTCCCTATGCAGCCTTATCTCCAGTGGGTCCGAGCTCGAGCCCAGAAGCTTGGAATGCCTTATGAAGCTGTGTTGCCAGTGATTGTGGAGCCTACCAATGAAGAGGGAATTCCTTATACAGTCCTTTATATTCCCACTGATATTGGGGCATTGAAGAGATCCTGGATTCAGCTGAAAGAGGAGAGGGATACCTACCGGGAAAAATACCATGAGCAAGAAAGGAAGATCTTGAAGCTCACCAGGCAACTCGAGAATGAAAGAACGATCAATGACTACGTCAGCACAAAGGGGAAGCATCCATGGGATTTATGATTTTTCTTTTTCTAGTTTAGATTTGTTTTCCGTTTATTTCTTTGTAACGCCTCAAAGGCATTGTTGAACTTTTTACGAGTTAATATAATAAAGTTTGTTTTATTTTTGGTTTGAAAATTTAAATCACCCAAAGTCTTTGAAATCATTACATACGCATCCCATTATCATGCAGACCATTACAGGTACCATTACAGGTTTCTCATCTTCTTCGCTGTTTACTTCAGCAAAAGTGTCTTCCGATCAAGCTATCAAAGATCTTCAGGCACAAAATTCCCAATTCCAACAGATGTTCTTAAGCTTGGCTAAAGGGAAGGAGGATTTGAAGGCCCTAATTCTGAAAGAAAAAGAAAAGAAGAAGAAGGCTGTTCTTCTGAGTATGGGAAAAAGGTTTGGGGATAGGTTGAAACAACAAGCTGATCTGTCCCTTTCATCCAAGGAAGGGGAGAAAAAGGAAGAAGAAAAGGGCCCCAGTCCTGCCATTTCTGATGATGACACTGATTATGATGAAGAGCAATATCCTCCTGCTTAGGATAAATACAAACAACTAGAAGACCGTATGAGTGTTATGGAGATTCAGAGGATCCCTGGTCTAGATTTCGGAGAGCTGGGATTGGTATCGGGAGTGGTAATCCCTCATAAGTTCAAAGCTCCGATTTTTTCTAAATACAACGGGGTATCCTGTCTAAAACTCCATCTCCGCTCGTATGTCCGGAAAATTCAACCCCACAATGCTGATAGAAATTTGTGGGTACATTTCTTTCAAGATAGTCTGTCAGGGACTCAACTTGAATGGTTTTATCAATTGGAAGGAGCCTACGTCTGAAATTGGGAAGACCTTCCTGCTGTTTTTTACAAGCAGTATCAGTATAACACCGACCTTGCTCCCACTCGTACTTAGCTTCAGGGTATGTCTATGGGTGCAAGCGAAGGTTTTAAGGACTATGCTCAAAAGTGGAGAGATTTGGCTGGAAGAGTCCAACCCCCTTTGTATGATAAGGAGGTTGTTGACATGTTTCTGGGGATGCTATCGGGTCCATTTTTCAATCATCTGATCGGCAGTTCATCATCTGGGTTTACTGAGTTAATTTTGACTGGAGAGAGAGTAGAAGCTGGTATCCGAAGTGGTAAGATACAGAAGGATACTTCATCAAGTGCAGTGAAGAAGCCTTTCACCGGTAAGAAAGAAGCTAGTACAGTTTACAGCTCGAGGGGCCAAAGTAGACCTGAACACCGTCGAGCAGTAAATGCGGTAGTGACATCAAGACCCACAGTTGACCTACAACACAACAATCAACAAAGAATAGAGAGACCACATAGGCAGTACACTCTGCTCAATATGACATTGTCTCAAATTCTACCACAGTTATTGAAGACTAACCTGGTAACTCTGAGGGAAGCCCTGAAGAATCCCAACACCATATCTCCGCTAGATAACCCAAATGCTCGTTGCGCCTATCACTCTGGTGGCCCAGGTCATGATACAAATAACTGTTGGGCCTTGAAGAACAAGGTGCAAGACTTGATCGAATCCAAAGAGATTGAGTTTGACGCTCCAGAGAAACCCAACGTCATAACTGCTCCCATGCCCAAACACAGTCATGGAGTAAATGCTATAGACGATGATTTATTTGTGACCTCCGTGGAAGAAGTTTCTACTCCTTTGATGACAATTAAGAAGAATCTATTGTTGGACGGTTTATTTCTGGGCTGTGGCGAAAGTTTCCACATGTGTTCAATCCTGCCTGCTGGTTGCCACTTATTGAAATCAGGTGTTCAACGCCTGATGGATAACAAAGAGATCCTGTTCGAAAAGACTATGATTCTGTTGGTTCCAATCCAAGATGTTGCCATCATAACCATTTCCACCAATCCTTCTAAGGCTGCCTCGAGAAAGCCTGTTAGGATTACATTCGTCCCAAAAGTTGCTCCGTTAATAATTACCGTCCCTGGTCCTATCCCATACACTTCGGATAAGGCTGTCCCCTGGCACTACGGTGCTGATGTGTATTACCATGGAGTTAAACAAGACTTGAATAGTGAGGAAGTTGATATCAGCAATATTATCAGGGCTAGCAAGGTCACCAGAAGAGGAAGACTCTTTTCTCCCGAGATTTCCCCTTCGATTGTTCACAACCCTGTTGTCGTTCCATCTGCTGGTACATCAGCTACTATCCCAGTTCCTATTCCAGTTGTCACCCCTATCGCTGAGCCATCTGAGACTCGGGGCAAAGAAATCAAAGGAGAGCCTTACCGAATGAAGGCACCTAAGAAGATTATTGTGGAAACCTCTAAGAAGGAGATAGAGGAAATTCTGAAGATTATCAAGAAGAGCGACTACAACGTAGTCGAGCAGTTGGGGAAGACCCCGTTAAAAGTCTCCATGTTGTCCTTGTTATTATGCTCAGAAGCCCATGCAAAGGCTTTAATTGCTTTCCTCAAAACTACGCATGTGCCGCAGGAAACGTCAGTCGATCAATTCAAAGACTGCGTAGCTAGTTTGACTGTCGACAATGGGTTGGGTTTCTCAAACGCAGATCTGACTACTAAAGGAAGAAATCACAATGATTCTCTGCACGTCTCAATCGAGTGCAGGGGCACTACTATGGCCCATGTACTAGTGGATACCAGGTCCTCTTTGAATGTTTTGCCAAAGAAAGCATTAGACCGTCTAGACTGTGAAGGTTTGATTCTGAAGTCGAGCAATATTGTGGTCAGGGCTTTCGACGGGTCAAAAAGGATGGTCCACGGGGAGGTGGACATCCCAGTTAAAGTTGGCTCTCAGACTTTCGCATCTACTTTCTATGTGATGGATATCCGACCATCATATTCTTGCTTGCTGGGTCGCCCTTGGATTCATAAGGCTGGGGCAGTGACTTCTACGCTCCATCAGATGTTGAAATACCCAGTAGATGGGAAGATCGTCACGGTGCAAGGTGAAGAGGAGTATATGGTGAGTCATCTTAATTCCTTTCGCTATATGGAGATGGATGGGGAATTCATCGAAACCCCTTGTCAGAAATTTAAAGAGGTCCCCCAAACTTTGGTGTCAACTGAAGTTGCTACTGACAAACCTCCGATGAAGATGGCTTCTCTCAAGGATGCCAGGGCTGTAATTGAAAAAGGGGCTCAAAGGGTTGTTAGGCGCGCGCAGATTAGAAGACCTCCTCTGCATATTAGTAATCCGGGAGTTAATGCGATTGAAGATGATGAAGAAGATTCAGATATCGACAATTGTATCTACCCTACAACCAATGGAGGATTGAACAACTAGACGGCGAAAGACTTCATACCTGTTTCCTTTATTTCACAGTAATTGACTTTTGTTTTAAGAGTTGTAATAAACAGTTTGAGACTTTACGGCCCGATGCCCTACCCGAGGCATCTTGGCTTTGCTTGTGAGGGCTTATTATCTGTCATTTTCATATATCATCAATAAAACATTGGATGTTTCTTGCATTACAAATTTTGTGCTCCTTGTTTTTCTTTTCTGTCTCTCACTTTATCAAAACAACTATGCTCTTACACACACCCACGTATCATAATGCATATCCATATCCACTATGGATCCCATTGATAATAACTCTGCTACTTCCCGTTATGACTTTGAAAATCCTATCTACCAAGCCGAGGACGAAGGTGAGGATGACTGTGAGGTGCCCGAAGAACTTGCTAGACTGTTATTATAGGAAGAAAGGGCCATACAGCCTCATGAAGAGCCAGTGGAATCAGTGAATTTGGGTACCGAGGAAGACAGGAAAGAGGTCAAGATAGGTGCGAATCAGGAGCCTAGTGTCAAACAACGGTTGATACAGATGCTACGCGACTATGTTGAGATCTTCGCCTGGTGCTACGAAGACATGCATGGGTTGGACACCGACATTGTGGTACATCGCTTTCCAACCAAAGAAGACGGCCCTCCGGTAAAACAGAAGGTTTGCCGTATGCGCCCTGAGATGTCTGAGAAAATTAAAGCTGAGGTCATGAAACAGTTTGACGCCAGATTTTTAGCTGTCACTTCTTACCCGCAATGGGTTTCCAATGTGGTTCCGGTGCCTAAGAAAGATGGTAAGGTACGTATGTGTGTGGACTATAGAGATCTGAACAGGGCAAGCCCCAAGGATGATTTCCCGCTTCCTCACATCGATGTTCTGGTCGACAACACCGTGCAGCATAAGATCTTCTCCTTTATGGATGGTTTTTCTGGTTACAATCAGATTAAAATGGCCCCCGAAGACATGGAGAAGACAACCTTCGTTACACAGTGGGGCACCTTTTGCTACAAGGTCATGCCTTTCGGGTTGAAGAATGCTGGGGCAACTTACCAGCGCGTCATGGTCGCTTTGTTCCACGACATGATTCACCATGAGATTGAGGTTTATGTTGATAACATGATTGCAAGGTCCCAAACAGAGGAAGAACACCTTGACCATCTCAAGAAACTGTTTGACAGGTTGAAGACGTACAAGCTGAGGTTAAACCCAAACAAGTGCACCTTCGGGGTAAGGTCTGGTAAGCTGCTGGGTTTCGTTGTCAGTGATAAGGGTATTCAGGTAGACCCTGCCAAGGTAAAGGCCATACAGGAGATGCCGGCTCCCCGCACAGAAAAAGAAGTCAGAGGCTTTTTGGGACGTCTGAACTACATCGCCCGTTTCATTTCACATATGACCGCTACTTGTGAGCCAATCTTCAAGTTGCTGAAGAAAGATCAAGTGGTAAGATGGAATGATGAATGTCAGACCGCTTTCGAAAGAATCAAGGAATACCTCCAAGAGCCACCAATTCTGATGCCTCCAGTTGAAGGAAGACCTTTGATTTTATACTTGAAAGTACTGGATAATTCAATGGGGTGCGTGCTGGAGAAGCATGACGAGTCTGGCCGAAAAGAGGATGCTATTTACCACCTTAGAAAAAAGTTTATCGACTGCGAGACCCGATACTCGTTGCTCGAGAAAACTTGCTGCACTTTGGCATGGGCTGCTTGCCTGCTAAGATAGTATATGCTGACTCACACCACCTTATTGATATCAAAGATGGACCCAATCAAGTATATCTTCGAGAAGCCCGCCTTGTCCGGAAGAATAGCAAGATGGCAAATGATCTTAATTGAGTATGACATCCAATACACAACTCAAAAAGCAATCAAGGGGAGTGTGTTGGCGGATCATTCGGCGCATCAGGCCGTGGATAACTACCAATCCATGAATTTCGAGTTCCCGGATGAGAACATCATGTTGGTGACCGACTGTGAGAAACTTGGACCGGATGAAGGACCTGAGGAAGGATCCCGATGGTTTATGTATTTTGATGGAGCATCAAACACGTTGGGTAATAGCATTGGAACTGTGATTATATCTCCTGAAGGCTGCCATACTCCATTCACCGCCCGATTATGTTTTAATTGCACCAATAATATGGCGGAGTATGAAGCATGTATCCTGGGTCTTCGAGCTGCTATTGACCTGAGGATTAAGTTCTTGAGTGTATTCGGAGATTCTGCACTAGTGATCAGTCAGATGAAAGGAGAGTGGGATACGAAGCACCCAAATCTTATTCCTTACAGAGAATATGTACTGACATTGCTCCCACACTTTGAGGAGATAACCTTTCAACACTTTCCAAGATAGGAGAACCAGCTGGCGGACGCGTTAGCTACCATGTCTTATATGTTCAAAGTCAGGTGGGACAATGAAGCTCCCCAGATCACCATCGAGAGGTTGGACGAACCCGCACATTGCTGTGACATTGAGACTTAAGAGGTAGTAGATAAACCCTGGTTTCACGAGGTAAAGAGGTATCTTGAGGCTCAAGAATACCCCAAGGGTGCATCTGTTAATGATAAAAAGTTCTTGAGAAGGTTCGCTGCGAAGTTCTTCATCAGCAATGGTATCCTTTATAAACGTAACCATGATTCGACCTTACTGCGATGTGTTGAAAAAATCGAGGCAGAAAGGATCATGGAAGAGTTACATGAAGGTACCTTCGGAACTCATTCCAGTGGACACACGATGGCGAAGAAAATCTTATGGGCAGGATACTATTGGTCCATTATGGAAGCCAATTGTTATCAGCATTCTCGGACCTGTCATAAGTGTCAAGTCTATGCTGATAAGGTGCATGTACCTCAAGTTCCCTTGAATGTTTTGACAACTCCTTGGCCTTTTGCAATGTGGGGCATCAACATGATAGGTGAGATCTAACGGGAATAGTTTCATCCTGGTAGCAATTTATTATTTTACGAAGTAGGTTGAGGCAGCTACCTTTGCTACAGTAATCAAGAACGTTGTTACGTGGTTCATCCGACATAATCTGATCGGTTGCTATGGTGTACCAGAGAGGTTCATTATGGACAATGGTACAAATCTCAACAATATGATGATCACCGAGCTCTGCAAACAGTTCAAGATACAACATCACAACTCTTCTCCTTACCGGCCGAAGATGAATGGGGTTGTTGAAGCAGCTAATAAGAACATCAAGAAGATTTTGCATAAAATGACGGTGACATACAAAGACTGGCACGAGATGTTACCATTCACTCTTCATGGGTACCGTACCTCAACGCGAACATCAACAGGGGAAACACCTTATTCTCTGGTGTATGGCATGGAGGCGGTCCTACCCATCGAGGTCTAGATACCCTCTCTCAGGATCATGAAGAATGCAGGTTTGAGCGAGGACGACTGGATCCAGACCCGACTTGATCAACTGAACTTAATCGACAAAAAGAGACTTACTTCTATTTGTCATGGTCAGACGTATCAAAAGCGAATGATCAAGGCATTTAACAAGAAAGTCAGACGTCAAGAATATCAAGTCGGGGATCTAGTGATCAAACGCATCATACTGCCGCAAGGTGATCCCAGGGGAAAATGGACCCCTATATACAAAGGGCCATTCGTGGTTAAGAACATTTTCTCAAGAGGAGCTATGATTCTAACCACCATGGATGGTGACGACCTTCCTCACCCCGTAAATGTAGACCTAGTGAAAAGATACTACGCATGATCAAAGACCCGCTAGGTTGACTGGCCTAGGCAAAAATAAGGGCTTCCCGGTGAACCAAAAGGGTTCGGGCAAAAATAAGGGATGAAATGAAAAAAAACTGTACACCCGGTAAGTCGAAAACCTGAAAAGGCGGCTTGGGCAGAAAAGGGTATCCCGGTGGACCGAAAATCCGAAAGGGCGGTTCAGGAAAAAATTAGGGATTGAAGCGTAACACTATGTCTCATTGGATCATCTTACAACCAGACTTTGTATCGACTATCAAGCTTGGACGAAGCCAATCAATCTGATCTACCTTTGACCAAGTAGCAAAGTCATGAGACGCTCGAAGATATAAGGACAATAGCAGAGTTGGAACCCAATGAGATTGTTTCACATAGCTGTTTTTGTTTCTTTTCACAAAATGTATAATTCCCTCAGCGACGTTCTCTTACTAGGACGTCAGCCTCTTGTATAAAATGCCTATTACAGGCCAACAATTTCAAAATCAATACAATTCATTTTTCACAAGAAATTTCAATTTGTTTTTCTTTTTTTGTTTTGTTTTGAAAGAACGTCCAATGAACCATTTTTTATATATACATTTAACAATAATTGCTGCTCATAAATATTTACATGCGAAACAAAAGATAAATACTCATAATTCCAAGAACAGGGGCAAACAAGAAATGTCCAAACCTTACAGTTGCTCTACCCACCAGGTACATGGATAGACCCAACTGGAGAATATGACTGAAGGTACATACATTCCCCGCAGAGTAGGAAGTATCTGAAGACAGTGGTGTTAGATCTCCCCGGCCGAGGTTCATAATCGTGAATGAGTCGGCAAAATTCTCCCCAAGCAGAGTTTATCTATCACCAACAATAGAAGTTCACCATCAGCCGAGTTTAGTTCTTCCACAAAAAGAAACTCAATCTCCGGCAGGATTCATTATCACCAGCAACAGTAATTCATCCCCATCTGAGTTTGTTTCTCCAAATCAACAGATTATCCAACAGAGTATCTCCTCCCCACAAAGTCATTCTCTTGCCAAATTACTCTCCAACAGCAGTCCAGGATTTATTCCCCCCAACTGGAGAGTATCATAAAAACATTGCATATCCATACATCGTAGCATGCACATATGCTTAATACAACACAATCTCATTTATTTTGACAACATCATTACTCAACACATTTCATACATCATGACATTGCATACTGTTGTACCCTAAAATTTGCCCTCCCATTTCCTCAACATTTTCTCATCACAAGACCCTTGAAGATCAAGATCCAGTTAGGGTTTCCTCTGCTCAAGACTTCTCCTTGCACTGTTGACCCAAATTAGGGTTTGTGTTTGCACAAAGATGTTCTGACCTAAAATGCCTAAGATGACTTTCATGCTTCATATTGGACTCCCAAGTTTACCCATACCAAGTTTCAAGTCTTGATCCCAAGTTTTGCCCAGTCAATTGGACAGTTGACCTAGAAATCAGCTGTATTGGGGAAAAAGTCAATTGTGGCCAATTGACAGTCAAATCTCATGAAAATTGACCCACATCAACATTATGAACTCACATGGACCATTTGATCAAGTTTGGATCACAACTCCACAAGAAATTTGATCAGATCATCAAAAGGGCAAAATGGTCATTTTTAGGGTTTTGATTGCACAAGGGCAATTTTTGACTGTTTGACCTAGCCAATGGCAAACCAAGCTCACATATGGACTCAAGGACCCCATGGAATTATCTTGACATGCTCAACAAGTTCAAAAGATCCCAAATACACAAGATTGATAGTTGAATTTCCCAGTCAATTGATCAATTTTGACTGTATACTAGAAAGTCAAACTTTGACTTTTTGGTCAAAATCAAGGGTCTAGATTCATTTTTCAGCAAAACATGCCAAATCATGAAACTTGTTCACCAAGAAATCAAAAATTGCAAGTTAGGGTTTGAAATGAGAATTTTTCATAACTTAGAATTTTTCTAAGTTATGAAAAACCCTAATTTTTCCCCAACTTTGCCCCACTTTCTCACCAAGATGCATTTGGATTCAAGCAAAAGTCAAAACATGAAAGTTGTAGCCTATTGCATAATCTACAACTTTGATTCACAAAGTTTTCCCAAAAGAAGCTTGTATCTCAAGTTACAATTTTTGGAACAAGGGTGCCAAACCATTCTTAACTTAGTGAAAATTTGACCTATTTTGGACAAGTTTTTTACCTAACTTCAAGACCATTTTTCATACACTTCCACTTGGAATTTAAATTTTCATTTCAAAGATGGATTGTAGTACACATTCCAAGATTTCCAAAATGTCCAAGAACTTCTCAAACAACCTCATGGTTAGGGAGAATCGAATTTTGCAAAATGGGAAAAAGTCACTTTTGTTCTTGGCCAATACATGTTCATACATTGGTGCCATTTTGAATTCAGCATGCTTAAGCTACATTGCAGGCCTCTAATCCCATTTTCACTCAATAATTTAATGCAAAACCATTGTGCCAAGATGTTGTTCTATGCATTTGGACATTACATGGAGAATTAACCCTTAATTAGAAAAAGCATTATTTCCATTTTGAAAAAGTAGAACTTTATGTCCATTTTGCAAATCCAAGTGGTACAGTCCAAATCTTCTTGGCACAAGTTTATGAGCAAATTGCACTGATCAAGGCTAATGTATGCAGCATAGTGTGAGGGCCTGTACAGGCTAGAAACATCAAGTGGCCTTTGCTTGCTTAAGTGTGAAGAAAGATAGCATAACATATACCAACTTCCATTCCTGCAAACCAGGCCTTAGAGAAAGTGATCACACACATTATAAACATCAAACACAAGCTGAAGCACGACCCTAAGACCACCCATACATCCCCATTGCCAAAATCACTCTCAAACTGCAAAAACAGAGCAACCTCTGCAGATTGAGTTCCAACTCTTAATCCTTTCAAGCATTCTTGCCCAAACCACTTCAAACACCTTCCCTACCATCAATCCAAACTATCCAAAGCATTAGAAGCAACCTGTAACTCCTCTAATCCTTTTGGCCATTTTCACTTTTCTGATTTGCAGGTGAAGTGCTATAGCACGATTCAAAAGGTTTCAAGACAAAGTAAAGCTTGGAATAGCATCCCTGGACATCAAGGAAGCTATACCAATCATCACCTTGCACTGAAAGCTTCTCCATTGCCATATAGAACTTCAACTGAACAGGTAAGTTCATGAACTCGTATCTCTCTTATTAGGCATTGTTAGCTTTAGGTTTGTGAAGAGAATATGTCACATTCATAGCCCTGAACATGCCCATGTAATTAGATTTCATTTATATTATGTGTGCTGCAAGAATTTTGAGTCTGAACATGGAATAAAAACTATGCCAGAAATTGGGGGAGAAGAAATTCTCCCTCATCTTAGAGAGTTAAGTCAAATTCTTTACATGGTTGGATTCGTCTTCTCATGCTCTACATTTTTCATGTTGTGAGTTTTGCTTGAAAGTCCCGGAATCAAGAGATGGAAAACGCGTGTTCTGGTTGTTCATACAGGTCTGAGGTTGAAGACAAAGTCTTCTTGGGCTGGGCCTGAGTTGACTTTTCTATTTGCACCCTTTTGTTACTTTTACACCCCCCAAGCCCATTTTGCTTATTTTTATGATTTTTTGACATTTTCTTTTTTGTCCTGACTCATTTATTTTTTCTAACAATATTAAAAATATCAAAAATATTTTTCTCACCATTTTTGAATTTATTAGGCATTTATTTGGTTTCTTTTAGTTTTTGTACATAAAATAAATACATAAAAACCATTTTTTTACTTAAAATATAAAAATAATAATGTAAACACATTTATTTTTCATTTTTTATTTTATTTTATCTTCTGAAAATATTTTATACAAAATATACTTTTTTTTTATAAATATTAAATATTGTTATTTTTGTACATATAATATATATTTAGTAAATAATAGTAATGCATACATATTTATTAGTATATTTAGGAAAAAATACAAAATATACACATTTTTATTTTTATTTAATATTTAATATAAAAATACCTTTTTACAAATATACTTCATTTTATTTTATTTTTGTATACAATAAATAAATACTTGTACATATTAAATAATTAATCCATTCTATTTAAGAAATTAGGGTTTTACCCTAAACATGAAAAACTCCCAAAAAAAATAATACTTTTATTTTTGTTTATTTTGACATATAAAAATACTTTTTTTCATACATACAAAAAACCATTTTTTGCATCTTGCATATTTATTCTTATTTTATTTAAATTGTGCAATTAAATTATCTTGTAAATAATTCAATATTGATGTAATAGTTTAGGTTTAAATTCCTTGTCAAAATCCCCATTTGAACATTTGTACCCCCCTTCCCATATATGGTTTTGTAATAGCTTAGTAAATTTATTTTCGCACTTTATTGCTTTCTAATTATACCATGTTAGAATTAGGGTTTGTATGCGAAAAAACAACGAAAATAGTTTTGACCTAATTTCAAGATAAACAAGCATGAAAATGGACACACAAATCACACTTGCACCCCCCTAGGGTATTCCACTTGTTGCCTTTCAAAATTGGGCCATATTGCATGTTAGGTCTCTTTGGGCAAAACAAACACAAATCAAATGATCATAGTCCCTCGATGACGCTTTCAAAATGTTGCCTAAACAAATGATCAAGTCCCTTAAAGAAAATTGCCCAAAGATACTTGGCACCATTGCAATTATGGTCTAAACGATGACCCGCGCCCGTCCCTTTCACATCCTAACATGAGATTGTCCACCAAATACAATGATGGAACAAACTTGTTAAAAGGGTTAAAACATAGCAATAAACTTTGAGAAATTTAGGAGTAGATAACCTCTTAGTTACTTGAATCAAACTTGCAAAAACAAAACACTTTCCTATTTTCTAAAACCACACCTCACAACATTTTCAAAACAAACTTTCAAAAAACAAATGAAAACCTTTTCAAAAGACGTACATCTTTGTATACATCCCAACATGGATCATTGCAAAGGTTGCCACCACATTGGCTTTTTTTCAAAACATTTTCAAACCCACACACAAGCACCATTTCAAACAATTGAAAACAAGAGGCAAGTGATCTAAGCAAGTAACTAAGAGCCCATGGATAACCATGGATAGAAAGGGTGCTAATACCTTCCCTTTCTATAATCTACTCCCCGAACCCAAGAAAACATCTCAAAAGGTTTTTGCTGTGCTTTTTAACCTTTCCTTAGGATAAAATAAAAAGTCGGTGGCGACTCTTGCTCAACCGAAACATTTGCGAAAACAAACGCAAAACCATAGTCAGTTCTCCCACCGTATCACAGAACTGGCGACTCTGCTGGGGAAAATTTTAAAAGTGGAGTAACCTTAGGGCTTAGATCACCTTTGTTTTCAATTGTTTGCTTTGTTTGCTTTTATATTTGTGGGCTTTGCATCGGAGTTTCATAGATCCTAACCCGGATCTGGGAAATACCCTTTTTAGGTAGCATAATCTGTGAGGGACCTATCCGGCGTAGACCGACATGGGTGAAGCAGTGGCTACATTGGTGTGGCACCTTGGTCTGTACCTATATCCCTTGTGTTGCAATGAGGAGAATATAGGTCTTCTAAGGAGTCATTAAACACCAACCAACCTTAGAACCCTAAATTGACCAAACTTGGCCATTAGGACAGTAGCAGTATGCTACACTCATTGAGGCTAAACTCTCGCGATGGTTCTGGCCGCAAGAAAAGATTGCGATGCTGGAGTTATGACCAATTGAGGGTAGTCAATGATTTGAGATCCTCTAGAACCCGGTTACTTTTGATAGGACAGGTTTTAACCAACGAAACCAAAAGAGGGTAATACCTAAACTTCATACTGGCCTGAAACCTAAGGGTTGTCTTGTGTGACTTGTGTGCCTTATCATGTTTGCCTGTGTGAATACTTGTGGTGTGCTTCATCATAGCATCATGCCATCATACCATTGCATTGCATCCTGTATAAAGGACTAACCCATTTCAAAGACAAAAAAAGTTTCATCTTTGCTCTGTTTTGTAGGACATCATGATGCCCGTGCGTAGGAATACTATCCGGCTCAACTTTGTTCAACCACCAACTTTGCTCAAGGATTTGGTTGGTAGGATTCCAAACACCTCCTCCTTCATCAACAGGCATGGTTCTCTCCTTGGCTTGATCACTGCAAAATGGGACCAACAACTGATAAGTGTTCTGACCCAGTTTTATGACCCCCTGTATCATTGTTTCACCTTTCAAGACTTCTAGCTGGTTCCTACCCTGGAAGAATTCTCTTATTTGCTTGGGATCCCTGTCTTGGAGAAAACTCCATTCACTGGTTTGGAAAAGACTCCTAGGCCTGAAGAGGTTGCTGCAGTTCTCCCATTGACCAAAGAAGAGGTATTGGCTAACTGGGAAACTAGAAGTGGAGTTAAGGGCTTTTTGGTCAAATTTCTGGTTGGTAAAGCTAATGATTTCTGGAATGACTTGGACTTCAAGGCGTACGAGGATATTCTGGCTCTTTTGATCTATGGCCTGGTATTGTTTCCCAATCCTGACACCTTTATCAGTATCCATGCCATAAGGATCTTCATGTCTCGGAATCCTGTACCCACTCTTTTGGGTGATATCCTGCAACAACTCTATGCTCGTACTGCTCGAAAATGGGGAACTCCATGGTGTTGTGCTCCTTTGTTAGTGAGGTGGTTTATTTCGCACCTTCCTAAGTTCGTGCTGAAGAATGAAGAAGGAAAGGGTTGGGCTCGTAGGCTAATGTCTCTCACTGATAATGACATCACTTGGGCTCTCAGAGGTTTGGATGAGGTAGCTGTTATTGATCGTTGCGGAGAATACCCTAATGTTCCGTTGATCGGTATCCAAGGAGGAATCTCTTATAATCCATGCTTAGCTCTCCGCCAGTTTGGAAGAGCCAGAAGAGTTGGGCCTCATGAAATGTTGGTTCCTCACTTCCATTTTGAGTTTCAGGCAGACAATGACAAACTACGCCATGGATTCATTCGGGCTTGGGACAGAATTCACAAAGCTGACCCACATGAGTTGGGACCAAAGACTTCTCTACCAATGGAACCCTATTGCAAATGGGTCCGCATCCGTGCTCAGAAGTTAGGTATGCCGTACGAAGCTGTCAGACCGATCATTCTTGAATCTCCTGATGAAGATGGGGTTCCTCCAACTGTCCTCCCTCCTCAGATACCCACTGATTTTGATACAATGAAGAGATCTTGGGCGCAGCTAAAGGAAGAACGGGATTTCTATCGAGAAAAGTTCAACGAACAGGAATGGAAGATCCAGAGGCTGACTAAGCAATTGGAGGAAGAGCGGGTTCTGAATAACTACATCAACACTGAGAAGAGGAGACCATGGGAGCACTGATGGGCTTTGGATATTTCCTTTTATAGCTTTTATTTCCTTTCTAGTATTTTTCATTCCTGTAATGCCTAAGGGCAAGTTATTGAACAATTAAAATTTTAATCTAATGAAGTGTGTTTCCCTTTTGTCTACAAAGTTGAATCTTGTTTGTCTTTGAAAACATAAAACATACGCATCTCATTGCACCATATACATAGCAGGTACCCTATTTCACAGGTTGCTTAATCTTCTTCGCTGTTTATTTGAACAGTCATCATGAATCCAGACTCATCCAGTGAGCAAGCAATCAAGGGCCTTCAGGCCCAAAGTGCCCAGTTTCAAGAGATGGTCCTAAGCCTGGCCCAAGGTCAGCTAGAGTTGAAGACTCTACTCCTGAAGAAGAAGAAGAAAAAGAGGATTGCGTTATTCAACACTGCACGCAGATTTGGGAACACACTCCATAATGAAGCTGAACCAACTACTTCTTCTGCTAAGAAAAACAGTCCCCAGGGGGGAGGTGCTCCTAGTCCTGCAGTCTCTAACAACGAGACAGACTACAATGACGAACAATACCCACCTGCTGCTGACAGATACAAGCAATTGGAAGACCGCTTGAGCGCAATGGAGATTCAGAATGTGCCGGGGCTAGATTTCAGAGATTTGGGGTTATCTTCTGGGGTAGTAATCCCACACAAGTTTAAGGCGCCTGCCTTTGCCAAATACGACGGGGCTTCCTCTCCAAAGTTGCATCTAAGGTCGTACGTAAGGAAGATCCAACCTTACACGGCAGATAAGAACCTTTGGATTCACTTCTTCCAAGATAGCCTTTCGGGGTCACAGCTTGAGTGGTTCTACCAACTAGATGGAACTAGCATCCGACACTGGGAAGATTTGGCAACCGCATTCTACAGACAATATCAATACAATTCTGATCTCGCTCCTACGCGTACCCAACTTCAGGGTATGTCTCTAGGAACGGGCGAAGGGTTCAAAGAATATGCACAAAAATGGAGAGATTTGGCTGGCAGGGTGCAGCCTCCATTGACTGATCGTGAGCTGGTTGATATGTTTCTAGGGACTTTGTCTGGTCCATTTTTCAATCATTTGGTTGGTAACTCCTTCGCTGGGTTTACGGATTTGATTCTGACGGGAGAAAGAATTGAAGCTGGCATCAGGTCAGGAAAGATACAAAAAGTTGCCTCCCCAAGTACTGAGAAGAGGCCTTTCAAGAAAGAAGCAAGTGCAGTCTATGGTCCTAGAAGACAAGTCAAGCCAGAAAGTCGCCAAGCCGTCAATGCTTTGGTCATTTCAAAACCTGTTGCCGCTCCTCAGCAGTACAATTAACAAAGAGGTGAAAGGCCCAAGAGGAAGTATACTCGGCTGAGTATGACCCTGTCACAAATCTTACCGCAACTGTTATCAACCAACTTGGTGACCATCAAAGAAGCTCCTAAGGTCGTTAATACTGCATCTCCTAAGTATAACCCGAATTCCCGTTGTGCTTATCATTCTGATAGCACTGGGCATACTACTGATGATTGCTGGGCCTTGAGAAACAAAGTGCAAGATCTTATCGACGCAAAGGAAATTCAGTTTGAGGCGCCTGAGAGGCCAAATGTTGTAACTGCTCCTATGCCCTAGCATAGGGTAAATGCCATCGAGGAAGATTTGTATGCTGTTTCGGTGAATGATGTTGCTACCCCTATTTTGACTGTTAAGAGGAACTTATTACTAGCTGGTTTATTTCCGGGTTGTGCCAAGGGGTGCCTCCTGTGTGCTGTTATCCCTACCGGTTGTCCGCTGCTGAAATCAGGCATCCAAAGCCTGATGGATAGCAAAGAAATTCTGTTCAAGAAAACTGCTGTTCCGTTTGTCTCCGTTGAAAAAATATCTGTTGTCACAATTTACAATCCTACCAAAGCTCCCCCGAGGAAGCCAGTCCAAATTCTGTCTGTTGCACCCATCGCTATTACTGTTCCGGGGCCTCTCCCCTATGAGTCTGATAAAGCTGTCCCATGGCATTATGGGGCCGACGTGTATGTGCTTGGGGTGAAGCAGGAGTTCAACACCAATACCATTATCAGTAACATCACTGGTCCCGCCAAGATTACCCGCAGTGGCAGGCTCTTCTCGCCTGACATTGCACCGCCAGTTATCCGAAAACCTCTAACCATCACACCCGTAAGTGTGCATGTTCCGAATCAAGTTCCTGTGTCTACTACTGCTGCCGAGTCCTCTGATACTCGGGGCAAAGAAGTTGCTACCGATTTGCCTTCCAGGACGGAGGCACCAAAAAAGACTGCTGTGGAAGCCTCCCAACAAGAAATGGAGGAAATTCTTAAAATCATCAAAAAGAGTGACTTCAATGTTGTTGAACAGTTGGGGCATACCCCCTCCAAAATCTCTATGCTATCATTGCTGCTATGCTCAGAGGCCCATGCAAAAGCCCTGATTTCGTTTCTGAAAACGGCCCATGTGCCGCAAGAGACCTCTGCAGATCAATTCACCGACTGTGTGGCTAATTTGACGGCTGACAATGGCTTGGGGTTCTCAGATGCTGACCTTACCGCCAAAGGGAAAAATCACAATGATGCCCTGCATGTTTCCATAGAATGCAGGGGCACTACTCTCGCACACGTGTTAGTGGATGTCGGCTCTTCCCTGAATGTTTTGCCCAAGAAGGCATTGGACCGCTTGGATTGTGAGGGTCTGGAGCTGAAACCTAGTAACATCATTGTTAGAGCCTTCGACGATTCTAAGAGGATGGTGCACGGTGAAGTAGACATCCCTATTCGTGTGGGTTCCCAAGTCTTCGACTCAACGTTCTATGTAATGGATATTCGTCCATCTTACTCCTGCTTGTTGGGTCGACCCTGGATTCACAAGGCTGGGGCAGTAACCTCCACTCTACACCAAAAGCTCAAATACCCTGTCAAAGGGATGATTGTTACTGTGCAGGGTGAGGAGGAATACATGGTTAGTCACTTGAATTCATTCCGGTATATCGAGATGGACGGGGAGTTTATTGAAACCCCCTTTCAGCACTTCGAGGAAGTACCTCCAACGTTGGCATCAGCTGAAACAGTGGTTGAAGAAGACTTTCCGTTGAAGATGGCGTCCTTGAAGGATGCCCGGGCTGTAATCGAGAAAGGCAATTGTGCAAACTGGGGTCAGCTTTCTGACTTCACTCAAAAGAACGACAAGTTTGGGCTGGGCTTTACTGCAGAGGCTCAGAGGGCTGTGCGCGAGGAAAAGATCAGAAAGGCTCCAGTGTTCATCACCAATCCAAGGGTGAATGCTATCTAGGAGGATGTAGAGGAAGTAGAGTTCGACAGTTGGATCTATCCAACCACCAGCAATGGACCAAGCAACTGGACGGCAAAGGATTTTACACCTATCACATTTGTCACGCAGTAATTAATTCTTTTGATTTCCAATTTGTAACAAACAATATGTTAAAACTTTGTTGGCTCGGTGTCCTACCCGGGGCATCGTAGCTCCATTTGTGAGGGCTTTTTGTATGACATTTTCATATATCATCAATCAAAACATTGGACGTTTGTTGCATTTCAAATCTTGTGCTCTTTTTCTTTGTGTTATATATTGCAAGCTATATTTACACACACTCACTTATACAGGTTTCAATCCACTCTGGATCTCACTGGCAACATCCCTGCTACCACCAGTTATGACTTCGAGAATCCGATCAACTTGGCCGAAGACGAAGGTGAAGATGATTGCGAAGTTCCTGGTGAACTCGCAAGACTGCTACTCCAGGAAGAGAGGGCTATTCAACCACATGAAGAGCCGGTGGAAACAGTTAACCTGGGTACTGAGACAGACAGGAAAGAAGTCAAGATCGGTGCCAATCTAGAGCTCAGTGTGAAGCAACGATTGATCCAGATGCTACATGATTACATGGAGATCTTTGCTTGGTCCTATGAAGACATGCCTGGTTTGGATGCCGACATTGTAGTTCATCACCTGCCAACCAAAGAAGACTGCCCTCCGGTAAAGCAAAAGGTCTGCCGCATGCGCCCAGAGATGTCGGAAAAGATCAAGGCTGAGGTTATGAAGCAATTCGATGCCGGGTTTCTAGCGGTAACTTCTTATCCTCAATGGGTTGCCAACGTGGTGCCAGTGCCAAAGAAGGACGAAAAAGTCAGGATGTGTGTCGACTACAGGGATTTGAACAGGGCAAGCCCCAAGGATGATTTCCCGCTACCTCACATCGACGTTCTTGTCGACAATACTGCTCAACATAAGGTGTTCTCCTTCATGGATGGTTTTTCAGGGTATAATCAGATCAAGATGGCTCTGGAAGATATGGAAAAGACTACCTTTGTGACTCAGTGGGGCACCTTCTGTTACAAGGTCATGCCATTCGGGTTGAAAAATGCTGGGGCAACCTATCAACGTGCCATGGTTGCTTTATTTCATGATATGATCCATCATGAGATTGAGGTATACGTTGATGACATGATTGCAAGGTCCCAAACTGAGGAGGAGCACCTTGACCATCTGAGGAAGCTGTTTGACCGACTCAAGTTATACAAGCTGAGGTTGAATCCCAACAAATGCACCTTTGGGGTGAGGTCCGGAAAATTGCTAGGTTTCATTGTAAGTGATAAAGGTATTCAGGTGGACCCTGCCAAGGTAAAAGCCATACAAGAGATGCCAACTCCAAAGACAGAGAAAGAAGTCAGAGGCTTCCTGGGACGACTGAATTACATTGCCCGATTCATCTCACATCTAACTGCTACTTGTGAGCCAATCTTCAAATTACTGAAGAAAGATCAAGTAGTACGTTGGAACGATGAATGTCAGGCTGCTTTTGAAAAGATAAAGGAGTACCTCCAAGAGCCACCCATTCTTATGCCACCAGTGGAAGGAAGACCTCTGATACTATACTTAACAGTGCTTGATAATTCAATGGGGTGTGTGTTGGGGCAGCATGACGAGTCTGGCCGAAAAGAGCACGCTATTTATTACTTGAGCAAAAAGTTTACCGACTGTGAGTCTCGTTACTCACTGCTTGAGAAAACTTGCTGCGCTCTAGTATGGGCTGCTCGCCGGCTGAGACAGTATATGCTGACTCACACCACGTTATTGATTTCAAAGATGGATCCCATCAAGTACATATTTGAAAAGCCTGCTCTGTCTGGAAGAATAGCAAGATGGAAAATGATCTTAACAGAATATGATATCCAGTATACAACTCAGAAAGCAATTAAAGGAAGTGTATTGGCAGACCATTTGGCACACCAACCTGTGGACGATTACCAATCATTGAACTTTGATTTCCCGGACGAAGACATCATGGTGATAACTGATTGTGAAGTGCCTGGACCGGATGAAGGACCTGAGGAAGGATCCCGATGGTCTATGCATTTTGATGGAGCCTCCAATGCTTTGGGTAACGGCGTCGGCGCTGTAATCATATCTCCTAAAGGAACTCATACTCCACTCACCGTCTGATTGTGTTCCAACTGCACCAACAACATGGCAGAATATGAGGCATGTATCATGGGTCTACAAGCTGCAATCGACTTAAGGATCAAATTTCTTAGTGTCTGCGGAGATTCCGCTCTCGTGATCAATCAGATCAAAGGCGAGTGGGATACGAAACACCCAAATCTTATTCCTTACAAGGAGTATGTGTTGACCCTGCTTCCCCACTTTGAAGAGATAACTTTTGAGCACTTCCCAAGAGAGGAGAATCAGCTAGCGGACGCACTAGCTACAATGTCTTCAATGTTCAAAGTTAAATGGGACAATGAGGCTCCCCGGATCATTATCTGGAAGTTGGACGAACCGACATACTGCTGCGATCTTGAGGCCGAAAAGGTGACTGAAAAACCCTGGTATCATGAGGTGAAGAGGTACTTGGAAGCTCAGGAATACCCTGAAGGTGCATCCGCCAATGACAATAAGTTCATGAGGAGGTTTGCGGCAAAATTCTTCCTCAGCAACGGCATTCTCTACAAACGGAATCATGATTCAACTCTACTGTGTTGTGTGGATAAGGCTGAAGCAGAAAAGATCATGATAGAACTGCATGAAGGTGCATTCGGAACACACTCCAGTGGACACACCATGGCAAAGAAAATCCTTCGGGCAGGATATTTCTGGTCCACCATGGAAGCCGACTGTTACCAACATTCTCGAACTTGTCATAAATGCCAGGTCTATGTTGACAAGGTGCACATTCCTCCAGTTCCTCTGAACGTCCTGACGGCACCTTGGCCTTTTGCAATGTGGGGCATTGATATGATCGGTGAGATCCGACCGACGGCATCCAATGGGCATCGCTTCATCTTGGTGGCGATCGATTACTTCACGAAGTGGGTTGAGGCAGCTTCCTACGCCATGGTAACCAAGAGTGTCGTGGCACGTTTCATCCGGCATAATCTGATCTGTCGGTACGGCGTCCCAGAAAGAATCATTACGGACAATGGTACCAATCTCAATAACAAAATGATCACTGAACTCTGCGAACAATTCAAGATACAACACCACAACTCTTCTCCCTACCGGCCGAAGATGAATGGGGCTGTAGAGGCAGCTAATAAGAATATCAAGAAAATTGTGCAGAAGATGACAGTGACCTATAAAGATTGGCACAAGATGTTACCGTTTGCTCTTCATGGGTACCGTACCTCAGCAAGGACGTCAACCGGGGCAACTCCTTTCTCCTTGGTCTATGGCATGGAGGCAGTCTTGCTAATTGAAGTCCAGATACCTTCTCTCCGAATAATGAAGGATGCAGACTTGAATGAAGATGACTGGATCCAGACTCGACTTGATCAATTAAACCTGATTGACGAAAAGAGGCTCACCGCTATCTGTCATGGTCAGACGTATCAAAAATGGATGATCAGGGCATTTAACAAGAAAGTCAGACCACAAGAGTATCAAGTTGGGGACCTGGTAATCAAACGCATCATCCTTCCTCAAAGTGATCCCCGGGGCAAATGGACCCCTACGTACGAAGGGCCATTTGTGGTTAAACATGTGTTCTCAGGAGGAGCCATGATCCTAACCACCATGGATGGTGACGACCTTCCTCACCCCGCCAATGCAGACATAGTGAAAAGATACTACGCATGAATAAAAGACCCGCTAGGTTGACATACCTAGGCAAAAATAAAGGCTTCCCGGCGAACCAAAAGGGTTCGGGCAAAAATAAGGGATGAAATGGAAAAAAATCTGTACACCCGGCAAGTCGAAAACCTGAAAAGGCGGCTTGGGCAAAAATGGGTATCCCGGTGGACTGAAAACCCGAAAGGGCGGTCCAGGCAAAAGTTAGGGATAAAGCGTAACACTATGTCTCATTGGATCACTTCGCATCCGGAATTCGGCATCAACCATCTGGCTCAGATCTCGGCATCGATCAATCAACTTCATCTTCAATCAAGCAGCAAAGTGATGAGACGCTTGAAGACATAAAGGCGATAGCAGAGTTGGAACCCAGTGGGATTGTTCACATAGCTGTTTTGTTTCCTTTTCAAAATTGTAAATTCTATGTTATTCGGCGGCATTCTCTTACTAGGATGTCAGCCTCTTGTACAAAAACGCTTGTTCACAGGCAAAATTCAAATCAATACAAATTCACTTGTCCATACAAATTGCCATTATTTTTCCTTTTTCTGTTTTGTCTTGCGAAGAACGTCCAATGTTCATTTTTTGATATATGCATTTGACATTAAATTGCTGATTCATAAATATTTGCATATGAAACAAAAGACTAATTACAGGTGACATCAGAAACAGGGGCAATGTGAAGTTGTCTGATGCAGTCTGGTTGCTTTGTCCGCCAAGGTACCAAGGTAGATTCGACTGAAGAATGTGATCAAATCATCTCAACTCCCCACAGAGGAGGACAAGATTCAGCAATACTTTCCCCAAGCAGAGTTGGTTCCCCGTCGATCCTGAAAAGACACAACATTCCCCGGCAGAATATCAGTACCTCAGTACAATTCCAAAAGTTTCCCCAGAAAAGTGGAATTCTTACCCCCGGCAGGTCTTAAAGCTTATCCCCAGTAGATTCTGGAAGCTTGTTCCCTGCAGAATACGGACGTCTCTCCCGAGCTTTATTCAAAGTTATTCCTCACAAGGGCTTATAACTGGGTTATCCTCAGCTAATTGCCACGGAAGATCGCCCTCAGCAAAGTTCTTTCAATCCCCAGCGGAGTTTATCTTTGCTATCCCCAGCGGAGTTTATTATCATTATCCCTAGCGGAATCCATCATTGAAGTCCTCAGCAGGCCTCTCGTCAAAACTTCAGCAAAGTATCTCTTCCACAGAGCATTTCCCCGGCCGGTCGTCGAGGATTTATGTTCCTAAGACGAAAATACATTCATAAACATTTCACATTTTCATACATCTTGCTTACATACATGATAAAGTGCATACAACACTATCTCATGTTGAACATCATGACATCATGCATGTCATACATCATGACATGGCATACAACTTATGTTTTTGCCTTTTCAGGGAAAAAGACAATCCCAAAGACAGTTACCTTCAACTGTCGCAATTCCAGATTCGATTCCTGTATCTAGCCAGGGCACATCTATGAGTGATCAGTTTCCAGACTCGATTCCTGTATCTAGCCAGGCACGTCTGTAGAGTTCAAAGATTCGATTCCTGTATCCAGCCAGGGCATATCTATCAACTATCACTATTTCCAGATTCGACTCCTGTACCTAGCCAGGGCATATCTGTTGACCACATTTCCAGACTCGATTCCTGTATCTAGCCAGGGCACGTCTAAAGAGTTCGAAGATTCGATTCCTGTATCCAGCCAAGGCATATCTGTTGACGACTATTTCCAGATCCGATTCCTGTATCCAGCCAGGGCACATCTGTGAGCAACCGATTGTAGATTCGACACCTGTATCTAGCCAGGTCATATCTGCATGAGAAGATTGAAGATCAAACACCTGTAACAAGCCAGGAAAACATCTGTCTTTCTCAAATACACAAGTTCTCGCTAAGGAATCTCTTATGCGATCAACACTTCCAAATGGCATCTATAAGCCCATTCCCGACAAGGTTCTGTCACATCTCCAGATGGCATCTATAAGCCCATCTCCCTATCCACCATCTCTCCAAATGGCATCGGTAAGCCCATTCCCGACATCATATTGCTGATACTTCAACATGCGAGTGCAAATTTCCGGGCACTCTAGTGTCCAATCTCCTTTTACCCTCGAGTCACGAAAGGCAAACTTGCCAATCTAACTCTTCAGGTTCAAGAAGATTGAACAGGGGCAACTGTTGTACCCCAAAATTTGCCCTCCCATTTCCTCAACATTTTCTCATCACAAGACCCTTGAAGATCAAGATCCAGTTAGGTTTTCCTCTGCTCAAGACTTCTCCTTGCACTGTTGACCCAAATTAGGGTTTGTGTTTGCACAAAGATGTTCTGACCTAAAATGCCTAAGATGACTTTCATGCTTCATATTGGACTCCCAAGTTTACCCATACCAAGTTTCAAGTCTTGATCCCAAGTTTTGCCCAGTCAATTGGACAGTTGACCTAGAAATCAGTTGTATTGGGGAAAAAGTCAACTGTGGCCAATTGACAGTCAAATCTCATGAAAATTGACCCACATCAACATTATGAACTCACATGGACCATTTGATCAAGTTTGGATCACAACTCCACAAGAAATTTGATCAGATCATCAAAAGGGCAAAATGGTCATTTTTAGGGTTTTGACTGCACAAGGGCAATTTTTGACTGTTCGACCTAGCCAATGGCAAACCAAGCTCAAATATGGACTCAAGGACCCCATGGAATTATCTTGACATGCTCAACAAGTTCAAAAGATCCCAAATACACAAGATTGATAGTTGAATTTCCCAGTCAATTGATCAATTTTGACTGTATACTGGAAAGTCAAACTTTGACTTTTTGGTCAAAATCAAGGGTCAAGATTCATTTTTCATCAAAACATGCCAAATCATGAAACTTGTTCACCAAGAAATCAAAAATTGCAAGTTAGGGTTTGAAATGAGAATTTTTCATAACTTAGAATTTTTCTAAGTTATGAAAAACCCTAATTTTTTCCCAACTTTGCCCCACTTTCTCACCAAGATGAATTTGGATTCAAGCAAAATTCAAAACATGAAAGTTGTAGCCTATTGCATAATCTACAACTTTGATTCACAAAGTTTTCCCAAAAGAAGCTTGTATCTCAAGTTACAAGTTTTGGAACAAGGGTGCCAAACCATTCTTAACTTAGTGAAAATTTGACCTATTTTGGACAAGTTTTTTACCTAACTTCAAGACCATTTTTCATACACTTCCACTTGGAATTTCAATTTGCATTTCAAATATGGATTGTAGTACACATTCCAAGCTTTCCAAAATGTCCAAGAACTTCTCAAACAACCTCATGGTTAGGGAGAATCGAATTTTGCAAAATGGGAAAAAGTCACTTTTGTTCTTGGCCAAGACATGTTCATACATTGGTGCCATTTTGAATTCAGCATGCTTAAGCTACATTGCAGGCCTCTAATCCCATTTTCACTCAATAATTCAATGCAAAACCATTGTGCCAAGATGTTGTTCTATGCATTTGGACATTACATGGAGAATTAACCCTTAATTAGAAAAAGCATTATTTCCATTTTGAAAAAGTAGAACTTTATGTCCATTTTGCAAATCCAAGTGGTACAGTCTAAATCTTCTTGGCACAAGTTTATGAGCAAATTGCACTGATCAAGGCCAATGTATGCAGCATAGTGTGAGGGCCTGTACAGGCTAGAAACATCAAGTGGCCTTTGCTTGCTTAAGTGTGAAGAAAGATAGCATAACATATACCAACTTCCATTCCTGCAAACCAGGCCTTAGAGAAAGTGATCACACACATTCTAAACATCAAACACAAGCTGAAGCACGACCCTAAGACCACCCATACATCCCCATTGCCAAAATCACTCTCAAACTGCAAAAACAGAGCAACCTCTGCAGATTGAGTTCCAACTCTTAATCCTTTCAAGCATTCTTGCCCAAACCACTTCAAACACCTTCCCTACCATCAATCCAAACTATCCAAAGCATTAGAAGCAACCTGTAACTCCTCTAATCCTTTTGGCCATTTTCACTTTTCTGATTTGCAGGTGAAGTGTTATAGCACGATTCAAAAGGTTTCAAGACAAAGTAAAGCTTGGAATAGCATCCCTGGACATCAAGGAAGCTATACCAATCATCACCTTGCACTGAAAGCTTCTCCATTGCCAGATAGAACTTCAACTGAACAGGTAAGTTCATGAACTCGTATCTCTCTTATTAGGCATTGTTAGCTTTAGGTTTGTGAAGAGAATATGTCACATTCATAGCCCTGAACATGCCCATGTAATTAGATTTCATTTATATTATGTGTGCTGCAAGAATTTTGAGTCTGAACATGGCATAAAAACTAGGTCAGAAATTGGGGAAGAAGAAATTCTCCCTCATCTTAGAGAGTTAAGTCAAGTTCTTTACATGGTTGGATTCGTCTTCTCATGCTCTACATTTTTCATGTTGTGAGTTTTGCTTGAAAGTCCAGGAATCAAGAGATGGAAAACGCGTGTTCTGGTTGTTCATACAGGTCTGAGGTTGAAGACAAAGTCTTCTTGGGCTGGGCCTGAGTTGACTTTTCTATTTGCATCCTTTTGTTACTTTTACACCCCCAAGCCCATTTTGCTTATTTTTATGATTTTTTGACATTTTCTTTTTTTGTCCTGACTCATTTATTTTTTCTAACAATATTAAAAATATTAAAAATATTTTTCTCACCATTTTTGAATTTATTAGGCATTTATTTGGTTTCTTTTAGTTTTTGTACATAAAATAAATACATAAAAACCATTTTTTTACTTAAAATATAAAAAAAATAATGTAAACACATTTATTTTTCATTTTTTATTTTATTTTATCTTCTGAAAATATTTTATACAAAATATACTTTTTTTTATAAATATTAAATATTATTATTTTTGTACATATAATATATATTTAGTAAATAATAGTAATGCATACATATTTATTAGTATATTTAGGAAAAAATACAAAATATACACATTTTTATTTTTATTTAATATTTAATATAAAAATACCTTTTGACAAATATACTTCATTTTATTTTATTTTTGTATACAATAAATAAATACTTGTACATATTAAATAATTAATCCATTCTATTTAAGAAATTAGGGTTTTACCCTAAACATGAAAAACTCCCAAAAAAAATAATACTTTTATTTTTGTTTATTTTGACATATAAAAATACTTTTTTTCATACATACAAAAAAGCATTTTTTGCATCTTGCATATTTATTCTTATTTTATTTAAATTGTGCAATTAAATTATCTTGTAAATAATTCAATATTGATGTAATAGTTTAGGTTTAAATTCCTTGTCAAAATCCCCATTTGAACATTTGTACCCCCCTTCCCATATATGGTTTTGTAATAGCTTAGTAAATTTATTTTCGCACTTTATTGCTTTCTAATTATACCATGTTAGAATTAGGGTTTGTATGCGAAAAAACAACGAAAATAGTTTTAACCTAATTTCAAGATAAACAAGCATGAAAATGGACACACAAATCACACTTGCACCCCCCTAGGGTATTCCACTTGTTGCCTTTCAAAATTGGGCCATATTGCATGTTAGGTCTCTTTGGGAAAAACAAACACAAATCAAATGATCATAGTCCCTCGATGACGCTTTCAAAATGTTGCCTAAACAAATGATCAAGTCCCTTAAAGAAAATTGCCCAAAGATACTTGGCACCATTGCAATTATGGTCTAAACGATGACCCGCGCTCGTCCCTTTCACATCCTAACATGAGATTGTCCACCAAATACAATGATGGAACAAACTTGTTAAAAGGGTTAAAACATAGCAATAAACTTTGAGAAATTTAGGAGTAGATAACCTCTTAGTTACTTGAATCAAACTTGCAAAAACAAAACACTTGCCTATTTTCTAAAACCACACCTCACAACATTTTCAAAACAAACTTTCAAAAAATAAATGAAAACCTTTTCAAAAGACGTACATCTTTGTATACATCCCAACATGGATCATTGCAAAGGTTGCCACCACATTGGCTTCTTTTCAAAACATTTTCAAACCCACACACAAGCACCATTTCAAACAATTTAAAACAAGAGGCAAGTGATCTAAGCAAGTAACTAAGAGCCCATGGATAACCATGGATAGAAAGGGTGCTAATACCTTCCCTTTCTATAATCTACTCCCCGAACCCAAGAAAACATCTCAAAAGGTTTTTGCTGTGCTTTTTAACCTTTCCTTAGGATAAAATAAAAAGTCGGTGGCGACTCTTGCTCAACCGAAACATTTGCGAAAACAAACGCAAAACCATAGTCAGTTCTCCCACCGTATCACACATACGACTAACTCTTTGCCTTTCAGGGAGAGATGCAATCAAGTCCTCACAAGTTTTCTCGGGATTTCTATTCCAGTTCAAGCTATGAAGCCCGGATTCGACCGAATAATATCTTGATTTCTCCAAAACACCATGAATCCTGGAATCGACCAGATAGTGGTATGTCTTTAATTCAAACTATGAAGCTCGGACTCGACCGGATAGTATCTTGATTTCTCCAAAAACACCATGAAGCCTGGAATCGACCAGATAGTGGTGTATCATAAACACAAGTTGTGAAGCCTGGAGATCGACCAGAAAACAACTTAACCCCCAGCAAGTTATTGTGAAGCCTGGAAATCGACCAGATAGAAATACAAGATACCATGAAGCCTGGACTCGACTAGATAATGGTATAAGACACCGTGAAGCCTAGATTACGACCAGATAGTGACAAAGGATACTAAAGCCTGGATCACGACCAGATAACAGTATAAGGTACTGCGAAGCTTGGAATTCGACCAAATAGCAGTTTACTCGGCCAATTACTATGAAGCCCAGAGATCGACCGGATATTAGTAAGCCTTAAAATTCAAGTTGAAGTCCAGATGCGACCGGATAACACTTGATTCATTCTGAAGCCTGGAGCACGACCAAATAAGAATTGAGAAATTGCGAAGCCTGGATTACGACAAGATAGCAAATTCAGTCTCATCTCCCCAACAAATCACTGTGAAGCCTGGAGCACGACCAGATAGCAGTTCATTTTCACCTCCTCGGCTAAGAGATGATTCCCCAACAGAGTAACGGACAACTGAAGCTCCTAAAACTCTATCTCTCTCAAGACAGAGACTAGCATTCCCCAGCATAGTCCTCCTCAATAACAGGTGTACGGGCTCTTGCAAAGGAATCTCTCATGCGATCGATACTTCTTCTGATGGAATATTTAAGCCCATCTTCCAACATCAACTTCCAAATGGCATCTATAAGCCCATTCCCGACATTGCAAGACAAATACCACTTCATGTGAGTGCAAATTTCTGGGCACTTTAGTGTTCAATCATCTTCTACCTTCAGATCACGAAAGGCAGACAAGCCAATCTACATCCTCAGGTCTAAGAAGATTAAACAGGGGCAGATGTTGTACCCCAAAATTTTCCCTCTCATATTTCTCAAAACATGTCAAGTGAGGTCCTCAAATTGCTCAAGGAAGTCCAAGGGTTGACCAGACAAACTCTCTCCTAAGGCAGTCTACCTCAAATTAGGGTTTCAGTTTGTATCAAGTTACTTGAGTCCAAAGGATCCCAAATTCTCACCATTGTCCTAATATGTTCTCAAGATCATCCATGTCAAGTTTCAAGCCTTGTAGAGGAAATTTGCTTAGTCAATTGCTCAAAGGCCTGAAAATCGACTGTGTTAGGGCAAAAGTCAACTATGTCTTACATACAGTCAAACTTCAAGATTTTTGGTCAAAATTCTCATTTTTAAGCATTATTCGTCATTTAATCAAGGGTTGATCATGATTACACAAGGATTGCTTACAATTCATCAAAACCCAAAAGTTGCTAAATTAGGGTTTTGTAGGAAAAGTCAACTCAACTTTGACCAGGCATAACTTTCTCATACTTTATCAAAAATGACCCATCCAAAGCTTATTTTGAAGAGGATGTAATTTCCTGCAACCCATCTTCAGTTCCCAAGTTCAAAATATGCACTTACAAGAAGATATAAATTTGGACATTATAGGTCATTTTGGAAAGTCAACAAAAACACCTTTTTTGTCAAAGCTTCACACATGAACATGGAAGACTCAATTAAGATGAGACAACAAGGGTTGCTTAGAGGACATCCTAAGCTTTCTAAAAAGTCTAAGAACACATCTCTAGGGTCAAAAATGAAGGAGTTATGAATTGGAAAAGTTGACCTTTTTTGTAAAATTGCCAAAAGTCAAATGTGGCCAAAATTGCATTTTTTTTATTAAATGGGCCCAACTTTTTATGTTTGCATTGAGTTTGTAACATGACCCACGATCCATGATCTCTCCCACTTGTCTTTATTTTATTTTTGTCATTTATTTTGATTTTATTTCAATTAAATCAAATAAAATCAAAATAAAATCATGAAAATATCAAAACTAATCAAAGCTTGATATTTTGTGCATGTTTAGGCCTATTGTACAGATGGAAAGAGAATCAAATCGTGCAAGCTTCATTTGGACACAAAAAGATTGGATTTGGCTTGATTTGCAAATATTTGCATAAAGATCAAATCTTGAATCAATGATCTTAATTGTGGAAGATTTGAAACAAGTTTGTAACCCTAATTCATCCTTGGGTACATAAGGAAGATGTTCAGATCAAAAAAATAGAGATTGGAGGCGTGCAAAGGTGAAAGCAACTTTAAAAAAAATCAAGAAAAGTTGCAAACTATTTTCCCAATTTCAGGCTTCCTCAAGCCATTCCAGTCACACAAATCGCTTCCTGGATGTTCTAGGATCCTATTCCAATTATTAGCAAGCATTCTCGTGCCCAGAAACGCGTTGTAAGTATCCCACGACTTCCATGTTTTTTTGAAATCGTATATCATAATTCTGGAATTGTTAGCATGTTTTATGGACATATTCTTAATCCTTATGGTGTTTGTAAGCTAATGGTAATATCCAATTGCCTTTTTATTTTCTATACAGCAAGATGCCATAGTTAGGGTTCTTGGTTCGTTTTTGGGGTTTTTCTTTACAAGTACAATTGGCCATGGATAAGGGTACCATGATGCTCGTGACGTTGCCACGAGTTGATTGGTACCATTGTTGTGTATTTATCATGCTTGTACAGGATTTTGCAGAAACCCAGGGTTATACCTACACCCCCTGACCGTAGGTAAAAGTTGCAGAACTTTTAACAACGGTGGGAGAAAGAAGAAGGGTAGCGTGGCATCCTGTGACTGGCTAATTAAAAATTTTGCGCGTTTGTAACATTATTATTTTGTTTTTCCATATAACGCTTGTTTGTTGTTCCATATACAAGAAAACAAGCCAACTCAGATGGTCAGCGTGTGTTGTGAAAATGCCAAAGGGCCTGGGTTCGATTCCCAGGTCCCCAACCTTGTTCCATATTATTTTTCTCTACATCATCAGGTACACGTGCATATAAGGAGCCTACCATACACCATCAGTAACCAACCAACAGATCTCCAACACGGCAGATCCAATGCCTTATCACATGGAGGTCCACAATGCACCCCAGTCAAGCACGCGTATGGGATCAGGAATGGTCAAACGGGCTGTTAGCATTTGGCCCCAGAAAGTGCAAATCACCCCCCCCCCCTTCTTGCTAGAAATAACCAGGCCCATCCTATTTCTTTTCTATTTTTCTTTTTATTTTATTTTATTTATTTTCTAACCAAAAATTAATTTTCTCCTTTCTCCAAAATATCATAAAATAAATTTCACAAATTTAGATTTAGGTTTTTTTTCTTATTTAACAAATTTAATTGAATATTAGTTTAATTTAACTTAGGCTTATTCTAACTTTTTTTCATGTAATTAAAATAAATTAGAAAGTTAGGGTTTGCTTGATTTAATTTTTATTTATTTTCTCAAAATCAGATAAAAATACAACAATAGTTAATTTGATTATTTTTCTTAAATAAAATTAATTAGTAATTAGGTTTATTTATTTATTCAATTAAAGCCTTATTTTCCCAAAAAATCAAAAATAACAAAAAATGATTTTTCTTTCAATTAGGTTTAGACGGGGTCAAAATCCTAATTTTTCTTGTTCTCGATTCATCGCTCGCATTTATTATTTTTACGATATTAATGTAACTGCTTACGGTATGTAATAGTTTTGATTAGGATTTCCTTTTTATTTATCGTTTTACAGGTTTTTGGCTATGTAATTAATCCCTCCCCCGAAGCCTTGTAATAGCGTAGATTTTATTTTCTCGCATTTTTAATTCTCGCAAATATTAACTGTTAGATGTATGTTAATAGGATTGTATGACAAGATTACATGAAAGTTTAAAATGGCTAGCAAACCCTAAATGTGCAAAGATAATAACTGAAATCAAATCACTCGCACATGCGCACTCTTAGGATATACTCTCACTTCGGTTGCCTTCGGTAAACGATCATTAAGCATAGGGTGTTTTAGTGGTTGCCCTCTTGTCTAAACAAAGATCAAATGTCCCATTCGGAAATGTCGCCTCGGAAAGGTTGCCTCGGAAATGTTGCCTCGAATATGATCTTAAGACATTAGGGTTATTACTAAGACGTCCTAGCGTTGCTTTAGTGATTGTACGTCCCTTTCAAATTGACCCTTACAACTCCAACGACGGTGCTACCTACTCTTTAATAGTGGGATAGCACTGTCTAAAGGAAACAAGAACATAAACATTATTTTTTCGAGTAGGTAGATGCTAGTAGGTACTTGCTCAAAGTCAAACTTTTCACACTTACACTTTTCCAAACAAAGTTTTCAAAAACACTTCGTAACACTCTTGAGGACTATTACAAGGGTTAAAACGAAGTAAAACAAAAACTTTTCAAAACACATAAACACGGAAGCATTTTTTTTAAATGATGAGCAAGTACCTAAGAGCCCGTATAAAACTACGGATAGAAAGGGTGCTAACACCTTCCCTTTCTATAATCTACCCCCCGTACTCAAAATATCGAAAGAAGGAATTTTTCTGTGCTTTTTTCCTTTCCAGTTGGATAAAATAAAAGTCGGTGGCGACTCTTGCTTACCGCGACATTTTGTGAACACAAACGCAAAACGCAAACCAACATTTTCTCAAAACAGTCTAGTTTTGCCACCGTATCAAAGAGTGTAAGTCTTCATGTTGTGAAGTTGAAGTGTTGATGAATTTTTGTTTAGAGAAATAAACTCTGTTGTAAGGGAAATTTTTGTTTACAGATAGTTTTGCACTTTCAAAGGGATATTTTTGTATTGACTTTGAGTAAGTGTTTTTGTACAATGAGACAATCATTCTAGTAAGAGAATGTCGTCGTAAAAAATGAGAATTTGATACAAAGAAAAGATAGATATGTGCAATAATCCCATGGGGTTCCCATTCTGCTATAGCCTTCGTGTCTCTGAGCATCTTCTCTATTTGTTGCCTTGTCTCAAGCTGATTGAATTGATCAGAACCATCAAGTTTGTCAGTAGAAACCAAAGGTTGTCTATAAGGTGATCCAACGGGACATAATCATATGCTTTAATTCCCTAACTTTTTCCTAGACCTCCCTTTTAGGTTTTCAGTCCACCAGGATACCCTTTTTTGCCCAAGTCGCCCTTTCGGGTTTTCAACTTGCCGGGTGTACAATTTTTTTTTTGTTTTATCCCTAGTTTTTGCCCGAACCCTTTTGGTTTGCCGGGATGCCCTTGTTTTGCCTAGGTGTGTCGACCTAGCGGGTCTCTTTATGCATACTATCTTTTGACTATGTCTGCATTCACAGGGTGTGGCAGGTCGTCACCATCCATGATGGTCAAGATCATTGCTCCACCAGAGAATATGCTTTTGATTACAAACGGTCCTTCGTATGTAGGAGTCCATTTTCCCATGGGATCACCTTGCGGTAGTATGATACTTTTGATC
This sequence comes from Vicia faba, assembly GCA_948472305.1. NCBI lineage: Eukaryota > Viridiplantae > Streptophyta > Magnoliopsida > Fabales > Fabaceae > Vicia > Vicia faba. The sequence continues at coordinate 190,823,969 of OX451739.1, read as the reverse complement.
ACAAAATCCCCAACTTGATACACTTGGCGTATGACCTTTTTGTTGAAAGCCTTGATCATCCGTTTCTGATACATTTGACCATGACAGACAGCAGTAAGTCTTTTCTCATCAATCAAGTTTAGTTAATCAAGACGAGTTTGGATCCAATCTTCTTCATTCAACCCTGCATCCTTCATAATTCTTAGAGAGGGGATCTGGAGCTCAATAAGTAAGACAACCTCCATGCCATATACCAAAGATTAGGGTGTTTCCCTTGTTGATGTGTGAGCTGTGGTACGATACCCGTGGAGAGCGAATGGTAGCATCTCATGCCAGTCTTTGTATGTGACTGTCATTTTATGTATGATATTTTTGATATTCTTATTTGCGGCTTCGACATCACCATTCATCTTTGGCTGGTAAGGGGAAGAATTGTGACGCTGGATCTTGAATTGATCGCACAGGGGGTGATCATAGTATTGTTTAGATTTGTACCATTGTCTGTGATGATCCTCTCTGGAATACCATACCGACATATGAGATAATGTTTAATGAACCGGGATACAACATTCTTGGTGACGGAAGCGAAAGAGGCTGCCTCAACCCACTTTGTAAAATAGTCAATGGCCACTAGGATGAAGCGGTGTCCATTGGAGGCTGTTGGTTTGATTTCCCCAATCATATCGATGCCCCACATATAAAAGGGCCAAGGAGCCGTCAAGACATTCAGAGGAACCGGAGGTACGTGCACCTTGTCAGCATAAACCTGACACTTGTGGCAGGTTCGAGAGTGTTGATAGCAATCTGCTTCTATGGTAGACTAGTAATAGCCTGCCCGTAGGATATTCTTTGCCATCGTATGCCCACTAGAATGGGTGCCAAAAGTTCCCTCATGTAACTCAACCATGATATTTTCTGCCTCAACCTTGTCCACGCAACGGAGTAAAAACAAAGTCATGGTTGCGTTTGTAGAGAATGCCATTACTAAGGAAGAATTTAGCAGAGAATCTCCTTAAGAACTTCTTATCATTGAATGAAGCTCCTTCCGGATATTCTTGAGCCTCGAGATACCTCTTGACTTCGTGAAACCAAGGTTGGTCCACTATTTCTTCAATATTAATCTCGTGACAGTGAGATGGTTCATCCATTCGTTCAATGGTGATCTGGGGAGCCTCGTTATCCCATTTAAGTTTAAACATGGATGCTATTGTGGCTAGTGCATCTGCTAGCTGATTTTATTCTCGCGGGAAATGCTCGAAGGTAATCCTCTCAAAATGTGGGAGCAATGTTAACACATGTTCTTCGTAGGGGATACGGTTAGGGTGTTTGGTGTCCCATTCCCCTTTGATTTGGCTGATTACCAAAGCTGAATCTCGGAATACATTTAAGGATTTGATCCCCAAGTCTATGGCAGCTTTGGAACCAAAAATGCATGCTTCGTATTCTGCCATGTTATTGGTACAATTGAAGCATAGTTTTGCAGTAAAGGGAGTATGACACCCTTCAGGAGATATGAGCACAACACCAATACCATTGCTGAGTGCGTTGGATGCCCCATCAAAAACCAGGATCCATCGGGATCCTTGTTCATGTCCGTCATAAGGACTGAATTCTTCACAGTTGTTTACCATCATGATGTCTTCATCTGGGAATTCGAACTTCATGGACTAGTAGTCTTCCACAGCTTGGTGAGCAAGGTGATCAACCAGTACACTACCCTTTATTTCTTTATGGGTAGTATATTGTATGTCATATTCTGTCAGGATCATCTGCCATCTCGCTATTCTCCCAGAGAGAGCAGGTTTCTCGAAGATGTATTTTATTAGATCCATTTTAGATATCAATAAGGTAGTATGGGTCAACATATATTATCTTAGCCGGCGAGCATCCCATGCCAGAGCGCAGCAAGTTTTCTCGAGCAGTGAATATCTTGTTTCACAGTCGGTAAACTTTTTTCTCAAGTAATAAATAACATGCTCTTTTCGGCCAAACTCGTCATGCTGCCCCAGCACACACCCCATTGAATTTTCTAAAACAGTTAGATACATGATCAATGGTCTTCCCTCGACTGGTGGAATCAAAACAAGAGGATCTTGTAGGTACTCTTTGATCTTGTCAAAGGCAATTTGGCACTCATCATTCCATTTGACTACTTGATCCTTCTTCAGTAATTTGAAGATTGGTTCACAAGTAGATGTCAGGTGAGAAATGAATCTGGAAATTTAGTTTAAACGTCCCAAGAATCCTCTGACTTCCTTATCAGTACGAGGAGCAGGCATCTCTTGTATCTCTTTCACCTTGGCAGGATCTAATTTAATACCTTTATTGCTGACGACAAAACCTAGGAGCTTACCAGACCTTACCCCAAATGTGCATTTATTTAGGTTCAACCTCAGCTTGTATTTCTTTAACCTCTCAAACAGTTTCTGTAAATGATCAAGATGGTCTTCCTCTGTTTGAGATCTAGCTATCATGTCGTCCACATAGACCTCTATTTCGTGATGTATCATGTCGTGAAGTAGAGCTACCATGGCACGCTGATAGGTTTCCCCAGCATTCTTCAGTCCGAATGGCATAACCTTGTAGCAGAATGTGCCCCACTGTGTGATAAAGGTTGTTTTCTCCATGTCCTCATGCGCCATTTTGACTTGGTTGTAGCCTGAGAAATCGTCCATGAAGGAAAACACTTTGTGTTATGCCATATTGTCAACTAGAATATCAATGTGGGGAAGTGGGAAATCATCCTTAGAGCTTGCCCTATTCAAATATCTATAGTCCACGCACATTCATACTTTTCCGTCCTTTTTGGGCACGAGAACAACATTGGAAACCCATTACGGATAGGAGGTGACAGCCAAGAATCCGACGTTGAATTGTTTCATGACTTCTCCTTTAATCTTCTATGACATGCCTGGTCGCATGCGACAAACCTTTTGTTTTACCGGTGGACAATCTTCTTTTATTGGTAGACGATGTACCACTATATCTGCATCAAGTCCTAGCATGTCTTCATACGACCAGGAAAAAACCTCAAAATACTCGTGCAACAACTGAATCAGACGCTCTTTGACATTGGGTTCCAGATTGGCACCCACCTTGACCTCTCTCTTGTCTTCTTCAGTACCTAGGTTAATTGTGTCTACTGGTTCCTCGTTGGGTTGAATGGTCCTCTCTTATTGTTGTAGTAACCTGGCGAGTTCTCCTGGTACTTTGCAATCTTCCTCACCTTCATCTTCGGCTTGGTAGATTAGATTTTTAGAAACACAGAAAACCATAGCAGAATGATTACCCATGGGATCCCGAATGGATGTAGACCTGCATTGTGAGTGTGTGTAAGAGTATAATAATCTTTGAAGGAAATGAAAATGTAAAAAAAAGAAAAACTATGAGCACAAAGTTTGTATGCAAAAACATCCATGATTCATTGATGTCATATGTAAATGAGATAATAACCATTACAAATGGACCATTGTGCCTCGGGTAAGACACAAGGTTTTAAGAGTCTGAATTGTTTTAATATTACAGATCCGACAAAATCTAAAGACAAATTACTGTGGGATAAAAGTGATTGGGATGAAATCTCTAGCTTCCCGGTTACTGAGCCCTCCACTGACAGTTGGGAAAATCCAATCCTCCAGATTGTAGCCGTCTTCATCATCCTCCACGGTGCTGACTTGGTGGTTACTGATCTTCAAGGGTGGTCCTCCGGCACGAGCGCGACGTATAGCTTTCCGGGCACCTGAAGTGAAACCCAGATCAAATTTGTCAGATTTGTATGGGATTTTCGGGAGTTTGCCCCAAATAGTGCACCCACCTTATTCTATCACTGCCTTGGCATCCTTCAAAGATGACATCTTGAGTGGAGGCCTTGTATTCTTGGGAACTTGATACACAGCCTTGGTTACTGCCACAGTCTGCGGGATTTCTTCAAAGTGTTGGAATGGAGTTTCAATAAATTCACCATCTAGTTCCACATATCTGAAGGAATTTAGATGGCTGACCATATACTCTTCTTCTCCATGAATGGTGAGGATTTTCCCTTGAATTGGATATTTCAGCATTTGATGCAACGTAGAGGTAACGACACCAGCATTGTGAATCCACGGCTGGCCTAAGAAGCAAGAATATGAGGGGCGAATATCCATTACATAAAAAGTTGAATCAAAAGTTTGGGTTCCAACTTTTATGGGGATGTCTACTTCCCCATGCACCATCCTTTTTGAGCCGTCGAAGGCTCTCACTACTATGTTGCTTGGCTTCAATGTCAATCCTTCACAGTCAAGCCTATCAAGAGCCTTTTTAGGCAACACATTCAGAGACAAACCGGTGTCAACCAAGACATGAGCCAGAGTTGTGCCCCTGCAATCGACTGAGATATGTAATGCCTCGTTATGCTTTCTCCCTCTGGGCATTAAATCAGCATCCAAAAATCCTAAACCATTATCTGCAGTCGAGCTGGCTACACAGTCTTGGAATTGGCCGGAAGATGTTTCTTGGGGTACATGGGCAATTTTGAGGAATTTTACAAAGGCTTTTGCATGAGCCTCGAAACATAATAGTAAAGCCAACATGGAAATATTTGATGGAGTTTTCCCCAGTTGCTCGACTATGTTGTAGTCGCTTCTTTTTATGATCTTTAGAATTTCCTCCATCTCTTTTTAGGAGGTCTCAGGGATAACTACTGATTGTGCCTTCGTCTGGATAGGATCAACCAGAATACCTTTTCCTCGAGTCTCTGTTGACTCGGCAACAAGAATGTCAGTAGGGTGATAATAGGGATTGTAACAGTTTTGTCAACAGGAGTATTAGCAGAGATGATTGTAGGACTGGAAATAGCCTTTGGAGGAGCAACAACAACATGAATGATTACAGGTCCAGAAATAGGTTTTGGAGGAGCAATTTCTGGAGAGAAAACCCTTCCACTTTGAGTGATCATGCTAGTCCCTGATATATTATTAATATCGGAGTCATCTTTCTCTGAACTTGAATCTTCAACAGATGGCCAATCTTGCTTGACACCGTGGTAGTAGACATCACCTCTATAATTCCATGGGACAGTTTTGTCTGACGAATACGGGATTGGTCCAGGCATTGTGATTATCGACGGAGCTACTTTAGGAACTGATGTAATTCTAACGGGTCTTTTGGTGGAAGCCCTGGAAGAATTGTCAGAAATGGTCACGATGGAAACATCATTATAAGAAACAGTTGGAATAAAAGTCTTTTTGAACAAAATTTCCTTGTTATCTATTAGGCACTGAACGCCTGCTTTCAACAAAGGAAAATTGGTTGGTGAGGATAAACAGAAATGACAACTTTCATCATAGCCTGGGAAAACACCGACATTCAACAAATTCTCTTTGATAGTCAAGAGTGGGGTCACAAGTTCATCAACTGAATTAACAAATATATCTTCCTCGACAACGTTGATATCACGGCTGTGTTTGGGCATAGGGGCAGTAATGACATTGGGCTTTTCTTGCGCATCAAATTCAATCTCTTTGGCTTCAAGGAGGTCTTGTAATTTGTTCTTTAGAGCCTAACAGTTGTTAGTGTCATGGCCGGGACTCTCAGAATGGTATGCACAACGGGCATTAGGATGATAGTGAGGAGAGGTTATGTTAGGATTCTTTGGAGCTTCTTTCAAAGTCACTAGATTGGATCTAAACAAATGCGGCAATACTTGAGATAGTGTCATATTAATTCGGGTGAATTGTCTGACTGGTCTTTCCATTATTGGCTGGTTGCTTCTTTGCTGAGCCGGTGCAGGTTTAGGAATCATGACAACCCCCACTATTGGACGGTGTTCAGTCCTATCTTGATTTCTCTGAGGATATACAACAACGACTTCTTTCTTTACAATGAAGGGTTTCCTTACAGCAGCAGAGGATGCATCTTTTTGAATTTTCCCATTCTTTATCCCGACTTCTATCCTTTCTCCGGTAATTATTAACTCAGTAAAGCCTGCCAATAAACTCCCAATTAAGTGATTAAAGAAGGGACCAGACAAGGTGCCCAAAACATGTCTACCAACTCTCTTTCAGATAGAGGAGGCTGGACTCTTCCTGCTAAGTCCCTCCATTTTTGCGCATAGTCCTTAAAGCCTTCACTTGAAACCATGGCCATACTCTGGAGTTAAGTACGGGTGGGCGCAAGATTAGCGTTGTATTGGTATTGTTTTTAAAAGGCAATGGCTAGATCTTCCCAGTTATGAACATTGGCTCTTTCTAACTGATAAAATCAATCAAGTTGAGTTCCAGACAGACTGTCTTGGAAGAAGTGTACCCATAAATCTTTGTCAGTAGTGTCTGGCTGGATTTTCCTCACATAGGACCGGAGATGCTATTTGGGACATGAAACTCTTTCATATTTGGCGAACACAGGTGCTTTGAATTTTGGAGGAATGACTATCCCAGATACTAACCCCAACTCCTCAAAGTCCAATCTAGGAACTTTTTGGATTTCCATTACACTTAACCGTTCTTCTAGATGCTTACACTTATCGTCGACTGGAGGATATTGTTCTTCGGAATAATCTTCTTCTTCCTCTTCCTCTTCTGAATCTGGATGAACAATTGCTTCCTTGCCTTTTCCATCTTGATTGTATTTCTCACCAGATGACGTAGCAAAGTATAAAGTCCTTCTTGCTTGTCCTTGGAATCTTCTTCCCATGTTCAGAACTCCGATTATTTTCTTTTTCTTCTTTTTCTCTTCAACCAGCAAGGTATTTAACTCCTCTTGTCCTTTGGCTAGAGTTAAGAACATCTATTAAAACTGGGAATTTTGAGCTTGGAGGTCCTTCACTATTTTCTCGAGATCCATCTTACTGAAATAAACAGTAGAAAGATGAGGAGACGTGTTACAAGAAACCTTCTTATGTTATGATGAATGGTAAATGCATATGCAATGATTTAAAGGATTTTAAAGATTCACGTTTGTTTTAGACAAAAGGAAACACACGTTATATTAATAAATTAAAGCTTGAGTACATCAATGCCTCTTTGGGCAAAATAATAAAAACTCTAAGATAAAAAGGTAGTACGCATCCTCTTTGGTGCGATGTAGGCATTCAAGTTCCACTCCTCATGGAGTTGCTTAGTGAGTTCAAAAACCTTCTTCTCGCTAGCGTAGAATTGGGCTTCGAAGGTGTCTCACTCCCCCTTGAGTTGTATCCAATATCTTTGTAAGTCTTCAAGAGAGGTGGGCATGTCAGGATGTAGGATAGTGTATGGAACATCTCCTTCCATAATAGGCTCAATGATTACCGGGAGCATGGAGGGATAAGGCATCATAAGAATTTGAGCACGAGTTCGTACCCATTTGAGGTAAGGCTCAAGAGGGATGAAATTCTTGTGCCCCAATGTCTTGCTATCTACCTTGTTCAAAATCCTCCAAGCTCGGATAAATCTATGGCGAAGACCTTGATCATCATTCTCGTAGTCAAATACCAAACTTTGAATGAGCATCTCATGAGGACCATCCCTTCGGGCGTAACCAAACTGTCTTAAGGCTAAGCAGTGGTTGTAGGTAATGCCTCTCCTAGTTCCAAGTAAAGGGACATTAGGGAATTCTCCATAATGGTCGAAGATGATAACATTCTCTATAGATCAGGAACACTAATGGATGTCTGAATGTTTGAGCGTCATCAACCTTTGTGACCACCTTGAACCTTGCTCGTTCTTCAATACAGATCGGGGAAGATGCGAAATAAATCATCTTGCCAAGAGAGGAGTGCAACACATAAGGATACCTCTTTTCCTCAAAGTGCGAGTGTGAAAAGAATGAAGGATTTCCCCTAGCAAAGTAGGTATCGGGTTACGGGATATGAAGATTTTGACGGTGTTCACATCTATGAGTTGGTCAGGATTTGGGAACAAAACCATCCCATAAATGAGGAGAGCCACACATTTCTCAAAATCTTGTAAATCCAAAGATTTCCAATAGTTTTGGGCTTTCTCAAACAAGAACTTTGCTAGGAAACCTTTGACACCACTCCTTGTTTCTCAATTAGTTGTGATATTAGATGGTTTCAAGTGTAGAGCTTGAGAAATCTATTCTGGCTTTGGATCTCTTTCCGTACCGTTGAAAGGTAGTTTATTGAGAATGGGAATCCCCCAGAGTTGGGAGAATTCTTCCAAAGTTGGCACAACTTGATAATCGGGAAATGTGAAGTAATGATGTAAAGGATCAAAGAACTGAAAGAGCACCTTAATCGTGTCTTCATCAGTGTTGGAAGTGACCAAGTTGAGTAGGCGACCATGTCTCTCGGTAAATGGATAATTTTCAAGAATCCTTGAAGCTAGCCCTTTGAGTTGAGGAGGAATCCTTACGAGATTGACTTGAATGGTTTTCCTGCGAATAGAATCCATGTCTTACAAAACAGAACAAAGATAAATCCCAAGATCCTTGAAATGGTTAGTGAATGAATATGATGTTATGATGTTCATGATGTTATGTACAAGTATGTATACACAAACAAAGCAAACAAGTCCTTAGGTTTAGGCTTGCATGGAGTCTCGTAGGTAAGTACCCTCTTGAAGTTTTGTTGGCTCAAACTTGTCCTAACAATAGTAACCAGGTTCTAAGGAGCTCAATATCATTGGTTTGTTTCCTTGGTCATTGTTTCAGCAAAAGCCTCTTTAATGGAGACCAAAATATCCCAAAGAACCAAAACTCAATGAGTGTAGTATCGAGTATCTACCAACTTTGGACTGCACCAAAGTCGGTCATCTCACTACGTCATAATGGCCAAGTTGGTCAAGTAAATGTTCTAAAAGTTCATTATTGCTTCATGATATCACTCAGAAGCCCCATATTCTCCTTGATTAACTCAAAGGCTACCGGTACCCACAAATATGTCGCACTAACGTAGCTATTTCTTAGACCATGTCGGTATACTCTGCACAATTTCTATAATGTATTGCTACTTACCTATAAGGTATCCCAAATCCGGGTAGAGGATTCAAACCCAAACAAAGAACAATAATGTAAAGCATAAAAGTCAAACAATGAAAGCAAGTAAATATGATCTAACCCTAAGGTAACCCCACTTTTAGAATTCTCCCCAACAGGGTCTCCAGTTCTGTGATACAGTGGGAGAACTGACTTGAAGGTTTTGCGTTTGATCACAAATGTTGCGGTTACCTACTTTTCTTTTATCCAAAAGGAAAGGCGAAAAAACATAGGAAAGACCTTTGAGATTTTTTCTTGAGTTCGGGGGGTAGATTATGAAAAGGGAAGGTATTAGCACCCTTTTCATCCATGGTTTTCCATGGGCTCTTAGTTACTTGCTAGATCACTTTCTTTTCTTTGAAATTGTGCTTTGTGTGGTTTTTGAAAGTATTTTGTAAAGAGGCCATTGTTTAGGCAATCTTTGTAATGATTCTCGTTCGTAAGAATGTATACAAAAATGTTGATATTTTGAAAATGTTTTCAAGTTTTGTAAGGGGTTTTGAAAGTGTGGGCGTGATACGGTGGGAGAACTGACTTGAGGGTTTTTCATTTTATTGCAAATGTTGCGGTTAGCAAGAGTCGCAACCGACTTTTCTTTTATCCAAAAAGGAAAGGTGAAAAAGCACAGGAAAGACCTTTGAGATTCATTCTTGAGTTCGGGGGGTAGATTATGAAAAGGGAAGGTATTAGCACCCTTTTCATCCATGGTTTTCTATGGGCTCTTAGTTACTTGCTAGATCACTTGCTTTTGTTTGAAATTCTGCTTTGTGTGTTTTGAAAGTAATTTGTAAAGAGGCCGTTGTTTTAGGCAATCTTTGTAATGATTCTCGTTCGTAAGAATGTATACAAAGATGTTTGTATTTTTTGAAAATGTTTTCAATGTTTGTAAGATGTTTTGAAATGTGTGTGTTTGTTTTGGAAAATATCAAGGATAGTTGTTTTGAAATGGAGAAAGTAACTAGAACTAATCTACCTACTCAAATGTCTTTCTTGTTCATTTTATTTTCCTTTGACATTATTGTCTTACCATTGATTTTATAAGAAACCCTATCTTTGGATGTACGGGACGGGCGTGGGTCATCGTATAACCATGATTAGCAATGTTGCAAAGTATCTTAGCATTTTTGAGGGACTAAGATCATTTTGTAAGGCAACTTAGAATAGTGTCATCGAGGGACTGTGATCTTATATTTGTTTGTTTTGCCAAGATACTTCGCATGTGTAATATGGCCATTTTTGTGTAAGGCAACCAAGTGGAGTAACCCTAAGGATGCTTGTGTGCAAGTGTGTTATTTTCATGCATGATTTTGTCTTGGATTAGGGTTTTCTATTTGATTTGTCTTTATCTTGTCATACAAACCCTAATTACTAGCATGGTATATGAAAGCGGTAAATTGCGTAATTTAAAGATTACTATGCTATTATAACATTGTATGGGATGGGGGGTATACAAATTATGAATGGGGATTTGCAATAATATAAAGCTAATTTAATCTATTACAACCAAATTGAATTTGTACGAATACTTAAATAAACAAAATACAATATAAATTAAATGTGCAATGGTATGTATATGCAAGAAAAGATTTTTGTTTTGTTCTTCATATAAAGAAGAGTTTTGAATTAAACCTAATAAATTAAAAAAAGGAAATTATTTTTATACATTGATTAACCCTAATTTTAGTTTATTAAAAGGAAATAAAGTTCTTTAAATATCATTTTTTGTGTATTTTTGTCTTAAAATAATAAATAATATTTATGAAAATATTTGGTCTTTTTATATGTCAAAATAAATATTTATAAGTGTGAAAGAAAAGAAATAAAAGTTAACCTAAATCTATTTTATTTTACAAGTTTATTTAAGAAAGGATAGTTAATATATAATTTAAATAAAAAAATATTTTTTCATGAGAAAATAAAATAAAGTGAACCAAAATAAATATTTAACATTCTGATATTTTTTATGATTTTATAATACTTAAGAAAATATATTTAATAAATAAATAAATAAAAATAAATAATAAAAGTTTATGGGCCCAGGGGTGCTGTAAGAGAAAGGAAGGTAAGTGTTAGAAAAAAATGAGAGGCGCAATGGAACAAAGCCCAGTGCTGCAAAAAATTTCAAAAATGAAGCTGAAAAAATATGAAAAATGCAAAAGGTAGCGCCAAGGTTCGAACCCATGACCTATGCATTTTCAGCGCGCTACGTTGCCACTGGGGTGGCTGTACATCCGTTAGTTCATATGAAACTAAAAATAGATAACACAAAATGCCTCATTGCCCTGTACTTCATCTTCTTCCTCAAGTTGGCCAGAAGCTCTGTATCTTTCTGATTTCTCCATGAAAATGGAAACTTCCAACATGAAAATGATAATACTCTTTCCCACGATGTGAATCATGTAACTCATGTAAACTATCAGTCAAATATCAAAGCTAATTTCAATGGCCCTAATTTTAAACATAATTTTTACTGAAATTTGAAATCTAAAATTCTCTATATATAATGAACATAAATGAAATCTATGCACATGGTTGGCTTTAGCACAATAATATCTACATTTTCCTTTCATAAATCGAGACCAATAGATGTCTGTATGAAGAGATAGAAGTTAGAGTTCTTACCTCCTTTAGTTGAGACCGTGAATGGAGTTTGAGTGAGTTTTATGAAGGCATGGAGATTCCTTTAGCTTGCCTGAACCTCCCTGAGTGTGTTCCAATCCTTACCTTGCTTTGAAAGTGCCTGAATCTCTCTATCCAAGTCAACTTGCAAGCTTGAAATGCAAAAATGGCAGATGGAGAAGGAGGAGTTACAGTGAAAGGGTGATGGTCTGGAACACTTAGATATGAGGTAGGTTAAGTGTTTGAGTTATTAGAACTTGAAGCGCACGAGTAGATTTCTGGATTGCTATGCTTGGTCTCAAACTGCAAGTTATGATAGTTTTTTGGTGATAGGGAGTTTTTGAAAGTTTCTGGCCTTGAGCAATCGTGTGTTAGGTTGCAAAGTGTTTGTGTATAAGTATAGAGAAGGTTTCAAGTCAGCTTCACAACAAATTTCTCAAATGTAGGCTTTTTGCTCTATTGCTTGTCCTTTAAGAAAATTGAAGAGACAACTCTCTATATGCTTGTACAGGCCTGCTTGGAGTTGGTACAAGTTCTAGACAATTTGCTTTTGGTTTATACGACTTGTGTGTGAAGAGAAAATAGGTCCAATGCTCAAGAAGTGAAAAGTTGCAAAAGTTATGCTTTTCTAGAATGGCAATTGCAACTTTGTGCCATTTATGGAATTAAAGCTTAGACAAAGACTCTTATGCTTGAATTAAGGAGTTATTATTTGTGTAAGCATTAAATATGAAGTGAGAAACAAGTTTGAGACTTGTAAAGCAAGAGTTAGGCAGCATAGGTTCAGATTTGAATTTTGTTCTTCATGAAATGGCTTGAAATCAAAGTGAGAAATTGCTAACTTCCTCTCTTCGATTCTCCCTATTCAATAATGATCTCAAGGAGTTCTTGGACATTTTGGAAAGCTTGCAATGTGCTCTATAACTCATATTTGAAATGCATTTCAAGATTCCTCTTGGAACTAGGTGAAAAATTGTCATGAAGTTAGGTCAAAAACCTTCCTAAATTAGGGCAAAATTTCACTAAGTTATTTTAGTTCATGGGCATGTGTGATACGGTGGGAGAACTGACTGTGGTTTTGCATTTGTATTCGCAAATGTTTCGGTTGAGCAAGAGTCGCCACCGACTTTTTATTTTATCCTAAGGAAAGGTTTAAAAAGCACAGCAAAAACCTTTGAGATTTTTCTTGGGTTCGGGGAGTAGATTATAGAAAGGGAAGGTATTAGCACCCTTTCTATCCATGGTTATCCATGGGCTCTTAGTTACTTGCTTAGATCAACTTGCCTTAATTTTCAATTGTTTGAAATGGTGCTTTGTGTGTGTGTGTGGGTTGGAAAATGTTTTGAAAAGAGGCCAATGTGGTGGCAACCTTTGTAATGATCCATGTTGGGATGTATACAAAGGTGTATGTCTTTTAAAAAGGTTTTCATTTGTTTTTGAAAGTTGTTTTGAAAATGTTGTGAGGTGTGGTTTAAAAACAGGCAAGTGTTTTTGTTTTGCAAGTTGACAAGTACTTAAGAGCGATCTACCCTAAAGTTCTCAAAGATTTTTGTTATGTTTTTAACCCTTTTAACAATTTTGTTCCACCATTGTATTTGGTGGACAATCTTGTGTTAGGATGTGAAAGGGACGGGCGTGGGTCATCGTTTAGACCATAATTGCAATGGTGCCAAGTATCTTTGGGCAATTTTTCTTCAAGGGACTTTGATCATTTTAGGCAAAAAAAAAGCGTCATCGAGGGACTATGATCATTTGAGTTATTTGTTTTGCCCAAAGAGACCTAACATGCAATATGGCCCAATTTTTGAAAGGCAACAAGTGGGTATAACCCTAGGGGTGTTAGTGTGCAAGTGTGTTTTATTGCATACAAGAGTTTTTTTTTCTTTGAATTAGGTTTTTCTATTTCATTGATTTTATCTTGCCATACACGTCCTAATTACTAGCAATAAGAAGCGGAAATGTAAAATCCTACGCTATTACAACAATTAGGGGAGGGGGATACACATTTGTACATGGGGGGTTCAACGAGAAAAATAGACAAAAAAGAAAATAGCAAAAAACAAGATATAGAGAGAGAGAGAGAGAGGGAGCCCGTACGCTGTTGGGAGGTCATCAGAAGTTCTGACTCAGATCCGCTGCCAGATGATCAACCTGTTAGTGAAACTGGATGAGTCAGAACTTCTGACTCTAGCACCTGCAAAACAGAACCTTGTTAGTGGGGAAATCAGAAGTTCTGATTTCCCTGCGCTGCAAGACAGAAGTTTGTTAGTGGAGAAACCAGAAGTTCTGATTCTGCTGAAAAGGCAATAACTCTCAGAGGTTCTGATATCATTGACAGCAAAACAGACTTCAGATGTGCTAACGTCAAAGTCAGCACTTGGCTTTTTTCTGTACTAATCAGAACATCTGCAATCCTGTTGTTACTCCACAAAACAGGAAACATATTTGGAACAGATCCAGCAAATACAAAAATGTTTCAGAGGTCAGAGTCAACAAGGTCACAAGCAGATCCTATATTGGCTCAGAACGTTGTGAGGTATGAAAGTCCTCAGAACATAAACAACAACAACATGATATTTACATTATGTTATTTGAATATGCACAGCTGATGATGCTTAACAGTGTGATGAGGGTCAACAGGTGCTTACCTGACTGTTGGGAAAGTTGTGGGTGAAAGTTTAGCTTTTGATTCTGGTGGTGTTCTGGACAGATTTTCTTTGAAAAAGGGGAAGTAAAGGTGTATACGTATGCAGGGTCAGAAGTTTGGAAAGGGTGTCTTTTGGTTTACAGAACAAACTGGATATTTGATGAAGTTGAAGGTGAGAAACTCAAAGTTATGAAACAAAACTGGAGATTTTGGCAGAGTTTCAGAACGCTGTGTTGCTAAGAATCATGTTTCTCACTTAGCAATTTCTGTTTCCTTTTTTTCTTTAACGCCTTTTGCAGTGGTGAAGCCTCTCTATTTATAGGCAAAGTTCTTGTGGATGCCTTGAACATTTAAGGCGCCAACAGAGTTTGAAATTGTTCTTTGACAGAAATTCCTGGGAAGTTGTGATAACAGCTAGCTTTCAGCCTAGGTTGCAGCAGCAGGCGTAGATTGGGGAGAAGTGACCTCTGATGTGGGCGGTGGCGTGAAGACCCATGCCAAAATCTGTGCAAAAGCGTTTTCCAAGCCACACGTGAATGCTCGGGAGTGGTTGGAAGCATTAATGGGCATTAAATGGTGACAAGACCAGTCAACACACACATTCTGGTAATGGAAACCAGCGTTGAATCAGCAGCGTACACCATGCTCTGGCCTTGGCTACCTGTTGTCTTAGTAAGCTCTGGAGATTCCCCTGGTTTTCTGGTACGTTCCTTGGATTTACTTCTGGACAATCTGGACTTAGAGATTCTGTATCAGTGTAACACCCATTCTTCTGACCTTTCATCTTCTGATTTCAACCTGTTCTGAAGGAGCCTTCAGACTTACCTGCTTCTCTTGCATTCTTTTAGCAAATTCTGACTGAGCTTGTGTAACTGCTGAAGGGGCATGCTCTGTTTGAGGCTTACATTCTGAACCACGTTTATAACTTCTAATTGAACTGATGTAGCTGCTGAAGAGCCAACTTCTGACCATGCTGAGCCAAGCTTGCAACTTCTGATCGTCTTCATCTGGAATGGGTCCAGAAGTTCTGAAGCGCTGATTTTTCTAAAAACACTTATTTTAGAGAAGCATTCTAAGTACTTAGAATTTGATTTTTTCTCAAGATAAAAGTGTTGTTTCTGGAGTTCGTGAGATCATCTTGCTCTTGTAAGTGGCTTGCTTAGGCAAAGGGATAACTCAGGACTTGGATTTGTTCCAGAGGGACCTTGAAAATCCAAGATGGTTTCCTGAAGAAAGGGAGGGCAAATTTTGGGGTACAACAGTTGCCCCTGTTCAATCTTCTTGAACCTGAAGAGTTAGATTGGCAAGTTTGCCTTTCGCGACTCGAAGGTAAAAGGAGATTGGACATTAGAGTGCCCAGAAATTTGCACTCGTATAGTAGAGTATCAGCAATGTGATGGCGGGAATGGGCTTATAGATGCCATTTGGAGAGACGGTGGATAGGGAGATGGGCTTATGGATGCCATCTGGAGATGTGACAGAACTTTGTCGGGAATGGGCTTACAGATGCCATTTGGAAGTGTTGATCGCATAAGAGATTCCTTAGCGAGAACTTTATGTATCTGAGAAAGGCAGATGTTTTCCTGGCTTGTTACAGGTGTTTGATCTTCAATCTCCTTATGCAGATATGCCCTGGCTGGATACAGGAATCGAATCTTCGAACTCTTCAGACGTGTCCTGGCTAGATACAAGAATCGAGTCTGGAAATATGGTCAACAGATATGCCCTGACTAGATACAGGAATCGAATCTGGAAATGGTCGTCAATAGATATGCCCTGGCTGGATACAGGAATCTAATCTTCGAACTCTTCAGACGTGCCCTGGCTAGATACAGGAATCGAGTCTGGAAATATGGTCAACAAATATGCCCTGGCTAGATACAGGAATCGAATCTGGAAATGTTGTAGTTGGTAGATGTGCCCTGGCTGGATACAGGAATCGAATCTTCGAACTCTTCAGACGTGCCCTGGCTAGATACAGGAATCGAGTCTGGAAATATGGTCAACAGATATGCCCTGGCTAGATACAGGAATCGAATCTGGAAATGGTCGTCAATAGATATGCCCTGGCTGGATACAGGAATCGAATATGGAAATGTTGTAGTTGATAGATGTGCCCTGGCTGGATACAGGAATCGAATCTTCGAACTCTTCAGACGTGCCCTGGCTAGATATAGGAATCGAGTCTAGAAATATGGTCAACAGATATGCCCTGGCTAGATACAGGAATCGAATCTGGAAAAGGTCGTCAATAGATATGCCCTGGCTGGATACAGGAATCGAATCTTTGAACTCTTCAGACGTGCCCTGGCTAGATACAGGAATCGAGTCTGGAAATATGGTCAACAGATATGCCCTGGCTAGATACAGGAATCGAATCTGGAAATGTTGTAGTTGATAGATGTGCCCTGGCTGGATACAGGAATCGAATCTTCGAACTCTTCAGACGTGCCCTGGCTAGATACAGGAATCGAGTCTGGAAATATGGTCAACAGATATGCCCTGGCTAGATACAGGAATCGAATCTGGAAATGTGACAGTTGAAGGTAGTTGTCTTTGGGGATTGTCTTTTTCCCTGAAAAGGCAAAACCATAAGTTGTACGCAATGTCATGATGTATGATATGCATGATGTCATGATGTTTAACATGAGATAGTGTTGTATGCACTTTATCATGTATGTAAGCAAGAGGTATGAAAGTGTGAAATGTTTATGAATGTAACTTCGTCTTAGAAAAATAAATCCTTGACGATCGGCCGGGGAGTCGCCCTGTGGCCGAGATACTTTGCTGAAGTTTTGATGAGAGGCATGCTGAGGACTTCAATGACGGATCCTGTTGGGGATAAAAAAAAACTCCGCTGGGGAACACCAAAGGTAAACTCCGCTGGGGAATACCAAAGATAGACTCCGCTGGGGATTGAAAGGACTTTGTTGGGGGCGATCTTCTGTGGAGATTAGCTGAGGATAACCCAGTTATAAGCCCTTGTGAGGAATAACTCTGAATAAAGCTCGGGAGAGACGTCCGTATTCTGTAGGGAACAAGCTTCCAGAATCTACTGGGGATAAGCTTTAAGACCTGCCGGGGAACGTTGCGCCTTTTCAGGATTGACGGGGAGTCAAATTCGCTTGGGGAAAGTATTGCTGAATCTTGTCTTACTCTGCGGGGCGTTGAGATGATTGGGTCATACCCTCAGTCGAATCTCCCTTGGTACCTTGGCGGACAAAGCAACCAGACTGCATCAGACAACCTTACATTGCCCTTGTTTCTGATGTCACCTGTAATTGATCTTTTGCAAACATTTATAAATTAGCAATTTAATGTCAAATGCATATATCAAAAATGAACATTGGACGTTCTTCGCAAGACAAAACAGAAAAAGGAAAAAAACAATGGCAACTTGTATGGACAAGTGAATTTGTATTGATTTGAACTTTGCCTGTGAATAGGCGTTTCTGTACAAGAAGCTGACATCCTAGTAAGAGGATGCCGCCGGATAATCACAGTTTACAATTTTGAAAACAAAACAGCTTATGTGAACAATCCCACTGGGTTCCAACTTTGCTATCGCCTTTATATCCCCAAGCGTCTCATCACTTTGCTGCTTGGTTGCAGATGAAGCTGATTGGTCGATGCCGAAATCTGAGCCAGACAGTTGATGCCGAATTCCGGGTGCGAAGTGATTCAATGAGACATAGTGTTACGCTTTATCCCTAACTTTTGCATGGACCTCCCTTTCGAGTTTTCAGTCCATCGGGATACCCTTTTTTGCCCAAGCCGCCTTTTCAGGTTTTCGACTTGCCGGGTGTACTGATTTTTTTATTTCATCCCTTATTTTTGCCCGAACCCTTTTGGTTCGCCGGGAAGCCCTTATTTTTGCCTAGGTATGTCAGCCTAGAGGGTCTTTTATTCATGCGTAGTATCTTTTCACTATGTCTGCATTAGCGGGGTGAGGGAGGTCGTCACCATCCATGGTGGTTAGGATCATGGCTCCTCCTGAGAACACGTGTTTAACCACAAATGGACCTTCGTAAGTAGGGGTCCATTTGCCCCGGGGATCACTTTGAGGAAGGATGATGCGTTTGGTTACCAGGTCCCCGACTTGATACTCTTGTGGTCTGACTTTCTTGTTAAATGCCCTGATCATCCGTTTTTGATACGTCTGACCATGACAGATAGCGGTGAGCCTCTTCTCATCAATTAGGTTTAACTGATCAAGCCGAGTCTGGATCCAGTCATCCTCATTCAAGTCTGCATCCTTCATTATCCAGAGAGAGGGTATCTGGACTTCAATTGGCAAGACTGCCTCCATGCCATAGACCAAGGAGAAAGGAGTTGCCCCGGTTGACGTTCTTGCTGAGGTACGGTACCCATGAAGAGCAAATGGTAACATTTCGTGCCAATCTTTATAGGTCACTGTCATCTTCTACACAATTTTCTTGATATTCTTATTAGCTGCCTCTACAGCCCCATTCATCTTCGGCCGGTAGGGAGAAGAATTGTGGTGCTGTATCTTGAATTGTTCGCAGAGTTCAGTGATCATTTTGTTATTGAGATTGGTACCATTGTCCGTAATGATTCTTTCCGGGACGCCGTACCGACAGATCAGATTATGCCGGATGAAACGTGCCACGACGCTCTTGGTTACTGTGGCGTAGGAAGCTGCCTCAACCCATTTTGTAAAGTAATTGATCGCCACCAGGATGAAGCGATGCCCGTTGGATGCCGTAGGTTTAATCTCGCCGATCATATCAATGCCCCACATTGCAAAAGGCCAAGGTGCTGTCAGGACGTTCAGAGGAACTGGAGGAATATGCACCTTGTCAGCATAGATCTGGCATTTGTGACAAGTTCGAGAGTGTTGGTAACAATCGGCTTCCATGGTGGACCAGAAATATCCTGCCCTAAGGATTTTCTTTGCCATGGTGTGTCCACTGGAGTGTGTTCCGAATGTACCTTCATGCAGTTCTATCATGATTTTCTCTGCTTCAGCCTTATCCACACAACGTAGTAGAGTTGAATCATGATTCCGTTTGTAGAGGATGCCGTTGCTGAGGAAGAATTTTGCCGAAAACCATCTCATGAATTTCTTGTCATTGACAGATGCACCTTCAGGGTATTCCTGAGCTTCCAAATACCTCTTCACCTCATGATACCAGGGTTTTTCAGTTGCCTTTTCGGCCTCAAGATCACAGCAGTATGCCGGTTCGTCCAACTTCCAGATAATGATCAGGGGAGCCTCATTGTCCCATTTAACTTTGAACATTGAAGACATCGTAGCTAGTGCGTCCGCTAGCTGATTCTCCTCTCTTGGGAAGTGCTCAAAAGTTATCTCTTCAAAGTGGGGAAGCAAGGTCAACACATACTCCTTGTAGGGAATAAGATTTGGGTGTTTCGTATCCCACTCGCCTTTGATCTGATTGATTACGAGAGCGGAATCTCCGAAGACACTCAGAAATTTGATCCTTAAGTCGATTGCAGCTTGTAGACCCATGATACATGCCTCATATTCTGCCATGTTGTTGGTGCAGTTGAAACATAATCGGGCGGTGAGTGGAGTATGAGTTCCTTTGGGAGATATGATTACAACGCCGACGCCGTTACCCAAAGCATTGGAGGCTCCGTCAAAATGCATAGACCATCGGGATCTTTCCTCAGGTCCTTCATCCGGTCCAGGTGCTTCATAGTCAGTTACCACCATGATGTCTTCGTCCGGAAAATCAAAGTTCAATGATTGGTAATCGTCCACAGGTTGGTGTGCCAAATGATCTGCCAATACACTTCCTTTAATTGCTTTCTGAGTGGTATACTGGATATCATATTCTGTTAAGATCATTTGCCATCTTGCTATTCTTCCGGACAGAGCGGGCTTTTCAAATATGTACTTGATGGGATCCATCTTTGAAATCAACAAAGTGGTGTGAGTCAGCATATACTGTCTCAGCCGGCGAGCAGCCCATACTAGAGCGCAGCAAGTTTTCTCAAGCAGTGAGTAACGAGACTCACAGTCGGTAAACTTTTTGCTCAAGTAATAAATAGCATGCTCTTTTCGGCCGGACTCGTCATGCTGTCCCAGCACACACCCCATTGAATTGTCAAGTACTGTCAAATATAGTATCAGAGGTCTTCCTTCCACTGGCGGCATAAGAATGGGTGGCTCTTGGAGATATTCCTTTATCTTTTCAAAGGCAGCCTGACATTCATCGTTCCAGTGCACTACTTGATCTTTCTTCAGTAATTTGAAGATTGGCTCACAAGTAGCAGTCAGATGTGAGATGAATCGGGCAATGTAATTCAGTCGTCCTAGGAAGCCTCTGGCTTCTTTTTCTGTCTTTGGAGTTGGCATCTCTTGTATGGCTTTTACCTTGGCAGGGTCCACCTGAATACCTTTATCACTTACAATGAAACCTAGCAATTTTCCGGACCTCACCCCAAAGGTGCATTTGTTGGGATTCAACCTCAGCTTGTATAACTTCAGTCGGTCAAATAGCTTCCTCAGATGATCAAGGTGCTCCTCCTCAGTTTGAGACCTTGCAATCATGTCATCGACGTATACCTCAATCTCGTGATGGATCATATCATGAAATAAAGCAACCATGGCACGTTGATAGGTTGCCCCAGCGTTTTTCAATCCGAATGGCATAACTTTGTAACAGAAGGTGCCCCACTGAGTCACAAAGGTAGTCTTTTCCATATCTTCCGGGGCCATCTTGATCTGATTATACCCTGAAAAACCATCCATGAAGGAGAACACCTTGTGTTGAGCAGTATTGTCAACGAGAACGTCAATGTGAGGTAGAGGAAAATCATCCTTGGGGCTTGCCCTGTTTAAATCCCTGTAGTCAACACACATTCTGACTTTACCGTCCTTCTTCGGCACTGGCACCACATTGGCCACCCATTGAGGGTAAGAAGTTACTGCTAGAAATCCGGCATCGAATTGCTTCATAACCTCGGCCTTGATCTTTTCATACATCTCTGGGCGCATGCGGCGAACCTTTTGCTTTACCGGAGGGAAGTCTTCCTTGGTTGGCAGGTGATGAACTACAATGTCGGCATCCAAACCAGGCATATCTTCGTATGACCAAGCAAAGATTTCTATGTAATCATGTAGCATCTGGATCAATCGTTGCTTCACACTGAGCTCTAGATTAGCCCCAATCTTGACCTCTTTCCTATCTGTCTCAGTACCTAGGTTAACTGTTTCCACCGACTCTTCATGTGGTTGAATAACCCTCTCTTCCTGGAGTAGCAGTCTCGCGAGTTCACCAGGCACTTCGCAATCATCTTCACCTTTGTCCTCGGCCAAGTTGATCGGATTCTTGAAGTCTTAACTGGCGGTAGCAGAGCTGTTACCAGTGAGATCCAGAGTGGATTGAAACCTGTATAAGTGAGTGTGTGTAAATATAGCTGTTTTGCAATATATAACACAGAAAGAAAAAGAGCACAAGATTTGAAATGCAACAAACGTCCAATGTTTTGATTGATGATATATGGAAATGTCATACAAAAAGCCCTCACAAATGGAGCTACGATGCCCCGGGTAGGACACCGAGCCAATAAAAGTTTTAACGCATTGTTTGTTACAAATTGAAAATCAAAAGAGTTAATTATTGCGTGACAAATGTGATAGGTGTAAAATCCTTTGCCGTCCAGTTGCTTGGTCCGTTGCTGGTAGTCGGGTAGATCCAACTGTCAAACTCTGCTTCCTCTACATCCTCCTCAATAGCATTCACCCTTGGACTGGTTATAAACACTGGAGTCTTTCTGATCTTTTCCTTGCGCACAGCCCTCTGAGCCTCTGCAGTAAAGCCCAGCCCAAACTTTTCGTTCTTTTGAGTGAAGTCAGGAAGCTGACCCCAGTTCGCACAATTGCCTTTCTCGATTACAGCCCAGGCATCCTTCAAGGATGCCATCTTCAACGGAGAGTCTTCTTCAACTACTGCTTCAGCTGATGCCAAAATTGGAGGTACCTCCTCAAAATGTTGAAAGAGGGTTTCAATAAACTCCCCGTCCATCTCGATATACCGGAATGAATTCAAGTGACTAACCATGTATTCCTCCTCACCCTGCACGGTAACAATTTTCCCTTTGACAGGATATTTGAGCTTTTGGTGTAGAGTGGAGGTTACTGCCCCAGCCTTGTGAATCCAGGGTCGACCTAATAAGCAGGAGTAAGATGGACGAATATCCATTACATAGAACGTTGAATCGAAGACTTGGGAACCCACACGAATAGGAATGTTTACTTCACCTTAGCACCATCCTCTTAGAACCGTCGAAGGCTCTAACAATGATGTTGCTAGGTTTCAATTCCAAACCTTCACAATCCAAGCGATCCAATGCCTTCTTAGGCAAAACATTCAGGGAAGAGCCGGTATCTACTAACACGTGTGCGAGAGTAGTGCCCCTGCATTCTACGGAAACATGCAGGGCATCATTGTGATTTTCCCTTTGGGGGTGAGGTCAGCATCCGAGAACCCCAAGCCATTGTCAGCTGTCAAATTAGCCACACAGTCCGTGAATTGATCCGCGGAAGTCTCTTGCGGCACATGGGCCGTTTTCAGAAATGAAATAAGGGCTTTTGCATGGGCCTCTGAGCATAGCAGCAATGATAGCATAGAGATTTTGGAGGGAGTATGCCCCAACTGTTCAACAACGTTAAAGTCACTCTTTTTGATGATTTTCATAATTTCCTCTATTTCTTGTTGGGAGGCTTCTACAACAGTCTTTTTTGGTGCCTCCGTCCTGGCAGGCAAGTCGGTAGCAACTTCTTTTCCCCGAGTATCAGAGGACCCGGCGGCAGTAGTAGACACAGGAACTTGAATTGGAACATGCACACTTGCGGGTGTGATGGTGAGAGGTTTTCGGATAACTGGCGGTGCAATGTCAGGCGAGAAGAGCCTGCCGCTGCGAGTAATCTTGGCAGGACCAGTGATGTTACTGATACTGGTATTGGTGCTGAACTCCTGCTTCACCCCAAGCATATACACGTCGGCCCCATAATGCCATGGGACCGCTTTATCAGACTCGTAGGGGAGAGGCTCCGGAACAGTAATAGTAATGGGTGCAACAGACATAATTTGGACTGGTTTCTTCATGGGAGCTTTGGCAGGATTGTAAATTGTGACAACAGATATTTCTTCAATGGAAACAAACGGAACAGTAGTTTTCTTGAACAGAATTTCCTTGCTATCCATCAGGCTTTGGATGCCTGATTTCAGCAGTGGACAACCGGTAGGGATAACAGCACAAAGGAGGCAACCCTTACTGCAACCCGGAAATAAACCGGCTAGTAGCAAGTCCCTCTTAACAGTCAACAGAGGGGTAGCAACATCATTCACTGAAACAGCATACAACTCTTCTTCAATGGCATTTACTCTATGCTGGGGCATAGGAGCAGTTACAACATTCGGTTTTTCAGGCGCTTCAAACTGAATTTCCTTTGCGTCGATAAGATCTTGCACTTTGTTTCTCAAGGCCCAGCAATCATCAGTAGTATGCCCGGGGCTATTAGAATGATAAGCACAACGGGCATTTGGGTTATACTTAAGAGATGCAGTATTAATGACCTTAGGAGCTTCTTTGGTGGTCACCAGGTTGGTTGATAATAGTTGGGGTAAAATTTGTGACAAGGTCATACTCAACCGAGTATACTGTCTCTTGGGTCTTTCACCTCTTTGTTGATTGTACTGCTGAGGAGCAGCAACAGGTTTTGAAATGACCAGAGCATTGACGGCTTGGCGACTTTCTGGCTTGACTTGTCTTCTAGGACCATAGACGGCACTCGCTTCCTTCTTAAAAGGCCTCTTCTCAGTACTTGCAGCAACACCCTTCTGAATCTTTCCTGACTTGATGCCAACTTCTATTCTCTCGCCCGTTAAGATCAAATTGGTAAATCCCGCGGAAGAGTTACCAATCAGATGATTGAAAAATGGCCCAGATAGGGTCCCTAGGAACATATCAACAAGTTCACGATCGGTTAAAGGAGGCTGCACCCTGCCAGCCAAATCCCTCCATTTTTGTGCGTACTCTTTGAATCCTTCGCCTGTTCCTAACGACATACCCTGAAGTTGGGTACGAGTAGGGGCAAGGTCAGAATTGTATTGGTATTGTTTGTAGAAAGCGGTGGCCAAATCTTCTCAATTTCGAATGCCGGTTCCTTCTAGCTGATAAAACCACTCCAACTGAGCTCCAGAAAGACTGTCTTGAAAGAAATGAATCCAAAGGTTTTTATCTGCCGTATAGGGTTGAATTTTTCTCACGTAGGACCTGAGATGCATTTTGGGACAGGACAGCCCATCATACCTCACAAACACTGGCACTTTGAATTTTGGGGGAATCACAATCCCGGCAACCAAACCCAAGTCTTCAAAATCCAAACCCGGTATTCTTTGTAGCTCCATGGCGGCCAACCTGTCTTCTAGTCCTTTGTATTTATCTTCAGCTGGAGGGTATTGCTGATCGGTATAATCTTCATCCTCTTCGACCTCCTCCTCTTCCGCATCAGACTCGGAAGGTACCGCAGCCTCACCTCCTTTGCTGGTTCCTTCATCAGAGATAGGAGGAAATTCAAGCACTCTCCGGGCTTCTCCATCAAATCTTCTCCCCAAAGTAGCCATCCCGATTCTCTTTTTCTTCTTTTTCACTGGGTCTTTGCTCCCTAATTGAGTCTTGATATCCTCCTGACCCTTAGCCAAGGTCATCAGGAGTTGCTGGAACTGTGCATTTTGAGCTTGTAGGTCTTTGACTGTTTGCTCGAGATCCATCCTGACTGACATAAACAGCAGATAGATAAGGAAACTTGGAGTGAGACCTGCTTATGCACATGATGAATGGTATGCTTATGTATGCAATGCATTCAAGGATTTAGGACATTCAAAATTGTTTCAGACAAAGAAGAACGCACGTCATATTAATAAGAAGAAATTTGTTAGTACATAAATGCCCCATGGGCCAAATACTACAAAATAACTTCTCAAGGTAAAAAGACATTGCGCATCCTTTTTGGTGCGATGTAGGTGTTGAGGGCCTCTTGCTCATGGAGCCGGAGGGTAAGCTCTAGAACCTTCTTCTCACTGGCGTAGAAGCTAGCTTCAAAAGTATTCCATTCCTCCTTGAGCTGAATCCAACTTTTCTGCATTTCCTCCCATGATGTAGGCATGTCCGGATGTAGGATGGTGTAGGGAACCTCTCCTTCATTGACGGGCTCTTTAATCACAGGGAGAATATGAGGATAAGGCATCATCAAACTTTGGGCTCGGGCTCGTACCCACTTGAGATAAGGCTCAAGAGGGATGGAGTTCTTGTGTCCCAGAGTCTTGCTATCAACTTTGTTGAGCTTTCCCCAAGCTCTGATGAATCTTTGGCGAAGTCCTTGTGCATCGTTGTCGAAGTCAAAAACTAGGTCATGAATCAACATGTCATGAGGGCCATCCCTCCGTGAGTATCCAAATTGCCTCAAAGCTAGGCAAGGGTTGTAGGTGATACCTCCTCTAATTCCAAGTAAAGGAACATTAGGAAATTCTCTGCAACGGTCGACGATGATGACATTTTCTCTGGACCGAGAACACCAATGCACATCAGAGTGAGTAAGAGTCATCAACCGTTGGGACCACCTTGAGCCTTGGTCGTTCTTCAAGACAGATTGTGGAAGGTGCGAAATAAACCACCTTGCAAGGATAGGAGTACAGCACATAAGAACACCCCTCTTTCTCATTGTTCGTGTGTAAAATGAGTGAAGGATGTCCCCAAGCAATGTTGGTATTGGATTTCTGGACAAGAAGATTTTGACGGCGTTGACATCTATCAATTGGTCAGGATTTGGGAACAAGACCAACCCATAGATAAGGAGTGCCACAATTTCTTCAAAGGCTTGTAGGTCCAATGAATTCCAACATTCTTGTGCCTTCTCAAACAAGAATTTTGCTAAGAATCCCTTGACGCCGCTTCTGGTTTCCCAATGCCCCTTGATGTCAGAAGGCTGTAGATGTAATGCTCGAGTAACATCTTCCGGCTTTGGTTCCTTTTCTGTACCGTTGAATGGTAGTTGATTAAGGATAGGGATTTTTAGGAGTTGAGAAAACTCCTCCAAAGTGGGTACCAACTGATAATCAGGGAAAGTGAAACAGTGGTGAAGAGGGTCAAAGAACTGGAATAGCACTTTCACCATGTCTTCTTCAATGTTGGTGTTGACTAGGCTGAGCAGACTACCATGTCTTTCACTGAAGGATGAGCTTTCCGGAATTCTTGAGGTGAGCTCCTTGAGTTGAGGAGAGATTCTCAAAAGGTTGACTTGAATGGTATTTCTGCGAGGAACTTCCATGACCTACAAAATAGGAACAAAGATGAAGATCCAAAAACCCTTGAAATGGTTAGTGAATGCATATGATGCTTTATGATGTTTATGATGTATGCACAAAACATATGTACAAGCAAATCACACCAAACCCTAGTTTCAGGCTTGCATGGGGTTTCATAGGTAAGTACCCTCTTGAGTGTAGTTGGCTTAAAAACCTGTCCTATAAATAGTAACCGGGTTCTAAGGAGCTCAATATCACGGGATTGTTTTCATTGTTCATTGTTTTGGTTTAGCCACTTAACTAGTGACCAAAATATTCCAAGAAAATAACCCTCAATAAGTGTAGTATCGAGTATCTACCAACTTCGGACTGCACCAAAGCCGGTCATCTCACTACCCCTAATAAAAGGCCAAGATGGTCAAGTAAGGTTCTAGGTCATTAGTGCTTAGTGACATCACTCAGCGGCCCCGTACTCTCCTTGATTGAACTCAAGGGTTACCGGTACTCACAAATATGTCTCACTAATATAGCTATTGCTTCGACCGTGTCGGTATACCCCGCACAGTTTCCACAACGTATTGCTATCTATGAATGTTTCCCAAAATCCGGGTGTAGGATTGCAAACCCAAACAAGAGAGTCAAAATGTAAAGCAAACAATTCAAACAATTTGTCATGCAAGAGGGTGATCTAAGCCCTAAGGTTACTCCACTTTTAAAATAGTCCCCAGCAGAGTCGCCAGTTCTGTGATACGGTGGGAGAACTGACTGTGGTTTTGCGTTTATATTCGCAAATGTTTCGGTTGAGCAAGAGTCGCCATCGACTTTTTATTTTATCCTAAGGAAAGGTTTAAAAAGCACAGCAAAAACCTTTGAGATTTTTCTTGGGTTCGGGGAGTAGATTATAGAAAGGGAAGGTATTAGCACCCTTTCTATCCATGGTTATCCATGGGCTCTTAGTTACTTGCTTAGATCAACTTGCCTTAATTTTCAATTGTTTGAAATGGTGCTTTGTGTGTGTGTGTGGGTTGGAAAATGTTTTGAAAAGAGGCCAATGTGGTGGCAACCTTTGTAATGATCCATGTTGGGATGTATACAAAGGTGTATGTCTTTTAAAAAGGTTTTCATTTGTTTTTGAAAGTTGTTTTGAAAATGTTGTGAGGTGTGGTTTAAAAACAGGCAAGTGTTTTTGTTTTGCAAGTTGACAAGTACTTAAGAGCGATCTACCCTAAAGTTCTCAAAGATTTTTGTTATGTTTTTAACCCTTTTAACAATTTTGTTCCACCATTGTATTTGGTGGACAATCTTGTGTTAGGATGTGAAAGGGACGGGCGTGGGTCATCGTTTAGACCATAATTGCAATGGTGCCAAGTATCTTTGGGCAATTTTTCTTCAAGGGACTTTGATCATTTTAGGCAAAAAAAAAGCGTCATCGAGGGACTATGATCATTTGAGTTATTTGTTTTGCCCAAAGAGACCTAACATGCAATATGGCCCAATTTTTGAAAGGCAACAAGTGGGTATAACCCTAGGGGTGTTAGTGTGCAAGTGTGTTTTATTGCATACAAGAGTTTTTTTTTCTTTGAATTAGGTTTTTCTATTTCATTGATTTTATCTTGCCATACACATCCTAATTACTAGCAATAAGAAGCGGAAATGTAAAATCCTACGCTATTACAACAATTAGGGGAGGGGGATACACATTTGTACATGGGGGGTTCAACGAGAAAAATAGACAAAAAAGAAAATAGCAAAAAACAAGATATAGAGAGAGAGAGAGAGGGAGCCCGCACGCTGTTGGGAGGTCATCAGAAGTTCTGACTCAGATCCGCTGCCAGATGATCAACCTGTTAGTGAAATTGGATGAGTCAGAACTTCTGACTCTAGCACCTGCAAAATAGAACCTTGTTAGTGGGGAAATCAGAAGTTCTGATTTCCCTGCGCTGCAAGACAGAAGTTTGTTAGTGGAGAAACCAGAAGTTCTGATTCTGCTGAAAAGGCAATAACTCTCAGAGGTTCTGATATCATTGACAGCAAAACAGGCTTCAGATGTGCTAACGTCAAAGTCAGCACTTGGCTTTTTCCTGTACTAATCAGAACATCTGCAATCCTGTTGTTACTCCACAAAACAGGAAACATATTTGGAACAGATCCAACAAATACAAAAATGTTTCAGAGGTCAGAGTCAACAAGGTCACAGGCATATCCTATATTGGCTCAGAACGTTCTGAGGTATGAAAGTCCTCAGAACATAAACAACAACAACATGATATTTACATTATGTTATTTGAATATGCACAACTGATGATGCTTAACAGTGTGATGAGGGTCAGCAGGTGCTTACCTGACTGTTGGGAAAGTTGTGGGTGAAAGTTTAGCTTTTGATTCTGGTGGTGTTCTGGACAGATTTTCTTTGAAAAAGGGGAAGTAAAGGTGTATACGTATGCAGGGTCAGAAGTTTGGAAAGGGTGTCTTTTGGTTTACAGAAGAAACTGGATATTTGATGAAGTTGAAGGTGAGAAACTCAAAGTTATGAAACAAAACTGGAGATTTTGGCAGAGTTTCAGAACGCTGTGTTGCTAAGAATTCTGTTTCTCACTTAGCAATTTATGTTTCCTTTTTTTCTTTAACGCCTTTTGCAGTGGTGAAGCCTCTCTATTTATAGGCAAAGTTCTTGTGGATGCCTTGAACATTTAAGGCGCCAACAGAGTTTGAAATTGTTCTTTGACAGAAATTCCTGGGAACTTGTGATAACAGCTAGCTTTCAGCCTAGGTTGCAGCAGCAGGCGTAGATTGGGGAGAAGTGACCTCTGAAGTGGGCGGTGGCGTGAAGACCCATGCCAGAATCTGTGCAAAAGCATTTTCCAAGCCACACGTGAATGCTCAGGAGTGGTTGGAAGCATTAATGGGCATTAAATGGTGACAAGACCAGTCAACACCAACATTCTGGTAATGGAAACCAGCGTTGAATCAGCAGCGTACACCATGCTCTGGCCTTGGCTACCTGTTGTCTTAGTAAGCTCTGGAGATTCTCCTGGTTTTCTGGTACGTTCCTTGGATTTACTTCTGGACAATCTGGACTTAGAGATTCTGTATCAGTGTAACACCCATTCTTCTGACCTTTCATCTTCTGATTTCAACCTGTTCTGAAGGAGCCTTAAGACTTACCTGCTTCTCTTGCATTCTTTTAGCAAATTCTGACTGAGCTTGTGTAACTGCTGAAGGGGCATGCTCTCTTTGAGGCTTACATTCTGAACCACGTTTACAACTTCTGATTGAACTGATGTAGCTGCTGAAGAGCCAACTTCTGACCACGCTGAGCCAAGCTTGCAACTTCTGACCGTCTTCATCTGGAATGGGTCCAGAAGTTCTGAAGCGCTGATTTTTCTAAAAACACTTATTTTAGAGAAGCATTCTAAGTACTTAGAATTTGATTTTTTCTCAAGATAAAAGTGTTGTTTCTGGAGTTCGTGAGATCATCTTGCTCTTGTAAGCGGCTTGCTTGGGCAAAGGGATAACTCAGGACTTGGATTTGTTCCAGAGGGACCTTGAAAATCCAACATGGTTTCCTGAAGAAAGGGAGGGCAAATTTTGGGGTACAACAGCATGTATCTAACTCTTTAATGTTGGGAACTTTCTTTGAATCATCTTGTATCATGGTGGAAAATTGGCTTAAAGTTGAGTAAAAATAAGAAATTTTCTATACTTTAGAAAAATTTCTAAGTTAAGAAAATTTCAAATTTAAAAACCAAATCTTCAATCTTTGATTTTTTGATGAACAAGTTTCACATTTTGACATGTTTTGATGAATTGTGATCCTTGGCACTTGATTTTGACCAAAAAGTCAAAGTTTGACTTTTCAGTATACAGTTGACTTTTGATCAGTTGACTGCAAATTTCATCTGTCAATCCAATGAAATTGCAATGTTTTGAACCATATTATTAGGTAAAGATGATACAATTGAACCCTTGAAATCATGCTTCAAATCAATTGGTCATTTGCTAGGTCAAAAATCAGAAATTTCCCTTTCTCAATCAAAAACCCTAATTTTGACCATTTTACCCTTTTGATGATTTGATCAAATTTCTTGAGGAATTATGGTCCAAACTTGATCAAATGATAAATATGAGTCTAAAATGTTGATGTGGATCAACAATTATGAAGTTTGACTATAAATTGGCCATGGTTGACTTTTTCCCTAATATAGCTGATTTTTAGGTCAACTGTCCAATTGACTGATCAAAAGTGTGATTCAATGCTTGAAACTTGTCATGAGTGAACTTAGGGGTCCATAATGATACTTGAAAGCCATATGAAACATTGATAGTCCAAAAATACTTGTGCAATCCAAAACCCTAATTTTGGGTCATCAGGGCATGATGAGATGTCTTGAGCTGGTCAAACCCTAATCCAGTCTTGAGTCAAAGAGATCTTGTGAGAATAATCTTGACAAATGAGAGGAAATTTCTTTTGGGTACAACAGCTGCCCCTGTTCAATCTTCTTACACCTGAAGAGTTAGATTGGCGAGTTTTGCCATTCGTGACTCGAAGGTGAAAGAATGATTGGACACTAGAGTGCCTGGAAATTTGCACTCGACGGCGTGTGGTTGAGGGAATGGGCTTAAAAGATGCCATTTTGGAGAGGTGATAAAACCTTGTTGGATATGGGCTTGTAGATGCCATCCAAGAATGTTTGTTGAATTGTAAGTTGTAAGCTGAAAGAATAAGTATTAGAATGGTGTTCGTGTCTGGAGCGTATCTGAACTGTATTTGAAAGGTTATATCTAGATGAGTATCAGAATGGCATCTGTGTTTGGAGCGTATCCGTACTGTATTTGATAGTTGAATCTGAATGAGTATCAGAATGGCATCCGTGTTTGGAGCGTATCCGTACTGTATCTGATAGTTGAATCTGAATGAGTATCAGAATGACATCCGTGTTTGGAGCGTATCTGCACTGTATCTGATAGTTGAATCTGAATGAGTATCAGAATGGCATCCGTGTCTGGAGCGTATCCTTACTGTATCATGAAGTTAAATCTGAAAGAGTATCAGAATAACATCCGTGTCTGGAGCGTATCCGTACTGTATCATGATTGCATATTGTTAATGGTATTTGTTAATCTTATCCTGAAAAGGGTAAAATGTTAGCTGAAATACAAAGATATGTTTGCATGAAATGTATGATGCAATGTATTTGCTTCATTAATGTTTATGACATATGGATTCAATGTATATGCATGTGAGCTGATTTGCTGTATTGTTGTATGTTTGAGGAAAATAAATTCCTGAATGCTGCTGAGGATATGTTGAATTTCATGTCTTGAAGTTTAAGTACTGGTGAACTTTTGTTGAGAGAAGTAAATTCTGTTGTGAGGGAAATGCCATGTACTACTTGTAAGATCTGCTTGGGGAATCTTGAGAAATTTGACGATTTCTACTAGGGATTAAAAACTTGAAGTTTTGTTCCACTGGGGATTTAAATGATGTACTGTAGGGGATCACTTATGGAATAGCCTAGAGATGTTTTCCTGTTCTTTCAACCTATCAGTTATTGTCTTCCTCATTTTGTTCATTTGTAAACAGTAATCATGTTCAAATGCATATGTTCATCAATGAATCATTGGACATTTTTTGCAAACAAAACACAAGCGTAAAGAAAAAAAGACAAATAGTTTTTGCACTTTTAAAGGGATATCTTTGTATTGACTTTGAATAAATATTTTGTACAAAGGGGACAAACATTCTAGTAAGAGAATGGTGTCGTACAACAAGAAAAATTTATACAAAGAAAGATAGCTATATGTAATAATTCCATGGGGTTCCCATTCTGCTATAGCCTTCATATCTCTGAATATCTTGTTTATTTGTTGCTTCGTCCGAAGATGATTGAATTGATCAAAAACTCGTAGTTTGTCAGTGGAAGTCAAAGGTTGTCCGTTAAGTGATCCGACGTGACATAGTCATACGCTTTAATTCCCTAACTTTTGCCTGGACCGCCCTTTCGGGTTTTCAGTCCACCGCGAAACCCTTTTTTTCCCAAGTCGCCCTTTTGGGTTTTCAACTTGCCGGGTGTACAATTTTTTTTTCATTTTATCCCTAATTTTTGCCCGAACCTTTTGGTTCGCCGGGATGCCCCTTGTTTTGCCTAGGTGTGTCAACCTAGCGGGTCTCTTAGGCGTAGTATCTTTTGACTATGTCCGTGTTCACAGGGTGTGGCAGGTCGTCGCCATCCATGGTGGTCAAGATCATTTCCCCACCGGAGAATATGTTTTTGATTACAAATGGTCCTTCATAGGTAGGAGTCCATTTTCCCTTGGGATCACTTTGTGGCAAGATGATACGTTTGATCACTAGATCCCCAACTTGATATACTTGGCGTCTGACTTTTTTGTTGAAAGCCTTGATCATCCGTTTTTGATACATCTGACCGTGGCAGACAGCAGTAAGCCTCTTTATATCAATTAAATTCAGTTGATCAAGTCGAGTCTGGATCCAATCGTCTTCGTTCAAACCTGCATCCTTCATAATCCTCAGAGAGGGGATTTGGACTTTAATAGGCAAGACCGCCTCCATGCCGTAAACCAAAGAATAGGTTGTTGCCCCGATTGATGTGCCAGCCATGGTACGATAATCGTGTAGAGCGAATGGTAGCATCTCATGCCAGTCTTTCTATGTGACTGTCATTTTCTGTATGATCTTCTTAATGTCTTTATTTTCAGCTTCGACAACACCATTCATCTTTGGCAGATAGGAAGAAGAATTGTGATGCTGGATCTTCAATTGCTCGCATAATGCGGTGATCATAGTGTTGTTGAGATTTGTATCATTGTCAGTAATGATCCTTTCCGGGATACCGTATCGGCAAATGACATTTTGCTTGATGAAGCGGGCAACAACATTCTTAGTAACGGAAGCGAAGGAAGCTGCTTCGACCCACTTTATAAAATAGTCAATGGCCACTAGGATGAAGCAGTGTCCATTGGAGGCTGTAGGCTTGATCTCTCCAATCATATCAATCCCCCACATAGAAAAGGGCCAAGGAGCCGTCAAGAAATTTAGAGGAACCGGAGGTACGTGCACCTTGTCAGCATAAATTTGACACTTCAGGCAGGTTCGAGAATGTTGATAGCAATCTGCTTCCATGGTAGACCAATAATAGCCTTCTCGTAGGATTTTCTTCGCCATCGTATGCCCACTAGAGTGGGTGCCAAAAGTACCTTCATGTAATTCAGCCATGATCTTTTCAGCTTCAACCTTATCCACACACTGAAGCAAAATGGAGTCATGATTGCGTTTGTACAAGATTCCATTACTAAGTAAAAACTTAGCAGAAAATCTCCTTAAGAACTTCTTATCATTGATTGAAGCTCCTTCTGGATATTCTTGAACCTCGAGATACCTCTTGACTTCATGAAACCAAGGTTGGTCCACTATTTCTTCAGTATTAATCTCGTGACAATGCGCTGGTTCATTAATTCGTTCGATGGTGATCTGGGGAGCCTCATTATCCCAATTAAGTTTAAACATAGATGACATTGTGGCTAGAGCGTCTGCTAGCTGATTTTCTTCTCGCAGAAAATGCTCGAAGGTAATCTTCTCAAAATGTGGTAGCAATGTCAAAACATGTTCTTTGTAAGGGATAAGGTTTGGGTGCTTAGTGTCCCATTCCCCTTTGATCTGACTGATGACCAAAGCTGAGTCTCCGAAAACATCCAAGGATTTAATCCCCAAGTCTATGGCATCTCTGAGACCAAAGATGCACGCTTCATATTCCTCCATGTTGTTTGTACAATTGAAGCAAAGTCTGGCAGTAAAGGGAGTATGACACCCTTCCGGAGATATGAGTACATCGCTGATACCATCACCAAGTGAATTAGATGCCCCACCAAATAACAGGGTCCATCGGGATCCTTGTTCAGGTCCGTCATATGGTCTGAATTCTTCACAGTTGTCTAATGTCATGATGTCTTCATCTGGGCATTCGAATTTCATGGACTGGTAGTCTTCTACAGCTTGGTGAGCAAGGTGATCAGCCAATACACTGCCCTTTATAGCTTTCTGGGTAGTATACTGTATGTCATATTTTGTTAGATTCATCTTCCATCTAGCTATCCTCCCAGAGAGAGCAGGCTTCTCGAAGATGTATTTTATCGGATCCATCTTATATATCAACAAGGTAGTATGAGTCAGCATATACTGTCTTAGCCGGCGAGCAGCCCATACCAGAGCGCATCAAGTTTTCTCAAGAAGTGAATATCTGGTTTCATAGTCAGTAAACTTTTTTCTCAGGTAATAAATAGTGTTCTCTTTTTGGTCAGACTCGTCATGCTGCCCCAATACACACCCCATTGAGTTTTCTAAAACAGTCAGATACATGATCAGTGGTCTTCCCTCAACTGGTGGCATCAACACAGGAGGCTCTTGTAAGTACTATTTGATTTTGTTAAAAGCAACCTGGAATTCATTATTCCATCTAACTACTTGATCTTTCTTCAATAGTTTGAAGATTCTCACAAGCAGCTGTTAGGTGAGAAATGAATCTGGAAATATAGTTCAAGCGTCCCAAGAATCCTTTGACTTCCTTCTCAGTACGAGGAGCAGGCATCTCTTGTATTGCTTTAACTTTGGTAGGATCGACCTTAATACCATTGTTACTGATGACAAAGCCTAGAGTTTACCGGACCGTACTCCGAATGTGCACTTGTTTGGATTCAACCTCAGCTTGTACTTCTTCAGTCTCTCAAATAGATTTTGTAAGTGATCAAGATGCTCTTCTTCTGTTTGAGATCTGGCTATCATATCGTCTACGTAGACCTCTATTTCATGATGTATCATGTCGTGAAATAAAGCTACCATGGCGCGTTGATAGGTTGTCCCATCATTCTTCAGTCCAAAAGGCATCACCTTGTAGCAGAATGTGCCCCACTGTGTGACAAATGTTGTTTTCTCCATGTCTTCAGGTGCCATTTTGATTTGGTTATAATTTGAGAATCCGTCCATGAAGGAAAACACTTTGTGATGTGCCGTATTGTCAACCAAGATATCAATGTGAGGGAGTGGAAAATCATCTTTAGGGCTTGCCCTATTCAAATCTCTATAGTCCACACACATTCATACTTTGCCGTATTTTTTAGGTACGAGAACAATGTTGGAAACCCATTGAGGGTAGGAAGTGACAGCCAAGAATCCAGCATTGAATTTCTTTATGACCTCCTCTTTGATCTTTTATGACATATCAGGTCTCATGCGCCGAACTTTTTGTTTTACTGGCGGACAATCTTCTCTTGTAGGCAGACGATGTACCACGATGTCTGTATCAAGTCCTGGCATGTCTTCATATGACTAGGCAAAGATCTCAACATAATCATGCAACAGCTGAATCAGACGCTCCTTGACACTGGGCTCCAGGTTGGCACCCACCTTGACCTCTTTTTTATCCTCCTCGGTACCCAAGTTGATTGTATCCACAGGTTCCTCATGAGGCTGAATGGTCATTTCCTCTTGTTGTAGTAGTCTGGCAAGTTCCCCCGGTACTTCACAATCATCCTCACTTTCGTCTTCGGCTTGGTAGATTAGATCCTCAGAGTCACAAAAGGCCATAGCAGTATCGTTACCCATGGGACCCAGAATGGAGGGGCACCTGCATTTGTGAGTGTGGGTGTGTGTAAGGGTATAGCCATCCTTAAAAATAAAATGTAAAAGAAAAAACAATGAGCACAAAAGTTTTTATGCGAAAAGCGTCCATGATTCATTGAATGTCATATGAAGATGAAATAATAACCCTTACAAATTGACCATTGTGCCTCGGGCAAGACACAAGGTTTTAAGAGTGTAGATTGTTTTTGAATATTACAAGTCCAATCAAAATGTAAAGATAAATTACTGAGGGATGAAAGTTATTGGGACAAAGTCTCTGGCCTCCCAATTGCGGAGTCTTCCATCAATAGTCGGAAATATCCAATCCTCCAAGCTGAAATCCTCTTCACCATCTTCTACCGCATTGACCTCTCGATTGCTAATCTTCAGGGGTGGTCCTCCAGCACGGGCACGTCGTACAACCTTCTGAGCACTTGAAGTGAAACCTAAGCCAAACTTGTCAGATTTATACGGAATATCTGGAAGTTTCCCCCAGATGGTGCATCCACCTTCCTCTACTACTGCTTTGGCGTCCTTCAGAGATGACATCCAGAGTGGAGGTCTTGTAATCTTGGGAATCTGGGACACAGTCTTGGTCACTGCTCCCTATTGGGGAACCTCTTCGAAGTGTTGAAAAGGATTTTCAATGAACTCGCCATCCAATTCAACATACCTGAAGGAATTGAGATGGCTAATCATATATTCTTCCTCTCCGTGGACAGTGATGATCTTTCTTTGGACCGGATATTTTAGCATCTGGTGCAATATAGAGGTGACAGCGCCAACATTATGGATCCACGACCGTCCTAGCAGACAGGAGTAAGAGGGGCGGATGTCCATTACATAAAAGGTTGAATTGAAAGTCTGAGTCCCAACTTTTATGGGAATATCCACCTCCCCGTGTACCATCCTCTTTGAGCCATCAAATGCCCTTACGACTATGTTACTTGGTTTCAACGTCATTCCTTCGCAGTCCAGTCTGTCGAGAGCTTTCTTTGGTAAAACATTCAAAGATGAGCCAGTGTCCACCAAGACATGGGCCAGAGTTGTGCCTCTACATTCCACAGAGACATGTAATGCCTCGTTGTGCTTTCTTCCCCTTGGTGTCAGATCAACATCTGAGAAGCCTAGGCCGTTATCCGCTGTCAAGCTGGCCACGCAATCTTGAAATTGATCAGCAGACGTCTCTTGAGGCACATGGTCTGTTTTTAGGAATTTCACCAAGGCTTTCGCATGTGCCTCGGAACACAGTAGTAACGCCAGCATGGAGATTTTGGAGGGAGTTTGCCCCAACTGTTCAACTACATCGTAGTCGCTCCTTTTTATAATTTTCAGAATCTCCTCCATCTCTTTCTTGGAGGTATCGGGGATAGTCAGGGATTGAGCCTTCATCCGGACATGCTCTACTTGAATAGTTTTTCCTCGAGTTCAGCAGCAAGAGTGTTGGTAGGAATGACAACAGGGGTTGTATCATTTTCGTCAATAGGAGCATTTGCAGAGATGATTATAGGAACGGAAGTAACCTTTGGAGCAGCCACGGGTCCAAAAACTTCCTTTGGGGGGGAAATTTCTGGAGAAAAGATTCTACCGCTTCGGGTAATCTTACTAGTTCCGGAAATATTGCTAATGTCGGAATCTTCTCCTTATGAGTTTATCTCTTCGGCGGCCAGCCCATCTTGTTTGATGCCTTGGTTGTAGATGTCCCCACCATAATTCCACGGCACAGTTTTGTCTGATTCATATGGGACTGGCCCACGCATTGTGATTATAAGAGGAGTAGTTTTTGGAACCGATGTAATTCTAACGGGTCTTTTGGGGACCCTGGAAGAATTGGTGGAGATGGTAATTATTGAAACGTCTTCAACAGGAACAGGTGAAATAGGAGTACTTTCAAACAGAAACTCTTTATTGTCTATCAAGCGTTGAATGCTTATTTTTAACAAAAGGCAATCAGTTGGTGAGGATAAGCAGAGGTGGCAGTCTTCATTACAACCCGGGAATACACCGACTTTCAACAAGTTTATCTTAATGATTGGGAGTGGAGTCAAGAGTTCATCAACTACGGTAACAAACAAATCTTCTTCAACAACATTGGTGTTGTGACCATGTCTGGGCATAGGAGCAGAAATGACGTTTGGCTTCTCGGGCGCGTCAAACTAAATTTCTTTTGCTTCAATAAGGTCTTGAATTTTGTTTTTCAAGGCCCAACAGTTGCTGGTGTCATGACCCGAACTTTCGGAGTTATATGTGCAACGGGCATTTGGGTGATAATGAGGGGACGCTGTGTTGCGATTTTTTGGAGCTTCTTTCCAAGTTTCCAAATTGGATTTCAGAAGATACGGTAATACTTGGGACAAAGTCATATTGATTCTGGTGAATTGTCGGACTGGCCTTTCCATCCTCGGTTGATTACTTCTTGGTTGATCAGATGCAGGCTTTGGGATCATAACAGCCCCTACCAGTGGTCGGCGTTCGGCTCTCCCTTGGTTCCTTTGTGGATATACAATAGCTAATTTTTTCTTCCCATTAAAAGACTTCCTCACAGCTATAGAAGAAGATGAATCCTTCTGAATCTTTCCATTTTTATGCCAGCTTCCACCCTCTCTCCAGTCAGTATTAACTCAGTAAATCCTGCATATGAGCTTCCAATTAAATGGTTGAAGAAAGGGCCCGATAGAGTGCCTAAGAACAAGTCCACCAATTCCCTTTCAGATAGAGGGGGCTGAAATCTTCCATCTAGATCTCTCCATTTCTGCGCGTAATCCTTGAAACCCTCATTGGAAGCCATATTCATACTCTGAAGTTGAGTACGGGTAGGCGCCAAATCAGCGTTATATTGATATTGCTTGTAGAAAGCTGCGGCAAGATCTTCCCAATTGTGGACGTTGGCCCTTTCCAGTTGGTAAAACCAGTCGAATTGTGTTCCAGATAGACTATCTTGGAAAAAATGCACCCACAAGTCTTTATCAGCGGGGTGTGGCTGGATCTTTCTCACATATGATCAGAGATGCATCTTAGGACATGACACCCCATCATATTTTGCAAACAAAGGCACTTCGAATTTTGGAGGAATCCCAATCCCCGACAGTAGTCCCAATTCTTTAAAGTCTAGACCTGGCACCTTTTGTATTTCCATAGCGCTCAAACTCTCTTCTAGATGTCTGTACTTATCATCAGCTGGAGGATACTGTTCCTCAGTGTAGTCTTCCTCTTCTTCCTCCTCTTTAGATTCTGACGAGACCGCTGTTTCCTTTCCTTTCCCTTCTCCTTCACCGGATGTTATTGCAAAATTCAGGGTTCTTCTAGTCTACCCCTGAAATCTTCTCTCCATGTTTAAAACCCCGGTGACTTTCTTTGTTTTCTTTTTCCTCTCCTCAGCCAGCAGAGTCTTCAACTCTTGTTGCCCCTTGGCTAGGGTCATGAGCAATTGTTGAAACTGCGTGTTCTGAGCTTGGAGATCTTTGATTGTCTATTCGAGATGCATCTTACTGAAATAAACAGTAGAGAGATGAGGAAACTCGTTGCCAAAAGACCTGTTTATGTTATTATGAATGATATGTGCATATGCAATGTTTTCAAGGATTTCAAAGATTCAAGTTCGTTTTAGATAAAAAGAAACACACGTTATATTAATAAGATAAAGTTTGAGTACATCAATTTCCCTTGGGCAAAATAATACAAAACTCTAAGATAAAAAAGTAGTGCGCATCCTCTTTGGTGCTATGTAGGCATTTAGAGTCTGCTCCTCATGAAGTAGCCTAGTGAGTTCCAAAACCTTCTTCTCGCTTGCATAGAATTGGGCTTCAAAAGTATCTCTCTCTCCTTTGAGTTGTATTCAATCCCTTTGTAGGTCTTCAAGAGATGTGGGCATTTCAGGATGTAGGATAGTGTATGGAACTTCTCCCTCCTTAACAGGCTCAATGATCACCGGAAGGACGAAAGGATAAGGCATCATAAGACTTTGAGCGCGGGTTCGTACCCACTTGAGGTAATGCTCAAGGGGGATGGAATTCTTGTGCCCCAAAGTCTTGCTATCCACCTTGTTTAGCATCCTCCAAGCTCAGATGAATCTCTGGCGAAGACCTTGATCGTCGTTGTCGTAGTCGAATACAAAACCTTGAATCAACATCTTGTGCGGGCCATCCCTTCGGGCGTAACCAAATTGTCTTAAAGCTAAGCATGGGTTGTAGGTGATGCCTCCCCTAATGCCAAGTAGAGGGACATTAGGGAATTCCCTATAACGGTCAACAATGATAACATTCTCTTTGGATCGGGATCACCAATGAATATCTGAATGTTTGAGCATCATTAACCTTTGTGACCACCTTGAACCTTGCTCATTCTTTAAGACTGATTGGGGAAGATGAGAAATAAACCATCTTGCCAGGAGAGAAGTGCAACACATAAGGACACCTCTTTTCCTCATTGTGAGAGTGTGAAAAGAGTGTAGGATATCCCCTAGCAATATAGGCACCAGGTTGCATGACATGAAGATCTTGACGGTGCTCACATCTATGAGTTGGTCAGGATTGGGAAATAAGACCATCTCGTAGATAATAAGAGCCACAATTTCCATAAAGGCTTGCAAGTCTAAGGAATTCCAACAGCTTTGGGCTTTCTCAAACAAGAACTTTACTAAGAAGCCTTTGACACCACTCCTAGTTTCCCAATGAGTTATGACATCAGATGAGTGCAAGTGCAGAGCTTGATAAATCTCTTCTGACTTTGGGTCTCTTTCCGTACCGTTGAAAGGTAGTTAATTGAGAATGGGAATCCTCAAGAGTTGAGAGAATTTTTCCAAAGTAGGCACAAGCTGATAGTCGGGAAATGTGAAACAATGGTGCAAAGGATCAAAGAACTCAAAGAGCAACTTCATCATATCCTCATATGTGTTGGAGGTGACCAAGTTGAGTAGACGACCACGCCTCTCGGTGAATGGGGAATTCTCAGGGATCCTTGAATCTAGGTCCTTAAGTTGTGGAGGAATTCTTACAAGGTTTACTTGGATAGTTTTCTTGCGAAGTGAATCCATATCCTATAAAACAAGAACAAAGATGAATCTCCAAAATCCTTGAAATGGTTAGTAGATGTATATGATGCTCATGATGTACATGATGTTATGTACAAGTATGTATATACAAGCAAAACAAATAAGTTATTAGTTTAGCTTGCATGGGGTTTTATATGTAAGTACCCTCTTGAAGTTTAGTTGGCTTAAACCTGTCCTAATAATAGTAACCTGGTTCTAAGGAGCTCAATATCACCGGATTGTTTCCTTGGTCATTGTTTCAGCTCAAGCCTCTTTAATGGAGACCGAAATATCCCAAGAAACCAAACCTCAATGAGTGTAGTATCGAGTATCTACCAACTTCAGACTGCACCAAAGTCGGTCATCTCACTACATCCTAAAGGCCAAG
This sequence comes from Vicia faba, assembly GCA_948472305.1. Taxonomy (NCBI): domain Eukaryota; kingdom Viridiplantae; phylum Streptophyta; class Magnoliopsida; order Fabales; family Fabaceae; genus Vicia; species Vicia faba. The sequence goes on along the minus strand of OX451739.1, from coordinate 190,782,419 downwards.
TTGGTAAAGTAAAGGTTCTAGAAGTTCATTAGTGCTTCATGACATCACTCAGCGGCCCCGTATTCTCTTTGATTAACTCAAAGGCTACCGGTACCCACAAATATGTCGCACTAACATAGTTATTTCTTAGACCATGTTGGTATACCCTGCACAGTTTCCACAACGTATTGCTATTTACCTATAATGTATCCCAAATCCGGGTAGAGGATTTCAAACCCAAACAAAGAACCATAATGTAAAGCATACAAGTCAAACAATGTAAGCAAATAAATGTGATCTAGCCCTAAGGTAACCCCATTTTTACAAAATTCCCCAGTAGAGTCGCCAGTTCTGTGATACGGTGGGAGAACTGACTTGAGGGTTTTGTGTTTTATCGCAAATGTTGCGGTTAGCAAGAGTCGTCACTGACTTTTCTTTTATCCAAAAAGGAAAGGTGAAAAACCACACGAAAGACCTTTGAGATTGTTTCTTGAGTTTGGGGGGTAGATTATGAAAAGGGAAGGTATTAGCACCCTTTTCATCGATGGTTTTCCATGGGCTCTTAGTAACTTTCTAGATCACTTGCTTTTGTTTAAAATTGTGCTTTGATTGTTTTGAAAGTATTTTGTAAAGAGGCCATTGTTTTGGGCAATCTTTGTAATGATTCTCGTTCGTAAGAATATATACAAAGATGTTTATCTTTTTTGAAAATGTTTTTAATGTTTGTAACATGTTTTGAAATGTGTGTGTTTGTTTTGGAAAATAGCAAGGATAGTTGTTTTGAAAGGGAGCAAGTAACTAGAACTAATCTACCTACTCAAATGTCTTTCTTGTTCATTTTCTTTTCCTTTGACATTGTTGTCTTACCACTGATTTGGTAAGCAACCCTATCTTTGGATGTACGGGACGGGCGCGGGTCATTGTATAACCATGATTAGCAATGTTTCAAAGTATCTTAGCATTTTTGAGGGACTAAGATCATTTTGTAAGGCAACTTAGAATAGCGTCATTGAGGGACTATGATCTTATATTTTTTTGTTTTTCCAAGATACTTCGCATGCGTAATATGACCACTTTTGTGTAAGGCAACCAAGTGGAGTAACCATAAGGATGCTTGTGTGAAAGTGTGTTATTTTCATGCTTGATTTTGTCTTGGATTAGAGTTTTCTATTTGATTTGTCTTTATCTTGTCATACAAACCCTAATTACTAGCATGGTATATAAAAGCGGTAAATTGCATAATTTAAAGATTACTACGCTATTACAACATTGTATGGGAGGGGATATACAAATTATGAATGGGGATTTGCAATAATATAAATCTAATTTAATCTATTACAACCAAATCAAATTTGTACGAATACTTAAATAAACAAAATACAATATAAATTAAATGTGCAATGGTATGTATATGCAAGAAAAGATTTTTGTTTTGTTTTTCATATAAAGAAGAGTTTTGAATTAAACCTAATAAATTAAAAAAAGGAAATTATTTTTATACATTGATTAACCCTAATTTTAGTTTATTAAAAGGAAATAAAGTTCTTTAAATATCATTTTTTTTGTGTATTTTTGTCTTAAAATAATAAATGATATTTATGAAAATATTTGTTCTTTTTATATGTTAAAATAAATATTTACAAGTGTGAAAGAAAAGAAATAAAAATTAACCTAAATCTATTTTATTTTACAAGTTTATTTAAGAAAGGATAGGTAATATTTAATTTAAATAAAAAATAATTTTTCATGAGAAAATAAAATAAAGTGAACCAAAATAAATATTTAACATTTTGATATTTTTTATGATTTTATAATACTTAAGAAAATATATTTAATAAAAAAAAGAAATAAAAATAAATGATAAAAGTGTATGGGCCCAGAGCTGATGTAAGAGAAAGGAAGGTAAGTGTTAGAAAAAAATGAGAGACCCAATGGAACAAAGCCCAGCGCTGCAAAAAAATGACAAAAATGAAGCTGAAAAAATATGAAAAACGCAAAAGGTAGTGCCAAGGTTCGAACCCATGACCTATGCATTTTCAACGCGCTACCTTGCCATTGGGGTGGCTCTACATCCGTTAGTTCATATGAAACTAAAAATAGATAACACAAAATGCCTCCTTGCCCTGTACTTCATCTTCATCCTTAAGCTGGCTAGAACCTCTGTATCTTTCTCATTTCTCCATGAAAATGGAAACTTCCAATATGAAAATGATAGTACTCCTTCCCACGATTTCAATCATGTAACTCATGTAAACTATCAGTCAAAGATCAAAGCTAATTTTAATGGCCCTAATTTTAAACCTAATTTTTACAAAAATTTGAAATCTAAAATTCTCTATATATAATGAACATAAATTAAATCTATGCACATGGTTGGCTTTAGCACAATAATATCTACATTTTCCTTTCACAAATCGAGACCAATGGATGTCTGTATGAAGAGATAAAATTAGAGTTCTTACCTACTTCAGCTGAGACCGTGAATGGAGTTTGAGTGAGTTTTATGAAGGCTTGAAGATTCCTTTAGCTTGCCTGAACCTCCCTGGGTGTGTTCCAATCCTTGCCTTGTTTTGAAAGTGCCTGAATCTCTCTATCCAAGTCAACCTGCAAGCTTGAAATGCAAAAATGGAATATGGAGAAGGAAGAGTTACAATGAAAGGGTGATGGTCTGGAACACTTAGATATGAGGTAGGTTAAGTGTTTGAGTGATTAAAACTTGAAGCGCACGAGTAGATTTCTGGATTGCTATGCTTGGTCTCAACTGCAAGTTATGACAGTTTTTTGGTGATAGGGAGTTTTTGAGAGTTTATGGCCTTGAGAAATCATGTGTTAGGTTGAAAAGTGTTTGTGTATAAGTATAGAGAAGGTTTCAAGTCAGCTACACAACAGATTTCTCAAATTTAGGCTTTTTGCTCTATTGCTTGTCCGTTAAGAAAAGTGAAGAGACAACTCTCTATATGCTTGTATAGGCCTGCTTGGAGTTGGTACAAGTTCTAGACAATTTTCTTTTGATTTATAGTACTTGTGTGTGCAGAGAAAACAGGTCCAATGCTCAAGAAGTGAAAAGTTGCAAAAGTTATGCTTTTCTAAAATGGCAATGGCAACTTTGTGCCATTTATAGAATTAAAGCTTGGACAAAGACTCTTATGCTTGGATTAAGGATTTATCATATTTGTAAGAATTAAATTATGAAGTGAGAAACAAGTTTGAGACCTGTAAAGCAAGAATTAGGCAGCATAGGTTCAGATTTGAATTTTGTTCTTCATGAAATGGCTTGAAATCAAAGTGAGAAATTTCCAACTTCCTCTCTTTGATTATCCCTACTCAAGAATGATCTCAAGGAGTTCTTTGACATTTTGGAAAGCTTGAAATGTGATTTACAACTCATATTTGAAATGTATTACAAGATTCCTCTTGGAATTAGGTGAAAAATTGTCATGAAGTTATGTAAAAAACCTGCCTAAATTAGGGCAAAATTTCACTGTTATTTTAGTTCATGCACATGTATTCACAAAATTATATCTTCAGATCCAAGCATCTTTAGGGGAATATGTGTGAAGCAAAGTTGTATATTTCATTTAGGTTTACAACTTTCATGTTGGGAACTTTCTTTGAATCATCTTGTATCATGGTGGAAAATTGGCTTAAAGTTGAGAAAAAATAAGAAATTTTCTATACTTAGAAAAATTTCTAAGTTAAGAAAATTTCAAATTTCAAAACCAAATCTTCAATCTTTGATTTCTTGATTAACAAGTTTCACATTTTGACATGTTTTGATGAATTGTGATCCTTGACACTTGATTTTGACCAAAAAGTCAAAGTTTGACTTTTCAGTATACAGTTGACTTTTGATCAGTTGACTGCAAATTTCATCTGTCAATCCAATGAAATTGCAATGTTTTGAACCATGTTATTAGGTAAAGATGATACAATTGAACCCTTGAAATTATGCTTAAAATTAATTGGTCATTTGCTAGGTCAAAAATCAGAAATTGCCCTTTCTTAGTCAAAAACCCTAATTTTGACCATTTTACCCTTTTGATGATTTGATCGAATTTCTTGAGGAATTATGGTCCAAACTTGATCAAATGATACATATGAGTTTAAAACGTTTATGTGGATCAACAATTATGAAGTTTGACTGTAAATTTACCATGGTTGACTTTTTCCCCAATACAGCTGATTTTTAGGTCAACTGTCCAATTGACATATCAAAAGTGTGATTCAATGCTTGAAACTTGTCATGAGTGAACTTAGGGGTCCATAATGATACTTGAAATCCATATGAAACATTGATATTCCAAAAATCCTTGTGCAATCCTAAACCCTAATTTTGGGTCATCCGGGCATGATGAGATGTCTTTAGCTAGTCAAACCCTAATCCAGTCTTGAGTCAAAGAGATCTTGTGAGAATAATCTTGATAAATGAGAGGGAAAATTTTGGGATACAACAGTAGGTGTTTGTTTTGAAAAATAGCAAGGATGTTTTGAAATTGAGCAAGTAAGTAGGAGCATTCTACCTACTCAAAAGTCTTTCTTGTATATTTTCTTTTCTTTTGACATTGTTATCTTACCATTGATTTGGTAAGTAACCCTATCTTTGGATGTAAATGGGACGGGCGTGGGTCATCGTATAACCATTATTAGCAATGTTGCAAGGTATCTTAGCATTATCTTTTAGTGACTAAGATCATTTGAAAGGCAACTTAGATAGCGTCATCGAGGGACTATGATCTTGTATTTTGCTTTGTTTTTGTTAAAATACCTCACATGCGTAATATGGCCATTTTGTAAAGGCAACCAAGTGGATTTACCCTAGGGGGTGCTTGTGTGCAAGTGTATTGTTTTCATGCTTGATTTTGTCTTGAATTAGGATTTTCTAAGTATTGGTTTTAGTCTTTCCATACAAACCCTAATTACTAGCATGTTATATATAAAGCGATAAATTATGAAATTTAAAGTTACTACGCTATTACAATACTTGTGGGAGGGGGTGTACAAATTGTAAATGGGGATTACAAGAAAATAAACCTAATTAATCTATTACAACCATATTGAATTGGTAATAGAATAAATAAATGTACAAAAATAGATAAATATGCAAGAATGTAAATGCAAAGAAAATAGATATTTGTTTGATTTTTCATGAGAAAAGGGGTTTTGATTTTTAACCTAATTAGCTAGAAGAAAATAATTAATTAAAAATAAAACCTAAATTTACTAAGAAAAGATTTTAAATAAAACCCTAAATCTATTAATTGATTAAAAAAGAAATTAAGTTTATAAGAAAAGTATTTTTTTAGTATTTTTGTCTTGAAAATAATTATAGTGTTATGAAATATATTTGGCCTTTTCTATATTAAAATAATATATTTAAATTGGTGTAAAAGAAAATAACTAAAACCTACTTTTTATCAAATTTACAAAGATAATTAGTAAAATAAAGAAAGTGTTGATTAAACAAAATTATTTTTTGTGAGAAAAAATAAATAAACTATGTCAAAATACAAATCTACTATTTTTATATTTTTTATCATTTTTTAAAATTAGAAAAATATTTAAGAAAAAAATAAATAAATAAAAAAGAAAATAAAACTGGGCCAGGGGTGTGGAAATGAAACAGGGGGGTTTGCAAGCAAAAACAAAATCAACAAGGCCCAAGGAGGCCCAGCGCCTGCCAAAAAAGAAAGTCAAAATGCAAAAATGTGAAAAAATCCCAAAGGGTACCACTGGGGCTCGAACCCAGGTCCTAAAGGATACAGGTGCGCGCTTCTACCACTGGGGTGGCTATACATCCGTTTATATAATTCAAACAATAAATACATATGGTAAACATGTTTCTGAGGCCAACTTCATCTTCAACCTCACGCCCAGCCAGAAGCTCTGTAACTTAATCAATCCTCAACAAAAATGAAAACTTTAAACATGAGACTTGTAGCAAAATTCCTCACTATTTCAGAAATGTAAAGCATTAAAACTATAGATCAAAGACAAACATGAATTTCATTGGCCCTAATCTGACCCCTAAAAATATCAGAAATTTCAATCTTAAAATTCTCTAAGCTCAAACAAAATTAATGAAAACTACCAACATGGTTAGCTTTAGGGCAATGATATCTACATGTTTCATTCACAAATAAATCATTGATGATGCCTGTATGAAAAGTTCCAAAGTTAGAAAACTTACCTTGCAAGAGGGTATCGGGTTTGAAGTTTGAGCAGCTTTCAGTGAGTTCCAATGATTTTGTTAGCTTCCTCAAGTTCCCAGGAAGCTAAAGGGATGCTTAGCTTGAGCTAGAACTGGCTGAGGAGTTCTTGAGAAGTCCACTTGCAGACCCCTGTTTTTGAAAATGGAGGATGGTGCAAATGGTGTTACAGTCTTGTAACAGGGTGTGGGATCAATTCTAAATGATGTTTAGAAGCTTTAGGAACCAAAAGGCTTGAAAACGAACGAGGGAGTTATGAGTTTCAAGTTTTTGGTCAGTTATTGTGAAAATGGAGGTATGAGATGTGAGCCTGAGCTCTTGGTGTTTTTAGGATTCCAACATGTGTGAGATTTGCGGCAAATGGTTTGTGTATGTATAAGCAAAAGTGTTTGAGAGCTTTGGGCAATCAGAAGTACAAGTTTTCAGCTAATTGCTAGGTTACTTGATTTTCAAGAAAAATGGGAAAACAAGTTTCAAGAGGAGGTACAAGCATGGGCTGAGTGATTGTAAGTGTCTAACAAGTTTCTTATGAGTTATAGGACTTGTATGATCAGAAAAGAACAAGTTCAAGGCTCAAGAACAAGTTTTGTGCAAAAAGTCACTTTATCAAAATGGCAATGTGCACTTTCTTCCCAAAATGGATATAAAGCATGGCCTTGCATTGAATGATGTAAATGAGAACTCTAACAGTTGTGCAAGCAATTAATTATGGAGTTCCTAAAAATTTTGAGGCCTGCAAAGTAGAGTTTATGCAGCACAACTTTGAATTTGAATTTTGTTTATCACAAAATGCCTTGTAATTCAAGTGATAAAACCCTAACTTCATCTCTTCGATTCTCCCTACTCAAAAATGATCTCAAGGAGTTCTTGGACATTTTAGAAAGCTTGTAATGTGCTATACAACCCATATTTGAATTTCTTTTGAAGATTCCCCTTGGAACTATATGAAAAAGTTCCATGAAGTTGGGTCAAAATCTTGACCAAATTAGGGCAAAAATTTCACTAAGTGTTTTGTTTCATGACATGTATTCTTAAAATTATAACTTGAGATCCAAGCACTTTTGGAAGGAGGTGTGTAAAGAAAAGTTGTAGATTTAATGGAGATCTACAACTTTCATGTTGTAAGTTTATCTTGAATCATCTTGTATCATGGCGAAAATTTTGCTCAATATTGTGAAAAAATAAGAACTTTCCAACACTTAGAAAAATTTCTAAGTTTAGAAATTTTCACATTTCAAAATGAAATTTTGAATTTTTGATTTCTTGATGAATAAGTTTCATATTTTTACATGATTTGATGAATTGTGATCTTTGGCATTTGATTTTGACCAAAAAGTCAAAGTTTGACTTTTTCAGTATATAATTGACTTTTGATCAACTGACTGAAAAATTCATCTGTCAATCCATTGGACTTGAGCAATGTTTGAGCCATGTCATTAGGTCAAAATTATGCATTTGGAATCTTGAGATCATGCCTTAAACCAATTAATTATTTTCTAGGTCAAAAATCAGAATTTGCCCTTTCCCAATCAAAACCCTAATTTTGACCATTTTGCCCTTTTGAAGATTTGATCAAATTTCTTGAAGAATTATGGTCCAAACTTGATAAAATGATACATATGAGTTTAAAATGTTGATGTGGATAAAAAATTATGAATTTTGACTGTAAATTGGCCATAGTTGACTTTTTCCCCAATACAGTTGATTTTTAGGTCAATTGCTCAATTGACTAAGCAAAAGTGTGATCCAAAGCTTGAAACTTGACATGAGTAATCTTGGGGGTCCATAATGATCCATGAAAGTAATATGAATCATTGAAATTTCAAATATCCTTGTTCAATATCAAACCCTAATTTTGGTCATCAGTGCTTAAGGAGGTGTCTTGAGTTGATCAACCCTAGTGCAGTCTTGGGCCCAAGGAGATCTTGTGAGAAAATTCTTCATAAGTGAGAGAGAAAATTTTGGGGTACAATAGTTGCCCCTGTTCAATCTTCTTAAACCTAAAGAGTTAAATTGGCGAGTTTTGCCATCTATCCGCACTTCAACAGGAGCAACCCCGTTCTCCCTTGTGTATGGAATGGAAGTTGTGCTCCCAATCGAGGTTGAGATTCCCTCTTTGTGTGTGATAATGGAAACCAAGTTGTCAGAGGCTAAATGGGTCCATAATAGGTTTGATGAATTGAACTTGATTGAAGAGAAGAGGATGACGACTTTGTGTCATGGCCAGTTATATCAGAAAAGAATGAAGAAAGCTTTTGATAAGAAGGTCAAACCTCGTGAATTTAGAGAAAGTGACCTCGTGCTCAGGAAGATCATGTCCTTTAACGATGATTCGAGGGGCAAGTGGACTCCCAATTTTGAAGGCCCATATGTTTTCAAGAAATCCTTCTCTGGCGATGCATTAATTATTGAAACTATGGATGGTGAGGAGTTCCCACGTCCCATGAATGGTGATGCAGTCAAGAAATACTTCGCCTAAAGAAATAAAAGAACAACTCGCTAAGTTGAAAACCTGAAAGGGCGGCTTAGGCAAAAAAGAGCGTCTCGGTAGGCCGAAAACCTGAAAGGGCGGTCTAGGCAAAAATTAGAGACATAAACAGAATAAATTTCCCGCTAAGTTGAAAACTCGCAAGGGCGACTTAGGAAAAAGTTAGGGACTTTCTTGGCAAGTAACTACATCAGACAGGACTTGATCATTGGAGCAATAATCTTCTCGGATCCTCATCATACTTCAACAGAAGTTACTGCTCAGGATTTCAAAAGTTGTTAGAGGGGATAGTGGTCATTGTATCTCAATGTATCTTATCCATTATATATTACCATTTTATGAACTTTGTAATTATCCATGGAGTCTCGCCATTCGCAGACTACCATTCTATTAATGAAATTTGAGCTTTTAACCAATTCTTGGTATTTATTATTTTATTTAGCATGAAAAGACTCCATTTATTATTGATAATAACTTTCAAAGCGAAAAGATTGAATAACAAAATTGATTTTCAAAAAGAATTTACAATTTGTTTTTACTTTAAAATTTATGACGCAAGAGAAACAACAAAAGTGGTGATCCTAGGAATGAACGAACTTCATTTGCCTTTAAGAAGTTTTGTTTCCCGGAGAAGTTTTGCTCAAGATGTTTTTTCGTATAGGATTTGTAACTCCAGTATCCCCGGTCAAGTTTTGGTTCATTTCTCCTCTTTTCTGAGTTTGCATGATATGAAGGTCCAATCCAAGATTTTTTCCAATGAAGATTTTGTTTGTTTAAAAGAGGTTCTTTCTTCCCAGAGAAGTTGGTACAATGATTACTCTCAAAGAACACAGACCTCTGTTTTCCCCAGTAAAGAACATATATTGGTTTTCCCTTTGTGAATGTGGTGTTGACCTCCCCAATGAAGTCAGCACGAATTCCCCAGTGAATGTTTTGATGATTTGATGTCCACCTGCTCTACTTGAAATTGATTTTTCAAAATCCCCAGTAGAAGCATTACTTTTGAAAATATTTGATTTCCCGTTGAAGACTGGGTGTTATTCCCTGGTAAAGACCTGGGAGAGGATGTTGTATCTTTGTATCTGTATTGTTTGGTCGTTATGTCTTGTTTACTTCCAAATTGTGTTTCTCCCCAATAAAGTTAAACCAGGCAGTAGGTTTTGTTTCGTCGGTTGGCGCTTACTTTTTCTTGGATTGTTCATCTTGGATGTAATTTGGCCGAGTGTTGATTGTGCCCGAGTTGGTTTTGCCTGTTTACTCTTAGTGTTATATATCTATTTTGTCAGCATATGCGCGATAAACACTCATACATTCATACACACATCATGCATAACTAAAATAGGCAAATAATCGCTCATTCACATTAGTTAATATTTTGTTGACATATTACCCTGTTTTGCAGATGTTATGTTGTCCTCTCTCCAATAGAGCGTTGACCTTAAGCATAAAGCGTATATTCTTTCAATTTCCCCACTGAGTTATCCCTCATGGAAGATTTTTGCTTCAGCCTTCTTGTACAACTCTTTGTCTGGATGATTTGGGTCTCCCTCTTGAGTTTATTTCTCAAAGGAAGTGTTTCGGACGACTGTCTCATTCCAGTTTATTTCTGGTTTGAATTTTTGATCCTCGACAATATTATTACTTTGGATTTCCGCAAGCTTCGAGCATTGGTTTGAGAATGTGCATTTATTTTGCACGAGAAGACTTTTATCTCCTCAAGCAGGAATATATTGGCATTTCCCCAAGAAGCCATATTTCTTTCCCCAGGAAGCCATATTTCTTTCCCCATGAAGTCATATTTCTTTCCCCAAAAAGTCTTTTTTTACAATCCTCCATAACAGCAAGTGGCAGGTCTCTTTATTTGAGCAACCTGTACTTCCCTGTAAAAGTCGCCGTAACTGTTTTTTGCTATCTTCTCTATGAGTGGATAGTTTGCAGCCCATTGCCAAATTAATCTAGTAGATGGCAAGAATTTCAATATCGCAGAGACAATTAATTATGAAATCCTTATAAGTGGTAGTCTATTTATTTGAGACAGCTTATATATTACCCTTTCCATGCATAATGCTTTGGTTAAAGAAGAAGTTGAGACCCGTTCTAGGTGAAATGCCAGGATTTTGGGGAAACTTGTTATCTTTTTACTACCCTCAATGAACGTTGGTAGTTCATCGTCAGTGAACGACGGTGCTATGACATTTTCTCTTTCTACCTTCAGTGAAAGTTGGTAGGTCACCTTCAAGGAAAGTTGGTGCTTGTTATCTTTTTTCTACCTTCAGTGAACGTTGGTAGTTCATCGTCAGTGAACGGTGGTGCTATGATATTTTATCTTTCTACCTTCAGTGAAAGTTGGTAGGTCATTGTGATACGGTGGGAGAGAACTGACTGTTTTTTGGAATGCTGGTTTGCGTTTTGCGTTTGTATTCGCAAAATGTCGCGGTAAGCAAAAGTCGCCACCGTCTTTTATTTTATCCAACAAGGAAAGGAAAAAAGCACAGAAAAATTCCTTTTTCGAGATGTTTCTCGGGTTCGGGGGGTAGATTATAGAAAGGGAAGATGTTAGCACCCTTTCTATCCGTGGTTATCCACGGGCTCTTAGGTACTTGCTCAAAGTGTTTTCAAAAATTTGCTTTTTCTTTGTGTTTGTGGGTTTGAAAGGAGTTTTTGTTTTGAAGAAAGTGTAAGTGCGAAAAGTTTTATTTTTGTTTTTGAAAGGACCAAGTACTTAAGAACCATCTACCTACTCGAAAAAGGAATCAATCTGTGCTAATGTCCTTTAGACAATGCTATCCCACTATGAATAAGTAGGTAGCATCGTCGTAGGAGTTTTAAGGGTCAATTCGATTAAGGGACGTGTGGTCACTAAAGCAATGTTAGGACGCCTTAGCGGTAACCCTAATGTCTTAGATCATTTTTCCGAGGCAACCGTTTCGAGGAAACTATGATCTTTGGACAAGAGGGCGACCTCTAAAACTTCCTATACTTAATGACCATGTTCGAAGGCAACCAAGTGAGGTGTACCCTAAGAGTGCGCATGTGCGAGTGTGTTGTTTTCAGTTAATTTGTCTTTGTACATGTCAATGGGTGAGCTATGTTAATTTTAAGTTCATAGATTTGATCTTGTCATGCATTCCCTATTATCAAACATCTAACAGTTTATAAGTTGCGGAAATTAAATTCGCGGAAATTAAATCTAAACTATTACAAGGCGTCGGGTATTTACATCGCCAAAAACAACCCTTGAAATTAAAATGCGTAAAATAAAATAAAGCGATAAAATAAAGTCATATTTAAGCTATTACATTCCGGGAAACAATTACATCAATATCGTAAAATAGATCGCGTGCGGAAAAATTGAATCGGGCGCATTCTAGGGTTTTGACCCTTTAATTATTAAAGAAAGAAATTTTTGTTATTTTTTGAATTAAAAGGAAATAAACTAAGTTAATTAAATAAATAAATTAATTAATTAAAAAAAGATATTTTTGGATTTTTGGATATTTAAAGAAATAAAATAAATTTGATTAAAGTTAATAAAACCTAATTTTCTACATTAATTTTAATTATTGCAAAAATATTAAAAGTTATACCTAATTAAAACTAAATAAATTAGATTAATTTATTTACAAAAAAAATAAAATGATGAAATTAATTTTAATAAATAAAATATATTTTTGGTTTTTGATTTTATTAAGAAAAAGATTAATGGTTAATTAAATAATAAATAATGAAAACAAAACAATTAAATAAAATGAAATAATGAAAAAGGAAATAGAAATAACCCAAAGGGGGGTTTTGGGCCCAGATCAGGGGTGAAAGTGGCAATTTCAAGGCCCATTTGCTACAAGCCTGGTTGACATTCCATGATTCCCTGTACGCCTTTGACTTGGTCCTATGATGGACTTTCAACCTGAGTCACCAGATCTGGCCTTGGGCCATCTGGTGCTTTGATATTTGATGGCGTATGGTAGTCCACAATTCCTGAAACGCATTGGATTTCCTGAAGAAAAGGAATAATATGCAAATATGGTGGACCTGGGATTCGAACCCAGGTCCTGTTGGTACTTGAACACATGCCTTAGCCACTGAGCCAACGCGCTTTTGTTGTTAACATAGTGGATAATAAATATAATATGGAAAACAAACTAATTATGCCAGAATTATAAAAAAGAAGCGCGAATTTATGAATGGACGAATAGGGAGGGGGAACGTAGTCATCTTCTTCGCCCAGCCCTGGTTATTTACCTGCAGATTTTTATCCGCATCTAAATCCATGGGTTCATCCTAAAATCTTCTCTAGGCCATGGAAATTAATTCCAAACACATGGTTGTGTTCGTCTCCTTCCACTGATCATGTCCATGTCCATTATTATCATCAATTTTGCCTGCAATTAAAATACCCAAAAACAAGAACCAAGAACCCTAGAATCGGCTAGGGGGTTACAGACCATGAAAATGCAATTCAATAATGCAAAAAGCTTCTAAATGGAACGATAAGCATGATTGTGCAACGATTTTGCCAAGAAAACGCAGGAATATGAGTATGTGATTTCGAGTGCAGGGTGGTTTTCAAGGAGACTTACAACGCGATTGAGGATGTGAATGGCCTTGCTTTTGATTGCTATAGACTCAGTGGATGTCCAGCAAGAGAGTAGTGTTGAGATTTTGCTTTGAATCGGCCTCTAAAATAGATTTTAGTTTCAAGCTTTTTCAAGTTTTTCTCAAGTTTGGTTTTGGTTATTATGCAGCCTCTAGGTCTTGAACTCGTATCCTTTGCCTTGTATAAGTAACATGGAGTGAATTAGGTCAAGTTTTGGGCTTTGAATCCTTAGGCATTGATGATTTAGGATTTGATTTGATCCTCCATGAAAAAGCTTCCAAATTTGTCCAAAAACCAATATTTTGTGCAGGATATGGCTTGATACGAGTTTGATCTTGTCCATGATGCCAATTAAGGCATGTATCAATAAAAAAGATACCAAGTTATCAATATTTAGATTTTATTTGGATTTAAATTGATTTAAAATGAATTAATTCAACAAAAATCATATAAAATAGAAAAATCAATGAATGGACATAAGACTGAAGATAGGACACGTGTGTAGTGTGACAAGATCAAATCAAGTGGAAAAAAGTTGGCCCATTTGACTAAATTTGAAGTTTTGGGGATAGTTGACTTTTGGCAATTTTGGAAAAATGCCCAACTTCAACAATGCCTAACTTCTTCAATTTTGAACTTTTGGAGGTGTTCTTGGACTTTTTAGAAACCTTGAGATGTCCTATAACCAACCCTTTTCTATCATATCATTTTGATATTCCATGCTCAAGTTATAAGCTTTAGAAAAAAGGTGTTTTTGTTGACTTTCAAAAATGACCTATAATGTTCAAATTTGTAACTTCTTGTGATTGCATTTCTTGATCTTGGGGTGTGAAGATGGATTGTAGGAAATTGAATCCTCTTAAAATTGAGCTTTGGATGGGTCATTTCTCATAAAGTATGAGAAAGTTATGCTTGGTCAAAGTTGAGTTGACTTTTCCTACAAAGCCCTAATTTAGCAACTTTTGAGTCTTGATGAATTTTGAGCAATCCTTGATGAATCATGATCAACCCTTGATAAAATGATGAAATATCCTTCAAAATGAGAATGTTGACAAAAAATCTTGAATTTTGACTGTATATAGGTCACAGTTGACTTTTGCCCTAGCATAGTCGATTTTTGGACCTCTTGAGCAATTGACTGACCAAACTTCCTCTGCAAGGCTTGAAATTTGACATGGATGAACTTGAGAACATATTAGGAAATTGGGGAGAACTTGGGGTCATTTGGATGCAAAGACCTTGATGCAACACAAAACCCTAATTTGAGATTGACTGCCTTAGGAGATGACTTGTCTGTCCAACTTTTGAGCAATCTTGAGCAACTTGGAGATTCTTCTTCCATTGTTTTGAGAAATACGGGAGGGAAAATTTTGGGGTACAACAGCTGCCCCTGTTCAATTTTCTTAAACCTGAGGATATAGATTTGCTTCCGGGCCTTTCGTGATCCAAAGGTGGAAGATGATTGAACACTAGAGTGCCCAGAAATTTGCACTCGCATGAAGTGGTATCAACATTGTGATGTCGGGAATGGGCTTATAGATGCCATTTGGAGACTGTTGGTAGGTGGTCTGAACTTCAACTGGAATACGAATCAGGGAGATCTTATCGATGATCTGACTGAACCGGAGGAGGTCTTGTCTTCTTTGACTGGATTGGCATCAGAAAAATATTTAGGAATCGATTTAACTGAACCAAAGGAGGTCTTGTCTTCTTTGACTGGATCGGCATCAGGAAAATATTTAGGAATCAATTTAACTGGACCAGAGGAGGTCTTGTCTTCTTTGACTAGATTGGCATCAGAAAAATCTTTAGGAATCGATTTAACTGGACCAGAGGAGGTCTTGTCTTCTTTGACTGGATTGGCGTCAGAAAAATCTTTAGGAATCGATTTAACTGGACCAGAGGAGGTCTTGTCTTCTTTGACTGGATTGGCATCAGAAAAATCTTTAGGAATCGATTTAACTGGACCAGAGGAGGTCTTGTCTTCTTTGACTGGATTGGCATCAGAAAAATCTTTAAGAATTGATTTAACTGGACCAGAGGAGGTTTTATCTTCTTTGACTGAATTGGCATCAGAAAAATCTTTAGGAATCAATTTAACTGGACCAGACAAGGTCTTGTCTTCTTTGACTGGATTGGCATCAGAAAAATCTTTAGGAATCGATTTAACTGGACCAGAGGAGGTTTTGTCTTCTTTGATTGGATTGGCATCGGAAAAATCTTTAGGAATCGATTTAACTGGACCAGAGGAGGTTTTGTCTTCTTTGACTGGATTGGCATCAGAAAAATCTTTAGGAATCGATTTAACTGGACCAGAGGAGGTTTTGACTGGATCGGCATCAGAAAAATCTTTAGGAATCGATTTAACTTGACCAGACAAGGTCTTGGAATAACTTCAATTGGATCGACATCAGGAAAATATTTAGGAATTGACTTTACTAGACCAGAGAAGGCCTTTGACTGGATCGGCATCAGTAAAATCTTTAGGAATCGATTTAACTAGACCAGGCAAGGTCTTTTGATATAGCTGAGAATTTAACTGCATCTTTCCTGAAAGGTAAAGGTCAATCATATGCAATGCATGATATGGATCAAGCAATGATGTTCTCAACATAAATGAGATTGTACGGTATGATGTGTTTATGCATGTATCATGATGTATGGAAATGTAATGTTTTAGCTGGGGAAAATAAATCCTGGATAGCTGCTAGAGAGTAGAGTTGAATTCTTCATTTCCGCTGGGGATGATGAACGAAGGTAATAAACCTGCAGGAGAAGAGAACTCCGTTGGGGAATAAACTGATGAAGAGATTACTCCGTGGGGAAGAGATGCTCTGCTAAGGATTCCATTGATAAACTCTACTGGGGATGGATTACCGTTGCTGGTGATATTGGATCTGTTGAGGATTGAATACCCGTTTGTGAAAGGAAAGAACTTCGCTGGGGATGATCTTTCAGTTGCAACTTGTTGGGGATAACCTTTTTAGGCTTGTTGTGGGGATAATCTTTTGAACTCGGCTGGGGAGATTTATTTTGTACTCCGCTGGGGGATAAACTTCCAGAGTCTACTGGGGATGATACTTCAACTCCGTTGGGGAAACTTTTTAGACCGTGCTGGGAAAATGTTGACTCCACTGGGGGTATCTTGTATTCTGCCGGGGAACATTCTTATACTCCGTTGGGGAATATTAAGACTGTCGGGGATATCGAGGATTTTTAGTGCTGATGGTAGATGAACTCTGCTAGGGGAGAGCATTACTGATTCGTTCGTAGTTGCAAGTCTCAGCTGGGGAGAGTTAATATTATTGCTTACTCTGCGGGGAGTGAAAGTACCTTAGCCATATTCTTCAGCTGAATATACCTTTGTACCTGGTGGACAGAGCAACTACACAGCTTTTGACAATTATATTGCCCCTGTTTCTGATATTACCAGTAATCGTCTTTTATTTCGCACGTAAATATTCATGAGCAGCGATTAATGTCAAATGCATATATCAAAAATGAACATTGGACGTTCTTTGCAAAACAAAACAGAAAAAGGAAAAGCAGTTTGAAATTTGTATGAAAATGAATGTGTATTGATTTTGATGTTTGGCCTGTAAATAGGCGTTTTTGTACAAGAGGCTGACGTCCTAGTAAGAGAACACCGCCGAATAATAGAATTTACACAATTTGTGAAAAACTAAACAAAACAACTATGTGAATGGTCCCACTGGGTTCCAACTCTGCTATTGCCTTTATGTCCTCAAGCATCTCATCACTTTGCTGTTGGTTGAAGGTAGATCAGATTGATTGGTGTCGTCCAAGCTTGATAGTCGATACCGAAGTCTGGATGTAAGGTGATCCAATGAGTTACGCTTTAATCCCTAATTTTTTCCTGGACCGCCCTTTTGGGTTTTCAGTCCACCGGGATACCCTTTTTTGCCCAAGCCGCCTTTTCAGGTTTTCGACTTGTCGGGTGTACAAAATTTTTCATTTTCATCCCTTATTTTTGCCCGAACCCTTTTGGTTCGCCAGGAAGCCCTTACTTTTGCCTATGCCAGTCAACCTAGCGGGTCTTTGATTATGCGTAGTATCTTTTTACTATGTCTGCATTTCCTGGGTGAGGAAGGTCGTCACCATCCATGGTGGTTATAATCATAGCTCCTCCTGAGAAAATGTTCTTAACCACAAATGGCCCTTCGTAAGTAGGGGTCCATTTGCCCCTGGGATCACCTTGAGGTAGAATAATACGCTTGATTACAAGATCCCCAAATTGATACTCTTGTCATCTAACTTTCTTGTTAAATGCCTTGATCATCCATTTTTGATACGTCTGACCATGACAAATAGCAGTAAGTCTTTTTTCGTCGATTAGGTTTAGCTGATCAAGTCGGGTCTGAATCTAGTCATCTTCGCTCAAACCTGCATCCTTCATGATCCGAAGAGAGGGTATCTAAACTTCAATGGGCAAGACTGCCTCCATACCATATACCAAGGAATAGGGTGTTACCCCTGTTGACGTCCGTGCTGAGGTACGGTACCCATGAAGAGCAAACGGTAACATCTCGTGCCAATCTTTGTATGTCACCGTCATCTTCTGCACAATCTTCTTAATGTTCTTATTAGTCGCTTCTACAACCCGATTCATCTTCGGCCGGTAGGGAGAAGAGTTGTGATGTTGTATCTTGAATTGCTCTCAGAGCTCATTGATCATCTTGTTATTGAGATTGGTACCATTGTCCATAATGATCCTCTCTGGTACACAGTATCGACAGATCAGATTGTGCCGAATGAACCGTGCCACGACGTTCTTGGTTACAGTAGCAAAGGAAGCCGCTTCAACCCACTTTGTAAAGTAATCGATTGCTACCAGGATGAAACGATGCCCGTTGGATGTTGTAGGTCTGATCTCGCCGATCATATCAATGCCCCACATTGCAAAAGGACAAGGAGTTGTCAAGACATTCAGATGAACAAGAGGTATGTGTACCTTATCAGCATAGACCTGGCACTTATGACATGTCCGAGAATGCTGATAACAGTCGGCCTCCATGGTGGACCAGTAATATCCTGCCCGAAGGATTTTCTTTGCCATGGTGTATCCACTGGAATGAGTCCCGAAAGTACCTTCATGTAACTCTGTCATGATTCTGTCTGCTTCATTCTTATCTACACATCGCAGTAAGGTTGAATCATGGTTACGTTTGTAAAGAATGCCATTGCTGATGAAGAACTTCGCCGCGAACCTCCTCAGAAACTTCTTGTCATTAACAGATGCACTCTCCGAGTACTCCTGAGCTTCAAGGTACCTCTTCACCTCATGAAACCAGGGTTTATCTGCTACCTCTTCAGTCTCAATGTCAAAGAAATGCGCAGGTTCGTCCAGTCGTTCAATGATGATCCAGGGAGCCTCGTTGTCCCAATTGACTTTGAACATAGAAGACATCATAGCTAACGCGTCCGCCAACTGATTCTCCTCTCTAGGGAAGTGTTCAAAGGTTATCTCCTCGAAATAGGGAAGCAATGTCAACACATACTCCTTATAAGGAATAAGATTTGGGTGTTTCGTATCCCACTCGCCTTTGATTTGACTGATCACGAGAGCAGAATCTCTGAAGACACTTAGAAACCTAATTCTTAGGTCAATTGCTGCTCGAAGACCCATGATGCACACTTCATACTCCGCCATATTGTTGGTGCAGTTGAAACATAATCAGGCGGTAAATGGAGTATGAGAGCCTTTAGGAGATATGATCACAGCGCCAATGCCATTACCCAAAGCATTCAAAGCTCCATCAAAGTACATAGACCATCGGGATCCTTCTTCAGGTCCTTCATCCGGTCCAGGTGTCTCACAATCTGTTACTAACATGATATTCTCGTCCGAAAATTCAAAGTTCATAGACTGGTAATCATCCACTGCCTGATGTGCCAAATGGTCTGCCAACACACTTCCCTTGATTGCCTTTTGGGTCGTATATTGGATGTCATACTCAGTCAAGATCATCTGCCATCTTGCTATTCTTTCGGACAAGGCAGGCTTTTCGAAGATATACTTAATTGGATCCATCTTTGATATCAACAGAGTAGTGTGAGTCAGCATATACTGTCTCAGCCGGTGAGCAGCCCATGCCAAAGCGCAACAAGTTTTCTCAAGCAGTGAGTATCGGGTCTCACAATCGGTAAATTTTTTGCTAAGGTAATAAATAGCATGCTCTTTTCGGCCAAACTCGTCATGTTGACCCAGCACACACCCCATTGAGTTGTCGAGTACTATCAAGTATAAGATCAAAGGTCTCCCTTCAACTGGTGGTATTAGAATAGGTGGCTCTTTGAGATACTCTTTGATTCTTTCAAAAGCGACCTGGCATTCATCGTTCCAACGTACTACTTGCTCTTTTTTTAGTAGCTTGAAGATTGGCTCACAAGTAGCAGTCAGGTGTGAGATGAGGGCAATGTAGTTAAGACGTCCCAGAAAGCCTCTGACTTCTTTCTCTGTTTTAGGAGCTGGCATCTCCTGTATAGCTTTCACTTTTGCCGGATCCACTTGAATACCTTTGTCGCTTACGACGAAACCCAGTAGCTTACCAGATCTCACCCCGAAGGTGCACTTGTTTGGGTTCAATCTTAGCTTGTACAACTTCAGCCTGTCAAACAGCTTCTGCAGATGGTCAAGGTGTTCCTCCTCAGTCTGGGACCTTGCAATCATATCGTCGACGTATACTTCAATCTCATGATGGATCATGTCATGAAACAAATCAACCATGGCACGCTGATACGTTGCCCCAGCGTTCTTCAGTCCAAAAGGCATGACCTTGTAGCAAAAGGTACCCCACTGAGTAACAAAGGTGGTCTTCTCCATGTCCTCGGGAGCCATTTTAATCTGATTATAACCGGAGAAACCATCCATAAGGAGAATACCTTGTGCTGAGCAGTGTTGTCAACCAGAACGTCGATATGAGGTAGAGGGAAATCATCCTTGGGGCTTGCCCTGTTCAGATCCATATAGTCAACACACATTCGGACCTTACCATCCTTCTTCGGCACAGGAACCACGTTGGCCACCCACCAAGGGTAAGAAGTAACTGCTAGAAAACCGGCGTCAAATTGTTTCATAACTTCAGCCTTGATTTTCTCAGACATCTATGGGCGCATTCGGCGGACCTTCCGTTTCACTGGAGGACAGTCTTCCTTGGTAGGCAGGCGATGAACCACAATATTAGTATCCAAACCAGGAATATCTTCGTAAGACCAGGCAAAGATCTCAACGTAATCATGCAACATCTGGATCAACCATTGCTTCACACTAAGCTCCAAATTTGCATCGATCTTAACTTCTTTCCTGTCTATCTCAGTACCCAGATTCATTGATTCCACCGGCTCTTCATGCGGCTGAATAGCCCTCTCTTCTTGGAGTAACAGTCTTGCAAGTTCACCAGGCACTTCGCAATCATCTTCACCTTCGTCTTCGGCTAAGTTGATCGGATTTTCGAAGTCATAACTGGCAGTAGCAGAGTCGTTACCAGTGAGATCCAGAGTGGATGTGGACTTGTATATGTGAGTGTGTGTAAAATAGCTGTTTTGCAATATATAACAAAAGAAAAACAAGGAGCGCAAGATTTGAAATGCAAGAACGTCCAATGCTTTTATTAATGATATAAGAAAATGACACACATAAAGCCCTCACAAATGAAGCCACGGTGCCCCGGGTAAGACACCGGGCCATATAGCTTATAACATTGTCTGTTACATATTCAAAACAAAAATTTTTCATTACTGGGTAACAAAAGTAATAGGGATGAAGTCCTTTGCTATCCAGTTGCATTGTCCACCGTCGGTCGTAGGATAGATCCAGCTGTTGAACTCAGACTCTTCCACATCGTCTTCAATGGCATTCACCCCCGAGTTGCTGATGAACACGGGAGGTCTTCTGATTCGTGCATTCCGAACAGCCCTTTGAGCTTTTGCAGTGAAACCAAAACCAAACTTGTTATTCTTCTGTGTAAAATCAGGGAGTCGGCCCCAATTTGCACACCCATCTTTCTCAACAACAGTCCGGGCATCCTTAAAGGAAGCCATCTTCATAGGAGAATCTTCAACAACAGTCTCAGCGGACGTCAGTGTCTGGGGAACCTCTTCAAAATGCTGGAACGGGGTCTCAATGAACTCCCCATCCATTTCTACATATCAGAAAGAGTTGAGGTGGCTAACCATGTACTCCTCTTCCCCTTGTACTGTCACAATCTTCCCTTTGACCGGGTACTTCAGCTTCTGGTGGAGCGTTGAGGTTACGGCCCCGGCTTTGTGGATCCATGGACGACCCAGCAAACAAGAATAATATGGTCGAATGTCCATCACATAGAATGTAGAATTGAAGACCTGAGAACTAACCTTAATCGGGATATCAACTTCTCCATGCACCATTCTCTTAGACCCGTCAAAGGACGTGACGACAATGTTGCTTGGTTTCAGCTCCATCCCTTCACAATCCAATCGGTCTAGAGCTTTCTTGGGAAAGACGTTCAATGAGGAACTAGTATCCACCAATACATGTGCAAGAGCAGTGCCCCTGCATTCAATGGAGACATGCTGGGCATCTTTGTGATTCTTCCCCTTAGCAGTCAAGTCGGCATCAGAGAAACCCAACCCATTATCAGTAGTCAAATTGGCCATGCAATCTGTAAAATGATCAACTGATGTCTCTTGTGGTACGTGGGCAGTCTTCAAAAAGGTAATCGGAGCCTTGGCATGGGCCTATGAGCATAATAACAGTGACAACATAGAAATCTTGGATGGGGTTTGCCCCAGTTGCTCAACTACATTGTAGTCACTCTTTTTAATAATTTTCAGAATCTCATCCATCTCTTGTTTAGAAGCTTCAACAGTAATCATCTTCGGTGCCTCCGTCTGGGCAGGCACATCAATGGTGTTCCCTTTGCCCCGAGCGTCAGATGACTCAGCGACAGGGGTAAGAATAGGAACTTGAACAGGAATAGTAGCAGGTACACTGGCAGGTGTGATAACAACAGGTTTTTGGGCAGTTGGTGGAGAGATATCAGGCGAGAAAAGTCTTCCGCTACGGGTAACTTTAGAAGGTCCAACAATATTCCTGACGTCGGTATCAGCATCCAACTCTTGCTTAACTCCATGAAAATAAACATCAGCCTCATAATGCCAAGGGACAGCTTTATTAGAGGTGTAGGGGATGGGCCCCGGAACAGTGATGATCACAGGTGCGATTCTTGGAACAGATGTAATTCTAACAGGCTTCCTCGATGGAGCCTTGGAAGAATTATCGAAAATGGTGATAATGGCAACTTCTTCAGTAGGGACTGAGGGAAGAACAGTCTTCTCAAACAGAATTTCTTTACTATCCATCAAGCGTTGGACACCTGATTTTAAGAGATGGAAACCGGTAGGTAGAACAGAACACATACGACAATCATCGTCATATCCCGGAAATAAACCGGCTAGCAAAAGGTTCTTCTTTACAGTCATCAAAGAGGTAGCAATATCATTCACAGAAACCACAAACGAGTCTTCATCTATAGCATTTACTCCATGCTTGGGCATAGGAACAGTCACAATGTTAGGCCTCTCGGGCGCCTCAAACTCAATCTCATTCGCATCAATTAAGTCATGTATCTTATTCTTCAAAGTCCAACAATCATCTGTATTATGCCCCGGGCTATCAGAGTGATAAGCACAGCGGGCATTAGGGTTATACCTCGATGATGTTGTATTTGGATTCTTTGGGGCTTCCTTTGGAATCACCAGATTGGTCTTCAGCAACTGTGGCAGAATCTGAGACAAAGTCATGCTGAGATGGGTGAATTGCCTTCGAGGTCTCTCGTCCTTCTGTTGATTGTTTTACTGAGGAGCACCAGCAGGTTTTGAAATAACAACCGCATTAACAACTTGGCGGTGTTTAGGTCTATTCTGGTTTCTTGAACTGTAGACAGCACTGGACTCTTTCTTAAAAGGCTTCTTCTAGGTGCTTGATGAGGCACCCTTCTGTATCTTACCAGCCTTAATACCAGCCTCAATCCTTTCACCGGTCAAAATAAGCTCTGTAAACCCAGACAAAGAGCTTCCAATCAGATGGTTGAAAAATGGACCAGACAGGGTCCCTAGAAACATATCCACAAGTTCCCGATCAGCTAAGGGTGGTTGTACTCTACCGGCGAGGTCCCTCCACTTCTGAGCATAATCTTTGAATCCTTCACCCGTTCCCATTGACATACCCTGGAGTTGGGTACGCGTGGGAGCGAGGTCGGAGTTGTACTGATACTGCCTGTAGAAATCAGTAGCCAAATCTTCCCAACTGCGAATACTGGCTCCGTCTAATTGATAGAACCATTCAAGCTGAGTCCCTGAAAGACTGTCTTGAAAGAAATGGATCCATAGGTTTTTATCAGCGGTGTACGGCTGAATCTTCCTTACATATGACCGGAGGTGCAGCTTCGGACAAGAAACTCCTTCATACTTAGCAAAGGTTGGTGCCTTGAACTTGTGGGGAATCACCACCCCAGATGATAGACCTAGATCGCCAAAGTCCAGACCAAGCACTTTCTGAACTTCCATAGCACTCAATCGGTCTTCCAATTGCTTGTATCTATCCTCAGCAGGAGGATATTGTTCTTCATCGAATTCCGTCTCGTTGTCGGAGACCACAGGGCTAGGAACCCTCCTTTCTTCCTGACTATCTTTCCCTCCATATGAGGTAGTCTGATCAACTTCACTCTGTAGCTTGTTTCCAAACTTGTGCCCCATGTTGAACATGATTGTCCTCTTCTTCTTCTTCTTCTTCTCTTTCAGAATCAAGGTCTTCAGGTCTTGCTGACCCTTAGCTAGATTCATGAATAGCTCTTGGAATTGGGCATTCTGGGCCTGGAGGGCCTTGATAGCTTGCTCAGTTGAAGGTCCAGCAGTCATGATGAGTGCTGAAATAAACAGCGAAGAAGATAAGAGACCTGTAATAGGTACCTGTTATGGAGTGCATGAGATGAAATGCGTATGATTTATGATTTCAAAGACAATCGGGAGATTCAAATTTGTAAACAAGAAAGGAAACACACTTTATTAGATAAACTTTGGAATTCAAATTGTTCAACTGCTGCCCTCAGGGTGTTACAAGAATGGAAATACTGAAAAGTAAATGAAAATTGGAAAAGAAACAATCAACGGTCAATCAGTGCTCCCATGGTCTCTTCTTATCGGTGTAGACATAGTCATTAAGAATCTGCTCGTTCTCCAACTGCCTAGTCAACCTCTGGATCTTCTGCTCTTGCTCATTGAACTTTTCTCGGTAAGCATCCCGTTCCTCCCTCAGTTGCATCCAAGACCTTTTCAGTTCCCCAATGTCAGTGGGCATGTAAGGGTGGAGGATGGTAGGAAGAACCCCCTCTTTATTAGCAACTTCAACAATGATAGGCTGAACGGCTTCATATGTCATACCCAGCTTCTGGGCATGGATACGGACCCATATGATATACGACTCCATTGGAAGGGAAGTCTTTGGCCCCAGCTCATGTGGATCCGATCTGTGAACTCTATCCCAGGCCTTTATGAATCTGCGACGTTGCTCGTCGCTATCTCCTTGAAAATCAAAGATGATACTAGCCATTAGCATTTCATGAGGTCCTTCTCTTCTGGCTCTCCCAAACTGACGTAAGGCCAAGCACGGATTGTAAGAAATTCCTCCATGGGTTCCTAATAGTGGAACATTGGGATACTCCCCACAACGATCAATGATAGCCTCCTCATCCATACCCTTGAGAGTCCAGATAATGTCATTATAAGAAAGAGACATAACCCTATAAGCCCAACCCATGCCTTCTTTATTCTTCATCACTGACTTGGGAAGGTGCGAAATAAACCACCTTGCCAATAAAGGAGCACAACATATCAAGGTTCCCCACTTTCGGGTTGTACGAGCATAAAGCTGATGAAGAATGTCACCCAAGAGAGTGGGCACAGGATTGCGAGAGATGAAGATTTTTACCGCATTAACATCAACAAAGGAGTCAGAGTTCAGAAACAGAACCAAGCCATATATCAGAAGAGCCAGAATATCCTCGAATGCCTTGAAGTCTAGACTATCCCAGAAATAATTAGCTTTACCAACCAAGAACTTAGTCAGGAAGCCCTTTGCTCCACTTCTAGTCTCCCAATTAGCCATTACCTCATCCTTGGTCAAATGAAGGGCTGCAACAATCTATTCGGGCCTAAGAACCTTCTCCCAACCAGTAAACAGGGTCTGCTCCAGAATAGAGATACCGAGCAGATCAGAAAACTCTTCTAGGGTGGGAACCAACTGGTAGTCTTGAAAAGTAAAGCAATGGTACAACGAATCATAGAATTGGACCAGGACACTCATCATCTGCTCGTCCAATTTGGAGGTGACCAAACTGAGAAGATAACCATGTCTCCTGAGGAAGGAAGTAGTATCAGGCATCTTTGCAATCAAATCTTTAAGCAAGGTGGGAACCTGGATAAACTTGATCCGGATGGTATTCCTACGCATGGGCATCATGATGACCTACAAAACAGAACAAAGATGAATCCCTCATGTCTTTGAAATAGGTTAGTCTTATGCAAGATGTATGCAATGTTATGATGTCATGATGTCATGATAGTAAGCACACCACAAGTATCCACAAATAGCAAACATGGTAAAGGCACACAAGTCACACAGAGAGCCCTTAGATTTCAGGCTGACAAGGAGCTGAGGTACTACCCTCTTTCAGTTCAGTTGGTTTAAACCTGTCCTAAAAATAGTAACCGGGTTCTAGAGGATCTCAATATCACTGACTACCCTCAATCGGTCATAATTCTAGTTTAGCAACCTTTTCTTGCGGCTGGAATCATCACGAGATTTTAGTCTCAATGAATGTAGCATACGGCTACTGTTCTATGGCCAAGTTGGTCAATTTAAAGGTTCTAAGGTCAGTTGGTGCTTAATGACCCCTTAGATGACCCATATTCTCCTCTTTCCAACACAAGGGATATCGGTATAATCTAAAGTGCCACACCAACGTATCTACTGTTTCAACCATATCGGTCTACACCGTACAGTTCCCTCACAGTTTATTGCTACTTACCTAAAGGGTATCCCCCAGATCCGGGTTAGGATCTATAGTAACTCCGATACAAGCCCACAAATATAAAGCATACAAGTCAAGCAATTGAAAACATTATGAACTATTCCTAAGGTACACCCCACTTATTAAGCGTCCCCAGCAGAGTCGCCAGTTCTGTGATACGGTGGGAGAGAACTGACTGTTTTTTGGAATGTTGGTTTGCGTTTGTGTTCGAAAAATTTCGAGGTAAGAAAGAGTCGCCGCCGTCTTTTATTTTATCCAACAAGGAAAGGAAAAAAGCACAGCAAAATTCCTTTTTCGAGATGTTTCTCGGGTCCGGGGGTGTACCCTAAGAGTGCGCATGTGCGAGTGTGTTGTTTTCAGTTAATTTGTCTTTGTACATGTCAATGGGTGAGCTATGTTAATTTTAAGTTCATACATTTGATCTTGTCATGCATTCCCTATTATCAAACATCTAACAGTTTATAAGTTACGGAAATTAAATTTGCGAAAATTAAATCTAAACTATTACAAGGCGTCGGGTATTTACATCGCCAAAAACAACCCTTAAAATTAAAATGCGTAAAATAAAATAAAGCGATAAAATAAAGTCATATTTAAGCTATTACATTCCGGGAAACAATTACATCAATATGGTAAAATAGATCGCGTGCGGAAAAATTGAATCGGGTGCATTCTAGGGTTTTGGCCCTTTAATTATTAAAGAAAGAAATTTTTGTTATTTTTTGAATTAAAAGGAAATAAACTAAGTTAATTAAATTAATTAATTAATAAATTAAAAAAAGATATTTTTGGATTTTTGGATATTTAAAGAAATAAAATAAATTTGATTAAAGTTAATAAAACCTAATTTTCTACATTAATTTTAATTATTGCAAAAATATTAAAAGTTATACCTAATTAAAACTAAATAAATTAGATTAATTTATTTACAAAAAAAATAATATGATGAAATTAATTTTAATAAATAAAATATATTTTTGGTTTTTGATTTTATTAAGAAAAAGATTAATGGTTAATTAAATAATAAATAATGAAAACAAAACAATTAAATAAAATGAAATAATAAAAAAGGAAATAGAAATAACCCAAAGGGGGGTTTTGGGCCCAGATCAGGGGTGAAAGTGGCAATTTCAAGGCCCATTTGCTGCAAGCCTGGTTGACATTCCATGATTCCCTGTACGCCTTTGACTTGGTCCTATGATGGACCTTCAACCTGAGTCACCAGATCTGGCCTTGGGCCATCTGGTGCTTTGATATTTGATGGCGTATGGTAGTCCACAATTTCTGAAACGCATTGGATTTCCTGAAGAAAAAGAATAATATGCAAATATGGTGGACCTGGAATTCGAACCCATGTCCTGTTGGTACTTGAACACATGCCTTAGCCACTGAGCCAACGCACTTTTGTTGTTAACATAGTGGATAATAAATATAATATGGAAAACAAACTAATTATGCCAGAATTATAAAAAAGAAGCGCGAATTTATGAATGGACGAATAGGGAGGGGGCACGTAGTCATCTTCTTCGCCCAACCCTGGTTATTTACCTGCGGATTTTTATCCGCAGCTAAATCCATGGGTTCATCCTAAAATCTTCTCTAGGCCATGGAAATTAATTCCAAACACATGGTTGTGTTCGTCTCCTTCCACTAATCATGTCCATGTCCATTATTATCATCAATTTTGCCTGCAATTAAAATACCCAAAAACAAGAACCAAGAACCCTAGAATCGGCTAGCGGGTTACAGGCCATGAAAATGCAATTCAATAATGCAAAAAGGTTCTAAATGGAACGATAAGCATGATTGTGTAACGAGTTTGCCAAGAAAACGCAGGAATATGAGTATGTGACTTCGAGTGCAGGACGGTTTTCAAGGAGACTTACAGCGCGATTGAGGATGTGAATGGCCTTGCTTTTGATTGCTATAGACTCAGTGGATGTCCAGCAAGAGAGTAGTGTTGAGATTTTGCTTTGAATCGGCCTCTAAAACAGATTTTAGTTTCAAGCTTTTTCAAGTTTTTCTCAAGTTTGGTTTTGGTGATTATGTAGCCTCTAGGTCCTGAACTCGTATCCTTTTCCTTGTATAAGTAACATGGAGTGAATTAGGTCAAGTTTTGGGCTTTGAATCCTTAGGCATTGATGATTTAGGATTTGATTTGATCCTACATGAAAAAGCTTTCAAATTTGTCAACAAACCAATATTTTGTGCATGATATGGCTTGATACGAGTTTAATCTTGTCCATGATGCCAATTAAGGCTTGTATCAATCAAAAAGATACCAAGTTATCAATATTTAGATTTTATTTGGATTTAAATTGATTTAAAATGAATTAATTCAATAAAAAACAAATAAAATAGAAAAATCAATGAATGGACATAAGACTGAAGATAGGACACGTGTGTAGTGTGAAAAGATCAAATCAAGTGGAAAAAAGTTGGCCCATTTGACAAAATTTGAAATTTTGGAAAAATGCCCAACTTCAACAATGCATAACTTCTTCAATTTTGAACTTTTAGAGGTGTTCTTGGACTTTTTAGAAACCTTGAGATGTCCTCTAACCAAACCTTTTGGTATCATCTCATTTTGATATTCCATGCTCAAGTTATAATCTTTGGAAAAAAAGGTGTTTTTGTTGACTTTCAAAAATGACCTATAATGTCCAAATTTGTAACTTCTTGTGAGTGCATCTCTTGATCTTGGGGTGTGAAGATGGATTATAGGAAATTGCATAATCTTCAAAATGAGCTTTGAATGGGTCATTTCTAATAAAGTATGAGAAAGTTATGCTTGGTCAAAGTTTAGTTGACTTTTCCTACAAAACCCTAATTTAGCAACTTTTGAGTCTTGATGAATTTTGAGAAATCCTTGATGAATCATGATCAACCCTTGATCAAATGATGAAATATCATTCAAAATGAGAATTTTGACAAAAAATTTTGAATTTTGACTGTATATAGGTCACAGTTGACTTTTGCCCTAGCATAGTCGATTTTTGGACCTCTTGAGCAATTGACTGACCAAACTTCCTCTGCAAGGCTTGAAATTTGACATGGATGAACTTGAGAAAATATTAGGACATTGGGGAGCACTTGGGGTCATTTGGATGCAAAGACCTTGATGCAACATAAAACCCTAATTTGAGATTGACTCCCTTAGGAGATGACTTGTCTGTCCAACTTTTGAGCAATCTTGAGCAACTTGGAGATTCTTCTTGCAATGTTTTGAGAAATATGGGAGGGAAAATTTTGGGGGTACAACAGTCACCTTCAGTGAAAGTTGGTGCTTGTTATCTTTTTGCTACCTTTAGTGAATGTTGGTAGTTCATCATCAGTGAACGACAGTGCTATGGTATTTTCTGTTTCTACCTTCAGTGATAGTTGGTAGGTCACCTTCAGTGAGAGTTGGTGATTTTTATCTTTTTTCTACCCTCAGTGAACATTGGTAGTTCATCGTCAGTGAACGGCGGTGCTATGATATTTTTTCTTTCTACCTTCAGTGAAAGTTGGTAGGTCACCTTCAATGAAAGTTAGTGATTGTTATCTTTTTATACCCTCAGTGAATGTTGGTAGTTCATCGTCAGTGAACAGCGGTGCTATGATTTTTTCTCTTTCTACCTTCACTGAAAGTTGGTAGGTTACCTTTAGTGAAAGGTGGTGCTTGTTATCTTTTTTCTACCTTCAGTGAACATAGGTAGTTCATCGTCAGTGAACGGCGGTGCTATATGATTTTTTCTTTCTACCTTCAGTGAAAGTTGCTAGGTCACCTTCAGTGAAAGTTGGTGCTTGTTATCTTTTTTCTACCTTCAGTGAACGTTGGTAGTTCATCGTCAGTGAACTGCGGTGTCATGATATTTTCTCTTTCTACCTTCGGTGAAAGTTGGTGATTGTTATCTTTTTGCTACCCTCAGTGAACGTTGGTAGTTCATCATCAGTGAACGGCGGTGTTATGATATTTTCTCTTTCTACCTTCAGTGAAAGTTTATAGGTCACCTTTAGTGAAAGTTGGTGCTTGTTATCTTTTTGCTACCTTCAGTGAAAGTTGGTAGTTCATCATCAGTGAACGGCGGTGTCATGATATTTTCTCTTTCTACCTTCATTGAAAGTTGGTAGGTCACCTTCATAGAAAGTTGGTGATTGTTATCTTTTTGCTACCCTCAGTGAACATTGGTAGTTCATCGTCAGTGAACGGAGATGCTATGATATTTCTTTTTCTTCAACCTTCTGTGAATGTTGGTAGCTCACCGTCAGTGAACATCACTGTTGTTATTTCTTTCCTCTTTCTAACATCAGTGAAAGTTGGTAGGTCGCCTTCAGTAGGAGTTGGTGTATCCTTTGACTTTTTATTACCCTTTATAAATCAGGTCTTTTGATCCACCAGTGATTTATTTTCTTGGTCGGGTTTCTCTTTTGTTTATGTATTTTCTTTGCTACATCCCTAGTGGTGTTTTTCATCTCTTTGGTTTTGTTCATATGCATTCATGCTCATAAGCATTGCATGGCATCTTAGGGCCAAAAATAGGGTTTTTTTTATATTTAAGTATCTTCTATCGCGTCGACACAAAGATTTTCAACCTTCGTATCCCCTGATAGAAGAAACTTAAATAAGGGCAGCTGTTGTACCCCAATTTTCCCCCTAAGATGCCCTCATCATGCCATGTTGATTCCATCACAACAAGACCACATTAGGATTCTTGGTTCCCCTCCCTATCTTTAGCTTTGCTCTTTGAGAGATCACCAAGCACCTTGACTTGTTTTTATTTTGTGATTATGCATGTTTTTTTTTTACTTTCTTTCTAATTAACAAAATGCAATTTTGGCTTGTCTTACTTGTTAATAATGTAGGTAAAGACAGTGTGGCTTAGCGAGTTGCTTCATGGGTTCATGAGTTTATTTCCATGCCCTAGTCAATAAATATTGAGAAATTAATACCTCACCATTGGATTTGTTTTGGAAGAAATGGCATGGAAAGATTATTTTGGTTCACCACATTTCAAGGTTATCAAATTTGATTCAAAAGTACAAGGGGTTGATTGAAGAAGTTGTCATGCTTGGACAAGGCTTTGTTCCCATTGGTCACAAGTGCATATCTTTCTCAATTCTCAAGATATGGAAGTGGTTTTAGTGGCTATGAGTTCTCATTTTCATCCTCAATAATTTATATTTACAAAGCATTTGTGTTGGTACAAGAATTTTGTTCAAAATTGTCAAAGTTCCTCAAAGCATTCTCTTGATCTAAGGAGCTAGGGTTTTGAACTTCAAAGAAGCATATATTTCTCATCTTTTGGTATTTTTGAGTGATTCCAAAAACATACTTATCTTCAAAGGGTTACCAACAAATCACTTCAAAAGTTTCAAGGGGTTTTCATGTGGAAGAAACTTGATGATGCAGAAAGATTACAAGTTCTCCAGATGAACCCCCAATTTATCATGAGTTACTTCAAATGGTCATAACTTGGACACTTTTTATCACCTTGAACCCATTCTTTTTCCATAATGATTTTGAGGAGGTGAACTTTATGCCTTCTTTTATGTGCAAAGTTAGAAAATGGATGGAAGATTCCCTAAGGATACAAAATATTATAGGTTATTTCATGATTTTTTGCCAACTTCAAAAATTCATAACTCTCTCAATATTTGGAGATTTTGAATGGTTCAAGTTTCAAAATGTCATTCAAGAGGTCTATTTCTTGCCATCTTTTTTGGTAAAGAGCAAATTTCAAGTAGAAGGCCATGTTTTGATGCAAAACATTATAGGTCACTTTTGAAGAAAATTTGAAATATTTCTAAGTATGGAAAGTCAACCTGTTTTCTCCAACTTTGACTCCATGTAACTTTCAGCTCAAGCATCCATTTGATTCCTTTCTTTTTCCATTGCAAACTTTGTAACCTCGTCTTTCTAAAGCATCGAGAATCATGCCCTAAGACCCCTTGAGCTGAGAATGCCATTGATTTGAACTTGGTAACTTGGAGGTGAAGTTTCTTCAAAAGTCAGAATTTGGAATCATTGGTTTAGCTTCTAAACACTTTGATTCTACGCGTTTTTGCTTCTAAACATATTTAGTGAACCTCTAGAAGTGATTAGCATAGAAAAACGCACGTTTTGGATGAGTTTTGATCAAAGTAGAGGTCACACATTTCTTGTTTGCAACTTCACACGATTTCCCTCCAAAATTCATCATTTCACACGCTTGAACATTCCATTTGATTCCCTATAAATAGAGGGTCATCCCCCATTCATTTCCTCAAGATTGGATAGCCAGAATCACCCTGCCAAACTTGCTCCATAACTTAAAATTTTTCTACTTCGAAATCTGCTTTTAAGCCTTTTTCAATCTAATTTTTCCATCAGTTCACCTTCCTTGATCTTCCCGGAAGCTAACCATATAATCATTCAAGAATCGTGCCCTATATTGCTCCATAGAAGTCCAGTTTCAGAGCTCTGCAACTCAACTTCAATAGGTAGATTCCTTCATCAATTCTTCAAAACTTTGATATCATTGTGATGCTCTCATTGCCTTGGTTCTAGTCGCAACACTTATTTTCATCTCGAAACTTGTTTTGACCACGAAATTTCAAATCCCTTTTCAAAACTTTCCTTCCAAATTGCTTGAGCAACAATTTATATAAATTTGTCGCGAAGGTGTGATTGTCTTCGTCTTGAAGAGACGAAGCGAATGACATAGGTATGAGCTTCTGATTTTACAGTTTGAGAGACCTGCAAGTCACGTTGGCTGGAGGTTTGAAATCTGATTTAATTGATTCAATGCATTATCCACTAAAGTCCATAACATGCACAGCGCGCCAGATCCAGTTGATCTGTTTACTAACGCGTTTTGACATTGATAAGATGGCCCATATTTTTTTGGTTTTTATTTTCTTTTCTGATTTTTATATTTAATTGTTTTAAATTTCAAAAAATCATAGAAAATTTATTGTTAGTCCAAAAAATATGAAAAAATTATGAAAAATATTTTTGATTTTTCTCTTTCTGACTTTTATTTTGTGTTTTGGTATTTTTTATAAATTTTTACTTCATTTGATTTGTTTTAAATGTTTAAAAATACTGTCATGCATTTTTAAATTCTGAAAATATATGGAATGAACCAATGATATTGTGACAAATATTGTTGACCTCACTTATATTTTATTTCTGACTTTGGTATTTTTTTTTTATCATTTTTGGTTTATTTTACTCCTTTCTTTTAATTTTAAAAATAGTTTGACTTTAAAAAATTACCAAAATTTTTATAAAAATATTTGAGTCCATTTCGGATTTTTCTATGGTCTTACTTTTTATTTCTTGATTAATTTGAACATAGTTGATATTTTTATCCCTTATTTCTATTTTAAATATTTCTAAAACCTTTTTTTAATGTATATATTAAATGCAATATTATTTTGTGATTATTTTCTGGCTGATCCATGGTTGAATTTTTGATCATGAACTTTATTAACATCATTGGATCCATGGTGTTGAGTCTAACTCCATAAAAATGGATAAATGATTTTAATAATAGTTTGATTTAAATTTAATTCAAATGTGGTTTGTATGTTCTCTCTCACCCCTCTTCATTTTGTCCCTTTCTCATTGCACTAAGTGTTGTTGGAGCATGATCTCTATATCATGTCTTAAAACAAATGGTGCATAGATTGCTATTGACCGACCTCAAAATAGGTATAACTTTTACATAAGTCCACTTACGATTGCTTAACATAGCGCTAAATTTTCTCCTGATTCGAATAAATGATCATTCATCGCCCAAACCTATGTTTGAAATCCCAAGTATGTTAATTTGATCTCTTTGATCCAATAACCTTGAGATTCATTGTGTGGAGGCTTTGTTTCTACCAATCCTCTAATGGATCTACAACACTTTTGGTCAACGCGGATCACTTAAACACCGTTGATCATTAAATGGTACTTTTGAGGATTCCAAATGGATGATATACTTAACAAAAAGCAAATGCAACTTGTTGTGTGGAGGCTTTGGTTCTACCAATCCTCTAATGAGTTCCAAATATAAGTTTCAATATGTTCATCTAACTAACCACTAATTATTAAATTGTTTTTACTGTATGCCCTTTTTTTTATGCTTTATGTACCATTTACTTTAAGCATTACATTATATTTCATGTCATTTTTATTTTTTTTCTCACTTGAGCATTTTATTTTCTCTTCTAAGATACCTAATAATCAATATGAACCATAAAAAACTTTAATGATATTTGGACTATTTGGTTACTATCCTTGGCATTATGGAGTATTGGAATTCTTGGACTTAGGATTAGAAACCTTGGCCTATGTTGGAGACCATGTGACCTTAATTGATATTTTGTCTAGAGTTCTTGAGGTTTACCTCAATACATTGAGTTGTTTGTTTATTTTGTGTGCAGGTTATTGTGATTACATTCTTTGTTTGTAGTCTGGAATTCACCTGTATACAGTCGTTACTCTGCCCAATTTTTGTGAAGACTTAATACATTTGAAGTTTGGTTCTCTCAATAGGTCTAGTATCTCTACTTGCTTGGTTTCAATCCAAAGAATGGGAATTCTATCTTGACTCATAATGTCAAGTATTGGCTTCTTGTTGGTTAGATGTTTCTTATCCTTAGATTTTACCTTATGCTTTAAGATAGTCCCTTCTTCTTCTCTCGTCTTCTTTAATTTCAAAAATCCTCTCCCTCCTTTTGAAAACTCTTCTTGTTTCTAAACTTGAACCACTTTCATAATAAACTTGAACTTAGGTCCATGCATTTTCAAAACCTTTTCATAAATAAACTTCAATCAACTTAATAATACCTTGACATTTTTTGTGGGAAGACTAAAAGTCAATCAATCTCATTTAAAACCATTTTTGCCACTTTGGCTTTTACTTTAAACTTTTCTCAAAAGATTCGACTCTTGTCAATCCTTATAGTGATGCAAATAAATATACTTCTACAATAAGTAGTGAAGTGAGATATTTTCCACTTGGGTGTTGAATGAGGCATTGTTGATTTTAAAATCCAAGCCATATCCTCCACTTTGAGATGATGCAAATTCTCCTTTCTCATGATTGTGGATAGTAAGTATGTTTTTCCACACGGATAATGATGATGATGTCATATCTCATAAAATTAACCAACACACTTATGTTTTAAATTTTTTAAAGAGGAACTACGTGTACCCTGATCCCCTATTGCACGAAAGGTGGTACATAGGCACTAAAGCTTCACAACCGCGAAGGGTGAAAAAATCATAAAAAATATTTCTTTTCTCACCTCCACTATCTATTTTTATACAACATTTTATAGCCAAAATATATAGATTTTACAAAGAGGTTCATGCGGAGTACCATAGATGTTTAGGGTGTTAATACCTTCTCTTTGTATAACCAACCCCCTTACCTTGAATCTTTCCCCCTCTTTTTTGGGTTACTCGCTCTTTTTCCATTCCTTTGGAAACAATAAATCCCGATAGCGATTTTTATTTTTGATATGTATAAGTCTAGTCAATCCAATGACTTAGTCTTAAACATTTCTACCGCTACTCCTACGTTAGAGTACATACATAGACAAAGTGTTGAGACGCTTTAATATGCATGATTCCAAGAAAGAATTCATACTTATGCAACATGGCATGTGTTTATCAAAAACACAATCC
The DNA here is from genome assembly GCA_948472305.1 of Vicia faba. Taxonomy (NCBI): domain Eukaryota; kingdom Viridiplantae; phylum Streptophyta; class Magnoliopsida; order Fabales; family Fabaceae; genus Vicia; species Vicia faba. The sequence goes on along the minus strand of OX451739.1, from coordinate 190,746,415 downwards.
CCTTAAACCAAGGAAGAAATGGATCGCATGACTAAGATTCCATATGCATATGCAATAGGATCTATCATGTATGCCATGTTATATACTTGACCAGATTGCTAGTATGCTTTAAGTGAAACGAGTAGGTACCAATCTGATCCTGGTGATACTCATTGGGTAGCTGTCAATAATATCCTTAAGTACTTGAGAAGGACTAACGACTCATTCTTGATATATGGAGGTCAGAAAGAGCTTGCTGTAATAGGGTACAATGATGCTAGCTTCCATACAAATAATGATGACTTTAGATCACAATCTGGTTATGTGTTCTGCTTAAATGGTGGGGCTGTGAGCTGGAAAAGTTCAAAGCAAGATACAGTTGTTGATTCTATAATTAAGGTTGGGTATATTGCTGCTTCAAATGCAGCAAAGGAAGTTGTTTGGATCAAGAAGTTCATTAGTGAACTTGACATAGCCCCGTGGATCCCATTGATATATTTTGTGATAACAATGGTGCTATCGCACAAGCTAAGGAGCCTAGATCTCACCAACGATCCAAACACATACTTAGGAGTTATAACCTTATTTTGAGATATAATTGATCGAGGAGATGTAAAGATATGTAGAGTACCTACACTTGACAATGTTGCTGACCCACTAACAAAGCCTCTTGTGCAGCACAAGCATGATGGCCATACTTGATCTATGGGTATTAGGGGTATGCCTGATTGGCTCTAGTGCTAGTGGGAGATTTTTGTTGTAAGCCCTAGACGCCAATACTTTGGGTACTTGTATCGAATTATTAATAATAATAAAAGGAATTTATTTATTATGTTTACTTTTCCAAAATAATAGAGTCCCTAGAATAGTTTATTTTTTTAATGAAATATTAAGTGTGACTTAATCTTGAGATCCCATTAAACATAAGAACACTATTCTTAAAATATCCATAGTCGAGTTTTTTTGCAAAGTGGGATAAAATTAAAGCATTGAGGTTATTATGAAGATAGACTGATGATCACACCTCGTGGGTCATGGATAAGGAGTTATCAAGTCTTGACATAGGTATGAATATTATGAGTAATATTTATACTGGGTTGACCCGCTATGAGAATACTACATAAAATATTATGCAAGGTGTCATAAATTATTCTCATTGTGATAATGGTGTATACCACCCTTTGACCTGAAACAACTATGGACCTTATATGTGGAGTTAAGTACTTTATTGTTGATCAAACATTATCCGTAACTGGATGACCATAAAGACAGTTGATGGGTACTTCACAAAGAATGTTGAGAGACATGAGTGACCTAGATGGAATTTGGCCATCCTGCATAACAGGATAAATGTCTAAGGGCTCAATATTGAACTAGACAAGGGTGACACGGTTTATGCCTTGTGTTCAATATAGACATAAGGAAAAAAGGGTAATTATACACACAAATATTATCACATAAAGGTTTTGTTAGATCTCATGACATTTTCCTAACTTGGATAGCAGTGATGTGTTGCTAGATACCGCTCACTGTTTATTATGTTAAATATGTAATTTAATATAATTATCAACGTCATGAAAACCTATAGGGTCACACACATAAGGACAGGTTGATGAGAGATAGAGTAAATAAGGAACACCATAAAATACGATGCACTTAAGTGAAATATGGAATGTGGTAAGGTACCACGCGCTTAAGTGATATGCGGTATATCATAAGGTATGATACTCATATTCTTAGTTGGGCTTTTAGCTTGCAGCCCATATAAGTGGTTCTATAAATAGAACCCTTGTGTTGAAGCATTTGACTTGGTGAAAATTCGGACTTGATTTCTAGCCGTATATTTTGTCTCATTCTCTCACTCAAAGTTTCTGTTCGTAAGCAGCTAGCATTGTGTCCGAAAGTGATCTGTATGTGTGGACTGAGTAGAGACGTTGTTATTCATCAACGTTCGTAATCACAATATCAAAGATATGAATCATCACAAGAGGTAATGATTTATATCATTGACCATGCCCATTCATAAGGATCACTAAAGGAAAATTTTAATTTTCCGCTGCGTTTTGGATCACAATTTTCCTTCAAAAAGAAGTTACATAAAAAGAGTATAAAGAAAGGCACGACACGAAGGTCGTATTTAAAATCCTAAAACAAAATAAAAGAAGACTAAGGCCATAACCGATCACCACAAAACAATATTAATAAACACACTTTATTATTATTATTATTATTATTAATTTAAATTTTGTTAATTAAATAAGTTAAATTAAATTAAACTTTGGTGATTGATCATGAGTTAATTGAGGTTTCTATTGTCCGGTTATTAACTTATACCAAATTATTTTAAAATAAATAATAACAGCAATTTATTATTATTTATTTAAATAGTAACATGATACTTTATCATATTCTTTTGAAAACTTTTTTCACTCGACATAGACACAGTAACCATGAAGTAATCGTGAATAATCATTTTAGTACAAGAAACCAGAACTTTTCATACACGGTAATACATACTACATATTACATACAATACTGTTATGATAAATTTTATTTTGCTGACTGTATGATATAGGCAGTATCTCGTTATTGTTACCGCAACATGTGTATGTATTTTATAATAATAACAACAACACTTGTTATTATATTATAAAACAAAGTAAAATACTACTACTACTACTAATAATAATAATAATAATAATAATAATAATAATAATTATTATTATTATTATTATTATTATTATATTATAAAATTTTGCAAACTTTAAAATAAATCTTGACAACACAACTCTTGTATCGTCATAGAATCTAATGCAACTCGTTCATACCGTCAAAATTGCAACGATCAATTATTCAATTTGATTGATGAAAAATTTCATTACTTCACCATACTAAAGTCAGATTCCGAAGCAAATGAATATTGATCACTCATAAGAATAACAATCATAACGTGATCACATGGATGAAATATAAATAATATATCCAATATATCATTGTTGCACTAGAATTACTTATATCACATATAAGATTGATCAATCATATTTGTGTAACTTATGGATGATCGATGTGTCGCTGTTTCACCATACAAAAGTCGGATTTCGAAGCATAGTCAACATCGATTCAACCAAATCGTACACAACACGATGCCAATATTTAATTACTTATTATTATTATTTAATTCATTATGTGTTTTAATCAAATTAATACACAAAATGCATAAAATTAACAACTATCTGTTACATGGATTCGTAAGTGGCTCTAATACCACTGAAAGGAAATCGCGATTCAAAACCCAACGGAAATTAAAATTTTCTTTTAGTTGATCTTTTCGAATGATCATGGTCAGTGACAGAACAATTATCTCTTGTGGTGATCAACAATTTTTTATGCAGATCCGGATGAATGATCACAAGCGTTGACGAACAACAACGTCTCAACTCAGTCCAAATGAACAAATTGCCTTCAATCTCAGTGCTAGCTGTAACGCCCAATATTTAATTAAATATTTTCGAATATTTTTCCTATTAAATTTTTGAAGTTGTGAAATATTGATTCAAGTTTTGTCGTTCTTAGTTGAATTAATTAGTTGATTAAGTTGTAGGATTAATATTGAATAATACTATTATTATTTATGTGGACCTATTTTAATGTTATAAGTAGTAGAAATAGAAGTGTAGGAATTTAAGTCCAATAAGATAAAATAAGAATAATAGTATAGTAGTTATATTATATTAGAATGATAATAATATTATATTAGTTATTTTAGAATAATAAGAAGTAGAAGTAGCAGTAAGAGGAGAAAGAAAAGGAGAATGAATAGGCTTTGGCAGAAAAAGAGGAAATAAGGGCTTTAGAAGAGATACCTAGAAGTGCAAAGAGAAGACAAAGCTAGGTGCAATTGGAGAGTTAGAGGAACCTTCAATCTAAGGTAAGGGTGGAGTTCCGACTCTATAATATTATATTAATCGATAGAAACATATTTAAGTTGAAATCCCTAATATTTATGGTTTTGATATTTTTTGGTTTTGATGATAATCCTTGATATGTGATGATTAATTGTGTTTAGAATTGATATATTGGTGAAATTGAGAGATGTTTGAGAATTCAATTTATATATATATATATATATATATATATATATATATATATATATATATATATATATATATATATATATATATATATATATATATATATATATATATATATATATATATATATATATATATATATATATATATATATATATATATATATATATATATATATATATATATATATATATATATATATTACTTCTTGTAGGGTCACTTTTCTGAAGTATATTGGTATATGTGGATTTATATATTGTTTAGTTATACTGATACATACATTGCACCTTTATGAATATCAAAGTACTGTAGCGAAAATTGAGAACACGTATGAGTTCAATTGAGGATAATTAGTTACACGTACTGTGCGCTATCCTTTCTTCCACACATCCACGAAAATCCTTTTTAAGTTTTAATGCTACATTACAATATATACATTAAAACTTAAAAAATATTTTTCGTGTGTGTGTGGAAGAAAGGATAGCGCACAGTAGGTGTAACTAATTATCCTCAATTGAACTCATATGTGTTCTCAATTTTCGCTACAATATCTTGATGCTCATAAAGGTTCAATGTATGTATAAGAATAACTAAACAATATATAAATCCACATATACCAATATACTTCAAAAAAGTGACACTATAAGAAGTAATGTATATAAATTGAATTCTCAAACATCTCTCAATTTCACCAATATATCAATTCTAAACATAACTAATCATCACATATCAAGGATTATCATCAAAACCAAACAATATCAAAACTACAAAAATTAGGGATTTCAACTTAAATATGTTTCTATCGATTAATACACTATTATAGAGTCAAAAACCCACTCTTACCTTGGATTGAAGGTTGCTCTAACTCTCCGATTGAAACTAGCTTTGCCTTCTCTTTGCACTTCTAGGTATCTCTTCCAAAACCCTTATTTCCTTTTTTTCCTGTCAAAGCCTATTCTTTCTCCTCATACTGCTACTTCTACTTCTTATTATTCTAAATTAACTAATATAATATTATTATCATTCTAATATAATATAACTAATATACTATTATTCTTATTTTGTCTTATTAGGCTTAAATTCCTACACCTCTATTTCTACTACTTCTAACATTAACATAGGCCCACATAAATAATAATAATAATAATAGTATTATTCAATATTAATCCTACAACTTAATCAATTAAGTAATTCAACTAAGAATGACATAACTTCAGTCAACATTTTACAACTTCGAAAATTTAATCAAAAAAATATTTGAAAATATTTAATTAAATAATTAATTAAATATTGGGCGTTACAACTCTCCCCCACTTAGAATATTTCCGTCCTCAAAAATCTACTCGATACTACCACTCTTAACGCGGATTTCGCATCTCACTCTTTGATCCCCAAGTCGCGTTTGACAATACTTTGACCACTACTTTCTCGACATAACAATAACTCAACATGATTTAAATTAAATAAACACATACTAATCATTCAACACCTCCGCGACATCATTGTTAATAACTTATCAACCACTTCAACAATATTTTGACATATCAACATTTAAAGTAGTAACAACCATAACACACTTATACTTAGATATACAACATCACATTATCATCTTAATAACATTTTCAACACCAAAACACATACACAATTTCATTCTCATATATATATATATATATATATATATATATATATATATATATATATATATATATATATATATATATATATATATATATATATATATATATATATATATATATATATATATATATATATATATATATATATATATATATATGTCAATTATCAATAAAATATCAACAACTCTATTCATATCATTGTATCACCCTTATAGTGACATCAACATAGCCAACATAATCAACTCCTTCATATTATGGGGTATTATTCATCTTTTATGGTAACCAACAACAACATCACGACAACGGGAACAAACACCGTTATAACGTCAATAAAACAATATAACTCAACAAATATACACACAACTCACCATCGACCAAAACCACAATAATATCCTTATAAAATCAGCAAATATTTACGAGAAAACATAGTACCCTGACACATCATCCATGCATCAATAATCCACCAAATCAAACATGTAGATCAAGAGATATCATTCTCATAGGCTTTTGATATTTAGTCCTTCACTTCTAATGAGTCGTACAAGCATAGCAACTACGCCACATCACGCTTCAACTACACAACTTTGATCTTCCATCTTACGTCACTGTCCTCATTAAAATTTTCGTCCGATATATCATTTACAAGTTTCAATCTAGTTTCATACTTCTTTAACATCCACCATAAAATCGTTGTTCACTTGATATTCTCAATCTTTCACTTTGCGATGTTAGCTCGCATATAAACCCACTACTCCGAATTGTTCAATACACCTTAACTCTTTCCTAGCCACTCCTCTATTAATTCACATAAAATGGTGAGCAACTATCCTCACGATATATAATCAATCACTTCACGCACCATTAAGACAGTAAGACAAGTCTATACCATCCAACACGATATCTCTACTATCAACAAGAGATTAAGGGTGATCAATTCCCCAATTTATCAATAGATAGCCGACAACCATAATGGAGTATAAATCATCGTTATCAAACAATAATAGTGTTCCTTTAGAACTTGTACTCAAGTCACCTAAAGCACCATAATCCAATAATTTCCAATAAGGTTTACAAATACTCCCACAATTTCTCTCTCATTCAATCTTATTGATGAGCCACCAACGCTCAACATATTCCACGGTCCATATTACACTCACTTAGCCTCACATGAAAGTTAAATATTCTCCAACTCAAGAATTACTACTATACCAGTACATTACACGTCGTCTCGTTCCAATTAAAATCTCAACAATGTCGTTCTACACTCTTTTGGTGTTAGAACCTCTCCAATTCTTCTCTTACACATGCCACTACCTTGGCATCATAAACACGATTATAATTCCTCTTAAAAGCATCTTCCTTTAAAAGGACATATTCATTATAATCATTGTTAATCATCATAAGTTGCATCTCTATGCACTTCTCCGATACTTTCACATCCTTTTTAAAGTCGAACATCTCATTTCTCAACTTATTCGCCAATAACATATTACGCTTGACCTCATCTCGAACAACTACGATAATAACCATTTATGCCCAAAAATCCTCTAGTTCGTAACCGACTTCAGAGACCCTCCATATAGGAATGCATCTACCATATTTGAAAACACTTTCATAGGATAGAATATATTTTTATCTCCTCATAGGTTCAAACGGAACACCAATTCGATACTCGGAACACAAGATATGAAATTTCAAAGTTATCCAAAAATGCGAACACCGACATCATGCAGTGACATACTAATACACACCTTACAATAACATCAGAACAAAATTTCTTTGTACCAGTATCAACATTTACCATTCTTGAAATCGTACTCATTTCTGACTCAGAATAGTGATTCAAAATATTCCAACCACTTCAACAACTTTTACAATCACTCACAAGGATCCCACGACAAGGTCTACAACAATTTGTCACTCTATCACCGTTCAAACGTCGACATCTTACGCAAGGGCTACCCAAACCGACAACTTCACAGTCCACTAGTAGCGCTGAAACATCGCAATTTTCTAAATTCCATCTTCTAAAAATTATCCTTGTTACTTAACAATCACCTTCAGACAAATCATGGATTTACACTCTACTCATATATAAATAACCGTTACATTTCTCCTCATCCTTCAAGAAGTAAACATTAACAATGTTTGATCATCCTCCCTCAAGACGCTCCAACTTGATTAACAAACAAAATCTTAAATCCATGTCACCTTTGGATTCAGGAAACAACAAAACTTCAACAATACTTGCACTGTCGCCATCAACAACTTATTGAACTAACATCTTACAACCAAAACATATCTGAGAAGCAAAGCTTCTCACCCACTTATCTTCAAACCAACTCATGCATACAATCGATTATAAAAGCAAGCAAGTATCGACAGTGTGTCGCACACACGTCACGCACTAAGAAACAAAACATCGACAATATTCAACTGTCACACTACTCTACTGACTTAACAACTTGGTCGGACGTACCGATCTGCTCTGATACCACTAATGTAACACCCCATTTTTACCCAACGAATTATATAAAATCAGAGTTACAAAATTTCCAACAAACAAATGGAATGCTACACTTTCAACTTAGAAAAAATGACATTTAATCGCATATAAAACAGATATATAACACTTAAATCATCGGATGAACATATAACAACAATTTTAGTCTTTAAAGCGAAACAACTTTTATTACTTAAGCAGCGGAATCACAACTTTCAACTCAAATGACATGACATATTTGTCAAAATAAAAACAACTTCAAAATAACAAGTACTTAACGAAATCAACTTAAAATTCAACAACTGAAGTAATAACAACGATAAAGCAACAAGTGTTCATCCCCCCGAGTGTTACGTACCAGAGCAACGACACCAACTCGAACTAATGAAGGTAAACAACCTTCCTTCTAGATTACTTGCACATTACCAACTTAGGGGTAATATTCAAACATAATGGGTGAAATATAAAACAATATAATAGAATGTATGATGAATAATATATTAGAATCAATTCATATAATAATCACCACTTCACAGATTTTTAACAATATTCAACACAACTAATTCTTCCATACAACAAACTCAGGATGCAACATGAAGTGCGACTTAATTTTTATGCACATGCATATGGTACCAACGGAGCAAAAATACCAACTTAATAATCCGCCAATTAATAGAGGCATCAACAAGGCATAAGCCTTCAACTTAATATTTTACCAATCTAGACCAACTTGACGAGTAACAACTCAAACTTGATATGTGGTGTATGCGACACAATATGAATGTCAGAATGGCAACAACAAAATTCCATAACAACACAACAACAAACCAACATTGGGGTTTTTCTCCGTTTGTACCACATGCATGTGCATAAAAATCAAGTCGCATTTCATGTTGCATCCTGAGTTGTTGTATGGAAGAATTAGTTATGTTGAATGTTATTAAAAAGCTCTGAAGTGGTGATTGTTATATGAACTGATTCTAATATATTATTCATCATACATTCTATTATATTGTTTTATATCTCACCTCTTCTATTTGAATGTTACCCCTATGTTGGTAACGTGCAGGTAATCTTGAATGAAGACTGGTTATCTTCATTAGTTCTAGTCGGTGTGGTCGCTCTGATACGTAATACTCGGGGGGATGAACGCTTATTGCTTTATCGTTGTTATTACTTCATATGTTGAATTTTAAGTTGATTTCGTTAAGTAATTGTTGTTTTGAAGTTGTTTTTAGTTGGACAAAGATGTTATGTCATTTGAGTTGAAAGTTGTGATTCAGCTGCTTAAGTAATAAAAGTTGTTTAGTTTTAAATACTAAAATTGTTGTTATCTGTTCATCTGATAATTTAAGTGTTATGTATTTGTTTTATATGCGATTAAATATTGTTGTTTCTAAGTTGAAAGTGTAGCATTCCATTTGTTTGTTGGAAATTTTTTAACTCTAATATTATATAATTCGTTGGGTAGAAATGGAGTGTTACACTAGCTGCTGCGAATGAAGACTTTTGAGTGAGACAGAAAGAGACAAATTACGGCAGGGTTTCACAAACCTAATTTCATTAAGTGAGAAAACTTATGCACATGGATTATATTTATAGAACCACTTGTGTGGGCTGCAAGCTAAAAAGTCCAACTTAAGTGATCCATATAATAATAATAATAATAATAATAATAATAATAATATTTTTATTATTATAATAACTTTTATTACAATAACTATTATTATAATAACTATTATTGTAATAAACATATTTTATTATTATTATATTTTATAACTACTATAAAATAATAATAATAATAATAATAATAATAATAATAATAATAATAATAATAACTATTATTATATTATATGATGTTTCATATTTCACTTAAGTGCACCGTACCTTACGGTGTTTCATATTTCTCTCAAGTACTCCGTATCTTACGATATTTCTTATTTATTCTATCTCTCATCAATCTGTTCTTATGTGTGTGACCCTTTAGGTTCTCGTAACGTTGGTAATTATATTAAATCATACATTTAATATTAAACGGTTAGCGGTATCTAGCAACACATCATTGCTACCCAAGTCACGAAAATATCATGTGATCTGACAAAATCTTTTCCATGATAATGTTTGTATGTACATTTACCCTTTTGCCCTCATGTCTATATTGAACACAAGGCATAGATCGTGTCACCCTTGTCCAGTTCAATATTGGACCCTTAAACACTTATCCTGTTATGCAGAATGGGTAAATTCCATCTAGGCCACTCATGTCCCTCAACATGCTTTATGAAGTACTCATCAACTGTCTTTATGGTCATCCAGTTACAGATAATGTTTGATCAGCAATAAAGTACTTAACTCTACATCTAGGGTCCATAGTGGTTTCAGGTCGAAGGGTGGTATACACCACTTATCACCATGAGAATAACTTATGACACTTTACATAACATTCTATGTAGTATTCTCATAGCGGATCAATCCAATATAAATATTACTTCTAATATTCATTCCCATATCAAGACTTGATAACTCCTTATTCATGATACATGAGTTGTGATCATCAATTTATCTTCATAATAACCTCAATGCTTTAATGTTATCCCACTTCACAATAAAGCTTGACTACGGATACTTTAAGAATAATATTCTTAGGTTTAATGGGATCTCATGATTAAGTCACACTTAACATTTTATTAAACAGACTAATAATTCTAGGGACTTTATCATTTTGGAAAAACAAACATAATAAAGAAGTGCCTTTTATTATTAATAAATAATTCGATACAAGTACCAAAAGTATTGACCTCTAGAGCTTACACCAACATTATAATCAACAATTCATCAAAATACAAAATCCCACAAAGCAATAGTAATTAGAAATCAAGAACACACAATCATGAAACCTAGTCACTACCATTCCCCATCATCATGGAATCCGTTATAGGGTTAGAAACTCACCCTTACCCTTTCTTCGTATCTCTTCTACAAACCTTTTATCTGTTTTCTACGTTGTTTTTCTCTTCTCTATTATCAACTCTATTTTATTCTAACACTGACCTTAGGACCCCTCAATCATAATATCAACTTTGTCATTCCTAATTAAATAAATAATAATATAATTATAAAAACTATAATTATTTTTTAATTCAAATAATATTATTATTATACCAACATTCTCCTTCTACCTCTATTTTTCTACATTTTTAGTCATACACCCTCAATACCTTAATTTCTTTATCGTATAAGATAATTACCCTTTATTAAGGCATCACAACACATTGGAACATAACACTTTATCACAATCATATACTCTCCCTTAGTATTTATTTATAAAATTAAATAAATAAAAATCAGGGTGTTACAGTTGTGAATTAAGCAAACGCAACTTGATCGAACACAATAATGCAAAAGCTACGTTACCGCGAATTTGATTCAAGATCATACAAACAATCGAATTTAAAAATTCTATCCTATAGCAACATTCAAATTAAGCAATCAATTGAAATTATTTAAATAATTCCAAGGAAAACGAATTAACATGAAATTTATAAAGGAACCTCAAAGCGGAATCCGAATACAGTAGATTGATTATAGGAAATTAGTTCGCCATTCCAATTCGTCAAAAGCAAAGCCACCGATTATTTTGTGAACAATAAAAACAAACTAAAACTAGTGTAGCGCGGCCACAAGAGTTTTAACAACCTCAGGGTTTCACTTACAATCCGAACCGGGTCGGAAACATAACCCAAGCCCAGAAAAATGACCCAAAATAAATGAATTCTTAAGTCTGAAACTTCAACGAATTTTCTAAGACTGCTACATTCCGACTCAGCTTCTGGCTTCAATGTGAAAATTATAGCTCTTTCTCTTAGTTTTTCAACGAATATTAGAACGCGTCAATTCGATTCTCGTAGCTCCAGTTATAAAATTTTCATTGAAAGCTGCTAATGCTGAAAATAAAATACGAAAATCAAATAAAAGAAAAATAAATTAAATTATAAGAACACCATAAAATAGATAAATAAACAAAACAAACCATATAAATGCCTAAGTAGAAATACATAAGATTATGCATCAAAATACACTGATCAATCCCCATGTGCACAGATGTCACCTCACCATCACACATCCCTTGTGACTTCTTTGTGTAATCCAAAACGCACCTCAACTCAGCCTCTATGCACTCTAAACGCAACAACAACCGTACTCTCAAATTTCCATGAACTGTTCAAATATCCCTCCCAATATATTTGTGAAGTTTCTTTCCCCACAAGCCTAAAAAAACCACTCTATATAAAACACTCTTCATTCTCATTCACACACACACACACACACACACACACACACACACACGTATTTCTGGAGAGAGAAAGAAGATCTGGAATCCTTAGTACTCAAGAAAAAATTTCTTCTTCGAGCTGAGATATTCTCTGAAGCAAGCTCTCATTTCTTGTTCATTTACTCACCCTTGGAGTTTATAAATCAAGTTACTTGGGTTTCTAGAGCTTTAGAGTGGAAAGAAGTTGTGGACGAATCATCCACTTAGTAAGCTTCTTGATATCTTCCTCTCATACTTGCATCCATGGGTTTAAGAGCTTTAAAATGATGTAAACATGTTCATAAGCATATAGTTGAGCCATACATTAGGTATAAGATGTGGCTTTGTGTAAATCTGATATTGTTTTGTGTTGGAAGATTTTTTCTGAAAATATTGAATCCGTGACTTTGAGTCCAATAATCTATGTGATATGATTATTGTTTAATGTTTTAATTGATGATACGATGTTCTATGCTGAAAGACCTGCAACTTTGTTTTTTATTCTATTGAATTTCGTTGAGAATTGGTGATGATATGTTGATTTGAACATGAGTAGATGAACACGGGTTTAGGGTTTCTATTTCTTTGGTTTTGTGATTGTTGAACGAAGGGGACGAAGCCTGATTGGTTAACTTTGATACTTTGACCCTTTGAATCGGGTCCCACTAACACCATGGCATCACTTTGGTTTTATAATATTACTTTTGTTTTCTTATTTTTCTTTCATTTTTCACCCTTTTCTTCAATTTTGTTTTGCAAGTTTTAATTTCAAAAAATTATTAAAAAAATTAGACAATACACTTTGATGAGTCTATTTTCATAATATAATTTTTATTTTATTTTTAGAATTTTTTTATAAATTAATTAAATTAATTGATTAATTGTGTCATTTGTTTGAAAATATTTGTTTAGTTTAGATTTTGATTTTTAATGATTTCTTAATCCAAAAATTACACAAAAATTTGTTTGGTGTTCCTTGATATGTTAATTGATTTTATATGATTTTGAACCAAATTTATTAATAATTTTTAAGATTGATTTAATTCTCTAATTTCCTCTACTTCTAAAAATAAAAACAAAATTGTTTAGGGTTCTTGAATGTCTTAGGATCATGGAAGTGATTTTTAATTAGTTTTATCCTCTGATTTTCTAATTTTCAGAAAATGTTTTTCTTAAGGTGTCTAGTTTGATGACTTTCTCAACTAGTCTTGACAATTGAGGCTCATTTGCATCTTTCCGTAACATTTCAAGAACCCTAATTGATGTTGCGGACTTTTATAAGTCTTAAGGATGTAGGAATAGTTTTGGTTTGAATTTTAAAGTTTTCTTCCTACTTTTGCTTGAATTATCTAGTGAATGTGTTCCATTGGTTATATAGAATCTTGTTGAGTTTAATTTGGCAACTTATGAACTTATTTAGAGGCCAATTTTTGGACACATGATGATATTGTGTTTGTTTTAATATCACATCAACTTTGATTATTATTGATTTTTTTAGTTGTTGATGATTATTTACTTTAAGCCTTTGGTTGGCCAATTTTAGAAACCCTAATTGCATTATACTTATGATTTTGGTTTGATCTTGTGGAATCCTTTGAATTAAATTGTCATATCTTGAAGGATGACATGTTCAAGGATAGTTTTTCAAGAACTTGAGAAACATTTGACTTCATTTGATCCATTATCTTTTACTTTCACTTTGATCTTACTTTTACCTATTTGGTTTGATGTTTAAGGTGTAGGGAATGCACTTGGTGCAACCTTAAGGAATCGAATTCCTTCTTCTTTCTCATATTCTCATTACATGTTAAGAGCCTTGAGTTCACTTTGTTGAACCATTTAATAACTCTAACATTGTTTCTTTACTTGTTTCAATCTTTGAATCTTTTGTCCATCTTTGAGACGTTGGTTTGGAATGCAATTATGCAATTCCTATTTGATAATCATGAGCCCAATTTGATGTGAATATTTTGAGGTTAATTCTGACCTTGGATTATAATCTCCCCTTCTCTTGCTTATTTGATTCTTTGATTAACATTCAATTGTTAACTCGTAATGATGACAATTTAGGAACTATATTCATCTATTTCTTTGAGCTAGTTTTTGTTAAACATTCAATTCTACATGCTTCTATGATCCATTTTGTTAAACACTCATTTTCTAATCAACATGGTGACACTTTAGGAGCTATATCTTTCTTTTTTCTTAGGCTTTTGAACATATTTATTAATGAGTTATTTACATGCTTTTGAGCCATTTTTACTTAATATAACTTGGTGTTTTCTACTTCACATAACCCCTAAGTAATTCAATATTTGCCTACTTTCTTGATGACATAGTTTGCAGTGCTTGTCTCACCCTATAGACTACATATTTGCTTATTTAATTTGTTTCTTGAACCAATTTTTTGCATGATGATTTGGGTCACCTCTCTTGACCATTATCAACTTCATCTTGAGTTTACTTATTATGCAAGGAATTTCATCCATGTTGACTTGCATTAACTCCTTTCATCTCTTGCTCACACACTTGTATCCACTTAACCACGCACACTTGCTTGATGCTTGTGTACTTTGGTGCTTGTGCCATGAATTCAATGCCTAATTGAACTTTTTCTTGATCATGAGACTTGTGATAATTGAATAAAATTTATGTCTGTCACTCTCACTTCCCATATCCCTTCTCTTTTAACTTGTTTTGATTGATAGCATCCCATGAGGACTTATGTCCACTTAGGGTTATATGGTTGCCTTCTCTTGTATGATTTGATTATGATTCTTTCTCAAGCATGCTTGTATGATGATGATAATATCTTAATATTTTTGTTACTTACTTGTTTACTTATTCATATAATTCACTTTACTTCACCTCCCTATGCCATGATAAGTTAGGCATTTGACCTATAAGTCTTCACTAGCTAGTGTGCTTACATGTGTGACTTCTCTTGTAACTTTTAAGTCCTTACCTCTTGTTAATGAACCTTAGGGGATCCTTTACATATCCTAATGCTTACTTTTATTCAATGTGGCTGGCCTTTATATATTTACTACTTGTCTTATACTTGGGTCAATTTTTGCCACTTGGTTGAGTTTTATCTTCCTTCACCATGCATGTTTCTTTAATTAGGTGATGTTTTTTAACATGTGATTCCTTGGTGATAATTTATGATTTCTTAAAGAATTTTTATACTTAGGTATCCACTCTTTCCTCTTGTTTTCTGGATGATTATAACATTGTTTGAAGTTATGTCTTTTATTTGCTTAATTGTACTTCTACTCGCCTAGTTAGGTGATTTCATCTTCTTCTTGACTTATGTTGCCTTATTTTGGATAGAATTAGGATGATAACATGTTAGGGGAAGTATCTTTGAGTGGTTTGATATACTTTCATAACATGCCTTCTTTGGTTGCTCAATCATTACTTGCTTGCCTTTCTTATTTACTTGCCCAAGTACTTGTTTGCTTGTTCTCTTTGTGTGATTTTTGCGTGAACCTTCTCCCATCTTTGAGACACATTTGTATTAACATATTGAGGTATATTTTCTGACTTGTAGAGGTCTTTAACTTGCTTGCTTCACTTTATCTTTTCTTTCTAAGTTTTGATGTTTATCTGATACTTAAAGCCTTGAGTGCTTGTTGATTACTTATGTTTGGTTTGTAATGCCTTAGGGTAGAACCATTTGAGCATGACCCTTAAGGAACCCTATTTTGTGTGTTAAGTATTTACTTAGACACATTCTTACTTGGTAGTTAATGAGTTGAGGCATGTTAGAGTTTAGGCTCTTGTTGGTTTATACTCGTTGATTGATGTTTCATTCTTACACTTAGGTGTTTGCTTGGCTCTTAAGCCATATATTGTTGGTTTATATTCATGTTTGTTTCTTTGTCTTTTGATGTGATAACATGTTCCCTGAGGATTTTAGTTACATCTTCTTTAAGATGTGAACTAAATAGACCTTAGGTTATAAACTAATCATGACAACATTTGGTAGCTCCCTTTAACCTTAACCTTAGGTCTACCTTTGCATGGTAACTTAGGTAGATGTGTCTATTTTATCTTAACTTTAGGACTACCGTTGCATGACAACATTAGGACTCTAGTCTCCCTTAGACTTTTTCATTCCCTTTTTGCATCTTTAAAACAAAAACTTATTTTCTTCTCAAATTACTCAAAAATGCTTAATAAATAATGATGAGAATCACACTTCATGAGCCTTAAGAAGTGGAGAAGGATGAGTGAGTCCATTCTCGAAGCTTGTCCTTCATTCTATTCATAGTCTTTATGTGGTTCAAATTACCAAATCCTTTTTCAAGGTAAAAAATACAAACCAATTCAAAAAAATTTGCCTTCGGGATTTTTTTAAAACCTTTTCATAAAAAGGAGGTATTATTTACACTCTGTGCAATACGACACGTGATTCTCCAAAGGTCGGGTTGCAATACGTCAACTGCTAGAGTGTGAATATAACATTATCCGCCTAAAAAACACAAAACAAACTAAAACACCTTTTTAGGTGAACTACGAGTGCCCTGATCCCCTATTGTATAAAATATGGTACGTAGGTACAAAGATTTGCAACTGTGGAGGGCGCAATAATAAAAATCTTTCTTTTTGTATATACTTTGCATTCATGCATTCCCCTTAGCTTGTTAGCTTTAGATATAGAAAATACCCTTTGATTAGAACAACAAGAGTGGATCCCGTGGAATACCACGAACGTGAGGGGTGCTAATACATTCCTCTTGCGTAATCGACTCCCTTATCCGTTCTCTTGGTTGCAAGACCTTGATTTCTCCCTTCTCAAATTTTATTCGATGTTTTCCTTTCCTTTTTGTGGGATAAATAAATATTCAATTGTGACTTCATTGTTTGATTTTTTTCTCTAGTTGCTTCACCTGTTTTTTTTTTTTTTGGATTCCCCTCCCTTAAGCGTACAATTTAAACACTGAATTTGAGGATAAATAAAAAAAATGTTACAGGGATAATTTGTGTATTTAAAGTGCAAAAGACATAGAATTTTAATATTTCAAGGAGGATCTAAATTTTCTTTTATATAAGATAAATCGAATCTCGCTTATATTAGAAGAGGCCATTGTATATTTAACCCAAAAAAAAATAAATAAATATAATTATTGAACTTAGCTTGGACAAAGAATCTAACCACTATATATAGATTAATGGCTTAACTAAATTTTGCAAAGA
Organism: Vicia faba; assembly: GCA_948472305.1. NCBI lineage: Eukaryota > Viridiplantae > Streptophyta > Magnoliopsida > Fabales > Fabaceae > Vicia > Vicia faba. Next base: position 190,728,691 of record OX451739.1, on the reverse strand, counting down.
GAAAAATAAACATAAATTTTCTCTAACATACTAAGTTCATCTAACAAACTAAAATTAATAACAATAATTTATCTAATCACATTTTAACAAATATTACAAAATAAAATATCAATTTCATAAAAATCAAAATATTGGACAAATTATTGAAATTGATAAAATATTAAATTTCATAAAAAAATATAAAATAAGCTAATTATTAAGGGCATATGAAGTTATAAAAAATAGAAATTTGATTTTTCATAAGGTGGCTTGAAAATTTAAACTGTAATACATATTTAATTCTTTAATTCTCAAAAGAGTAAATTTTAATTTAAGAAATTTTATATGAAGCAAGAATATAACTTTTTCATATTTTATAAATTTTGAGTGAGGAAAATCTATATTCTAACATAAATGGGGGAAGAAGTGTAATTCAAACTTTTTGCAAGAAAAATGAATATAATTTACTCTAAATAGTTTTTTGATAAACAAATGCATTGTATTAAAACCGAGCACAATCAATACTCAACCCAATACAAAAGAGAGAAAAAAACTAGTTTGATGAATACAATGAAGCAAAATATAATATTTTCCTTCTAAACACTAATATGTCAAAATATAATATTAAAAAAAAATACAAATACTGTATTTTAGGATGGTAAATTAAGTTGTCATCAATTTAAATTAACATCATTTTTTAACATGGTAACAATTAAAAGACCCGAGTCATGTTTCTTTTTAGAACAAAAAAATACAAAGAAAAAGGGGTCAGTTCAATACATCTTTCCAAAATCTTATAAAAGTTCAAAAATATTTCTTCACTGTATTTTCAAAGTTATTTTCCAAACGAACTCTAATATTTTTTGCAGTAAATTTTGCAAATTTTTCTAATATTTAATATTTCGTGCAGGGATATACATGCTAAATATTTTGCAGATAGTAAGTACTACGAGATATTCAAAGTAGATAATGGTGCGTTCAGAATATGGACATTAAGATTTTTTATGAAATTTCCTACACAAATTCTTGCAGATTTTACTCCGAAAATTCTTACGGATTATTATTATTTTTTGCAATTTTTCCGCAAATAATATTATCCAGATTTTGATTTTTGATCCCACCTGTTTAATCATTTTTTAAATGAAAGAAATAGTTAAGTTGTAATCAACAACCTGAATGAAAAATAGGGGTTACTCTTTCCACCCCATTCTTCTACTACGATAAAAAGAAAAAAATTTTTTTTTTTAATTCGAAAATATATATCTGAATATAAATTTTAGCATTTCGTAAGTACAGTAATCTTACTTTATTCAAAAACTTTGTTTGAAAATTCATCTCGAAAATTCGAAAATGGAAAAAATGTTAATACCCTATTTTCAATTACTTCAACCACTTTTCTAGATTTAATTATTCAAAAACGTTGCTGCGATTCTCTTCCATTCCTTTGTTTTATTGATGTCACTCCAAGGTCAATATTGCGATAATTTTACGCAATATTACATTTAATTTAAAATTTTAAAGTGATATGAGATGAAGTAAGAAATTTGTGATAAAAAAATTAAAATACATTGCAGTATTAATACAATACTACTATCATTTTGATTCAATCAACTAGCTTATTTATATCATCTAGTAGAATTAATAAGTTAAATTTACGAAAGTGTATTTTGGAATTTCAGAGATATCTTCAGACATATTTTTTGACAAAAGAGGATATTTTACTTGTAACACTTTTGTTGATGTGATTTTAGATACGTCCGAAAATATATCTCAGAATACATAAAGAAATTATTGAATTTCCTAAAGTGTGTGGCCACTTTCAAATGTGACTGTAGAGCATGAACAAACCAAAGAAATAGGTTACCTGCCAAAGTTTGACATGTTTTAAATCTTGCTGGACATGCAGATGTGTATTTGCCTAAGTCCATTTATCCATTTGTTATGATAGTTTATGTATTCTTAGCTTTTCATAATATTTGAATTGGTAGTTTGTATAAAAATGTAGTCTGCACTGGAAGCCTAGTCTGCATATCTCACTTGACCATATTTTCTCTTTCATTTGCATAGACATTGTTCCTAACCCACTCTTGCTCCTTCTGTTCAGCACCCGCATCTCGTAATATAGCATGCAATCAATCTTACGTGAATTTTTTCCAACAAATGATAGATAGAAATTAAACACCACTATCTCTATGAATCAAATCCTATAGTCAATAAATAAAAAAGAACCAAGAACACTGTTAAACAAATACTATCCGGCAGCCACCGAACAAAAGCCCATTGTCTATTCAGAATTGTTAAATTGTAATTCATAGTGTCAAAACTATGGTGTGTCGAAGAGCACACAGATTAAATTTGTTTTAGATTTAAATAGATTTGATTTAGACATAAAATAGATAGATTTGATTTAGTACCAAAATAGTTATTTTTGACTTTTATAGTTTTGGGCTTTGAGCTAACCAAAATCTATAAATAGGGAGTAATCTCTAAGTTTGTAATCAAGACAATCAAGTCAATTAAGTTTTATTCACAGAATTTACAGTTGCAAGTGAATAACAAAGTTTTCCACAGTTTATGGGCAGAGAGAAACTCTGTAGAAAATAATTGTCTTCTTTCTTTCTTTTCTTTTCTCATAATTTATAGTCATTGTGTGGTGATATCAATCTTGTTCATTAAAATTGGTAGAAATTCATCATAGATATTTTGGTAGATTTCCAACATCTGGTATCAAGAGCTCAGTTTCGATTCAAGGGAAGTATCAATCAAGAACGATTGAAGAATTCACAATGACAAATTATGGGAATGCAAATTATCCAGCAACTCTACCAATTTTGAAAGTAGACAACTATGAGAATTGATGCAAACAGATGAAAGTTTTGTTCAGGTGTCAAGGTCTTTGGGATCTTGTAAAAAATGGATTCGAAGGACTTGGAGAAAACGCTTCAGAAGAAGAAAAGAAGAAACACACAGAAATTGAGAAGCTGAGTTATAAAACACTCTTTATAATTCATCAATGTGTAAGTCCAAAAAACTTTGAAAAATTGAGTGATTCAGAATCTGCAAAAGAAGCTTGGGATGTACTTGAGAAGTCTTTTGGTGGTGCAGAAAAGGTGAAATAAGTGAGGTTACAAACTCACAAGAGAACGTATGAATTGCTTCAGATGGAAGATAGAGAAATCATATCTGATTTTTTCACTAGTTACAAAACTAGTGAATCAAATCAAGGAATATGGAGAAACATTAACAACAAGAGATGTTGTTTCGAAGATCTTGAGATCTTTGGCTCCTAAGTTCGACCACATAGTGGTGGCTATAGAAGAGGGGAAAGACTTGTCAAAATTGACAAAGGAAGAGCTTCAAGGGACGCTTGAATCTCATGAACAAAGAATGAATGAAAGAGTTGCAGGAAAATCGAAAAGTGACGTGGCTTTGCAGGCACACTCAGCAAAAGAAACCAAAGGCAAAAGAAAGTGGTTCGGCAGAGGTAGAGGCGGATACAAAAAATCGAATGGTAGAGGAAACCAGAACGAAAGAAACGTGTCGAGTCAGAGAAGACCATACCAAGGCAACCAAAGAGGTGGTGTTACAAATAGAGGAAGAGGTGGTGGTCAAAAATCTGACAAGAGTCACATTCAATGTTACAATTGTCAGAAGTATGGTCACTATTCGAGTGATTATCCAGAAAAGTGAAAGAATCAAGAAAGTGATACAAAGTTGGCAAAACATGAAGAAGAAGAGATGATACTGATGGTCACAACAAGAGATGAAGATAGATTCAAGGACCAATGGTAATTGAATTCAGGATGCTTATCACATATGTCTAGAAGGAAAGACTAGTTTGTCAACATAAAGCCCTCAATGAAAAATATGGTAAAATTCGCAAATGACAATACCCTAGCAGTTGAAGGTATTGGTGATGTTATGATTATGAGGAAAGATGGCAAGAGGTCAGTAATTTCTAATGTGTTGTACATACCAGGCATGAAGAGAAATTTACTCAGTATAAGGCAGTTGGTCGAAAAGAATTATAAAGTTTCAATCAAAGATAAGATAATGAGAGTCGTCGACGCAAATAGAAGATTAATCTTGAAGGCTCCTATGTCTCAGCATCGAACCTTCAAGATAGAACTAAATGTGATGGAGCAAAAATGCCTTTTGACTGCAGATAACAGAGATGAATGGATATGGAATTATCGACTAGGCCATCTCAACTTCAGAGACATCAGAGATTTGAAGAGAAGAAATATGGTTTCAGGATTTCCAGAAATCGATATTCCAAACGAGGTGTGTGAGGAATGTGTGCAGGCGGAGCAACACAATAATAGCTTCAGCAAGGATGCAGGAAGCATGTCGAAGGCTATTCTTGAAGTCATATACTTTGATGTATGTGGACCAATCCAGGTGGATTTGATGGTAGGTAACAAATACTTTGTTACATTTATAAATGATTTCAGTTGAAAGCTGTGGACTTACCTGATCAAGAAGAAAAGTGAAGTGATCGAGGTATTTGCCAAGTTTAAGTCTATGGTCGAAAGATAAAGTGGTTGAAAACTCAAAGTTTTGAGAACTGATGGTGGTGGAGAGTATGTGTCGAAAGACTTCGACAAGTTATGTGAAAAGGAAGGGATTATGCATGAGGTGGTGCCACCCTATACTCCACAACATAATGGAACTGCAGAAAGGAAGAATCGAACAATCATGAATATGGTGAGAAGTATGTTGAAAGGAAAGAATTTACCTAAAGAGTTTTGGGTGAAGCTGTTTCGACTGCAACATACATTTTGAACAGATGTCCTACGAAGAAGCTAGAAAGAATTACTCCAGAAGAATGTTGGTCTAGTGAGAAGCCTAGTTTGAGTCATCTGAAGGTATTTGGATCTATTGCACATAGACATGTTCCATATCAGTTGAGAAGAAAACTTGATGACAAGTCAAGTCAAATTATTCTAGTTGGGTATCATTCGACAGGAGATTACAAGTTGTTCGACCCGGTGAATAAGCAGATTATGATCAGCAGGGACGTGATCATAGATGAGCTTAAAGAATGAGATTGGACTGAAAATGTCAAGAAAGATTCAGTGGGATCCTACTTGAAGAACCAGAGACTCAAGTTGAAAGAGAAGTTCAACAAGAGGAACCAACAGTTATAGATCAACCAATTACAAGCAGGCCTCAAAGAACAAGACGCGTGCTTGTAAGATTACAAGATTATGTGATTACATCAGATGATGTGATAGATAATAAAAGTGAGTTGGTACATTATTCTTTCTATGCATATGTCGAACCTGTCAATGCAGCTGAAGCATTGAAGGATTCAAAGTGGGTGAAAGCAATGAACGAATAAGTGAAGTCTGTCGAAGACAACAACACTTGGTCACTTGTCGAATTGCCTCAAGGCAAGAAGGAAATTGATGTCAAGTGGGTATACAAAGTGAAGAGGAATTCGAAAGGGGAAGTAACTCGACACAAAGCAAGGCTTGTGGCGAAAGGATTTCTATAGAAAGAAGGAATAAACTTTGATGAATTTTTTGAACCTGTTGCTAGGATCGGAACAATCAAATTGGTTATTGGTCTAGCAGAAATAAACCTGATAGCACATGGTCGAAGCAAGCACATCAAAATGAGGTTCCGTTATCTTCGAGAGCAGGTAGAAGATGGGAAGATGAATTTGGAACACTACAGAACTGAGAATCAGATTGCAGACATCATGACGAAGGGAGTGTAATTCGAAGTATTCAGAAGACTAAGAGCCATCATGAAAATAGATAGTTTAGACACAATGAATTAGGTGGTATGTTAAATTGTAATTCATAGTATCAAAACTATGGTGTGTGGAAGAGCACCCAAATTAGATTTGTTTTAGATTTAAATAGATTTGATTTAGATCTAAAATAGATAGATCTGATTTAGTACCAAAATAGGTATTTTGGGTTTTTTTTAGTTTTGGGCTTTGAGCTAACCAAAATATATAAATAGGGAGTAACCCCTAAGTTTGTAATCAAGACAATCAAGTCAATTAAGTTTTATTCACGGAATTTGCAGTTGCAAGTGAATAACAAAGTTTTCCACAGTTTGTGGGCAGAGAGAAACTCCGCATAAAATAATTATCTTTTTTCTTTCTTTTCTTTTTTCATAATTCATTGTCATTGTGTGGTGATATCAATCTTGTTCATCAAGATTGGTAGAAATTCATCATAGATATTTTGGTGGATTTCCAACAAGAATGATGTATCCCTGCAAAAAAATAAGCAATGTCTCAGAAATTACATAAATTGTATTCAGGGATGAAAAAACAAAAAATCCAAACAGGTCATAAGCTATATTGATAAACTTTCCCAAATAGTTTCACAAACATACATATAAGTAGATAAACTCACATAAGCTAATTCAAACAGGTCATTGTTTTAGCAGCAACTACAATACTATTTATTCAATATGCTGGAAACAATACATAAATAACAATAAAACATATAAGAGTATCTCCAGTAGTGGTGGTCATTGAAAGGATGGCGGCAGAGGTGTTAGAGCATCTCCAGTGGTGCTTCTCATTTTTTGGGTTCTTTCTAGAACTCATTAAATCACCTTAAGTTGAAACAATTTATTCAATATTTCACTCAAATAGCACTATTCTAAACAATTTATTGGATACTACAATTTTATTTTATATATTAATATTTTATTATATTCAATTATAATATTTCACTCGTATTCAAGTTTATTTCATATTGGGTCCCATAACACACACACACACACATATATATATATATATATATATATATATATATATATATATATATATATATATATATATATATATATATATATATATATATATATATATATATATATATATATATATATATATATATATATATATATATATATATATATATATATATATATATATATATATATATATATATATATATATATATATATATATATATATATATATATATATATATATATATATATATATATATAAGGAACGATTGACTAGCTCGCAAGTTTTTTTTTCATTTTTCAATACGACAGCAACACTCCATGCTGGAGAATTGTGAGAAAAAACTCCCGCCGAAGATGGTATTAGGGTTTGTGGGGAAAAGAGAGAGAAGAGGGAAAACGGGAGAGAGATAGTGAGAGAGTGTGGAGAGTGTTGGAAATGAAAAAAAAAGTGGAAAGAGGGTAGACAAGGAGAGTGAGAGGGAAAAGGGAATTTGAAAAATTGAGTGCCACTCGGCATAAAGGAGAAATTTGATTGGGTAGTATATTTCTATTTAGTCAATCACCATAAAGGATTTTTTATAGTGTAAATGTAATTTTGATGAAAGGGTAAGATTGGAAGTGCATAAGCGTCTTCCAATCTTAGTTAGGTAGTAGACTACAATGACTTGCTACACAATTCTTCCTAGTGTCTAAAGCGATACACATATGTTGATTCTAATGTTTTTGCATCACTAGTACAATTATTTCTCCAACGGTCAATGATGAGATGCAATAGGTAATCAGGTTTCAACTTTATCTGAACCCAATGATTGTAGTTGACAAAACCAACAACAACTATTGTATTCCTACTCGCATACATGGATGGAGCTATGGCAAGGGGAAAATATGATGTTAAGTGTCATGGAAAAGGAAACAAATATGAAACTGTATAGGGTAACCCATATCAGGAATCGACATCCATTTTTCCCAACCCTGCACACCCAAGTGTTCTACTCGTAACACATTCCTAATTGTATAGGTAGTGTTATAGAACAACTTAGAAAACAACTAAGATTGTTGATGAACTTGAGAATCTAACTGCGCCTAAACCAAAAACCATAACTCTTTGTCCCATCCTATTAAAGATGAAATACAACGGAAACTATAATTTTCATCGTTATCAACATCAATAATGTCATTGATGTATGGATAAAAGAAAGCAGAAAACTGTGACAAGTAAATATCTCTTGAAGATTTGGTGGATGGTTAGCTACCAATTGGCATACTGACAGTTGACTTCTAGTTAGTTTTGTGCATGATCTCTTTATAGTCTGACTCCCCTGTGAAGCCTCAGCATACTCCCACTGGCTAGGATCACGATGCACATCACTTTCTTGACCTTTTATATTCTTCTTAACTCCCATCTTTGGCTTGTACTTCACGGATGATGGACACATTGAGATTGTGGATGAGTATGTTAAATCAAAAGCTTTTTTCTTCAACATCCTCTGACCAATAATATTCAAAGCAGAAACTATGTATCGTAGAGCCATATTATACTTCGTCATGTCATTCACAAACTTTCTTTCATGATCTTTTAGACGACCCAATATGTCATGCTCTTCCAAATCCTTATTTAGTTTATGGTTATACATCCCACATCTAACCATCACCTTTCAATCGATACCACTTGGAACAAATCTCAGCCTAAACAAACATTTAACCTTCATACTATAAATGCCGTCAGAAGAATTAGTGATTTTAAAGGCATTTTTACTTTTGTAATTCCCTTCTCCCTCACAACCATAATTAATTTATCTTTCCTCTCTTGCATTCTATTAGAAGAATCAGAACGAACAGTGACAACAATAATACCATGTTGTTTACCAATAGACTGTGTCAATGCTAAAACTTTAGCTCAGGTGTTAAAAATCTGTTAGTTACAACATATAATTATTAAACTTTATCAATTTAATATATGGCGGAAAACAAATAAAGTTGCATTAATTCAATAGGAAACATAAGATATCGGTGGTGAAGAAATCCGTATAATCTATACACAAATTCATAGAAGAAGCTGCTGACTATGGACCAAATAGATACAAAATTCCATCTGCATGCATACCGGAAATTTCAATGTAATTGGAAATTTCCAGTATAAAATTGGAAATATGGAATTTTCGTTATTACATTTTGATCGTACTTGTAATACGGTGGGAGAACTGACTTTTTGGTTTTATCCAAATGTGCGGATAGCAAGAGTCGCCACCGACTTTTATTTTATCCAATATTTAGGAAAGGTGAAAAGAACAGGAAATACCTTTGATAGATTTTGAGTTTGGGGGGTAAGTTATGAAAATGGGAGGTGTTAGAACCCTTTTCATCGGTAGTTATCTACGGGCTCTTAATTGCTTAGCTCACTTTGAAAACTTGCTTTGTGTGTGTGTGTGTGTGTGTGACTGAAAATATTTTGAAATTCCAATGTAAGGCTAGCTTTGTAATAATTCTTATATCAGTCCTCAAGAATGTATACAAAGTGTTTTTTGAAAATATTTGTTTGAAAGTGATATGAAAAATGTTTTGGAAAGGTTGTGAGCAAGCAATTAGGAGTTTTTACCCACTAAAGGTCTTTCTTGTTATTTTCCTTCTCCTTTAGAGATGGTATTATTCATATCATTAATTGGTAGGTAATCCTATTTATTGGATGTGAAGAGACAAGCGTATGGTCATCGTATGGTCATCAAAGGTAACATGTAAGGATACTTTAGCAATTGTATCAGAGGGACTATCATCATTTACTCGTAAGGACTAGATCATTTTATAGGCAACTTAGAAGGGTCATCGAGGGACTGCGATCTTTATTTGAATGGACTATGATGATTTGATCGAGGGTCATTTGCTAAAGTATCCCTACTTTCGAGGGACGTGACCAATATTCGTAAGGCGACAAGAGAGGTTACCCTAGAGGTGCAAGTGTGAAGAGTATGTTAATTCAGTTATATTGTCTTAAAGATTAGGATTTTCTATGTTTTGCTTTTAGTCTTGCCATGTAAACCCTAGTTACTAGCAGTTAAATAAGTAAAAAAGAAATAAAGTGCGTAATGTAAAGTGCAGAAATTTAAACCTACGCTATTACATCCTCAGAGAAGATGCATAATAGAAAAAATGCGAGTAAGAAATCTATGCTATTACATCAGAGATTGCGACCTATACATTTTCTAAGCGTTAATATTTTTTATATTTTTTGTAGAAAATAATTTAACTATTAATAATTAATTAAAACCTAATTATTTCTAATTAATTTTAATATTAAGAAAAAGGTTAATAAATTAATTAATTAATTAGAAAATAAATAAAATATATTAAAAAATCAATTACTAATTAAAAAAGACCTAATCCTAATTTGTTAAAGTGTTAAAAAATTAGGTTAATTAATTGGTAATTAAAAGAATTAATTAATAACGAAAATAGAAAATTAGGGTTAGGAAGAAAATAAGGTAAAAAGAATGCATGGGGTGGGTGTTGAACCCACGCCTTGGATCTCATAGGAGCATCCTCCTGCCACCAGGACAAGCTGTTATTTGTGATACGAAAATAGGAATGAATCATTATGTAATAAACATGCGCGTTAGTTTTGAAAAATAACAAAAATAATTACAAGACGCAATGATCGAACCCACACCCCTTATGTTACACCAGTGCATCGCTCACTACTATGTCACACTGCTTTTGATGCTATAGAATACAAACCAATAAATATATGATAAAACAAATGAATTAGAGAAGCGTCGGAGCCCTAACTCTGATCGTCTTCTCTGGTGAGTCCAAATTCCAACCTACAAAAATAACATGAGTTAAATAATAAAAGGGACCCTATCCCCCTAATTTAACCCTTGTGAATTCAATGGTGGTGTTAGTTTAGTCTTAAAATGATGGTAATATGAGATACAAAGAAAAAGTTCCAAGCTGCCATAACAATGGCATCTCACAATCCCTGCATCAAAGCTTGCAAATAATGGATCAAAACAATCCTAAACATGATCATGAACATGTATACATGTATCAAATTTATTAAATATGCATAGATTAAAAGTTTGAGAATCACGAAAATTATCAAACCTGTGTACTTGGATGTGGCTATTTTTGCATGCTTCAGGCTTCAAGGATGACTGATATGGACTTCTGGGAACTTCAGGAAGCTGATGGAATACTTGACATAGATTAAAAGAGGCTGGAGATAAGGGTTTGAATTTGCCCTAGTTTTGAGAAAATTTGAGATTTTGAGGGTATGTTCTTGAGGAAAATTTTGTGTCTTTGATGGTCTGAAGGTGTTATGTATTTATAGGAGAGTGATTAGGTTAATAAACATGAATCAAATATTTGTATTTTATGACCAAATATTTAATTTGAATTTTTTCATTAAATATTTCTTTTTTATGCCAATCATGTACCAATCATCTTGGCACGGTTTTGCTAGGTTGTCACCAACTTTTTGGGTTCATGATTTGATTCAAAAATAGATCCACACACCTTGTATCATTTATTTGTTATTTTATTTGATTTATTTTGCTTTTAATTAAATAAAATCAAAATAAAAAGAAATAAAAACCACAAAAATAAATGAATGTATTAAGAGGTCTATTATGAGGTCATGAATACGTTTGGACCTTAAACGATAGGCTCATTATCCCAAAAATTCAATTTTGCTCAATTTGAACTTCATGCATTTTCTCGAAATTTCCCAACTTGTACCAATCATAACTCTCTCAATTTTTGTCATATGAAGGTGATCTTGGACTCTTGGAAAGGTCAAGATATCCTCTACAGGCTTCATGTCGGTCATTTTTTCATTTGAAGTCTTTAACTTGATGTAAATTGCTTTGACAAAGAATATCTTTTTGTTGACTTTTAAAATGACCTGTAATGTTTTTGCCCATATCTCTCAAATGAAGCATTTTTGGCCTAGAGCTTAGAGCGACAAAGTTGTAGATAATTGAATTTCCATTAAAATGGGCTCTGGTTGCAGAATTTCTGATGAAGTATGTGAAAGTTATGCTTGGTCAAAGTTCAATTGACTTCTCCTAAAGAAAACCCAAATTTAGTAACTTTTGACTTTTGATGAATCTTGAGCTTTCTTGATGAATCATGATCAACCCTTCATCAAATGATGAATATGACTTCAAAATGTTGATGTTGACTAAAAATATTGAAGTTTGATTGTAAGTTGGTCAAAGTTAACTTTTTGTCCAATACAATTGATTTTCAATCATCTGGCTAATTGATTGAGCAAACTTATGCTGCAAGGCTTGAAACTTGGTATGAGGATACCTTGATACATGTGAGAAACCATGAAGTCCACTTGAGGCATTAGAAGTCCAATTTCTTTTGAGAAAAGTAAAACCCTAGTCGTAGGTCAATTGCTTAAGAGGAGGGTTTGTCTGGTCAACCCTTGATGAGTCTTGAACAATTGAGACCTTCATTTGAATTAATTTGCCTTAAAAATGGGAGGAAAATTTTGGGGTACAACAGTACCTGATCATAAGAGATCGTCAAGGCCCACAAGCTTCAAGTTAAGTTGAGTTTTAATGTGAAGTGGGGGTACCTGTAAGATACTCTGATGCTAAAGTGAGGTTCAGAGCGAGAGCAAGTAAAGTAGGTGAGGTAGAATGAATGAATGAATGAATGAATACCTAACCCTCTCATGTGAAAGGGTTTTTATAGCCCCGACGCTGGACCAAGATCCATGTAGTAGACCAAGTGATTGGGGCCCAATAATAAGGACTGCCAGGATTTACATGGGTAATAGAGTCTAGCACGTGCCCCCCTCCCTGGTAAAGCGCCCCGAGAATATAGGGACAGTGGACCCGTTATTCTTGGAGGGAATATGGTGGTAGATTATGACTAGGGACACATTCTCTAATAGGCACATGGGGGAAATCCACAACGGCTATATAAATTGGGCCTGAAGCTATTGGGCCATAGGTAGAGGCGCTGGTATTGGGCCTGCCCATTTGTGGACCAAGTGCAAGCCCAGACCAGAATAGGAGCCCCCCTCCCAATTATTTCTCTTAGATGAGAGAGTGTTAACTTAAGGTCCGCTGGATTATCGGGGAAACTTTGCTCGTAAAAGAGACTGTTGTTTTAACTCGAGGAGACGTTGCTTGAAGAAGAGAGTGTATTTTGGGTTGAGGAGACGTTGCCCGAGGGAAAGACTACTTTTCAGATCGAGGAAATATTTTCATTAGTTGATTGACCCTATTGCCTATATCTTTAGTTACTAGCAACCTTTGAAATATTTTCCTCGAATGATTTATTGAATGTCTGCTAACGTGCACTAGTCTCCTCGAGGTGTCCACGAGAGGGTGCTTCGTGTCCATAGAGAAAGTGAATGAATCTCAAGCTTGTCTTCTTGGGGTTCCCGTAAAAGAGTGCTTCACGTCCGTGGAGAAATCACAGGAATCTCTTTTGAACTACTTTCTGTGATGCCTGCGTGAGGAGAGAGTCGCAACTACGTCATGCACGTGATAGTTGGTGAAGGTCTTGATACCTTGTGCCAACATGTTGCTTCATGTGGGATTCTTTGAAGTTCAAATGACGCGTCCCTTCACGTGTCACACGTTATGGCTGTTTAGATTATCATCATTGCCTTAGGAAGCCTAAGATTATGAGATGGTCTTAATTGCATATGTTTATAGGAAATTGCATATGAATTCATGGGGAGATTGAACATTTGTTGGTTGCTTTGATCCTTGTGTGGAAATAGAAGCGGTGGACTATACATTCATAATGATGACTCTTGGCATGCTACCCATGTGGTGGGGACTAGCTATAAAAAGGGATGAAGGAATTCTCTTGAACATTTTCACTTTCTCTCTCCTCCTGCACCTCCTCTATTTGCAAGCTGCTTCGTCTCTGTTTCCACCATTGTAGGCTTTCCAATTTTTGTTTGTCTCTAAGTAAGTGATTTTCTTCAAGCTTTGTCAGTTTACTTTAGGGTAGATGATTGGATGAAGTTTTATGGAGAATTCACGACTTTTGGGTGAAGTTTTATGAATCCTCATGAAGTTTTCGATGAAGTTCACGAAGATTCATGACACTTTCCATGAAGTTCATGAAGGTTCGTGACACTTTCGATGAAGTTCATGGACTCTTGACAAAGATCCATGAGTTTCATATGAAGGTTCCTGAGTTTTGGATGAACTTCATGTGGATCTATGTCGGGGATTGGCTCCTCGTGAATTTGGTAGCTACGGGCAAGAATGGCTCCATGTTGGGGATTAACCCCTCGTGAACTTAGGTAGATATGGGTGAGCCGCCTCTCCTTGTGATCTTATGCTCTCTCAAGGGGGTTTCTTCCTTTATGGGTTTCAAGGGATTGAGTCGAGGACCTCCCCTCGAAGTGTTCCTCGCCCTTTCACTTGATTTGTGGTGGAAGGGTGGATTTGATGATGTCAAATTCACAATTTCCCCCTGCTTTTCAGGTTAAATGGCTCAACTGATCAGGGAAGTGAATTTGTCTGGTCCTCAGGGTGAAGAAAATGCTAATGCTGGCAACAATGCAAACACGGGAAACAATTTGGAATGGATTACGCCCGAGCCAAGAAATCTGATGTCTGAATTTGTCCATGATGCTTCAGATGCCTTCAATGTTGTCGAGGATAGGGACGAGGGTGCTCCTTCCTCTTGGTCAATTCTTATTCCATATAAGAACCATAAGATCAGTTCGGCCTACTCAGACAAGTGCTCTCCAATGTACGAGTTTGATTTCAAGGAGGCAAGGATGCGCCTGCCCTTTACAGCCTTCCAAGTTGGAGTTTTCAGATGACTGCACTTGGCGCCTTCCAAACTTCACCTGACGCGCTCGCGTTCATGCGGGAATTCGAGATCGTATTCCGGTATCTTAATATTAATGCTTATTTACCTCTGTTTTTTGTATCTTCCACCTTCAGAGGCAAACAGTCAGGGGTCTCTAAGCTTGAGTGTCATTCAAGCAGCACAAAAAGCTATTTCGACCATATTTGGAGTCTGTCTGGAATTTCAAGGAAAGGTTTTACATCGCGAAGCCACTGTTAGATGCGGTCGTGGATTCCCTGTACGAGCATTCCATCAACATCAAGGATGGTCGGGAGGTGACTATGTTTCAGGAGAGATTGTCCCTTGAGTGGCAGTGGACACATTATGAGAAGAAGCCAAAAAGTTATTCGGTAAAGCCAGAGAAGCTAGGCGTTCAAGATAAACTTGCTATGATAAATTGGTGGCCTACATAAAGAGATTTTCCCCGGAAAAATGTGTGGACTCAATAACAACTATTTTTAACAATGAGGGGGAGCACATGGTTGTTGCCCGCCTCATAAATACAAAGATGCTCAACAAGTGCTCATCTGACAAGGAGTCCATAGAGCTCTTAGGTAGGGGAAGTGCATGTATTAGATGTTTGCCTCTTTTTTTTTGTAGACTAAGTTTTTCCCTTTTTGGATTGCAGGTCGAATGACCACTTTCGAGGAACATCTGCTTAAACTAAGGGGAAAATCTGGCCAAAAAGCACCCAAAGGACGTGTTGCCTATATCCAGGAACAAGCTAAAGTTGGCGCCCTAGTCAGTGGTTCTTCTCCCCTTTAAGGTGGCCGAGTTTCTCCCCCTAAACATCCTGGAAAAGGAAGTGCGGGGGAGTAAAAACTGTGTGGCCACCGAAGATAAAGGCAAGAGAATTGAGGAGACATTTGTTTTGCCCCCTTGTTATCTCTACTGTGACATCTTTAGCGGGGATGATGCCCTAGGTCTCCATGAAGAGAGGAGGGAAGCCATCATTTCTACGAGCAAGGAGGTATGATGCAAGAATCTGTCTAAGGACGTGGCCACCGTGATGAGGGTTCTTGAAACAACTTTGGCCCTTAATAATGCAGAGACGTGCTCGAAGGAGGATCTCGATAAAGCGTATGGACGAATTGACAGGTTGAGGCTTTAAAACAAAAAACGGAAGAATGATATTTTCAATCATGAGGAGAAGTATGAGTCCCAGGTGCAATTCCTCAAGGATTTGAATGAGCTAAGGCCAAAGATAGAGGAGCTGTTAGAGGAGAATGAGAGGCTTGTTGCCCGAGTAAAAGAGTTGGAGGGGGTTGTGAAGCCCTCCGAAGAGGAGACTAACACGGAGATGGCCCATCAAACGAGGAAAGAGTTGATCGACCAGATCCACGTGCTTGAGAAAGATGTCGTGGATACCTCAGCTATGGTTTTAACACCGTCGTGGCTCAACTCAAAATCATCAACAGCGGGGTCAAGCTCGTGACCAAGGTGACTGGTCCTTTCAATCAAGTTGTTGATGGTAAGATAATCTATGCCCTAGGAAATGAACCTGGATTGGATAAAATGGATGATGGTGGATATCAGGAACTTTGGGTCTGTGTGCCCGTATGTTTGCTCGGTCTGGGTGCCATATTTGTATTATTTTGGACAAGGGGCTCTACCCGTTTTTGTATATCTGGCTAGTTTGGGCCTACGTGCCCCACTTTGATATTGTACAGACAACACCAGCCTTCGTGGTCGGCTTTATAATGTTTTTGTTTTTCTCTTATGTTTTGCATTATAATATTATGTCGTTGTGTTTGATGTGCTACTTTTGGTGTGGAAATATGACAAGTGGAAATTTATGCTCGACCTTAGTTTTGGTTGAAACATATGGAGATGTTTCGAGGAGGCAAATTCGGGGTTCACATGGACGGGGCCAAGATCGTGACAGGGTCTTGACTTCATGGTGTGAACTGCTCATCGCGAGTTGGGTGTTCTGCATATAAGGTACTTCGACAGCGGAGCTCGATCGAGGTGTCCCTGTCTGGCTAAGGTTCCACTCGACCAATGAGCAAAAACCTGCCTTTTGTTACTTGTTGGAGGCCGTGTTGGTACCTCAACATGCATCTGTGGTCGAGCGAGCCATGTCATATGTTGGAGAGAGTACATCGACTGCTAAGCCCCGACGCTTATCTAGGACTTAGCTATAATATTGTCTCAGCTTTGTAACGTTCTATGGTCGAGGTAGTGGTTCTCCACTTAGGTGTTTAAGGTGGTAGGATCTAGTGCCCATTTCCCCGCGGACATGCTAAGGTCCTTCCTAGTTGGCGGCCAACTTTCCTTCATGGGAATCTTTCTGATTTCTCTGCAAGACTAGATTGTCGAACTGGAATTTGCATTTTATGAATTTAGCATCATGATGTAGGGCTATCTGTTGTTTCAGTATGGCTTCGCGAAGAGCTGCTCCTGATTGGATTTCTTTGACCATGCCGAGCTCTTCCATTAGGTCCTCGTCATTTAGTTCCTCTTCTAAAGAGACTTCAGTTCGTCTGGATGGCTCCAAGATTTTCACGGGGATGACTGCTTTGGTGCCATAGGTTAGTCGAAATAGGGTTTCGCCTACCATCGAGTGTGGCATTGTTCACTAAGCCCGTAGGATGTTGTGCATATCTTGGACCCACCCATTTCTGGCTTCGCTAAACCTGCACTTGAGTCCTCGTAAGATGACTTTATTTGCGGCCTCGGCTTGCCCATTGGTTTGAGGGTGTTCGAAGAACGTGATGTGTTGTTTAGTTTTGAGCTTGGAGACGAACTCTTGGAAGCTTTGGTCAGTGAACTATATCCCTTTGTCGGTGACGAGCGCTTGTGGTATGCTGAATTGAGCAAGCACGTTTCATTTGTAAAAATGAAGGATGTTATTTGATGTAATTATGGCCAGTGCTTCGGCCTCTATCCACTTTATAAATAGTCGACAACCATGATCAAGAATTTATTTTGATATGATCCTTGTAATAACGGTCTAAGGATGTGCATTCCCCACAAGGATAACGACCACAGAGACGACAAAGTTTTGAGTTCGTGTGGGGGGTGTGAGTTGCATGTCCGCGTGACTTTGACATTTGTTGCATTTTTTGACGTGCTCCTTCACATCTTGCTTCATGGTGAGCCAGTAATACCCTGCTCACAGCGCCTTTTGTGCCAGAGATCTTCCGCCCAAGTGTTGTGCATTGATTCCCTCATGGATTTCCTGTAAGATATCGGGGATTTTGGACTCCTCGATGTATTTCAAGACTAGGATGGAGAGTCCTCCTTGATAGAGCTTATTCTCGACTACTACATAAGAGAAGCTTGTCGTTTTGTCATATTGGCCTCTTTTTGGTTAGAGGGTAATTCTACCTTTGTGAGATAATAAAATACTGGGGTCATCCAACACGAACTGTCCCCGGTGGCGTTCACCTCGAGCGACGTAGTGGGGTTTTCAATACTCATACGAGAAAGAGATTCTTGGATAACATATTTATTCCCACTTTTTTTTATTTGTGCTCGCAGGTTTTGAGATTATGTCGGCCCGCGTGTTCTGTTCGCGGGGTACATGTTTGATTTCTGCCCGGTAAAACTTCTTTATCAACTCATTGACTAGGTTCAGGTATTCAATGAGGCTATCGTTCTTGGCCCGATATTCTCCTCAAACTTGAGATGTGACGAGCTGGGATTCCATGAATAATTGTACTTCTTTATAACCTAGGTCTTCGACAATCTTGCGAGAAGGGCCTCGTACTCGGCCTAGTTGTTCGACGTGGGAAACGACAGGGCAAGCGGATGTTCGATCACAACACCCTCTTCGTTTTCGAGGAGGATTCTCGTAACATCCCGATTTCTTTTATTAGTTATTTTTCTATTATTTATTTATTTAATTATAATATGGTATAATAATTATTTAATTATTTGGATTATTTGTATAGGTGTTATTTGATTAATGGGATTTATGAGTAAAAATAGAATTTATTAAATTTGGGCTTTGTGTCACATTTGAATGAAATAATGAGTTGAGCATAATTATGAGAAATAGAAGTAATAAGGGGGTATGAGTTATTAAGCCCAATAATAGAAACAACAGATAGTACGGGTGATGTGAAAACAAAGATTAGAATCCTCATTTTTGTGAAAAAAAGAGAAGAGAAGAAAAGAGGAGAAAAGAAGAGAAAAAGGAGCAAGAATCCTAAGGTGGATACAATCAAGGTAATGGGGAGAATCCTTGTTATTATGGGTTTGTATGTGATTGGGTAATGATTAGTAACATGAAATATGATTGGATGTGTTAATTTCTAGGTTTAGATTTACCCAATTTGATTTAGGGATTTGGAAATTAGGTTTGTGAAATCTAGTTTTTATGATACAAATAGGTTCCCTATGATATACACATAATAGAATATGTTTGTTTGGTGAAAAGGAGCATTAGAACATGTCTCTATGGTGATTTTTATGCACAAGTCAGTAGTTGTTCGCAATAGATTTTTCTACATAACGAGAAGCGCGCTTAGCGCGAGTAGGGTCGCTTAGCCCGGGTGCCGGGATACAAAATTTATATTTTTGCATGAATGACTTAGGGGTTTGCATGCTTATGAATTATTATTAGTTTACACGAATTTTAATAATTTAATTGATGTGTTTTGGATTGGTTTTTGATGCGTTTCGATGAATACATGATACTTGATTTTAGTATATGTATGTTGTATTATGGTGATTGTTGAAAATGACATTGGTTGGCTTATATGCTATATGTTATTCATGAGTTGTGATGATGATTAATATTATGCAAATATATTGTTAACGATGTTTATATGATACATGATGTTTGTGCAATTGTTGGTGGATAATATAACGTGTTGAATTATTGTGATATGCTTGGATGATTAAGATTATGAGATGGTCTTAATTGCATATGTTTATAGGAAATTGCATATGAATTCATGGGGAGATTGAAAATTTGTTGGTTGCTTTGATCCTTGTGTGGAAATAGAAGCGGTGGACTATACATTCATAATGACGGGCTTTGATCTTGTCCGAATCGAAAGCGTGGCTCTGATTCTAGATATGGAATCGAGAGTAAGGTGAGCTTGATGTTTACGTGGGTACCACATGCATGAGTCGCATTGAGTTACATTGGAAGTCTCATGAGTCATTATATGATATTGTCTCAAATTACATTTTGTAATAATTGGTAAATTGTACATGAATGTTACGTTGGTGGTAATTGTGCTATATGCGAGCAATACATGTATTCATATACTTGTAATGTTTCTATATTTATATCTTTGATACTTGAATTGTCAAGCTATGTTGTATGGATGATCATATGAAGTGTGGAGAATTCTTTTGATGGATGTTGTTATGCATTACTCCATATTATATATATTTCCATAATGATTTGAATTCTCACCTTTCTGTTGGAATGATGTTCTATGCGATATCACGTAGGTACCGAAGATAGTGGTGCTTCGGACGAGGATAATTGCGGAGCTTAGTTCAGTCAATTCACTTGTTTAGATAGTGAGTCAATACTATGGTCATGTAACACCAATGGGATATTGAATACATGTTTGTTGTTGAGAGATATTGTTACTCTCTCGTATTTGTTATTTGTATGTTGAATGGCCTTGGTGCCCAATGTTTGAATTCATATGACTTATTATGTTATGAATTGTTTGTTATCTTGGCGTATGATTATAGTATGGGATATAATCATTATTAATTAAGTAAAGAATTATTCCGATGTGATGTGCATAGTTTGTGGAAACATAAAGTTTGAATATTTGTTATGATTATGATCAGGTGTATTTTTGTGTTGATATTGTTTTGTGATTTTTGTCGTAAACACATGTGACACCCTTTTGCGTTATGCATGCTATTTTACTCTGATTATGTTATAAATTATTTGGGGTTAAAAGGGGTGTTACATTAGTGGTATCAGAGCAATGGTCGGCCAGTTGACCAGATTATTAATGTCTTTATTCCCTTTGTATCTAATTTGTGTATATGACATTGTCATACCCTAAATTTTGACATACGATCCCACCCCCCATCTGCATCATTGCATGGCAAGTGTTCACGAGTGGTTTGACCTATTTTTGACAATTAGCAAGTTAGATTTCAAAAATTCATAACTTCTTCAAATTTCGATATTTTGAGTGGTTCTTTGCGCATTTGATTCTCCTTGACGTCATCTACAATTTTCATTTACAAGTCAAGAGTTGATTATGCTTTGAAAAGCCACAAAAAATAGAAAAGTTAGAAGTTGTTTATGAATTTAGTGGAATTTGATTTTTATTGTGTTTTATTCATGATTTCTTTTCCATTTAAAAAAATCACAAAAAAATGTACTTAGCATCATGTTATTTTTTTATTTACTATTTTTACTTCTTTAATAAAAAAATTTAAAAAAATATTCTTTTATTAATTTAAATTTATATATTGGTATCATTTATTTAAAAAAAAATCAAGAAAATTTTATATAAGTCCTTTTACTTTCTTATATGTATTTTATTTTTTATCTTTTAATTTGCAAATGTATTTTCATTTATTTTAATTCAAGAAAAAAATCATAAATAATTAATTTAATGTCTCTTTTATTTTCTATTTTGTATTTATTATTATAACAAACACTTTTAGTTTCTTTCATTATTATTATTATTATTATTATTATTATTATTATTATTATTATTATTATTATTATTATTATTATTATCATTATTATTATTATTATTATTACTTTGTACTTTGGTTTTTTTGTGTCAATAAAGAAAAGTTGGGACCAATATAATATAGTACAAACATTTCACATGGATGGCTAACTAGTAATTATCAATGGTCAAGAATCATTCTCACACTTCACATAGATTGCCAACTTGGATTTATTAATGGCCAAAAATCATTCTCATAAAGTCACATGAATTGCCGCATCAACACTCTCACCTCATTCATCATATAAATAAGACAACTATTTCTTTCATTTGAAACTAACAATACCATAAATCATTCACTAAACTAAGCCAAAACTCTCTTCTCTTTTCTCTTCATTTTCTTTCAAGTCATTTATTCCTTTTATTGAATAGGTGGGATA
Organism: Vicia faba; assembly: GCA_948472305.1. Lineage (NCBI taxonomy): Eukaryota > Viridiplantae > Streptophyta > Magnoliopsida > Fabales > Fabaceae > Vicia > Vicia faba. The sequence goes on along the minus strand of OX451739.1, from coordinate 190,707,099 downwards.
TTATACTCGCTCTTTATTTAATTTTATTGCATTTTTACTCTTTATTTATTTATTCAGTACTATAATCATTACTATTTTGGAAAGAAACTCCATTGATTCAAAATCAAGAGTTGAAAAGTGTTCTTGAACCTCCAAAAGCAAAATTGATTTATTGTGATTTAATTTTCATTTTTTCTGTGATTTTTTTATTATTTATTTACTTATTTTTAGCATGGATCCTTGGTCGTGAGATTGAGTATATTATATTTATTATAGACTTCATCTTATTTTTCTTTATCTATTTTATTTTTATTTTTATTTTTATTTAGATCAAATTGGAAAGCATTTGAGCTTTTTTTAGTTCTTCTAAGCTTGTCGAATATTTGATGAACTTTCATCATTTCCAATCTATCTCTAAATGGTCTTTTGATCATTTAATGTACTTGAGATTGATGATAAGTTTGTCATACTGTACCTTTCTTGACTTTGTCTAGATCCCGCATGTTTGTTAATAGTACTACATGTATAAGAGAATGAATTTCAAAGTGTCATTTCTCTAACATGTATGAATACATATATTGTATGTTCTATATGAAGTTACACTTATCCCAAATCAGATTATTAACTTTATATTATACTAACTTTACTTTAATGTCATTTATATTTCCGCACTTTATATTTTCCTCTCTTTACATTATGCCATTTATCATCCATAGCATTTTATTTTCTTTACTTTATTCATTTTTTCTTTGCTCACTTGAGCATCTATCTTCTCTTTGCTCACTTGAGCTCCTTTTCTTTTTTTGCTTGTTATAAGACACTTAATAAAGAAAAAAACCCAAAATTGATTCTTTAATCCTTGGACTATGGTTACTATCCATTTTCATCTGATGCATGATTCTTATTCGATTTTCATCTGATTATTATCTTTGTGTTTGAATCCAAGGGAAAGGATCAATTCGTTGACTTCATGTCATCGAGTGTATCTTATATGATTGTGTGAATTCCTTCATCCATCTTTAAGTTTTTCTAATCTTAAGTTAGATATCTAAAAATCTCATTTTTAAACTTACACTCTTTTAAGTCAAAACCTCGACATTAGGTTGTTGCATTTTCAAAATCCCTTTAAACTAATACTTTAGCAAGCAGTTAGTTTTAGTACACATATATAATAAGAGGTTCATGTAGAGTACTACAGATGCATTAGATGCTAACACCTTCCCTTTGTATAATCAACCCCTAAACTTTAGATCTCTCTATTGCACTTGCTTTTACTTCTTGCATTGCATATTTACTTATGGGTTTTATTTCACTTTTTCTATTCCCTTGGAAATAATAAAGCGCAGTGGCGACTCTTTCTTATTTGCAAGTCAAGTTAATTAATAGCTTGATCTTCTATTTTCACCACTACAGAATTGGCGACTTTGCTGTGGACAAAATCTTTAAGTGGGTTAAGCCAAAAATTTTATATCTGTGTTTATGTTATTATTACTTGTTTGCTGCTTTATATGGATTTTCTTGATTCTTTGGGTATTTGGTGATCTCTTTTAAGTCCTATACCCGGACTTTGGAAAACTTAAGATTATGATGGGCGATATAGTCATGTTAACTTTGAGGGAGTAATTCCGAACAAGGAGACATGAAATCCCCTACTCAATGAAGGCCTCTTTGGCTGTAGCATTTGTTTACCGAGTAATCGAAAAAACATTGCTGCTTTCGACCTGGGAGCCAAAGAAGCTGAGAAGTCGTAGAACCCTTAACCCATCTTGGCCTTTTATATGTAGTGCAGATATTATAACAGAGAAATCCAGAAGTAGTTGTCACGCGATGCTGCACTCAAACGAGTTTTTCTTGAGAATATTGCTAATTACTGAGTAATCGGGAAGTTGGTAATATTCGAAAGAAGAATGTAGACTCTAGGATTCCTTAGAACCTTTATCTACATGTGATTTGAAAACCTTAGTCCATACCTTGTGGGTGGTTCTTTCCTTTGACTCCATGCTCGCGACGTCGAACCTTTGAACCTTGCTTGTGATCTTGCTTGTGGTTGTTGCATAATCATACGTTCCTGCATCCATGAAACTATTTTTCACTTGGTTTTCAAGGATTTTAGAGGTAAACATCATAAGTTTCATCAAATTCAACGAATCTTGGATGTTGATAGGGTGAAAATCCTAATCCATAAAAATGGATGATTGACTTGATCAATGGTTTGATCCAATTTAGGATTTACTTTCCTCATGCTTTCATGTTTATAATTTCATATCTTGAGTTCCTTGAAAGTTAAAGAGTAACCAGCATTTGTATATCATTTACATCCTTTGCATAAATCATGCATACTTTCAGGTTGTTCAGTATCTCATTCTCGTTGTCTCCTTATTCTGATTTATCTATCAACTCTCAAGTTGTTTCCTCAATACAAGTACGGAACTAGAGCTAATGTCAGAAGAAGAATGGTAGACTAGAAATCAAAAATTGATTAAGGCAAAGATTTTGTCCTGCCAAGATGTTGGTCCTAATGTCAAAAATAATTTGTTTCCAGGATATGACCATTGAAGCTTCAGTTAGTTCAAGCCAATTTCTTCTCAGCCAATGTTCCAGACATGACAACTCACCCTTGTTGATGATTAGTTACTTGGCCTTGTTTCTTTCTGTTTGCATTTTCATTTTGACTGTATTTGTTGTTTGCTTTAAAATTTGTTTATTCCCATGTTAATTTTAATGAAATGAGCATCTTTGAATCAATTTATGGTTTCAATTACTTCTTTGTATATCCCTTGTTTACTTTCCTTATTAATATTTTGTTTATGCAAAGATTGGAGGAAGGATCATGAAAACGAAATACCCAAATTGTTGAATGGTATGCTTTCAACTAAAAAAATTAGCTGATGATGTAAAGCATTGTTTCAACTGCCAAACACTGGAGAAATAAGGAAGTAAATCCCTTGTTCACCCCTTTGAGCCTAGAAGTTAGAGTTTCTTTCTGTACAAAAAACTCGCAATCTTAACCTGGGGATGGTTAGTTCTCAATTAATTTGACTGTGCACTCTAATACAATAGAATTTTACAAAAACACATTTCAATAAAGGTTGCAATCAAGATTTCCTTCGCATGCATCAAAGAAGTGTCAAAGATGTCTCTCAAATCAAAAAGCCAATGGTGGTTCACCATAATCATTAAGCCAGGAAGTCACTATCTTTCCAAAATATAATGAAATGAAAAATCAAAGAAAAACCCGCTAAGTCAAAACCTGTTAAGGAGACTTAGGCAAAATTGGGGCATCCCGCTGATTGTGATTTCAAAAGAAACAGTTTAGGAAAAAGTTAGGGATAATAAAAGAGGTCACCACAATCCTCAAAATGAGTTGACCAAATTTCTCAACAAAAATAACAAAATGTTTTAAGATAGAAGTGATTGTCATCTTAAAGAATCACTAGACTTCTGAACCATTATAATCATACCAGAGCTGCAATTCCAAAACATCTTGAAACTAGAATTCATAGGTTGATTTAACTGAATGTAGGACTGAAAAGTATCACGAAGAATGGGGTGGATACAAATAAAATTTTGAGCCTTTATCCTTTGTTTCATAAATCGTTAACCATACCATGTTACAATCCTCGAAAGACCTAATTGAAGCTAGGTTACTTTTGAAAGCATACTACAACGAGGTTGTGTAAAATGACTCCCAAGTTTCCAATAATATTTTGCTCTTGGCATTATGCCATTGCTTTATATTTTACTTTAAACCATTTTGCTTTAACCAATGACCCCTTAGTTCATATTTTACTTCAAATATTTTACCCACCGTGTTTTAGCCAGTGAACTCTTTACTCTTTCAACAATGATGTCTTTCCAATAATGATTTTGATTTTAATATTTTTGCATGAGCTTTGCATTTAAATTAGCATTTTTAGGTGAACAATTTTATTTGCAAACATGTTTTCATTATCAAGTAATTTTGAATCTATCAAGAAACTTTGTATATATTTTAATTAGGGGCAAGTATCTTCACGGTCCTGTTGGAGCTTATTCCCGGATTTGTTTATCAGTAACTGCTTCCCTTACAAGTTTGTAAGAATTTCTTCTTCAAGAATCATACAAGGGCAAGTGTTTCAAGCGCACAGTGAAGCACTCACTTTAAGAATCAATCGAACCAAAGCAATGATCAGTTAACCTGAAGTAGTTATCAGTCAATCAGGGGAAGTCCCCAAACATATTTCATTAGTCCTTCATGAAAGGATCAACAATTATATACACTTGGCAAGTTGTGATACAAGGTTGTTCGATATATCTTCTGAGAAGTAGAGTTGGCAGTGTTTTGCATGTGTTGAGGAACAACGTTCCAATCTTCCCATACAAAAAGAGTCTAGCTCAGTCGTCATAATTATTTTCATTACATGCATTGATCACTCATACATCATGCACAAGCAAAATTCAATATCATGTATAGCTCTAAGAGTGTTTCACGCTTGTTTGTATTTCCCGAGGTCTTGTTATTATCAACATCTTTCCTTGTGGTCAGAGTCCAACTTACTTGGCACCCACCAAAGCAGATGTCTGTCTGTCCATCTTTTTCTTTTTCGTCTGACACTAATATTGGATGTTATGTCTCTTTTCCGTCCAATGCTAATATTGAGGGTGTTATTTCCGACCAATGCTAATCTTGAATGTGTTGTTTCTCCTTCTGTCCAATGCTAATATTGGGTATGTTGTTGCTTCTCACTTTCAACCAATGCTAATATTGGATATCATGTTTCTCTCAGTCATTCAAAGCAAATATTACATGTCATGATATTTTTCCACAGCCCATAGTCGTTTAATTAGATGTCTCGTCTTTTTTGTTAATCCAAAGCTAATCATTGGATGTCACATCTCTTTTCCCTTCATTTGAATCAAATCATTGAATGTCATGGTCGTCTTTTAATTCAAAGCTAATCATTGGATGTCCCATCTCTTTTCCCTTCATTCGAAGCAAATCATTGAATGTCGTGGTCGTCTTTTAATCTAAAGCTAATCATTGGATGTCACATCTCTTTTCCATTCATTCGAAGCAAATCATTGAATGCCATGGTTGTATTTTAATCCAAATCTAATCATTGGATGTCACATCCTTTTCCCTTCATTCAAAGCAAATCATTGAATGTTGTGGCCGTCTTTTAATCCAAAGCTAATCATTGGATGTCACATCCGTTTTCCCTTCATTCGAAGCAAATCAGTGAATGTCGTGGTCGTCTTTTCATCCAAAGCCAATGATTGGATGTCATAAATCATTTCTACCTTCATACTAAGGCAATAATTGAATGTCATGGTCCTCGTTCATATGCATGTTGCCATCTGAAGCCAATGATTGAATGTCTTATCCTCAGTATAGTGTTTTTCACCTCCTCCAATGCCATTATTAGACACAAAATATCTTGTGTTTTCCCAGCATGTCTTGCCACATCATCTCGTTGAGTTTACTTAATTTCTTATTTCAGGCCTTATTCCCACATAATATATCTCGCATATCATATCATATAAAGAAAAAGTGTTAAAAAGAGTTCATTGCACTCATTCATATCATATCCATTTTGAGGCATCTTAGGGCCAAAAATTGGGTATTATGTTAGATTTAAGTATCTTCAAATCTCCGATAGAAGAAACTTAAATAGGGGCGTCTTTCATACCCTAATTTTTGACATACGATCCCACCCTCCATCTGCATCATTGCATGGCAAGTGTTCACGAGTGGTGTGACCTATTTTTGCCAATTCTCAAGTCAGATTTCAAAAACTTATAACTTCTTTAAATTTTGATATTTTCAGTGGTTCTTTATGCATATGATTCTCCTTGACGTCATCTACAATTTTTCTTTACAAGTCAAGAGCTGATTATGCTTTGAAAAGCCACAAAAAATAGAAATATTAGAAGTCGTTTATGAATTTAGTGGAACTTAAGTTTTATTGTATTTTATTCATGATTTCTTTTCCATTTAAAAAAATCACAAAAAAATATACTTAGCATCATGTTATTTTTTTATTTACTATTTTTACTTCTTTACTAAAAAATTATCAAAAATATGTTCTTTTATTAATTTAAATTTATATATTGGTATCATTTATTTCAAAACAAATTAGAAAAATTTATATAAGTCTTTTTACTTTCTTATATGTATTTTATTTTTTATCTTTTAATTTTCACTTTTATTTTCATTTAGTTTAATTCAAGAAAAAAAATCATAAATAGTTAATTTAATGTCTCTTTTATTTTCTATTTTGTATTTATTGTTATTATTATTATTATTATTATTATTATTATTATTATTATTATTATTATTATTATTATTATTATTATTATTATTATTATTATTATCATTATTATTATTATTATTATTATTACTTTGTCCTTTCGTTTTTTTGTGTCAATAAAGAAAAATTGGGACCACTATAATATAGTACAAACACTTTACATGGATTGCCAACTTGTATTTATCAATGGTCAAGAATCATTCTCACACTTCACATGAATTTCCAACTTGGACTTATCAATGGCCAAAAATCATTCTCATAAAGTCACATGGAATGACACATAAACACTCCAACCTCATTCACCATATAAATAAGACATCTCTGTCTTTCATTTGAAACTAACAATACCATAAATTATTCACAAAGTGAAGCCAAAACTCTCTTCTTTTTTCTCTTCATTTTCTTTCAAGTCATTTCTTCCTTTTATTGAATAGGTAGGCTATTATACTTGTTCTTTATTTAATTTTATTACATTTTTACTATTTATTTATTTATTTATTTAGTGCCATAATTATCACCATTTTGGAAGGAAACTCCATTGATTCAAAATCAAGAGTTGAAAAGTGTTCCTGAATCTCCAAAAATAAAGTGATTTATTGTTGTTTCATTTTTTTCTGTAATTTTATGTTATTTATTTACTTATTTTGAGCATGGATCCTTGGTCATGAGATTGAGTAGATAAATTTTTATTATCCATTTGTTTAATTTCATGAAAAATTGAGAAAGTTATGACATTTATACTATTTTTATTATAGACTTCTTCTTATTCTTATTTATCTATTTCATTTTTATTTTTATTTTTATTTGAATCAATTTGGAAAACATTTGAGCTTGTTTTAGTTCATCTAAGCTTGTCGAATATTTGATGAACTTTCATCATTTCCAATCTACCTCTAAGTGATCCTTTGATCATTTAATGTACTTGGGATTGATGACAAGTTTGTCATAATGTATCTTCCTTGACTTTATCTTGATCTCGCATGTTTGCTAATTGTACTACATATATAAGAGAATGAACTTCAAAGTGTCATTTCTCTAACATGTATAGGTACATACATTGTATGCATCATATGAAGTTACACTTATCTCAAATCAGATTATTAACTTTATATTATACTAACTTTACTTTAATGTCATTTATATTTCCGCACTTTATATTTTTGTCTCTTTACTTTTATGTCATTTATTATCCATAGCATTTTATTTTCTTTACTTTATGCATTTTTTCTTTGCTCACTTGATCATTTATCTCCTCTTTGCTCACTTGAGCTCCTTTTGTTCTGCTTGTTACAAGCCACTTAATAAAGAAAAAAAAACCTAAAATTGGTTCTTTAATCCTTGGACTATGGTTACTATCCATTTTTATCTGATGCATGGTTCTTATTCAGTCTTCATCTGATTATTATCTTTGTGTTTGAATCCAAGGGAAAGGATTAATTCTTTAACTTCATGTCATCGAGTGTATCTTATATGATTGTGCGAATTCTTTCATCCATCTTTAAGTTTTGTTAATCTTAAGTTAGATCTCCAAAAATCTCATTTTTTAAACTTACACTCTTTTAAGCCAAAACCTTGATATTAGGTCGTTGCATTTTCAAAATCCCTTTAAACTAATATTTTACCAAACAACTATTTTTAATACACATATATAATAAGAGGTTCCTATAGAGTACTACAAATACATTGGGTGCTAACACCTTCCCTTTGTATAATCAACTCCCGAACTTTAGATCTCTCTATTGCATTTGCTTTTACTTCTTGCATTGCATATTTACTTATGAGTTTTATTTCTATCTTTTCTCCTTCCATTGGAAATAATAAAGTGCGGTGACGACTCTTTCTTATTTGCGAGTCAAGTTAATTAATAGCTTGATCTCCAATTTTCACCACTACAGACACAATTGATACTATTTGTTGGACGAGTCATGTTGGTTGTGCGTTTGTTTGGAATCTTAAGGCAATGGTTGCCGGAAGGAATGATGATGTTATTGTCGAGGCCTTGAGAATGTTGGCTGGATCTCTTGGGCAGATTCCATGGGTGAATGCTGGTAACAAAGATGAGGATGATAAGTTCTGTGCTTTGGGAAAATTCTATAGGAACAATCCTCCTATTTTTGAGGGTGAGCATGAACCTGACAAGGCACAAGCATGGTTGAAGGTAATTGAGAAGATCTTTCGAGTCATGTGTTGTACCAATGCGTAGAAGGTGCAGCTTGGTATTGTTTACCTCTAGTTTTGATAAAACAACGCTGGTCTCTTAACAGAAAGTTTACCGGGGATATCGACTTGGGAATCTCAGTACAATGCCTCAGTTTTCGGGTATTTTTTACAAAGCGTATTCAAAAGGGTCCGTTCAACTAAGGCGGAGCGGACCTAAAAGCAATAAAGCAGGAATCATAAAATAAAACAAAGACATTTTAAACTATAAAAATATATGACATAACATCAAAACAATTGAAAATGGGTTGATTCAAACATACTTCGCCCATGCTTGACTCATTTCTCTCATTCTCTTTGGTACTCTAAGTGACTAGCGTGTAGGAATGTGAAAGTTTGAACCTCTTATACTATGCACTAAATGCTTTATTTATAATGCATGAAAATAACTACTTTTTGGCGGGCTTCGCTTCCTTATGAGCCATATGTCCCTTGTAACCTCCGTTCATGAACCCACGTTCTCCATTCTTGCTATCAAACTCACATTCTCTATTGTAACTTCCCTTAATGAACCCACATTCTCCATTCTTGTTATCGAACCCATGTTCTCTATTCACAAGGCTTTGCTTTGCTAGTTATTCTCTCTTTTGGTCTTTTTAACACTCTTAGGCCCAATCCATTCTTCATGAGGCCTCTCTTCTGGTCGACTGCGTCTGCAAGCCCAAATTGGCCTTTTATGAAACCTCTTCTGGTCAACAACTTCTGTGGTCGACTTCCTATGATCCAAAATCTTCAAAGAACCCTTTCTGCTTGGGTTAGATTTTGACCCCTTTGTAAAAATACTTGCCAACAAATTGCCTCAAAAAATGTCCTTTTCGACTGAGAGAACAAAAATGGGCATTTTAATCCTTTTCTCTTAGTGTGAAATGAAGTCATCATAATCATGACCATTTCCCTCAAACGTTACATCAGTGATCACATAACCACTTCCCTATTTTCTAGTTTCAACTTCCTAGGATAATTGTGGCCCCCAACTCACCAACTTCTTCAACTCAGTTGCCACCTGTTTGACACATGTCGGTCGTGTAGCCACTTTCTACCCAATGTTTGGTCTCCTTGGTGGTATAAATACCCCTTTCAACTCTTTGATTTCCTCTTTATGTTTCTTTGCATACTCAAGATTTTTGTCTTCGTACACCCCAGAAATTTGCATCTTCATTTTTACCCAGAAAAACATTCCATCATCTCCATGGCCGCTTCAAACCAAATCTCTGAACACATTCAAACTCCCTAGGAAATTGAACTGGTTTCCAACATGAATGAGTTATTTGTTCATGATCAAAACACTTTTTTCTTAGAAGCAATGCGGACACACAATCTCCAAAATTTTCGTTCCCGGTTGTTGCTTCCCTTCATCTGTAACGACACTGCTTACGCTCTATTGGGGACGATTCCTGATGAGGTTAGGGTACCTAAACACTTGGAAGGATGCTTCCCTACTCACAAAACCATCAAACCCCCTGTCAACAAAGATTACCCTATAGATTTTTCACACATCTACCGTACGTCTAAAGTCTTCCATTCCTCCCCTACTCTCAACCAAGATTACACTGCATGGTTGAATAAAGTAGAAAACGTGAAGGGTGATATTTGGAAGGCTCAAGGCTTTATTGACTTGATTCAGCTTTCTAGGGATGACCCTAGTTATTGCAATCACATGCTGATTTCTGAACTTTACTTTTGGGAAGGATCTAAAAACACCTTCCATTTTACAGCTGGGATGCTTACTCCCACCCTGTTTGACATTGCTGCCATCACTGGTCTCCGCCCTACAGGTGAAGCATTTCTTCCCACTAAAACAGACAAAAATGTTATTCCTTTTAAAAAGGACATTGCTGGCTTCACCAAATAGATGGAGCGTTTTCACGCCAAAGGTGTTGACGATGTGTCTGATTAAAAATAATTGCCTTCTTGGCCTTATGGCTCTCCAAGTCTGTTTTCTATAGTCGATCTCTGAAGGTAGCTAAACGATTCATTGCGCTAGCTCATCACCTCCATCTGGTTCACTCGACCGTTTCCTCCTACGGATCCTGCGCATGTCCCTGAATCCAAAGCTATCTGGCAAGCTTTTTTAACCTCTAGGCTTATAGCATCTAAGGTAGGAGCTAATGATGGCGTGACACTCCTGTGTTATCATCCTAATCTGGTGGCTAGACAGTTTGGCTTGTGCCAACCTTTGCCTCGCAGCTTTTATAATCCATCAGATGAACTTTTTCTTTCATCCACCAGCTATAGTGAAGGAGAATATGCTCAAATACTTCAATATGTTTCTATTTATGTCCCCAAGTTAACACTTGTCGCCTTCGAGCCCCTCTTCTACACATCTAAGGAGTTCTATGATTGGTGGACTGTGCACTTTGTGCAAAGTAATTAGACTCTAAAGTCCTTCAAAGCTCGACTAAACCATGCTTTTGAAGCCATGCAGCAAAAGTTTAGGAAAGGTATGGCTTACTATTGTAACCTTCAGTCACCTTCTTGTTTATGTTTTGACTTCTAACGCTTCGTCTTATGTTATTTCCTTATTCAGCGGTCGAACACAAGAAACGCGCCAGGGAAGCTATCAGTGGTGCGACTGTTTCTCCCTCAGCTAATGATGCCTTTGGAACTTATTATCAAGTAATCTACTACCTTGATAGTTCACTAACTATTTGCATTCTTTTATAAACCATTGATTGTGTTGACATGTTCGTGGGCTCCTGAAGCTAACGTTGTCGTCCCTCTTGAACCGTCCCCCAAAGAGACGAAAACACTCTTCTAATCAAGAGAAACGAGTCGAAAACGCATCCTCGCCTGCCATCTCCAAAAAGTCCAAAAAGCCCCAGTCGACTCGATCTGAGGTCGCCTCAAAAAAGGCCACTTACGCCATTGTGCCTGCTCTGGTAGTGGCAAGATAATGAGTTTTACAGCTTGTGCCAACTCGACCAGAAAGCATTAACTCTAGTCCTGAAGGAGACCATCAGGTACTTTCTTCTTCAAAGACTCTTTATTTTAGAAATTGTTTGTCCTTTTGATGATTATGTTCTCACTTGCCTTTATTGTTTTAGCGACTCGCAATTAAAACTAAAAAAACGCCCCACTAAGACTGTCTTGAAATCTCCCAAGACCAAAAGGAAACTAATCATGGTCTTGACTGATAATGAGCCTTCTAGGAGCGACCTTAACTCTCCTGTCACCCAGGGTACTTCTGATTATTCTCCCATCCGTGAGTGATTAGAGGACGACACCAACAATGACAGCCTGTGGGAGGGTATTGGAGGTGATGGATTAAAAGATCCAAAATATGCTGCTGTTGTTGATGACACCACAACTGCTAACCAAAATCCTTTCCAAATGGAAGAAGTGACTCTTCAGACACCATCCTTTTTTGGCACCATCTCGACCACTCCCAACGTGATTTCCGCAACCAACACCATGTCACCCTAACAAGTTGCTGCTCTGAGGAAAACCAGCACCTTTGAGTACTTAAAGTTTTTGGTGAACCCCAGGAACCGTTCCACTGGCGGGGGCACGAGTACTTCTACTGCATCTGAAGGTATCTCTTCTCTTGGGACTCAAGAAGAAGTTATTGATAGTCTTAAAACCATGCTCTTCCATGTTGATTTGATCACCCATTTGGAGGCATATCCCTCTGATGGTATTAAGATTAAAGAAATGCTGAGGAAAGTTGACGTTCAAGCCGCTTCTCCTTTAGTCCTAAAATTTGTGGCTGAAGCGTCTACCTTCCTTGATCAACTCTTCGTCGACTTGGCTAAAAAGAAAGAGATCTAGGAAATACGCCTTCCCAAGGAGAAAGAGTGCATTGTTTAATTGGCTTTCGTGAATTCTTCCATGGCTACTAGTGAAGAACTGAAGGAAACTCTTGACAAAGAGAAAACATAAATTAACACTAGGGCCACAAATATTTCCCAATGGAAACAACAGATCATAGTGTTGAAGTAACAAATTGAAGGGCTGGAGAAACAAATTGACGAGGCAAATACTTTGCAAGTTGTTGGGTTTCACGCAGTTGAACAGGCATTGAATAGTGAATCTCTAGTTGGGGTCGCTCATCTGGAGCGTGTTGGCATGTTGGATATTGAGCTAGCCGACCTTGACATCTCTAACTTGTTAACCAATGCTCGTCTGACGCTTGCTCGAGAATGCTGTATTACCCTCAAGAATAATGTGCCTTTTTAGCCTTTCAATTTTACATGTAATATGGATTTGTTCTTTCCATACTCCTTTGTAATTCTTAATTCACATTTCAGGCCCTTTGTTGGCCTCCTTATTATGTGATGAATTTTATCCTTTGTTTATCATAATTTCTTACAACATAGGCCTATATCTCTTTAAGTATTTTCCATTTACTCGTAGTATTCGACCTTCTGGCGTAAGCTCCTCAATCTCATAAGCATTATTGGAAAAAACTTGCACTACTCGAAATGGTACTTCCCTGTTTGGTGACCATTTTCCAAGGACTTTATCCCTCCTATCCATAGGCAGGATCACTTTCCAGACCATATCTCCAAAGACGAACGCCTTTGCATTCACCTTTTTGTTATATGCCCTTGCTACTCGTTACTTTTGTCCGAACAAAGTATCTAACGCTGATAGCCTGTGTTCTTCAACATCTACCAACGTATCATACATCATTCCCCAATAATATTCAATGGAATATGTGATTGCCTTTGTACCTTGAGTGATTACAAATGAATCTCTGTAGGCAACACTGCCTCGTGTCCATAAACTAAGTTGAAAGGCGTTGTTTTAGTTGACTCTTTTGTAGAATTTCGACATGCCCACAATGCTTGGCCTAAAGATATATGACAACTTCTAGGTTTTTGGCCACATGTTTTTTGATCAAACTTATAATGACTTTGTTTTCCTCTTCGACTTGCCCGTTCTAATGGGCGTAATACGACGTTGATGTTAACAGTTTGAACCCCATCTCTGCACTGAACTCAGTTGCCTTTCGACCTACGAACACGGTCCCTTGGTCCGTTGTTATATTTTCTGGTATTCAAAACCTATGTATGATTTGGTTTTGAATGAAGGCCATTACTTCCTCTTGATCCACTTTAACCAAAGCGACAACCTCTACCCATTTTGAAAAATAATCAATACCCACTAAGATATACTTATGGCCTTTCGGTGAGGCAGGTTTGATTTCTCCTACAATATCCAAATCCCATCCCCTGAAAGGCCAAGGTTTGACAACATAATGTAATTACTAGCTGGTACGTGTTGAATTCCAAATTGTTTTTGGCATTCTTGGCAGCTTTTAGTGAACTCAATGCAATTTTTTAACATGGTCGATAAATATACTCCTATTCGACATAGCAACCATTTAATATTTTGTCATGCCTAATGTGTACCAAAAGCTCCACTATGTACTTCAGATGTCACTACATATGCTTCGTTTTCCCGTAAGAATTATAACAACACTCCTTCGGGCGTTTTTCTGAACAGTTTGTTTCCCATCAATATGTAACTTAACGCCCTGTACTTAATTTTGTGCTCTAACGTCCCAACTAGATTTTTCAATTAGTCGACTATAGGTTTCCTCCAATCATTCTCAGCTAACGCATCAATGGCAAAAAATTCTTCTACCACTTGAAAATTTCCAAAATAATCATAATTCAGGAGATCGAGGATCACTTCAGGCTCTGCCCCCCAAGTTTTTGTCATTTGCATGTTCTCACACACCAATTTATCTCTAACTTCAATAAAGTCATTTATGCTCTCTTTAGGTACTTTATATCCAGACGCTAATTGGGCCATGTCGTTTGCCTCTTGATTGTCAATACGCTTCACATGACTAATCGACAATGTAATAAAGTGGAAGAACTGACTTGTTTAGCGTTTATCACAAATGTTGCGGTTAGCAAGAGTCGCCACCGACTTTTTTTTGTCCAACAAGGAAAGGATGAAAATAATAGGAAAGACCTTGATAGATTTTGATTTCGGGGGGTAAGTTATGAAAAGGGAAGGTGTTAGCACCCTTTTCATCTGTAGTTATCTACGAGCTCTTAATCTCTAGCTCACTTTCAAATTTTTTTTTGTGTGTGATTTGTTTGAAAATATTTTTGAAGAGCCAAAACACGACTAACTTTGTAATGATTCTTGTATCAGTTCTCAAGAATGCGTACAAAGTGTTTGAAAATATTTTTGTGTGAAAAGTGTGATGTGTAAAAATGTTTTGTTTGTGAAAAAGGTTGTGAGCAAGCGATTAAAAGTTCTTACCCACTCAAGTTCATTCTTACTCTTTTCCTTCTCCTTTAGAGATAGTGCTATCTATACCATTAGTTTGTAGGTAGAGCTATATATTGGATGTGAAGGGACAAGCAAAGGGTCGTCGAATGGTCATAGAAAGCAACTTGTAAGGATACTTTAGCAATTTGAAGGGACTGTCATTATATTATTAGTAGGCAACAAGGGGCTAGATAATTTTTCATAGGTAACTTAAGGGACATCGTGGGACCATGATCTTTATTCAAAGAGACTATGATGATTTTACTGAGGGTCTTTTCTAAAGTATCCTTACTTTCGAGAGACATGACTAAGTTTTCTAAAGGTAATAGAGGAAATTACCCTAGAGGTGTATGTGTGCAAAGTGATTAGATTACAATCATGTTATCTTGGAATTGTGTAAGGTTATCTACCGATTAATTTTATCTTGTCATACAAGCCTATTACTACATAGTTATATACATACAAGGCATAAAGTATAAGTGCAGAAAGGTAAAGTGCGGGAGATAAAACCTAAAACTATTACATGGCCTCAAGAGAGTTACGTAATAATTAAAACCTTGTGATAATTAAAATCTAATTATTACAAATTCGACCTAGAACATATACAATCGTCTAAATAATAAAATGAAAGAAGTAATAAACAAAATGGAAAATAAGTGTTAAGAAATTATTTTTTACAAACCTAAATGTTTAAATATTATAAGTTAATTTTTTTTGTATTTTTTGATTAATTTTAAGCATTTAGAAAATAATTAGTTATCTAATTATAAATTAATTACAAAGGTTAATTAATTAAAAAAACTAAGTGTGATAAAATTGAATTAAAAATATGTCCAAAATTATATTAATTAATAAAAACCCTAAGACTATTTTTTTATATTTTTTATGGATTAAAACTATTAGTAGAAAATTAAATAAGAAAGAAAGTAAAAATAATGGAAAGTGGAAAAGATTAAAAAACAGATAAAAGATGGTTGCAAGCGCCCATGCTCGAACCCACGCCATCTCTTTTGCAAAGCAAGAACACTACCACTGCGCCATGAAACAAACAAAATTTTATACCCTAACAATGACATCTCATATTCATCATGTTAAAACTTGCATGTAAGCCTTCAAACATGTTCTAAACAATCATGCTAAGTGATTTGAATTGTTAGAATTAGTTAACAATGCGTATAATTTGTAATGCGAATAATAAAAAATAATGCAAACCGAACATTGCATGTATGCAAGTTGTAGGTACAAATAGGCATGAAAAGTTACCTATTATTACCTTGGAGATGTTCTAGTAGTGATTTGAGGTGGTGGTTTGGACTGAATCAAACTAGAACTTGAGATTCAATAATGCAATTTCTTTGACAATTTGTGATTTTTGAGACTTTTCTTGAGGCAAAATTTGTGTGTCATTGTAGTGCGACGGCTTGAGTATTTATAGAGGAGGAGATTTAAGTTACCAAAGAAGGAGAGAATCAAGTGATCATAGTGTTACCAAAAATCAATAAAACATGTTTTCTAACTTGCCATTTTTGAAGACCCTTGTCTCAAACATGTCTCTCACAATTTTGGCAAGCTTTTATGAGGTTTTGGGCCTTCGAGAAGATGTCCAAATGATCATAGTCCAATATTAATTCAACTATTTGTTATTTTTAATTTAATTCTTTTACAAAAATTAAATAAAAAAATTTAAATAAATAGGATAAAAAATATGACCATGTACCAATGGACTTATAGGTTATCTATCATGTCATAAACATGTTTGATCCTCAAAATTTAGGCTCATTAGTCCAAAAATTTAAAATTGCTCAATTGAGGTTTCATGCATTTCTCAAAAATTGTCCAACTTATGCCAACCATAACTCTCACAAATTTTTTAATATCAAGGTGATCTTTTACTTTTTGGAAATGTCAAGATGTCTCCTACAACTTTTATGTTGGTCATTTTTTCATTTGAAGTCTTTAACTTGATGTAAATTTCCTTGAAAAAAAAGTCTTTTTGTTGACTTTTAAAATGACTTGTAATGTTTTGATCCATATCTCTCAAATGAAGCATTTTTGGCGTTGATCTTAGAGATACAAAGTTGTAGAGAATTGAATTTCCTTCAAAATGGGTTTTGATTGAGAAATTCCTGATGAAGCATGTGAAAGTTATGCTTGGTCAAAGTTTAGTTGACTTCTCCTTAAGAAAACCTTAATTAGTAATTTTTGACTTTTGATGAATCTTGAGTTTGCTTGATAATCATGATCAACCCTTGATCAAATGATGAATGTGACTTCAAAATCTTGATTTTGACCAAAAATCTTGAGTTTGACTGTATGTTGACCATAATTGACTTTTTGTCCAATACAATTGATTTTCACTCATCTGAGCAATTGATTGAGAAAATTTGTGATGTAAGGCTTGAACATTGACATGAGGATTCTTTGAAGCATATGAGGAACCATGAAAACCACGTGAGGAATTAGAAGCTCAATTTCTTTGAGAAACACAAAATCCTAGTTGTAGGTCAATTGCTTATGATAGGTGCTTATATGCTCAAACCCTTGAGTATTCTTGAGAAATTGAGAACCCTAGGAGCATGAGGAGGTGTCTTGAATCAACTATCTTAAAAAATGGGAGGGCAAATTTTGGGGTACAACAGCTGCCCCTGTTCAATCTTCTTAAACATGACGAGTTAGATTGGCATGTACGCCATTCGTGACCTGAAAGTGGAAGAGGATTGAACACTTAAGTGCCTAGAAATTTGCACTCACATGTGCATGAAGTGACACTATTGGTTGATTATACTGATTTAATGGGCTTAAAGATGCCATTTGGAGAGGTGATAGAGTGTCGCCGAGATGGGCTTACAGATTTCATCCAAAGTAACTGTTGATAGGAGTATCATAATGAGTCTTTGTCTGACTGTATCTGAAGAATGCTTTTCAGAAAATCTATGAGGGAAAATGCTTTTCAGAATGAAGCTCTGAAGGATATGCTCGTCAGAATTCAGTCTCTGAAGTAAATCATTTGGTCATGTAGATATTCACCTCATCCTGTTTCGGGAATTGATCTATAATCTGTTTTTCATTTGTAAACACGTCCTGTTTCGAGAATTCATACCGCCTGGTCATATAGATAGTTTCCCCGTCATGTTTTAGGAATTAATTTGCAACTTGTTTTTGTTGGTAAACTCTCAAGATAAATGAGAATGTTATATGCGTTTCGGTATGCATATGTTATGATGTATTGTGAAATGATGTATGGACGCAATTTGTCATTAAAACATATCAGTAGCTCCTTGTAGCAATGTCTAGCTGGGGGAAATAAATCATGGACTATTGCTGGGGATGAAGAAAGTGATTCTTCAATTTCTGCTGGTAATAATTTTGTTGGGGATTCTTGCTTTCTGTTTGAGGATACTCCGTTGGGGATCTACAACTTCTACTTGAGGATATATGCGTTCAAGGAGAGTCAATCGTTCTCTGTTTTATTTGTTGAAGGATTTGATTCTTACGTACCCTGACTGGGGATAAAAGAGATGGATATTCCTCCAGTGTGCTATTTGTCCAGGTTTCAAATATTGTTGCAACTCTTCTGGGCATAACAACTTTGATTAAACCCTGCTGGAGAAGAGAATTTTGTTAGAGATTTACGGTGTTGGAGTAATAAACTCCGATGGGGAATTAAATTCCTGTAAACTGTGTCGAGAAAATAAACTCTAACGGGGATTAGAATTTTATAGGTTTTGCTGAGGAAATCTCCACTGTATGCTGGGGAATATGATCGAACTTCCTTATCCGCTAGGGATCTAATATGGAGGTGAACTACTGAATGATACCCCAATTTCTTCCTGAGGGCATATTAGACTCGTTGGAGAATATATCTTTGTTGGGGATGAGCTTGCAAAGATAGCTCTGTAGAGATAGTTTAGTGGAGATTTCTCTGTGGGGATTTATGAATGACTTAAAATTTATCCCAACTCTTAGAGTCTTTGATAAATTCTAATCTTGTTTTTTATGCAAATATTTGTAGATGGTGATAATATTCAAATGCATATGCTCATTCAAAGTAACCATTGGACGTATTCGTAAACAAAACAGAGGAAGTAAAAACAAATAGTTTTAAATTTTGAAACAAACTGAGTTGTACTGATTTTGAAAGTTTACCTATGAACATATAGTTTTATATAAGGAGACAAAAATCCTAGTAAAAGGAAGTTGTGAAATTTAAAAAATACAAAGTGATAAACAATAAAAATAGCTATGTGTAAATGATCCCATCGAGTTTTAACTTTGTTATTGCCTCTATGTCTTCAAGCATATCATCACTTACTGTCAGAAGAACATGACTGGATTAATCTATATTGTTTGATTTTGACGTTGATAACAACGCTTGTTGTAAGTAGATGGTCCAATGGGGAATAGTCATACGCTTTAATCCCTAACTTTTCCCTATACCTCCTTTAATACGGTGGGAGAACTTACTTTACTGGTTTTGCATTTTTATCGCAAATGTTTCAGTTAGCAAGAGTCTCCACCGACTTTTCTTTTATCCAACAAAGGAAAGGGTGAAAAGAACAAGAAAGATCTTTTTTAAATATTTTGAGTTCGGGAGGTAGATTATGGAAAGGGAAGGTGTTAGCATCCTTTTAATCTGTAGTTATCTACGGGCTCTTAGTTGCTACCTTACTTTAGAAAATGATTTGTGTTTGTGTGCTTTGAAAATATATTTTAAAAGACGCCTTAGTATGGAGAACTTTGTAATGTTTATCGTATCATTGAAAATGTATACAAAGTGTTTCTTATCTTTGAAAATATTTAGAAAAGAGTTTGGGTATGTGTGAAAAATTGTTTTGTTTATTTTGTGAGCAAGCAACTATAAGCGGTCTACCTACTCGAATGGTCTTTGTTATTTTTCTCTTTTTATTTAGACAGTGTTATATTACTATTGGTTAGTAGGTAGCCCTATTGTTGGATGTTTTGAGGGACAAGTGAGGATCATTGTACAGTCACGAAGGCAACTCGTAAGATACTTTAGAAATTACCCTAAGGTTTTAAGATCATTTACCGAGGCAACGTCGAAAGGGTCATCGAGGGACTTATGATCTTTTAAACCAGAGGGTTGTTGCTAAAATCTCTTACGTTCGAGAGATGTGACTGTTTTATTCCTAAGGCAACAAGTGGAGGTACCTTAGAGGTACACGTGTGCGAAGTGTGTTATGTTTCCGTTATGTTTATCTTGAGTGTTAGGTTTGCTAACGTTTGCTTTTTAGACTTTCCATACAAGTATATTAGCATACATCTAACAGTTAAATATATACAAGTACGGAAAATAAAGTGCGGAAAATTGAATCTACGCTATTACATCGCTTCGGGATGGGGGGAATACAAACCAAAATGGGGAAAGAAAAATGTAAAGAGTCCTAATTTTAACTATTACATTCCTTCAACAGTTACATAATTGTTCATGAAAATAAAAATGCGAAAGAAATATATAACGCATGGAGATGAAACGGGAAAGGATGAAAAACCCTAAAAGAATCTAAGATTAGAAAAATGTTTTTGTTGTTTTTGTTTAAGAAAAATAATAATTAAATTAATGGAAACCTAATTCTAATTAGTTTAAAAAATGATTAAATAATTAATTTAAATTAACAAAATTAATTTAATTAATAATATAAAAAATTAAAATATATTTTTGTGGTTTTCTGATTTTTATTGAATAAGGAAACTGATTAACAAAATGTTGATTAAGCAAAACAAATAATACTAAAAAAACGTAAATGGGCCTCGCTACAAAAAGGGGTTAGAGGGATGCAAAAACAAACAAGAATCCTTAGGCCAACAACTAATGTACCTAGGAGGTTGCGTTGGCTTGAATGAGAGAGGCTCCTTTAAGGTGCACGGTGGGGTGTGCGCTTGATGCATTCAGATCATGATTGATGAGATCTGATGGCTAGGAATAGGAGGTGTATGATGCGCGTACAGATCTTCTTAGCATTGGATATGAAAAGATAAAAACAAGAATAAATACAAAACGCCTTGTACCTGGATCGAACCCGTTAGATTTCTCAAAACATCAATAGCAATATGAATGCATGCATAAAACCGATTTAAATCACATATTCAGAGAGTTTGAAAATCTAAATTTTACCAAGACCGTAGGAGGGTTATTAGGAGGATCTAGAATGTGTGAGACTTGAACCTGGGCTCTAGAGGACTCCTGGGAAACTCAGGGGTGATGTTTAATCACTGGTTTGGACTGGTATGGGCTGGAAAGTGAGACACGATTTTCACCAACTTTTTGATTTTTCAGAGAATTTTGAGAAGGATTTTGTGTGCAAGAATTTCGTGAGTCTTTGTGATCTTAAGCTTGTGTATTTTTAAAGAGGGAATAGAGGAGCGAACATGTATGGCAAGGAACAAAGCATTCATGGCTTTCGAGACAAGAATAAAACACATTAAGAAGTTGCCATTTTTGATTGATTCTTTCCCTTTTTGAATGTGAAATGAACCTGGACCATTTATGTGTGTTTTTCACGAATTAATGGGCTTCAAAGTTTGATCAAATCCAGCCCATATGCATAGCCCATGATTTTTGTGATTTTATTTAATTTATTTTGCATTTATTTGAATAAAAAAAAAATAAAAAAAAATAATAATAAGAAAATACAAGACAAGGTAAGAGTGAGTTTAGGAGTCTTTTGCAAGGTCATGGACATGTTTGAAGTCCAAAAAGTTAGGTCACAAGTCCAAAATTTCAAGTTTGCACATTTAGCATTTCATGCATTTCTTAAAAATTGTCCAACTTGTGCAACTGATAACTTGCTCAATTTTCATATTTTGAAGGTGATCTTGGAATTTTTTAAAATCTCAATATGGCCTCTACACTTTATCTTTTAATCATATTTGCATTTGGAGATATTATCTTGATGTGAGTTGCCTTGACAAAAAGTGTCTTTTACTGACTTTTGAAAATGACCTATAATGTATTAGCTCATATCTTTCAAATGAAGCACTTTTTGGACTTGAGCATAAAAGAAAAGTTGTAGAGAATTAGGTTTTCTTCAAAATGCTATTTGGTTAGGTAAAAGTTGATGAAGCATATGAAATTTATGCTTGGTCAAAGTTCAGTTGACTTCTCCTAAGGAAACCCTAATTTGATAATTCTTGACTTTTGATGATATGAGGACTTTCCTTGAGGAATCATGATCAACCCTTGATCAAATGATGAATATCACTTCAAAATGTTGATTTTGACCAAAAATCTTGAAGTTTGACTGTATGTTGACCACAGTTGACATTTTGACAAATATTGTTGATTTTCAAACATTTGAGCCATTGATTGAGAAAACTTGGGATGTAGGGCTTGAAACTTGACATGGACCTTGTTGAGGACCTGTGAAGAACCATGGAAGCCACTCTGTTGTACCCCAAAATTTTCCCTCCCATATTCTTCAAGAAATTGCCAAGCCAAGTCATAAAACTCCCCCAAGGGTTGCACAGTCCAACTGTCTCCTATACAGTCAAAACTAGGGTTTGTGTTCTGATCAAGAAAAGGAAGTGTTCAAAGGTCCAATCAAGTCTCATATGCTTACAAACATGGTCAAGCATCCTCATATCAAGTTTCAAGGCATTCAGCTCAAGATTGCACAGTCAAAACCCTAAATTGCACTACAGTCAACTGTAGGGGCAAAATGGTCATTTGACAGTCAAAAGTTCAAATTTTTGGTCAACATATCATTTTGAAGCCACAAACATCATTTGATCAATGCTTGATCATGATTCTCAAAATTTGGCTCAGAAATCATCAAAGATGCAAAAGTTGCTATATTTGGACAGCTGAAAAAGTCAACTGAAATTGACCAAAGCATAACTTTCACATGGATTATCAGAAAAATTCCGTCCAAAGCTCATTTTGAAGAGAAAGACATTTCCTACAACTCATCTTCATACTTCAAGTCCAAGAAATGCTCTCACAAAAAGTTATCAATTTCAACATTATAGGTCATTTTCAAAAGTCAACAAAAAGGGACTTTAAGTCAAAGGCCATAACTTGAGATTGGAAAATCAAAATGACATGGGACCAAAGGCATTGGTTAAAGGACTCAAAGACCTTTCCAAAATGTCCAAGAACATGAGAAAAACTTAAAAATTGAGCAAGTTATGCCTTGTAGAAGTTGGGAAAGTTTTGTGAAATGGCAAAAGTCAACTATCCTTGAAACTTCAATTTTTGACAAAAGGGCCCACTTTCTTCCACTTGGTTTAGCCTTGTCATGCCACACACGTGTCCCATGATTAATTTCAAGACCAAATATTGATTTTTCTATTTTATTTAATTTTTGATAATTTAATTCATTTTAAATCTTTAAAAATTCAAATAAAATGCAAAAGTCAATGAAATAGTGTCATTTGAATTGGGATAGCCTCCATATATCATGGACCAGCTCACAAACTCATGCTAGGGTTAAATTGCACACCAAGTCTTAGTTTGCTTAAAAAAAGGGAAAATTGGTTAATGGTGAAAACCCTAGGACTAGTTCTCTCATGGGCATAAATCAAGGCCAACTAACAAGCTAATTCTCTTCCCTCATAAGTGCTAAGTCAAAACCTAACCATAACAGACCAAATGCTGCGCTCAAAGGCTCATAAAA
This sequence comes from Vicia faba, assembly GCA_948472305.1. Taxonomy (NCBI): domain Eukaryota; kingdom Viridiplantae; phylum Streptophyta; class Magnoliopsida; order Fabales; family Fabaceae; genus Vicia; species Vicia faba. Next base: position 190,683,749 of record OX451739.1, on the reverse strand, counting down.
AACTTGGAATTTTGACTTGAAAAAAAATTCTGAAATCACTATTAGAGGTGGATTCAAGGCATAAAAGTTTTTTCTAATAGTTTCCTCAAGCCCTCCTGATCACATTGCAATCCCTAACATCCATCAATACGCGAAGAATTGGTACATAGAACCCTCCCTGTACAGCAAGAAAGTGTTGATCGTGTTTTCAATTTTAGACATCCCCATTGCATTTTGGTTATACATTCATGTTCCTTGTCAAATTTCCAAGCTAACTGATATGATTAATTTCGTTTTCATGCCATATATGCGATATTACCATGTTCATATTCTAGGGTTTTTCAGAGCTTGATTTAGGGCTTTTGCAAATAAGAAAAATCAAAGCTTCAGACCATGGCCATTGAATTCAGTGTGTTGAGACGGACATGAACCAACCTTCGCGAACAATTTATGAAGCTTATAGCGCTAATCACTATTTTTCCATAGCCCACTTTCTGCAACGCCATGAAAACCGTGGCCATACGCTTTTGTTTACAGGGGACGTGAAGACGAAGATATCGTGGCAAGTTTTGATTCGTTGGTTCAAACTTTCGCGCGTTGGATCCACTAATTCTCCATTTTCTTTTCAAAATCTTTATTTGTTCTTAATATATCAAACAGGTTAAGTGGCACAGATGGCGAGCGCTTATTGTTTCAACCTCCAAGACCTGGGTTCGAGTCCCAGGTCTGAGTAATTTCCATATTATTTTTCCATTAGTAATTACATGCAGGCATAACGTTAAGACTCACCATGCACGTTCAAGGATCAACCAGCCACGCGTCCTGGAGATCAATCAGAGGGCTCAAATTCAAGGCATATGGTAAACGTTGGTCAGCCTTGCTACATGCTACGCAAAAAGTCAATGGACCAAAGTGTTGATGGGCCAGAATGCTAGGCCTATACCTCCAATTTTGGGGCTACCCCCCCTGGTTTGCCTTCCCTAATCTTTTTATTTATTTTTATTCTTGTTTTAATTACTTTTATTTAATTATTGTTTATTTAATTAATTATTTTTTAACAAAATACAAAAACATCATAAAATCAGAAAAGGCCAAAAAATATAATATTTAATTATTTTTATGAATAAATTGCATGTAAATAAATTTAGTATAATTAGGTTTTTTTTTGCAATTTTAATTCTTTTCATAAAAAATATAAAAAATGTAGAATTTAGGTTTAATTGTTAATTCTTTTTTTGATTTCCTTTTTTATCATAATATTATTATTTTATTTATTTTCATAAATTGATTTTTGCATGTAAATTAACTTAGATTTAAATTAGGTTAAAACTTAACATTTTCGCAATAAATTTAAAAAACATTAGAACTAGGGTTTAGCATTTTATTTTTAATTTCAATAAATTCTTTTTTCTTTTAAATCTTAAAAAACACAAAATACCAAAAAAACATTCTTTCTTATTTTAATTTTTAATTCCTTATTAACTTTAATTTGTTGTAAAAGGGTCCAACGCCCATGTCCATAATTTGCTTAATTTGCACATTTATTTTATATCGTTTAAATAATTATGTATATGTCCCAAAGCCTTGTAACAATTTTTACTTTCTCGCACTTTTATTTGCTTTATTTACTTTCTGTCAAATCGGGTTCGGTTTAATTTTGGCGATGTGGACCCGCGCCATTTGTAATAGTTTAGATTTATTTTCCCGCAAATATTAACTGTTAAATAAGCATGCAAGAATGAATGGCCTTAAAAATAAAATCAAGCGTAGATCACTTTAGCATGACAAAAGACAAATGCAAATGAAAACGATACACGAATCGCACACACCACCCCTAGGGTACTCCTCACTGTTGCCTTGCCTTCGAAAGGTGATCGTCGAGTAGAGGATGTCTTAGTAAGTCCTCATGATCCGGGAACCTGGCATGAGGGTAGCTTCTAAGGTGTCTTCCCATTGCTCCGGTGATCACCATGTCCCTACAAACTCGAATTGACCCGAACACCTCCAACGGTGGTGCTACCTACCTCTCAATGGTAGGATGGCACTACTTTAAAGGACATCTACACAGACGAATTCCTTAGGGTAGGTAAGTTCTCAAGGATACTTGCTCTCTTCAAAAACAAATAAAAATCTTTTCACACTTTCAAAAACTTTCAAAACAAACTTTTCAAACACTCTGACGTACGAGCTGAACTGAAACTTTTCAAAGAATATTTTTGAAACCCACATTGAAAAGCAAACAAACAATTTTGAAAACACATTGAGCAAGTATCTAAGAGCCCATGGATAACCATGGATAGAAAGGGTGCTAACACCTTCCCTTTCTATAATCTACCTCCCGAACCGAGAGCAATCTCTTTTAAGGAATTTTTCTGTGCTTTTGTCCTTTCCATTTGGAGAAAATAAAAGACGGTGGCGACTCTTGCTTCCGCGACATTTCGCGAACCAGCGTTAAACAGTCAGTTCCAGATCCACCGATCACACACTCGATACCTTTTCAAACCAAATTTCTTTAAGAGACTCCAAACCCCAATTGTAAACCTTTGTGCTTAGGAGGTGAATTGACTGGTCAACCCTTGAGTGTCCTGAGTGTCTGAGAAGATTTAAAATAATGTATTTGAGAAAGAAGGGAGGGAAATTTTTTGGGTACAATAGCTTCCCTTGTCCAATCTTCTTAAACTTGAAGAGTTATAGTGACATGTCCTCCATTCGTGACTTGAAGGTAGAAGATGATTGAACACTTAAGTGCCCAGAAATTTGCACTCGCCTGTGCAAGAAGTAACACCGTTGGTTGATTGTACCGAGAATGGGCTTAGAGATTCCATTCGGAGAAGTGACATAGAATTGTCCGAGATGGGCTTATAGATTCCACCCAAAAGTGATGGAGAGTCATTGTAGATGGGCTTATTGATGTCATCCAAAGCAACTATTGATAGAAATATAAGAATAAGTCAATGCTTGACTTGGTCTTTAGGAGATATATCTGGAAGGAGTCTACACCCGAATACTACTTCAATAGGTAATGGAAGGAGTCTACGCCTAACTACTACTTCAATAGGTATCAGAAGGAATCTATGGCGACTACTACTTCACAAGGTACTGGAAGAAATCTATGGCGACTACTACTTAAAAGGGTACCAAAATGAATCTATGGCGACTACTACTTCACAAGGTACTAGAAGGAATCTATGGCGACTACTACTTCAAAGGGTACCAGAAGGAATCTATGGCGACTACTACTTCAAAGGGTACCATAAGGAATCTATAGCGACTACTACTTCACAAGATACTGGAAGGAATCTATGGAGACTACTACTTCAAAGGGTACTAAAAGGAACCTATGACGACTACTACTTCACAAGGTACCAGAAGGAATCTATGGAGAATACTACTTCAAAGGGTACCAGAAGGAATCTACGCTTGATTTCGTCTGAATGATGCGCTAGAAGATGTATACGCTTTACTTCATCTAGAAGAGATATTTTTCAGAATGACTTTCTAGGGAAAGTCTTTGAGGGAAATACTTGTCAGAATTTAGTTTTTGAAGAAATTTGTCCAGTCATGTAGATAGTTGATGATATTCGTCTGTTTATAGACTTTACCTGAAAAGATAAAGGGTTAGTTATATGCAATGTCATGATGTATGAAATGCATTGCGCAATGATGTTCTCAAAATAAATGATATTGTGCTATATGCGTTTCATATACATATGCTATGATATTGGTAAATGATGGTGAATGTGAAATGTTATTGAAGTACATTCACAAATTTGAGAAGCACCTTAGTCTGGGGAAAACAAATCCCTGAGTGTTGCTGGGAATGAAGAGTATGTGTATCTTCGATCTTCTAGGGATTGTTTCCACTGGGGACTTTTGCTTTCTTGTTTGAGGAAACTCCGCTGGGGAACATTGAATAATTTCTTTTTGCTTGAGGAAACTCTGTTGGAGAGTGTTAATTCCTACTTGGGGAGAAGATTTTAAGAACGTTGGTTGCTAATTGCTCTACTAGGGAGTTTATACCCTGACTGAGGATAAGAGATGAATATTTCTCCCGATTCGCCTGGGGAGGATAAAGTTGACCGATATCTGGTCCGATTTCAGGTTTCGTAGAAACTCCCTAGGGATAGTGACGACTTCAGTGGGGAAATGAATTTAGCCGGTGACTTGTGGTATAAGCACACTCAAGCTGGGGAGTGTCAGAATAAATGTATACCTTAATTGTATCTGAGGATGTATTGAATGGGTATCAGAATGATATCCATATCTTGACTGTATTTGAACCGTATCTGGAAGATGCACTGAATGAGTATCAGAATGACATCCATATCTAGATCGTTTAGGAAATGTATCTGGAAGATGTACTGAATGAGTATCAGAATAACATCCATATCTGGATTGTATCTGAACTATATCTAGAATGAGTTTCAGAATGGATCTATATTTAGATTGTATCTGAACTGTATCTAGAAATGGATCTGGAATGAGTGTCAGAATGAATCTATATTTACATTGTAACAGAACTGTATCTAGAAGTAGATATGGAATGATTGTCAGAATGAATCTATATTTAGACTGTATCTGAACTATATCTAGACAATGATCTAGAATGAGTGTCAGAATCAATCTATATTCAGATTGTATCTGAATTGTATCTAAAAGTGGATCTAGAATGAGTGTCACAATGAATCTATATCTAGACTGTATCTGAACTGTATCTGGAAGAGAATTTGTTTGGGTAAATAAACTCTATTGATGGAGAAATACTCTTGCTGAGGAAACACGCTTGTTAAGAAAATGAACTCTACTGGAGAGCAGAAGTCTGAAGGGGTTTTACAACCTCGGAGGAACAAGCTCAGTTGGGGAAGAGAAACTCCATGAACTGTACTGATCAGAACTCTGTAGGTTGGTGATATTTCTGGGGAGAAGATCATACTCCTTTATCATCCAGAGCAATCTGTATGGAAATTGTAGGGAATGTATGAACTTGTGAATATTACCCTGTAGGGATAATCTCATGGAAGTGGCTCTATGGGAATTCGTAGAGACTTGAACATACCTCTACTTCTAGAGCCCTTAGTGAATGTTGATCAGGGCGAAAAATCTTCTACTGATAGACAGGTGATGAGATGACGGGGCATAGTCGTGCGCTTTAATCCCTAACTTTTTCCTGAACTGTCCTTTCAGATTTTTAGTCCACCGGGATACCCATTTTTGCCCAAGCCGCCTTTTTAAGTTTTCGACTTGTCGGCTACAGTTTTATTTATATATCCATAATTTTTTCCCGAACTCTTTTGGTTCTCCGGGATGCCCTTATTTTTTCCTAGGCCAGTCAACCTAGCGAGCCTTTTTCATGCGTAGTATTTTCTGACTATGTCCGTGTTCACCGAGTGCGGAGAATTGTCACTGTCCATAGCAGTAAGTGTTGTAGCACTGTCATAAAAATGTTTGCTTGATCATACATGATCCTTTGATGGAATTCATGTCCAATTCCCCAAGTTATTCAAATGGAGATCTGCCCCTGGCTATTCGACACTTTTGAGAGATTCCTTGAATCTTGAATCGACTACCCCCAGATTAGTTGGACACCATGCCATGCCCCTTGATTATGAAAAGCATGTCATTGGAAATGTCTTTCCATATGAGGTGATTCTGTTCATTGAGAGGATTTTCGTTCATTGAATATTCGTTGTGCGAATTTCTCTGTTGTCGAACAATTAGTCATATGTAAATAGTGTCATTTAAAAATGAAAAACTTATGTCTGTCTTGAAGTTTTAAAAATGCATTTTTAGTAAACAAACTGAATTTTGTAAGAATATGAATTCAACTCAGGATTTATAGTAAACCTTATAGGAGTCATGATACCTTTGGTAATAGTATGCTTTCGAACTAACCCGCATTTCAGTTAGGACTTTTAAGGGTTGTAACGTGGCATGGTTCACGGTTTAAGAAACAAAGGATAATGGCTCGAAATTTATTTGTACCCACCCGTTCTCCGTGATGTTCTTCAGTCCTATACTCAGTTAATTGTGCGTTTAGATTCCAATTAAGTCTGGAATCTTTGCCCTGATATTCTGGTGATGGTTCGGATACTGAAAGTTTATTTGGGAAGGCATTCATCATTCATTTTTTTTGTAATATATTTTTTTGTTGAGGATTTGTAGCGGCCTCTTGTTTGACTTTATTATCCCTATTTTTGCCTAAACTATTTTGATATTACAGTCAGCGGGATGCCCCAGTTCGTCCTAAGTATCCTTCATAGGTTTTGACTTAGCGGGATTTTATTTTGAGGGGTGATGTTTGCCTAATTTGTTGATTACGGGGAACCATCATTGTCTTTTGATTTAGAAGAGCATCTTCAACACTATTTGTCGTGTACAAAGGTAAATCTTGCAATTTAATGCACCATTGAATTAACTGAGAAACTACCATGCCCCAGGTTATAACTAAAGGTTTCAATTCGCATGAAAAAGAAAACTCCTGCTTCTTCGGCTCAAAGGGATTGACTAGGGATTAACTTCCTTATAACTCCACTATTTATGATTTGAAACAACGCTTGTACATCGTCAGCAAGGTCTGTTCAAAAGCATATTGTATGAGATTATGGAATTGTTTTCATCATCCTCCCTCTAAAGGCTTACAACTTTTAATCAAGAGTTGAATATCATAAAAAAGGAGTAAAAGCTTAATTTTAGTATAGTGAAAACGAATGGATTAACTCAAGACAAACATATGCAATGCTTTAATGAGAAAAACCAAAGTATGACATAAAGATAAGTGTTTAAACAAACAAATAAATTACAACTGGAGATTCGAATGTACGAAAAGCTTCTCCGCATAAATTTGTCACTTCAGATGGTGTGCCTTTGAGGGATGATAGAAAAAATCAAGTTGACCATCTTGTGTAAATTCCAACGCTCCTTCGTCGATCAAGTCTTGAATCTTATTTTTCAATGCCCAATAACTACGAGTGTCATGCCCAGGATTATTGGAATGATAAGCGCATCTCACATTATGATTGTACCGAAGAGAGGAGGGGTTGGGATTTTGAGGAGGATCCTTCAACGTAATCTATTCCATCCTCAACACGGTTCATGATATTTGGCGGTTTTTGGTTATAGGAAAAAAAATCCTCCTGCCCCTTGCTAGTCATCTGGTTCATCATAATCGCATCACAAGACCTTTGAGATCCTTGAAATGGTTAACAAAATGCTATGGCATGATGTCATAATGTGTATGCTATGTACCAAGCAAAAGTTTAAGGTGACATAAACAAGTAAATCTTGAAAGAAGTCCAAGTTTTGGATAATGACTACAAACAATTCCTGCAAGGAATTCAAGTTGTTAGATAATGAATGCAAATAAGTCACACAAGTAGCCTTAGGTTCAGGCTTGCATGGAATTTATAGTTAAGTACCCTCATGAAGTTTAGTTGGTTCAACTTGTCCTAAAATAAGTAACCGGGTTCTAAGGAATCTCAATATCATTGATCTTTCTTCATCAAGCATTATTTCATCTCAAGTAATCTTTTCTTGCGGCCGAAATATCCCGAAAGTCCGATCTCAATGAGTGTAGTATCGAGTATCAACCAATCCTCAGTTTTGCACCGAAGCCGACTATCTCACTATTTTCTAATGGCCAAGTTTGTTCAACTAAGGTTCTAAGGTCAGTTAGTGCTTCATGACACCACACAGCAACCCTGTATTTTCCTTGATTCAACATAAAGGATATCAGTACCAACAAATGTGTCACACTAACATAGCCATCGCTTCAACTATGTCGGTATTACATCGCACATTCCCCAAGTTCTATTTCTACTTACCTAATGTGCCCCAGATTCGAATATAGGATCTATACAAGAATACTCAAACATAAACCCGAAATGTAAAACAAGCAAGTCAAACAAGTTAAGCATTTTAAATATGATCTAGCTCTAATGTAACCCCACTTTTAGTTCTCGCTAGCAGATTCGCCAGTTCTGTAATACGGTGGGAGAACTGACTTTACTGGTTTTGCGTTTTTATCGCAAATGTTGCATTTAGCAAGAGTCTCCACCGACTTTTCTTTTATCCAACAAAGGAAAGGGTGAAAAGAACAGGAAAGACCTTTTTTAAAGATTTTGAGTTCGGGGGGTAGATTATGGAAAGGGAAGGTGTTAGCACCCTTTCCATCCATAGTTAACTACGGACTCTTAGTTTCTAGATGACTTTTGAAAATTCTTTGTGTTTGTGTGTTTTGAAAATATTTTTTAAAAGATGTCTTAGTGCGACGAACTTTGTAATATTTCTCGTATCATTGAGAACGTATACAAAGTGTTTCTTATCTTTGAAAATATTTAGAAAAGAGTTTGTGCATGTGTAAAAAATTATTTTGTTTGTTTTTATGAACAAGCAACTATAAGCAGTCTACCTACTCGAATGGTCTTTGTTCTTTTCCTTTTTTTCTTTAGACAATGCTATCTTAATATTGGTTAGTAGGCAGCCCTATCGTTTGATGTTTTGAGGGACAAGAGAGGGTCATTGTACAATCACGAAGGCAACTCGTAATATACTTTAGCAATTACCCTAAGGTTTTAAGATCATTTATCGAGGCAATGTCGAAAGGGTCATCAAGGGACTTATGATCTTTTAAACTAGAGGGTTGGTGCTAAAATCTCTTACGTTTGAGAGACATGACTGTTTTATTCCAAAGGCAACAAGTGGAGGTACCTTAGAGGTGCGCGTATGCGAAGTGTGGTTTGTTTCAGTTATGTTTATCTTGAGTGTTAGGTTTGCTAATGTTTGTTTTTAAGTCTTTCCATACAAGCCTATTAACATGCATCTAGCAGTTAAATATATACAAGTATGGAAAATAAAGTGCGGAAAATTGAATCTACACTATTACATCGCTTAGGGATGGGGAGAATACAAACCAAAATGTAAAAGAAAAATGTAAAGAGTCCTAATTTTAATTATTATATTCCATCAATAGTTACATAATTGTTCATGAAAATAAAAATGCAAAAGAAATAAATAACGCGCGGAGATGAAACAGGAAAGGATGAAAAACCCTAAAATATTCTAAAATTAGAAAAATGTTTTTGTTGTTTTTGTTTAAGAAAAATAATAATTAAATTAATGGAAACCTAATTCTAATTAGTTTAAAAATGATTAAATAATTATTTAAAATTAACAAATTTAATTTAATTAATAATAAATAAAAACTTAAAATATATTTTTGTGGTTTTGTGATTTTTATTGATTAAAGAAAACTGATTAAAAAAATGTTGATTAAGCAAAAAAAAATAATACTAAAAAAAAGTAAATGGGCCTCGCTGCAAAAAGGGGTTAAAGGGGTGAAAAAAATCCTTAGGACCACAACTAATGAGCCCAAGAGGCTGCGTTAGCTCGGATGAGAGAGGCTCCTTGAAGGTGCACGGTGGGGGTGTGCGCTTGAGGCATTCACATCATGCTCGATGAGATCTGATGGTCAGGAATTGGAGGTGTATGATGTGCGTACGGATCTTCTTAGCATTGGATGAAAATATAAAAACAAGAAAAAATACAAAATTCCTTATACCTGGATCGAACCCATTATATTTACTCAAAACATCAATAGCAATACGAATGCATGCATAAAACTAGTTTAAATCACATATTTAGAGAGTTTGAAAATCTAAATTTTACCAAGACCATAGGAGGGTTATAAGGAGGATCTGGGATGTGTGAGGCTTGAACCTGGGCTCTGGAGGACCCCTGGGAAACTCTGAGGTGATGTTTGATCACTGGTTTGGACTGGTATGGGCTGGAAAGTGAGACACGATTTTCACCAACTTTTTGATTTTTTAGAGAATTTTGAGAAGGCTTTTGTGTGCAAGGCTTTCATGTGTCTTTGTGATCTTAAGCTTATGTATTTATAGAGAGGGAAGAGAGGAGTGAACATGTATGGCAAGGAACAAATCATTCATGGCCTTTGAGACAAGAATAAAACACATTTAGAAGTTGCCATTTTTGAGTGATTCTTTCTGTGATCGGTGGAAATAGAACTGACTATTTTTTAATGCTGGTTCGCGTTTGCGTTTAGCAAAATGTCGCGGTAAGCAAGAGTCGCCACCGTCTTTTATGTTCTCCAACAAGGAAAGGACAAAAGCACAACAAAATTCCTTTTCGAGATGTTTCTCGGGTTCGGGAGGTAGATTATAGAAAGGGAAGGTGTTAGCACCCTTTCTATCCGTGGTTATCCACGGGCTCTTAGGTACTTGCTCACTATGTTTTCAAAATGTTTTCTTTTCTTGTGTTTGTGGGTTTTGAAAAAAGTTTGTTTGGAAACTTCGATTTAACTCTTGTATCTGTCCTCAAGAGTGTATGAAGTGTTTGTTTGAAAACTTTTGTCAGAAAAGTGTAGGTGCAAAAAGTATTTTTGTTTTGAAAGAGAAAGTACCTGAGAACCTCTACCTACTCAAAAGAAATTAAGTTGTGTAAATGTCCTTTAGACAGTACTATCCCACTATTGAGAAGTAGGTAGCACCGTCGTTGGAGTTTCGGGTCAATTCGATTATAGGGACATGTGGTCACCAAAGAAATAGTAGGACGCCTTAGCGGTAACCCTAATGTCTTAGATCTTTTTTTTTATCCGAGGCAACCGTTTCGAGGCAACTTTGATCTTTAGACAGGAGGGAGACCTCTAAAACACCCTATACTCAATGACCACGTCGAGGCAACCAAGTGAGGCGTACCCTAAGAGTGGCATGTGCGAGTGTGTCAGGTTTCAGTTAAGTTATCTTTGCACATGTTATGGTGAGCTACGGGTTGATTTTAATTTTAATAGAAGTCTTATCATGCATAGCCTAGTTAGCATACATCTAGCAGTTAATAGTTGGGGAAAATAAAGCTAAGCTATTACAAGGCGTCGGGTATTTACATCGCCAAAAACAAACCCTTTGAAAAGTAAATTGCGGGAAATAAAATAAAAGCGATAAAAAGGATCCTAATTAAATCTATTACATCCTCGGAACAATTACATAATAATGATCAAAAATAATATGAACAAAATAATCGCACGCGCGAGAAAAAATTAGATCGGAGAAGTCTTTAGGGTTTTGACCCTTTTTGGAGAAAGAAAGAAGTTTTATCTATTTTGCATTTAATTAAATTAAACCTAAAACTAATTAATTAATAAAAAAGAAATATTTTTGGTTTTTAGTGTCTCAAGGAAAATAAAATAAAAAAAATGATTAAAATTGTCAAGAACCCTAATTCTATGTTGATTTTAAATTATTGCAAAAAATATCAAATTTAACCTAATTAAAACTAAATTAGTTAATTATATTTATTTACAAAAATAATAAGAGGGTGAAATTAATTTTAATAAATAATAAAAATATATTATATTTTAGTTTTCTGATTATTATGAAAAAAGTTAATTTGGTTAATTAAATAATAATAATAATAATTAATAATAAAAATAGTTAAATGGAAAATGTAAAAAGAGAAAAAAGAATAACCCAGGGGGGGTGTTGGCTCAATTAGGAGGTATCTTTGGCAATTTTTAGGCCCACTAACTCTCCAGCCTGTTGACTTTCCTGATCACCCATGCGTTGGTTGACCAAGGAGTATGCTAGTCTTTCAATCTAGACCATGGGATTTGAGTTTGAGGCCACTTGGCGCGCTGGGATGTGAGGTATATGATGGACATCTCCTGGGCATAACATAGGAATATCTGGAAAGGAAAATTAAATAAGCTTTTGGGGGACCTGGGATTCGAACCCAGGTCTCAGCGCTCACATGCCAATGCCTTAACCACTCCACTACGCTGCTTCAATTGTTAGTAAAATAAGTGGCGATTATTATATTAACAAACAAATAAGTGTGCATGAAAACAAAAATAAATGCGTGCTCTTTTGAATTGACCAACCAGGTATCAACACCTCATCATCTTCTTTGTTGTACCTGCATAAATAATATCAAATAGCGGGGGTTTTTAACCCCCACTAGTTCCTGCAACCAAAAATGGCGAATAGAAGCATGATGAATATAAATATTTCACGATGGGTGGGTTAGGTTCGTCTTATTCTCACGATCTCAAACATGTGTCTCACTGGTCCCAATTATTCCTGGTTTAGAAAGCCCTCTTTGAAAACTCAAGAACCCTAGAAAATCGTTCATGGCATCTTTTGATTCAAGGCATTATAATCCAATTCAGTGATACCATTAGCTTCGTATGGTCCCTAGCAACACAAATCAATCAAGAAAACACGTTAAATATGCATGGTTTAAGAGTTACGATTTGGAATAGAAAAGGAAAACCGTGGTTTTGTAAAGGACGATTCTTTGAGCTTTGGTGCGTGAATTCAATTGCAAAACGTTCCTGACACTTCCTGCAATGTATTAGAAAGGTCAAAACAACTTGAATTAGCCTAGAATGCAAAAATCAGTTTTGACTTTTCTTTGAAATTCTTGAATATGATATGGTCTGTTTCTGTAGCTTTTTCACGTCCATTAGGTTAGGGTTTGCTTACATATATATAAGGCAACTGAATTAGGTCAAGAGCTGGGCAAAAATCCATGTGCAATGATGATTAAATCTTTGATTGAAAATCAAATATTTTTGATTTTTCATGATTGGAAAATGTTGCCAAATTTGGAGATTTTTGTATCTTTGACTTGTTCATGAATTTTCCAGCATATCTTGACCATATTTGCTTCACAAATTGATTGAAAAATCAAATCTTGCATTTTCCTACAATTTAAATTAATTAAATGAATTAATATTAATTAAAAATCCAATTAATCAATAAAAATAAGAAAATAAATTCAATTAAGCTTGATGGGTCGTGCATAGGTCATGGATGAAGTTTCAAGAAGAGATTTGAGGCCCATTAGCAAAAATAAGGTGTTTTGAGCAAAGTTGACTTTTGCAAATTCATAAAAATTTTCCAACTTCTCCAATGCACAACTTGCTCAATTTTGATCATATGACCATGTTCTTGGACATTTTGGAAAGCTCTTGAAGTCCTCTAACCAATGCCTTTGGTCCCATGTCATTTGGATTTACCAATCTCTAGTTATGGCCTTTGACTCAAAGTGTACTTTTGTTGACTTTTGAAATTGACCTATAATGTCAAAATTGATAACTTTTTGTGAGAGGATTTATTGAACTTGGAGTGTGAAAAGGGATTGCAGGAAATAACATCCCCTTCAAAATGAGCATTGGATGGAATTTTTCTGACAAACCATGAAAAAGTTATGCCCTGGTCAAGATACAGTTGACTTTTCTACTATCCAAAAATAGTAACTTTTTGCATCTTGATGATTTTTGAGCTATCTTTGTGGAATCATGATCAAGACTTGATCAAATGATGATTGTGAACTCAAAATAAGATGTTGACCAAAAATCCTGACTTTTGATTGCAAAATGACCATTTTGCCCTTGTAGTTGACTGTAGATCAAATGAGGCTTTTGACTGTGCAAATTGGCACTGTGAGTCTTGAAACTTGGCATGTAGGTGCTTGAGAATGTATATAGGCCCTTGAGACTTGATTGAACCATTGAGAACCCTAAATTCCTTGAATGAACAAAAACCATAATTTCAGCTATCTTAGGAGGTGGTTTGACTATACAATCCTTTGAGCAAACTTGAGCAATTTGAGGCTCATTCTTGACAAATCTTGAGGAATATGGGAGGGCAAATTTTGGGGTACAACAGTTGCCCCTGTTCAATCTTCTTAGACCTGAGGAGGTATATTGGCTTGCGTGCCTTTCGTGATTCGAAGGTGGAAGATGATTGAACACTAAAGTGCCCAGAAATTTGCACTCACATAGCATAGTATCAGCAATGTGATGTCGGGAATGGGCTTACAGATGCCATTTGGAGATTGTTGGTAGGAGGATGGGCTTATAGATGCCATATGGGGATGTGACAGAATCTTGTCGGGGATGGGCTTATAGATGCCATCTGGAAATGTAATGGATAATTGTGGAGATGGGCTTAAAGATGCCATCTGGAAATGTTTGTTGAATTGTGACTTGGTAGGTTGAAAGAAGGAACCTGTATAGGGTTGCCTGATGATGAGTCTGTGTAAAACTGCATCTTGGAAGAGAAGGAACCGGTGTAGGGTTGCTTCATGATGGTCAAGTAGATAATTGTCTTGTCTGGTTTCAGGTATTAATCTCTGACCTGAGAAAGAAAGATAGTTTTCTTGGCTTGCTACAGGTATTAATCTTCAATCTCTTCATGTAGATAACTTTCCTGGCTAGTTACAGGTATAGATCTACAATCAGTCGTTCACAGATATTTCCTAGCTAGTTACAGGTGTTGATCTGGAACTTAAGAAAGGTTGGTCGAGGAGATAGTTATCCTGGCTGGTTTCATGTATTAATCTCTGACCTGAGAAAGAAAGATAGTCTTCCTGGCTTGTTACAGGTATTGATCTTAAATCTCTTCAATGTAGATAACTTTCCTGGCTAGTTACAGGTATAGATCTACAATCAGTCGTCCACAGATATTTCCTGGCTAGTTATAGGTGTTGATCTGGAACTTAGGAAAGGTTGATGGTAATCACCTTTTGATTGACCTTTTCCTGAAAAGGCAAAACATTAGTTGCATGCAATGTCATGATGTATGAAATGCATGATGTTATGATAAAATGAGGTCGTGTCGTATGCACTTTATCATATATATAACTAGGAGATGTGAAATGTGATATGTTTATGAATGTATTTTCGTCTGGGAAAATAAATCCTTGACGAACGCCGGGGAGTTTGTTAAATCCTGGGCTGATGTTGAAGAGTAGAGTTCTTCGTTTCCGCTGGGGATGATGAATGAAGATGATTGCAAGAATAAACCAGTAGGAGAAGATGACTCCGTCGGGGAATAAACCTGGTGAAGAGGTTACTCTGCGGGGAATTACTCTGTGGGAAGAGATGCTTTGCTGAGATATTAACGATAACTCCGTTGGGGACTCCGTTGATAAGCTCTGTTGGGGATTTTGATGATGAACTCCGCTGGAGGATAGAAAGAACTTCGCTGAGGATGATCTTTCTGTTGCAACTTGCTGAGGATAACCCAGTTGGACTCTGGTGGGGGATAACCTTTGTACTCTGCAGGGGACAAGCTTCCAGAATCTACTGGGGAGATGATTCAACTCTGGTGGGGAAGCTTTTTAGACTGCGCTGGGAAATGGCTCCACTGGGGGTATCTTGTATTCCGCCAGGGAACATTCTTATACTCTGTTGAGGAATATTAAGAACGTCGGGGATGCTTGCTGAGGAATATTTGTATATTCTGCTGGAGAATATTAAGATCTACTGGGGATAACCAACCTTTTTAGGGCTGATGGTAGACCAACTCTGCTTGAGGAGAGTATTGCTGATTCGTCCATGGTTGCAAGTCTCAGAGGGGAGAGCTTCCATAACTGTCTTACTCTTGGGGAGTAAAGGTATCTTGGTCCTATTCTTCAGCCGAACCTACCTTGGTACCTTGGTGGACGAAGCAACTAGATCGCTTAGACAATTCTTATTGCCCCTACTTCCGATGTCACCCGTAATTAGTCCTTTGTTTCGCATGCAAATATTTATGAGCAACAATTAATGTCAAATGCATATATCAAAAATGAACATTGGACGTTCTTTGCAAAACAAAACAGATAAAGGAAAAACAATTTGCAATTTGTCTCAAAAATGAACTTGTATTGATTTTGAAATTTGCCTGTAAATAGGCGTTTTTGTACAAGAGGCTGACGTCATAGTAAGAGAACGCCGCTGAACAAATAGGATTTATACAATTTTGTAAAAAGAAAACAAAACAGCTATGTGAAAAATCCCACTGGGTTCCAACTCTGCTATCACCTTTATGTCTTCAAGCGTCTCATCACTTTGCTGCTTAGTTGAAGATGAATCTGATTGATTGGTGCCGTCTGAGCCTGATAGTTGATACTAAAGTCTGGATGCAGGGTGATCCAATGAGACATAGTATTACGCTTATCCCTAACTTTTGCCTGGACCGCCCTTTCGGGTTTTCAGTCCACCGGGATACCCATTTTTGCCCAAGCCGCCTTTTCAGGTTTTCGACTTGCTGGGTGTACAGATTTTTTTAATATTTTCATCCCTTATTTTTGCCCGAACCCTTTTGGTTCGCCGGGAAGCCCTTATTTTTGCCTAGGCCAGTCGACCTAGCGGGTCTTTAATCATGCATAGTATCTTTTTACTATGTCTACATTGGCGGGGTGAGGAAGGTCGTCACCATCCATGGTTGTTAGAATCATAGCTCCTCCTGAGAAGATATTCTTAACCACAAATGGCCCTTCGTACGTAGGGGTCCATTTGCCCCTGGGATCACCTTAAGGTAGAATGATGCGCTTGATTACCGTCCCCGACTTGATACTCCTGTCGTCTGACTTTCTTGTTAAATGCCTTGATCATTCGTTTTTGGTACGTCTGACCATGGCAAATAGCAGTGAGTCTCTTTTCGTCGATTAGGTTTAATTGATCAAGCCGGGTTTGGATCCAGTCATCTTCGTTCAAACCTGCATCCTTCATGATTCGGAGAGAGGGTATCTGAACTTCAATTGGCAGGACTGCCTCCATGCCGTATACCAAGGAATAGGGTGTTGCCCCTGTTGACGTCCGTGCTGAGGTACGATACCCATGAAGAGCGAATGGTAACATCTTGTGCCAATCTTTGTAGGTCATTGTCATCTTCTGCACAATCTTCTTAATATTCTTATTAGCCGCTTCTACAGCCCCATTCATCTTTGGCCGGTAAGGAGAAGAGTTATGGTGCTGTATCTTGAATTTCTCGCAGAGCTTAGTGATCATCTTGTTGTTAAGATTGGTACCATTGTCCGTAATGATCCTCTCGGGTACACCGTATCGATAGATCAGGTGGTGCCGAATGAACCGTGCCACTACGTTCTTGGTTACGGTAGCAAAGGAAGCTGCTTCAACCCACTTTGTAAAGTAATCAATCGCTACCAGGATGAAATGATGCCCGTTGGATGTCGTAGGTCTGATCTCGCCGATCATATCAATGCCCCACATTGAAAAAGGCCAAGGTGCTGTCAAGACGTTCAAGGGAACTGGAGGAACGTGCACCTTATCAGCATAGATCTGGCACTTGTGACATGTCCGAGAATGCTGATAACAATCGGCTTCCATTGTGGACCAGTAATATCCCACCCGAAGGATTTTCTTTGCCATGGTATGTCCACTGGAATGCGTTCCTAAGGTACCTTCATGCAGCTCTGCCATGATCCTTTCTGCTTCAATCTTATCCACACAACGCAATAAGGTTGAATCATGGTTTCGTTTGTAAAGGATGTCGTTGCTGAGGAAGAACTTTGCCGCGAACCTTCTTAGAAACTTCTTGTCATTAACAGAGGCACCCTCGGGGTATTCTTGAGCCTCAAGGTACCTCTTTACTTCATGATACCAAGGCTTTTCTGTTACCTCTTCAGTCTCAAGATCACAACAATGTGCAGGTTCATCCAATTTCCAAATAATGATCCGGGGAGCCTCGTTGTCCCATTTGACTTTGAACATAGAAGACATTGTAGCTAACGCGTCCGCCAACTGATTCTCTTCTCGTGGGAAGTGTTCAATAATTATCTCCTCGAAATGGGGAAGTAATGTCAACACATACTCCTTGTAAGGAATAAGATTTGGGTGTTTCGTATCCCATTCTCCTTTGATCTGACTGATCACGAGAGCGGAATCTCCGAAGACACTCAGAAACTTGATCCTTAGGTCAATTGCAGCTCGAAGACCCATGATGCATGCTTCATACTCCGCCATATTGTTGGTGCAGTTGAAACATAGTCGGGCGGTGAGCGGAGTATGAGAGCCTTTAGGAGATATGATCACAACGCCAATGTCGTTACCCAAAGCGTTTGAGGCTCCATCAAAGTGCATAGACCATCGGGATCCTTCCTCAGGTCCTTCATCCGGTTCAGGTATCTCGCAATCAGTTACTACCATGATATTCTCGTCTGGAAATTCAAAGTTCATAGACTGGTAATCATCCACTGCCTGATGTGCCAAATGGTCTGCCAATACACTTCCCTTGATTGCTTTTTGAGTCGTGTACTGGATGTCATATTCAGTCAAGATCATCTTCCATCTGGCTATTCTTCCGGACAAGGCAGGCTTTTCAAAGATATACTTGATTGGATCCATTTTTGAAATCAATAGAGTAGTGTGAGTCAACATATACTGTCTCAGCCGGCGAGCAGCCCATACCAAAGCGCAGCAAGTTTTCTCGAGCTGTGAGTATCGGGTCTCACAGTCGGTAAACTTTTTGCTAAGGTAATAAATAGCGTGCTCTTTTCGGCCAGACTCGTCATGCTTCCCCAACACACATCCCATTGAATTGTCAAGTACTGTCAAGTATAAGATTAGAGGTCTCCCTTCAACCGGTGGCATAAGAATGGGTGGCTCTTGGAGATACTCTTTGATTCTTTCAAAAGCGGCCTGGCTTCATCGTTCCAACGTACTACTTGATCTTTCTTCAGTAGCTTGAAGATTGGTTCATAAGTGGCAGTTAGATGCGAGATGAATCGGGCAATGTAGTTCAGCCGTCCTAGAAAGCCTCTGACTTCCTTCTCTGTCTTGGGAACTGGCATCTCTTATATGGCTTTCACTTTGGCAGGGTCCACTTGAATACCTTTGTCGCTCACGACGAAACCTAGCAGTTTGCCAGACCTCACCCCGAAGGTGCACTTGTTCGGGTTTAATCTTAGCTTGTACAACCTCAACCGGTCAAACAGCTTCTGTAGATGGTCAAGATGTTCCTCCTCAGTTTAGGACCTTGCAATCAAATCATCGACGTATACTTAAATCTCATGATGGATCATATCATGAAACAGAGCAACCATGGCACGCTGATATGTTGCCCCAGCATTTTTCAACCCAAAAGGCATGACCTTGTAGCAAAAGGTACCCCACTGAGTAACAAAGGTGGTCTTCTCCATGTCTTCGGGAGCCATCTTTATCTGATTATAACCGGAGAAACCGTCCATGAAGGAGAATACCTTATGTTGAGCAGTGTTGTCAACCAGAACGTCGATGTGAGGCAGAGGGAAGTCATCCTTAGGGCTCGCCCTGTTCAAATCCCTGTAGTCAACACACATTCATACCTTACCATCTTTCTTCGGCACTGGAACCACATTGGCAACCCACTAAGGGTAAGAAGTCACTGCTAGAAACCCGACATCAAATTGTTTCATAACCTCAGCTTTGATTTTCTCGGACATCTCTGGGCGCATACGGCGAACCTTTTGTTTTACCGGAGGGCATTCTTCCTTGGTAGGTAGGTGATGAACCACGATGTCAGTATCCAACCCAGGAATATCTTCGTAGGACCAGGCAAAGATTTCCACGTAGTCATGCAGCATCTGAATCAACCGTTGTTTCACACTGAGCTCCAGATTTGCACTGATCTTGACTTCCTTTTTGTCTGTTTCAGTACCCAGATTTACCGTTTCCACTGGCTCCCCATGTGGCTGAATGACCCTCTCTTCCTGGAGTAGCAATCTTGCAAGCTCACCAGGCACTTCGCAATCATCTTCACCTTCGTCTTCGGCTAAGTTGATCGGATTTTCGAAGTCATATTTGGCAGTAGCAGAGTCGTTATCAGTGAGATCCAGAGTGGATTAGGACCTGTATATGTGAGTGTGTGTAAATAGCTGTTTTGCAATATATAATAACGAAAGACAAGGAGCGCAAGATTTGAAATGCAAAAAACGTCCAATGCTTTTATTAATGATATACGAAAATGACACACAAAAGCCCTCACAAATGAAGCCACTGTGCCCCGGGTAAGACACCGGGCCATAAAGTTTCACAATATTGTCTGTTACAAATTCAGAACAAAGGAGTTCATTACTGAGTAATAAAAGTAATAGGGACGAAGTCTTTCGCTGTCCAGTTGTTCGGTCCACCGTTGGTTGTAGGGTAGATCCAGCTGTCGAATTCAGATTCCTCCACATCATCTTCAATGGCATTTACTCCCGAGTTGCTGATGAATACAGGAGGTCTTCCAATCCTTGCACCACGAACAGCCTTCTGAGCTTCTGCAGTGAAACCCAAACCAAACTTGTCAGTCTTCTGAGTGAAATCAGGGAGTCGGCCCCAGTTTTCATACTCACCCTTCTCAATAACAGCCCGGGCATCCTTTACGGAAGCCATCTTCAAAGGAGGATCTTCAATCACAGTCTCTGCTGATGCCAGTGTCGGAGGAACCTCTTCAAAGTGTTTAAATGGGGTCTCAATGAACTCCCCATCCATTTCTATGTACCGAAACGAGTTGAGGTGGCTAACCATGTACTCTTCCTCCCCCTGAACTGTCACAATCTTCCCCCTGACCGGGTATTTCAGCTTCTGATGTAGTGTCCAGGTCACAGCTCCAACTTTATGGATCCATGGACGACCCAACAAACAAGAATAGGATGGTCGGATGTCCATCACGTAGAATGTAGAATCGAATACCTGAGAACCAACTCTGATTGGAATATCAACCTCGCCGTGCACCATTCTTTTAGACCTATCAAAGGCCCGGACAACAAGGTTACTTGGCTTTAGTTCCAACCCCTCGCAATCCAACCTGTCCAGAGCTTTCTTGGGCAAGACGTTCAATGAGGAACCAGTGTCAACCAACACATGTGCAAGAGTAGTGCCCCTGCATTCAATGGAGACATGCAGGGCATCGTTATGATTCTTCCCTTTAGCAGTCAGATCAGCGTCGGAGAAACCCAAACCATTATCAGCAGTTAAGTTGGCCACACAATCGATAAATTGATCAGCTGATGTCTCTTGTGGCACGTGGGCCATCTTCAGGAAGGTAATCAGAGCCTTGGCATGGGCCTCTGAACACAACAACAGTGATAGCATAGAAATTTTGGATGGGGTGTGCCCCAGTTGCTCAACTACATTAAAAACACTCTTCTTAATGATCTTTAGAATCTCTTCAATCTCCTGCTTGGAAGCTTCAACATTGGTTGTCTTCGGTGCCTCCGTTTGGGCAGGCATATCAGTAGCGATCCCTTTGCCCCGAGCATCAGATGACTCGGCAACAGGGGTAGAAATAGGAACTTGATCAGGAAGGGAAGTAGGCACACTTCCAGGTGTGATGACAATAGGTCTCTGGATTGTTGGTGGCGCAATATCTGGTGAGAAAAGCCTACCGCTGCGGGTGACTTTGGCAGGCCCGGTGATGTTGCTGACGCCAGTACTAGTATCAAACTCTTGCTTAACTCCAAGCACATAAACATCTGCCCCATAGTGCCAAGGGACAGCTTTGTCGGATGTATAGGGGATGGGTCCCGGAACAGTGATGATTATGGGTGCAATTTTCTGAGCAGGCATAATTTTGACAGGCTTCCTTGAGGGAGCCTTGGGAGAATTATTAAAAATAGTAACAATGGACACTTCTTCAGTAGGGGTAGCAGGAACAACAATCTTTTCAAACAAGATTTCTTTATTATCCATCAGGTTTTAGATATCTGACTTCAAAGAAGGACAACCAGTAGATGAAACGGAACACAGATGGCAACCTTCACTACATCCCGGAAATAAACCGACTAGCAACAGGTTCTTCTTGACAGTCAACAGCGGTGTAACAATATCATCCACAGAGGCTACAAACAGGTCCTCCTCTACAGCATTCACTCCATGCTTGGGCATGGGAGCAGTCACAACATTGGGCCTTTCGGGCGCCTCGAACTCTATCTCTTTGGCATCAATTAAGTCCTGAACCTTATTCTTCAGAGCCCAACAATCATCCGTAGTATGCCCCGGGCTATCAGAGTGATAAGCGCAACGGGCGTTGGGATTGTACTTTGGGGATGTGGTGTTTACAACCTTCGGAGCTTCTTTTATAGTCACCAGATTGGTTGCCAGTAGTTGCGGCAATATCTGAGACAGGGTCATACTGAGACGAGTAAAATGCCTTCGGGGTATCTCACTCCTTTTTTGGTTATGATGTTGAGGAGCTGCAGCAGGCTTTGAAATAACCACCGCGTTGACAGCTTGGCGGCGTTCCGGTCTATTCTGTCTCCTTGAACCATAGACATCACTAGATTCTTTCTTGAACGGTTTATTCTCAGTGCTCGAGGAGGCACCTTTCTGTATCTTCCCCGACTTGATACCAGCTTCAATTCTCTCACCAGTCAAGATAAGGTCTGTAAACCCGACAGAAGAATTTCCAATCAAATGGTTGAAGAATGGACCAGACAGGATCCCCAAGAACATATCAACAAGCTCACAGTCAGTTAAAGGTGGTTGCACCCTTCCGGCAAGGTCTCTCCACTTTTGAGCATACTCCTTAAATCATTCACCCGTCCCTAGTGACATACCCTGGAGTTGGGTACGTGTAGGAGCGAGGTTGGAATTATACTGATACTGCTTATAGAACGCAGTAGCCAAATCCTCGCAGTTGCGGATACTGGCCTCATCCAGCTGATAGAACCATTCGAGTTGAGTCCCTGAAAGACTATCCTGAAAGAAATGGATCCACAAATTCTTGTCAGCAGTGTAAGGTTGGATCTTCCTTACATACGACCGGAGGTGCAGCTTTGGGCAGGAGGCTCCGTCATATTTGGAAAAAGCAGGTGCCTTGAACTTATGGGGAATCACCACCCCAGAGGATAAGCCTAGGTCTCCAAAGTCCAACCCAGGCACATTCTGTATCTCCATAGCACTTAAGCGGTCCTCCAGCTGTTTGTACCTATCCTCAGCATGAGGATACTGCTCTTCATCATAATCCGTCTCGTTGTCAGAGACCACAGGACTAGGAACCCTTCTCTCTTATGGGTTGTCTTTGCCTACAGATGAGGTAGTCAGCTCAACCTCATTTTGCAGTCCATTCCCAAATCTGCGTCCGGTGTTGAACAAGACGGTCCTCTTCTTCTTCTTCTTCTTCAGAATCAGGGTCTTCAACTCCTGTTGACCCTTGGCTAGGCTCATAACCAACTTTTAGAACTGGGCATTCTGGGCCTGGAGGGCCTTGATAGCTTGTTCGGTGGAAGGTTCAGAAGACATGATGATTGCTGAAATAAACAGCGAAGAAGATAAGTGACCTGTAAAAAGGGGTACCTGTGATGCATATGATGAAATGAAATGCGTATGATTTATGTTTTCAAAGACAATCGGGATTCAACTTTGTAGACAAGAAAGGAAACAAACTTTATTAGATTAAACTTTGGAATTTAAATTGTTCAACAAATTGCCCTTAGGCGTTACAAGAATGGAAATACTGAAAAGTAAATAAAAGCTGTAAAAGAAACATCCAAGGCCCATCATGCTCCCATGGCCTCTTCTTCTCAGTACAGATATAGTCATTCAGGATCTGTTCGTTCTCCAATTGCTTCGTCGGCTTCTGGATCTTCTGTTCCTGTTCATTGAACCTTTCCCGATAAGAATCCCGTTCTTCCTGTAGTTGCGCCCAAGACCTCTTTAGTTTACCAATATCAGTGGGTATCTGAGGATGGAGAACAGTTGGAGAAACCCCGTCTTTATCAGTAATTTCAAGAGTAATAGGCCTGACAGCTTCATATGGTATACCTAACTTCTGAGCACGGATGCGGACCCATCTGAAGTAGGATTCCATTGGTAGAGAAGTCTTTGGTCCCAACTCATGTGGGTCAGCTTTGTGAACTCTATCCCAAGCCCGGATGAATCTACGACGCAGCTCGTCACTATCTACCTGAAACTCAAAACTGATGTGAGGTATCAACATCTCATGAGGCCCCTCTCTTCTGGCTCTTCCAAACTGACGGAGAGCTAAACATGGGTTATAAGAGATTCCTCCCTGGGTTCCGATCAATGGAACATTAGGATACTCTCCTCAGCGATCAATAACGGCCATCTCATCTAAACCTCTGAGAGTCCAAATGATGTCATTATCAGTGAGAGACATTATCCTATGAGCCCAGCCCCTTCCTTCTTTGTTCTTCAGTACGAACTTAGGGAGGTGCGAAATAAACCACCTCACCAATAAAGGAGCACAACACCACAAAGTTCCCCGTCTTCGGGTAGTACGAGCATAGAGTTGTTGCAGGATATCACCCAAGAGAGTGGGTACAGGGTTCCGAGAGATGAAGATCCTTATGGCGTTGACATTAATAAAGGTATCAGGATTTGGAAACAATACTAGGCCATAGATTAAGAGAGCCATGATGTCTTCGTACGCCCTGAAGTCTAAGTCATTCCAGAAACTATTAGCTTTACAAATCAGAAACTTAGCCAAAAAGCCCTTAACTCCACTTCTAGTCTCCCAGTTAGCCATTACCTCTTCTTTGGTCAAGGGAAGGGCTGAAGCAATCTCTTCAGGCCTAAGAGCCTTTTCCTAACCAGTGAATGGAGTCTGTTCCAAAACAGGGATACCAAGCAAATCAGAGAATTCTTCCAGGGTAGGGACCAGCTGGAAGTCTTGAAAGGTTAAGCAATGGTATAGCGGATCATAAAACTGGACCAGGACGCTCATTAATTGTTGGTCCCACTTTGAAGTGACTAAACCAAGAAGAGAACCATGCCTATTGATGAAGGAAGTAGTGTTTGGATTCCTATCAACCAATTCTGTAAGCAAAGCAGGTGGTTGAACAAAGTTGAGTCAGATAGTATTCCTTGCATGGGCATCATGATGTCCTACAAAATAGAGCAAAGATGAAACCCTCTTGTCTTTGAAATGGGTTAGTCCTTATGCAGGATGCATGCAATGGTATGATGTTATGATGTCATGATAAAGGCACACCACAAGTATTCACAAAGGCAAACATGGTAAAGGCACACTGTGATCGGTGGAAATAGAACTGACTGTTTTTTAGCTGGTTTCGCGAAATGTCGCGGTAAGCAAGAGTCACCACCGTCTTTTATGTTCTCCAACATGGAAAGGACAAAAGCACAGCAAAATTCCTTATTCGAGAATGTTTCTCAGTTCGGGAGGTAGATTATAGAAAGGGAAGGTGTTAGCACCCTTTCTATCCGTGGTTATCCACGGGCTCTTAGGTACTTGCTCTTATGTTTTCAAAATTGTTTTCTTTTCAAGTGTGTGTGGGTTTTGAAAAAGTTTGTTTGAAAACTTCTAGGTAACTCTTGTATCAGTCCTCAAGAGTGTATGAAGTGTTTTGTTTGAAAACTTTTTGAAAGTGTGGGGTGCGAAAAGTTGTTTTTGTTTGTTTTGAAAAGAGCAAGTACTTAAGATAATCTACCTACTCTAAGGAATTAAGCTGTGTAAGTGTCCTTTAGATAATGCTATCCCACCATTGAGAGATAGGTAGCACCATCATTGGAAGTATTCGGGTCAATTCGATTATCGGGACAGTGTGGTCACCGAAGCAACGGTATGACACCTTAGAAGTAACCCTAATGTCCTAGATCCTTTTATCCGAGGCAACCGTTTCGAGGCAACTGGATCTTGAGACAAAGGGTGACCTCTAAGACGTCCTATACTTGATGACCACGTTTCGAGGCAACGAGTGAAGCGTACCCTAGGAGTGGCATGTGCTTTGTGTGTTGTTTTTCAGTTAATGTTTTTGTACATGTTATTTGTGAGCTACGAGTTGTTTTTATTTACATACATTCTTTCATGCATTTAACAGTTAGGGGTGCGGAAAGTAAATTGCGGAAATATAAATTCTACGCTATTACAAGGCGCGGGTCTATACATCGCCAAAAATACAAAGACCCGTTTTGATAAATAAATACGAGAAATTAAATAAAGCGGTAAACCTAATTACTATTACATTCTTGGAAGCAATTACATAATAATCAAAATAAAGTAAATGCGCGCGAAAAAAATAATCGGGAACGTTCTAAGGGTTTTGACCCTTTTAAGAAAAGAAATTGAATTTTTTTTGTCTTTTTTTTTGAATTAAATGCAATTAATAACTAATAATTAAACTAATTAATTAATTTATTAAAAGAAAATATTTTTTGTGTTTTTTATGTTTTTATGAAATAAAATAAAAGAATTAAAATTCTAAGTTAACCTAATTCTAAATTATTTTAGTTATTAAGAAAAATTAATTAAAGTTGCCTAATTAAACCTAAATCAATTTATTAGTATTTATGTACAAAACATAAAATGAAATTAATAATCATAATAATATTAGTTCTCTTTTTATTTTTTATGAAAAAAAGTTAGTTATGTTAATTTAATGATAGAATAATTTTTTGGTAATTTTCTGGATCAATTTTGATAATTAAAAGCAATTAAAAGTCAATTTAATGATTATTTAACAATTAATTAAAATATGCATGCAAAAATATTAATTTTAATGTCAAAAATTAAATAAACATTTTTCTGATTAAAATGCAAAAGGAAAATATTTTGTGATTTTTTTAAATGCATGAGAAAATTATTTGAAGATAAACTAAATTAGGATGAAAATATTAAAAAAAATGGAAAATATAGAAAGCATGTTAATTATGAAAAATAGTAAAGAGAAAATGTCAGAGCCAAGAATCGAACTCATGCCCTCTGGAGAAATCAACCAACACGTTGCCAACTGAGCCAGCTGTCTTTGGTGTCTATACTCTGCAAGCAATTGGTTAGAAATGAAAACGTGGCATGTTTGAATTTTAAACACAGTCAACACGCGTGGGGCCAAGGTGTAACATGGGAACGAATCAGACTGCGCTATCGTGCCACGCCAGCCACGCCTGAGTCCACACCAGTCAACGACGCTGGAGCCCTAGCTCCGGTCGTCTTCTCCGGCGAGCACCATGGCCGATCCTGTAAAATAGGAAAAATCAAAGCAAAAGAAAGACCTAGTCACCCCAATTCGACCCCTGCGAATTCAATGGTGCCATTGTTTTGGCCTAAAAACGACTGTACAGGGAGCTTCGAAGAAGATAACCAAAACGGCCCTAGCAATGGCAGGTCCTTGTTCCTGCGTTAGAGCTTGCATGCTATACATCAAATGCATTCTAATAAGTGTCCTGAGTTCACACAAACCATAAAAAACAAATAATGACGCATGAAATATGAAAAACGAATTCAAGAATTTTAACAAACCAATGAGAATTAGGGAGCATGATCTGGGATGATTTGGCTTCGTGTAAGGGTTGGGAATGCTTGCTTCTATGCCTAGGAACACGATTGAATCCTTAAAACTCCTTGAAACTTGCTAAAAAAATGAATCCGAATTTGTCAATTTTGTGGAAAATTTGAGAGAATTAGGGTTGCCATTCTAGGTGTCTCTAGGTTGTGTATACTGTATGAGAGGCTTGCATATATGTTAGTGAATGAGAATCAAACAATACATGAGCCTTTAACCCTTGCCATGAAGTCTTGAGATTTCCTTTTTATCACCATTAAAGCATTTGCCTTTTTTGTCCAAAATTTGAATTCCATGCTCATAATGGACCTTTACACGAATTTGGTATGTGGATTATGGTGTATCAAAGTTATTCAAACCAAAAGATATCCCTTAATTAATTTTCTTGATTTTTATTTGAATTTTAAAGATTTAAAATGAATTAAATCAAATAAAATTAAACAAAAATAGAAAAATTAATTTTTAATCTTTAAATAAATCATGGGACACGTGGGTGGCATGACAAGGATGAATCAAGTGGAAAAAGTGGGCCCCTTTGTCAAAAATTGAAGTTTCAAGGATAGTTGACTTTTGCCATTTCACAAAAATTTCCCAACTTCTCCAATGCATATCTTGCTCAATTTTGATCATATGAACATGTTCTTAGACATTTTGGAAAGGTCTTGAAGTCCTCTAACCAATGCCTTTGGTCCCATGTCATTTTGATTTACCAATCTCAAGTTATGGTCTTTGACTTAAAGTGCCATTTTGTTGACTTTTGAAAATGACCTATAATGTTGAAATTGATAACTTTTTGTGAGAGCATTTCTTGGATTTGGAATGTGAAGATAAGTTGTAGGAAATGCCTTCCCCTTAGAGATGAGCATTGGATGGGATTTTTCTGATGAACCATGAAAAAGTTATGCCTTGGTCAAGTTACAGTTGACTTTTCAACTGTCCAAAAATAGAAACTTTTGACACCTTGATGATTTTTGAGCCATTCTTGTGAAATCATGGTCAAGATTTGACCAAATGATGATTGTGGCTTCAAAATAAGATGTTGACCAAAAATTTTGACTTTTGACTGCGAAATGACCATTTTGCCCCTGCAGTTGATTGTGAAGCAATTAAGGTTTTTGACTGTGCAACTTGACCTTGTGAGCCTTGAAACTTGACATGTAGGTGTTTGACAATGTATATAAGCATATGGGACTTGATTGGACCCTTGAAAACCTCAACTTCCTTGCAAGAACCAAAACCCTAATTTGACTGGCTTAGGAGGATGGTTGACTGTGTAGCCCTTGAGTAGACTGTGAACCATCTGAGGTGATGCTTGTCAAAACTTTGAAGAATATGGGAGGGCAAATTTTGGGGTACAACAGTTGCCCCTATTCAATCTTCTTAGACCTGAGGATGTAGATTGGCTTGCGTGCCTTTCGTGATCCGAAGGTGGAAGATGATTGAACACCAAAGTGCCCAGAAATTTGCACTCACATAGTAGAGTGTTAGCAGTGTGATGGCGGGAATGGGCTTATAGATGCCATTTTGAGAGATGATGGATAGTTGTGGAGATGGGCTTATAGATGCCATCGGGAGGTGTCGATCGCGTAAGAGATTCCTTAGCGAGAACTTGCGTACCTGAGAAAGAAAGATAATTACCTGGCCTGTTACAGAGGTTGATCTTCACTCAGTCGCTCACAGACATGCCCTGGATAGATATAGGTATCGAATCTGGAACTTCAAAAGGTTGATGGGTTGTCTCTACTGACAGGTTATCTCAGGAAAAATCTTTGGGATTTAACTGAACCAGAGGAGGTTTTGTCTTTCTTGACGAGTTGTCTCTTTGGACGGGTTATCTTCATGGACGGGTTGTCTTCAACGACGAGTTGTCTTCAATGACGAGTTGTCTTCAATGACGGGTAGTCTTCAACGACGAGGTGTCTTCAATGACGGGTGTCTATAATGACGGGTTGTCTTCAATGACGGGTGTCTATACTGACGGGTTGTCTTCAATGACGGGTGTCTATACTGACGGGTTATCTTCAATGACGGGTGTCTATACTGACGGGTTGTCTTCAATGACGGGTGTTTATACTGACGGGTTGTCTTCAATGACGGATGTCTATACTGACGGGTGTCTATAATGACAGGATGTTTTCAATGACAAGTTGTCTTCAATGACGAGTTGTCTTCAATGACGAGATGTCTTCAATGACGGGTGTCTATACTGACGGGTTGTCTTCAATGACGAGTGTCTATACTGACGGGTTGTCTTCAATGACGGGATGTCTTCAATGACGAGTTGTCTTCAATGACGAGTTGTCTATAATGACGGGTTGTCTTCAATGACGGGTGTTTATACTGACGGGTTGTCTTCAATGACGGGTGTCTATACTGACGGGTTGTCTTCAATGACGGGTGTCTATACTGACGGGTGTCTATAATGACGGGATGTTTTCAATGACAAGTTGTCTTCAATGACGAGTTGTCTTCAATGGCGAGATGTCTTCAATGACGGGTGTCTATACTGACGGGTTGTCTTCAATGACGAGTGTCTATACTGACGGGTTGTCTTCAATGACGGGATGTCTTCAATGACGAGTTGTCTTCAATGACGATTTGTCTATAATGACGGGTGTCTATAACGACGGGATTATCTTCTTTGACTTTAGGAAGTAATTTAACTGGACCTGTCTTCTTTGACTGGATGAGCATCAGAAAAACCTTTAGGATTTAACTGGATTTGTCTTCTTTGACTGGATTTGTCTTCTTTGACTGGATTTGTCTTTTTTGACTGGATTTGTCTTCTTTGACTGGATTTGTCTACTTTGACGTAGCTGATTATTTAACTGTATCCTTCCTGAAAGGTAAAGGTCAGTCGTATGCAATGCATGGTATGGATCAAGCAATGATGTTCTCGACATAAACAAGATTGTATGACATGATGCGCATATGCATGTATCATGATGTGATGTTTATGAATGTATCTTCGTCTAGGAAAGTAAATCCTTGACGCATGCCGGGAAGTTGAATCCTGGGCTGATGTTGAAGAACAGAGTTCTTCGTTTCCGCTGGGGATGATGATTACAAGAATAAACCGGTAGGAGAAGATGACTCTTTTGGGGAATAAACTTGTTGAAGAGATTACTCTGCGGGGGATTACTCTGTGGGAAGAGATACTTCGCTGAGATTTGGTGATAACTTCGCTGGGGATAGGAAGAACTTCGTCGAGGACGATCTTTCTGGGGTAATTAGCTGAGGATAACCCAGTTATAAGCTCCGGTGGAGAATGACCTTTGAATAAAGCTGGGGAGACGCGTTCGTGCTCTGCAGGGGATAAGCTTCCAGAATCTACTGGGGATAAGCTTCCTACTGGGGAGATTGATTCAACTCTCCTGGGGAGACTTTTTTGGACTGTACTGGGGAGGTGGCTCCGCTGGGGTGTCTGGTATTCCGCCGGGGAACAATCTTAGATCAAGACTGCCGGGGATGCTTGTTTAGGAACATCTGTATACTCCGCTGGGGAATATTGAGATTTCCTGGGGATACCCAACTTCCATAAGGCTGACTGTAGGCTAACTCTGCTTGGGGAGAGTATTGCTGACTTGCTAGAGATACTGTGCCTTTTCGGGGCTGGTGAGAGACCAACTCTGCTCGGGGGAGAGTATGGCTGAATCTTGTCTTACTCTGCAGGAAGTGAAGGCCTCTTGGTTATGTTCTTCAGCCGAACCTACCTTGGTACCTGGTGGACAGAGCAACTAGATCGCTTAGACAACTCATATTGCCCCTGTTTCTGTGGGAGAAGATACCTGTGGAGGCGCTGATAACTGTCGGTTGACAATTCTTCTTCTGGTAGGCAAGTGACGAGATGCCGGGACATAGTCGTACACTGTGATCCCTAATTTTTGCCTGGACCGCCCTTTTGGGTTTTCAGCCCACCGGGATACCCGTTTTTGCTCAAGCCGCCTTTTCAGGTTTTTGACTTGCCGGGTGTACAGATTTTTTTCATTTTCATCCCTTATTTTGCCCGAACCCTTTTGGTTCGCCGGGAAGCCCTTATTTTTGCCTAGGTGCATCAACCTAGAGGGTCTTTGATTATGCACAGTATTTTTTTTCGACTATGTCCGTGCTCTTAGGATGTAGGGAGGTGCCCCTGTCAGTAGTGTTGCGTTGCCCTACTACCAGAAGATCTTTGTTTGATCGTCCAATGCCCCAAGTGATCCAGATGGAGATTTGCCCCAAGCTGGTTGGCCTTTTGAGAGATTCTCTGAATCTTGACCTAACTGCCCCAGATGTTGGACAATGATCATGCCATGCCCCTTGGTTGGAAGTGTTTTTGTTCACTAGACATTCGTCGTGCGAATTTCTCTGCTGCTCGAACAAATAGTCATATACAAACAATGTTATTTAAAAATGCCAAGCTTATGTTTGTCTTGAAGTTTTCTTGAAAATGCATTTTTTCATAAAAACAAGTGAATTTTTTTTGTAAACTGTGATGTCAACTCAAGATTTTACGGCGAGCCTTAAGGAGTCAGGATACCTTTCGTAATAGTATGCTTTCGAACTAACCCATGCTTCAGCTAGGACTTTTAAGGGTTGTAGCATGGCCTGGTTCACGGTTTAAGAAACAAAGGATAAAGGCTCAAATTTTGTTTGTACCCACCCGTTCTTCGTGATGTTCTTCAAACCTAAACTCAGCTGATCGTGCGTTAGACCTTGTTTGAGTCTTCGTCCTGATATACTGGTGATGGTTCGGATGTTGACAATTTATTTGGAATAGGCAGTCATTCTTTTTCGGTTGAGGGTTTGTAGGACCTCTTTCTTTTTTGATTTCGTTATCCCTGTTTTTTGCCTGAACTGTTTCTTTTAGGATTACAGTCAGCGGGATGCCCCAGTTTTTGTAAGTCTCCTTCATAGGTTTCGACTTATTGGGCTTTTATTTTTGAAAGATAACGATTGCCTGTCTTTATGATTATTTGGAACCATCACTGTCTTTTGTATTGGAAGGACTCTTTTGATGTCATTCATTATGCACTTGGATCAACTGAGAGAACTACCCTGCCCCAGGTTATAATTAAGGGTTTAATTTTTTTGTGAAAAGAAAAACTCCTACTTCTTTGGTTCGAAGGGGTTGACAAGGGATTATCATCCTTATAACTCCAGTGTTTAGGAATTGAAACAACGCTTGTACCTCATCAGCGGGGTCTGTTCAAAAGCATACTGTAGATTGTGGTATCGTTTTCGTCATCCTCCCTCAAGAGGCTTAGAATTTTAAATCGAGAGTTTGACATCACAAAAATATGAAAGCAATTTGAATATAGCGAAGGAGAATATATTGATTCAAAACAGACATATGCGATGTATTAATGAAATAACAACGTTTGACATGAATAAAATGTTTGAGCAATCAAAAGAAAATTACAACTTGAAAAATCCTAATGAACAAAAAAAAAGTGCCTTCTATCCTAGCCATGTTTTGGCAAGGGAGCAGTGATCACATTGGGAGCCTCGGGCGCCTCGAACTGCACCTCCTTTGCGTTGATTAGATCCTGAACCTTGTTCTTCAAAGTCCAACAATCCTCTGTAGCATGCCCCGGGCTGTCAGAATGATAAGCGCAATGGACGTTGGGGTTATACCTTGAAGGTGTCCTGTTGGGATTCTTAGGAGGGTCCCTTAGAGTTACCAAGTTGGTCTCCAGCAACTGTGGCAATATTTGGGCCAAGGTCATGCCGAGGGGAGTGAATTGCCTTTTAGGTCTCTCTTCCCTTTGTTGGTTGCGATGTTGAGGAGCACCGACCGGTTTTGAAATAACCACCGCGTTGACAGCTTGGCGGTGTTCAACACTGGATTCTTTCTTGAATAGCTTCTTCTCATTGTTCGAGGAGTCACCCTTTGGTATCTTCCCAGACTTGATACCGGCTTCTATTCTTTCCCCAGTCAAGATCAGATCTGTGAATCCGGCAGAAGAATTCCCAATCAGATGGTTGAAGAACGGCCCAGACAGGGTCCCCAAGAACATGTCAACGAGTTCCCGGCCAGTCAGAGGTGGTTGCACCCTTCCAGCAAGGTCTCTCCACCTTTGCGCGTACTCCTTAAAACCTTCACCCGTCCCCAGTGACATACCCTGAAGTTGGGTACGCGTAGGAGCGAGGTCGGCATTATACTGAAACTGCTTATAAAAAGCAGTAGCCAAGTCCTCCCAGTTACGAATAGTGGTTCCATCCAGTTGATAGAACCATTTGAGTTGAGTCCCTGAAACACTCTCCTGGAAGAAATGGATCCATAGATTCTTGTCTGCCGTGTAGGGCTGGATCTTCCTTGCGTAGGAACGGAGGTGCAACTTAGGACAGGAAACCCCGTCGTACTTTACAAAGGCCGGTGCCTTGAACTTGTGAGGGATCACCACCCCAGAAGATAAACCTAGGTCCCCAAAGTCCAACCCAGGAACACGTTGAATCTCCATAGCATTTAACCGGTCCTCCAGCTGTTTGTACCTGTCCTCAGCAAGAGGGTACTGTTCGTCATTGAAATCTGTCTCGGTGTCAGAGACTACGGGACTAGGAACCCTTCCCTCTTGGTGACTGCCTTCCCCAACAGATGGAGTAGTCCGCTCAGCTTCATTCTGCAGTGTATTCCCAGATCTGCGTCTAGGGTTGAACAAAACAATCCTCTTCTTCTTCTTTTTCAAGAGCAGAGTCTTTAATTCCTGTTGTCCTTGTGCTAAGCTCATGACCAGCTCCTGGAACTGGGCGTTCTGGGCCTGGAGGGCCTTGATAGCTTGTTCATTGGATGATTCAGGATTCATGATGATGGCTGAAATAAACAGCGAAGAAGATTAAGCAACCTGTAGAACAGAGTACCTGTAATGCAATGATATGTATGTATGCATGCGATGTTTTCAAGGATCTCGCGGGGTAAACAGAGAAACTTGTTAGAATTTGAATTTGGGTAGCTTGATTGAAGGAACTTCATGTTGCTGAGAGTCCTTCTTCAAGAGTCAAGGCTCACCATATCGAGTGGGTCATAGCCCCTGACTCAAGTCATCAACCTTGGCTAGAGGAAAATAAATCCCCTTTGCCCCTTGCTAGACATCATGACTTGCATCACAAACCCTTGAGATCCTTGAAATGGATTAGTTTTTATGCAAGATGCATGCAATGGTATGATGTTATGCTATGCATGGAGTGATGTAAGTAGGCCCTGTAATGAGTCCCAATTAAGGACTGTAAACAAAACCTGCAAGGAACCCGTGTTGTTAGATAACAAGCATGCAATTAGTCAAGTTTGAAGGCACACAAGTCACACAAGACAGCCCTTAGAGTTCAAGCCAGCATGAAGTTTGTGGTACTACCCTCTTGAAGTTGGTGGACTCAAAAACCTGTCCTATCAAAAGTAACCGGGTTCTAAGGAGCTCAATATCATTGGGTTGTTTTCTATGTTCATTGTTTTGATTTAGCCACTGGACTGGCGATCAAAATATTCCAAGAAAACAACCCTCAATGAGTGTAGTATCGAGTATCTACCAACTTCGGACTGCACCAAAGTCGGTCATCTCACTACCCTTAAAGAGGCCTGGATGGTCAAGTAAGGTTCCTAAGGTCAGTTGATGATTCACGACACCACGCGGCGGCCCCGTACTCTCCTTGACTTGACTCAAGGGTTACCGGTACTCACCAAAGTGCCACATCAATGTAGCAAACTGCTTCAACTGTGTCGGTATACCCCGCACAGTTCCCTCACAGTTTGTTGCTACTTTCTAAGAAGGTATCCCCCAGATCCGGGTTAGGATCTATGAAACTCCCAAAACAGGCCCACAATATTAAAGCAAGCAGATCAAGCAATTGAAAACATGATGATGAACTATTCCTAAGGTACACCTCACTTTTAAGTCCCCAGCAGAGTCGCCAGTTCTGTGATCGGTGGAAATAGAACTGACTGTTTTTTAGCTGGTTTCGCGAAATGTCGCGGTAAGCAAGAGTCGCCACCGTCTTTTATGTTCTCCAACATGGAAAGGACAAAAGCACAGCAAAATTCCTTATTCGAGAATGTTTCTCGGTTCGGGAGGTAGATTATAGAAAGGGAAGGTGTTAGCACCCTTTCTATCCGTGGTTATCCACGGGCTCTTAGGTACTTGCTCTTATGTTTTCAAAATTATTTTCTTTTCAAGTGTGTGTGGGTTTTGAAAAATTTTGTTTGAAAACTTCTAGGTAACTCTTGTATCAGTCCTCAAGAGTGTATGAAGTGTTTTATTTGAAAATTTTTTGAAAGTGTGGGGTACGAAAAGTTGTTTTTGTTTGTTTTGAAAAGAGCAAGTACTTAAGAGAATATACCTACTCTAAGGAATTAAGATGTGTAAGTGTCCTTTAGATAGTGCTATCCCACCATTGAGAGGTAGGTAGCACCATCGTTGGAGGTATTCGGGTCAATTCGATTATCGGGACAGTGTGGTCACCGAAGCAACAGTGGGACACCTTAGAAGTAACCCTAATGTCATAGATCCTTTTATCCGAGGCAACCGTTTCGAGGCAACTGGATCTTGAGACAAAGGGTGACCTCTAAGACGTCCTATACTTGATGACCACGTTTCGAGGCAACGAGTGAAGCGTATCCTAGGAGTGGCATGTGCTTTGTGTGTTGTTTTTCAGTTAATGTTTTTGTACATGTTATTTGTGAGCTTCGAGTTGTTTTTATTTACATACATTCTTTCACGCATTTAACAGTTAGGGGTGCGGAAAGTAAATTGTGGAAATATAAATTCTACGCTATTACAAGGTGCGGGTCTATACATCGCCAAAAATACAAAGACCCGTTTTGATAAATAAATACGAGAAATTAAATAAAGCGGTAAACCTAATTACTATTACATTCTTGGAAGCAATTACATAATAATCAAAATAAAGTAAATGCGCGCGAAAAAAATAATCGGGAACGTTCTAAGGGTTTTGACCCTTTTAAGAAAAGAAATTGAATTTTTTTTGTCTTTTTTTTTTGAATTAAATGCAATTAATAACTAATAATTAAACTAATTAATTAATTTATTAAAAGAAAATATTTTTTGTGTTTTTTATGTTTTTATGAAATAAAATAAAAGAATTAAAATTCTAAGTTAACCTAATTCTAAATTATTTTAGTTATTAAGAAAAATTAATTAAAGTTGCCTAATTAAACCTAAATCAATTTATTAGTATTTATGTACAAAACATAAAATGAAATTAATAATCATAATAATATTAGTTCTCTTTTTATTTTTTATGAAAAAAAGTTAGTTATGTTAATTTAATGATAGAATAATTTTTTGGTAATTTTCTGGATCAATTTTGATAATTAAAAGCAATTAAAAGTCAATTTAATGATTATTTAACAAATAATTAAAATATGCATGCAAAAATATTAATTTTAATGTCAAAAATTAAATAAACATTTTTCTGATTAAAATGCAAAAGGAAAATATTTTGTGATTTTTTTAAATGCATGAGAAAATTATTTGAAGATAAACTAAATTAGGATGAAAATATTAAAAAAAATGGAAAATATAGAAAGCATGTTAATTATGAAAAATAGTAAAGAGAAAATGTCAGAGCCAAGAATCGAACTCATGCCCTCTGGAGAAATCAACCAACACGTTGCCAACTGAGCCAGCTGTCTTTGGTGTCTATACTCTGCAAGCAATTGGTTAGAAATGAAAACGTAGCATGTTTGAATTTTAAACACAGTCAACACGCGTGGGGCCCAGGTGTAACATGGGAACGAATCAGACTGCGCTATTGTGCCACGCCAGCCACGCCTGAGTCGACACCAGTCAACGACGCTGGAGCCCTAGCTCCGATCGTCTTCTCCAGCGAGCACCATGGCCGATCCTGCAAAATTTGAAAAATCAAAGCAAAAGAAAGACCCAGTCACCCTAATTCGACCCCTGCGGATTCAATGGTGCCACTGTTTTGGCCTGAAAACGACTGTACAGGGAGCTTCGAAGAAGATAACCAAAACGGCCCTAGCAATGGCAGGTCCTTGTTCCTGCGTTAGAGCTTGCATGCTATGCATCAAATGCATTCTAATAAGTGTCCTGAGTTCACACAAACCATCAAAAACAAATAATGACGCATGAAATATGAAAAACGAATTCAAGAATTTTAACAAACCAATGAGAATTAGGGAGCACGATCTGGGATGATTTGACTTCGTGTAAGGGTTGGGAATGCTTGCTTCTATGCCTAGGAACACGATTGAATCCTTAAAACTCCTTGAAACTTGCTAAAAAAATGAATCTGAATTTGTCTATTTTGTGGAAAATTTGAGAGAATTAGGGTTGTCGTTCTAGGTGTCTCTAGGTTGTGTATACTGTATGAGAGGCTTGCATATATGTTAGTGAATGAGAATCAAACAATACATGAGCCTTTAACCCTTGCCATGAAGTCTTGAGATTTCCTTTTTATCACCTTTAAAGCATTTGCCTTTTTTGTCCAAAATTTGAATTCCATGCTCATAATGGACCTTTACACGAATTTGGTATGTGGATTATGGTGTATCAAAGTTATTCAAACCAAAAGATATCCCTTAATTAATTTTCTTGATTTTTATTTGAAATTTAAAGATTTAAAATGAATTAAATCAAATAAAATTAAACAAAAATAGAAAAAATAATTTTTAATCTTTAAATAAATCATGGGACACGTGGGTGGCATGACAAGGATGAATCAAGTGGAAAAAGTGGGCCCCTTTGTCAAAAATTGAAGTTTCAAGGATAGTTGACTTTTGCCATTTCACAAAAATTTCCCAACTTCTCCAATGTATATCTTGCTCAATTTTGATCATATGAACATGTTCTTGGACATTTTGGAAAGGTCTTGAAGTCCTCTAACCAATGCCTTTGGTCCCATGTCATTTTGATTTACCAATCTCAAGTTATGGTCTTTGACTTAAAGTGCCTTTTTGTTGACTTTTGAAAATGACCTATAATGTTGAAATTGATAACTTTTTGTGAGAGCATTTCTTGGATTTGGAATGTGAAGATGAGTTGTAGGAAATGCCTTCCCCTTCGAGATGAGCATTGGATGGGATTTTTATGATGAACCATGAAAAAGTTATGCCTTGGTCAAGTTACAGTTGACTTTTCAACTGTCCAAAAATAGAAACTTTTGACACCTTGATGATTTTTGAGCCATTCTTGTGAAATAATGGTCAAGATTTGACCAAATGATGATTGTGGCTTCAAAATAAGATGTTGACCAAATTTTTTGACTTTTGACTGCCAAATGACCATTTTGCCCCTGCAGTTGATTGTGAAGCAATTAGGGTTTTTGACTGTGCAACTTGACCTTGTGAGCCTTGAAACTTGACATGTAGGTGTTTGACAATGTATATGAGCATATGGGACTTGATTGGACCCTTGAAAACCTCAACTTCCTTGCAAGAACCAAAACCCTAATTTGACTGGCTTAGGAGGATGGTTGACTGTGTAGCCCTTGAGTAGACTTTGAACCATCTGAGGTGATGCTTTTCAAAACTTTGAAGAATATGGGAGGGAAAATTTTGGGGTACAACACACACAAGTCACACGAAAGAGCCCTTAGATTTCAGGCCAGCATGAAGTTTAGGTACTACCCTCTTTCAGTTTCAGTTGGTTAAGACCTGTCCTAGAAAATAATAACAGAGGATCTCAATATCACTGACTACCCTCGATCGGTCATAATTCCAGTTTGTCAACCTTTTCTTGCGGTCGGAACCATCGCGAGAGTTTAGCCTCAATGAGTGTAGCATACTGCTACTGTTCTATGGCCAAGTTGGTCAATTTAAGGTGCTAAGGTCAGTTGGTGCTTAATGACTCCTCAGAAGACCCATATTCTCCTCGTTCCAACACAAGGGATATCGGTACAGACCAAGGTGTCACACCAACGTAGCTACTGCTTCACCCGTGTCGGTCTACGCCGAACAGGTCCCTCATAGCTTACTGCTACTTACCAAAAGGGTATTCCTCAGATCCAAGTTAGGATCTATGAAACTCCAATACAAGCCCCAAAATTAAAGCATACAAGGCATACAATTGAAAACATGGAATGATCTAATCCTAAGGTACACCTCACTTATTAAGTCCCCAGCAGAGTCGCCAGTTCTGTGATCGGTGGAAATAGAACTGACTGTTTTTTAATGCTGGTTCGCGTTTGCGTTTAGCAAAATGTCGCGGTAAGCAAGAGTCGCCACCGTCTTTTAAGTTCTCCAACAAGGAAAGGACAAAAGCACAACAAAATTCCTTTTCGAGATGTTTCTCGGGTTCGGGAGGTAGATTATAGAAAGGGAAGGTGTTAGCACCCTTTCTATCTGTGGTTATCCACGGGCTCTTAGGTACTTGCTCACTATGTTTTCAAAATGTTTGCTTTTCTTGTGTTTGTGGGTTTTGGAAAAAGTTTGTTTGGAAACTTCGATTTAACTCTTGTATCTGTCCTCAAGAGTGTATGAAGTGTTTGTTTGAAAACTTTTGTCAGAAAAGTGTAGGTGCAAAAAGTATTTTTGTTTTGAAAGCGCAAGTACTTGAGAACCTCTACCTACTCAAAAGAAATTAAGCTGTGTAAATGTCCTTTAGATAGTACTATCCCACTATTGAGAAGTAGGTAGCACCGTCGTTGGAGTTTCGGGTCAATTCGATTATAGGGACATGTGGTCAGCAAAGCAATAGTAGGACGCCTTAGTGGTAACCCTAATGTCTTAGATCTTTTTTTTATCCGAGGCAACAGTTTCGAGGCAACTTTGATCTTTAGACAGGAGGGCGACCTCTAAAGCACCCTATACTCAATGACCACGTCGAGGCAACCAAGTGAGGCGTACCCTAGGAGTGGCATGTGCGAGTGTGTCAGGTTTCAGTTAAGTTATCTTTGCACATGTTATGGTGAGCTACAGGTTGATTTTAATTTTAAGAGAAGTCTTGTCATGCATAGCCTAGTTAGCATACATCTAGCAGTTAATAGTTGCGGAAAATAAAGCTAAGCTATTACAAGGCGTCGGGTATTTACATCGCCAAAAACAAACCCTTTGAAAAGTAAATTGCGGGAAATAAAATAAAAGCGATAAAAAGGGTTCTAATTAAAGCTATTACATCCTCGGAACAATTACATAATAATGATCAAAAATAATATGAACAAAATAATCGCATGCGCGAGAAAAAATTGGATCAGAGAAGTCTTTAGGGTTTTGACCCTTTTTGGTGAAAGAAAGAAGTTTTATCTATTTTGCATTTAATTAAATTAAACCTAAAATTAATTAATTAATAAAAAATAAATATTTTTGGTTTTTAGTGTCTCAAGGAAAATAAAATAAAATAAATGATTAAAATTGTCAAGAACCCTAATTCTATGTTGATTTTAAATTATTGCAAAAAATATCAAATTTAACCTAATTAAAACTAAATTAGTTAATTATATTTATTTATAAAAATAATAAGAGGGTGAAATTAATTTTAATAAATAATAAAAATATATTATATTTTAGTTTTCTGATTATTATGAAAAAAAGTTAATTTGGTTAATTAAATAATAATAATAATAATTAATAATAAAAATAGTTAAATGGAAAATGTAAAAAGAGAAAAAAGAATAACCCAGGGGGGGGGGGGGGTGTTGGCCCAATTAGGAGGTATCTTTGGCAATTTTCAGGCCCGCTAACTCTCTAGCCTATTGACTTTCCTGATCACCCATGCGTTGGTTGACCAAGGAGTATGCTAGTCTTTCAATCTAAACCATGGGATTTGAGTTTTAGGCCACTTGGCGCGCTGGGATGTGAGGTATATGATAGATATCTCCTGGGCATAGCATAGGAATATCTGGAAAGAAAAATTAAATAAGCTTTTGGGGGACCTGGGATTCGAACCCAGGTCCCAGCGCTCACATGCCAAATGCCTTAACCACTCCATTACGCTGCTTCAATTGTTAGTAAAATAAGTGGCGATTATTATATTAACAAACAAATAAGTGTGCCTGAAAACAAAAATAAACGCGCGCGCTTTTGAATTGACCAACCAGGTATCAACACCTCATCATCTTCTTCGTTGTACCTGCATAAATAATATCAGATAGCGGGGGTTTTTAACCCCCACTAATTCCTGCAACCAAAAATAGCGAATAGAAGCATGATGAATATAAATATTTCGCGATGGGTGGGTTAGGTTCATCTTATTCTCACGATCTCAAACATGTGTCTCACTGGTCCCAATTATTCCTGGTTTAGAAAGCCCTCTTTGAAAACTCAAGAACCCTAGAAAATCGTTCATGGCATCTTTTGATTCAAGGCATTATAATCCAATTCAGTTATACCATTAGCTTCGTATGGTCCCTAGAAACACAAATCAATCAAGAAAACATGTTAAATATGCATGATTTAAGAGTTACGATTTGGAATAGAAAAGGCAAATTGTGGTTCTATAAAGGACGATTCTTTGAGCTTTGGTGCGTGAATTCAATTGCAAAATGTTCCTGACACTTCCTACAATGTATTAGAAAGGTCAAAACAACTTGAATTAGCCTAGAATGCAAAAATCAGTTTTGACTTTTCTTTGAAATTCTTGAATATGCTATGGTCTGTTTCTGCAGCTTTTTCACGTCCATTAGGTTAGGGTTTCCTTGCATATATATAAGGCAATTGAATTAGGTCAAGAGCTGGGCAAAAATCCATGTGCAATGATGATTAAATCTTTGATTGAAAATCAAATATTTTTGATTTTTCATGATTGGAAAATGTTGCCAAATTTGGAGATTTTTGTATCTTTGACTTATGCACGAATTTTCCAGCATATCTTGACCATATTTGCTTCACAAATTGATTGAAAGATCAAATCTTGCATTTTCCTACAATTTAAATTAATTAAATGAATTAATTAAAAATCCAATTAATCAATAAAAATAAGAAAATAAATTCAATTAAGCTTGATGGGTCGTGCATAGGTCATGGATGAAGTTTCAAGAAGAGATTTGAGGCCCATTAGCAAAAATAAGGTGTTTTGAGCAAAGTTGACTTTTGCAAATTCATAAAAATTTCCCAACTTCTCCAATGCACAACTTGCTCAATTTTGATCATATGACCATGTTCTTTGACATTTTGGAAAGCTCTTGAAGTCCTATAACCAATGCCTTTGGTCCCATGTCATTTGGATTTACGAATCTCAAGTTATGGCCTTTGACTCAAAGTGTACTTTTGTTGACTTTTGAAATTGACCTATAATGTCAAAATTGATAACTTTTTGTGAGAGCATTTCTTGAACTTGGAGTGTGAAGAGGGATTGTAGGAAATCACATCCCCTTCAAAATGAGAATTGGATGGAATTTTTCTGACAAACCATGTAAAAGTTATGCCCTGGTCAAGATACAATTGACTTTTCTGCTGTCCAAAAATAGTAACCTTTTGCATCTTGATGATTTTTGAGATATCTTTATGGAATCATGATCAAGACTTGATCAAATGATGATTGTGAACTCAAAATAAGATGTTGACCAAAAATCCTGACTTTTGACTGCAAAATGACCATTTTGCCCTTGCAGTTGACTGTAGATCAAATGAGGCTTTTGACTGTGCAAATTGGCACTGTGAGTCTTGAAACTTGGCATGTAGGTGCTTGAGAATGTATATAGGCCCTTGAGACTTGATTGAACCATTGAGAACCCTAAATTCCTTGAAATAACCAAAACCCTAATTTCAACTGTCTTAGGAGGTGGTTTGACTATACAATCCTTTGAGCAAACTTGAGCAATTTGAGGCTCATTCTTGACAAATCTTGAGGAATATGGGAGGACAAATTTTGGGGTACAACACTTTCCCTTTTTGAATATGCAATGAACCTGGACCATTTGTGTGTGTCTTTCACGAATTAATGGGCTTCAAAATTGATTAAATCCAGCTCATATTCATAGCCCATGATTTTTGTAATTTTATTTAATTTATTT
This sequence comes from Vicia faba, assembly GCA_948472305.1. Taxonomy (NCBI): domain Eukaryota; kingdom Viridiplantae; phylum Streptophyta; class Magnoliopsida; order Fabales; family Fabaceae; genus Vicia; species Vicia faba. Next base: position 190,640,840 of record OX451739.1, on the reverse strand, counting down.
TGCATTTATTTGAATAAAACAAAACAAATATAAATAAAATAATAAGAAAATACAAGACAAGGTAAGAGTGAGTTTAGGAGTCTTTTGCAAGGTCATGTACATGTTTGAAGTCCAAAAATTTAGGTCACAAGTCCAAAATTTCAAGTTTGCACATTTAGCATTTCATGCATTTCTTAAAAATCGTCCAACTTGTGAAACTCATAACTTGCTCAATTTTCATCTTTTGAAGGTGATTGTGATACGGTGGGAGAACTGACTTGAGGATTTTGCATTTTATCGCAAATGTTGCGGTTAGCAAGAGTCGCCACCGACTTTTCTTTTATCCAAAAGGAAAGGTGAAAAAGCACAGGAAAGACCTTTGAGATTGTTTCTTGAGTTCGGGGGATAGATTATGAAAAGGGAAGGTATTAGCACCCTTTTCATCCATGGTTTTCCATGGGCTCTTAGTTACTTTCTAGATCACTTCCTTTTGTTTGAAGTTGTGTTTTGTGTGGTTTTTGAAAGTATTTTGTAAAGAGGCCATTGTTTAGGCAATCTTTGTAATGATTCTCGTTCTAAGAATGTATACAAAGATGTTTGTATTTTTGAAAATGTTTTCAATGTTTGTAAGATGTTTGGAAATGTGTGTGTTTATTTTTTTGAAAATAGCAAGGATAGTTGTTTTGAAATGGAGAAAGTAATTAGGAGAAATCTACCTATTCAAATGTCTTTCTTGTTCATTTTCTTTTCCTTTGACATTCTTGTCTTACCATTGATTTGGTAAGCAACCCTATCTTTGGATGTAAACAGGACGGGCGTGGGTCATCGTATAACCATGATTAGCAATGTTGCAAAGCATCTTAGCATTTTTGAGGGACTAAGATCATTTTTGTAAGGCAACTCTAAATAGCGTCATCGAGGGACTATGATCTTATATTTGTTTGTTTTGCTAAGATACTTCGCATGCGTAATATGACCATTTTTATGTAAGGCAACCAAGTGGAGTAACCCTAGAGGTTCTTGTGTTCAAGTGTGTTATTTTCATGCTTGATTTTGTCTTGGATTAGGGTTTTCTATTTGTTGGTTTTATCTTTCCATATAAACCCTAATTACTAACATAGATATGAAAGCGATAAATTGCGGAAAGTAAAATTACTACGCTATTACATCATTATGGGGATGGGGTATACAAATGTAAAAATGGGGATTGCAAGAAAATTAAACCCTAATTACTATTACAAGGCTTTGACAATTACATAATCTATAATGCAAAAATAAAATATGCAAGAAGATGTAAAGTGAGAGAAATTGCTTTTTAGGGTTTTTTATAGCAAAAGATTTTGTAATTAATTTCATTGAAGAAAAATCTAAGTCTAAGTTAATTGTTTAGAAAATTGTTTTTTGAGGTTTCATTTGAACAAAAAGGTTTTATAAAGTTAGGTCACTTCCAAGTAATACAATATGTCCAAAAGAACCTAAAAAATCTCCAAAAATCAAGAAATTTGGTGCCCGAGCTGACACGGGCCGTATCGGGGAACACGGGTACCCGTGTCAGGACCTGTCCATGACTTTTATGCATTTTTTTGGTCCCAACTATCCTGACACGGGTGCCCGTGTCATCCCCTGTTCATCTTTTTTTTGTCATGTACACAACAGTAACTCTGACACGGGCCGTGTCGATTGACACGGGTGTAGCGGTGAAAATCAGAGATCAAGCTATTAATTAACTTGACTCACAAAAAGCAAGAGTCGCCACCGCGCTTTATTATTTCCAAGGGAAAAGGGAAAAGAGCGAAATAAAACCCTAAAATATGCAATGTAAAATAATACTTAAAAGTAATAAAAATACAATGCATTTTTGAAAGAGATCGAGAGTTCGGGGGTTGGTTATACAATGGGAAGGTATTAGCACCCAATGCATCTGCGGTACTCCGCAGGAACCTTTTGAAAAATCTGTTTTTGGTTAAAATTGTTTGTTTGATTAAAATGGTTCGTTTGGCTAAAAATAGGTGTTGGCGAGATTTTGAAGATACGACGACCTAGCGTCGAAGTTTTGACTTAAAAGGTGTGAGTTTGAAAATGGAGTCTTTTGGGAAAATTATCTTGAGTTTAGCAAAATAGTAAACAAACAAAAAATGAAAAAGGGTATTCGCACGATCGGATGAGATGTATTTGATGACATGAAGTCAACAAATTTAAATCTTTCCCTTGGAGTTAAAACCACAGACAGATAAATAAGCTAAGAGTATACCAAACCTTAGGTGAAAATAAATCACTAGCCGACAGCATCAAAAAACCAGATGTAAGATATTACTCCAAGCAGCGAATAAAAATAGTGCAACACGTGAAAATAAATCACAGACGAGGAACGCGTGAATAAAGCTCACGGTATAAGATTCCCTGCATCACATGAAATATACAGACAAAACTAACAGCATGAAAAAAATTATATGCGTCCGTGCAATTTTTAGAAGTTAGTTGGAATTTTAAAAAAAATAAAATCGCAATGCGATGAAAATAATATTTACATAACCTGAATTTATTTGCAAATTAAGTGAATAAAATATATAGACAAAATATTATGAATAAGTATATATTTACAATACCAAATATTAAATAAAAATAATGAAATACAGTGAAGAGGTAAAGGGAGAAAGAAAAAGTGAAAATGCCCTATGTGAGTATGAATACTTGAAATGAATTCTCGGAAACCTTCACAGTAACAAACACGTTAGTAGCATAAGCGGTATAAAAATGAAAATGAAATGAAATTGCAATGATTAAAACATGTGTCAGTAAGTATAAAATAAAAAATGAAATTGTATGATGCATACGAATAGATGAATATTTACACAAATTAAAATCAAGAATTCATGACATTATTCAATGCAAACACACAAAAAATCAGCATTGCATACATTATTTCAAATGTGTCAAAAAGAAACCGCGTATACTCGATAAAATCAACTCAAAAGTGTTCAACAATTTAAGGTAACAACAAATAATTCCATAGACGATTTAATTCTTCAAAATCCAAATGAATCAAACTACTAGTTAGACAACAAGAAAAAACTTCGCATTGATTTAATCGAACATGCATAATGCTAGTTTATCTTCAACATGCCAAATTCAACACAAACAAAACAAGATGAAATCCAGACTAGCATTCAGATTTAACTCGCATAATAATGTCATCGAAAACTTTATTCACAAATGCAACGAAACTGATAACTAAACTACAATTCAGATTCAAACAGTGTGGCAGTTTCACAAACAACAAAAGCAAAATGATATCGGGACTTACCGAAACTTGCCGAAGATGATGGAGGAAGAGCATTTGAATGGAACTTGAAGAGAGAAGCCCTTGAAAGTCCTCCAGTAGTTTGACCACCAAACTCACTTCTCCCATGAAATTCTTTTGCTTGTGTTCGATGATAAGCCAATAAAACCAAAGCAATCATCACAGCAGCACCCACAGAAGCAAGGATAATTGCTATCCTGATATTACCCTTTGAACTATGATGTTTATTTTGAACAGTGCTTGGCAGTGACGGATAACTAGGAGAATCATTTGATAACTTAAGCTTTTCATTTCCAGGGTTAAAGGATGATGTAGGAAATCGCCGCAAATTTTCGGGAACAAGGCCAGATAGATCATTGTTGGACACATTAAATACATTCAAGCTAGACGAAAGCTTGTCAGGAATATTGCCAGTAAATTTGTTGTTAGACAAATCGAGGGACACTAAATCAATAAGTTTGCTCAATTCATTAGGAATTTGTCCAGAAAAGCCATTCCTTGCAAGATTCAGCAGTTTGAGCTTAACCATCCTACCTATATCAGAAGGCAAGAAGCCTTCTAAAGAGTTGTTTGATACATCAAAATATTCCATTGGAAGAAAAGGAGACGTGAGTAATAATTCACTAGCCCCTGAACCTTGAAGCAAAAGTGGTCCTGTAAATTGATTTCCAGAAAGATTGAGTCTTGTCAGTGATGGTGAAATAACCAAACTAACTGGAATGGATCCATTAAGTTCATTCAAACTTAAGTCAAGGGTAGACAATTTTGAATATTCTATAATTGAAGGCAAGGATCCTGACAGCTTGTTTGAACTCAAATCAATAACCTCCATAGTGGCTTCCCAGTTCTCTATTACAGAAATGTCTCCAGAAAACATATTCCTGCTCAAATCTATGATTGTACAGCTTCTCAAAGAAGTTGGCAATGGTCCTGATAAACTATTAGATGAAAGATCCAAAATATTTATAGTGGTAGAGTTAATTACACCAATTGAGCCAGTAAATCCATTGGAATTGAGATTCAATTCTTCCAAAGACATTGAAGTCAACAACAAGTCCTCCGGCACATCCCCAAAGAAAAGATTACTCGTAAGTTTCAGAACTCGAAGTTCACGAAAGGAAACAAAAGAAGGAAGCTCCCCTCTAATCATATTATCACTCAAATCCAAAGCTCGCAAGTTCCAAAACAACCCAATTGCGTCCTTCAGAAAGAAGTTCCCGTTCAATTTATTGTGACTGACATTCAAAAACCGAACAGTATTAGCCAAAGAGGAAACATTCTCAAGAGTAATGGAAAGGCCACCATAGAACTGATTCCCGGCGAGACTGAGGTTTTTGAGCATTTTAAGGTCGAGGAGAGTATGGAACTTTATCTCTCCGGTGAGGTTGTGATTCTCGAGTACAATTCCGGTGACGTTTCCGGTGAGTTCGTCGCAGGAGATTCCTTCCCATTTGGGTGGACAAACGTCGAAGTCGGTGATGGAAAAGGGGTTCCATGAGTTGAGAACGAGATTTGATGGATCTGAGGTTATGCCTTTTTTGAATTCTAGTAGAGATCGGAGCTCCGGTTGGGAGGCGGAGGAGGTGAGGAAAATGAAGAGTAAATGTAGGGCGGAGAAGATGAAGTGCGGTGGAGGATTCATCGGAGTTAATGTGGTGGAAACGATGCGTTTTAGTAATATTGTTGGAGAGAGAACCTTAGAGGGAGGTGAAGAGGGTTAACTACGTTGAACGGAGGTGGAAGGAAGAAGGGTTTTATTGGGGTTTGTGGCTGAAGGAAAAAATGGAAATGGTGTGTAAATTTAAGAGAGGATAGAGGGAGTATTACTGCTAGTTGTTTTTTGGTGTGTGTGTCCCCATTACATAAAGAGAAATATTATGATTTCAAAAAAAATCCAAGCCGTTCAATATAAATTCAATCTCTATCAATCCGCAAATCATGCTATCAAGCAATGAGAATTGAGCAAAGTGTAAATAATATATTTTGTGACCAAATAGCCCTTAAATGATAAAAATAACCAAAAAAAACTAAATGTATTAAAATTAACTCAATTTAAAATGATTTTTTTGAATATTTTATGAATAAAATATAAAGACCCAAAATGACCAGAATGATAAAAAATGGACGAAAAATTTATCCGAAAAAATAAAATGAACACATTAAAATAATCTACATGTCACAAAGATTAAAGAAAAAAAATATTCAAGAAGTCAAAAAATCAAAAATAAAATAGTAATAAAAATATCAGACTAAACAGACGTTTAAGGTTAAAAACGAGACCTCGAACTGTACCGAAAAAATAAAGCAAGCATACCGTCATAATCTACGCGAGACGTAGATTCATAAAATGATCGGTAAAAGGTGGAAACTTGAAATATTTTTCTCGCTAATTTTTCGTACATTGTTGAATCGCTTTTAACAGTTTGTCTATAAAACCAAAATATTTTTATTATCGACATATAAACAACTTGGAGCAATGCAAGAAACGAGTAAAGAGATCAAAATGAATGAAGTGAAATGTCAGGTATTTTTTAACTAAAAGACGATGCAAACTTTGATTTAAACTGACTTTTCTGGTCAACTTAAATATGACTAATGATGCAAAATATGATGAATGAAGATATTTACTAATGATTGTGACCAAATGACAAAATATGGTATGAATGTGCGACTGAAAAAATTAGGGGCGAAATTAAGGGTGCAACGGTGTGCCTTGATGAATCAGTCTTCGAGAATCCGCAATCAACCGTACTTCTGGCTTGGGAGACTCAAAACCTTAATTGGGGCGCGACACCTAATGCTCTTGATTCAGACCTGTCTCTGCACATGACACAAAAGAACATGAACATACACCTTTGTATGCGATTAAAAATTAGTGATACATATGCTAAAAATGTTCAAAACACTTGACAATCTTCGCATAGTCAAAGCTCGAAGGTGAGACGTTAAAAACCGACTGTATTTCGTGACCTTGACTTATCTTAAAAATGCAAAAATAAGAATGGGATCTTAGGTCAAAAATTGGGGTACAACAGCTGCCCCTATTTAAGTTTCTTCTATCTGGAGATATGAAGATTGGGATCTTCATTTCGACGAGATTGAAGGGACTTAAATATAGAATACACAATTTTTGGCCTTAAGATACCGCGATTATGTTCATGATATGATATGAATGTAATGCTTTGAATTTTATGGGGAATGACGCCATATGAGACAAACTATGTTGGAGAAACCAAGCACATTATACAGTAATCCCACAGAGGAAGAGGTTGTAACTCCATTGGGGAAGCATAGTCATAGACTTCAAATAAGAGACTCTTGAATGATTTACATCAGTGTTGAGACTGGAAAAGAAATGATTTACATCAGTACGAAGACTGGAACAAGAAATGATTTACATCAGCACTGTGGCTGGAAAATGATTGACATCAGCACTGTGGCTGGAAAACAAAATGATTGACATCAGCACTGTGGCTGGAAAATGATTGACATCAGCACTGTGGCTGGAGATAAACATCTTTGATTTCTGAATTTTACCAAGAACGGTAACACATTTCTTCTCTAACCAAGATATCGCTTGAAAAGGATAACAAACTTCCCCACGGGACTTTTCCGAAGGGATGCCATTAGCTGAGTAGACATTATTGTTAGGGATACACAAGCTGCTCAAATAAAGAGGCCGCCACTTGCTTCCTTTCAAAGGTGTCAATAACATACAAGCTGCTCATGAAGAGACCGCCACTTGCTGTCTTCAAAGAAAATTAAAGCATACAAGCTGCTCATGAAGAGTCCGCCACTTGTTGCCAAAAACCCACAAGCTGCTCATGAAGAAGCTGCCACTTGTTGTCTTCAAGGGAACAATAACACACAAGTTGCTAGATAAGCTGCCACTTGCTGTCTTCCAAAAAATACTAACGTACAAGCTGCTCATGAAGAAGTTGCCACTTGCCGTTTTCCGTACAAGCTGCTCATGAAGAGACCGCCACTTGCCGTTTTCAAAAAGTGTTGATAACATACAAGTTGTCCATGAAGAGACCGCCGCTTGCTGTTTTTCCCAGGTAACAATAACATACAAGTTGCTCATGAAGAGACCGCCGCTTGATGTTTTTTTCCCAGGTAACAATAACATACAAGTTGCTCATGAAGAGACCGCCGCTTGCTGTTTGTCAAGAGTATCCATAACACACAAGTTGCTCATGAAGAGACCGCCGCTTGCTGTTTGTCAAGAGTATCCATAACACACAAGTTGCTCATGAAGAGACCGCCGCTTGCTGTTTCCAAAAAAGATACCCATAAAATATCGTGAAGATATTGCTGGAGGTGAGAACCAATAATTTCATCGGGGATGGACAAACTGCTCATGAAGAGACTGCCATTTGTCGTAGAGACATCAGAAATAATCAAACTGCTCAAATAAAGAGTCAGTCGCTTGTTGTCATGTCGATATTCCATAAGAAGGTTGTGATAACACTGCTGGGGAATAAAGCTCATCTTCAATGGGGAACCATGAATAAATCCTTCTTGAGGAGACCAAGTATTTACGTTGCAAAATAAACGCATTCTCCCTCTAGGTTTCACAGCCTAGAGAGATCCACAGGGTATCGTTCACAAGAGACAAAGCTCAATCCAAGAATAAACTGGAGAGAAAATAGTCAAACAAGACTCCACCCAATGAGGAAACAACTCAAATGGGGATTTATCCTATCCAGAGATGGAAAAGGAAAGCTAAAGCAAGATTCTTCCACGAGAGTTAACTCAGTGGGGAATTAGAAAAAGAGGCGCAATTTCTGCTTAAGTTGACACTCTATTTGGAAAGATCAAATACACTATTTGAATAGACACAACCAAGGTATACGAACTCAATGGCATGAACAAATACAACTGTGCATGCATGATGCAAGTGTGAATGAATAAATGAATGTCATGTATATGCTGACAAAACAAATAGACAAGATAAACTGGAGATGATAAGACATCATAGCACAACCCAACACTCGGCTAATCTCAACAGGATGGGAACATTACTGGAGATAAAACACAGGCCATCATTGGAGCAAGGTCCTTTTACAAGGCTTAAATATCTCTGGAGAGGAAGATATTTTCAGGTAGAAAACCCAAAGTCCAGTCTTTTATTGCAAACAATCCATTGAAAGGATAACAACACAAACAAAGTTTCAGCTGGAAAGAAGTCTTGCTTAGCTGGAGATACTGGGAACACCACCCTCTGATAATGTATGAAAAACATATCTTGACAAATCTGGATTGCCCCTGGGATTAATTTTGGATGCCCCAAGTTTACTGCTGATAAGCTGCGTGATGCACGACAATTCTTGCGAATAGCTTCACCTCTAAAATGCCCCAAGCTATCTGGTTGATGAGGAGAAATCGTCTCAAGAGGATTTTACAAAAGACCTGGCATTCACCATGCTCAGGCGTCTTCAAACTCTTAGAGGAATTCATCAAATCTCGACGTGATTGCCCCGGATTAACTGTAGTTGGCACAATAAAGTCTTTAAATTTTGCCCCAATAAAGGGTAAAGAAGTTGGGAAAGCATTAACTGGGAGAAGCAACATGTCCGTGCTTAAGGTCTTCAGCTGACATGCCCCTGGAGATGATTTTTTCTTGAAATGATTCGCCAATTACTCAACATAGTTTCAAGCCTTAAAAGAATAAACTCATCACTGGTGCTTATGTGAGCTTCCTTGACATTAAACAAATGTTTTGCAGTTAGAAAATTTTATTATGAGAATGAAAATTCTAATGCAACTGTTATGTAAGTCTTGAAGATTTTGAAAAGATATCGCACAAATTTCACGAGTTAGAGCATCATTTATTTTTGTATAGGAAAAACATATGATACCAACATAACTATTTAGACCATTCATGGGAGTCAGGAACACTATCTCATTGAAGTATGCTTTCAAAATAACCTTGCTTCAATTAGGACTTTTGAAGGTTGTAATGTGGTCTGGTTCATGGTTTTAGAAAAAAGGATTTAAGGCTCAAAATATTTGGTGCCCACCCCCTTCATGATGTTCTCCAACCCTATGTTCAGTTAATTCAACATGAGTGTTCATCTCTCAAAAGGATTTTGTGACGGTCAAGGAAACGATGAGGTTTTCGGAGTAGAAACCACCCTCATGTCTTCGTGTTTGTAGTCACCAATTTGTTCTTTGCTGAGGACTTTTCTTTGTAGTCCTTTTCTTTGCACTTTTATTTTCCCTAACTTTTGCCTGAACTAATTCTTTTGAATTGATAGTCCAGCGGGATGCCTTAATTTTGCCTAAGTCACACGTTTTCATGTTTTTTGACTTAGCAGGCTTTTTCTTTTTCTCGATTTTTGACTTTTTGAACAAAATGTGTGACATTAGCTTGTCTTTGCTTGTTGAGAGGATTGTGATTGCCTCGTTTCTTGATGAATGAGGGATAACATTGTGGTTCCACATCCTCTAGATTCATTATACATGAAGGATAGCCCTCGTAGTTTCTCTTCAAAAAACATCTTCCTTATGAATTTTGAACACTCAGTCAAATTAACTAAAAAACTACCCTGCCCCAGGTTAAAATTCAAGGTTTTTTCGTATAGAAAAGAAACTTCTGCTTCAAAGGCTCAAAAGGGGTTAGCAAGGGATTATCTTCCTTATATCTCCAGTGTTTAGGGATTTGAAACAATGCCTATACATCATCAGCAAGATTTTATCCAAAAGCATGCAACCAGAGATTTTGTGTTCTTTAGATCATCATCCTCCCTTCAATCTCTGCCTAGGCAAGAGAATGAGCAACAATTTGGTATCATAGTGCAAAAAGAAATTTAAAATTTGAAAACAAATATGAGTGAAACGAATGAATTTCTTCAAGACAAACATACCCATTGTATTAAGATAATCATTCAGATGCAAACAAGTTCTTACATGCAGACAATGTTTTGATAAACAAGAAAGATTACAAAAAGCATAAATAAGTTAATGATCTGGGAAGGCTTTCCATCTGGACTTGAATTACCGAAAACATCCCTCAAAAAATAAAAATCACCATCAATCGTGTTTACTCTTCGGCGCATGTTTGATTTGAACTTCAAAACCAACGTCCTTGAATGACAAGATACCACTTCTGACCAACTTCTGAACCTCAATCTTCAAAGCAACGCAACCGTCCAAGTCATGCCCAGGAGCACCTTGATGAAAGGTACAAGCCAAATCAGCTTTGTAGTACCAATGTATCTTCTCAGGAACCTTCGGTGGAGGTCGGGTCTGAACCAAATTCCTCTGCATCAGGATAGGGAACAACTCTGTATAGGTGATTGGAATTGGATCAAACTGGGTTTTCCTCTGATTAGGAACTTGCTGATTCTGTCGATAGATGGGAGAAACATGATGATTCTGATGATGATTATTTCTTCCTCTGGTTATCTTCTTGGAAAAGTCATTATCAAACTTCTTCACACCATTAGCTGAGCTATCATCTTCATATAAACATCCCTTTCCGACATCTTCTTCTAGACGCACTCCCACATTCACCTTGTCAGGAAAATCATTAGGTGCATTAAACATCACCTTCTCATGAGAGAATGATTTTAGAGTTTCAGTGAAGACTTTTATCATCGCTTCCTCCCTTCTAGAAGGATTGACTTGGGCGGTAACCAAAATTTCGACCAAACTAGTTAAGTGCTCCACACTAGCTTTCAAATAGTCATCCCTCTACGAAGTTCAGAAACCTCTTGCTTGATATTCTCCATTGCTCTCATAGCGCGAGTGTTGTACTGGTGAGACCAAAGGAAAAAATAAGACTCGGAAAAAGACCTTTGAAAGTGAAACAAAAAATGTAAAATGATGTATGATATACAAAAGAGAATTTTTATTTGATTTTCAAGGAACTCAAGATATTAAGTTGTAAACATCCGAGTATGAAGATAGAAGATGAATTTTAAATTGGCTCCAAACATTGATCAAGTTATCATCAAGATCAATCATCCATTTTGGTGGATTAGGGTTTTCGCCCTATCAACACCCAAGATCCATTGAGCTTGACGAAACTTGTGATGTTTACAAAGAAAGACCTCCAAATTCCTTCAAATTCAAGTGAAAAGGGTTTTATGGATGCATGAATGCATGGCTATGCAACTACCACAAGCAAGGTCACACACAAAGTCGAAAGGTTCAACGTCACGAGCATGGAGTCAAGGTAAGGAACACCCCCAAGGTATGTACTAACGGTTTAATCACACCTGTAGAACGAGGTTCTAAGAGTTCCCGGAGTCTACATTCCTCCTTCGGATATTACCAACGTCTTGATTACTCAATAATCAGCAATATTCTCAAGAGAAACTCATCCGAGCGTAGCATCGCGTAATAATTACTTCCGGATTACTCCGTTATAATCTCCGCGCTACACCTAAAAGGCCAAGATGGGTTAGGGTTCTACGGTTCCCAGCTTCTCTGGCTCCCAGGTCGAAAATAATAATGTCTTCCCGATTACTCGGTAAACAAATATTACATTCAAAAGGGCCTTCCACTGAGTGGGGGATCTCATGCCTCCTTCTTCGGGATTACTCCCTCAAAGTTAACATGACTATACCGCCCGTCCTATTCCTAAGTGTAACTTAGTCCGGGTATAGGACTTGTCCTTTGTACCTATTATCAACACCCAAATAATCATAATATATACATATAATCAAACAATCAAATAATGATAAAACAGATAAAATAAATTAGGCTTAACCCACTTAGGGATGGACCAGCAAGAGGTCAATCTTTCCCCAGCAGAGTCGCCAATTCTGTAGCGGTGAAAATCAGAGATCAAGCTATTAATTAACTTGACTCACAAAAAGCAAGAGTCGCCACCGCGCTTTATTATTTCCAAGGGAAAAGGGAAAAGAGCGAAATAAAACCCTAAAATATGCAATGTAAAATAATACTTAAAAGTAATAAAAATACAATGCGTTTTTGAAAGAGATCGAGAGTTCGGGGGTTGGTTATACAATGGGAAGGTATTAGCACCCAATGCATCTGCGGTACTCTGCAGGAACCTTTTGAAATATCTATTTTTGGTTAAAATTGTTTGTTTGATTAAAATGGTTCGTTTGGCTAAAAATAGGTGTTGGCGAGATTTTGAAGATACGACGACCTAGCGTCGAAGTTTTTACTTAAAAGGTGTGAGTTTGAAAATGGAGTCTTTTGGGAAAATTATCTTGAGTTTAGCAAAATAGTAAACAAACAAAAAATGAAAAAGGGTATTCGCACGATCGGATGAGATGTATTTGATGACATGAAGTCAACAAATTTAAATCTTTCCCTTGGAGTTAAAACCACAGACAGATAAATAAGCTAAGAGTATACCAAACCTAAGGTGAAAATAAATCACTAGCCGACAGCATCAAAAAACCAGATGTAAGATATTACTCCAAGCAGCGAATAAAAATAGTGCAACACGTGAAAATAAATCACAGACGAGGAACGCGTGAATAAAGCTCACGGTATAAGATTCCCTGCATCACATGAAATATACAGACAAAACTAACAGCATGAAAAAAATTATATGCGTCCGTGCGATTTTTAGAAGTTAGTTGGAATTTTAAAAAAAAATAAAATCGCAATGCGATGAAAATAATATTTACATAACCTGAATTTATATGCAAATTAAGTGAATAAAATATATAGACAAAATATTATGAATAAGTATATATTTACAATACCAAATATTAAATAAAAATAATGAAATACAATGAAGAGGTAAAGGGAGAAAGAAAAAGTGAAAATGCCTTATGTGAGTATGAATACTTGAAATGAATTATCGGAAACCTTCACAGTAACAAACACGTTAGTAGCATAAGCGGTATAAAAATGAAAATGAAATGAAATTGCAATGATTAAAACATGTGTCAGTAAGTATAAAATAAAAAATGAAATTGTATGATGCATACGAATAGATGAATATTTACACAAATTAAAATCAAGAATTCATGACATTATTCAATGTAAACACACAAAAAATCAGCATTGCATACATTATTTCAAATGTGTCAAAAAGCAACCGCGTATACTCGATAAAATCAACTCAAAAGTGTTCAACAATTTAAGGTAACAACAAATAATTCCATAGACGATTTAATTCTGCAAAATCCAATTGAATCAAACTACTAGTTAGACAACAAGAAAAAACTTCGCATTGATTTAATCGAACATGCATAATGCTAATTTATCTTCAACATGCCAAATTCAACACAAACAAAACAAGATGAAATCCAGACTAGCATTCATATTTAACTCGCATAATAATGTCATCGAAAACTTTATTCACAAATGAAACGAAACTGATAACAAAACTACAATTCAGATTCAAACAGTGTGGCAGTTTCACAAACAACAAAAGCAAAATGATATCGGGACTTACCGAAACTTGCCGAAGATGATGGAGGAAGAGCATTTGAATGGAACTTGAAGAGAGAAGCCCTTGAAAGTCCTCCAGTAGTTTGACCACCAAACTCACTTCTCCCGTGAAATTCTTTTGCTTGTGTTCGATGATAAGCCAATAAAACAAAAGCAATCATCACAACAGCACCCACAGAAGCAAGGATAATTGCTATCCTGATATTACCCTTTGAACTATGATGTTTATTTTGAACAGTGCCTGGCAGTGACGGATAACTAGGAGAATCATTTGATAACTTAAGCTTTTCATTTCCAGGGTTAAAGGATGATGTAGGAAATCGCCGCAAATTTTCGGGAACAAGGCCAGATAGATCATTGTTGGACACATTAAATACATTCAAGCTAGACGAAAGCTTGTCAGGAATATTGCCAGTAAATTTGTTGTTAGACAAATCGAGGGACACTAAATCAATAAGTTTGCTCAATTCATTAGGAATTTGTCCAGAAAAGCCATTCCTTGCTAGATTCAGCAGTTTGAGCTTAACCATCCTACCTATATCAGAAGGCAAGAAGCCTTCTAAAGAGTTGTTTGATACATCAAAATATTCCATTGGCAGAAAAGGAGACGTGAGTAATAATTCACTAGCCCCTGAACCTTGAAGCAAAAGTGGTCCTGTAAATTGATTTCCAGAAAGATTGAGTCTTGTCAGTGATGGTGAAATAACCAAACTAACTGGAATAGGTCAATTAAGTTCATTCAAACTTAAGTCAAGGGTAGACAATTTTGAATATTCTATAATTGAAGGCAAGGATCCTGACAGCTTGTTTGAACTCAAATCAATAACCTCCATAGTGGCTTCCCAGTTCTCTATTACAGAAATGTCGCCAGAAAACGTATTCCTGCTCAAATCTATGATTGTACAGCTTCTCAAAGAAGTTGGCAATGGTCCTGATAAACTATTAGATGAAAGATCCAAAATATTTATAGTGGTAGAGTTAATTACACCAATTGAGCCAGTAAATCCATTGGAACTGAGATTCAATTCTTCCAAAGACATTGAAGTCAACAACAAGTCCTCCGGCACAGCCCCTAATAAAAGATTACTCGCAAGTTTCAGAACTCGAAGTTCACGCAAGGAAACAAAAGAAGGAAGCTCCCCTCTAATCATATTATCACTCAAATCCAAAGCTCGCAAGTTCCAAAACAACCCAATTGCGTCCTTCAGAAAGAAGTTCCCGTTCAATTTATTGTGACTGACGTTCAAAAACCGAACAGTATTAGCCAAAGAGGAAACATTCTCAAGAGTAATGGAAAGTCCACCATAGAACTGATTCCCGGCGAGACTGAGGTTTTTGAGCATTTTAAGGTCGAGGAGAGTATGGAACTTTATCTCTCCGGTGAGGTTGTGATTCTCGAGTACAATTCCGGTGACGTTTCCGGTGAGTTCGTCGCAGGAGATTCCTTCCCATTTGGGTGGACAAATGTCGAAGTCGGTGATGGAAAAGGGGTTCCATGAGTTGAGAACGAGATTTGATGGGTCTGAGGTTATGCCTTTTTTGAATTCTAGTAGAGATCGGAGCTCCGGTTGGGAGGCGGAGGAGGTGAGGAAAATGAAGAGTAAATGTAGGGCAGAGAAGAAGAAGTGCGATGGAGGATTCATCGAAGTTAATGTGGTGGAAACGATGCGTTTTAGTAATTCATTGTTGGAGATAGAACCTTAGAGGGAGGTGAAGAGGGTTAACTACGTTGAACGGAGGTGGAAGGAAGAAGGGTTTTATTGGGGTTTGTGGCTGAAGGAAAAAATGGAAATGGTGTGTAAATTTAAGAGAGGATAGAGGGAGTATTACTGCTAGTTGTTTTTTGGTGTGTGTGTCCCCATTACATAAAGAGAAATATTATGATTTCAAAAAAAATCCAAGCCGTTCAATATAAATTCAATCTCTATCAATCCGCAAATCATGCTATCAAGCAATGAGAATTGAGCAAAGTGTAAATAATATATTTTGTGACCAAATAGCCCTTAAATGATAAAAATAACCAAAAAAAACTAAATGTATTAAAATTAACTCAATTTAAAATGATTTTTTTGAATATTTTATGAATAAAATATAAAGACCCAAAATGACCAGAATGATAAAAAACGGACGAAAAATTTATCCGAAAAAATAAAATGAACACATTAAAATAATCTACATGTCACAAAGATTAAAGAAAAAAATATTCAAGAAGTCAAAAAATCAAAAATAAAATAGTAATAAAAATATCAGACTAAACAAACGTTTAAGGTTAAAAACGAGACCTCGAACTGTACCGAAAAAATAAAGCAAGCATACCGTCATAATCTATGCGAGACGTAGATTCTTAAAATGATCGGTAAAAGGTGGAAACTTGAAATATTTTTCTCGCTAATTTTTCGTACATTGTTGAATCGCTTTTAACAGTTTGTCTATAAAACCAAAATATTTTTATTATCGACATATAAACAACTTGGAGCAATGCAAGAAACGAGTAAAGAGATCAAAATGAATGAAGTGAAATGTCAGGTATTTTTTAACTAAAAGACGATGCAAACTTTGATTTAAACTGACTTTTCTGGTCAACTTAAATACGACTAATGATGCAAAATATGATGAATGAAGATATTTACTAATGATTGTGACCAAATGACAAAATATGGTATGAATGTGCGACTGAAAAAATTAGGGGCGAAATTAAGGGTGCAACGGTGTGCCTTGATGAATCAGTCTTCGAGAATCCGCAATCAACCGTACTTCTGGCTTGGGAGACTCAAAACCTTAATTGGGGTGTGACACCTGATGCTCTTGATTCAGACCTATCTCTGCACATGACACAAAATAACATGAACATACACCTTTGTATGCGATTAAAAATTAGTGATACATATGCTAAAAATGTTCAAAACACTTGACAATCTTCGCATAGTCAAAGCTCGAAGGTGAGACGTTAAAAACCGAATGTATTTCGTGACCTTGACTTATCTTAAAAATGCAAAAATAAGAATGGGATCTTAGGTCAAAAATTGGGGTACAACAACGGGCACCCGTGTCAGCCTCTGTACCTGCATTTTACTATGTTTTTCAACCCAAATAAGCTGACACGGGCCGTGTCATGTGACACGGGCACCCGTGTCAAGCTCTGGTCTGGCTTTTTGTTAGTTTTTTCTCTTTGATTTGTCTTGTTATGTCTTTTGAGCGTAAAAGCAAATGATGTATGAACAATGAGATCACAGTTTGAGAAAGTTTACCTCTCGAAGCGGAAGCTTTAGGACACGTACGGATGTTTCCGAGTGTAAAATGGTGATTGATCAAGCTCCTTTGAACCTTCCTGAAGTAACTCCAATCTTTCTTTTGTACTGAAAATTGTTGAACTACTCCAACCGAGTCAAGTTGCAATGTATGTTTTTTTGAATTTGGAAGATGGTGATAGTGATGTTACAGAAGTTGTCTTTGTGTTTGAACAACTTCTATATGGTGTATATGAAGTGTTTGGATGGTTTGTCTGGAGAAAACTTGCAAGGTATGAGATTCAAAGAGTTGAACTTCAAAGCTCAAAAATGGAGGTTTTATGGACAAATCTGGTTTTTTGACAGCAAAAATGAGTTTGAGTGTTAGTTTCTCCTTCTATTTTTTCAGGCCTCTCTCTATTTTTTCTAACCATCTTTCTCTTGTGATTGGCCTCTCTATTTATAGAGAAGGTTTGAGACTTGAGAAACTTAGTCTTTTTAAAAATCACCTGTTATGCATTTTTTTTCAAATTCATAAAGACAAGTTGCTTCATGATGAAGAAAGGAGTGAATTAAGGAATTTAGCCATGCTTTGCAGGTCTTGTGGATTGCTTCTGATGTTGAGAGATTTTTTTGTCATCTTTGGAACAAATTTCAAGCTTTGAAAGAAGAGAGTGGTTGGAAAAGTGAAGCTTTATACAAATGGAAATGTTGATTTAGCATTTCTAACCATAAATGATATCAAAACTTGGACAAAACTTCAAATGCTTGTGTAATACACTTAGGGTTTGTGTAATTGCTTGATTATGCATAGATTTGGAGAGAACATAGCCTGAAAATAGAGATCTTGTAGATTTGCTTGGAATTTTAGTCAAGTGTTCATCATAAATTCTGCTTTGTAATTCAAGAATGAAACCCTAACTTCATCTCTTCGATCCTATCAGCTCAAGAATGATCTCAATGAGTTCTTAGACTTTTTGGAAAGTTTGGAACCTCCCCTACAACTTTCATGTTGACCACTTTTGTTAAATCAAACTGGAACTTGATGAAAATTGGCCAAGAAGTTGGGATAAAAACCTGATCAAAACTGCTGAAAATTTCTCTAAGTGTTAAATGAAAATGTCATGACTTCATGAATTTATAACTTAAAATCCAAGCATATTTATGAGAAGTTGTGTAAAGAAATGTTTTAGATATCATGGAGATCTACAACTTTCATGTTGGAAGTTTCTCTTGAATCATCTTGCATCATGGTGAAAATTTGCTTAAAGTTATGAAAAAAACATGAAATTTCCAACACTAAGAAAAATTCAAAGTTTAGAAATTTTGACTTTTCAAAATTAAATATTGACTTTTTGATTTCTTGATGAATAAGTTTCATATTTTGACATGTTTTGATGAAATTTGATCTTTGAATTGTAATATTGATCAAAAAGTCAAAGTTTGACTTTTTAGTATGCAATTGACCATTTTGCCCTTGTGCCAATTTCAAGCCTAAATTGATGCATCAGTGCTGCAAACTTGATGTAGTAGAAGATCTTGTGAGCAAATACTTGACAAATGAGAGGGAAAATTTTGGGGTACAACAGCTGCCCATGTTCAATCTTCTTAAACCTGAAGAGTTAGATTGGCGAGTTTTGCCATTCGTGACTCGAAGGTGGAAGACGATTGGACACTAGAGTGCCCAGAAATTTGCACTCGGTGATGCGATGATAGGAGGAATGGGCTTAAAGATGCCATTTGGAGAGATGGTAGAATCTTGTTGGAGATGGGCTTGTAGATGCCATCCAAGAATGCTTGTTGAATTGTAATTTGTAAGCTGGAAGAATGAGTATCAGAATGTCGTCCGTGTCTGGAGCGTATCTGAACTGTATCTGAAAGCTGAATCTGAATGAGTATCAGGATGGCATCCATATCTGGAGCGTATCTGAACTGTATCTGAAAGCTGAATCTGAATGAGTATCAGGATGGCGTCCGTGTCTGGAGCGTATCTGAACTGTATCCGAAAGCTGAATCTGAATGAGTATCAGGATGGCATCCATATCTTGAGCATATCTGAATTGTATCTAAAAGATGAATCTGAATGAGTATCAGGATGGCATCCGTATCTGGAGTGTATCTGAATTGTATCTGAAAGCTAAATCTGAATGAGTATCAGGATGGCACCCGTATTTGGAGCGTATCTGAACTATATCTGAAAGCTGAATCTGAATGAGTATCAGGATGGCATCTGTATCTGGAGTGTATCTGAACTGTATCTAAAAGCTGAATCTGAATGAGTATCAGGATGACATCCGTATCTGGAGCATATCTGAACTGTATCTGAAAGCTGAATTTGAATGAGTATCAGGATGACATCCGTATCTGAAGCGTATCTGAACTGTATCTGAAAGCTGAATCTAAATGAGTATCAGGATGGCATCCGTATCTGGAGCGTATCTGAACTGTATCTGAAAGCTGAATTTGAATGAGTATCTGGATGGCATCCATATCTGGAGCGTATCTGAACTGTATCTGATTGCATATTGTTAGTGGTGACTGTTAATCTTATCCTGAAAAGGGTAAAATGTTAGCTAAAACATGAGGTTATGTTGTATGAAATGTATAATGCAATGTATTTGCTTTATCAATGTTTATGATATGTGGATACAATGTATGCGCATATAAGCTGATTTGTTGTATTGTTGTTCGATTGAGGAAAATAAATCCTTGAATGCTGCTGAGGATATGTTGAATTTTCATGTCTTGAAATTGAAGTACTGACGAACTCCTATTGAGAGAAATAAATTCCGTTGTGAGGGAAATGCCATGTATTGCATTGTAAGATCTGCTTGGGGGATCCCGAGAATTTTGATGATTTCCACTGGGGATTAAAAATTTGATGCCTAGTCTTGTTGGGGATTCAAATGACGTACTGTGGGGATTACTTATGGAATAGCCTAGAGATGTTTTCCTGTCCTTTCAACTTATCAGAAATTGTCTTTCTCATTTTGTTTATTTGTAAACAGTAATTATGTTCAAATGCATATGTTCATCAATGAATTATTGGACGTTTTTGCCAACAAAACACAAGTGTAAAGAAAAAGACAGGTAGTTTTTGCACTTTCAAGGGACGTCTTTGTATTGACTTTGAGTAAGTATTTTTGTACAAAGGGGACACACATTCTTGTAAGAGAATGTTGTCGAAAACAAGAAAATTTTATGCAGAGAAGGATAGCTATGTGTAATAATCCCATGGGGTTGCCATTCTGCTATAGCCTTTATATCTCCAAATATCTTGTCTATTTGTTGCTTCGTCCGAAGATGATTGAATTGATCAGAAACTCTGAGTTTGTCAGCGGAAGTCAAAGGTTGTCCGTAAAGTGATCCGATGGGACATAGTCATACGCTTTAATTCCCTAACTTTTGCCTGGACCGCCCTTTCGAGTTTTCAATCCACTGGGAAACACTTTTTTTCCCAAGTCTCCCTTTCGGGTTTTCAACTTGTCGGGTGTACGGATTTTTTATATTTTATCCCTAATTTTTGCACGAACCTTTTTGGTTCGCCGGGATGCCCTTGTTTTGCCTAGATGTGTCAACCTAGTTGGTCTCTTATGCGTAGTATCTTTTGACTATGTCCGCGTTCGCAGGGTGTGGCAGGTCATCGCCGTCCATGGTGGTTAAGATCATTGCCCCACCGGAGAATATGATTTTGATTACAAATGGTCCTTCATAGGTAGGAGTCCATTTGCCCCTGGGATCACTTTGTGGCAAGATGATACATTTGATCACTAGATCCCCAACTTGATATACTTGACGTCTGAATTTCTTGTTGAAAGCATTGATAATCCGTTTTTGATACATTTGACCATGGCAAACATCAGCAAGTCACTTTTCATCAATTAAGTTCAGTTGATCAAGTCGAGTTTGGATCCAGTCATCTTCATTCAAACCTGCATCTTTCATAATCCTCAAAGAGGGGATTTGAACCTCAATAGGTAAAATAACTTCCACGCCATATACCAAAGAATAGGGTGTTTCCCCAGTTGATGTGTGGGCCGTGGTACGGTACCCGTGGAGAGAGAATGGTAACATCTCATGCCAGTCTTTATAGGTGACTGTCATCTTCTGTATGATCTTCTTAATGTTTTTATTTTCAGCCTCGACAACACCATTCATCTTTGGCCGGTAGGGAGAAGAATTGTGATGCTGAATTTTGAATTGCTTGCACAAGGCATGATCATAGTGTTGTTAAGATTTGTACCATTATCAGTGATGATCCTTTCGGGGATACCGTATCGGCAAATGAGATTTTGCTTGCCGAAACGGGCAACAACATTCTTAGTAACGGATGTGAAGGAAGCTGCTTTGACCCACTTTGTAAAATAGTCAATGGCCACTAGGATGAAGCGGTGTCCATTGGAGGTTGTAGGCTTGATCTCCCCAATCATATAAATTCCCTACATAGCAAAGGGTCAAGGAGCCGTCAAGACATTTTGAGGAACCGGAGGTACGTGCACCTTATCAGCATAAATTTGACACTTATGACAGGTCCGAGAGTGTTGATAACAATCTGCTTCCATGGTAGACCAATAATAGCCTGCCCTTAGGATTTTCTTTGCCATCGTATGCCCACTGGAATGAGTGCCAAAAGTACCTTCATGTAATTCAGCCATAATCTCTTCCGCTTCAATCTTATCCACACACCGAAGCAGAATGGAGTCATGATTGCGCTTGTACAGGATGCCATTACTCAGGAAGAACTTAGCAGAGAATCTCCTTAAGAACTTCTTATCATTGATTGAAGCTCCTTCTGGATATTCTTGAGCCTCGAGATACCTCTTGACTTCATGAAACCAAGGCTGGTCCACTACCTCTTCAGTATTAGTCTCATGACAATGTGTTGGTTCCTCCATTCGTTCAATGGTGATCTGGGGAGCCTCGTTATCCCAATTAAGTTTAAACATAGATGACACTGTGGCTAGAGCGTCTGCTAGCTGATTTTCTTCTCGCGGGAAATGCTCAAAAGTAATCTCCTCAAAATGTGGTAGCAATGTCAAAACATGTTCTTTGTAAGGGATAAGATTTGGATGTTTAGTGTCTCATTCTCCTTTGATCTGACTGACGACCAAAGCTGAATCTCCAAACACATCTAAAGATTTGATTCCCAAGTCTATGGCAGCCTTGAGACCAAAGATGCATGCTTCGTATTTTGCCATGTTGTTCGTACAGTTGAAGCAAAGTCTGGAAGTAAAGGGAGTATGACACCCTTCCGGAGATATGAGTACAACGCCGATACCATTACCAAGTGCATTGGATGCCCCATCAAAGAACAGGGTCCATCGGGATCCTTGTTCAGGTCCGTCATATGGTCTGATTTCTTCACAGTTGTCTAATGCCATGATGTCTTCATCCGGGAATTAAAACTTCATGGACTGATAATCTTCTACAGCTTGGTGAGCAAGATGATCAGCCAATACACTACCCTTTATAGCTTTCTGAGTAGTATACTGTATATCATATTCTGTTAGGATCATCTTCCATCTAGCTATCTGTGATACGGTGGGAGAACTGACTTGAGGTTTTGCGTTTGTGTTCACAAATGTTTCGGTTTAGCAAGAGTCGCCACCGACATTTTATTTAATCCTAAGGAAAGGTCAAAAAGCACAGGAAAGACCTTTGAGATATTTTATTGGGTTCGGGGAGTAGATTATGAAAAGGGAAGGTGCTAGCACCCTTTTCATCCATGGTTATCCATGGGCTCTTAGTTACTTGTTTAGATCACTTGCTTTTGCTTTTCAATTGTTTGAAATGGTGCTTTGTGTGTGGTTTTTGAAAATGCTTTGAAAAAGAGGCCTTGTTTAGGAAACTTTTGTAATGATTCTTGTTTGAATATATACAAAGGTGTGTGTCTTTTTGAAAAGATATTTCAATGTTTTTGAAAGTTGTTTTGAAATTGTGTTGTGATGTGTGTTTTGAAAATGGCAAGGATGTTTTGCAAGCTTTTGATCAAGTAACTAAGAGTTGTCTATCCTATTTTACTCAAAGATCTTTCTTATGTTTTTAACCATTTTGACAGTGTTATTTCACCATTGCATTTGGTGTGAACAACCTTGTGTTAGGATGTTATACGGAACAGGCGCGGGTCATCGTATAGACCATGATAGCAATTGTGTTAGATATCTTTGGCAATTTTCTTGAGGGACTTGATCATTTTGTTTAGGCAACCAAGATAGCGTCATCGAGGGACTATGATCTTTTGTTTTGTTTTCCCATTTTTGAAGGCAACAAGTGGATTGTACCCTAGGGGTGCAAGTCTGCATTGTGTTTGATTTTCATGCATATTTGTCTTTGATTAGGTCAAGCTACTTGTTGATTTTGATTTTGCATACGAATCCTAATTCTCTAATCATGGCATAATTGAAAGAGTAAAAGTGCGAGAATTTAAATTCTAAGCTATTACAACATGATTATGGGGATGGGGGTACAATTTTTGAATAGGGGGGGTATTTGACAAGAAATATAAACCCTAGTTACTATTACATCCAAATTGAATTTTCAATGCAACAATATTTAAATGTACAATATTTAAATAAACAAAATAAATAAATATTGAATAAAATGTATTATGCAAAAAAGAAGTTTTTATTTGTTTATGTATGTAAAGTATTTTTAATGTGAAAAAAGTATAAAGAAATAAAATAAAAAGATTAATTTTATTTATTAAAGGGGTAAACCCTAATTTCTTTAAGAAAATAATATATTATATTATTTATGTAAAAAAATAAATATTAATATGTACAAAAATGAAACATGCTTAAAAAAGGTATTTATTAGTATAAACAATAATAAAAATAAGAATGTGATAGATTTGTATTTTTATTCTAAGTTTTTTTAATAAAATAAAAGTATATATATTAAATATATTAAGTATGTATAAAATAAAGATAAAATATTTACAAAAATAAAATATATTCAAGAAAATATTTTCAGTGTGAATAAAAATAAGAAATAAAAGTATTATTTACATTATTTTTAAATTTAAACAAATAATATAAAAGTATTAAAAATGTTTTAATGTTAGAAATAATAGAATAAAATGCCAAATAAATGTAAAAAATTATGAAAATATTTTTTAAGCACTTTTTATGTTTGGAAATTAAATAATAAAGTCATAAATGAAATAAAAATATAAAAATAACAAAATATAAAGAAAATGGGCCAGGGGGTGCATTTAGAAAAAGGGGGGTGTTAGAAGCAGAAACAAGCCAGCCCAACCCATTTCCACTTCATTTTCTTCCTTGTGACTGAAACACGCGCGCCCTGTATTCAAACTGCTAACTCCTGTATTTGTGATTGTGATCGGTGGATCTGGAACTGACTGTTTAACGCTGGTTCGCGAAATGTCGCGGAAGCAAGAGTCGCCACCGTCTTTTATTTTCTCCAAATGGAAAGGACAAAAGCACAGAAAAATTCCTTATAGAGATTTCTCTCGGTTCGGGAGGTAGATTATAGAAAGGGAAGGTGTTAGCACCCTTTCTATCCATGGTTATCCATTGGCTCTTAGATACTTGCTCATTTGTGTTTTCAAAAATGGTTTGTTTGCTTTTCAATGTGGGTTTTTAAAAAGTTTCTTTGAAAATTCCAGTTCGACTCTTGTATCGGTCCTCAAGAGTGTTTGAAAAATTGCTTTCGAAAGCTTTTTGAAAAGGCGTCGGTGTGAAAAGTATTTTTGATTTGTTTTGAAATTTAGAGCAAGTATCTAGAGTCGTCTACCTACCCTAAGGAATTCGTCTGTGTAAATGTCCTTTAAAGTAGTGTCATCCCACCATTAAGAGGTAGGTAGCACCACCGTTGGAGATGTTCGGGTCAATTCGAGGTTCGGGACATGGTGATCACCAGAGCAATGGGAAGACACCTTAGAAGCTACCCTCATGCCAGGTTCCCGGATCATGAGGACTTACTAAGACATCCTCTACTCGACGATCACCTTTCGAGGCAAGGCAACAACGAGGCGTACCCTAGGGGTGGTGTGTGATTTGTGCGTCATGTTCATTTGCATTTATCTTGTCATGGTATAGATGATCTAGCGTTTGTTTTTATTTTTGTCCATTCATTCTTGCATGTATTTGTTTAACAGTTAAAAATTGCGGAAAAGGTAAAGATTCTAAGCTATTACAAAAGGCATTGACAGAAAAATAAAGGAATAATGAAAAGCAAAGTGCGAGAAATTAATTACACGACTTTGGGAGAGGTACATAAAAATTATACGAAAAATAAATAAACACACGAATTAAATAAGAATTAAGAACGAGGGCGTTGGACCCTTTTTGCAAAAATTAAATTAAATGATTAAATTAATTAAAATAAGGAAAAGAAATTGTCTTTTTGGTATTTTTGTATTTTATGATTTTAATGAAAAAAAGAATTAATTAAAATAAAATGCTAACCCTAATTCTAGTTGTTTTTAATTTATTAAGAAAAGATTAAATTTTAACCTAATATTTAACCTAATTATTTACATGCCATTTAATTATAAAAATAAATAATAGGAAATATTTAATTATTATGAAAGAAAAGAAAAAGGGATAAAAATGATTATAAACCCTAATTCTACCAATTTTAGATTTTTATTAAGGAAAATATTACAATTAAACCTAATTTAATAACTAAAATTAATTAATGCAATTTATTTACAAAAATACTAAAATAAAAATGTTTATTATTTTTTATCTTTTCTGATTTTTTTGGTGTTTTTTTATATATTATGAAAATATTAACTTAATTAAAAAACAATAATTAAAAGAAAGTAAAAATAATGAAAAAAAATAAAGAATGTAAAAAAGGGTTTGCAAACCTAGGGGGTGTTGTCCCCAGTTGTGAGGTGAAACTTTAGCAATTTAGGCCCATCTGTCCTTGGCCTGGTGGACTTTTCCAGCTAGCATGTATACTCTTTGACTCAAGTCCATGATGCTCCTCCAATTATAGCCCTGGGATTGCTCTTAGCATACGCGTGGCAGGTTTGATTTGGGAGATGCACGATACACCTTAGCGCTGAAATTGTATGTGAACATTATATGAAAAATAATATGCAAGGGATGGGGGACCTGGGGCTCGAACCCAGGTCCTGTAGTTTACCAGTCTTGCACTTTACCAAACGCGCTGCTTGAGTTCTTTGTTTATGTAGTAACCAGCAATCAATATAAAATAAAATAAAACGCTAGTGGATTTTTAGCGCGAAATTTTGAATAGACCAACCAGAACTGGCCACTTCATCGTCTTCCCCATGGTTTTGTTTTTCCTGAAAAATAGAAAACGGTTAACAGGGGTTTTGAACCCCCCTCAAATTATGCTTAATTTGATAATAGCGATTAGGCCATGTGGCCTCAGAAATTAGGCGCGAGGGTGCCATTGTTTTCGTCCAAACACCCTGAATCCATTCATGGCATTATAAGGTTCTAATTTTGTAGCTTTTAAAAACGCCCAATTTGGACCTCCAAGAACCCTAATCTGTATCAATGGTAGAATTGCATATAGTACACAAAAACATAATTAAAGTAGGTGGTTAGCTTCAAAACACATCACTTGGTATGAATCCATTAAAGAAATGCAATGAAAATGTCTAAATCTTAAAACATGATTCTGAAAAAAATATGAGAAATTGTGAATCCTATTCACCAATTCTGGGCGTTAGAGGTCGTGCTTTTGATCCAAATACGTTGCTTGATGTCCCAGGAATGCAATGGAATCAGTGTTGTGGCTTGAAACGACCTGCAAGTGTATTTTCAGTTTTGAGTTTTCAAGCAAAAAGTTCAAGTTTTTTCTTCAGGTTCTTGCGCAGCTTTTTGGTAATGGGCATGAGGGTTTGCTTGTGTATGTATAGGAGAATGATTTAGGTCAAGAATCTGATCAAAAGAATCAAGGAATTGATTATGCAATATTTGATTTTCAAGCCATTATTTTGCAATCTTTTTCACATGTTTTTGCTACCAAATCATGTCCAATTAGCTTCAATTCTTTCCTAATCTGACTTACACAAAATCTTGGAGATATTATATGCATAAAAAGATTTGAAACATTAGGTTTAATATTTTTCATGTATTTTAATTAATTAAATGAATTATTAATAATAAAAATCCAAATAAATAAATAAAAAATGAAGAAAAACTTCCCTTTGGGCCAAGTGGTCGTGCACATGCCTTGGATGATGAATTGTGGAAGAAAAAGAGGCCCATTAGCAATTTTAGGTCATTTGAAGCAATGTTGACTTTTCAAAATATCCAAACATTTCCCAACTTCCACAAGGCATAACTTGCTCAATTTTTAAGCTTTGCTCATTTTCTTGGACATTTTGGAAAGGTATTTGAGTCCTATAACTAATTCCTTTGGTCCCATGTCATTTTGATTTACCAATCTCAAGTTATGGCCTTTGACTTAAAGTCCCTTTTTGTTGACTTTTGAAAATGACCTATAATGTTGAAATTGATAACTTTTTGTGAGAGCATTTCTTGGACTTGAAGTATGAAGACGGGTTGTAGGAAATGTCTTTCTCTTCAAAATGAGCTTTGGATGGAATTTTTATGATAATCCATGTGAAAGTTATGCCCTGGTCAATTTACAGTTGACTTTTTCAACTGTCCAAATAAGGAAACTTTTGCATCTTGATGATTTTTGAGCCAAGCTTTGAGAATCATGATCAAGCATTGATCAAATGATGTTTGTGGCTTCAAAATGAGATGTTGACCAAAAATTTGGAATTTTGACTGTCAAATGACCATTTTGCCCCTATAGTTGACTGTAGTGCAATTAGGGTTTTGACTTTGCAATTTTGTGCTGAAAGTCTTGAAACTTGGTATGAGGATGCTTGACCATATTTATAGGCATGTGGGACTTGATTGGACCCCTGGAAACTTCATTTTCTTGATCAGAACCAAAACCCTAATTTTGACTGTTTAGGAGGCTCTTACACTGTGCAACCCTTGGGGAATTTTGGAGCATGACTTGGCAATTTCTTGAAGAATATGGGAGGGCAAATTTTTGGGTACAACAGTTGCCCCTGTTCAATCTTCTTAGACCTGAGGATGCAGATTGGCTGACGTGCCTTTCGTAATCCGAGGGTGGAAGATGATTGAACACTAGAGTGCCCAGAAATTTGCGCTCACATAGTAGCAGTGTGATGATGGGAATGGGCTTATAGATGCCATTCGGAGATTGATGAATAGGATGATGGGCTTATAGATGCCATGCTGAGAGATGATGGAAGGTGGATGGGCTTATAGATGCCATCTGGATGTTGATCGCGTAAGAGCTTCCTTAGCGAGAACCTGCGTACCTGCAAAAGAAAAATGAGTACCTGACATGTTGCAGGAGCTGGTCTTCAGATGCTTTGTATAGATGTGTCCTGACTGGTTACAGGAGATAAATCTGGAGCTTCAAATGGTGATGAATGAACCAGGGATGGTTACTACCTCAACAGGAACGGTGAGAGAACCTTGGATGACTTTAACCTCAACAGCAATCATTGAGAAAATCTTGGGATTACCACCTCCGCAGTATCGGGGAGAGAACCATAGGCGACTACAACCTCAACAGCAAACATTGAGAGAATCTTGGTGGGAATTATCATCTCCGCAGTATCGGGGAGAGAACCATAGGCGATTACAATCTCAATAGCAATCATTGAGAAAACTTGGGATGGAATTATCATCTCCGCAACATTGGGGAGAGAACCATAGGCGATTACAATCTCAATAGCAATCATTGAGAAAACCTGGGATGGAATTATCATCTCCGCAGCATTGGGGAGAGAACCATAGGCGATTACAATCTCAATAGCAATCATTGAGAAAACCTGGGATGGAATTATCATCTCCGCAGCATTGGGGAGAGAACCATAGGCGATTACAATCTCAATAGCAATCATTGAGAAAACCTGGGATGTAATTATCATCTCCACAGCATTGGGGAGAGAACCATAGGAGATTACAATCTCAATAGCAATCATTGAGAAAACCTGGGATGGAATTATCATCTCCGCAGCATTGGGGAGAGAACCATAGGCGATTACAATCTCAATAGCAATCATTGAGAAAACCTGGGATGGAATTATCATCTCCGCAGCATTGGGGAGAGAACCATAGGCGATTACAATCTCAATAGCAATCATTGAGAAAACCTGGGATGGAATTATCATCTCCGCAGCATTGGGGAGAGAACCATAGGCGATTACAATATCAATAGCAATCATTGAGAAAACCTGGGATGGAATTATCATCTCCGCAGCATTGGGGAGAGAACCATAGGCGATTACAATCTCAATAGCAATCATTGAGAAAACCTAGGATGGAATTATCATCTCCGCAGCATTGGGGAGAGAACCATAGGCGATTACAATCTCAATAGCAATCATTGAGAAAACCTGGGATGGAATTATCATCTCCGCAGCATTGGGGAGAGAACCATAGGCGATTACAATCTCAATAGCAATCATTGAGAAAACCTGGGATGGAATTATCATCTCCGCAGGATTGGGGAGAGAACCATAGGCGATTACAACTCAATAGCAATCATTGAGAAAACCTTGGATGGAATTATCGTCTCCGCAGTATCGGGGAGAGAACCATAGGCGATTACAACTCAATAACGATCATTGAGAAAACCTTGGATAACTTCTACTGAGTCTTCATCAGAAAAATCTGTTTGGGGTCGATTTAGCTGGACTAGAGAAGGCCTTGGACTGGATAAGAAATCTTTGGAGTCGATTACCTGAACCGGTCTAGGTCTTGAATGTCTTCAAATGGATAAGAAACAGGGAGATCTTTGGATTCGATCTGACCGAACCAGAGAAGGCCTTTGACTGCGTAATAACCAGAGAAATCTTTGAAGTCGATTTAACTGAACCAGATAAGGTCTTAGAGTCTTGAAATATGATTGATAATTCAACTGAATCTTTCCTGAAAGGTAAAGGTCAGTCATATGCAATGCATGATATGGACCAAGCAATGATGTTCTCAACATAAATGAGATTTGTAAGATATGATGCGTTTATGCATGCTATAATGATGTATGGAAGTGCGATGTTTATGAATGTATTTTTCGTCTGGGAAAGTAAATCCTTGACGGGTGCCGGGAAGTCACTCCTGGGCTGATGTCGGAGAATAGATTTTGCTTCCGCTGGGGATGATAATTGCAAGAATACCGGTAGGAGAAGATGGCTCCGTTGGGGAATAAACTTGGCGAATGGAATAACTCTGCGGGGAGGAAAGTACTCTAACGATCTTGCTGGGAAGCAATACTCTGTGGGGAGAGAGATACTTTGCTGAGTTGTTGATAATAACTTGTTGGGGATACCATTGTTGTGTTGGAAGGGTTAATAGACTTCACTGGGGATAAGAAAGAACTGTGTTGACGACGACCTTTCCGTGGCTTTTGGCTGAGGATAACCCAGTTATATCCTGGTAAGGAAATAACTCTTAGAATAAAGTCGGGCGACGCGTTCGTGCTCTGCGCGGATAAGCTTACTGCTTGGGGAGATGAATTCCAACTTTCCTGGGGGAGCTGGATTGGACTCTCTTGGGGAAGTTTGTAATTGTACCGGGGAAATGGCACCAATGAATGTCTGGTATACCGCCGGGGAACAATCTTTAGGTCAAGACTGCCGGGGATGCTTGTTAAGAATATATATGCTGCCGGGGAGCATTGAGATCTGCTGGAGGATATCCAACTTCCTTAGGGTTGATAACTTTGCTTGGAGAGCGTATTGACTTGCTGACATACTCTCCGGGGAATTGAGATACCTGGTTATGTTCTTAGCCGAATCTACCTTGGTACCTTGGTAGACAGAACCATTAGACCATTTGGACAACTCCTCATTGCCCCTGTTTCTGAGGTGGGAGAGGAAGACCTGGGAGGTGCTGATAGTTGTTGATAGACAAACCTTCTTCTGGTAGGCAGGTGACAGGATGGCAGGACATAGTCGTACGCTTTGATCCCTAACTTTTGCCTGGACCGCCCTTTCGGGTTTTCAGTCCACCGGGATACCCATTTTTTCCCAAGCCTCCTTTTCAGGTTTTCGACTTGCCGGGTGTACAGATCTTTCATTTCATCCCTTATTTTTGCCCGAACCCTTTTGGTTCGCTGGGAAGCCCTTATTTTTGCCTAGGTGTGTCAACCTAGCGGGTCTTTGATTTCGCGTAGTATTTTTTCGACTATGTCCACGCTCTCAGAATGCAGGGAGGTGCCCCTGTCAGAAGTGTTTTGCCATGCCACCAGAAGATGTTTGATCAGGCAAGATTCGTTGTTGGAGTGCCCTAAGTGACTCAGGCGGAGATTTGCCCCTGGTTATCTTGGCATTTTGAAAGATTCTCCGAATCTTGACTGAATTGCCCCAGATAATAGACAATAGTCATGCCCCTTGATTGGGAGTGCTTCTGTTCATTAGGCATTCGTCGTGCGAATTTCCCTGCTGTTCAAACAAATAGTCATATGCAAACAAAGTTATGTTAAAAATGCAAAGCCTATGTCTGTCTTGAAGATTTTGAAAATGCATTCTTTTTTCATAAAACAAGTGAATGTTTGTAAAACGTGATGTTAACTCCGTATTTACCGTAAGCCTTAAGGAGTCAGGATACCTTTTGTAACAGTATGCTTTCGAACTAACCCATGCTTCAGCTAGGACTTTTAAGGGTTATAACGTGGCTTGGTTCACGGTTTAAGAAACAAAGGATAAAGGCTCAAATTTTATTTGTACCCACCCGCTCTTCGTGATGTTCTCCAAACCTAAACTCAGTTGATCATACGTTAGACCTTGTTTGAGTCTTTGCTTTGATATTCCAGTGATGGTTTGGATACTGATGATTTATTTTGATTAGGCAGTCATTTCCTTTTTTGTTGAGGGTTTGTAGGACCTCTTTCTTTTTGATTTCGTTATCCCTATTTTTTTGCCTGAACTGTTTCCTTTTGTGGAATTAGAGTCAGCGGGATGCCCCAGCTTTGTAAGTCTCCTTCATTGGTTATTTTGACTTATTGGGCTTCTTTCTTTTGAGAAGTAATGACTGCCTGTCCTTATTGATTATTCGGAACCATCATTGTCTTTCTTTGTTTTGTAAGGACCTCCTTCGGTGCCATTCGTTATGCACTTGGATCAACTGAGAGACTACCCTGCCCCAGGTTATGATTAAGGGTTTTAAATTTCGAAAAGAAAAACTCCTACTTCTTTGGCTCAGAGGGGTTGACGAGGGATTATCATCCTTATAACTCCAGTGTTTAGGAATTGAAACAATGCCTGTACCTCATTAGCGGGGTCTGTTCAAAAGCATACTGTAAAGATCGTGGTATCGTTTTCTTCATCCTCCCTCAAGAGGTTTAGAATTATTAATTGAGAGTTGACATCAGAAAAAATATGAAAATAATTTGCATATAGTGAATACGAATATATTGCTTCAAAACAGACATATGCGATGCATCAATGAAATAACAATGTTTAACATGAGTAAATGTTTAAACAATCAAAGAACAAACACAACTTGAACATTAGGATGAACAAAATTTTCCTAGTCTCAGGGCTTGTCACTTCAAATGGTGAGCCTTGGAGGGATGGTAGAAAAACTCAGCCTGACCATCTTGTGTGAACTCCAATGCTCCTTCATCAATCAGGTCCTGGATCTTGTTCTTCAGAGCCCAACATTCGTTTGTATCATGTCCTGGACAGGCAAAGTGGTAGGCACACCTTTTATTGGGATCATAGATAGGAGATGCTGTGTTGGGGTTCCGGGGATGAACCCTTAATGTGATCAGATTCAATCTCAATAGGAATTGTAAAGCTTGAAACAGCGACATGTTGAGCTGGGTGAATTGCTTCCTGGGCTTGTCTGGCTGAAGCTGGTGAAGTTGCTGCTGAGTTTGTGACCCTGAAGCCACTTGAGGAGCTCTCCCCTTATCTCCTTGTTTCAAAGGTGGTTGAATGATGACTGGCCCTTCACCCTTAGACGTTTGCCCCAGTTGGTTACCTCGAAGCAGTTGGTTGATGAGAACTCCGAGCTCTTCTTATCTTTGAGCTAAACCTTGAATGCTAATCACCTGTCCCAGCATCTGGGCTTTCATTGCATCCACTTCAGCTTGCATATGTTTCAGCCGTTCGTCCTCAGCGCTGTTCCCGACCAAAGCTTCCATGAGAAGTGTTCTCAGCTCCTCCTGCCCCTTGGATAGATTCAGGAGGATTTCCCTGAACCGAGTCTCTTGAGCAAGAAGGTCCTGGTTATTTTGTTGGGAAGCCATTGCTGAAATAAACAGCGAGAAGGGTAAGTGACCTGCAACAAGAATACCTGTTATGCAATGATGAGTATGACATGCATGTAATGTTTTCAAGGACCTCGCGGGGTAAACAAGAAAATTTGTTAGCGTTTGGATCCGGTAGCTTGATTGAAAGAAACTTCATATTTGTTGAGAGTCTCTCTTCCAAGGGTCAAAGGCTCACCATATCAAGTGGGTCATAGCCTCTGACAAGAGTCATCAACCTTATTTTGCTTTCCAAACAACCTTGGCTGGGGGAACCTTCTTCAGGAGTCAAAGCTCACCATATCAAGTGGGTCATAGCCTCTGACAACTTTGGCTAGAGGAAAATAAATCCTCTTTGCCCCTTGCTAGATGTTTGATTCATCATGACCTGCATCACAGACCCTTGAGATCCTTGAAATGGGTTAGTCCTTATGCAGGATGTATGCAATGGTATGATGTTATGGTATGCATGGGGTAATGTGAGTAGCCCTGTTATGAGTCCCAATTAAGGACTGCAAACCAAAACCTGCAAGAAACTTAGTAAACCCTATCATGAGTCCCAATTAAGGACTATAAACGAAACCTGCAAGAAACTCGGTAGACCTTGTTATGAGTCCTAATTAAGGACTACAAACAAAACCTGCAAGAAGCTCAAGTGTCAGACAACAAGCATGCAAATAGTCAAGTACGAAAGCACACAAGTCACACAAGAGAAACCCTTAGAGTTTAGGCCAGCATGGGGTTTGGGTATTACCCTCTTGAAGTTGGTGGGCTCAACCTGTCCTATCAAAGTAACCGGGTTCTTAGAGGATCCCAATATCATTGACTACCCTCAATCGGTCATAACTCCAGCATCGCAATCTTTTCTTGCGGCCAGAACCATCACGAGAGTTTAGCCTCAATGGGCGTAGCATACTGCTACTGTTCTAATGGCCAAGTTGTGTCATTTAAGGTTCTAAGGTTGTTGGTGCTTAATGACTCCTCAGAAGACCCATATTCTCCTCGTTGCAACACAAGGGATATCGGTACAGACCAAGGTGCCACACCAACGTAGCCACTGCTTCACCCGTGTCGGTCTACGCCGGACAGGTCCCTCACAGCTTATGCTACCTAAACAGGGTATCCCCAGATCCGGGTTAGGATCTATGTAACTCCCAGGCAACCCACAAATTTAAAGCAGACAAGTCAATACAATTGAAAACACAGTTATGAACTAACCCTAAGGTACACCTCACTTTAAAAATAGTCCCCAGCAGAGTCGCCAGTTCTGTGATCGGTGGATCTGGAACTGACTGTTTAACGCTGGTTCGCGAAATGTCGCGGAAGCAAGAGTCGCCACCGTCTTTTATTTTCTCCAAATGGAAAGGACAAAAGCACAGAAAAATTCCTTATAGAGATTTCTCTTGGTTCGGGAGGTAGATTATAGAAAGGGAAGGTGTTAGCACCCTTTCTATCCATGGTTATCCATGGGCTCTTAGATACTTGCTCATTTGTGTTTTCAAAAATGGTTTGTTTGCTTTTCAATGTGGGTTTTTAAAAAGTTTCTTTGAAAATTCCAGTTCGACTCTTGTATCGGTCCTCAAGAGTGTTTGAAAAATTGCTTTCGAAAGGTTTTTGAAAAGGTGTCGGTGTGAAAAGTATTTTTGATTTGTTTTGAAATTTAGAGCAAGTATCTAGAGTCGTCTACCTACCCTAAGGAATTCGTCTGTGTAAATGTCCTTTAAAGTAGTGCCATCCCACCATTGAGAGGTAGGTAGCACCACCGTTAGAGATGTTCAGGTCAATTTGAGGTTCGGGACATGGTGATCACCAGAGCAATGGGAAGACACCTTAGAAGCTACCCTCATGCCAGGTTCCCGGATCATGAGGACTTACTAAGACATCCTCTACTCGACAATCACCTTTCGAGGCAAGGCAACAGCGAGGCGTACCCTAGGGGTGGTGTGTGATTTGTGTGTCATGTTCATTTGCATTTATCTTGTCATGGTATAGATGATCTAGCGTTTGTTTTTATTTTTGTCCATTCATTCTTGCATGCATTTGTTTAACAGTTAAAAATTGCGGAAAAGGTAAACATTCTAAGCTATTACAAAAGGCGCGGGTCCACATCGCCAAAATTTCCAGAACCCGATTTGACAGAAAAATAAAGGAATAATGAAAAGCAAAGTGTGAGAAATTAATTACACGGCTTTGGGAGAGGTACATAAAAATTATACGAAAAATAAATAAACACGCGAATTAAATAAGAATTAAGAACGAGGGCGTTGGACCCTTTTTGCAAAAATTAAATTAAATGATTAAATTAATTAAAATAAGGAAAAGAAATTGTCTTTTTGGTATTTTTGTATTTTATGATTTTAATGAAAAAAAGAATTAATTAAAATAAAATGCTAATCCTAATTCTAGTTGTTTTTAATTTATTAAGAAAAGATTAAAGTTTAACCTAATATTTAACCTAATTATTTACATGCCATTTAATTATAAAAATAAATAATAGGAAATATTTAATTATTATGAAAGAAAAGAAAAAGGGATAAAAATGATTATAAACCCTAATTCTACCAATTTTAGATTTTTATTAAGGAAAATATTACAATTAAACCTAATTTAATAACTAAAATTAATTAATGCAATTTATTTACAAAAATACTAAAATAAAAATGTTTATTATTTTTTATCTTTTCTGATTTTTTTGGTGTTTTTTTATATATTATGAAAATATTAACTTAATTAAAAAACAATAATTAAAAGAAAGTAAAAATAATGAAAAAAATAAAGAATGTAAAAAAGGGTTTGCAAACCTAGGGGGTGTTGTCCCCAGTTGTGAGGTGAAACTTTAGCAATTTAGGCCCATCTGTCCTTGGCCTGGTGGACTTTTCCAGCTAGCATGTATACTCTTTGACTCAAGTCCATGATGCTCCTCCAATTATAGCCCTGGGATTGCTCTTAGCATACGCGTGGCAGGTTTGATTTGGGAGATGCACGATACACCTTAGCGCTGAAATTGTATGTGAACATTATATGAAAAATAATATGCAAGGGATGGGGGACCTGGGGCTCGAACCCAGGTCCTGTAGTTTACCAGTCTTGCACTTTACCAAACGCGCTGCTTGAGTTCTTTGTTTATGTAGTAACCAACAATCAATATAAAATAAAATAAAACGCTAGTGGATTTTTAGCGCGAAATTTTGAATAGACCAACCAGAACTGGCCACTTCATCGTCTTCCCCATGGTTTTGTTTTTCCTGAAAAATAGAAAACGGTTAACGGGGGTTTTGAACCCCCCTCAAATTTTGCTTAATTTGATAATAGCGATTAGGCCATGTGGCCTCAGAAATTAGGTGCGAGGGTGCCAT
The DNA here is from genome assembly GCA_948472305.1 of Vicia faba. Taxonomy (NCBI): domain Eukaryota; kingdom Viridiplantae; phylum Streptophyta; class Magnoliopsida; order Fabales; family Fabaceae; genus Vicia; species Vicia faba. Next base: position 190,604,337 of record OX451739.1, on the reverse strand, counting down.
TGTTTTCGTCCAAACACCCTGAATCCATTCATGGCATTATAAGGTTCTAATTTTGTAGCTTTTAAAAACGCCCAATTTGGACCTCCAAGAACCCTAATCTGTATCAATGGTAGAATTGCATATATTACACAAAAACATAATTAAAGTAGGTGGTTAGCTTCAAAACACATCACTTGGTATGAATCCATTAAAGAAATGCAATGAAAATGTCTAAATCTTAAAACACGATTCTGAAAAAAATATGAGAAAGTGTGAATCCTATTCACCAACTCTGGGCGTTAGAGGTCGTGCTTTTGATCCAAATATGTTGCTTGATGTCCCAGGAATGCAATGGAATCAGTGTTGTGGCTTGAAACGACCTGCAAGTGTATTTTCAGTTTTGAGTTTTCAAGCAAAAGTTCAAGTTTTTTCTTCAGGTTCTTGCGCAGCTTTTTGGTAATGGGCATGAGGGTTTGCTTGTGTATGTATAGGAGAATGATTTAGGTCAAGAATCTGATCAAAAGAATCAAGGAATTGATTATGCAATATTTGATTTTCAAGCCATTATTTTGCAATCTTTTTCACATGTTTTTGCTACCAAATCATGTCCAATTAGCTTCAATTCTTTCCTAATCTGACTTACACAAAATCTTGGAGATATTATATGCATAAAAAGATTTGAAACATTAGGTTTAATATTTTTCATGTATTTTAATTAATTAAATGAATTATTAATAATAAAAATCCAAATAAATAAATAAAAAATGAAGAAAAACTTCCCTTTGGGCCAAGTGGTCGTGCACATGCCTTGGATGATGAATTGTGGAAGAAAAAGAGGCCCATTAGCAATTTTAGGTCATTTGAAGCAATGTTGACTTTTCAAAATATCCAAACATTTCCCAACTTCCACAAGGCATAACTTGCTCAATTTTTAAGCTGTGCTCATGTTCTTGGACATTTTGGAAAGGTCTTTGAGTCCTCTAACCAATGCCTTTGGTCCCATGTCATTTTGATTTACCAATATTAAGTTATGGCCTTTGACTTAAAGTCCCTTTTTGTTGACTTTTGAAAATGACCTATAATGTTGAAATTGATAACTTTTTGTGAGAGCATTTCTTGGACTTGAAGTATGAAGATGGGTTGTAGGAAATGTCTTTCTCTTCAAAATGAGCTTTAGATGGAATTTTTCTGATAATCCATGTGAAAGTTATGCCCTGGTCAATTTACAGTTGACTTTTTCAACTGTCCAAATAAGGAAACTTTTGCATCTTGATGATTTTTGAGCCAAGCTTTGAGAATCATGATCAAGCATTGATCAAATGATGTTTGTGGCTTCAAAATGAGATGTTGACCAAAAATTTGGACTTTTGACTGTCAAATGACCATTTTGCCCCTACAGTTACCTGTAGTGCAATTAGGGTTTTGACTGTGCAATTTTGTGCTGAAAGTCTTGAAACTTGGTATGAGGATGCTTGACCATATTTATAGGCATGTGGGACTTGATTGGACCCCTGGAAACTTCATTTTCTTGATCAGAACCAAAACCCTAATTTTGACTGTTTAGGAGGCTCTTACACTGTGCAACCCTTGGGGAATTTTGGAGCATGACTTGGCAATTTCTTGAAGAATATGGGAGGGCAAATTTTGGGGTACAACAGTGATCTTTTGCCAAAACTCAAAACATGAAACTTGTAGAGCATTAAACCACGATTCTAACCATATAAAAAACTTAATCTAACTCTCAAAGACCAGAGAGAATTTCTCTGGCCCTAAAATCTGACCTAACTATTTTCACATGTTCATGGATGAAATTCTCCTAGCACACTTAATATAAATGAAAACTAAGCATATGTATGGCTTCCTGGCAATGAATACTATATTTTTCATTCACAAACCTAAGGCTAAATGTTCCTAAATAGAGAGATAGAAAGTGATGAAAAACCTGTTTCAGTTGGATTCGAGTTGGATAATGCAGAGCTTCTCAACAAGTTTTGAGGTGTCTGGTAGCTTTCCTGAACTTCACTTGATCTTTTCCAATAGCTAACTTGCCTTGAATGTCCCTGAATTAGCTCCTATAACTCAACCTGCACAAGCTTGAAATGAAAATGGTGAACACTTTAAATGTTGTTACAGTTGGAAATGGAGGTTTGGGATAGCTTGAGTGAGTTGAGTGGAACGTGTTTGAAGCAAAAAGGGGCAAAACGCACGAGCAAAATGAGCTATGGCACTCAAGTTGCAGCACCTGCCCTGTTTTGCCAAAGAAGAGTGATTTCTGGCTATGGGAGGTTTTGAGGCTCAAATGCCCGTGTTTCTTGCTCAAAGGGTTGTGTGAAATATGTTTTCCATCTTTGTCTAAGCTAACTATGGCTGGTTTTCAAGTTGGGAAGTGTTTGGACAATTTCTTGTTTTTGAAGCAAAGATGTGTCACTCCTCATTACAGGCATGTACCCTCTATCTTGTATGATGCATACTTTGCCCTTGGTTACTGGAATTTGTGGATTTGATTTGGCTTCAGAGATATGGCCCTATGCTTCAAAGATCATGGTTTGACATAAAGCATAACTTTTCAAGAATGGAAATGTACCTTTTTCCAATTAAGGCTTAGTTTTGTGTACAATGCCCAAATGGCCAAAACAAATGCTTAGACTGATGGATTTGCATTTAATTAAGGAGTGTGAATTGGTTTAGAGGCCTACAAACAAGTACAAAGCATGCTGGTTTGAAAATGCAAGTTGTATGAACATGTATTGGCCATGGATACAAAGTGAGTTTTTTCCAACTTCAAGCATTCGATTCTCCCTAACCACAAATGTGTTTGAGGAGTTCTTGGATAATTTGGAAAGCTTGCAACATGAACTATAATCCATATTTGAAATGTAACTTGATACTCCAAGTGGAACTATGTGAAAAATGGCCAAGAAGATTGGTCAAAATCCTGCCTAAACTAGGGCAAAATTTCTCTAAGTTAAAAGTTTTAGGGACCCTTGTTCCAAAAATCATAACATGAGATCCAAGCTTCTTTTGAGAAAACTTTGTGAATCAAAGTTGTAGACTTTGTGGAGGACTACAACTTTAATGTTATAAGTTTTGTTTGAATCCAAATGCATCTTGGTGAAAATGTGGGACAAAGTTAGGAATAATTAAGAGAATTTCATAACTTAGAAAAATTCTAAGTTATGAAATTTTTTTCAATTTCAAACCCTAATTTGCAACTTTGGGTTTCTTGATGAAAAAGTTTCATAATTTGACACATCTTGATGAAAAATGACCCTTGGCACTTGATTTTGACAAAAAAGTCAAAGTTTGACTTTTCAGTGTACAGTCAAATTTTGATCAGTTGATTGAAAAATTCATCTGTCAATCCCATGCATTTGAGATCTTTTGAACTTGTTGAATATGTAAATATGATGCCATTGAGTCCTTGAGTCCATGGTTGAGCTTAATTTGCCATTGGCTAGGTCAAACAGTCAAAAATTGCCTTTGTACAGTCAAAACCCTAAAAATGACCATTTTGCCCTTTTGGTGATCTGATCAAATTTCTTGTGGAGTTGTGGTCCAAACTTGATCAAATGATTCATATGAGTTCATAATGTTGATGTGGGTCAAAATTCATGAGGTTTGACTGTAATTTGGCCACAGTTGACTTTTTCCCCAATATAGTTGATTTTTAGGTCAACTGTCCAATTGACTGGGCAAAAATTTGATTCAAGGCTTGAAGCTTGGTATGGAAAAACTTATGAGTACAACATGAAGTATGAAAGTCACTTTGAGCATTAGAAGTCCAAAAAATCCTTGTGCAAACTCAAACCCTAATTTAGGTCATCTGTGCAAGGAGATATCTTGAACAGTGCAAAAGCCTAATCCTGCCTGGAGTTCAAAGAGTCTTGTGATGAGAAATGTTGATAAAATGAGAGGGCAAATTTTGGGGTACAACAGCTGCCCCTGTTCAATCTTCTTGAACCTGAAGAGTTAGATTGGAGGGTTTTCCTTTCGTGACTTGAAGGTAAAAGAGGATTGGACACTAGAGTGCCCGTAAATTTGCACTCGTCAGAATGTAGTTGAGGAAATGGGCTTAAAGATTCCATTTGGAGATGCGATAGAATCTTGTCATAGATGGGCTTAAAGATGCCATCCAAGAATGTCTGTTGAAATGTATGTTGTAGGTCAGAAAATATGAGTGTCAGGATGGTATCCGTGTTTGGAACTTATCTGAACTCGATCTGGGAATTGAATCTGTACGAGCAAGGGTATAGCTACCGCATCTGGAGCATATTCAAGCTTGTAACTGGATCCGAAAGAGCAAGGGTATAACTGTCGTGGCAAGCGTATCCAAGCTAAGGGACATCAGCATGAGTGATCAGCATGGTTGCCGTATTTGGAGTATATCTAGACTGTATCTGAACCTGTAAAAGCAAGGGTATAACTGTCGTGGCGAGCGTTTCCAAGCTAAGGAACATCAGCATGAGTGATCAGCATGGCTACCGTATTTAGAGTGTATCTAGACTGTATCTGAATCTGTAATAGCAAGGGTATAGCTGCCGTGGCGAGCGTTTCCAAGCTAAGGAACATCAGCAGAGTGATCAGCATGGCTATCGTATTTGGAGCGTATCTGGATTGTATCTGAACCTGTAATAGCAAGGGTATAGCTGCCGTGGCGAGTGTTTCCAAGCTAAGGAACATCAGCATGAGTGATCAACATGGCTACCGTATTTGGAGCGCATCTGGACTGTATCTGAATCTGTAATAGCATGGGTATAGCTGTCGTGGCGAGCTTTTCCAAGCTAAGGAACATCAACATGAGTTATCAGTATGGCTACCGTATTTGGAGCGTATTTGGACTGTATCTGAATCCTTTGAATATTGGTTAAAGATAGCTTTTAATCTCATCCTGAAAAGGGTAAAACGTTAGCTGAAACACAAAGTTATGTTGCATGATATGTATGATGCAATAGAACGTGTTTTATCCATGTTTATGATATATCACTGTAATGTATGCGCATGTAAGCTGATTGGCTGTCTTGCTGAGGAAAATAAATCCTGGATAGCTGGATATAATAAAATATTTGACTGCAGGGGAAAATAAACCCTCGACTGCTGCTGGGGATTCTAAATCTTTGATTGTTGAGAACTGATAAATCCTTTAGATTACTGCTGGGGATTAATAGGATCTTTGACAATTTCTGTGGGGAATTGAGAATCCTTCATGACTTTCCTGGGAAATAAGGAAAACTCTAACGATCTCTACTGGGGAATTAAAACCTGGGAGGCTTCAACTAGAGAAATGAGAACAAGAATCTTCGTTCTGCTGGGAAATAACTCTGTGGGGAGAATGCTTTAATCAACTTGGGAAATTAGGAGCTTGGGTTGTATGCCAATCTACTGGGGATTCCTAGTTGGGGGTAAGACAAAAAGTTAATTGTTATCTGGTTGGTTCTCAGACTTTTTAAGATAACCTGCTGGGGAAATTGAAGAAAACTGAATGGTTCCCGCTGGGGATTGATTGTTAGAAATTTGACTCCATTGGAGAAGAAGGTTTAGAGTATTCTAGCTCCGCTGGGGATATATATTCCAAGGTTTTCGGGCTCCACTGGGGATCGGGAGCTTGAAGACTTAACTCTGATGGGCATCTTGAAACTTAACTCCGCTGGAAATATATACTCCAAGGTTTTAGCTTTGTTGAGGATCCGAAGGTCACATGGTAGGTGGATTTCCTCTAGAATAGCCTAAAGACGTTTTCCTACACCTTCGACCTACCAGTAATTATCCTTCCTCATTTTTTGTTTTATTTGTAAACAATGATTATATTCAAATGCATATGCCTATTTAACAAACCATTGGACGTTTTCAAATAAAACATAAGTGTAAAAAGAAAAGAAAGGCAGGAAAACTTATGCACTTTGAAGTATCTTTGTATTAACTTTTGTAAGTATTTTTGTACAAAGGAGACAGACATCCTAGTAAGAGAATGTTGTCGCAAAATTGAGAAAAATTTTATACAAAAGAAAGATGGCTATGTGTAACAATTCCATGGGGTTCCCATTCTGCTATAGCCTTCACAACTCTGCGTATCTTGTCCATTCGTTGCTTCGTCCGCAGATGATTGGGTTGATCAGAAGCTTGGAGCTTGGTTGTGAAGAGATTGTCCTTAAAGTGATCCGACGAGACATAGTCATACGCTTTAATTCCCTAACTTTTGCCTAGACCGCCCTTTCGGGTTTTCGATCCACCGGTAAACCCTTTTTTGCCCAAGTCGCCCTTTGGGGTTTTCAACTTGCCGGGTGTACAATTTTTTTTATTTATCCCTAATTTTTGCCTGAACCGCCCTTTCGGGTTTTCGATTCACCGGGATGCCCATTTTTGCCCAAGTCGCCCTTTCGGGTTTTCAACTTGCCGGGTCATTTTATGCGTAGTATCTTTTGACTATGTCTGCGTTCGCAGGGCGCCGCAAGTTATCACCGTCCATGGTGGTCAGAATCATTGCCCCACCAGAAAATATGTTCTTGATCACAAATGGTCCTTCGTAAGTAGGACTCCACTTGCCCCTGGGATCACTTTGTGGCAAGATGATCCGCTTGATTACAAGATCTCCGACTTGATATACCTGACGTCTGACTTTCTCGTTAAAAGCCTTGATCATCCGTTTTTGATAAGTCTGACCATGACAAACAGCAGTAAGTCGCTTCTCATCGATCAAGTTAAGTTGATCAAGTCGGGTCTGAATCCAATCGTCTTCACTTAAACCAACATCCTTCATAATCCTTAAGGAAGGAATCTGAACTTCCATAGGCAAAACAGCTTCCATGCCATATACTAAAGAAAAGGGGGTTGCCCCTGTTGAAGTACGCGCCATGGTATGATATCCGTGAAGAGCAAACAGTAACATCTCATGCCAGTCCTTGTAGGTGACTGTCATATTTTGAATGATCTTCTTGATATTTTTGCTCGCGGCTTCAACAACACCGTTCATCTTTGGCCGATAGGGAGATGAATTATGATGTTGAATCTTGAACTGCTCGCACAGAGCGGTGATCACAGTGTTATTTAGATTTGTACCATTGTCCGTGCTAATCTTGTCGAGGATACCATACCGGCGTATGAGATTCTGCTTGATGAAGTGGGCAACCACATTCTTTGTAACGGAGGCGTAGGAAGCTGCTTCGACCCATTTGGTAAAGTAATCAATAGCGACCAAGATGAAGCGATGTCCATTGGATGTCGTGGGCTTGATCTCTCCAATCATGTCAACTCCCCACGTTGCGAATGGCCAAGGAGCTGTTAGAACATTGAGAGGAACAGGAGGAATATGTACCTTATCAGTATAGACTTGGCATTTGTGACAAGTACGGGAATGTTGATGACAATCAGCTTCCATGGTAGACCAGTAATAGCCTGCCCTTAGAATTTTTTTGGCCATCGTATGTCCGCTCAGGTGGGTGCCAAATGTGCCACTATGTATTTCGGTCATGATCAACTCTGCTTCAACCTTGTCTACACAATGAAGTAGAACACAATCATGGATGCGCTTATAAAGGATACCATTGCTTAGGAAGAACTTGGCAGCAAATCTCCTTAAGAACTTTTTGTCATTGACGGAAGCTCCTTCAGGGTATTCTCGAGTCTGGAGATACCTTTTGATTTCATGAAACCAGGGTTGTTCAACTACTTCTTCGGTATTAATCTCATGACAGTGTGCAGGTTCATCCATTCGCTCGATGGTGATTTGGGGAGCCTCATTATCCCAGTTGAGTTTAAACATGGAAGACATTGTAGCCAGAGCATCTGCTAGCTGATTTTCTTCTCCCGGGAAGTGCTCAAAGGTAATCTGCTCGAAATGAGGCAACAATGTCAGGACATGTTCTTTGTATGGGATAAGATTAGGATGTCTGGTGTCCCACTCTCCTTTGATTTGACTGATAACCAAAGTCGAGTCCCCGAATACGACCAAATGTTTGATTCCCAAGTCTATAGCAGCCTTGAGACCAAAGATACAAGCTTCATATTCAGCCATGTTGTTGGTACAACTGAAGCAAAGTCAGGCAGTGAAGGGTGTATGGCAACCTTCCGGAGAGATAAGTATCGCACAGATACCGTTGCCAAGTGCATTTGAAGCACCATCAAAGTACAGGGTCCATCGGGATCCTTGTTCAGGTCCGTCATACGGTCCGTTACCTTTAATGTTATCCAATGTCATGATGTCCTCGTCAGGGAAGTCAAATCTCATAGGTTGGTAATCTTCGACGGCCTGGTGAGCTAGATGGTCAGCTAGTACACTCCCCTTTATAGCTTTCTGGGTAGTGTACTGAATATCATACTCTGTCAGGATCATTTGCCATCTAGCGATTCTTCCGGATAAAGCAGGCTTCTCGAAGATGTACTTAATCGGATCCATCTTGGAAATCAACAAAGTGGTATGTGTCAACATATACTGTCTTAGCCGGCAAGCAGCCCATACCAAAGCGCAGCAAGTTTTCTCGAGCAGTGAGTAGCGAGTCTCACAGTCGGTAAACTTTTTGCTAAGGTAATAAATGGCATGCTCTTTTTGGCCAGACTCGTCATGTTGGCCCTGTACGCACCCCATTGAATTACCCAAAACAGTCAGATACATGATTAACGACCTTCCTTCGACGGGTGGCATCAAAATAGGAGGTTCCAGCAAATACTCCTTGATCTTATCAAAAGCATCTTGACAATCATTGTTCCATTCAACCACCTGATCTTTCTTCAACAACATGAATATTGGCTCACAGGTAGATGTTAGGTGAGAGATGAACCTTGCAATATAGTTTAAGCGTCCTAAGAAACCTCTAACCTCCTTTTCAGTGCGGGGGGCAGGCATTTCTTGTAAAGCTTTGACTTTAGCAGGATCAACCTCAATGCCCTTGTTGCTGACAATAAATCCCAAAGGTTTACCAGACCTGACTCCAAAAGTGCACTTGCTAGGGTTCAGTCTGAGCTTATACTCCTTCAATCTGACAAACAGCTTTTGTAGATGGTCAAGGTGTTCTTCTTCTGTCTATGAACGGGCTATCATGTCGTCTACGTAGACTTATATCTCATGATGTATCATGTCATGAAATAAAGCTACCATGGCGCGTTGATAGGTTGCCCCGGCATTCTTCAGTCCGAATGGCATCACTTTGTAGCAGAAGGTACCACACTGTGTAACAAAAGTAGTCTTCTCCATGTCTTCGGGGGCCATTTTGATCTGGTTGTATCCCGAGAATCCATCCATGAAGGAGAATACCTTATGTTGAGCTGTATTGTCAACCAAGATGTCAATGTGTGGTAGAGGAAAATCATCTTTAGGGCTAGCCCTATACAAGTCTCTGTAGTCTACACACATTCTGACTTTGCCATCTTTCTTAGGTATGGGCACAATGTTAGAAACCCATTGTGGATAGGAAGTAACAGCCAGAAACCCAACATTGAATTGTTTCATCACCTCAGCTTTGATCCTTTCAGACATGTCGGGCCTCATCCGGCGGACTTTTTGTTTGATTGGTGGACAGTCTTCTCTTGTAGGGAGACGGTGAACCACGATATCTGTATCCAGTCCCGGCATGTCTTCATAGGACCAGGCAAAGATCTCAACATATTCATTCAGCAGCTGAACCAGACGTTCTTTGACACTTGGCTCTAGGTTGGCACCCACCTTAACCTTTTTCTTGTCTTCCTCTGTTCCTAGATTGATGGTTTCTAACAACTCTTCATGGGGCAGAATAGCCCTCAATTCTTGTTGCAAAAGTCTGGCTAACTCTCCAGGCACTTCACAGTCTTCACCACCTTCGTACTCGACATGATTGACCAAATCTTCAGAGTTACTTAAGGCCAAAGCAGAATAGTCACTCATGGAATCCGGAGTGGATGGGTACCTGCATTTGTGAGTATGTGTGTGTGTAAGGGATATCCATCCTTTAAACAAAACAAAATGTAAAAGGAAAGAAAATGAACACAACAGTTTATAGATGAAAACGTCCAATGATTCATTAAACATGGCATATGATAATGAAGAAATCAAACCCTTACAAGTGGACCTATATGCCCCGGGTAAGGCATAAGGTGAAAATAGTGTACGAATTGTTTAATTATTACAGACCAAAATAGGAAATTGTTCAAAGATAAATTACTGGTTGATGAAATTAATGGGAACGAAGTCTTTCGCTTCCCAGTTGCTTAACCCTCCTTCAACGGTTGGAAAGATCCATCTTCAAAGTTGTCTTCTTCATCATCATGTTCTAAGGCATTAATTCCATGGCGAGTCATTTTTACGGGCGGTCCCCCAGCCCGGGAGCGACGCACAGCTTTCTGGCCAGTAATAGTAAAACCTAGTCTGAACTTGTCTGTCTTGTGAGAAAACTCAGGTAGTTGCCCCCACACCGTACTCCCTCCTTCTTTGATTACAGCCTCCACATCTTTGAGGGATCCCATCCTAGACACTGGCTTGGAAACTAAAGGCACATTAGTCATTGTCTTTGCAGCTGCGACTTCAGGAGAAACCTCTTCAAAATGTTGGAAAGGCGTTTCTATGAAATCGCCATCCAACTCCACATAGCGGAAGGAGTTGAGGTGACTTATCATGTACTCTTCCTCACCGTGCACCGTTATGATCTTTCCCTGAACTGGATACTTTAACATCTGGTGCAGAGAAGAAGTGACTGCCCCAGTGTTGTGGATCCATGGTCTTCCCAACAAACATGAATATGAAGGACGGATGTCCATCACATAAAAAGTAGAGTTGAAAATTTTTATGCCCACTTTGATTGGGATGTCCACTTCTCCGTGAACCATCCTCTTAGAACCGTCGAAGGCTCTAACAATGATGTTACTAGGCTTCAGGGTCAAACCCTCGCAGTCCAATCTGTCTAACGCCTTTTTTGGGAGAACATTCAAAGATGAACCGGTATCCACCAGGACATGGGCAAGTGTGGTTCCCCTGCATTCTACTAAGACATACAACGCGTCGTTGTGCTTCCTTCCCTTAGGGGTCAAATCAGCATCATAAAAACCAAGACCATTATCAGCAGTAAGGCTAGCCACGCACTCTTGAAATTGGTCGGCTGAATTTTCTTGAGGCATGTGTGTCGTCTTTAAAAATTTGATCAAGGCCTTAGCATGGGCCTCAGAGCAGAGTAGGAGAGCTAACATGGAGATTTTAGAAGGGGTCTGCCCTAGCTGTTCCACAACATCGTAGTCACTCTTCTTGATTATCTTTAAGATTTCTTACATCTCTTTTTGGGTGGTCTCGGGGATTACCACAGTATGAGCCTTCGTCCTGATAGGCGCTTCTAGTATCCCCTTACCTTTATTGGAAGTGTCATCAGAGGGTTCAGCTTCGGGTACATCAATTTCTTCAATTACCGGACTTTGCACAGATGGCTTGACAGGCACTGAAACTCTCGAGGGTCTAAAGACTGCCCGTGGAGGAGCAATCTCCAGAGAGAAGATCCTTCCGATGTGAGTTATCTTGCTTATTCCTGCAATATTCCCTATATCAGGGGTTTCATCATCAGAATTCTCTTGGACTGATTCAATCTGCTTAATACCATGATAGAAGATTTCTCCTCCGTAGTTCCATGGTATCGTCTTGTTAGATTTATACGGGACAGGCCCCGGCATAGTGATTTTCAACGGCACAAACTTAGGATCAGGCGTAATCTTAACAGGCCTTTTACAGGTCTTGGAAAGATCGTCGAAGATGGTTATTATGGAAATGTCTTTGGTCGGAGCATCAAAGGTAGCAGGAGTAATATGAGTAATGGTATCAACAGGAGTCTTTTGAAAGAGGATCTCTTGGGTATCCATCAGGAATTGGATGCCTAATTTCAACAGTGGGCAGTCAGCTTGCAAGTTTGAACAGAAGTAACAGTCTTTTCCACAGCCTGGAAATATTCCAGCTCTCATCAATTTCACTTTAATTACAAGTAACGGAGTCAAAAGGTCATCAACAGTGGTAACATGTAAATCTTCCAGAATAGCATGGGCATTATGGCCGTGCTTCGGAATTGGGGCAGAAATCACATTTGGCTTTTCGGGCGCATCAAACTCTACCTCCTTGGCGTCTATTAAATCTTGGATCCTGTTTTTGAGGGCCCAACAGTTGTTGGTGCCGTGCCCTATGTTGTCTGAATGGTAGGCGCATTTAGCATTGGCATGGTAAAAGGGAGAAGTTGTATTCGGATTTTGTGGCGGATCCTTTAAGGTTGCAAGGTTCAGCTTCAAGAGATGAGGGAGGACCTGAGCCGGTGTCATATTGATTTTGGTGAACTGCCTAGGGGGCCTTCCTCCTCTTTGTTGGTTGGCTCTTAGTTGATCATTTCTAGGTTGATCTGTCGAAGTCTTTTGGATCATTACAGCCCTCATCGTTGATCGGCGCTCTACTCTACCTTGATTTCTCTGGGTGTGAACAGCAGAAACTTCCTTCTTGGCTGGGAAGGTCTTCTTGATAGCAGTGGAAGAGGAGGCATCCTTCTAAATTTTACCACTCTTAATGCCAGCTTCGACCCTTTCACCTGTCAGAACTAATTTGGTGAACCCTGCAGATGAGCTCCCGATCAAGTGATTGAAGAATGGACCTGACAGGGTCCCCAAAAACATATCAACAAGTTCTCTATCCGACAATGGTGGCTGCACCCTTCCATCCAAACCCCGACACTTCTGGGCATATTCCTTGAATCCCTCATTAGAGGCTGTGATACGGTGGGAGAGAACTGACTGTTTTTTGGAATGCTGGTTTGCGTTTTGCGTTTGTTTTTGCAAAATGTCGCGTTAAGCAAGAGTCGCCACCGTCTTTTATTTTATCCAAAAAGGAATGGAAAAAAGCACAGAAAAATTCATTTTTGAGATATTTCTCGGGTTCGGGGGATAGATTATAGAAAGGGAAGGTTTTAGCACCCTTTCTATCCATGATTATCCACAGGCTCTTAGGTACTTGCTCATATTTGAAATTCTGGCTACAGATACTCAATGTCACGTTTAATGTTATGACACCGTATCTGACTTTCTATAAGACAGTAAATACAAAAACAGTAAAGAACACAGTCAATTGTTTACCCAGTTCAGTGTGCAACAACACCTACTCTGGGGGCTACCAAGCCAGGGAGGAAATCCACTATAAGAGATGTTAATTCAGGAATAAACCAACCAGTTTATCTCCTTCACTTAAGACCTACCCAATGCAATTTCAATCTAAGTACAACGTAAACCTGAGTTCCTACTCACTCCCCCTCAATCACAGCAGTGATACATAAAACAATTTGACTAATGAATTGATGAAGACACTCTTCAAGAACATACACTTGATTAAGCTTCACAGCTTTTTAATCAAGCAACACAACCACTCTTGCGTCACAGCTTTGAGTGATATACACAACTGACTTGACTCTGCTTCACAGCTTTAGTCAAGAAACATTCAAACACTCTTGCTTCAAAGCTTGGAGTGCTACACAACCCTTACAATTAAAAACCTATTTGTGATACGGTGGGAGAACTGACTAGTGTTTTGCGTTCGTATTCGCACTTGTGCGGTTGAGCAAGAGTCGCCACCGACTTTTTATTTTATCCTAAAGGAAAGGTTAAAAAAGCACAGCAAAAACCTTTTGAGATATTTCGTGGGTTCGGGGAGGTAGATTATGAAAAGGGAAGGTATTAGCACCCTTTTCATCCATGGTTATCCATGGGCTCTTAGTTACTTGGTTTTTTAGATCACTTGCCTTGTTTTTCGATTGCTTTGAAGATGGTGTGTGTGTGTGGGTGCTTTTGAAAATGTTTTGGAAAAAGATGCCTTGTCTGAGGCAACTAATGTATTTGACTCGTGTTCGAGTGTTTTACAAAAGTGTGAATCTTTTCGAAAAGATGTTTTCAAATGTTTTTGAGAGTTTGTTTGAAAGTGTTGTGGATTGTGGTTTTTGAAAAGAAGGCAAGTGTTTTTGTAATTTTGATCTCAAGTAACTAAGAGTTTTGTCTACCCTATTGTACTCAAAAGTTTTCGTCATGTTTTAACCCCTTTTAACAATTTTGTTCTACCATTGAAATTGGTAGACAATCTTGCGTTTAGGAAGTTTATTCGGGACGGGCGCGGGTCATCGTATGGACCATGAATGCAATGATGCCAAGTGTCTTTGGCAATTTGCTTTGAAGGGACTATGATCATTCCGTTTTAGGCAACATTCGAAAGCGTCATCGAGGGACTTATGATCATTTGATTTTGTTTTGCCAAAGATACTCGACGTGCAAGCATGGCCCATTTTGGAAGGCAACATGTAGGATTACCCTAGGGGGTGCAAGTGTGATTGTGTATTGATTACATGTATTTGTCTTGTATTAGGTTATCTAGCGTTTGATTTTATGTACATACAAACCCTAGGTCTAACCATGGTATAATTGGAAAACTGTAAACTGCGGAATGTAAAATCTACGCTATTACAAAGTAGTATCCGGGAGTGGGGGTATAAATGTACAAAGGGGATGAGACTTATAGTATCCAATAAGTTACAACCAAATCGAATGTGCGATCAAAATGTAAATATCGAATATACAAATATAAGATAAAAATGTGTATAGGGCAATGTGAATGTATTTGTGTAAGTGTACAAGTGTATATGTATATGAATTGTGTAATTTATGTACAAGTGCGATAATGTGAAGTTGAAGCGTATTAAGGTTTTTGACCTAGATAGGTATTTTAACGAATCTTCGATTTGTATGTTTAATTATGTATAAAGGAAAAAGAAAGTGTTTTGATTTAAATGTTCAAGTTTTTAATTAAAAGAGTATTTTAGTCAACTGTTTGTGAATTTAATATTAGAAAAATGTATTTAAATTGTTATGTACAAATATGTATGTTAATTAAAAAGAATAAAAAGAAGTATTTTCAATTTTTTATTATATGATGTGGAAATGTATTTTTATGTGCAAAATTAATATTTCGAAATTTATGTATAAAGTATATAAAAAAAGGATTAACTTAGAAAAAAGTAAGTATTAGTTTGTAAAAAGTATTTTAATAAAAATAAAATAATAAGAATAAATCATAAAAAAAAGGTTTAACATTTAATTATCTTGTCTTGATTATATTAGTATAAGAAGTTTTTACTAATGTAAAGAAAGAAATGAAGTTAGTGTTATAAACAAAAAATTAATTATGAAATATTAACTTAGGTTAGTAAGAGATAAATGATTAGCATAGTTTTTTTTGTTAAACAAGGAATGAAGCGTTTAATGGGCTTCGGGGAGGGTGAAACGGGTCAGGCCCAGGTTTGGACTTGAACGAATTTAGGGTTAGTGATTGGTGTGTTCAGTTGAGACAAAGGACTTTAGGGTTTGTAGCGCGCCGTTCACTGAGTTTCGTCTTCTTCGTCTTCTATGCAAGCTTCTGAGCCATGCCTCTCTGCCTGAGCTACCCCGCTACCGCCTCTTCTCCTCTCATATGGATTAGACAGTCCTCAAATGATGGTTAGTGTACCGTTTCGAATTGGTTTAGGCGTTTTTTGTTTTAGATTCTTGCATGTCATAATTTCTATGCTCTGATCTTCGTATTTGCTGCGTTTGTTTTAACAAGGTGATGAAAAGAAAGATGAGGAAGGAAATATACTACCTTGATGGGGAGGAGAGGACGAGGAAGCGCTTGAGGAGGCTCAGTGGTGCAGAGGAGGCCGGGACGGCGTGAACGGCGACGAGTCTTTGCTTCTTGATGCTTTCCTGATATCTCTATCTCTTCTACTTTCGTCCCTTTGAATTGTTGGTGGCCTTGGAATGTATTTGCTTGTGACGTATGTTTACTGAGTTCGCCTCTTTTCTCCTCTCTTGAACGCTGTATACTTGTTTGTATCGCCCAGTGATGTTTTCTACTGAGGGCCTAGGTTGCCTTTGAATTTTTGCTTTGAATTGT
This sequence comes from Vicia faba, assembly GCA_948472305.1. Lineage (NCBI taxonomy): Eukaryota > Viridiplantae > Streptophyta > Magnoliopsida > Fabales > Fabaceae > Vicia > Vicia faba. The sequence continues at coordinate 190,588,472 of OX451739.1, read as the reverse complement.
TGCCTTAAACTGGATGAAATTTCTCTCTTCTTCTTGAATGCTGTATACTCGTTTTCGTTGCCCAATGATGTTTTACTGAGGGTTTTTAGGCTTGAGATGTTATGGCTTTGAGTTTGATAGACATGGTGAATTTGCTTCAAGTAAGGTTGTGATATTTTCAGGTTATGGTTAGTATTGGTTTTGACAGTGGGTAAAGGTAGGTTGTGAGTTTAGACTGGTCTTTGGGTTCATGGTTCTATGACAGGTTAATGATTGTTTGTGGTTTTCTTGACAGTAGATTGGCTTGACAGGATGCTATGGTTTGACAGGGACCTTGGTAGCTTTGTTTATGTTTTTGTGTGGTTTTGCCTTGGGCTTGAGCCTGGTAGCAGGTTTCGGTATGTTATGTTGAGGTGTTTTACAGGGGCAGGTCAAGCTTTGGCATGTTTGAGGTTTGGCCTTGTGTTATGCTTGATTTTAGATCTGAACTTGGCTTATGTTTGACAGGAGGTGGGGTTGAACCTTTTTTTTTCCTTCAGTTTTATGTTGTTTTCAGATTATATATTTTTCTTGTGATATTGGTGCTTGGCTCAATCAGGTTTGACAATATGTTTTCTTGTGTTCTTTTGTCCTCTTTCTATTGGTCTTTGGCGCCCAACCTTCATTCAAACCTTGGTATTCTCTTTGACCCAAGTTTGCTGGGTAGTTTCACAAGGTTTCTTGGAACTTTTCTATTTTTGGCAATTGTCTATGCTGTGTACTTCTGCCCAGTTTTGAATAATGCTGAATTGTATTCTCTTTTTTGTATATCTTTTCTGTCTTCCCTGCCTGAGCCTAAAACCTGCCTATGCTGCTTTATCTCTCTTCTTCTCATTTTCTATGGTACAGTTTTGAATATATTATATGATTCTTTTGTACCTTTTGGTTCTGAAGGGGCCCTACTGGTGGGAAATGATGATTTAAGGTTTTAGCTTGCATAACACCTTTCTTGACTGCATCCTCTTTATCTCTTTTTTGACAGTTTGGATATATTTTCTGTTTTGACAGTAAATTGCCTTTTTGCTTTTGGTGGAAAGTGGAATTAGATTTGAACTATGTAGTTTGAACTTTGGATTTGAGATTCTATGCAGCTTGAATTTTGGAACTTATGCATTTGACATTTGCATTCATGAATAAAAATCTTCCCTCTTTGTGAACCGGGAGAAATCCCGTGATTTGTAGAGAGGGTCAACTGATCCCAGTCAGTGGCCCCTAATGATGAGCGAAATTTTTTTTTTTTTTAACTGTCTTTTCCAATTTAATGCTTTCTGACTTTTCTCTTTTTCTTTTTCTTTTTGCAGATAAAAAATGGAGCACCGGAATGAAGTGAAGAATGAAGAATTAGAAATAGGATAGAATTTTTATTTTCAGTTTAATTCTTGTACATTATTATTATTTTAAATACTTTGTAATAAATATTAGTATCCAAATAATAACAATTGTAACAATTATTAAATGCGAAATAAAAATTCCATTGATATTTAATTCTCTTTCAATTCCTTTTCTTTAATTGTTTATTTGTTATTTATAGTTCCTTAAATAAAATAAAATGAAAGTTTAAATTTCAAATATTTTAATTCTTAGAACCATAAATAATCAACTAAACCTTTGATGATCAAAATAAATGAATTCGACGTATCCATTATTCAAAGCAACGCACAGTCGAACACAAAAAACTTAATCAGATGTAATTCTTTCACTGATTCTTTTGCCAAGCACTGTAATTCCACATTGCACACATCCCTTTTGACTGGTGAATTCAAACCAACTGCCTCCTTTACTGATTAAAATCAAGATAACGCGAATTTTAACCCGAATCTCGGAATAAACTGCAAGGCGCGGTAGAATTTAAATTCTTCTGAGAATATGCCCATAAAACCTTAATTCCTGATTAAATGCTAAATAACGCTTGCCTGATCAAAATCGAACCAAAAATCATCCAAACCCTAAGCCAACTGTATGAGACAAATCAGAGCTCTGAAAATCAGTAAAAAACCCTAATTTTGCTTGACTGTCAAGAAAAATCCGTTTGTCCGATTCTCGTGCCAATTTGAAAAGTCAGGAAATGTCTGAAGCTGAGATTGCTTGTAGAAAAAATGCGAGGGCAAATTTTGGGGTACAACAGTTGCCCCTGTTCAATCTTCTTAGACCTGAAGAGTTAGATTGGCAAGTTTGCCTTTCGCGACTTGAAGGTAAAAGAAGATTGGACACTAGAGTGCCCGGAAATTTGCACTCGCATGTTGAAGTATTAGCAATGTGATGTCGGGAATGGGCTTATAGATGCCATTTGGAGAGGTAGTGGATAGGAGGATGGGCTTATAGATGCCATCTGAAGATGTGACAGAATCTTGTCGGGAATGGGCTTATAGATGCCATTTGGAAGTGTTGATCGCGTAAGAGATTCCTTAGCGAGAACTTGTGTATTTTGAGAAAGGAAGATGTTTTCCTGGCTCGTTACAGGCATTGATCTTCAAACTCTTTGGGTGGATATGCCCTGGCTGGATACAGGAATCGAATCTTCAATCTCTTCAGACATGCCCTGGCTAGATATAGGAATCGAATCTGGAATGTGGTCAACAGATATGCCCTGGCTGGATACAGGAATCGAATCTGGAAATGATAGTTGATAGATATGCCCTGGCTGGATACAGGAATCGAATCTGGAAATGATAGTTGATAGATATGCCCTGGCTGGATACAGGAGTCGAATCTTCAAACTCTTCAGACGTGCCCTGGCTAGATACAGGAATCGAGTCTAGAATAGTCGTCAACAGATATGCCCTGGCTAGATACAGGAATCGAATCTGGAAATGATAGTTGATAGATATGCCCTGGCTGGATACAGGAGTCGAATCTTCAAACTCTTCAGACGTGCCCTGGCTAGATACAAGAATCGAGTCTAGAATAGTCGTCAACAGATATGCCCTGGCTGGATACAGGAATCGAATCTGGAAATGATAGTTGATAGATATGCCCTGGCTAGATACAGGAGTCGAATCTTCAAACTCTTCAGACGTGCCCTGGCTAGATACAGGAATCGAGTCTAGAAATGTGGTTGTTGAAGGTAATTGTCATTTGGATTGCCTTTTACCTGAAAAGGCAAAAACATAAGTCGTATGCGATGTCATGATGTATGATATGCACGATGTCATGATGTTTGGCATGAGATTGTGTTGTATGCGCTTTATCATGTATATAAACAAGATGTATGAGAATGTGAAATGTTTATGAATGTAATTTTCGTCTTAGGAAAGTAAATCCTTGACGACCGGCCGGGGAGTTGCTCTGTGGAAGAGATTTTTGGCCGAGATTTGACGAGAGGCCTGCTGAGGACTTTGATGATCGATTCCGCTGGGGATCGAAGGAACTTTGCTGGGGGCGATCTTCTGTGGTTTTTTTTAGCTGAGGATAACTCAGTTATAAGTCCTTGAGAGGAAATAACTCTGAATAAAGACTTAGGAGAGACGTCCGTACTTTGCAGGGGACAAGCTTTCTGCCGGGGAAATGGATTCCACTTTCCTGAGGAAACCTTTGGATTGGACTCTCCTGGGGAAATAGGGCATTCATTGTAAGGCTGATGTAATGCTGAAACTTTTCCTTATTCTGTGGGGAATTGAGATAACTTGGTCACATTCTTCAGTTGAACCTATCTTGGCGGACAAGGCGACCAGACTGCATTAGACAACTCCACATTGCCCCTGTTTCTGATGTCACCTATAATTAATCTTTCGTTTCATATGTAAACATTTATGAATCAGCAATTTAATGTCAAATGCATATATCAAAAATGAACATTGGACGTTCTTCGCGAGACAAAATAGAAAAAGGAAAACAACAGTAATTTGCATGGACAAGTGAATTTGTATTGATTTGAATTTTGCCTGTGAATAGGCGTTTTTGTACAAGAGGCTAACATCCTAGTAAGAGGATGCCGCCGAATAACTTAGAGTTATAAATTTGAAAAGAAACAGGAAATCAAAACAGCTATGTGAACGATCCCACTGGGTTCCAACTCGGCTATCGCCTTTATGTCTTCGAATGTCTCATCGCTTTGCTACCTAGTTGAAGATGAAGCTGATTGGTCGATGCCGAAATCTGAGCCAGATAGTTGATGCCGAATTCCGGATGCGAAGCAATCCAATGAGACATAGTGTTACGCTTTCATCCCTAACTTTTGCCTGGACCGCCCTTTCGGGTTTTCAGTCCACCGGGATACCCATTTTTGCCCAAGCCGCCTTTTCAGGTTTTTGACTTGCCGGGTGTACAGATTTTTTTACATTTCATCCCTTAGTTTTGCCCGAACCCTTTTGGTTCGCCGGGAAGCCCTAATTTTTGCCTAGGTATGTCAACCTAGCGGGTCTTTTATTTATGCGTAGTATCTTTTCACTATGTCTGCATTGGCGGGGTGAGGAAGGTCGTCACCATCCATGGTGGTTAGGATCATGGCTCCTCCTGAGAACACACGTTTAACCACAAATGGCCCTTCGTATGTAGGGGTCCATTTGCCCCGGGGATCACTTTGAGGAAGGATGATGCGTTTAATTACCAGGTCCCCAACTTGATACTCTTGCGGTCTGACTTTCTTGTTAAATGCCCTGATCATCCGTTTTTGATACGTCTGACCATGACAGATAGCAGTGAGCCTCTTTTCGTCAATCAGATTTAATTGATCAAGTCGAGTCTGGATCCAGTCATCTTCACTCAAGTCTGCATCTTTCATTATCCGGAGAGAGGGTATCTGGACTTCAATTGGCAAGACTGCCTCCATGCCATAGACCAAGGAGAAGGGGGTTGCCCCGGTTGACGTCCTTGCTGAGGTACGGTACCCATGAAGAGCGAACGGTAACATCTCGTGCCAATCTTTATACGTCACTGTCATCTTCTGCACAATTTTCTTGATATTTTTATTGGCTGCCTCTACAGCCCCATTCATCTTCGGCCGGTAGGGAGAAGAATTGTGGTGCTGTATCTTGAATTGTTCACAGAGTTCAGTGATCATTTTGTTATTGAGATTGGTACCATTGTCCGTAATGATTCTTTCCGGGACTCCGTACCGACAGATCAGATTATGCCGGATGAAACGTGCCATGACGCTCTTGGTTACCGTGGCGTAGGAAGCTGCCTCAACCCATTTCGTGAAGTAATCGATCGCCACCAAGATGAAGCGATGCCCATTGGATGCCGTCGGTCGGATCTCACCGATCATATCGATGCCCCACATTGCGAAAGGCCAAGGTGCCGTTAGGACGTTCAGAGGAACCGGAGGGATATGCACCTTGTCAACATAGATCTGGCATTTATGGCAAGTTCGGGAGTGTTGGTAACAATCGGCTTCCATTGTGGACCAGAAATATCCTGCCCGAAGGATCTTCTTAGCCATAGTATGTCCACTGGAATGTGTCCCAAATGTACCTTCATGCAGTTCTATCATAATTCTCTCTGCTTCAGCCTTATCCACACAACACAGCAGGGTTGAATCATGATTTCGTTTGTAGAGAATGCCGTTGCTGAGGAAAAATTTTGCAGCAAACCTCCTCATGAACTTCTTGTCATTGACAGACGCACCTTCAGGATACTCCTGAGCTTCCAAGTACCTCTTCACCTCATGATACCAGGGTTTTTCAATCGCCTTCTCAGCCTCGAGCTCGTAGTAGTATGCTGGTTCATCCAACTTCCAGATAATGATTCGGGGAGCCTCATTGTCCCATTTAACTTTGAACATTGAAGACATCGTAGCTAGGGCGTCCGCTAGCTGATTCTCCTCTCTAGGGAAGTGTTCGAAAGTTATCTCTTCAAAGTGGGGAAGCAAGGTCGACACATACTCCTTGTAAGGAATAAGATTCGGGTGTTTCGTATCCCACTCGCCTTTGATCTGATTGATCACAAGAGCGGAATCTCCGAAGACACTTAGAAATTTGATCCTTAAGTCGATTGCAGCTTGTAGACCCATGATACATGCCTCATATTCCGCCATATTGTTGGTGCAGTTGAAACATAACCGGGCAGTGAGGGGAGTATGAGTTCCTTTGGGAGATATGATTACAGCGCCGATGCCGTTACCCAAAGCATTGGAGGCTCCATCAAAATGCATAGACCATCGGGATCCTTCTTCAGGTCCTTCATCCGGTCCAGGTACTTCACAGTCAGTTACCACCATGATGTCTTCGTCCGGAAAATCAAAGTTCAATGATTGGTAATCGTCCACAGGTTGGTGTGCCAAATGATCTGCCAGTACACTTCCTTTAATTGCTTTCTGAGTTGTATACTGGATGTCATATTCTGTTAAGATCATTTGCCATCTCGCTATTCTTCCAGACAGAGCGGGCTTTTCGAATATGTACTTGATAGGATCCATTTTTGAAATCAATAAAGTAGTGTGAGTCAGCATATACTGTCTCAGCCGGCGAGCAGCCCATACAAGAGCGCAACAAGTTTTCTCAAGCAGTGAGTAACGAGACTCACAGTCGGTAAACTTTTTGCTCAAGTAATAAATAGCGTGCTCTTTTCGGCCAGACTCGTCATGCTGCCCCAGCACACACCCCATTGAATTGTCAAGCACTGTCAAGTATAGTATCAGAGGTCTTCCTTCCACTGGTGGCATAAGAATGGGTGGCTCTTGGAGATATTCCTTTATCCTTTCAAAGGCGGCCTGACATTCATCGTTCCAGCGTACTATTTGATCTTTCTTCAGCAATTTGAAGATTGGCTCACAAGTAGCAGTCAGATGTGAGATGAATCGGGAAATGTAATTCAGTCGTCCTAGGAAACCTCTGACTTCTTTCTCTGTTTTTGGAGTCGGCATCTCTTGTATGGCTTTTACCTTGGCAGGGTCCACCTGAATACCTTTATCACTTACAATGAAACCTAGCAATTTTCCGGATCTTACCCCAAAGGTGCATTTGTTGGGATTCAATCTCAGCTTGTACAACTTGAGTCGGTCAAATAACTTCCTCAGATGGTCAAGGTGCTCCTCCTCAGTTTGAGACCTTGCAATCATGTCATCAACGTATACCTCAATCTCATGATGGATCATATCATGAAATAAAGCAACCATGGCGCGTTGATAGGTTGCCCCAGCATTTTTCAATCCAAATGGCATGACCTTATAACAGAAGGTGCCCCACTGAGTTACAAAGGTAGTCTTCTCCATATCTTCTGGAGCCAGCTTGATTTGATTATACCCTGAAAAACCATCCATGAAGGAGAACACCTTGTGTTGAGCAGTATTGTCGACAAGAACGTCGATGTGGGGTAAGGGGAAGTTATCCTTGGGGCTGGCCCTGTTCAAGTCCCTATAGTCGACGCACATTCTGACTTTGCCGTCCTTCTTTGGTACTGGCACCACATTGGCAACCCACTGAGGGTAAGAAGTCACTGCAAGGAAACCGGCATCAAACTGTTTCGTAACCTCGGCTTTGATCTTTTCAGACATCTCTGGACGCATCCGTCGGACTTTTTGCTTTACCGGAGGGCAATCTTCCTTGGTTGGCAGGTGATGAACTACAATGTCGGCGTCCAAACCAGGCATATCCTCATAGGACCAAGCAAAAATCTCCAGGTAATCCTGTAGCATCTGGATCAATCGTTGCTTCACGCTGAGCTCTAGATTGGCACCAATCTTGACCTCTTTCCTATCTGTCTCGGTACCCAGGTTAATCGTCTCCACCGGCTCTTCATGTGGCTGAATAGCTCTCTCTTCTTGAAGTAGCAGTCTCGCGAGTTCACCAGGCACCTCGCAATCATCTTCACCTTCGTCTTCGGCCAAGTTGATCGGATTTTCGAAGTCATAACTGACGGTAGCAGAGCAGTTACCAGTGAGATCCAGGGTGGATTGAAACCTGTATAAGTGAGTGTGTGTAAATATAGCTGTTTTGCAATATGTATAACACAGAAAGAAAAAGAGCGCAAGATTTGAAATGCAACAAACGTCCAATGTTTTGATTGATGATATATGAAAATGTCATACAAAAAAGCCCTCATAAATGGAGCAACGATGCCCCGGGTAGGACACCGAGCCAACAAAGTTTTAACATATTGTTTGTTACAAATTTGGAAATCAAAAGAAATTAATTACTGCGTGACAAATGTGATAGGTGTAAAATCCTTTGCCGTCCAGTTGCTTGGTCCGTCGCCGGTAGTCGGGTAGATCCAACTGTCAAACTCTGCTTCCTCTACATCCTCCTCAATAGCATTCACCCTTGAACTGGAGATAAACACCGGAGCCTTTCTGATCTTCTCTTTGCACACATCCCTCTGAGCCTCTGTAGTGAAGCCCAGCCCAAACTTGTCGTTCTTCTGAGTGAAGTCAGGGAGCTGACCCCAGTTTGCACAATCGCCTTTCTGAACCACAGCCCGGGCATCCCTCAGGGAAGCCATCTTCAAGGAACCATTCTTCTCGACTGTTGTTTCTGCTGCTGCTGAAATTGGATGTACCTCCTCGAAATGCTGAAAGGGGGTTTCAATAAACTCCCCGTCCATCTCAATGTATCTGAAGGAATTCAAATGGCTCACCATATACTCCTCTTCTCCTTGCACAGTGACGATCTTCCCTCTGACAGGATACTTCAGCTTCTGGTGCAAAGTAGAGGTTACTGCCCCAGCTTTATGGATCCAAGGTCGACCCAATAGACAAGAGTACGATGGACGTATATCCATCACATAAAAAGTAGAGTCAAACACTTGAGAGCCCACACGAATAGGGATGTTAACCTCTCCATGAACCATCCTTTTGGAACCGTCGAAGGCCCTGACTATGATATTGCTGGGCTTCAGTTCTAGGCCTTCATAATCCAAACGGTCTAGAGCCTTTTTTGGTAGGACATTCAAGGAGGAACCAGTATCCACCAATACATGCGCCAGAGTAGTGCCCCTGCATTCGATAGAGACATGCAGGGCATCATTATGGTCTCTTCCCTTCGCAGTCAGGTCAGCATCTGAAAAACCTAGGCCATTGTCTGCTGTCAGATTTGCTACACAATCAGTGAACTGGACTGCAGTTGTCTCCTGCGGCACATGGGCCGTTTTGAGAAATGAGATCAAGGCTTTAGCATGGGCCTCGGAGTATAGCAATAAATAGAGCATGGAGATCTTGGAGGGCGTATGCCCCAGCTGCTCGACAACATTGAAATCACTTTTCTTCATTATCTTCAGGATCTCCTCCATTTCTTGTTGGGAGGCCTCAGCATTTATAGGTATTGGTGCCTCCGTCCGGGCAGGCTCTTCTTCAATCCCTTTGCCCCGAGCATTTGATGACTCGGCAGCAGGGGAAACAACTTGATCAGCAGTAGGAACAGGTAAACTTGTAGGTGTTATAAGGAAGGGTTTTCGAGTAGCGGGCGGTGCAATGTCAGGCGAGAAGAGCCTGCCACTGCGGGTGACCTTGGCTGGACCAGTGATATCGCAGATACTGGCGCCAGCGTCGAATTCTTGTTTGATTCCATTCACGTATACGTCTGCCCCATAATGCCAGGGGATAGATTTATCAGATACGTAGGGGAGAGGCCCCGGAACAGTAATAACCACAGGTGCAACAGTCATGATTTGAACAGGCTTCTTCGGGAGAGCCTTGGTTGGATTTTTGAAGATGGTAACCACAGAAACTTCTTTTACCGGAACCGACCGAATAGCAGACTTCTTAAACAGAATCTCCTTGCTGTCCATTAGGTTTTGAATGCCTAACTTCAGCAAGGGACAACCAGATAGGGAAACAGCACAGAACAGGCAACCTTCACTGCAACCCGGAAATAAACCGGCCAGCAGTAGGTTCTTCTTAACAGTCAAAAGAGGGGTAACAATTTCATTTACCGAAACAGCATACAATTCTTCCTCAATGGAATTTACTCTATGCTGGGGCATAGGAGCAGTTACAACATTTGGTCTCTCTGGCGCTTCAAACTGAATTTCCTTTGCATCAATCAGATCTTGCACTTTGTTTCTCAAGGCCCAACAATCATCAGTAGTGTGCCCGGGACTATCAGAATGATAAGCGCACCGGGCATTTGGGTTATACTTAGGAGACGTAGTGTTGACGACCTTAGGAGCTTCTTTGAGGGTCACCAGGTTGGCGGATAAAAGTTGGGGTAAAATTTGAGATAAGGTCATACTCAGTCGAGAATACTGCCTCTTGGGCCTTTCGCTTCTTTGTTGATTGTACTGCTGAGGAGCAGCAACAGGTTTCGAGATGACCAAAGCATTGACGGCTTGGCGACTCTCGGGCTTGATCTGTCTTCTAGGACCATAGACGGCACTTGCTTCTTTCTTAAACGGCCTCTTCTCAGCGCTTGTGGAGGCAGCCTTTTGTATCTTGCCTGACCTGATGCCAGCTTCAATCCTTTCTCCCGTCAATATTAAATCTGTAAACCCAGCGGAGGAGTTACCAACCAAATGATTGAAAAACGGACCAGACAACGTCCCTAGAAACATATCAACCAGCTCCCGATCAGTCAATGGAGGCTGCACCCTGCCAGCCAAATCTCTCCATTTTTGAGCGTACTCTTTGAACCCTTCACCCGTTCCTAGAGACATACCCTGAAGTTGGGTACGCGTAGGAGCGAGATCAGAATTGTATTGGTATTGTCTGTAGAATGCGCTTGCCAAATCTTCCCAGTGTCGGATGCCAGTTCCATCCAATTGGTAGAACCATTCAAGCTGTGACCCCGAGAGGCTATCTTGGAAGAAGTGAATCCAGAGGTTCTTATCTGCCGTGTAAGGTTGGATTTTCCTTACGTACGACCTCAGATGCAGCTTTGGGCAGGAGACTCCATCATACTTGGCGAAGGCAGGCGCCTTAAACTTATGTGGAATTACTACCCCAGAAGATAACCCCAAATCTCCGAAATCCAGCCCCGGCACATTCTGAATTTCCATGGCGCTCAAGCGGTCCTCCAATTGTTTGTATCTGTCAGCAGCAGGTGGGTATTATTCGTCGTTGTAGTCCGTCTCGTTGTCGGAGACTGCGGGACTAGGAGCTCCTCCCTCTTGGGGACTGTTTTTCTCAGCAGAAGAAGTAGTTGGATCAGCTTCATTATGGAGTGTGTTCCCAAATCTGCGTCCGGTGTTGAACAACACAGTCCTCTTTTTCTTCTTCTTCTTCAGGAGTAGAGTTTTCAACTCTTGCTGACCTTGGGCTAGGCTTAGGACCATCTCTTGAAATTGTGCATTTTGGGCCTGAAGAGCCTTGATTGCTTGCTCATTGGAGGAGTCTGGATTCATGATGACTGTTCAAAATAAACAGCGAAGGAGAGTAAGCAACCTGTGGAATAGGGTACCTGCTATGCATATGGTGCAATGGAATGCGTATGTATGCAATGCATTCAAGGATTTAGAATATTCAAAATTTGTTGTAGACAAAAAGAACGCACATCATATTAATGAGGGGAAATTCGTTAGTACATAAATGCCCCATGGGCCAAATATTACAAGATGACTCCTTAAGGCAAAAAAACATTGCGCATCCTCTTTGGTGCGATGTAGGTATTGAGATTCCTCTCCTCGTGCAGTAGGCGGGTGAGTTCCAGGACTTTCTTTTCACTAGCATGTAGACTGGTCTCAAGAGAATTCTGTTCTTCCTTAAGCTGGATCCAGCTCTTCTGCATCTCTTCCCAGGACGTGGGCATGTCAGGATGTTGAATGGTGCAGGACACTTCTCCTTCCGAGACTGGTTCTTTGATCACAGGGAGCATATGAGGATAAGGCATCACTAACTTCTGGGAGCGGGCTCGTACCCATTTGAGATAAGGTTCCAACGGGATGGAGTTCTTGTGCCCCAGTGTCTTGCTGTCTATCCTACTTGGCATCCTCCAAGCTCTGATAAATCTCTGACGAAGTCCCTGAGTATCGTTGTCGAACTCAAAAACTATGTTAGGAATTAACATGTCATGAGGGCCATCCCTCCGAGCATAACCAAACTGTCTCCAAGCCAGGCATGGGTTGTAAGTAATACCTCCTTTGATTCCAAATAAAGGAACATTAGGGTACTCCCCGCAACGATCAATGATAGTGACGTCTTCCCTGGACCTAGGGCACCAATGTATATCTGCGTGCGTGAGAGTCATTAACCGTTGTGACCATCTCAAACCCCGTTCGTTCTTCAAAACTGATTGTGGAAGGTGCGAAATAAACCACCTTCCCAGGAGAGGAGTGCAACACATGAGGACACCCCTTCTTCTCATGGTTCGAGTGTAACATGAGTGAAGGATGTCCCCCAGCAACGTAGGTATAGGATTCCTGGTCATGAAGATCTGGATAGCACTGATATCAATAAGCTGATCTGGGTTAGGGAATAATACCAAACCATAGACAAGGAGGGCCATAACTTCTTCAAAAGCTTGTAGGTCAAGGGAGTTCCAACATTCTTGGGCCTTCTCGAATAGAAACCTGGCTAAAAACCCTTTGATACCACTTCTAACTTCCCAATGTCCCTTGAGGTCAGACGGTTGTAGGTGTAAAGCTTTAGCAATCTCTTCAAGCCTGGGTTCCTCTTCCGTACCGTTGTAGGGTAGTTGATCAAGGATAGGGATCTTCAGAAGTCGGGAGAACTCTTCCAATGTAGGCACCAATTGATAATCCGGGAAGGTGAAGCAGTGATGCAGAGGGTCAAAGAACTGGAACAAGACTTTTATCATATCTTCCTCAATGTTGGTGTTAACCAAGCTGATGAGTCTTCCATGTCTCTCACTGAATGAAGAACCCTCGGGGATCCTGGACATAAGTTCCTTAAGCTGAGGAGGGATCTTTACAAGGCTAATCTGAATTGTCTTTCTGCGAGCAGTTTCCATGTCCTATAAAACAAGAACAAAGATGAAGATTCGAAACCCTTGAAATGGTTAGTCAATGCACATGATGCTGTATGATGTTATGATTAAATACACCACAAATATTCACAAAGGCAAACATGGTAAGACACACAAGTCACACAAGACAAACCCTTAGAGTTTAGGCTTGCATGAGGTTCAGGTACTACCCTCTTTCAGTTTGTTGGTTGAAACCTGTCCTACCAGAAGTAACCGGGTTCTAAGGGTCCCAATATCACTGGATTGCTTTCATTGTTCATCGTTTCGATTTAGCCACTGAACTGGCGACCGAAATATTCCAGGAAAGCAACCCTCAATTGAGTGTAGTATCGAGTATCAACCAACCTCGGACTGCACCAAAGTCAGTTATCTCACTACCCTAAAAAGGCCAAGATGGTTCAATTAAGGTTCCTAAGGTCAGTTGATGCTTCGCGACACCACGCGGCGGCCCCGTACTCTCCTTGACTGAACTCAAGGGTTACCGGTACACACCAAAGTGCCACATCAAGGTAGCAGACTGCTTCAACCATGTCGGTATACCCCACACAGTTCCCTCACAGCCTTGTTGCTACTTTCTAAGAAGGTATCCCCAGATCCGGGTTAGGATCTATAAAACTCCGATACGAGGCCCACAAATGTAAAAGCAAACAAGACAATCAATTGAAAACAAAAGTGATCTAAACCCTAAGGTAACCCCACTTTAAAAATTTTCCCCAGCAGAGTCGCCAGTTCTGTGATACGGTGGGAGAACTGACTAGTGTTTTGCGTTCGTATTCGCACTTGTGCGGTTGAGCAAGAGTCGCCACCGACTTTTTATTTTATCCTAAAGGAAAGGTTAAAAAAGCACAGCAAAAACCTTTTGAGATATTTCGTGGGTTCGGGGGGGTAGATTATGAAAAGGAAAGGTATTAGCACCCTTTTCATCCATGGTTATCCATGGGCTCTTAGTTACTTGGTTTTTTAGATCACTTGACTTGTTTTTCGATTGCTTTGAAGATGGTGTGTGTGTGTGGGTGCTTTTGAAAATGTTTTGGAAAAAGATGCCTTGTCTGAGGCAACTAATGTATTTGACTCGTGTTCGAGTGTTTTACAAAAGTGTGAATCTTTTCGAAAAGATGTTTTCAAATGTTTTTGAGAGTTTGTTTGAAAGTGTTGTGGATTGTGGTTTTTGAAAAGAAGGCAAGTGTTTTTGTAATTTTGATCTCAAGTAACTAAGAGTTTTGTCTACCCTATTGTACTCAAAAGTTTTCGTCATGTTTTAACCCCTTTTAACAATTTTGTTCTACCATTGAAATTGGTAGACAATCTTGCGTTTAGGAAGTTTATTCGGGACGGGCGCGGGTCATCGTATGGACCATGAATGCAATGATGCCAAGTGTCTTTGGCAATTTGCTTTGAAGGGACTATGAACATTCCGTTTTAGGCAACATTCGAAAGCGTCATCGAGGGACTTATGATCATTTGATTTTGTTTTGCCAAAGATACTCGACGTGCAAGCATGGCCCATTTTGGAAGGCAACATGTAGGATTACCCTAGGGGGTGCAAGTGTGATTGTGTATTGATTACATGTATTTGTCTTGTATTAGGTTATCTAGCGTTTGATTTTATGTACATACAAACCCTAGGTCTAACCATGGTATAATTGGAAAACTGTAAACTGCGGAATGTAAAATCTACGCTATTACAAAGTAGTATCCGGGAGTGGGGGTATAAATGTACAAAGGGGATGAGACTTATAGTATCCAATAAGTTACAACCAAATCGAATGTGCGATCAAAATGTAAATATCGAATATACAAATATAAGATAAAAATGTGTATAGGGCAATGTGAATGTATTTGTGTAAGTGTACAAGTGTATATGTATATGAATTGTGTAATTTATGTACAAGTGCGATAATGTGAAGTTGAAGCGTATTAAGGTTTTTGACCTAGATAGGTATTTTAACGAATCTTCGATTTGTATGTTTAATTATGTATAAAGGAAAAAGAAAGTGTTTTGATTTAAATGTTCAAGTTTTTAATTAAAAGAGTATTTTAGTCAACTGTTTGTGAATTTAATATTAGAAAAATGTATTTAAATTGTTATGTACAAATATGTATGTTAATTAAAAAGAATAAAAAGAAGTATTTTCAATTTTTTATTATATGATGTGGAAATGTATTTTTATGTGAAAATTTAATATTTCGAAATTTATGTATAAAGTATATAAAAAAAGGATTAACTTAGAAAAAAGTAAGTATTAGTTTGTAAAAAGTATTTTAATAAAAATAAAATAATAAGAATAAATCATAAAAAAAAGGTTTAACATTTAATTATCTTGTCTTGATTATATTAGTATAAGAAGTTTTTACTAATGTAAAGAAAGAAATGAAGTTAGTGTTATAAACAAAAAATTAATTATGAAATATTAACTTAGGTTAGTAAGAGATAAATGATTAGCATAGTTTTTTTTGTTAAACAAGGAATGAAGCGTTTAATGGGCTTCGGGGAGGGTGAAACGGGTCAGGCCCAGGTTTGGACTTGAACGAATTTAGGGTTAATGATTGGTGTGTTCAGTTGAGACAAAGGACTTTAGGGTTTGTAGCGCGCCGTTCACTGAGTTTCGTCTTCTTCGTCTTCTATGCAAGCTTCTGAGCCATGCCTCTCTGCCTGAGCTACCCCGCTACCGCCTCTTCTCCTCTCATATGGATTAGACAGTCCTCAAATGATGGTTAGTGTACCGTTTCGAATTGGTTTAGGCGTTTTTTGTTTTAGATTCTTGCATGTCATAATTTCTATGCTCTGATCTTCGTATTTGCTGCGTTTGTTTTAACAAGGTGATGAAAAGAAAGATGAGGAAGGAAATATACTACCTTGATGGGGAGGAGAGGACGAGGAAGCGCTTGAGGAGGCTCAGTGGTGCAGAGGAGGCCGGGACGGCGTGAACGGCGACGAGTCTTTGCTTCTTGATGCTTTCCTGGTATCTTTATCTCTTCTACTTTCGTCCCTTTGAATTGTTGGTGGCCTTGGAATGTATTTGCTTGTGACGTATGTTTACTGAGTTCACCTCTTTTCTCCTCTCTTGAACGTTGTATACTTGTTTGTATCGCCCAGTGATGTTTTCTACTGAGGGCCTAGGTTGCCTTTGAATTTTTGCTTTGAATTGTTGCCTTAAACTGGATGAAATTTCTCTCTTCTTCTTGAATGCTGTATACTCGTTTTCGTTGCCCAATGATGTTTTACTGAGGGTTTTTAGGCTTGAGATGTTATGGCTTTGAGTTTGATAGACATGGTGAATTTGCTTCAAGTAAGGTTGTGATATTTTCAGGTTATGGTTAGTATTGGTTTTGACAGTGGGTAAAGGTAGGTTGTGAGTTTAGACTGGTCTTTGGGTTCATGGTTCTATGACAGGTTAATGATTGTTTGTGGTTTTCTTGACAGTAGATTGGCTTGACAGGATGCTATGGTTTGACAGGGACCTTGGTAGCTTTGTTTATGTTTTTGTGTGGTTTTGCCTTGGGCTTGAGCCTGGTAGCAGGTTTCGGTATGTTATGTTGAGGTGTTTTACAGGGGCAGGTCAAGCTTTGGCATGTTTGAGGTTTGGCCTTGTGTTATGCTTGATTTTAGATCTGAACTTGGCTTATGTTTGACAGGAGGTGGGGTTGAACCTTTTTTTTTTCCTTCAGTTTTATGTTGTTTTCAGATTATATATTTTTCTTGTGATATTGGTGCTTGGCTCAATCAGGTTTGACAATATGTTTTCTTGTGTTCTTTTGTCCTCTTTCTATTGGTCTTTGGCGCCCAACCTTCATTCAAACCTTGGTATTCTCTTTGACCCAAGTTTGCTGGGTAGTTTCACAAGGTTTCTTGGAACTTTTCTATTTTTGGCAATTGTCTATGCTGTGTACTTCTGCCCAGTTTTGAATAATGCTGAATTGTATTCTCTTTTTTGTATATCTTTTCTGTCTTCCCTGCCTGAGCCTAAAACCTGCCTATGCTGCTTTATCTCTCTTCTTCTCATTTTCTATGGTACAGTTTTGAATATATTATATGATTCTTTTGTACCTTTTGGTTCTGAAGGGGCCCTACTGGTGGGAAATGATGATTTAAGGTTTTAGCTTGCATAACACCTTTCTTGACTGCATCCTCTTTATCTCTTTTTTGACAGTTTGGATATATTTTCTGTTTTGACAGTAAATTGCCTTTTTGCTTTTGGTGGAAAGTGGAATTAGATTTGAACTATGTAGTTTGAACTTTGGATTTGAGATTCTATGCAGCTTGAATTTTGGAACTTATGCATTTGACATTTGCATTCATGAATAAAAATCTTCCCTCTTTGTGAACCGGGAGAAATCCCGTGATTTGCAGAGAGGGTCAACTGATCCCAGTCAGTGGCCCCTAATGATGAGCAAAATTTTTTTTTTTTAACTGTCTTTTCCAATTTAATGCTTTCTGACTTTTCTCTTTTTTTTTTTCTTTTTGCAGATAAAAAATGGAGCACCGGAATGAAGTGAAGAATGAAGAATTAGAAATAGGATAGAATTTTTATTTTCAGTTTAATTCTTGTACATTATTATTATTTTAAATACTTTGTAATAAATATTAGTATCCAAATAATAACAATTGTAACAATTATTAAATGCGAAATAAAAATTCCATTGATATTTAATTCTCTTTCAATTCCTTTTCTTTAATTGTTTATTTGTTATTTATAGTTCCTTAAATAAAATAAAATGAAAGTTTAAATTTCAAATATTTTAATTCTTAGAACCATAAATAATCAACTAAACTTTTGATGATCAAAATAAATGAATTCGACGTATCCATTATTCAAAGCAACGCACAGTCGAACACAAAAAACTTAATCAGATGTAATTCTTTCACTGATTCTTTTGCCAAGCACTGTAATTCCACATTGCACACATCCCTTTTGACTGGTGAATTCAAACCAACTGCCTCCTTTACTGATTAAAATCAAGATAACGCGAATTTTAACCCGAATCTCGGAATAAACTGCAAGGTGCGGTAGAATTTAAATTCTTCTGAGAATATGCCCATAAAACCTTAATTCCTGATTAAATGCTAAATAACGCTTGCCTGATCAAAATCGAACCAAAAATCATCCAAACCCTAAGCCAACTGTATGAGACAAATCAGAGCTCTGAAAATCAGTAAAAAACCCTAATTTTGCTTGACTGTCAAGAAAAATCTGTTTGTCCGATTCTCGTGCCAATTTGAAAAGTCAGGAAATGTCTGAAGCTGAGATTGCTTGTAGAAAAAATGTGAGGGCAAATTTTGGGGTACAACACTATTACAAGTCACTTATCACAATGATAATTGCTTGGAGTACAATAATCAAACCTATACAGTTTACAAATGATCTTCTGATCACCAAGGGGATGCCTTGCAAAACAGCAGCTCTGTTGAATATATAGCAGCTGCAACTTCAGTTAGGGTTTCCACAAAAACCTAGGGTTAATTCCGTTTGACCTTAAGACTAGGTCACAGGACTCTTTTAACCAGGTTAAGGTTGAGCTAGGATAACCCAAAGAAAACGCAGGATTCTGTTCTGGAAAGACTGAGTTATTTTCCTGAAAAAACTCAGAATTAACCAACCTGCATACCTGTTAGTTCAGAACATGATGTCTTAACATCTGTTATGACATCTGAGAAAACCTGTCTACTGATTTAGCAAAATGTTATCATTTTGCAAAATGCTCAGATACACACTTATAAACATCAGTTCCTGAATGACAATATTTTTCTGCAAGGGTACCTAATGAATCAGTACAAACTAAACTAGAATGTTATTACATCAGTCATGACATTCACACATACACTTGGGTTTTACCAAAAATGCAAGCCAATAACTAAACAACTACAAACTCCCCCTTTGGCAGATTTTTGGTTAAAGACCCTAAGCAATCAGAGATAGATAGCCGCAGAAAGAAATGACTGCAGAAAAATAGAATGTCTAATTGAGCAAGTACTAATTAAGTAAGTACCCCAAAATATTCTCCCCCTCTTTAGCCACAAATGGGCCAAAGATACATGTTCATAAAGATTATACAGTTATCCAAAATTAATAAGAGCAGCAGCAGAGAAAAAAAACTGAACACACTTCCAAACTCCACCAGGTATCACCACCACCAATCAGCAACACCACCAAACAGCAACCAACCTTTAAGCACTGTCATCAGACTCAGAGGAGTCGGGCTTCTTCCTTTTCTTGTGACCAATATCAGCATTCTTCTCTTTGTCTGATGTCTCAACATCCTTAGAGACATCTGGATTTGAACTTTCTTGATTCAAAGGAACAGAAATGCCAGAAACTGAGTGGTTCTCGTTCAGAATTCTTGAAACAATTTTTGCTATTGCTTGATTAACATAGGCTGACCCTTCCCTATTTGCAATTTCAGGGGGAACTGAATAAGAAGGATGAGATGGATTACCAGAGGCAGAAGCTTGGGACTTTCCTGCATGTCTTGTTCTCAACTCTTTGACCTTGGTGGGGTTAGTTCCCACTTTTCTACGAGAAGAGATCTCCAGGACTTCAGAGTCCAGACAGGAAGAGATTGTCCTAGAATCTTGATCAGAGGAAGAGGTTGAAATAGTCGTATTGGATGATGATGGTGTTTGAGACATTTTGACAGTTCTAGAGGACCAACAGCAACTGAAGAGAAAATTCTGATTGAGAGATTGGGTTTTGATGAGGAGACGAGAGGGGAAGGAAGAAAAGGAGTGTTTATTCAACTTCTTAAAAGAATTGTAGGAAATGGGAAAATATAATTTTAACCCAATCAGAACAAGCATAACTCCTTTAATCCTTGTTTTAAGCAAAATTAATTGCTACAATTCCTCATGTTGGCAAATGCCCAACTTACCCCTTAAGTTTTCAAATTGATTTGCATCCAGAGCCTTGGTAAAAATGTCAGCCAGCTGTAGCTCAGTGGCAACATGTTCCAATTTGATTGTCTTCTCTTCTACAAGGTCTCTGATAAAGTGATGTCGTATGTCAATATGTTTGGTCCTACTATGCTGAATGGGATTCTTGGAAATGTTGATTGTACTCAGATTGTCACAGTACAATGTCATAACATCTTGTGTGACATTATACTCAGTGAGCATCTGTTTCATCCAGATCATTTGAGAGCAGCTACTACCAGCTGCAATGTATTCAGCTTCAGCAGTAGAAAGAGACACACAATTCTGTTTCTTGCTGAACCAGGAAACCAGATTATTTCCCAAGAAGAAACATCCTCCAGAGGTGCTTTTTCTATCATCAGCACTACCAGCCCAATCAGCATCACAGTAGCCAGTCAGAGCTGGTTCACAGCCATGAGTATACATCAACCCATAGTTGTAGGTTCCACTTACATACTTCAAAATTATCTTCACTTGATTGATATGACTGACTTTGGGATCAGCTTGGTATCTTGCACAAACTCCAACTGCGAAGGCAATATCAGGTCTGCTGGCAGTTAAGTACAACAAGCTTCCTATCATGCTCCTGTACAGACTTTGATCCACCTTAACTCCACTTGAATCTTTGGAAAGCTTTAGATGAGTAGGAGCAGGAGTCCTTTTGTGACTTGCATTCTCCATACCAAACTTCTTTACAATGTTCTTAGCATACTTGCTTTGAGATAAGAAGATTGAGTCCTCCATCTGTGAGACTTGCAGTCCAAGAAAATAAGTTAGTTCTCCCATGAGACTCATTTTGAATTCAGTCTGCATCTGGTCAGCAAAGTGTTTAACCATATGTTCTGACATTCCTCCAAACACTATGTCATCAACATATATTTGGGCAACCATCAACTTCCCTCCTTCAGTTTTGACAAAGAGAGTTTTGTCCAAGCCTCCTTTTCTGTAGCCTTTGTCTGAGAGAAACTTTGTTAACCTGTCATACCATGCTCTAGGAGCTTGTTTCAGGCCATATAGGGCTTTTCTCAATTTGTAGACATGATCAGGGTGGGTTTGATCCACAAAGCCTTTAGGTTGTTCCACATAAGCTTCCTCATTTAGGTACCCATTTAGAAAGGCACTTTTCACATCCATCTGAAATAACTTGAACTTCAGAAGACAAGCAATTGACAATAGGAGTCTGATTGATTCCAGCCTGGCCACAGGTGCAAAGGTTTCATCAAAATCAACCCCTTCAACCTGGGTGTATCCTTGAGCAACAAGTCTTGCCTTATTTCTGGTGACAACTCCTTCAGCATCTGACTTGTTCTTGAATATCCATTTTGTCCCAATGATGTTAGTTCCTTCAGGTCTAGGAACCAGTTCCTAAACTTCATGTTGCTTGAATTGGTTCAGTTCATCTTGCATTGCACCAATCCAGTATTCATCAGTTAAAGCTTCCTTGACATTTCTTGGTTCCATTTTGGACACAAAACAAGAGTTTGAGATGATTTCTCTAGATCTTGTGATGACTCCACTGTTGGGATCTCCTATGATGAGCTCTTTTGGATGATCCTTCTGAATTCTGATGGAAGGGATCTTGCTAGCTTCCGTTGATTCAGATTCTGTTGTGGTGGAGTTGGGTAGATCATTCTGTTGGGTTGAAGTCTCAAAGAATGTCTCAACAGTACAAGGAACATCTATTTCTTCATGATAGTCATCAATTATAACATTTATTGATTCCATCATGGCTTTGGTTCTGGAATTGAATACTCTATAAGCTCTGATGTTTGAGGAGTATCCTAGAAATATGCCTTCATCACTTTTAGGGTCCAGTTTTCTTCTTTGTTCACGATCAGCCAGAATATAGCATTTGCTGCCAAACACATGGAAGTACTTCACAGTTGGTTTTCTTCCTTTCCAGAGTTCATATATGGTGGATGAGGTTCCCTTTCTCAAGGTGACCCTGTTATGAACATAGCAGGCTGTATTCATAGCTTCAGCCCAAAAATACATAGGAAGTCTTTTGGCATGTAACATTGTTCTGGCAGATTCCTGTATGGTCCTGTTTTTTCTTTCCACAACTCCATTTTGCTGAGGTGTTATAGGAGAAGAAAATTCATGACTAATTCCTTCTGAAGAACAGAAATCATCAAACTTGCTGTTTTCAAATTCCTTGCCATGATCACTTCTGATTCTGACAATACTCCCTTCCTTTTCTCGTTGAATTCTTTTGCACAATTCTTTAAAAACTTCAAATACATCAGATTTTTCCCTAATGAAATTAATCCAGGTGAATCTGGAAAAATCATCCACAACCACATAGGCATATCTTTTTCCACCAAGACTCTCTACTTGCATTGGTCCCATCAGATCCATATGAAGAAGTTCTAGAACCTTAGAGGTGGTCAGATGTCTTGACTTTGGATGTGACATCCTAGTCTGCTTACCAACCTGACATTCACCACACACTCTTTCTTCATCAATTTGTAGTCTTGGAACCCCTCTGACTGCCTCCAAGGAGATAATCCTCTTCATACCTCTTAGATGAAGATGGCCAAGTTTTTGGTGCCACAGTTTCATCTCTTTTTCTTCTTTTGCAATGGAACACACATATGAGAAATTAGTGTTCTCAGGCTCCCACAAGTAACAGTTGTCTTTGGATCTGACTCCTTTCATCACTATCTCTTGTTTGTCATTGATTACAAGACATTCAGATTTTGAGAAATTGACCTTGAATCCTAGATCACACAATTGACTGATACTAATGAGATTAGCAGTCAACCCTTTTACCAGCAGTACTTCATTCAGACTTGGAACTCCAGGGCAGTCCAAATCACCAACTCCTTTGATTTCACCTTTAGCACCATCTCCAAAGGTCATAAAACTGGTGGTGTGAGGCTGAACATTATTGAGGAGGTTCTTGATTCCAGTCATGTGTCTGGAACATCCACTGTCAAAGTACCAGTCTTCCTTTGCAGAGACCCTCAGGGAAGTGTGGGCTATCAGGGCAGTAGCCTTTTTCTTCCATTTAGGAGCATGTGGTACCTTTTTAGACTTAGGTTTGACACCTGAGTTCTGATTAGGGTATCCATGCAATCTGAAGCAGAAGGGCTTTATGTGGCCATATCTCCCACAATGATGACATCTCCATCTTTGGTACCTTTTCTTCATATGTCTCTGTTCCTGATGTTGAGAGTTGTGTTGAGACATCTGTTTTGACATTTGCTTATCAGGCCTGATCTTCTTATCTGTACCAGATTTCTTTGCTTCCATAAATCCTAGTCCAGATTTATTTCCCACATTTTGTCCAACCAGAAGGATCTCTTCCAATTTGTCTGTTCCATTTGTCAGCATCTTGACAGATTTGGTCATTTGATTCAGTTGTGAGTTTAGCAATTGAACTTCTCCTTCTAGATGACTTATAGTTTCAAGGTTTGCCCTTTTTTCAGCCTCCAGCTTTATGATGAGTTTTGATTGTTTCTCATTCTGCACACAGACTTCAGTACTTCTGATACACAATTTCTTGTAAGCATCAGCCAGTTCTTCAAAAGTCACCTCTTCATCACTGATGTCACTTTCAAAGGTACAAACACCAGTTAAAGCAGTAACTAGTTTGGCAGATTCTTCTTCAGAATTACTTTCTGAATCACAGTCAGACCAAGTAACAGTCATTCCTTTCTTTTGTTTCTTAAGAAAGGTAGGACATTCAGCTCGAATATGCCCATATCCTTCACAACCATGGCATTGAATTCCTCTGCCTTGATTTCCCTTCTCTTCTGACCTTGGTCTTCTGCTGGAACTGTCAATGTCAGAGGGCATGTTATGGACATTAGACCTTGACTTTGGATCTATTCTTTTGATGAGTTTGTTGAACTGTCTTCCAAGCATGGCTATAGCTTCTGAAATATTTTCTTCAACATCAGTGTTGGACACAAGTGTTATGCTCTTGTTCTTCTTGTCACCATTATCAGTGATCCCCATCTCAAAAGTCTGAAGAGACCCAATGAGTTCTTCCACTTTCAACTTGCTGATGTCCTGGGCTTCCTCTATGGCAGTTACCTTCATTGCAAATCTTTTAGGCAAGGATCTGAGAATCTTTCTCACCAGTTTTTCTTCTGACATCTTTTCTCCCAGTGCTCCTGAGGTGTTGGCAATCTCCAAGATGTTCATGTGAAACTCATGAATGGTTTCATCTTCCATCATTTTTAGATTCTCAAACTTGGTAGTCAACATCTGAAGCTTTGACATTTTTACTTTGGAAGTGCCCTCATGAGTAGTTTTGAGAGTGTCCCAAACTTCCTTGGCCAGTTCATATTGATGTACTAGTCTGAAAATTTTTCTATCAATTCCATTGAACAAGGCATTTAAAGCTTTGGAATTTCCCAGGGCTAACTCATCTTCTTCTTTACTCCAATCTTCCTCAGGCTTCAGACTGATTGTCCCATCTTTCTCAGTTATGGTGGGATGGATCCATCCTTTGTCAGCAGCTCTCTAAGCCTTTTTGTCCAGAGATTTTAAGAAGGCAATCATACGAGGTTTCCAGTAGTCATAATTAGTTCCATCCAGAATTGGTGGTCTATTTCCAAAAACTCCTTCTTTGTCCATAGTGCCAGAAAGTGATATCCCTAGATCTCACCCAGTAATACAGGCAGGGTGCCAGCTCTGATACCAATTGAAATTCTGGCTACAGATACTCAATGTCACGATTAATGTTATGACACCGTATCTGACTTTCTATAAGACAGTAAATACAAAAACAGTAAAGAACACAGTCAATTGTTTACCCAGTTCAGTGTGCAACAACACCTACTCTGGGGGCTACCAAGCCAGGGAGGAAATCCACTATAAGAGATGTTAATTCAGGAATAAACCAACCAGTTTATCTCCTTCACTTAAGACCTACCCAATGCAATTTCAATCTATGTACAACGTAAACCTGAGTTCCTACTCACTCCCCCTCAATCACAGCAGTGATACATAAAACAATTTGACTAATGAATTGATGAAGACACTCTTCAAAAACATACACTTGATTAAGCTTCACAGCTTTTTAATCAAGCAACACAACCACTCTTGCTTCACAGCTTTGAGTGATATACACAACTGACTTGACTCTGCTTCACAGCTTTAGTCAAGAAACATTCAAACACTCTTGCTTCAAAGCTTGGAGTGCTACACAACCCTTACAATTAAAAACCTATTCCAAGTCACTTATCACAATGATAATTGCTTGGAGTACAATAATCAAACCTATACAGTTTACAAATGATCTTCTGATCACCAAGGGGATGCCTTGCAAAACAGCAGCTCTGTTGAATATATAGCAGCTGCAACTTCAGTTAGGGTTTCCACAAAAACCTAGGGTTAATTCCGTTTGACCTTAAGACTAGGTCACAGGACTCTTTTAACCAGGTTAGGGTTGAGCTAGGATAACCCAAAGAAAATGCAGGATTCTGTTCTGGAAAGACTGAGTTATTTTCCTGAAAAAACTCAGAATTAACCAACCTGCATACCTGTTAGTTCAGAACAGGATGTCTTAACATCTGTTATTACATCTGAGAAAACCTGTCTACTGATTTAGAAAAATGTGATCATTTTGCAAAATGCTCAGATACACACTTATAAACATCAGTTCCTGAATGACAATATTTTTCTGCAAGGGTACCTAATGAATCAGTACAAACTAAACTAGAATGTTATGACATCAGTCATGACATTCACACATACACTTGGGTTTTACCAAAAATGCAAGCCAATAACTAAACAACTACAATATTGTTTTCAAAAATTTGCTTTCTTTGTGTTTGTGGGTTTGAAAAAGTTTTTGTTTTGAAAAGGAGTGTAAGTGTGAAAATTTTGTTTTCTTTTGAAAGAGCAAGTACTTAAGAACCATCTACCTACTCGAAAAAAGAATCGTTCTATGCTATCTTCCTTTAGACAATGCTATCCCACTATTGATGAGTAGGTAGCATCGTCGTTGGAGTTTAAGGGTCAATTCGAATTTAGGGACGTGCGGTCACCAAAGCAATGTTAGGATGCCTTAGCGGTAACCCTAATGTCTTATATCATTTGTTTTGAGGTAACAATATCCGAGGCAACCGTTTCGAGGCGACTATGATCTTTGGACAAGAGGGCGACCTCTAAAGTGACCTATACTCAATAACCGCGTACGAAGGCAACCAAGTGGGGTGTACCCTAAGAGAGCGCATGTGCGAGTGTGTTGTTTTCAGTTTATTTTATCTTTGTACATGTTAATGGTGATCTATGTTGATTTTAGGTTTAAACGTTCAATCTTTTCATGCATTCCCTATTATCAAACATCTAACAGTTTATAAGTTGCGGAAATTAAATTGCGGAAATTAAATTGCGGAAATTTAACTAACTATTACAAGGCATCGGGTATTTACATCGCCAAAAGCAACCCTTGAAATTAAAATGCGGAAAATAAATAAAGCGGTAAAAATAGTAAAGGTCCTAATTATCTATTACATTCCGGGAACAAATACAATATTGGATAAAAGAAAGTAAATCGCGTGCGGAAATTAAATCGGGTGCAAGTTTAGGGTTTTGACCCTTTTTGAGAGAAAGTTTTTTTGGTTATTTTGAATTTATGGAAGAAATTAAATTGGATTAATTATTAAATTAATAAACTAATTAATTAATTAATGAAAATAATATTTTTGGATTTTTTATATTTAAAGAAATAAAAATAAATTTGATCAATGTTAATAAAACCTAATTGTCTAAGTTAATTTTAATTATTGCAAAATATATTAAAAGTTATTCCTAATTAAAACTAAATTAATTAAATTAATTTTGTTAACAAAAATAAAATGATGAAATTTAATTTAAATAAGAAAATATTTTTTGGTTTTTTTTAATTTTATTAAGAAAAAGATTTAATTGGTTAGTTAAATAATAAAAAATAATTAAACAAAACAATTAAATGAAATAAAGAAAAAGAATAAAAGAGAGAGAGTTAGGGTTTGGGCCTGATTAAGGGGGTGAGAATGGCAATTTTGTGGCCCATTAACATGCAGGCCTGGTGGACTTTTTGGATCCCCTATGTATGCGCTGACTTTTGCCCAAGGTAGACCTCCAGATTTGGCCTTTGGCCATCTGGTTGTTGAATGATTGAGAGACCATAGTGGACTGCACACTTAGAATTACACTGGATCACTTGGCTGAAAAATACAACAAATAATATAGGGACCTGGGGTTCGAACCCAGGTCCTATATGTCATTGCATACATGCCACTACCACTCAACCAACGCGCTTCAACTGTTAGTGTAATGGACAATAATGATTATAAGGGAAAACACGTAATATGCCAGAAAATAAAAAAGAAACACGCGAATATTTGAACGGAGCAACCAGATGGGGACACGTTGTCGTCCCTGTCCTCAGGTTTGCACAGAAATTACCTGCGGATTTAGATCCGCAGCTAAAAGCATAGGTCGTTTCAAAAACCCATCTCAGGCCATATAAACTCCATCCAAGGCCATGGTTGTGCTTGTCTTTCCCCTCCGGTCATGCCTATGTCCATCAATAGGTCTAATTTTACCTGTAACAAAAAACCCTAAAAAAGACCTAGGAAACCCTACAATGGCGTTTTGCACCACAGAGCAGATAAACACAATCAAATAATATGGAAAGCTTGGAAATTATCTAGTGATTGCAAATATACCATTGGTTTCTTGTAATGATGCATAGATTTTGAAACACAAAATCAAATTCAAAGGGGGGCCGCGTGTCACTTACAGTGTGTTTGAGGGCGTGTGAGAGCTTGCTAGCGGTTGGTTCTGACTCAGGGATGGTCCAGCAATTAATTAGCGTGGAGTTTTGCTTCTGAATTTGCCTCCAAGGATGATTTCAGTTTCACACTTTTTTGTCAAATTTTCAAGTTTGGTTCTTGGTGTTCTTGCAGCCTCTAGGTCTCAAATTCGTGTGCCTTGGATTGTATATGTATGCTGCAATGTATTAGGTCAACAAATTGGTCTTTAATCTTTGCACATAAATGCTTTGAGATTGGATTTGATCCTCCATTGAAAACTTTCTTAATTTGCCAAAAATCCAATCTTTTTGCACATGGAATGATTGATACTAATTTGATCATGACATTGATGATGATTAGGTCCTAAAAATAGAAAAAGATCTCATGTAATCAAGTTTTGGGATTTTATTTGATTTAAATTTATTTAAAATGAATTAATTCAATAAAAAAATCAAATAAAATAATAAAATTGATAAATGGACACAAGGCTGAAGCTAGGACACGTGTGCAATAGGGCAAGTTCAAATCAAGTGGAAAAGAATGGGCCCATTTGACAAAATTTGAAGTTTTGGGGATAGTTGACTTTTGGCAATTTTGCAAAAAATGTCCAACTTCAACAATGCATAACTTCTTCAATTTTGAACTTTTGGAAGTATTATTTGACTTTTTATAAAATTTTAGATGTCCTCTAACCAACCCTTTTGGTCTCATCACATTTTGATATTCCATGCTCAAGTTATAAGGTTTGGCAAAAAAGGTGTTTTTGTTGACTTTCAAAAATGACCTATAATGTCCAAATTTGTAACTTCTTGTGAGTGCATTTTCTAATCTTGGGGTATGAAGATGGACTGTAGGAAATTTCATCCTCTTCAAAATTATCGTTGTATGGGTCATTTCGCATAAAGTATGAGAAAGTTATGCTTGGTCAAAGTTGGTTTGACTTTTCCTACAAAACCCTAATTTAGCAACTTTTGAGTATTAATGAATTTTGAGCAATCCTTGATGAATCATGATCAACCCTTGATCAAATGATGAAATATCCTTTAAAATGAGAATGTTGACAAAAAATCTTGAAGTTTGACTGTATTTGGGTCACAATTGACTTTTGCCCTAGCATAGTCGATTTTTGGACCCTTTGAGCAATTGACTGAGCAAACTTCCTCTGAAAGGCTTGAAACTTGGCATGGATGATCTTGAGAACATGTTAGGACATTGTGGATAACTTAAGGTCATTTGGATGCAAGGACCTTGATGCAACATAAAACCCTAATTTGAGGTTGACTGCCTTAGGAGATATCTTGACTTTCCAACTCTTGAGCAATCTTGAGCCAGTTGGAGATTTTTCTTGCAATATTTGGAGAAATATGAGAGGGAAAATTTAGGGTACAACAGCTTCCCCTTTTCAATCTTCTTAAACCTGAGTACGTAGATTGGCTTTTGTGCCTTTCGTGATCCGAAGGTAGAAGAGGATTGAACACTAGAGTGCCCAGAAATTTGCACTCGCATGAAGTGGTATCAGCCTGGTGATGTCGGGAATGGGCTTACAGATTCCATTTGGATATTGTTGGTAGGTGGTCTGAACTTCGACTGGAGTAGGAATCAGGGAGATCTTATCGTCGATCTAACTGAACCTGAGAAGGTTTTGGATTAACTTTGGCTGGACAAGAATCAGAAAAATCTTCGAATCGATTTAGCTGAACCAGACGAAAGTCTTGGAATATCTTCAACTAGAATACGAATCAGGGAGATCTTAGGGTCGATCTGATTGAACTAGAGAAGGTCTTGGATTAACTTTGACTAAATAAGAATCAGAAAAATCTTAGGGTCGATTTAACTTAACCAGACGAAAGTCTTGGAATATCTTCAACTAGAATACGAATCAGGGAGATCTTAGGGTCAATCTGACTGAACCAGAGAAGGTCTCGGATTAACTTTGACTGGATAAGAATCAGAAAAATCTTAGGGTCGATTTAACTGAACCAGACGAAAGTCTTGGAATATCTTCAACTGGAATATGAATCAGGGAGATCTTAGGGTCGATCTGACTGAACCAGAGAAGGTCTCGGATTAACTTTGACTGGATAAGAATTAGAAAAATCTTAGGGTCAATTTAACTGAACCAGACGAAAGTCTTGGAATATCTTCAACTGGAATACGAATCAGGGAGATCATAGGGTCGATCTGACTGAACCAGATAAGGTATTGGATTAACTTTGACTGGATAAGAATCAGAAAAATATTAGGGTCGATTTAACTGAACCAGACGAAAGTCTTGGAATATCTTCAACTGGAATACGAATCAGGGAGATCTTAGGGTCGATCTGACTAAACCAGAGAAGGTCTCAGATTAACTTTGACTTGATAAGAATCAGAAAAATCTTAGGGTCGATTTAACTTAAACATACGAAAGTCTTGGAATATCTTCAACTGGAATATGAATCAGGGAGATATTAGGGTCGATCTGATTGAACCAGAGAAGGTCTCTGATTAACTTTGACTAGATAAGAATCAGAAAAATCTTAGGGTCGATTTAACTGAACCAAACAAAAGTCTTCCATAGATGTAGTTTTTCTTTTGAGGGGACTACTAGGTCATATGAGTAGTCAATGGTGTTTATTGATTCGTCTTTCCCTGAAACGGTAAAGAGTCAGTCATATGCAATGTCATGATGTATGAAATGCATGATATATATCAAGCAATGATGCTCTCAATATAAATGAGATTGTATGGTATGATGTGTATATGCATGTATCATGATGTATGGAAATGTAATGTTTTAGCTGGGGAAAATAAATCTCGGATAGCTACTGAAGAATAGAGCTGGATTCTTCGTTTCTGCTGGGGATGGTGAACGAAGAGAATAAACCTGCAGGAGAGGATGACTCTGTTGGGGAATAAACTGATGAGGAGATTACTCTATGGGGAAGAGATGCTTTTCTGAGGATTCCACTGATAAATTCCATCGGGATGAATTATCGTTGCTGGTGATACTGAATCTGTTGAGGATTAAATTCCTGTTTGTGAAAGGAAAGAACTCCGCTGGGGATGACCTTCGGTTGCGACTTCTCTGGGAATAACCTTTTAGACTTTTGTGGGGATAATCCTTTGAACTCGGATGGGGAGATTTATTTTTGTACTCTGTTGGGGATAAACTTCCAGAGTCTACTGGGGATATCTTGTACCCTGCCGAGGAACATTCATATACTCCGCTAGGGAATATTAAGACTTCCGGGGATATCAAGCCTTTTTAGTGCTGACGGTAGATAAATTCTACTTGGGGAGAGCATTGTTGATTCGTTCATAGTTGCAAGTCTCAGCTGGGGGAGAGCTACCATTACTGTCTTACTCTGCGGGGAGTGAAGGTATCTTAGCCATATTCTTCAGATGAATTTACCTTTGTACTTGGTGGACAAAGCAACTATACAGTTTGGACACTTCTTATTGCCCCTATTTCTGCTATTACCAGTAATTCATCTTTTGTTTTGCATGTAAATATTCATGAGAAGCAATTAATGTCAAATGCATATATCAAAAATGAACATTGGACGTTCTTTTGCAAAAAAAAAACAGATAAAGGAAAACAGTTTGAAATTTATTTGAAAATGAAATGTATTGATTTTGAAGTCTGGCCTGTAAATAGGCGTTTTTGTACAAGAGGCTGACGTCCTAGTAGGAGAACGCTGCCGAATAATAGAATTTACACAATTTGTGAAAAACTAAACAAAACAGCTATGTGAATGATCCCATTGGGTTCCAACTCTGCTATTGCCTTTATGTCCTCGAGCATCTCATCAATTTGCTACTTGGTTGCAGGTAGATTAGATTGATTAGTGTCGTCCGAGCTTAATAGTTGATACCGAAGTCAGGATGCAAGGTGATCCAATGAGACATAGTGTTACGCTTTGATCCCTAATTTTTTCCTGGACCGCCATTTCGGGTTTTCAGTCCACCGGGATACCCTTTTTTGCCCAAGCCGCCTTTCCAGGTTTTTGACTTGTCGGGTGTACAAATTTTTCATTTTCATCCCTTATTTTTGCCTGAACCCTTTTGGTTCACCGGGAAGCCCTTATTTTTTCCTAGGCCAGTCAACCTAGCAGGTCTTTGATTATGCGTAGTATCTTTTCACTATGTCTGCATTGACGGGGTGAGGAAGATCATCACCGTCCATGCTAGTTAGAATCATAGCTCCTCATGAGAAAATGTTCTTAACCACAAATGGCCCTTCGTAAGCAGGGGTCCATTTGCCCCTGGGATCACCTTGAGGTAGGATAATGCGCTTGATTACCAGGTCCCCAACTTGATACTCTTGTCGTATGACTTTCTTGTTAAATGCCTTGATCATTCGTTTTTGGTACGTCTGACCATGACAAATAGCAGTAAGTCTCTTTTCGTCGATTAAGTTTAGCTGATCAAGCCGGGTTTGAATCCAGTCATCTTCGCTTAAACATGCATGCTTCATGATCCGAAGAGAGGGTATCTGAACTTCAATAGGAAAGACTGTCTCCATGCCATATACCAAAGAGTAGGGTGTTGCCCCTGTTGACGTCCGCGCTGAGGTACGGTACCCATGAAGAGCAAATGGTAACATCTTGTGCCAGTCTTTGTATGTCACTTTCATCTTCTGCACAATCTTCTTAATGTTCTTATTAGCCGCTTCGACAGCCCCATTCATCTTCGGCCGGTAGGGAGACGAATTGTGATGTTGTATCTTGAATTGCTCGCAGAGCTCGGTGATTATCTTGTTGTTGAGATTGGTACCATTGTCCGTAATGATCCTCTCTGGTACACCATATCGACAGATCAGATTGTGCCGAATAAACCATGCCATGACGTTCTTGGTTACAGTAGCAAAGGAAGCTGCTTCAACCCATTTCATAAAGTAATCAATTGCTACCAGAATGAAGCGATGTCCATTGGATGTCGTAGGTCTGATCTCGCCGATCATATCGATGTCCCACATTGCAAAAGGCCAAGGTGCCGTCAAGATGTTCAGAGGTACTGGAGGTATGTGCACCTTATCAGCATAGACTTGGCACTTGTGACATGTTCGAGAATGCTGATAACAATCGGTTTCCATAGTGGACCAATAATATCCTCCCCGAAGGATTTTCTTCGCTATGCTGTGCCCACTGGAATGAGTTTCGAAAGTACCTTCATGTAACTCTGTCATGATCCTTTCTGCTTCGTTTTTATCCACACATCGCAGTAAGGTTGAATCATGATTACGCTTGTAAAGAATATCATTGCTGATGAAGAACTTTGTTGCGAACCTCCTCAGAAACTTCTTGTCATTAACAGATGCACCCTCGGGGTATTCATGAGCCTCAAGATATCTCTTCACCTCATGAAACCATGGTTTATCTGTTACCTCTTCAGTCTCAATGTCACAATAATCCGCAGGTTCGTCCAATCTTTCAATGATAATTCGGGGAGCCTCGTTGTCCCAATTGACTTTGAACATAGAAGACATTGTAGCCAGCGCGTCCGCCAACTGATTCTCCTCTCTAGGGAAGTGTTCAAAGGTTATCTCCTCGAAATGGGGAAGCAATGTCAACACATACTCCTTATAAGGAATAAGATTTGGGTGTTTCGTATCCCACTCGCCTTTGATCTGACTGATCACGAGAGGGGAATCTCCGAAGACACTTAGAAACTTAATCCTTAGGTCAATTGCTGCTCGAAGACCCATGATGCATGCTTCATACTCCGCCATATTGTTGGTGCAGTTGAAACATAGTCAGGCGGTGAACGGAGTATAAGAGCGTTTAGGAGATATGATCACGGCGCCAATGCCATTACCCAAAGCGTTTGAAGCTCCATCAAAGTACGTAGACCATCGGGATCCTTCCTCAGGTCCTTCATTCGGTCCAGGTGTATCACAATCAGTTACCAACATGATATTCTCGTCTGGAAATTCAAAGTTCATAGACTAGTAATCATCCACTGCCTGATGTGCCAAATGGTCTGCCAACACACTTCCCTTGATTGCCTTTTGGGTCGTGTATTGTATGTCATACTCAGTCAAGATCATCTGCCATCTTGCTATTCTTCCGGACAAGGCAGGCTTCTCGAAGATATACTTGATTAGATCCATCTTTGATATCAAAAGAGTAGTGTGAGTCAGCATATACTATCTCAGCCGGCGAGCAGCCCATGCCAAAGCGCAGCAAGTTTTCTCAAGCAGCGAGTATCGGGTCTCGCAGTCGGTAAACTTTTTGCTAGGGTAATAAATAGCATGCTCTTTTCGGCCAGACTCGTCATGCTGACCCAACACACACCCTATTGAGTTATCGAGTACTGTCAAGTATAAGATCAGAGGTCTCCCTTCAACTGGAGGCATCAGAATGGGTGGCTCTTGGAGATACTCTTTGATCCTTTCGAAAGCGGCCTGGAATTCATCGTTCCATGTACCACTTGATCTTTCTTCAGTAACTTGAAGATTGGTTCACAAGTAGCAGTCAGGTGCGAGATGAATCGGGCAATGTAGTTCAGACGTCCCAGAAAGCCTCTGACTTCTTTCTCTGTTTGAGGAGGTGGCATTTCCTGTATAGCTTTCACCTTTGCAGGATCCACTTGAATACCCTTATCGCTCACGATGAACCCCAGTAACTTACCAGATCTCACCCCGAAGGTACACTTCTTCGGGTTTAACCTCAGCTTGTACAATTTTAACCTATCAAATAACTTCTGCATATGGTCAAGGTGTTCTTTCTCAGTCTGGGACCTTGCAATCATATCGTCGACGTATACCTCAATCTCATGATGGATCATGTCATGAAACAAAGCAACCATGGCACGCTGATACATTGCCCCAACATTCTTCAGTCTAAAAGGCATGACCTTGTAGCAAAAGGTACCCCACTGAGTAACAAAAGTTGTCTTCTCCATGTCTTCGGGAGCTATTTTAATATGATTATAACCGGAGAAACCATCCATGAAGGAGAAGACTTTATGCTGAGCGGTGTTGTCAACCCGAACGTCGATATGAGGTAGAGGGAAGTCATCCTTGGGGCTTGCCCTGTTCAGATCTCTATAGTCAACACACATTCGAACCTTACCATCCTTCTTCGGCACAGGAACCACATTGGCCACCCACTGTGGGTAAGAAGTAACTACTAGAAAACCGGCGTCAAACTGTTTCATCACTTCAGCCTTGATTTTATCAGACATCTCCGGGCGCATTCGGCGGACTTTTTGTTTCACTAGAGGACAGTCTTCCTTGGTGGGTAGACGGTGAACCACAATATCGGTATCCAAACCAAGCATATCTTCGTAAGACCAGGCAAATATTTCCACGTAGTCACGCAGCATCTGAATCAACCGTTGTTTCACACTAAGCTCCAGGTTTGAACCGATCTTGACTTCTTTCTTGTCTATTTTTGTACCCAGATTTACTGATTCCACTAGCTCTTCGTGCGGCTGAATGGCCCTCTCTTCCTGGAGTAGCAGTCTTACAAGCTCACCAGGCACTTCACAATCATCTTCACCTTCGTCTTCGGCTAAGTTGTGAGTGTGGGTGTGTGTAAGGGATAACCATCCTTTAAACAAAACAAAATGTAAAAGGAAAGAAAATGAACACAATAGTTTATAGATGAAAACATCCAATGATTCATTAAACATGGCATATGATAATGAATAAATCAAACCCTTACAAGTGGACCTATATGCCCCGGGTAAGGCATAAGGTGAAAATAGTGTACGAATTGTTTAATTATTACAGACCAAAATAGGAAATTGTTCAAAGATAAATTACTGGTTGATGAAATTGATCGAAGTATTTCGCTTCCCAGTTGCTTAACCCTCCTTCAACGGTTGGAAAGATCCAATCTTCAAAGTTGTCTTCTTCATCATCATCTTCTAAGGCATTAATTCGATGGCGAGTGATTTTTACGGGTGGTCCTCCAGCCCGGGAGCGACGCACAGCTTTCTGGCCAGCAGTAGTAAAACCTAGTCCGAACTTGTCTGTCTTGTGAGAAAACTCAGGTAGTTTCCCCCACACCATACTCCCTCCTTCTTTGATTACAACCTCCGCATCTTTGAGGGATGCCATCCTAGACACTGGCTTGGAAACGAAAGGCACATTAGTCATTGTCTTTGCAGCTGCGACTTCAGGAGAAACCTCTTCAAAATGTTGGAAAGGCGTTTCTATGAACTCGCCATCCAACTCCACATAGCGGAAGGAGTTGAGGTGACTTATCATGTACTCTTCCTAACCGTGCACTGTTATGATCTTTCCCTGAACTGGATACTTTAGCATCTGGTGCAGAGAAGAAGTGACTTCCCCAGTGTTGTGGATCCATGGTCTTCCCAACAAACATGAATATGAAGGAGGGATGTCCATCACATAAAAAGTAGAGTTGAAAATTTTTGTGCCCACTTTGATTGGGATGTCCACTTCTCCGTGAACCATCCTCTTAGAACCGTCGAAGGCTCTAACAATGATGTTACTAGGCTTCAGGGTCAAACCCTCGCAGTCCAATCTGTCCAACGCCTTTTTCGGGAGAACATTCAAAGATGAACCGGTATCCACCAGGACATGGGCAAGTGTGGTTCCCCTGCATTCTACTGAGACATGCAGCGCGTCATTGTGCTTCCTTCCCTTAGGGGTTAAATCAGCATCAGAAAAACCAAGACCATTATCAGCAGTAAGGCTAGCCACACACTCTTGAAATTGGTTGGCCGAAGTTTCTTGAGGCACGTGTGCCGTCTTTAAAAATTTGATTAAGGCCTTAGCATGCGCCTTAGAGCAGAGTAGGAGAGCTAACATGGAGATTTTAGAAGGGGTCTGCCCTAGCTGCTCAACAACATCGTAGTCACTCTTCTTGATTATCTTTAAGATTTCTTCCATCTCTTTTTGGGTGGTCTCGGGGATTACCACAGTCCAAGCCTTCGTCCTGACAGGCGCTTCTAGTATCCCCTTACCTTTATTGGAAGTGTCAATAGAGGGTTCAGCTTCGGGTACATTAATTTCTTCAATTATCAGACTTTGCACAGATGGCTTGACATGCAGAGAAACTCTCGAGGGTCCGAAGACTGCCCTTGGAGGAGCAATCTACGGAGAGAAGATCCTTCCGTTGCGAGTTATCTTGCTTGTTCCTGCAATATTCCCTATATCAGGGGTTTCATCATCGGAATTCTCTTGGACCGATTCAATCTGCTTGATACCATGATAAAAGATTTCTCCTCCGTAGTTTCATTGTATCGTCTTGTTAGATTTATACAGGACAGGCCCCGACATAGTGATTTTCAACGGCACAAACTTAGGATCAGGCATAATCTTAACAGGCCTTTTGCAGGTCTTGGAAAGATCGTCGAAGATGGTTATTATGGCAATGTCATTGGTCGGAGCATCAAAGGTAGCAGGAGTAATATGAGTAATGGTATCAACAGGAGTCTTTTGAAAGAGGATCTCTTGTGTATCCATCAGGCGTTGGATGTTTGATTTCAATAGTGGGCAGTCATCTTGCAAGTTTAAACAGAAGTAACAGTCTTTTCCACAACCTGGAAATATTCCGGCTCTCATTAATTTCACTTTAATTACAAGTAACGGAGTCAAAAGGTCATCAACAGTGGTAACATGAAGATCTTCCAGAATAGCATGGGCATTATGGCCGTGCTTCGGCATTGGGGCAGAAATCACATTTGGCTTTTCGGGCGCATCAAACTCTACCTCCTTGGCGTCTATTAAATCTTGGATTCCTGTTTTTGAGGGCCCAACAAGTGTTGGTGTCGTGCCCTATGTTGTCTGAATAGTAGGCGCATTTAGCGTTGGCATGGTAAAAGGGAGAAGTTGTATTCGAATTTTGTGGCGGCTCCTTTAAGGTTGCAAGGTTCAGTTTCAATAGATGAGGGAGGACCTGAGCCGGTGTCATATTGATTTTGGTGAACTTCCTAGAGGGCCTTCCTCCTCTTTGTTGCTTGGCTCTTGGTTGATCATTTCTAGGTTGATCTGCCGCAATCTTTTGGATCATTAGAGCCCCCACCGTTGACCGGCGCTCTACTCGACCTTGATTTCTATGGGTGTGAACAGCAGAAACTTCCTTCTTGGCTGGGAAGGTCTTCTTGATAGTAGTGGAAGAGGAGGCATCCTTCTGAATTTTACCACTCTTAATGCCAGCTTCGACCCTTTCACCTATCAGAATTAATTCGGTGAACCCTGCAGATGAGCTCCCGATCAAGTGATTGAAGAATGGACTTGACAGGGTCCCCAAAAACATATCAACAAGTTCTCTATCCGACAATGGTGGTTGCACCCTTCCAGCCAAATCCTGCCACTTCTGGGTATATTCCTTGAATCCCTCATTAGAGGCTGTGATACGGTGGGAGAGAACTGACTGTTTTTTGGAATGCTGGTTTGCGTTTTGCATTTGTTTTCGCAAAATGTCGCGGTAAGCAAGAGTCACCACCATCTTTTATTTTATCCAACAAGGAAAGTAAAAAAGCACAGAAAAATTCCTTTTTGATATATTTCTCGGGTTCGGGGGGTAGATTATAGAAAGGGAAGGTGTTAGCACCCTTTCTATCCGTGGTTATCCACGGGCTCTTAGGTACTTGCTCATATTGTTTTCAAAAATTTGCTTTCTTTGTGTTTGTGGGTTTGAAAAAGTTTTTGTTTTGAAAAGGAGTGTAAGTGTGAAAATTTTGTTTTGTTTGAAAGAGCAAGTATTTAAGAACCATCTACCTACTCGAAAAAAGAATCGTTCTATGCTATCTTCCTTTAGACAATACTATCCCACTATTGATGAGTAGGTAGCATCGTCGTTGGAGTATAAGGGTCAATTCGAATTTAGGGACGTGCGGTCACCAAAGCAATGTTAGGATGCCTTAGCGGTAACCCTAATGTCTTAGATCATTTGTTTTGAGGCAACAATATCCGAGGCAACCGTTTCGAGGCGACTATGATCTTTGGACAAGAGGGCGACCTCTAAAGTGACCTATACTCAATGACTGCGTACAAACGCAACCAAGTGGGGTGTACCCTAAGAGTGCGCATGTGCGAGTGTGTTGTTTTCAGTTTATTTTATCTTTGTACATGGTAATGGTGATCTATGTTGATTTTAGGTTTAAACGTTCAATCTTGTCATGCATTCCCTATTATTAAACATCTAACAGTTTATAAGTTACGAAAATTAAATGCGGAAATTTAACTAACTATTACAAGGCGTTGGGTATTTACATTGCCAAAAGCAACCCTTGAAATTAAAATGCGGAAAATAAATAAGGCGGTAAAAATAGTAAAGGTCCTAATTATCTATTACATTCCGGGAACAAATACAATATTGGATAAAAGAAATTAAATCGCGTGCGGAAATTAAATCGGGTGCAAGTTTAGGGTTTTGACCCTTTTTTAGAGAAAGTTTTTTTGGTTATTTTGAATTTATGGAAGAAATTAAATTGGATTAATTATTAAATTAATAAACTAATTAATTAATTAATGAAAATAATATTTTTTGGATTTTTTATATTTAAAGAAATAAAAATAAATTTGATCAATGTTAATAAAACCTAATTGTCTAAGTTAATTTTGATTATTGCAAAATATATTAAAAGTTATTCCTAATTAAAACTAAATTAATTAAATTAATTTTGTTAACAAAAATAAAATGCTGAAATTTAATTTAAATAAGAAAATATTTTTTGGTTTTTTTTAATTTTATTAAGAAAAAGATTTAATTGGTTAGTTAAATAATAAAAAATAATTAAACAAAACAATTAAATAAAATAAAGAAAAAGAATAAAAGAGAGAGAGTTAGGGTTTGGGCCTGATTAAGGGGGTGAGAATGACAATTTTGTGGCCCATTAACATGCAGGCCTAGTGGACTTTTTGGATCCCCTATGTACGCGCTGACTTTTGCCCATGGTAGACCTCTAGGTTATGGCCACCAGATTTGGCCTTTGGCCATCTGGCTGTTGAATGATTGAGAGACCATAATGAACTGCACGCTTAGAATTACACTGGATCACTTGGCTGAAAAATACAACAAATAATATGGGGACCTGGGATTCGAACCCAGGTCCTGTAAGTCATTGCATACACGCCACTACCACTCAACCAACGTGCTTCAACTGTTAGTGTAATGGACAATAATTATTATAAGGGAAACACGTAATATGACAGAAAATAAAAAAGAAATGCGCGAATATTTGAACGGAGCAACCAGATGGGGACACATTATCGTCCCTATCCTCAGGTTTGCATAGAAATTACCTGCGGATTTAGATCCGCAGCTAAAAGCGTAGGTCGTTTCAAAAACCCATCTCAGGCCATATAAACTCCATCCAAGGCCATGGTTGTGCTTGTCTTTCCCCTCCGGTCATGCCTATGTCCATCAATAGGTCTAATTTTACCTGTAACAAAAAACCCTAAAAAAGACCTAGGAAACCCTACAATGGCGTTTTGCACCACAGAGCAGATAAACACAATCAAATAATATGGAAAGCTTGGAAATTATCTAGTGATTGCAAATATACCATTGGTTTCTTGTAATGATGCATAGATTTTGAAACACGAAATCAAATTCAAAGGGGGGGCGCGTGTCACTTATAGTGCATTTGAGGACGTGTGAGAGCTTGCTAGCGGTTGGTTCTGACTCAGGGATGGTCCAACAATTAATTAGCGTGGAGTTTTGCTTCTGAATTTGCCTCCAAGGATGATTTCAGTTTCACACTTTTTTGTCAAATCTTCAAGTTTGGTTCTTGGTGTTCTTGCAGCCTATAGGTCTCAAATTCGTATGCCTTGGATTGTATATGTATGCTGCAATGTATTAGGTCAACAAATTGGTCTTGAATATTTGCACATAAATGCTTTGAGATTGGATTTGATCCTCCATTGAAAACTTGCTTAATTTGCCAAAAATCCAATCTTTTTTCACATGGAATGATTGATACGAATTTGATCATGACATTGATGATGATTAGGTCCTGAAAATAGAAAAAGATCTCATGTAATCAAGTTTTGGGATTTTATTTGATTTAAATTAATTTAAAATGAATTAATTCAATAAAAAAATCAAATTAAATAATAAAATTGATAAATGGACACAAGGCTGAAGCTAGGACACGTGTGCAATAGGGCAAGTTCAAATCAAGTGGAAAAGAATGGGCCCATTTGACAAAATTTGAAGTTTTGGGGATAGTTGACTTTTGGCAATTTTGCAAAAAATGCCCAACTTCAACAATGTATAACTTCTTCAATTTTGAACTTTTGGAAGTATTCCATGACTTTTTAGAAATCTTGAGATGTCCTCTAACCAACCTTTTTGGTATCATCTCATTTTTATATTCCATGGTCAAGTTATAAGCTTTGGCAAAAAAGGTGTTTTTGTTGACTTTCAAAAATGACCTATTATGTCCAAATTTGTAACTTCTTGTGAGTGAATTTTCTGATCTTGGAGTATGAAGATGGATTGTAGTAAATTTCATCCTCTTCAAAATGAGCTTTGGATGGGTCATTTCTCATAAATTATGAGAAAGTTATGCTTGGTCAAAGTTGGTTTGACTTTTCCTACAAAACCCTAATTTAGCAACTTTTGAGTATTGATGAATTTTGAGCAATCCTTGATGAATCATGATCAACCCTTGATAAAATGATGAAATAACCTTTAAAATGAGAATGTTGACAAAAAATCTTGAAGTTTGACTGTATTTGGGTCACATTTGACTTTTGCCCTAGCACAATCGATTTTTGGACCCTTTGAGCAATTGATTGAGCAAACTTCCTCTGCAAGGCTTGAAACTTGGCATGGATAATCTTGAGAACATGTTAGGACATTGGGGAGCACTTGAGGTCATTTGGATGTGAGGACCTTGATGCAACATAAAACCCTAATTTGAGGTTGACTGTCTTAGGAGATAGCTTGACTGTCCAACTCTTGAACAATCTTGAGCCACATGGAGATTTTTCTTGCAATATTTGGAGAAATATGAGAGGGCAAATTTTAGGGTACAACAGAGGCCATACCCATACTCTGTAGCTAAGTACGAGTAGGCGCTAAATCTGCATTGTATTGGTATTGTCGGTAGAAAGCAGCAGCTAAATCTTCCCAGTTATGAACATCCGATCTCTCAAGTTGATAGAACCAGTCCAATTGCATGCCGGACAAACTATCTTGGAAAAAATGGACCCAAAGATCCTTATCAGATGAGTGAGGCTGGATATTTTTGACGTAGGATCTCAGATGCATCTTTGGACAGGACAAACTGTCATACTTAGCAAATGTAGGAACTTTGAACTTGGGAGGAATGACGATTCCAGCAACCAACCCTAATTCTTCGAAATCTAAACCAGGTACCCTTTGCAACTCCATGGCTGCCAAACTCTCCTCAAGATTTTTATACTTATCATTCGTCGGGGGATATTGCTGTTCGGAGTAATCTTCGTCCTCTTCCTCTTCTTCCTCTTCAGCTTCAGATTCAGAAGGCATTGCAACGCCTTTTCCTTTACCAACCCCTTCGTTAGATGTCGAGGGGAACTCTAGAACTCTCCTAGCCTGATGCTCAAATCTCCTTCCCATTGTGGCTACCCCAATTCTTTTCTTTTTCTTCCTTTTTGGTTCCTTCTCTTTCTCCAATAGTGCTTTAAGGTCCTCTTGACCCTTTGCTAAGGTCATGAAGAGTTGTTGGAATTGCGAATTATGTGCTTGCAAATCCTTAACCGTCTGCTCCAAATCCATCTTGCTGAAATAAACAGCAGAAAGATAAGGAAACCTGGCGTGAAAACCTGTTTATGCATATGATGAATGATATGTTTTTTCATGTAATGCATTCAAGGGTTCAGAAATTCAAATTTGTTGCAAACAAAAAGAACACACGTCATATTAAGAATAAATTTGTTAGTACATAAATGCCCCATGGGAAAAATATTACAAAATTCTTAATGTAAAAAGACATTGCGCATCCTCTTTGGTGCGATGTAAGTGTTGAGAGTTTCCTCCTCATGGAGTCGGCGGGTAAGCTCCAAAACCTTCTTCTCACTGGCATAGAAGCTGGCTTCAAAAGTATTTCGTTCTTCCTTGAGTTGGATCCAACTCTTTTGTAATTCTTCCAATGATGTTGGCATGTCTGGATGTAGGAGGGTGTATGGAACCTTTCCTTCCATAACAGGCTCTTTGATCATAGGCAGAATGTAAGGGTATGGCATCATAAGATTCTGGGCGCGGGTTCGTACCCACTTGAGATAAGGCTCAAGGGGGATGGAATTCTTGTGTCCCAGTGTCTTACTATCCATTTTG
Source organism: Vicia faba (assembly GCA_948472305.1). Taxonomy (NCBI): domain Eukaryota; kingdom Viridiplantae; phylum Streptophyta; class Magnoliopsida; order Fabales; family Fabaceae; genus Vicia; species Vicia faba. The sequence continues at coordinate 190,545,769 of OX451739.1, read as the reverse complement.
TTGGGCATCCTCCAAGCTCTGATAAACCTTTGTCGAAGTCCTTGCGCATCGTTGTCGAAGTCAAAAACTAGGTCAGGAATCAGCATATCATGAGGGCCATCCCTTCGAGCATATCCAAATTGTCTTAGAGCTAAATAGGGGTTATAGGTAATGCCTCCCCTAATGCCAAGTAACGGGACATTAGGGAATTCCCCCCAACGATCAATGATGATGACATTTTCTCTGGACCGAGAACACCAATGAACATCATTATGTGTGAGAGTCATCAATCGTTGCGACCACCTCAAGCCTTGTTCATTCTTCAAGACTGACTGGGGAAGGTGAGAAATAAACCACCTTGCTAGAAGAGGAGTACAACACATGAGAACACCTCTTTTCCTCATTGTTCGTGTGTAAAATGAGTGTAGGATGTCCCCAAGCAATATAGGTACAGGATTCCGAGATATGAAAATCTTGACAGCGTTCACATCTATAAGTTGATTAGGGTTTGGGAACAAGACCAACCCATAGATGAGAAGTGCTACAATCTCCTCAGAAGCTTGTAGATCTAGAGAATTCCAGCAGTCTTGTGCCTTCTCAAACAGAAACTTTGCCAAGAAACCCTTGACACCACTTCTGGTTTCCCAATGACCTTTAATATCAGATGGTTGCAAGTGTAATGCTTGAGCAACATCTTCAGGCTTTGGTTCTTTTTCCGTACCGTTGTAGGGTAGTTGATGGAGAATAGGAATCCTCAGGAGTTGAGAAACTTCCTCCAAAGTAGGTACTAGTTGGTAATCAGGAAATGTGAAACAGTGGTGTAGGGGGTCAAAGAACTGGAAGAGAACTTTCACCATGTCTTCTTCAATGTTGGAGTTGACCAAGTTGAGAAGTCTACCATGTCTTTCACTGAAGAGAGAATTCTATGGAATCTTAGAAGTAAGCTCTTTGAGCTGAGGAGGGATTCTCACAAGGTTGACTTGAACTGTTTTCCTGCGAAGAGATTCCATGACCTACAAAACAAGAACAAAGATGAAGATCCAAACCCTTGAAATGGTTAGTGGATGCATATGATGCTTTATGATGTTCATGATGTATGCACAAACATATGTACAAATAAATCACACAAGATCCTAGTTTCAGGCTTGCATGAGGTTTCATAGGTAAATACCCTCTTGAAGTTAGTTGGCTCAACCTGTCCTATAAATAGTAACCGGGTTCTAAGGAGCTCAATATCACTGGATTATTTTTTGTGTTCATTGTTTTGGTTTAGCCACTTAATTGGAGACCAAAATATTCCAAGAAAACAACCCTCAATGAGTGTAGTATCGAGTATCTACCAACTTCGGACTGCACCAAAGCCGGTCATCTCACTACCCCTAAAAAAAAGGCCAAGATGATCAAGTAAGGTTCTAAGAGTTCATTAGTGCTTCATGACATCACTCAGCGGCCCCGTATTCTCTTTGATTGACTCAAAGGCTACCGGTACTCACAAATATGTCGCACTAATATATCTATTGCTTCAACCATGTCAGTATACCCCGCACAGTTTCCACAACGTATTGCTATTTACCTATGAATGTTTCCCAATAATCCGGGTAAAGGATTTCAAGCCCAAACAAGAGAACTAAATGTAAATCAATCAAAGCAATCAATATAAGCATGCAAAAAGGTGATCTAAACCCTAAGGTTACTCCACTTTTAAGATATTCCCCAACAGAGTCGCCATTTCTGTGATATGGTGGGAGAACTGACTTGAGGTTTTGCGTTTGTGTTCGCAAATGTTTCGGTTTAGCAAGAGTCGCCACCGACTTTTTATTTTATCCTAAGGAAAGGTCAAAAAGCACATGAAAGACCTTTGAGATATTTTATTGGGTTCGGGAGTAGATTATGAAAAGGGAAGGTGCTAGCACCCTTTTCATCCATGGTTATCCATGGGCTCTTAGTTACTTGTTTAGATCACTTGCTTTTGCTTTTCAATTGTTTGAAATGGTGCTTTGTGTGTGGTTTTTGAAAATGCTTTATAAAAGAGGCCTTGTTTAGGCAACTTTTGTAATGATTCTTGTTTGAATATATACAAAGGTGTGTGTCTTTTTGAAAAGATATTTCAATGTTTTTGAAAGTTGTTTTGAAATTGTGTTGTGATGTGTGTTTTGAAAATGGCAAGGATGTTTTTCAAGCTTTTGATCAAGTAACTAAGAGTTGTCTACCCTATTTTACTCAAATATCTTTCTTATGTTTTTAACCCTTTTGATAGTGTTATTTCACCATTGCATTTGGTGAACAACCTTGTGTTAGGATGTTAAACGGAACAGGCGCGGGTAATCGTATAGACCATGATAGCAATTGTGTTAGATATCTTTGGCAATTTTCTTGAGGGACTTGATCATTTTGTTTAGGCAACCAAGATAGCGTCATTGAGGGACTATGATCTTTTGTTTTGTTTTGTTTTGCCAAAGTACCCAACATGCATATCATGGCCCATTTTTGAAGGCAACAAGTGGATTGTACCCTAGGGGTGCAAGTGTGCATTGTGTTTGATTTTCATGCATATTTGTCTTTGATTAGGTCAAGCTACTTGTTGATTTTGATTTTGCATACGAACCCTAATTCTCTAATCATGGCATAATTGAAAGCGTAAAAGTGCGAGAATTTAAATTCTAAGCTATTACAACATGATTATGGGGATGGGGGTACAATTTTTGAATAGGGGGTATTTGACAAGAAATATAAACCCTAGTTACTATTACATCCAAATTGAATTTTCAATGCAACAATATTTAAATGTACAATATTTAAATAAACAAAATAAATAAATATTGAATAAAATGTATTATGCAAAAAAGAAGTTTTTATTTGTTTATGTATGTAAAGTATTTTTAATGTGAAAAAAGTATAGAGAAATAAAATAAAAAGATTAATTTTATTTATTAAAGGGGTAAACCCTAATTTCTTTAAGAAAATAATATATTATATTATTTATGTAAAAAAAATAATATTAATATGTACAAAAATGAAACATGCTTAAAAAAGGTATTTTTTAGTATAAACAATAATAAAAATAAGAATGTTATAGATTTGTATTTTTATTCTAAGTTTTTTTAATAAAATAAAAGTATATATATTAAATATATTAAGTATGTATAAAATAAAGATAAAATATTTACAAAAATAAAATATATTCAAGAAAATATTTTCAGTGTGAATAAAAATAAGAAATAAAAGTATTATTTACATTATTTTTAAATTTAAACAAATAATATAAAAGTATTAAAAATGTTTTAATGTTAGAAATAATAGAATAAAATGCCAAATAAATGTAAAAAATTATGAAAATATTTTTTAAGAACTTTTTATGTTTGGAAATAAAATAATAAAGTCATAAATGAAATAAAAATATAAAAATAACAAAATATAAAGAAAATGGGCCAGGGGGTGCATTTAGCAAAAGGGAGTGTTAGAAGCAGAAACAAGCCAGCCCAGCCCATTTCCACTTCATCTTCTTCCTTGTGACTGAAACACGCGCGCCCTGTATTCAAACTGTTAACTCCTGTATCTGTGATCTTTTGCCAAAACTCAAAACATGAAACTTGTAGAGCATTAAACCACGATTCTAACCATATAAAAAACTTAATCTAACTCTCAAAGACCAGAGAAGAATTTCTCTAGCCCTAAAATCTGACCTAACTTTTTTCACATGTTCATGGATGAAATTCTCCTAGCACACTTAATATAAATGAAAACTAAGCATATGTATGAATACTACATTTTTCTTTCACAAACCTAAGGCTAAATGTTCCTAAATAGAGAGATAGAAAGTGATGAAAAACCTGTTTCAGTTGGATTCGAGTTGGACAATGCAGAGCTTCTCAACAAGTTTTGAGGTGTCTGGTAGCTTGCCTGAACTTCACTTGATCTTTTCCAATAGCTAACTTGCCTTGAATGTCCCTAAATCAGCTCCTAGAACTCAACCTGCACAAGCTTGAAATGAAAATGGTGAACACTGTAAATGGAGTTACAGTTGGCAATGGAGGTTTGAGATAGCTTGAGTGAGTTGAGTGGAATGTGTTTGAAGCAAAAAGGGGCAAAACGCACGAGCAAAATGAGCTATGGCACTCAAGTTGCAGCACCTGCCCTGTTTTGCCAAAGAAGAGTGATTTCTGGCTATGGGAGGTTTTAAGGCTCAAATGCTCGTGTTTCTTGCTCAAAGGGTTATGTGAAATATGTTTTCCATCTTTGTCTAAGCTAACTATGGCTGGTTTTCAAGTTGGGAAGTGTTTGGACAATTTCTTGTTTTTGAAGCAAAGATGTGTCACTCCTCATTATAGGCATGTACCATCTATCTTGTATGCTGCATACTTTGCCCTTGGTTACTGGAATTTGTGGATTTGATTTGGCTTCAGAGATATAGCCATATGCTTCAAAGATCATGGTTTGGCATAAAGCATAACTTTTCAAGAATGGAAATGTACCTTTTTCTAATTAAGGCTTAGTTTTGTGTACAATGCCCAAATGGCCAAAACAAATGCTTATACTGATGGATTTGCATTTAATTGAGGAGTTTGAATTGGTTTAGAGGCCTGCAAACAAGTACAAAGCATGCTGGTTTGAAAATGCAAGTTGTATGAACATGTATTGGCCATGGATACAAAGTGAGTTTTTGCCAACTTCAAGCATTCGATTCTCCCTAACCAAAAATGTGTTTGAGGAGTTCTTAGACAATTTGGAAAGCTTGCAACATGAAATATAATCCATATTTGAAATGTAACTTGAGACTCCAAGTGGAACTATGTGAAAAATGGCCAAGAAGATGGGTCAAAATCCTGCCTAAACTACGGCGAAATTTCTCTAAGTTAAAAGTTTTAGGGACCCTTGTTCCAAAACTCTTAACTTGAGATCCAAGCTTCTTTTGAGAAAAATTTGTGAATCAAAGTTGTAGACTTTGTGGAGGACTAAAACTTTCATGTTATAAGTTTTGTTTGAATCCAAATGCATCTTGGTGAAAATGTGGGACAAAGTTAGGAAAAATTAAGAGAATTTCATAACTTAGAAAAATTCTAAGTTATGAAATTTTTTTCAATTTCAAACCCTAATTTGCAACTTTGGATTTCTTGATGAACACGTTTCAAAATTTGACATATCTTGATGAAAAATGACCCTTGGCACTTGATTTTGACCAAAAAGTCAAAGTTTGACTTTTTAGTGTACAGTCAAATTTTGATCAGTTGACTGAAAAATTCATCTGTCAATCCCATGCATTTGAGATCTTTTGAACTTGTTAAATATGTAAAGATGATGCCATTGAGTCCACGGTTGAGCTTAATTTGCCATTGGCTAGGTCAAACAGTCAAAAATTGCCTTTGTACAGTCAAAACCCTAAAAATGACCATTTTGCCCTTTTGGTGATCTGATCAATTTTCATGTGGAGTTGTGGTCCAAACTTGATCAAATGATTCATATGAGTTCATAATGTTGATGTGGGTCAAAATTCATGAGGTTTGACTGTAGTTTGGCCACAGTTGACTTTTTCCCCAATACAGTTGATTTTTAGGTCAACTATCCAATTGACTGGGCAAAACTTTGATTCAAGGCTTGAAACTTGGTATGGACAAACTTATGAGTCCAACATGAAGTATGAAAGTCACTTTGAGCATTAGAAGTCCAAAAAATCCTTGTGCAAACTCAAACCCTAATTTAGGTCATCTGTGCAAGGAGATGTCTTAAGCAGTGCAAAACCCTAATCCTGCCTGGAGTTCAAAGAGTCTTGTGATGAGAAATGTTGATAAAGTGAGAGGGCAAATTTTGGGGTACAAAACTATCCTCCCAGACAGAGCAGGCTTTTCAAAGATGTATTTTATCGGATCCATCTTAGATATCAACAAGGTAGTATGAGTCAGCATATACTGTCTTAGCCGGAGAGAAGCCCATGCCAGAGCGCAACAAGTTTTCTCGAGCAGTGAATATCTGGTTTCACAGTCGGTAAACTTTTTGCTCAGGTAGTAATTAGCGTGCTCTTTTCGGCCAGACTCGTCATGCTGCCCCAATACACACCCCATTGAGTTTTCTAAAACGGCCAGATACATGATCAGTGGTCCTCCCTCGACTGGTGGCATCAAAACAGGAGGCTCTTGTAAGTACTCTTTGATTTTGTCAAAAGCAACCTGGCATTCATCGTTCCATCAGACTACTTGATCTTTCTTTAATTGCTTGAAGATTGGCTCACGAGTAGCAGTTAGGTGAGAAATGAATCTGGCAATATAGTTCAGGCGCCCCAAGAATCCTCTAACTTCCTTCTCAGTACGAGGAGCAGGCATTTCTTGTATTGCTTTAACCTTGGCAGGATCAACCTCGATGCCTTTGTTACTGAGGACAAAACCTAAAAGTTTACTAGACCGTACTCCGAATGTGCACTTGTTTGGATTCAACCTTAACTTGTACTCCTTCAATCTCACAAACAACTTTTGCAAGTGACCAAGGTGCTCTTCTTTAGTTTGTGATTGGGCTATCATATCGTCTATGTAGACCTCTATTTCATGGTGTATCATATCATGAAACAAAGCTACCATGGCACGCTGATAGGTGGCCTCAGCATTCTTCAGTCCGAATGGCATCACTTTGTAGCAGAATGTGCCCCACTGTGTGACAAATGTAGTTTTCTCCATGTCCTTAGGTGCCATTTTGATTTGATTATAACTTGAGAATCAATCCATGAAGGAAAACACTTTGTGTTGGGCCGTATTGTCAACCAGGATATCTATGTGGGGAGTGGAAAGTCATCTTTAGGGCTGGCCCTATTCAAATCTCTATAGTCCACGCACATTCGTACTTTACCGTCCTTTTTAGGCACGAGAACAATGTTGGTAACCCATTGGGGGTAGGAAGTGACAGCCAAGAATCCAGCATTGAATTGTTTCATGACTTCCGCTTTGATCTTCTCTGACATATCAGGTCTCATGCGGCGGACTTTTTGTTTCACTGGTGGACAGTCTTCTCTTGTTGGCAGACGATGTACCACGATGTCTGTATCAAGTCCTGGCATGTCTTCATATGACCAGGCAAAGATCTCAACATAGTCATGCAACAGCTGAATCAGATGCTCCTTGACACTGGCCTCTAGATTTACACCCACCTTGACCTCTTTTCTATCCTTCTCGGTACCCAAGTTGATCATGTCCACTGGTTCCTCATGAGGCTGAATAGCTCTTTCCTCTTGTTGTAGTAGCCTGGCTAGTTCCCCTGGTACTTCACAATCTTCCTCACCTTCGTCTTCGGCTTGGTAGATTAGATCCTTAGAGTCATAAAAGGCCATAGCAGTATCGTTACCCATGGGATCCAGAATGGAGGGGTACCTGCATTTGTGAGTGTGGGTGTGTGTAAGGGTATAGCCATCCTTAAAAATAAAATGTAAAAGATAAAACAATGAGCACAAAAAGTTTGTATGTGAAAAACATCCATGATTCATTGAATGTCATATGAAGATGAAATAAAAACCCTTACAAATGGACCATTGTGCCTCGGCCAAGACAAAAGGTTTAAAATGTGAGAATTGTTTGTGAATATTACAAGTCCAACATAAATGTAAAATATAAATTACTGAGAGATGAAAGTTATTGGGACAAAGTCTCTGGCTTCCCAATTCTGAAGTCCTCTGTTGATAGTAGGAAATATCCAATCCTCCAAGCTGCAATCCTCTTATCCATCTTCCACTGCATTGACCTCTCAGTTGCTAATCTTCAAGGGTGGCCCTCTAGCACGGTCACGGCGCACAGCCTTCTGAGCATTTGAAGTGAACCCTAAGCCAAACTTGTCATATTTATACGGAATTTCCGGAAGTTGCCCCCAGATGGTGCATCCACCCTCCTCTACTACTGCCTTGGCGTCCTTTAGAGATGACATCCAGAGCGAAGGTCTTGTAATCTTAGGTATCTGGGACACCGTCTTTGTTACTGCTACCTCTTGAGAGACTTCTTCGAAATGTTGAAAAGGAGTTTCAATGAACTCGCCGTCCAATTCCACATACCAGAAGGAATTGAGGTGGCTAATCATATACTCTTCCTCTCCGTGGATAGTGATGATCTTTCCATGAACCGGATATTTCAGCATCTGGTGTAGTGTAGAGGTGGCAGCAATGGCATTATGGATCCACGATCGTCCTAGTAGACTGGAGTAAGAGGGACGGATGTCCATTACATAGAAAGTTGAGTTGAAAGTCTAAGTCCTAACCTTTATGGGGATATCCACCTCCCCGTGGACCATCCTCTTTGAGCCATCAAATGCTCTCACGACTATGTTACTAGGTTTCAACGTCATTCCTTCGCAATCCAATCTGTCGAAAGCTTTCTTCGGTAAAACATTCAAAGATGAGCCAGTGTCCACCAAGACATGGGCCATAGTTGTTCCTCTACATTCCACAGAGACATGCAATGCCTTGTTGTTCTTTATTCCCCTTGGTGTCAGATCAGCATTAGATAAACCTAAGCCGTTATTAGCTGTCAAACTGGCCACACAATCTTGAAATTGGTCAGCAGATGTCTCTTGAGGCACATGGGCTGTCTTTAGGAATTTCACCAGGGCTTTCGCATGTGCTTCGGAACACAACAGTAATGCTAGCATGGAGATTTTGGAGGGAGTTTTCCCCAACTGTTCAACTACATCGTAGTCGCTCTTCTTTATTATTCTCAGGATCTCCTCCATTTCCTTCTTGGAGGTTTCGGGGATAGTTGGTGGTTGAGCCTTCGTCCGGACAGGCTCTTCTTGAATACTTTTTCCACAAATTTCAGCAGTATGAGTGTTGGTAGGGATAACAGCAGGGGTCGTCTTTGTCATTAGGATCACTTGCAGATATCATTATTGGTATAGAGGTAAGCTTTGGAACAGCTACGGGTCCAAAAACTGCCTTTGGAGGGGCAATTTCTAGAGAGAAAATTCTACTGCTACGGGTAATCTTACTGGTTCCAGCAATATTGCTAATGTCGGAGTCTTCTTCTTCGGAGCTTATCTCTTCAGCGGCCAGCCCCTCTTGTTTCATACGGGACTGGCCGGGCATTGTGATTATAAGAGGAGTAGTTTTTGGAACCGATGTAATCCTAACGGGTCTTTTGGGGACCCTGGAAGGATTGGCGGAGATGGTTATGATTGAAATGTCTTCAACAGGAACAGGTGAAACAAGAGTACTTTTAAACAGAATCTCTTGGTTGTCTATCAAGCGTTGAATGCCTGTCTTTAATAGAGGGCAAACAATTGGTGAGGATAAGAATAGATGGAAGTCTTCATTACAACTCGGGAATACACCAGCTTTCAACAAGTTTATCTTAATGATTGGGAGTGGAGTCAAGAGTTCATCAATTGTGGTAACAAACAAATCTTCTTCGATAGCATTGGTGTTGTGACCATGCCTAGGAATCGGAGCGAAAATGACGTTTGGCTTCTCGGTTGCATTAAACTCAATCTCTTTTGCATCTATAAGGTCTTGAATTTTGTTTTTCAGGGCCCAACAATTGTTAGTGTCATGACCCGGACTTTCGGAATGATATGCGCATCTGGCATTTAGGTGATAATGAGGGGACGCAGTGTTGGGGTTCTTTGGAGCTTCCTTTAGAGTTATCAAATTGGATTTCAGAAGATGTGGTAAAACCTGGGCTAGAGTCATATTGATTCTGGTGAATTGCCGGACTGGCCTTTCCACTCTCGGTTGGTTACTTCTTGGTTGATCAGATGTTGGCTTTGGGATCATAACGACCCCTACCATTGGTTGGCGTTCAACTCTCCCTTGGTTCCTTTATGGATAAAAAACATATACCTCCTTCTTCCCAGTGAAAGGCTTTCTCACAGCTGTAGAGGCAGATGAATCCTTCTGAATCTTTCCACTTTTTATGCCATCCTCCACCCTTTCTCTGGTTAGTATTAACTCAGTAAATCCGGCAGATGAGCTCCCAATCAAATGGTTGAAGAAAGGGCCCGATAGAGTGCCTAAGAACATATCCGCCAACTCCCTTTCAGACAGAGGGGGTTGTACTCTTCCGGCTAGATCTCTCCATTTCTGCGCGTAATCTTTGAAACCCTCATTTGAAGCCATAGCCATACTCTGAAGTTGAGTACGGGTAGGCGCCAAATCTGCATTATACTGGTATTACTTATAGAAGGTTGCGGCAAGATCTTCCCAGTTATGGACGTCGGCCCTTTCTAATTGGTAAAACCAATCGAGTTATGTTCCAGATAGGCTATCTTGGAAAAAATGGACCCACAAGTCTTTATCAGCGGAGTGCGGCTGGATCTTTCTTACATATGATCAGAGGTGCATCTTAGGACATGACACCCCATCATATTTTGCAAACAACGGCACTTTGAACTTCGGTGGGATTACAATTCCCTACACTAGTCCCAATTCCTCAAAGTCTAGACCTGGTACCCTTTGTATTTCCATAGCATTCAAACGCTCTTCAAGATGTATGTACTTATCATCAGTTAGAGGATACTGTTCCTCGTAGTAGTCTTCCTCTTCTTCCTCCTCTTCAGATTCTGACGGAACCGCTGTTTCCTTTCCTTTTCCTTCTCCTTCATCAGATGTTGTTGTGAAATTCAAGGTTCTTCTAGTCTGTCCTTGAAACCTTCTCCCCATGATTACAACACCGGTTAGTTTCTTCTCTTTCTTCTTCTTCTCTTTGGCCAACAGAGTCTTCAACTCCTCTTGTCCTTTGGCCAGGGTTGTGAGTAACTGTTGAAACTGCGTATTTTGAGCTTTAAGATCTTTGATTGTCTGTTTGAGATCCATCTTACTGAAATAAACAGTACAGAGATGAGGAAACTCGTTGCAAAAGACCTGTTTATGTTATGATGAATGATATGTGCACATGCAATGTCTTCAAGGATTTCAAAGATTCAAGTTCGTTTTAGACAAAAAGAAACACACGTTATATTAATAAGATAAAGTTTGAGTACATCAATGCCTCTTGGGAAAAATAATACAAAACCCTAAGATAAAAAAGTAGTGCGCGTCCTCTTTGGTGCAATGTAGGCATTTAGAGTCTGCTCCTCATGAAGTAGCCTAGTGAGTTCCAAAACCTTCTTCTCGCTTGCGTAGAATTGGGCTTCGAAAGTATCTCACTCTCCTTTAAGCTGTATCCAATCCCTTTGTAGGTCTTCAAGATATGTGGGCATGTCAGGATGTAGGATAGTGTATGGAACTTCTCCTTCCTTAACAGGCTCAATGATCACCGGGAGAATGGAAGGATAAGGCATCATAAGACTTTGAGCACGAGTTCGCACCCACTTGAGGTAAGGCTCAAGAGGGATGGAATTCTTGTATCCCAAAGTCATGCTATCCACCTTGTTTAGCATCCTCCAAGCTCGGATGAATCTCTGGCGAAGACCTTGATCGTTGTTGTCTTAGTCGAATACCAAGCCTTGAATCAGCATCTAGTGCGGGCCATCCCTTCGGGCATAACCAAACTGTCTTAGAGCTAAGCATGGGTTGTAGGTGATGCCTCCCCTAATGCCAAGTAGAGGGACATTACGGAATTCCCCATAACGGTCAACAATGATAACATTCTCTTTGGATCGGGAGCACCAATAAATGTCTGAATGTTTGAGCGTCATTAACCTTTGTGACCACCTCAAACCTTGCTCATTCTTTAAGACTGATTGAGGAAGATGAGAAATAAACCATCTTGCCAGGAGATGAGTGCAACACATAAGGACACCTCTTTTCCTCATTGTACGAGTGTGAAAAGAGTGTAGGATATCTCCAAGCAATGTAGGCACCGGATTGCGTGACATGAAGATTTTGACGGTGCTCACATCTATGAGTTGGTTAGGATTGGGGAACAAGACCATCCCATAGATAAGAAGAGCCAAAATTTCCTCAAATGCTTGCAAGTCTAAGGAATTCCAACAGATTTGGGCTTTCTCAAACAGAAACTTTTCTAAGAAGCCTTTGACACCACTCCTAGTTTCCCAATGAGTTGTGACATCAGATGAGTGCAAGTGCAGAGCTTGAGCAATCTCTTCTGGCTTTGGGTCTCTTTCCGTACCGTTGAAAGGTAGTTGATTGAGAATAGGAATCCTCAAGAGTTGAGAGAATTCTTCCAAAGTGGGCACAAGCTGATATTCGGGAAATGTGAAGCAATGGTGCAATGGATCAAAGAACTGGAAGAGCACCTTCATCATATCCTCCTCTGTGTTGGAGGTGACCAGGTTGAGTAGACGACCATGCCTCTCGGTTAATGTAGAGTTCTCAGGGATCCTTGAAGCTAGCTCCTTGAGTTGTAGAGGAATTCTTACAAGGTTGACTTATTTAGTTTTCCTGCAAAGTGAATCCATATCCTACAAAACAAGAACAAAGATGAATCTCCAAAACCCTTGAAATGGTTAGTGGATGCATATGATGCTCATGATGTCCATGATGTTATGTACAAGTATGCATATACAAGCAAAACAAACAAGTTCTTAGTTTAGGCTTGCATGGGGTTTTATAGGTAAGTACCCTCTTGATGTTTAGTTGGCTTAAACCTGTCCTAGTAATAGTAATCGGGTTCTAAGGAGCTGAATATCACCGGGTTGTTTCCTTGGTCATTGTTTCAGCTCAAGCCTCTTTAATGGCGACCAAAATATCCCAAGAAACCAAACCTCAATGAGTGTAGTATCGAGTATCTACCAACTTCTGAATGCACCAAAGTCGGTCATCTCACTACATCCTAAAGGCCAAGTTGATAAAGTAAAGGGTTCTAGAAGTTCATTAGTGCTTCATGACATCACTCAGCGGCCCTGTATTCTCTTTGATTGACTCAAAGGATACTGGTACCCACAAATATGTCACACTAACATAGTTATTTCTTAGACCATGTCGGTATAACCCGCACAATTTTCACAATGTATTGATATTTACCTATAATGTTTCCCAAATCCAGGTGGAGGATTCAAACCCAAACAAAGAACCATAATATAAAGAAAGCAAGTCAAACACATGTAAGAAAATAAATGTGATCTATCCCTAAGGTAACCCCACTTTTAAAAATTCCCCAACAGAGTCGCCAGTTCTGTGATACAGTGGGAGAACTGACTTGAGGGTTTTGCATTTTATCGCAAATGTTGCGGTTAGCAAGAGTCGCCACCGACTTTTCTTTTATCCAAAAGGAAAGGTGAAAAAGCACAGGAAAGACCTTTGAGATTGTTTCTTGAGTTCGGGGGGTAGATTATGAAAAAGGGAAGGTATTAGCACCCTTTTCATCCATGGTTTTCCATGGGCTCTTAGTTACTTGCTAGATCACTTGCTTTTGTTTGAAATTGTGTTTTGTGTGGTTTTTGAAAGTATTTTGTAAAGAGGCCATTGTTTAGGCAATCTTTGTAATGATTCTCGTTCGTAAGAATGTATACAAAGATGTTTGTCTTTTTGAAAATGTTTTCAATGTTTGTAAGATGTTTGGAAATGTGTGTGTTTGTTTTTTTGAAAATAGCAAGGATAGTTGTTTTGAAATGGAGCAGGTAATTAGGAGCAATCTACCTATTCAAATGTCTTTCTTGTTCATTTCCTTTACCTTTGACATTGTTGTCTTCCCAATTATTTGGTAAGCAACCCTATCTTTGGATGTAAACGGGACGGGCGTGGGTCATCGTATAACCATGATTAGCAATGTTGCAAAGCATCTTAGCATTTTTGAGGGACTAAGATCAGTTTTGTAAGGTAACTCTAAATAGCGTCATCGAGGGACTATGATCTTATATTTGTTTGTTTTTCTAAGATACTTCGTATGCGTAATATGGCCATTTTTGTGTAAGGCAACCAAGTGGAGTAACCCTAGGGGTGCTTGTGGGCAAGTGTGTTATTTTCATGCTTGATTTTGTCTTGGATTAGGGTTTCCTATTTGTTGGTTTTATCTTTCCATACAAACCCTAATTACTAACATAGATATGAAAGCGATAAATTGCGGAAAGTAAAATTACTACGCTATTACATCATTATGGGGATGGGGTATACAAATGTACAAATGGGGATTGCAAGAAAATTAAACCCTAATTACTATTACAAGGCTTTGACAATTACATAATCTATAATGCAAAAATAAAATATGCAAGAAGATGTAAAGTGAGAGAAATTGCTTTTTAGGGTTTTTTATAGCAAAAGATTTTGTAATTAATTTCATTGAAGAAAAACCTAAGTCTAAGTTAATTGTTTAGAAAATTGTTTTTTGAGGTTTCATTTGAACAAAAAGGTTTTATAAAGTTAGGTCACTTCCAAGCAATACAATATGTCCAAAAGAACCTAAAAAATCTCCAAAAATCAAGAAATTTGGTGCCCGAGCTGACACGGGCCGTGTCGAGGGACACGGGCACCCGTGTCAGGACCTGTCCATGACTTTTATGCATTTTTTTGGTCCCAGCCATCCTGACACGGCCGTGTCACCTGACACGGGCGCCCGTGTCATCCCCTGTTCATCTTTTTTTGTCATGTACGCACCAGTAACTCTGACACGGGCCGTGTCAGCCTCTGTACCTGCATTTTACTATGTTTTTCAACCCAAATAAGCTGACACGGGCCGTGTCATGTGACACGGGCACTTGTGTCAAGCTCTGGTCTGCCTTTTTGTTAGTTTTTTCTCTTTGATCTGTCTTGTTATATCTTTTGAGCGCAAAAGCAAATGATGTATGAACAATGAGATCACAGTTTGAGAAAGTTTACCTCTCGAAGCGGAAGCTTTAGGACACGTACGGATGTTTCCGAGTGTAAAGTGGTGATTGATCAAGCTCCTTTGGACCTTCTTGAAGTAACTCCAATCTTTCTTTTGTAGTGAAAATGGTTGAACTGCTCCAACCGAGTCAAGTTGCAATGTATGTTTTTTTTTTAATTTGGAAGATGGTGATAGTGATGTTACAGAAGTTGTCTTTGTGTTTAAACAACTTCTATATGGTGTATATGAAGTGTTTGGATGGTTTATTTGGAGAAAACTTGGAAGGTATGAGATTCAAAGATTTGAACTTCAAAGCTCAAAAATGAAGGTTTTGTGGACAAATTTGGTTTTTTGACAGCAAAAATGAGTTTGAGTGTTACTTTCTCCTTCTATTTTTTCTGGCCTCTCTCTATTTTTTCTAACCCTATTTCTCTTGTTATTGGCCTCTCTATTTATAGAAAAGGTTTGAGACTTGAGAAACTTAGACTTTTTGAAAATCACCTGTTTTGCCTTTTTTTTCAAATTCATAAAGACAAGTTGCTTCATGATGAAGAAAGGAGTAAATTAAGGAATTTAGCCATGCTTTGTAGTTCTTGTGGATTGCTTCTGATGTTGAGAGATTTTTCTATCATCTTTGGAACATATTTCAAGCTTTGAAAGAAGAGAGTGGTTGGAAAAGTGAAGCTTTATGCAAATGGAAATGTTGCTTTAGCATTTCTAACCATAAATGGTATCAAGACTTGGACAAAACTTCAAATGCTTGTGTAATACACTTAGGGTTTGTGTAATTGCTTGATTATGCATAGATTTGGAGAGAACATAGCCTGAAAAGAGATATCTTGTAGCTTTGGTTGGAATTTTAGTCAAGTGTTCATCACATATTCTGCTTTGTAATTCAAGAATGAAACCCTAACATCATCTCTTCGATCCTCTCAGCTCAAGAATGATCTCAATGAGTTCTTGGACTTTTTGGAAAGATTTGAACCTCCCCTACAACTTTCATGTTGACCACTTTTGTTAAATAGAACTGGAACTTAATGAAAATTGGCCAAGAAGTTGGGATAAAAACCTGACCAAAACTGCTGAAAATTTCTCTAAGTGTTAAATGAAAATGTCATGACTTCATGAATTTATAACCTGAAATCCAAGCATGTTTAGGATAATTTGTGTAAAGAAATGTTGTAGATATCATGGAGATCTACAACTTTCATGTTGGAAGTTTCTCTTGAATCATCTTGCATCTGGTGAAAATTTTGCTCAAAGTTATGAAAAAAACATGAAATTTCCAACACTTAGAAAAATTTCTAAGTTTAGAAATTTTGACTTTTCAAAATGAAATCTTGACTTTTTGATTTCTTGATGAATAAGTTTCATATTTTGACATGTTTTGATGAAATTTGATCTTTGAAATGTAATGCTGATCAAAAAGTCAAAGTTTGACTTTTCAGTATGCAATTGACCATTTTGCCCTTGTGCCAATTTCAAGCCTAAATTGATGCATCAGTGCTGCAAACTTGATGTAGTAGAAGATCTTGTGAGCAAATACTTGACAAATGAGAGGGAAAGTTTTAGGGTACAACAGCTGCCCATGTTCAATCTTCTTAAACCTGAAGAGTTAGATTGGCGAGTTTTTCCATTCGTGACTCGAAGGTGGAAGACGATTGGACACTAGAGTGCCCAGAAATTTGCACTCTGCGATGCGATGATAGGAGGAATGGGCTTAAAGATGCCATTTTGAGAGGTGATAGAATCTTGTTGGAGATGGGCTTGTAGATGCCATCCAAGAATGCTTGTTGAATTGTAATTTGTAAGTTGAAAGAATGAGACCTGGCTATCCCAAAGGTCTTACCCCAAAGGTGCACTTGTTTGGATTTAGCCTCAACTTATACTTCTTCAACCTCTCAAACAGCTTGTGCAAGTGACCAAGGTGCTCTTCTTCAGTCTGAGACCTAGCTATCAGGTAATCAACGTAAACCTTTATCTCGTGATGGATCATATCATGGATCAAAGCTACCATAGCATGTTGATATGTTGCACCGGCATTCTTCAAACCAAAAGGCATAACTTTGTAATAAAAAGTGCCCCACTGTGTGACAAAAGTGGTATTTTCCATGTCTTCAGGTGCCATATTGATTTAATTATAACCAGAGAAACCATCCATGAAGGAAAATACTTTGTACTGAGCGGTGTTTTCAACCAGAACATCAATGTGTGAAAGCGGAAAGTCATCTTTGGGGCTTTCCCTATTCATATCCTTGTAGTTTATACACATACACACCTTATCGTCCTTCTTAGGTACTGGCACTACATTTTCAACCCACTGAGGATAGCACGTAACAGCTAAGAAACCTGCATTTAATTGCTTCATTACTTCAGCCTTGATATTTGCATACATCTCGGGACGCATACGATGAACCTTCTGCATTATAAGAGGATAACCATCCTTCACCGGTAGACGGTGAACCACAATGTCAGTATCAGGCCCTGGCATGTCTTTATACGACCAAGCAAAAATCTCAATATAGTCATGCAACATCTAGATTAACCTCTCTTTGACACTGTCTTCTAGGTTAACACCTATCTTGAATTCTTTTTTGTCCTCTTTAGTATCCAAGTTCACAACCTCGACTGGCTCTTCATGCGGTTGTACAAATCTTTCTTCTTGCTATAATAGTCTTGCAAGTTCTCCAGGCACTTCACAATCTTCCTTACCTTCGTCCTTGGCATGGTAGATCATATTTTCGAAGTCATAATTGGAAATAACATAATTGTTATCAATGGGATCCAGGGTGGATATGGATCTGCAATTTGATGTGTGGGTGTGTATAAGAATACATAGCTATTTTGAAAGCAATAAAGTAAAATAAAGACAAAGAGAGCAAAATTTGATTGCAAACGTCCAATGATTTATTAAATGAAAATATGTGGATGAAAGATGATAACCCTAACAAATGGATCGTTGTTCCCCGGGTAAGGCACAAGGCTTAAAGTTTATTGTTTAAGTTACATAACCAAAAAAAAATTGAAAGTAAGAAAATAGAAAATAGAATTTACTTCTGACTAAAAGAGATTAGTATAAAGTCTTTAGCCTTCCAAGTGTTGAGTCCACTGCCGGTAGAAGGGAAGATCCAACTGTCTATATCGTAGTCTCTTTCAGCATCTTCCACAGTGTTAATAGAATTAACACCCTTGTCATGATTAGGCATAGGTCAGTGATCACATTAAGAGTCTCAGCAGGGTCAAATTCAATCTCCTTAGAGCCAATCATGTCTTGGATCTTATTCTTCAGAGCCCAGCATCCATTTATGTCATGTCCGGGGCTATTGGAATGTAGGCGCATCTTAAATTGGGATTTTAACGGGGAGAGGAAGTATTGAGATTCCGAGGAGGATCTTTCAACGTAATTAACTCTTCCTTCAATAGGTGTTGCAATTCTTGAGACAATGGTATATTGATTTTGGTGAATTATCTCCTGGGTGCATCTGGCCTATGTTGATTGCCTTGTTGTTGATGTTGCGTAAGTGAGGGATTGAAAATCATTACTGCCTCAACAGATTGATGGAAGTCACCTTTACTACGACCTTTCTGGCCATATACAACATTAGCTTATTTCTTCTCGTTGAATGACTTCTTCGCAGTACTCGAGGATGCAGCCACCTAAATTTTTCCGCTTCTGAAGAAAGGACCTGTCAAAGTTCCCATAAAAATGTCAACCAGTTCCCTATCAGAAAAGGGATGTTGAACTCTTCCTGTTAGATCTCTCCATTTCTGGGCATACTCTTTAAAGCCTTCGTTAGAGTCCATGGTCATACTCTCTAGTTGCACACGGGTTGGTGCAAGGTCACCATCATTCTGGTATTACTTATAGAAAGCAGCAACCAAATCTTCCCAGTATGGATATTGGTCCCTTCTAATTGATAGAACCATTCCAATTGTGTTCCAAACAAGCTCTCTTGAAAGAAATGCACCCATAACTTCCTGCCAGCAGTGTATGGTTGAATCTTCCAGACATATGACCTCAAATGAAGCTTTGGTCAAGAAACACCGTCATACTTTGCAAAAGTAGGGACTTTGAACTTATGAGGAATGACAACTCCTGAGATTAAACCCAAATCCTTAAAATCCAACTCAGGCACTTTCTGGTTCTCCATAGCATTTAGACGATCTTCTAGCTTCTTGTATTTTTCATCAGCAGGGGGATATTGTTCATTCAAATAATCTTATTCCTCTTCATTAGAGTATTTAACATGACCATGGTTTCTTTTTCAGTTTCACCACTCTTATCATCTTTATCTTGTTCACCGTCTTTGTCTAATGCAATATTGGGATCCTAAACACGCTTGACTGGACCCCTGAACCTTCTTCCCATGTTAAGGATGTCAGTTGGTTTATTTGTCTTTTTCTTCTTCTCTTTGGTGATGAGTGCCTTCAATTCTTCCTGCCCCTTGGCTAAGTTTAGGAACATCTGTTGGAATTAGGCATTCTGAGCTTGGAGATCCTTGATTGTCTATTTGAGAGCCATTTTCTACTGAAATAAATAGCAAGAAGATGAGAAACATGTCTTGAGAATACCTATTATGAAATGATATGGTATGTAAATGTATATTCATATGCGATGTTTTCAAGGACCTCGTGGGATTTAAATTTGTTAAAGAAAAAGGAAATAAAGAAACTTAGTAGTAAGTTCAAATTATAAATTCCTTTTAGGCTTACAATGAAAACAAGATAGTTAAATTATGAAACTACTAAGGCCTAAGGAATTAATTCTCCCATGGACGCTTCCTATTTGTGTTGACATATGCATTAAGGCTCTGCTCTTTGTGGAGTCGTTTCATCAGCTCCGATACTTTCTTCTTACTAGCATAAAACTGACTCTCAAAGGTATCCCTTTCTTCGTTGAGTTGAATCCAGGACTTTTGTAGTTCTTCAAAGTCAGTAGGCATATCAGGATGAAGAATTGTATGAGGAACATCTCCTTCAACGGTAGGCTCCACAATTATTGGCAAGACAACATGATATAGAATTATAAGATTTTGAGCACGAGACCACACCCATCTAAGGCAGGGTTCCAAAGGGATAGAGTTATTATGCCCCAAAGTCTTTCTATCAATCTTATTGATTATTCCCCAAGCACGAATAAACCTTTGACAGTAACCTTGAAGACCGTTCTCATAGTCGAATACAAACTGACGTAGAGCTAGAGAAGGGTTGTAAGTGATAATTTCCCTTATTCCAAGGAGTGGAACATTAGGGAATTCCCCACAGTGGTCAATAATAGTGATGTCCTCTTGAGATCGGGAACACCAATAGATATCTGAATGAGCGAGTGACATCAACCTTTGAGACCACCTCAAACCTTGTTCATTCTTCATCGCTGATCAGGGAAGGTGTGAAATAAACCACCTAGAAAGTAAAGGGATGAAACACATGGGATTCCCTCGCTTCTTCATAGTACGAGTTTAAAGAGAATGCAGAATATCTCTAAGCAACGTAAGCACAGGGTTATGAGTAAGAAATATTTTGATCGCGTTCACATCTATGAGTTGCTCTAGGTTAGGGAATAGTACCAAACCATAGATCAACAAAGCCAAAATATCTTCAAAAGCATGAAAACTCGTGGCATCTAGAAACAAATGAGCCTTCTCTATCATAAATTTAGCAAGCAGAGCTTTAACACCACTTTTTGTTTCCCAATTACATACAATGTATGACCGCTTCAGATGTAAGGCTGCTGGAATATCTTCAGGTTTTAGAACTTGCTCTAGACCGGTGAAGGGTGTTTGATCAAGAATAGTAACTCCAAGTAGCTTAGAGAACTCTTCCATTATGGGCACCAACTGATAATTTGGGAAGGTAAATAGTGATGCTTAGGATCAAAGTCTGGAACAGAACACTCATCATGTCTTCTTCGAAACCGAGGGTAACCAAACTGAGTAGATAGCCATGACTTTTGGTGAATTGAGAGTTTTTGGGAACCTTTGAGACTAGCTCCTTAAGTTTGGAAGGTACCCTTACAAATTTGATTCAGATAGTATTTCTGCGAGCGGAAGCCATGACCTGTAACAAAGGACAAAGATAAATCCCTAGGTCCTTGAAATGGTTAGTGAAAATGTTATGATGCCATGATGTCATGATGTTATGTTCATGTTTAAACAAGTAGAAAACACAAACAAATCACACAAGAGCCTTAGGTTTAAATGCTTGCATGAGGTCCATAGGTAAGTACCCTTCTTTATTGAAGTTAAGTTGGCTCAACCTATCTTAGAATAGTAACCGGGTTCTAGGAATCTCATATCATCTATATTTCTCACAAGCTTTATTTTAGCACGACAATTGACTTGCCGCCAAAACATCCCACGAGTCAAATCTCAATGAGTGTAGCATCGAGTATCAACCAACCTTAGACTACACCAAAGTCAGCCATCTCACTACCTTCTAATGGCCAAGATGGGTAAATTAAGGTTCTAAAAGTAAGTTATTGCTAATGACACCATGTGGAAGCCTAATGTTATCCTTGGCTGACTCAAGGAACATTAGTACAAATCAAAGTGTCACATTAACGGTAGCCATCATTTCAACCATATCGGTCTACGCCATATAGTTTTCATGATCTATTGCTACTTACTTAAGGCATACCTAGATCTGGGTGTAAGATCTTACAAGCAATAAACCCAAGCAATCCCTTAAAGTTAAAGTAGACAAAGCACACAATTTAAGCAAGTAAAGTGAACTAAACGCTTAAGGTAACCCCTCTTTTAATTAATTCCCTAGTAGAGTCGACAATTCTGTAATATGGTGGGAGAACTGACTTGTTTAGCATTTTATCGCAAATGTTGAGGTTAGAAAGAGTTGCCATCGACTTTTCTTTTATCAAACAAGAAAAGGGTGAAAAGAACAGGAAACACCTTGATATATTTTGAGTTTGGGGGGTAAGTTATGAAAAGGGAAGGTGTTAGCACCCTTTTCATCCGTAGTTATCTACGGGCTCTTAATCGCTAGCTCACTTTTGAAAATTTGCTTTGTGTGTGTGATTTTTTTGAAAATACTTTTGAAGAGCCAAAGTATGACTAACTTTGTAATGATTCTTGTATCAGTCCTCAAGAATGCGTACAAAGTGTTTGAAAATATTTTTGTCTGAAAAATGTGATGTGTAAAAATGTTTTATTTGTGAAAAAGGTTGTGATCAAGCAATTAAAAGTTCTTACCCACCGAAGGTCATTCTTATTCTTTTCCTTGTCCTTTAGAGATAATGTTATCCGTACCATTAGTTAGTAGGTAGCCCTATCTATTGGATGTGAAGGGACAGGCAAAGGGTGGTCGAATGGTCATAGAAAGCAACTTGTAAGAATACTTTAGCAATTCGAAGGGACCGTCGTCATATTATTCGTAGGCAACTAGAGGATAAATCATTTTTTGAAGGTGACTCGAGGGACATCGTGGGACCATGATCTTTATTCGAAGGCACTATGATGATTTAACCGGGGGTCTTTGCTAAAGTACCCTTACTTTCGAGAGACATGACCAAGTTTTCTGAAGGCAACAGAGGGAATTACCCTAGAGGTGTATGTGGGAAAAGTGATTCAATTACAATTATGTTATCTTGGAATTGTTTAAGATTATCTACCGATTCATTTTATCTTGCCATACAAGCCTATTACTACACAGTTATATACATACAAGGCATAAAGTATAAGTGCGGAAAAGTAAAGTGCAGAAGATAAAACCTAAAACTATTACATGGCCTCGGGAGAGTTACATAATAATTAAAACCTTGCAAAAATTAAAATGTAATTATTACAAATTTGACATGGAACATATACAATCGTCTAAATAATAAAATGAAAGAAATAATAAACAAAATGGAAAATAAGTGTTAAGAAATTATTTTTTACAAACCTAAATGTATAAATATTATAAGTTAATCTTTTTGTATTTTTTGGTTAATTTTAAGCATTTTGAAAATAATTAATTATCTAATTCTAAATTAATTACAAAGGTTAATTAATTAAGAAAACTAAGTCTGATAAAATTAAATTAAAAATGTCTAAAATTAAATTAATTAATAAAAACACTAAGACTAATTTTTTTTATGGATTAAAACGATTAGTAGAAAATTAAATAAGAAAATAAGTAAAAATAATGGAAAGTGGAAAAGATTAGAAAAAAGATAAAAGATGGTTGCAAGTGCCCAGGCTCGAACCCACGCCCTCTCTTTTGTCAAGCAAGAACACTACCACTGCGCCATGAAACAAACAGAATTGTATGCCCTAACAATGGAATCTCGTATTTCTCATGTCAAAACTTGCATGTAAGGCTTCAAACCCGTTCTAAAGAATCATGCTAAGCAGTCTGAATTGTTAGAGTCAGTTAACAATGCGTATAATTTGTAATACGAATAATAAAAAATAATGCAAACCGGACATGGCATGTATGCAAGTTTTAGGTACACATAGGCATAGAAAGTTAACTATTATTACCTTGGAGATGTTGTAGAAGTGATTTGAGGTGGTGGTTTGGACTGAATCAAACTGGAACTTGAGATTCAATGGTGCACTTTCTTTGAAAATTTGTGATTTTTGAGACTTTTCTTGAGGCAAAAATTTTGTGTCATTGTAGTGTGAGGGCTTGGGTATTTATAGAGGATGAGATTTAAGTCACCAAAGAAGGAAAGAATCAAGTGATTATGATGTTACCAAAAATAAATGAAACATGTTTTCTAACTAGCTATTTTTGAAGATCCTTGTCTCAAACATGTCTCTCACAGTTTTGGTAAGCTTTTATGAGGTCTTGGGCCTTCTAGAAGATGTCCAAATGATCATAGTCCAACATTAATCAAACTATTTATTATTTTTAATTTAATTCTTTTACAAAAATTAAATAAAAATTTAAATAAATAGGATAAAAAATATGACCATGTACCAATAGACCTAGTGGTCTTCTATCATGTCATAAACATGTTTGATTCTCAAAAGTTAAGCCCACTAGTCCAAAAATTTAAAATTGCTCAATTGAGGTTTCATACATTTATAAAAAAATTTCCAACTTGTGCCAACCATAAATCTCAAAAATTTTGTCATATGAAGGTGATCTTTGAATTTTTGGAAATCTTAAGATGTCTCCTACAAGTTTCATGTTGGTCATTTTTTCATTTGAAGTCTTTAACTTGATGTAAATTGCCTTGACAAAAAAATGTCTTTTGTTAACTTTTAAAATGACCTGTAATGTTTTGATCCATATCTCTCAAATGAAGCTTTTTTGGCCTTGATCTTAGATATACAAAGTTGTAGAGAATTAAATTTCCTTCAAAATGGGCTTTGGTTGAGAAATTTCTGATGAAGCATGTGAAAGTTATGCTTGGTCAAAGTTTAGTTGACTTCTCCTTAAGAAAACCTTAATTAGTAATTTTTTACTTTTGATGAATCTTGAGTTTACTTGATGAATCATGATCAACCCCTGATCAAATGATGAATGTGACTTCAAAATCTAGATGTTAACCAAAAATCTTGAGTTTGACTGTATGTTGACCATAATTGACTTTTTGTCCAATATAGTTAATTTTCACTCATCTGAGCAATTGACTGAGCAAATTTTGATGTAAGGCTTGAAACTTGACATGAGTATTATTTGAAGCATATGAGGAACCTTGAAAACCACTTGAGGAATTAGAAGCTCAATTTTCTTTGAGAAACGCAAAACCTTAGTTGTAGGCCAATTGCTTAGGAAAGGTGCTTGTATGTTTAAACCATCGAGTATTCTTGAGCAATTGAGAACCCTAGGAGCATGAGGAGGTGTCTTGAATCAATTTTATTCAAAAATGGGAGGGAAAATTTTGGTGTACAATAGACACATTATCAAATTTCTGAAGTAACGACAATGCTTTTGCCACATACATCATTAGATGATCCTTAACGCATTTGTATTCTTTGGTCAACTATTTCACCACTAACTCTGAATCTCCTTTGATGTTAATGTCCTTGATTCCAACATCTAAAATAATTTGAATTCCAACTATTAAGGCTTCGTATTCAGCCTCATTATTAGAACATTAGCCTTTGATCTTATAATGAAATCTAGTTTGAACTCCATCTGGTGATAAAATAACTATCCCTACTCCTGTTCCTAGTTTATGTTTAGAACTATAAAAATAGCATTGCCAAGACTTAATGCTTATATAGACTTCATTGATATCTACCACATAATGGTCAACTATAAAGTCTGCAATAATTTTCCCTTTGACTGCTTTTAAAGGAATATATGTGTAGCGGTAGAAATGTTGAGACTAAGCCATTGGTTTGACTTAACTCACACATATCAAATAAAAATTGCCACCACGGTTTATTGTTTCTAGAGGAATAGGAAAAGGGAGAATAACCCAAGAAGAGGGGGATAAAATATAAGTTCAGGGGTTGGTTATGCAAAGGGAAGGTATTAGCATCCTAAGCATCTATCGTACTCCGTATGAACCTCTTTGAAAATTTGTGTATTTGGCTATAAGTGTTGTATATAAAAATAGATGGTGGAGGTGAGAAAAGAAGTTTTTTTTATAATTTTTACACCCGCCGCGGTTGCGAACCTTTACTGCCTACGTACCACCTTCCGTGCAGTAGGGGATCAGGGTACTCGTAGTTTATCTTTAAAAATTTTAAAACACAAGTGTGTTGGTTAATTTTAAGAGATGAGACATCATCGTTGTATCCGAGTGAAAGAACATACTTACTGCCCACAACTATGAGAAAGGAGAATTTGCATCATCTCAAAGTGGAAGACATGGCTTGGATTTTAAAATCAACAAAGCATCGCTCAACACCCAAGTGGAAAATATCTCACTTCACTATATATCGTAGAAGATAGTAGTTCGCATCACTACGAGGATTGACAAGAGTATAATCTTTTGAGAAAAGTTTTAAAGTAAAAAGATGAAGTGGAAAAATAGTTTGAATGAGATTGATTGACTTTTAGTCTTCTCACAAAAAAATGTCAGAGTATTGTTAAGTTGTTTAAAATTTTGATTAAAGAAAATATTTTTGAAAATGCATGGACCTAAGTCCAAGTTTATTGTGAAAGCGGTTCAAATTTTGAAAACAAGAATAATTTTGAAAATGAGGGAGAAGATTTTTGAAATTAAATAAGATGGGAGGAGATGAAGGGACTATCCTAAAGCATAAGGTAAAAGATAGGGAAAAGAACCGTCTAACCAACAAGAAGCCAACACTTGACATAATAAGTCAATATCGAATTCCCATCCTTTGGATTGAACCCAAACAAGCAAAGATAATAAACCTCTTAAGAGAACCAAGCTTCAAATGCATTAAGTCTTCACAAAAATTGGGCAAAGTAACGACTGTATACATATGAATTCCCAATCATAGACAAAGTATATAATCAGAATAACCTGCACACAAAAAAAAACAAACAACCCAATGTCTTTGTGTAAGCCCCAAGAACTCCAGACAAAATAACAGTAGAAGTTACAAGGTCTCAAGGTAGGTCAAAGTCTCTAATCCTAAGTCCGAGAAGTCCATAACTCCAAAATGACAAGGATAGTAACCAAATAGTCCAAGTAACCTTTGAGCTTTTTATTGTTCAAGTTGGTTATTGGGTATCTTCAAAAATAAAATGAAAAGCTCAAGTGAGCAAAAAAAAGGACATAAAGATAAATGCTCAAGTGAGAAAAGATGAAAATAGCATGAAATGTAAATGCTAAGATAAACGGTGCTTAAAGTAAAAGCAAAAAAATAAAAACATATAAATAAAATTTAATTATTAATGAGTTAGGAATTAGAGGTTAGTTGAATGACCATCATGAATCTTGCATTTGAAAACTCATTAGAAGATTGATAAAATCAAAGCCTCTCAACAACAAGTTTCATTTTCTTTTTTTCAAGTATATCATTCATTTCAAAATCTCAAGACAACAACAAATGATCAACGATGTTTAAATGATTCACTTAGTCCAAAATTTATGAAAGTCCATTAGAGGATTGATAAGACCAAAGCCTCCTAACAATGAACCTTAAAGTTATTGGATCAAAGGCTTCAAGTTAAACATACTTGGGCTTGTAAACATAGGTTTGGGTCACGAATGATCATTTTTTAAATTGGGACAAAATTTAGCGCTATGTTAAGCAATCGCAAGTGGACTTATGTAGAAGTCGCATCTATTTTGAGGTCGGTCAATAGAAATCTATGTGCCATATGTTTGGAGAGATAATATGTAAATCATCCTCTAGCAACATGCAACACAAAAAAGAAGGGGATAAGATGAAGAGGGGGGATACATTTGAATAAAAAATTTAATCAAACTGTCATTAAAATCATCCATTTATTTTAGTGGAGTTAAACTCAACACTCAAGATCCAATGATGTTAATGAAGTTTATGATCAACAATCATATAATTAGAATATATTTAAAAATAAATAAATTGCATTTAATGAATAAAATAAAAGAAAAAATGACTTTTAAATTGTTTTTAAAATGAGAATAAAAGGTAAAATAGCAAACTATATTCAAAGTATCAAAGAAAATTTAAAAATATCATAGAAAAATCATAAAAGACTTCAAGTATTTTTATAAGTTTTTTTGGTAATTTTTTAAAATATAAAAGTATTTTTTAAGCTAATTAAAATCACTCAAATAATTGGAAAAAAGATCAAAAAATAGTAGAAGTCAAAATAAATTTCTAAAAAAATTTCAAAAAGTCAAAAATAAGGTAAATGATTTTTATAAAAAAATTTAGAATTTAAAAGTATCAAAAAGTAATTTTAAATAATTAAAAACAAGTTGAAATAAAGGAGAAATTATAAAAAATATCAAATATGAAAATAAAATCATGAAAAAATAAAAATAAAAAAGATAATATTTGAAAACATTTTTGTGAATTTTTTCATAATTTTTTATTCAAAAATGAATTTTCTATGATTTTTTTGAAGTTTAAATCACTTAAAATAAAAAATCAGAAAATAAAATAACAAACCAAAAAAATATGGGTCATCTGATCATTGTCAAAACGTGTTAGTAAGAAGATCTAATGGATCTGGTACGCTGTGCATGTCATGGACTTTATTGAATATCACACCCAATCATTTTTATTAAAATAAAAATAACTTAAAATGTGGCATGTTAGATGGAGTCTGACTCACTAAAGTAATCAGATCTAAGGGCTCACAATACGCGTGCATGGGAAAGTGAAACAAAAAATCTGCTTAAAAAAATAACGTGGCTAAACGTCATTGGTTGAAGACGGACATGTCATCGTCTTCAACCTCCAACAAACCTCAAATCGAATTCCACAAACTGTATAATTAGCAAATCAGACTGGTACCATTAGATTCATCTCTTCAAGACGATTCTAATGGTACCATCGCGTCAAATTTATATAGACTGAACAAGGATTAAATTTAAAAAAATGCAAAAATAATAGCATGCACGAAATTCTGGAATATCTCACTCAAATCTCAATGAAATTGAAAATTGTAAAAAGCATGAGAATCAGAAGGATGAAGAAGTAGATTAGTCTTTTATTTGGATCGATTTGACCAAGAAATTCACCTGAATGAAGTAGAAAAAGTTGGCTTTGAAATTGGACTTCTGTAGATTAATATAGGTCAAATTCTTGAAGGTAAGAGTATGGTTAGCTTCAGAGAAGTTCAATGAAGCTAACTGAATGGAGCTTTTGGTGTTTTGGAGTGAGAATGCAAGAAATCAAAAACACAAATCCAGAGTTCATGTAGGATCTGAATAGGGGTCAATTGGCTATCAAAATCTTGATAAAATAAGTGAGGGATGATCCTTATTTATAGATTATCATGATGTAAGGCTCAAGCGTGTGAATTGGAGGCAAAATTAATGAAATTGTGTGAACCTTCTAAATGGGAAAAGTGTGACTTCACATGGCTTAAAACGCAGCAAAATGGATGGTTCAAGGGTCGTTTCTTATCATGGAAAGCTCCTAAACATGATTATATGCGGAATTGATCCTTAAACAGGCTTGTAATTGGGTTTAAACTTATTTTCAAATTTGATTGAAGATGAAACTTCAATTTCAAGATGCCAACTTCATAGCCACAGTGTCAACAATGTAGGGCACTATATGATGTGATTTTTGAAGCATTGAATAAATCTCTTGTCAAGCTTTACAATTTGAAAAGAATGTTTGCATTAAGTGTCTTGGATCCAAAGTTGTATATCTTTGAAATCAACAAAAACAAACGGATTTTCCACACTTAGAAAAATTTCTAAGTTTGGCATTAAAAGTGACTTGTAATGTTTTGCATCCAAACATGGCCTTCTACTCAATATTTGCTTTTGACCAAACAAATGGCATGAAGTAGACCTTTTATATGATATTTTCATATTTGAACCACTTAAAAACTCTAAGAATTGAGAGAGTTATGACCTTGTGAAGTTGGTGAAAATCCATGAAAAGACCTATAACCTTTTGAAATCTAAAGGCATATTTAACTCATTTTCAAGCTTTGCACATAAAATAAGAGTTTATGTTCACATCATTAATATCATTTTGGAAAAATAATGGGCTCAAGAAGATAAAAATTGACCAAGTTATGATCTTTTGAAGTCACATAAGGGAATTTGATGACCTATCTAGAGGACTTGTAATATTTATTCGTCATTAGACGTCTTCCGCACCAAATTTTCTTGAAAATATTGAAATGATTAGTTGATAACCATTTAAAGAGAAGCATGTATTTGTAATCACTCAAAAATATCAAAATATGAGCAAGATATAGCCCTTAGAAGTTCAAAACCCTAGCTCCCAGAGCACCAAAATAACTTGGAAACCCCTTTCAATTTTGACAAACTTTCTTGCACAATTACTCTTGCCATGTGAATAGAAATTGTTCTGGATGATAATAAGAACCCATAGAAACAAAAACCACCACCAAATGTTAAGAATTGAGAGGTTTATGCACTTGTGATCAAGAAATCAAGAACTTGTCCAATTAGGTCAAACTTCTTCAATCAACTCTTGCATCTTTTGATTTTCTTTGACAAATTGAGGAATGATGAGTCATAGTAGACCTTGTCATGATATTACTTCAAAGTATCTTCAATGATGAAGCTTGAATCTCAAAGAAATTTTGTTGGAGAAGGCATGGAAATAAACTCATGAACCTATGAATCAACCTGATAAAATGTGTTGTGCCCTTACCTATAATATCATCAATTAGAGCAAACATTTATTGTATTTGTTAGTTAAAAGTTAATAAATATAAAACATAGATGATCACAATATACAAATCAAGGTGCTTGGTGATTCCTCATAAGAAAACCTAGAGATAGGGAGAAGAACCAAACCCTAGTGTGATCTTGTTGTGATTCAGTTGATATGAGATGATATAGGAATCTTAGGGGGGGAAATTAGGGTACAACATCTGCCCTTATTTAAGTGTATTCTATCCGGAGATACGAAGGTTAGAATCTTCGTATCGATGCGATTGAAGATACTTAAATATAAAATAAACCCTATTTTTGGCCCTAAGAGGCCATGCAATGCTTATGACTGTTCTTGCAAATAAACAGATCCAAAGGTGACACAGGACACCACTGGGGAAATAGAAAATAAAAGTTCAAAAGAAAATTACACCAGGAAAATAAATCAATGGTGAACAGAAGACTCGACTCTATTGGGGTAAAGCCCAAGGTGGAGACAAAGTAACATCAACTCAAACATTGATAAGAGAAAATAAAGGGTAATAGTGATCGACAGATAACCGCAAACTATCCATTCACTAAGAAGATAGTAAAAAAAGGTAATGTTGACCTACAGGGGGAAAGAATTGGTAGGATAATACCAGCAAACATCAGTATTAGGGTAAGTCACAAATGACCATCATCAACACTTATAACTGGGAACAACTAAATTCCTTAGAGAAAAGTGAGTCTCAAAGATGAACTATCTCCCATAATGATGATACTACCATCCATCAGAGTAACAAAATCTCAACAACGAACTATCTCCCATAATGACGAGACTACCATCCATCAAAGTAACAAAATTTCAACAACAAACTATCTCCCATTATGACAAGACTACCATCCATTGGAGTAACAAATCTCAACAACGAACTATCTTCCATAATGACGAGAGTACCATCCATTGGAGTAACAAAATCTCAATAACAGACTATCTCCCATAATGGTGAGACTACCATCCATTGGAGTAACAAATCTCAACAATGAACTATCTCCCATAATGACCAGACTACCACCCATTGGAGTAACAAATCTCAACAATGAAATATCTCCCATAATGACGAGACTACCATCTATTGGAGTAACAAATCTCAACAACGAACTATCTCCCATAATGACGAGACTACCATCCATTGGAGTAACAAATCTCAACAACGAAATATCTCCCATAATGAAGAGACTACCATCCATTGGAGTAACAAATCTCAACAATGAACTATCTCCCATAATGACGAGAGTACCATCCATTGGAGTAACAAAATCTCAACAACAAATTATCTCCCATAATGGTGATACTACCATCCATTGGAGTAACAAATATCAATAACGAACTATCTCCCATAATAACGAGACTACCATCCATTGGAGTAACAAATATCAACAACGAACTATCTCCCATAATGACGTGACTACCATCCATTGGAGTAACAAATCTCAACAACGAACTATCTCCTTTAATGACGATACTACAATTCGTTGGAGTAACAAATATCAACAATGAACTATTTCCCATAATGACGAGAATACCATCCATTGGAGTAACAAATCTCAACAACAAACTATCTCCCATAATGACAAGACTACCATCCATTGGAGTAACAAATCTCAACAACGAACTATCTCCCATAATGACAAGACTACCATCCATTGGAGTAACAAACATGAATTTTCTCTGGGAACTAACATGCTTACTGGGGAAGTGAAGGTTTCTCAAATAAAGAGAC
This sequence comes from Vicia faba, assembly GCA_948472305.1. Taxonomy (NCBI): domain Eukaryota; kingdom Viridiplantae; phylum Streptophyta; class Magnoliopsida; order Fabales; family Fabaceae; genus Vicia; species Vicia faba. The sequence goes on along the minus strand of OX451739.1, from coordinate 190,514,189 downwards.
TTGCCATCTGCTGTTATTATAAGAAACCCTTTGGTCAAAGATATATGACTTCTCTAGGGAAATGCCGATATATTCCTTCTGAGGAGATAAAGTCTTCTCATGCAAAATAAGCGCACATTCTTAAATTTTGGCTTAAAGCCTGCAGAAATCATAATAATAAAGTTTTCGGGGACCATAGACTCACACCAAAAATAAACCGGAGTTAAATAGTCAATAGAGGTAGCACCTGATGAAAAATAAACTCAAAAGGGAAACATGGATCTAATGAGACAATGAACTGAATAGGAAGGTTGAAGGAAAAATCTCCCACGAGGGATAATTCAGTGGGGAAATCGAAAGAATATCCACTTTCTGCTTAAGACTGACACTCTATTGGAGAGAGGGTAACATAACTCTGCAAAATAGGGTAATATGCCAACAAAAACATCAATGAATGAAAATGAGCAATGGATGGTTAAATTCAGCTATGCATGATGTATGTATGAATGTATGAATGTTATCACGTATATGTTAACAAAACAGGAATATATCACTTGGGAATAACCAGACAAAACCAGCTTGGGTAAAGTCAATACTCGGCTAAATCACGTCCAGGAGAAAAATTTCATAAGAAAGTAAGAACCAACTGAGGAAATAAATTCCCATTTCACGGCCTAAATCCTCTGGGAAGAAACATAATCTGAAAATAATCAAGTCAAAACAGTGAATCAAAACAAATACAAGGATATAACATCCTCCTCTAGACTTCACCAGGGAACACTCACACAGACTTCAATGGGAAAAGCAAAGTCTCAATGTTTAGACTTCCATTGAAGATGATAATACTGACTTCACTAGTGTGATCGGTGGATCTGGAACTGACTGTTTAACGCTGGTTCGCGAAATGTCGCGGAAGCAAGAGTCGCCACCGTCTTTTATTTTCTCCAAATGGAAAGGACAAAAGCACAGAAAAATTCCTTATAGAGATTGCTCTCGGTTCGGGAGGTAGATTATAGAAAGGGAAGGTGTTAGCACCCTTTCTATCCATGGTTATCCATGGGCTCTTAGATACTTGCTCACTTGTGTTTTCAAAAATGGTTTGTTTGCTTTTCAATGTGGGTTAAAAAAGTTTCTTTGAAAAATTTCAGTTCGACTCGTACGTCAGAGTGTTTGAAAAATTTGATTTGAAAGCTTTTGAAAATGTGTTGGTGTGAAAAGTCTTTTTGAGTTTGTTTTGAGATTAGAGCAAGTATCCTTGAGAACCTACCTACCCTAAGGAATTCGTCTGTGTAAATGTCCTTAAAGTAGTGCCATCCCACTATTGAGAGGTAGGTAGCACCATCGTTGGAGGTGTTCGGGTCAATTTGAGTTTTAGGGACATGGTGATCACCGGAGCAATGGGAAGACACCTTAGAAGCTACCCTCATGCCAGGTTCCCGGATCATGAGGACTTACTAAGACATCCTCTACTCGACGATCACCTTTCGAGGCAAGGTAACAGTGAGGCGTACCCTAGGGGTGGTGTGTGATTTGTGTGTCATGTTCATTTGCATTTATCTTGTTCATGTCATTGTGATCTACGCTTGATTTTAATTGGGCCATTCATTCTTGCATGCTTATTTAACAGTTTAATATTTGCAGGAAAATAAATCTAAACTATTACAAATGGCGCGGGTCCACATCGCCAAAATTAAACCGGACCCGATTTGACGGAAAATAAATAAAGCAATAAAATAAAAGTGCGAAAAGTAAAAAGTTGTTACAAGGCTTTGGGACATGTACATAATTATTTAAACGATATAAAATAAATGCGCGAAATTAACAATTAAAAATACGGGCGTTGGACCCTTTTGCAAACAATTAAATAAATAAAGAATTTAAAATTAAAATAAGAATGTTTTTTGGTATTTTTAGTGTTTTTTTAAGATTTAAAAGAAGGAGAATTTATTAGAATGAAATTGGAAATGTAAACCCTAATTCTAATGGTTTTTTAAGTTTATTGTGAAAATATTAAGTTTTAACCTAATTTAAATCTAAGTTAATTTACATGCGAAATTTAATTATAAAAATAAATAAATAAATATTATTATTGTAAGAAAGGGAAATTAAAAGAAATCAAAATTAATTACACCTATTTCTACATATTTTTGGATTTTTGGTCATTAAAAGGATTAAAATTACAACCTAATTAAAACTAAGTTTATTTACATGCATTTATTCATAAAAATAATTAAATAAATAAATATTATATTTTTGCCTTTTTCTGATTTTCATGATGTTTTTGTATTTTATATAAAAAAGAATTAATTAATTTGATTAAAACAATAAAGCAAAAATAAAATCATAATTGAAAAATAAAAATAAAAAAATATAGAGAAGCAAACCAGGGGGGGTTCAGGCCCTAGATGGAGGTGTTGATCCAGTAATTTGGCCCACTTAGCTTTGATCCGTTTGACCTTTTTAGTTTGTGTGCTAGCGCGTTGACCAGCGTCTACCCTATGTCTTGAATCTGAGCCCTTTGATGGACCTGCCAGGACGCGTGGCTGCTTGGATTATGAGGTGTACCATGGAACAACACCACCCCACCTGCGTATGATTATTAATTGAAAAAAAATAAAGGGAAAGGATGAAGACCTGGGATCGAACCCAGGTCATTCACGTTGCAAACCACCACGTGCACCACTGAACCAAGCGTTTTTAATTTAACATATAATAACATATAAATATAATAAATAAAACATAATGTTAGTGGGTTAAAATCGCGCGAGATTCAAAAGAACCACTGGCCGTTGGACACGAGGTCATCTTCTTCAACTTTCCTGAAAACACAAATATGAGGCAACGGTTTTCCAGGTGTGGTGTTAGGCTGGCTATGGAAAAATAGCGAATAGCCCTCAAGTGCTCATAAATTGAGCGCGAGGGTTGATTCTCATTCGTCTCATCATGCTTGTTCTCATGGTCTATGCCTTAACCTCCAATTTTGCCTTATTGCAAAAGCCCTCTTTGAACAACCTGTAAACCCTAAAATTTAAGCATGGTAGAATCGCGTATGGCGTGCAAGAATTCAATCAAACACAATGGTTAGTTTCAAAAGCTCATAACAAACATGATTCCATGAATAGAATGCTGAAAAAATGCTTAAAAGATGATATACGATTATCAAATTTTCTCTGTACAGGGAAGGTCCTCGTTACCGATTCTTTGCGTTTGGATGGACGATTTTGATTGGAATGCGTTCAGGGAGGTTTCAGGAAGCTATTGGGATCAAGATTAGGGTTTGAATCGTCCTGTAACCTTGAAATCATATTTGAGTTTTTTTGGACAATTTTTCAAGTTTGTATGGTATTCTTGAGCGCAGCTTTTTGTGTCCAAGGCTTAGGGTTGTATTCCTGGTTATGTAATGAGCATATTAGGTTAACAAAATTCAACAAAATCTCTTGTAATTATGGATTGAAGATTTGATTTTTTTTTCCATTATATTTTCAATCTTTTTCACATGGTTTTTGTGCAAATTATGATCAATTCAATCCAATTCTTCCTAATCAGCATGTGCACGAAATATTGACCTTGAAATGTGTACAAAAAGATTTGTTTGGTTCATTTAGATATTTTTCACACATTTAATTAATTTAATTGAATTAATATAAATAAAAATTCAAATAAATAAATAAAAAATGAGAAAATGCTTCCCTTTGGGCCAAGTGGTCGTGCATAGGCTTGGAATGATGAATCATGGACGAAAAATGGGCCCATTAGCAAATTTAGGTCATTTGAATCAAAGTTGACTTTTCAAAATTCCCAAATATTTCCCAACTTCCACAAGGCATAACTTGCTCAATATTTAAGCTTTTCACATGTTCTTGGACATTTTGGAAAGGCCTTTGAGTCCTCTAACCAATGCCTTTGGTCCCATGTCATTTTGATTTACCAATCTCAAGTTATGGCCTTTGACTTAAAGTCCCTTTTTGTTGACTTTTGAAAATGACCTATAATGTTGAAATTGATAACTTTTTGTGAGAGCATTTCTTGGACTTGAAATATGAAGATGAATTGTAGGAAATGTCTTTCTCTTCAAAATGAGCTTTGGATGGAATTTTTCTGATAATCCATGTGAAAGTTATGCCCTGGTCAATTTCAGTTGACTTTTTCAACTGTCCAAATATAGTAACTTTTGCATCTTGATGATTTTCTGAGCCAAATTTTGAGAATCATGATCAAGCATTGATCAAATGATGTTTGTGGCTTCAAAATGATATGTTGACCAAAAATTTGAACTTTTGACTGCCAAATGACCATTTTGCCCCTACAGTTGACTGTAGTGCAATTTAGGGTTTTGACTGTGCAATTTTGAGCTGAATGCCTTGAAACTTGATATGAGGATGCTTGACCATCTTTGTAGGCATATGAGACTTGATTGGGTCTTTGAAAACTTCCTTTCTTTGATCAGAACACAAACCCTAATTTTGACTGTATAGGAGACAGTTGCACTGCACAACCCTTGGGGAATTTTGTGACTTGGCTTGGCAATTTCTTGAAGAATATGGGAGGGAAAATTTTGGGGTGCAACAGTTGCCCCTGTTCAATCTTCTTAGACCTGAGGATGCAGATTGGCTGACGTGCCTTTCGTAATCCGAGGGTAGAAGATGATTGAACACTAAAGTGCCCAGAAATTTGCGCTCACATGATAGCAGTGTGGTGGAATGGGCTTATAGATGCCATTTAGGAGATTGCTGGACAGGATGATGGGCTTATAGATGCCATCTGGATGTTGATCGCGTAAGAGATTCCTTAGTGAGAACCTGCATACCTGCAAAAAGAAAAATAAGTACCTGACACGTTGCATGAGCTGATTTTAAATGCTTGGTGTAGATGTGTCCTGACTGGTTACAGGAGCTGAGTCTGGAGCTTCAAACGGCGATGAATGAACCAGGGATGGTTACTGCTTTAGCATGAATGGTAAGAGAACCTTGAGCGACTTTAACTTCAACAACGCTCGTTGAGAAAAATCTTGGCGGGAATTACCATTTTTGCAACATCGGAACGGGAACCACAGACCATTATAATCTGAAAGGGAATGATCACCTCACACTCATCGTCGGAGAGGGAAACATCTGAAAAGGACTTACCACCTCACACACCGTCGGAGAGGAAAACATCTGAAAAGGACTTACCACCTCACACACCGTCGGAGAGGGAACCATAAGAGAATATCACCTCACACTCATCGTCGGAGAGGGAAATATCTGAAAAGGACTTACCACCTCACACACCGTCGGAGAGGAAAACATCTGAAAAGGACTTACCACCTCACACACCGTCGGAGAGGGAACCATAAGAGAATATCACCTCACACTCATCGTCGGAGAGGGAAACATCTGAAAAAGGAATTACCACCTCACGCTCTTGCCGGAGAGGGGACCATAGGAGACTATCACCTCACACTCATCGTCGGAGAGGGAAACATCTGAAAAAGGAATTACCACCTCACGCTCTTGCCGGAGAGGGGACCATAGGAGACTATCACCTCACACTCATCGTCGGAGAGGGAAACATCTGAAAAAGGAATTACCACCTCACGCTCTTGCCGGAGAGGGGACCATAAGAGAATATCACCTCACACTCATCGTCGGAGAGGGAAACATCTGAAAAGGGATTACTACCTCACACGCCGTCGGAGAGGGAACCATAGGAGACTATCACCTCACACTCATCGTCGGAGAGGGAAACATCTGAAAAAGGAATTACCACCTCACGCTCTTGCCGGAGAGGGGACCATAAGAGAATATCACCTCACACTCATCGTCGGAGAGGGAAACATCTAAAAAGGGATTACTACCTCACACGCCGTCGGAGAGGGAACCATAGGAGACTATCACCTCACACTCATCGTCGGAGAGGGAAACATCTTGAAAAAGGACTTCTGGGAGCAGTATCAGAACGTCACCATATCTGGTTTACATCTGAAACTATATCTGGAAGGAAATCTGGAAGCAGCATCAGAACGTCACCATATCTGGATTATATCTGAAACTATATCTAGAAGGAAATCTGGAAGCAGCATCAGAACGTCACCATCTCAGGATCATATCTGAAACTATATCTAGACAGAATGGCGATAGTTTGATAGTAGTCATTTGTATTAATCTTTTTCCTGAAAAGGCAAAACATAATTGTATGCAAAATCATGATGCATGAACTGTATGTCTTAAAAATTAATGAGATTCATGTAGTATGATGCACATGCATGCGATAATGTATGAGGATATGATGTTTATGAATGTATATTTTCGTCGTAGGAAAATAAATCCTTGACGGGTGCCGGGAAGTCGCATCCTGGGCTGATGTGGAAGAATAGCTTTTGCTTCCGCTGGGGTTGATAGTTGCAAGTATACCGGTAGGAGAAGATGACTCCGTTGCGGAATAAACTTGGCAAATGGAAGATTCTGCGGGGAGAAAAGATACCCTAACGACCATGCTGGGAAGCAATACTCTGTGGGGAATAGAGATGCTTTGCTGAATGTTATAGTTTGCTGAGGATACCCTTGTTGTGCTGGAAGTGTTGATAGACTTCGCTGGGGATAGGAAGACTTTGTCGAGGACTCTCTTTCCGTGGCTTTTGGCTGAGGATAACCCAGTTATATCCTGTTAAGGAAATAACTCTTTAAATCAAGCCGGACGACGCGTTCGTATTCTGCGAGGGATAAGCTTCCAGAATCATACTGGGGGTAGACTTATTGTTTGGGGATATGAATTCCATCTTTCTAGGGGAACTGGATTGGACTCTCCTGGGGGAGTATTGAACTGTATTGGTTATGTTCTTCCACGGAACATACCTTGATACCCTGGAGGACAGAACAATCAGATTGCTTAGATCACTCATTATTGCCCCTGTTTCTATGGGGGAGGCACTTATGGGGTGCTGATAGTTGTTGAGGGTCAAACCTTCTTCTGGTAGGCAGATGATAAGATGACGGGACATAGTCGTACGTTTTGATCCCTAACTTTTGCCTGGACCGCCCTTTCGGGTTTTCAGTCCACCGGGATACCCATTTTTGCCCAAGCCGCCTTTTCAGGTTTTCGACTTGCCGGGTGTACAGATTTCTTCATTTCATCCCTCATTTTGCCCGAACCCTCTTGGTTCGCCGGGAAGCCCTAATTTTTGCCTAGGCATATCAGCCTAGCGGGTCTTTGATTGTGCGTAGTATTTTTCCGACTATGTCCGTTCTCAGAAAGTAGGGAGTTGCCCCTGTTTATAAGTGTTTTGTCACCAGAAGATGTTTGATCAGGCGAGATTTGTTGTTGGAATGCCCCAAGTAACTCAGGCGGAGACTTGCCCCAGGCTATTTGGCCTTTTGAGAGATTCTCCGAATCTTGATTGGATTGCCCCAGATAATAGACAATAGCCATGTCCTGCCCCTTGATTGGAAGTACTTTTGTTCATTAGGCATTCATCGTGCGAAGTTCCCTGCTGTTCAAACAAAAAGTCATATGCAAACAAAGTTATGTTAAAAATGCCAAGCTTATGTCTGTCTTGAAGATTTTGAAAATGCATTCTTTTTTCATAAAACAAATGAATGTTTGTAAAACTTGATGTCAACTCCGTATTTACCGTAGGCCTTAAGGAGTCAGGATACCTTTTGTAACAGTATGCTTTCGAACTAACCCATGCTTCAGCTAGGACTTTTAAGGGTTATAACGTGGCCTGGTTCACGGTTTAAGAAACAAAGGATAAGGGCTCAAATTATTTGTACCCACCCGCTCTTCGTGATATTCTCCAAACCTAAACTCAGTTGATCGTGCGTTAGACCTTGCTTGAGTCTTTGCTTTGATGTTCCGGTGATGGTCCGGATGTTGATAACTTATTTTGAATAGGCAGTCATTCCTTTTTTGTTGAGGGTTTGTAAGACCTCTTTCTTGTTTGATCTTTGTTATCCCTTTCTTTTTTGCCTGAACTGTTTCCTTTTTTGGAATTACAGTCAGCGGGATGCCCCAGTTTTATAAGTCCCTTTTTATAGGTTTTGACTTAATGGGCTTTTTGATTTATGATGATTTTTTTTTGATAATGACTGCCTGTCCTTGTGATTTATTCAGAACCATCACTGTCTTTCTTCGTTTTGTAAGGACTTCTTCGGTGCCATTCGTTATGCACTTGGATCAACTGAGAGACTACCCTGCCCCAGGTTATGATTAAGGGTTTTAAATTTCGAAAAGAAAAACTCCTACTTCTTTGGCTCAGAGAGGTTGACGAGGGATTATCATCCTTATAACTCCAGTGTTTAGGAATTTGAAACAATGCCTGTACCTCATCAGCTAGGTCTGTTCAAAAGCATACTGTAGATTATGGTATCGTTTTCGTCATCCTCCCTCAAGAGGCTTAGAATTAACGAGAGTTGACACCAGAAAAAATATGAAAACAATTTGCATATAGTGAATGCGAATATATTGATTCAAAATAGACATAAGCGATGCATTAATGGAATAACAATGTTTTAACATGAATAAATGTTTGAACGGTCAAAAGAAAAAACACAACTTGAACATTCGAATGAACAAAAGTTTCCTAGTCTCGGAGCTTGTCACTTCAACTGGTGAGCCTTGGAGGAATGGTAGAAAAATTCAGCCTGTCCATCTTGTGTGAACTCCAATGCCCCTCCATCGATCAGGTCTTGGATTTTGTTCCTCAGATCCCAACATTCATTGGTATCATGTCCTGGGCTAGCAGAGTGGTAGGCACACCTCTTATTGGGATCATAGGCAGGAGATGCTGTGTTGGGGTTCCGGGGATGAGCCCTTAATGTGATCAGATTCAACCTCAATAGGCGTTGCAAAGCTTGATACAGCGACATGTTGAGCGGGGTGAATTGCCTTCTGGGCTTGTCTGGCTGAAACTGGTGAGGTTGATGCTGAATTTGTGGCACTGAAGCCATTTGAAGAGCTCCCCCCTTATCTCCTTGTCTCAAAGGTGGTTGAATGATGACTGGCTCTTTACCCTTAGATGTTTGCCCCAGTTGGTTATCCCGAAGCAGTTGGTTGACGAGAAACCGGAGCTCATCTTGTCTTTGAGCTAGACCTTGAATGGCATTCCTCTGCCCTAGCATTTGGGCTTTCATTATATCCACTTCAGCTTGCAGATGTTTTAGCCGTTCGTCCTCAGCGCGATTCCTGACCAAAGTCTCCGTGAGAAGTGTCCTTAGCTCCTCCTGCCCCTTGGATAGATTCAGGAGGATTTCCCCGAACCGAGTCTCTTGAGTAAGAAAGTCCTGGTCGTCTTGTGGGCAAGCCATTGCTGAAATAAACAGCGAGAAGGGTGAGTGACCTGCAAAGAACGGGTATCTGTAATGCAATGATATGTATGATATGCATGCAATGTTTTCAAGGATCTCGCAGGGTAAACAGAGAAACTTGTTAGAGTTGGAAACTGGCAACTTGATTGAAGGAACTTCCTGTTGTAGAGAGCCCTTCTTCAAGGGTCAAAGGCTCACCATATCCAGTGGGTCATAGCCCCTGACAACTTTGGCTAGAGGAAAATAAATCCTCTTTGCCCCTTGCTAGATGTTTGATTCATCATGACCTGCATCACAAGCCCTTGAGATCCTTGAAATGGGTTAGGATGTATGCAGGATGCATGCAATGGTATGATGTTATGCTATGCATGGGGTAATGTGAGTAACCCTGTTATGAGTCCCAATTAAGGACTATAAACCGAAACCTGCAAGAAACTTGATAAACTTGTTATGAGTCCTGATTAAGGACTATAAACAGGACCTGCAAGTAGTTAGTACACCCTGTTATAAGTCCCAATTAAGGACTATGAACAAAACCTGCAAGAAACCTAAGTAAAACCTGTCATGAGTCCCAATTAAGGACTATAAACAGAACCTGCAAGTAGTTAGTACACCCTGTTATAAGTCCCAATTAAGGACTATGAACAAAACCTGCAAGACATCAAGGGTCAGATAACAAGCATGCAAGTAGTCAAGTACGAAGGCACGCAAGTCACACAAGAGAAGCCCTTAGGGTTTAGGCCAGCATGGGGTCTAGGTATTACCCTCTTGAAGTTGGTGGGCTCAACCTGTCCTATTAGAAGTAACCGGGTTCTAAGAGTCCCAATATCACTGAATTGCTTTCATTGTTCATCGTTTCGATTTAGCCACTGAACTGGCGATCGAAATATTCCAGGAAAGCAACCCTCAATTGAGTGTAGTATCGAGTATCAACCAACCTCGGACTGCACCAAAGTCAGTTATCTCACTACCCTAAAGAGGCCAAGATAGTTCAATTAAGGTTCCTAAGGTCTGTTGATGCTTCACGACACCACGCGGAGGCCCCGTACTCTCCTTGACTGAACTCAAGGGTTACCGGTACACACCAAAGTGCCACATCAACGTAGCAGACTGTTTCAACCATGTCGGTATACCCCGCACAGTTCCCTCACAGCCTTGTTGCTACTTTCTAAGAAAGGTATCCCCAGATCCGGGTTAGGATCTATAGAACTCCCAAGCAACCCACAATTTAAAGCACACAAGGAAAACAATTGAAAACACAGTGATCTTAATCCTAAGGTACACCTCACTTTAAGTTTTATCCCCAGCAGAGTCGCCAGTTCTGTGATCGGTGGATCTGGAACTGACTGTTTAACGCTGGTTCGCGAAATGTCGCGGAAGCAAGAGTCGCCACCGTCTTTTATTTTCTCCAAATGGAAAGGACAAAAGCACAGAAAAATTCCTTATAGAGATTGCTCTCGGTTCGGGAGGTAGATTATAGAAAGGGAAGGTGTTAGCACCCTTTCTATCCATGGTTATCCATGGGCTCTTAGATACTTGCTCACTTGTGTTTTCAAAAATGGTTTGTTTGCTTTTCAATGTGGGTTAAAAAAGTTTCTTTGAAAAATTTCAGTTCGACTCGTACGTCAGAGTGTTTGAAAAATTTGCTTTGAAAGCTTTTGAAAATGTGTTGGTGTGAAAAGTCTTTTTGAGTTTGTTTTGAGATTAGAGCAAGTATCCTTGAGAACCTACCTACCCTAAGGAATTCGTCTGTGTAAATGTCCTTAAAGTAGTGCCATCCCACTATTGAGAGGTAGGTAGCACCACCGTTGGAGGTGTTCGGGTCAATTTGAGTTTTAGGGACATGGTGATCACCGGAGCAATGGGAAGACACCTTAGAAGCTACCCTCATGCCAGGTTCCCGGATCATGAGGACTTACTAAGACATCCTCTACTCGACGATCACCTTTCGAGGCAAGGTAACAGTGAGGCGTACCCTAGGGGTGGTGTGTGATTTGTGTGTCATGTTCATTTGCATTTATCTTGTTCATGTCATTGTGATCTACGCTTGATTTTAATTGGGCCATTCATTCTTGCATGCTTATTTAACAGTTTAATATTTGCAGGAAAATAAATCTAAACTATTACAAATGGCGCGGGTCCACATCGCCAAAATTAAACCGGACCCGATTTGACGGAAAATAAATAAAGCAATAAAATAAAAGTGCGAAAAGTAAAAAGTTGTTACAAGGCTTTGGGACATGTACATAATTATTTAAACGATATAAAATAAATGCGCGAAATTAACAATTAAAAATACGGGCGTTGGACCCTTTTGCAAACAATTAAATAAATAAAGAATTTAAAATTAAAATAAGAATGTTTTTTGGTATTTTTAGTGTTTTTTTAAGATTTAAAAGAAGGAGAATTTATTAGAATGAAATTGGAAATGTAAACCCTAATTCTAATGGTTTTTTAAGTTTATTGTGAAAATATTAAGTTTTAACCTAATTTAAATCTAAGTTAATTTACATGCGAAATTTAATTATAAAAATAAATAAATAAATATTATTATTGTAAGAAAGGGAAATTAAAAGAAATCAAAATTAATTACACCTATTTCTACATATTTTTGGATTTTTGGTCATTAAAAGGATTAAAATTACAACCTAATTAAAACTAAGTTTATTTACATGCATTTATTCATAAAAATAATTAAATAAATAAATATTATATTTTTGCCTTTTTCTGATTTTCATGATGTTTTTGTATTTTATATAAAAAAGAATTAATTAATTTGATTAAAACAATAAAGCAAAAATAAAATCATAATTGAAAAATAAAAATAAAAAAATATAGAGAAGCAAACCAGGGGGGGTTCAGGCCCTAGATGGAGGTGTTGATCCAGTAATTTGGCCCACTTAGCTTTGATCCGTTTGACCTTTTTAGTTTGTGTGCTAGCGCGTTGACCAGCGTCTACCCTATGTCTTGAATCTGAGCCCTTTGATGGACCTGCCAGGACGCGTGGCTGCTTGGATTATGAGGTGTACCATGGAACAACACCACCCCACCTGCGTATGATTATTAATTGAAAAAAAATAAAGGGAAAGGATGAAGACCTGGGATCGAACCCAGGTCATTCACGTTGCAAACCACCACGTGCACCACTGAACCAAGCGTTTTTAATTTAACATATAATAACATATAAATATAATAAATAAAACATAATGTTAGTGGGTTAAAATCGCGCGAGATTCAAAAGAACCACTGGCCGTTGGACACGAGGTCATCTTCTTCAACTTTCCTGAAAACACAAATATGAGGCAACGGTTTTCCAGGTGTGGTGTTAGGCTGGCTATGGAAAAATAGCGAATAGCCCTCAAGTGCTCATAAATTGAGCGCGAGGGTTGATTCTCATTCGTCTCATCATGCTTGTTCTCATGGTCTATGCCTTAACCTCCAATTTTGCCTTATTGCAAAAGCCCTCTTTGAACAACCTGTAAACCCTAAAATTTAAGCATGGTAGAATCGCGTATGGCGTGCAAGAATTCAATCAAACACAATGGTTAGTTTCAAAAGCTCATAACAAACATGATTCCATGAATAGAATGCTGAAAAAATGCTTAAAAGATGATATACGATTATCAAATTTTCTCTGTACAGGGAAGGTCCTCGTTACCGATTCTTTGTGTTTGGATGGACGATTTTGATTGGAATGCGTTCAGGGAGGTTTCAGGAAGCTATTGGGATCAAGATTAGGGTTTGAATCGTCCTGTAACCTTGAAATCAGATTTGAGTTTTTTTGGACAATTTTTCAAGTTTGTATGGTATTCTTGAGCGCAGCTTTTTGTGTCCAAGGCTTAGGGTTGTATTCCTGGTTATGTAATGAGCATATTAGGTTAACAAAATTCAACAAAATCTCTTGTAATTATGGATTGAAGATTTGATTTTTTTTCCATTATATTTTCAATCTTTTTCACATGGTTTTTGTGCAAATTATGATCAATTCAATCCAATTCTTCCTAATCAGCATGTGCACGAAATATTGACCTTGAAATGTGTACAAAAAGATTTGTTTGGTTCATTTAGATATTTTTCACACATTTAATTAATTTAATTGAATTAATATAAATAAAAATTCAAATAAATAAATAAAAAATGAGAAAATGCTTCCCTTTGGGCCAAGTGGTCGTGCATAGGCTTGGAATGATGAATCATGGACGAAAAATGGGCCCATTAGCAAATTTAGGTCATTTGAATCAAAGTTGACTTTTCAAAATTCCCAAAAATTTCCCAACTTCCACAAGGCATAACTTGCTCAATATTTAAGCTTTTCACATGTTCTTGGACATTTTGGAAAGGCCTTTGAGTCCTCTAACCAATGCCTTTGGTCCCATGTCATTTTGATTTACCAATCTCAAGTTATGGCCTTTGACTTAAAGTCCCTTTTTGTTGACTTTTGAAAATGACCTATAATGTTGAAATTGATAACTTTTTGTGAGAGCATTTCTTGGACTTGAAATATGAAGATGAATTGTAGGAAATGTCTGTCTCTTCAAAATGAGCTTTGGATGGAATTTTTCTGATAATCCATGTGAAAGTTATGCCCTGGTCAATTTCAGTTGACTTTTTCAACTGTCCAAATATAGTAACTTTTGCATCTTGATGATTTTCTGAGCCAAATTTTGAGAATCATGATCAAGCATTGATCAAATGATTTTTGTGGCTTCAAAATGATATGTTGACCAAAAATTTGAACTTTTGACTGCCAAATGACCATTTTGCCCCTACAGTTGACTGTAGTGCAATTTAGGGTTTTGACTGTGCAATTTTGAGCTGAATGCCTTGAAACTTGATATGAGGATGCTTGACCATCTTTGTAGGCATATGAGACTTGATTGGGTCTTTGAAAACTTCCTTTCTTTGATCAGAACACAAACCCTAATTTTGACTGTATAGGAGACAGTTGCATTGCACAACCCTTGGGGAATTTTGTGACTTGGCTTGGCAATTTCTTGAAGAATATGGGAGGGCAAATTTTGGGGTGCAACAGTTGCCCCTGTTCAATCTTCTTAGACCTGAGGATGCAGATTGGCTGACGTGCCTTTCGTAATCCGAGGGTAGAAGATGATTGAACACTAAAGTGCCCAGAAATTTGCGCTCACATGATAGCAGTGTGGTGGAATGGGCTTATAGATGCCATTTAGGAGATTGCTGGACAGGATGATGGGCTTATAGATGCCATCTGGATGTTGATCGCGTAAGAGATTCCTTAGTGAGAACCTGCATACCTGCAAAAAGAAAAATAAGTACCTGACACGTTGCAGGAGCTGATTTTAAATGCTTGGTGTAGATGTGTCCTGACTGGTTACAGGAGCTGAGTCTGGAGCTTCAAACGGCGATGAATGAACCAGGGATGGTTACTGCTTTAGCATGAATGGTAAGAGAACCTTGAGCGACTTTAACTTCAACAACGCTCGTTGAGAAAAATCTTGGCGGGAATTACCATTTTTGCAACATCGGAACGGGAACCACAGACCATTATAATCTGAAAGGGAATGATCACCTCACACTCATCGTCGGAGAGGGAAACATCTGAAAAGGACTTACCACCTCACACACCGTCGGAGAGGAAAACATCTGAAAAGGACTTACCACCTCACACACCGTCGGAGAGGGAACCATAAGAGAATATCACCTCACACTCATCGTCGGAGAGGGAAATATCTGAAAAGGACTTACCACCTCACACACCGTCGGAGAGGAAAACATCTGAAAAGGACTTACCACCTCACACACCGTCGGAGAGGGAACCATAAGAGAATATCACCTCACACTCATCGTCGGAGAGGGAAACATCTGAAAAAGGAATTACCACCTCACGCTCTTGCCGGAGAGGGGACCATAGGAGACTATCACCTCACACTCATCGTCGGAGAGGGAAACATCTGAAAAAGGAATTACCACCTCACGCTCTTGCCAGAGAGGGGACCATAGGAGACTATCACCTCACACTCATCGTCGGAGAGGGAAACATCTGAAAAAGGAATTACCACCTCACGCTCTTGCCGGAGAGGGGACCATAAGAGAATATCACCTCACACTCATCGTCGGAGAGGGAAACATCTGAAAAGGGATTACTACCTCACACGCCGTCGGAGAGGGAACCATAGGAGACTATCACCTCACACTCATCGTCGGAGAGGGAAACATCTGAAAAAGGAATTACCACCTCACGCTCTTGCCGGAGAGGGGACCATAAGAGAATATCACCTCACACTCATCGTCGGAGAGGGAAACATCTGAAAAGGGATTACTACCTCACACGCCGTCGGAGAGGGAACCATAGGAGACTATCACCTCACACTCATCGTCGGAGAGGGAAACATCTTGAAAAAGGACTTCTGGGAGCAGTATCAGAACGTCACCATATCTGGTTTACATCTGAAACTATATCTGGAAGGAAATCTGGAAGCAGCATCAGAACGTCACCATATCTGGATTATATCTGAAACTATATCTAGAAGGAAATCTGGAAGCAGCATCAGAACGTCACCATCTCAGGATCATATCTGAAACTATATCTAGACAGAATGGCGATAGTTTGATAGTAGTCATTTGTATTAATCTTTTTCCTGAAAAGGCAAAACATAATTGTATGCAAAATCATGATGCATGAACTGTATGTCTTAAAAATTAATGAGATTCATGTAGTATGATGCACATGCATGCGATAATGTATGAGGATATGATGTTTATGAATGTATATTTTCGTCGTAGGAAAATAAATCCTTGACGGGTGCCGGGAAGTCGCATCCTGGGCTGATGTGGAAGAATAGCTTTTGCTTCCGCTGGGGTTGATAGTTGCAAGTATACCGGTAGGAGAAGATGACTCCGTTGTGGAATAAACTTGGCAAATGGAATATTCTGCGGGGAGAAAAGATACCCTAACGACCATGCTGGGAAGCAATACTCTGTGGGGAATAGAGATGCTTTGCTGAATGTTATAGTTTGCTGAGGATACCCTTGTTGTGCTGGAAGTGTTAATAGACTTCGCTGGGGATAGGAAGACTTTGTCGAGGACTCTCTTTCCGTGGCTTTTGGCTGAGGATAACCCAGTTATATCCTGTTAAGGAAATAACTCTTTAAATCAAGCCGGACGACGCGTTCGTATTCTGCGAGGGATAAGCTTCCAGAATCATACTGGGGGTAGACTTATTGTTTGGGGATATGAATTCCATCTTTCTAGGGGAACTGGATTGGACTCTCATGGGGGAGTATTGAACTGTATTGGTTATGTTCTTCCACGGAACATACCTTGATACCCTGGAGGACAGAACAATCAGATTGCTTAGATCACTCATTATTGCCCCTGTTTCTATGGGGGAGGCACTTATGGGGTGCTGATAGTTGTTGAGGGTCAAACCTTCTTCTGGTAGGCAGATGATAAGATGACGGGACATAGTCGTACGTTTTGATCCCTAACTTTTGCCTGGACCGCCCTTTCGGGTTTTCAGTCCACCGGGATACCCATTTTTGCCCAAGCCGCCTTTTCAGGTTTTCGACTTGCCGGGTGTACAGATTTCTTCATTTCATCCCTCATTTTGCCCGAACCCTCTTGGTTCGCCGGGAAGCCCTAATTTTTGCCTAGGCATATCAGCCTAGCGGGTCTTTGATTGTGCGTAGTATTTTTCCGACTATGTCCGTTCTCAGAAAGTAGGGAGTTGCCCCTGTTTAGAAGTGTTTTGTCACCAGAAGATGTTTGATCAGGCGAGATTTGTTGTTGGAATGCCCCAAGTAACTCAGGAGGAGACTTGCCCCAGGCTATTTGGCCTTTTGAGAGATTCTCCGAATCTTGATTGGATTGCCCCAGATAATAGACAATAGCCATGTCCTGCCCCTTGATTGGAAGTACTTTTGTTCATTAGGCATTCATCGTGCGAAGTTCCCTGCTGTTCAAACAAAAAGTCATATGCAAACAAAGTTATGTTAAAAATGCCAAGCTTATGTCTGTCTTGAAGATTTTGAAAATGCATTCTTTTTTCATAAAACAAATGAATGTTTGTAAAACTTGATGTCAACTCCGTATTTACCGTAGGCCTTAAGGAGTCAGGATACCTTTTGTAACAGTATGCTTTCGAACTAACCCATGCTTCAGCTAGGACTTTTAAGGGTTATAACGTGGCCTGGTTCACGGTTTAAGAAACAAAGGATAAGGGCTCAAATTATTTGTACCCACCCGCTCTTCGTGATATTCTCCAAACCTAAACTCAGTTGATCGTGCGTTAGACCTTGCTTGAGTCTTTGCTTTGATGTTCCGGTGATGGTCCGGATGTTGATAACTTATTTTGAATAGGCAGTCATTCCTTTTTTGTTGAGGGTTTGTAAGACCTCTTTCTTGTTTGATCTTTGTTATCCCTTTCTTTTTTGCCTGAACTGTTTCCTTTTTTGGAATTACAGTCAGCGGGATGCCCCAGTTTTATAAGTCCCTTTTTATAGGTTTTGACTTAATGGGCTTTTTGATTTATGATGATTTTTTTTTTATAATGACTGCCTGTCCTTGTGATTTATTCAGAACCATCACTGTCTTTCTTCGTTTTGTAAGGACTTCTTCGGTGCCATTCGTTATGCACTTGGATCAACTGAGAGACTACCCTGCCCCAGGTTATGATTAAGGGTTTTAAATTTCGAAAAGAAAAACTCCTACTTCTTTGGCTCAGAGAGGTTGACGAGGGATTATCATCCTTATAACTCCAGTGTTTAGGAATTTGAAACAATGCCTGTACCTCATCAGCTGGGTCTGTTCAAAAGCATACTGTAGATTATGGTATCGTTTTCGTCATCCTCCCTCAAGAGGCTTAGAATTAACGAGAGTTGACATCAGAAAAAATATGAAAACAATTTGCATATAGTGAATGCGAATATATTGATTCAAAATAGACATAAGCGATGCATTAATGGAATAACAATGTTTTAACATGAATAAATGTTTGAACGGTCAAAAGAAAAAACACAACTTGAACATTCGAATGAACAAAAGTTTCCTAGTCTCGGAGCTTGTCACTTCAACTGGTGAGCCTTGGAGGAATGGTAGAAAAATTCAGCCTGTCCATCTTGTATGAACTCCAATGCCCCTCCATCGATCAGGTCTTGGATTTTGTTCCTCAGATCCCAACATTCATTGGTATCATGTCCTGGGCTAGCAGAGTGGTAGGCACACCTCTTATTGGGATCATAGGCAGGAGATGTTGTGTTGGGGTTCCGGGGATGAGCCCTTAATGTGATCAGATTCAACCTCAATAGGCGTTGCAAAGCTTGATACAGCGACATGTTGAGCGGGGTGAATTGCCTTCTGGGCTTGTCTGGCTGAAACTGGTGAGGTTGATGCTGAATTTGTGGCACTGAAGCCATTTGAAGAGCTCCCCCCTTATCTCCTTGTCTCAAAGGTGGTTGAATGATGACTGGCTCTTTACCCTTAGATGTTTGCCCCAGTTGGTTATCCCGAAGCAGTTGGTTGACGAGAAACCGGAGCTCATCTTGTCTTTGAGCTAGACCTTGAATGGCATTCCTCTGCCCTAGCATTTGGGCTTTCATTATATCCACTTCAGCTTGCAGATGTTTTAGCCGTTCGTCCTCAGCGCGATTCCTGACCAAAGTCTCCGTGAGAAGTGTCCTTAGCTCCTCCTGCCCCTTGGATAGATTCAGGAGGATTTCCCCGAACCGAGTCTCTTGAGTAAGAAAGTCCTGGTCGTCTTGTGGGCAAGCCATTGCTGAAATAAACAGCGAGAAGGGTGAGTGACCTGCAAAGAACGGGTATCTGTAATGCAATGATATGTATGATATGCATGCAATGTTTTCAAGGATCTCGCAGGGTAAACAGAGAAACTTGTTAGAGTTGGAAACTGGCAACTTGATTGAAGGAACTTCCTGTTGTAGAGAGCCCTTCTTCAAGGGTCAAAGGCTCACCATATCCAGTGGGTCATAGCCCCTGACAACTTTGGCTAGAGGAAAATAAATCATTTTTGCCCCTTGCTAGATGTTTGATTCATCATGACCTGCATCACAAGCCCTTGAGATCCTTGAAATGGGTTAGGATGTATGCAGGATGCATGCAATGGTATGATGTTATGCTATGCATGGGGTAATGTGAGTAACCCTGTTATGAGTCCCAATTAAGGACTATAAACCGAAACCTGCAAGAAACTTGATAAACTTGTTATGAGTCCTGATTAAGGACTATAAACAGGACCTGCAAGTAGTTAGTACACCCTGTTATAAGTCCCAATTAAGGACTATGAACAAAACCTGCAAGAAACCTAAGTAAAACCTGTCATGAGTCCCAATTAAGGACTATAAACAGAACCTGCAAGTAGTTAGTACACCCTGTTATAAGTCCCAATTAAGGACTATGAACAAAACCTGCAAGACATCAAGGGTCAGATAACAAGCATGCAAGTAGTCAAGTACGAAGGCACGCAAGTCACACAAGAGAAGCCCTTAGGGTTTAGGCCAGCATGGGGTCTAGGTATTACCCTCTTGAAGTTGGTGGGCTCAACCTGTCCTATTAGAAGTAACCGGGTTCTAAGAGTCCCAATATCACTGAATTGCTTTCATTGTTCATCGTTTCGATTTAGCCACTGAACTGGCAATCGAAATATTCCAGGAAAGCAACCCTCAATTGAGTGTAGTATCGAGTATCAACCAACCTCGGACTGCACCAAAGTCAGTTATCTCACTACCCTAAAGAGGCCAAGATAGTTCAATTAAGGTTCCTAAGGTCTGTTGATGCTTCACGACACCACGCGGAGGCCCCGTACTCTCCTTGACTGAACTCAAGGGTTACCGGTACACACCAAAGTGCCACATCAACGTAGCAGACTGTTTCAACCATGTCGGTATACCCCGCACAGTTCCCTCACAGCCTTGTTGCTACTTTCTAAGAAAGGTATCCCCAGATCCGGGTTAGGATCTATAGAACTCCCAAGCAACCCACAATTTAAAGCACACAAGGAAAACAATTGAAAACACAGTGATCTTAATCCTAAGGTACACCTCACTTTAAGTTTTATCCCCAGCAGAGTCGCCAGTTCTGTGATCGGTGGATCTGGAACTGACTGTTTAACGCTGGTTCGCGAAATGTCGCGGAAGCAAGAGTCGCCACCGTCTTTTATTTTCTCCAAATGGAAAGGACAAAAGCACAGAAAAATTCCTTATAGAGATTGCTCTCGGTTCGGGAGGTAGATTATAGAAAGGGAAGGTGTTAGCACCCTTTCTATCCATGGTTATCCATGGGCTCTTAGATACTTGCTCACTTGTGTTTTCAAAAATGGTTTGTTTGCTTTTCAATGTGGGTTAAAAAAGTTTCTTTGAAAAATTTCAGTTCGACTCGTACGTCAGAGTGTTTGAAAAATTTGCTTTGAAAGCTTTTGAAAATGTGTTGGTGTGAAAAGTCTTTTTGAGTTTGTTTTGAGATTAGAGCAAGTATCCTTGAGAACCTACCTACCCTAAGGAATTCGTCTGTGTAAATGTCCTTAAAGTAGTGCCATCCCACTATTGAGAGGTAGGTAGCACCACCGTTGGAGGTGTTCAGGTCAATTTGAGTTTTAGGGACATGGTGATCACCGGAGCAATGGGAAGACACCTTAGAAGCTACCCTCATGCCAGGTTCCCGGATCATGAGGACTTACTAAGACATCCTCTACTCGACGATCACCTTTCGAGGCAAGGTAACAGTGAGGCGTACCCTAGGGGTGGTGTGTGATTTGTGTGTCATGTTCATTTGCATTTATCTTGTTCATGTCATTGTGATCTACGCTTGATTTTAATTGGGCCATTCATTCTTGCATGCTTATTTAACAGTTTAATATTTGCAGGAAAATAAATCTAAACTATTACAAATGGCGCGGGTCCACATCGCCAAAATTAAACCGGACCCGATTTGACGGAAAATAAATAAAGCAATAAAATAAAAGTGCGAAAAGTAAAAAGTTGTTACAAGGCTTTGGGACATGTACATAATTATTTAAACGATATAAAATAAATGCGCGAAATTAACAATTAAAAATACGGGCGTTGGACCCTTTTGCAAACAATTAAATAAATAAAGAATTTAAAATTAAAATAAGAATGTTTTTTGGTATTTTTAGTGTTTTTTTAAGATTTAAAAGAAGGAGAATTTATTAGAATGAAATTGGAAATGTAAACCCTAATTCTAATGGTTTTTTAAGTTTATTGTGAAAATATTAAGTTTTAACCTAATTTAAATCTAAGTTAATTTACATGCGAAATTTAATTATAAAAATAAATAAATAAATATTATTATTGTAAGAAAGGGAAATTAAAAGAAATCAAAATTAATTACACCTATTTCTACATATTTTTGGATTTTTGGTCATTAAAAGGATTAAAATTACAACCTAATTAAAACTAAGTTTATTTACATGCATTTATTCATAAAAATAATTAAATAAATAAATATTATATTTTTGCCTTTTTCTGATTTTCATGATGTTTTTGTATTTTATATAAAAAAGAATTAATTAATTTGATTAAAACAATAAAGCAAAAATAAAATCATAATTGAAAAATAAAAATAAAAAAATATAGAGAAGCAAACCAGGGGGGGTTCAGGCCCTAGATGGAGGTGTTGATCCAGTAATTTGGCCCACTTAGCTTTGATCCGTTTGACCTTTTTAGTTTGTGTGCTAGCGCGTTGACCAGCGTCTACCCTATGTCTTGAATCTGAGCCCTTTGATGGACCTGCCAGGACGCGTGGCTGCTTGGATTATGAGGTGTACCATGGAACAACACCACCCCACCTGCGTATGATTATTAATTGAAAAAAAATAAAGGGAAAGGATGAAGACCTGGGATCGAACCCAGGTCATTCACGTTGCAAACCACCACGTGCACCACTGAACCAAGCGTTTTTAATTTAACATATAATAACATATAAATATAATAAATAAAACATAATGTTAGTGGGTTAAAAACGCGCGAGATTCAAAAGAACCACTGGCCGTTGGACACGAGGTCATCTTCTTCAACTTTCCTGAAAACACAAATATGAGGCAACGGTTTTCCAGGTGTGGTGTTAGGCTGGCTATGGAAAAATAGCGAATAGCCCTCAAGTGCTCATAAATTGAGCGCGAGGGTTGATTCTCATTCGTCTCATCATGCTTGTTCTCATGGTCTATGCCTTAACCTCCAATTTTGCCTTATTGCAAAAGCCCTCTTTGAACAACCTGTAAACCCTAAAATTTAAGCATGGTAGAATCGCGTATGGCGTGCAAGAATTCAATCAAACACAATGGTTAGTTTCAAAAGCTCATAACAAACATGATTCCATGAATAGAATGCTGAAAAAATGCTTAAAAGATGATATACGATTATCAAATTTTCTCTGTACAGGGAAGGTCCTCGTTACCGATTCTTTGCGTTTGGATGGACGATTTTGATTGGAATGCGTTCAGGGAGGTTTCAGGAAGCTATTGGGATCAAGATTAGGGTTTGAATCGTCCTGTAACCTTGAAATCAGATTTGAGTTTTTTTGGACAATTTTTCAAGTTTGTATGGTATTCTTGAGCGCAGCTTTTTGTGTCCAAGGCTTAGGGTTGTATTCCTGGTTATGTAATGAGCATATTAGGTTAACAAAATTCAACAAAATCTCTTGTAATTATGGATTGAAGATTTGATTTTTTTTCCATTATATTTTCAATCTTTTTCACATGGTTTTTGTGCAAATTATGATCAATTCAATCCAATTCTTCCTAATCAGCATGTGCACGAAATATTGACCTTGAAATGTGTACAAAAAGATTTGTTTGGTTCATTTAGATATTTTTCACACATTTAATTAATTTAATTGAATTAATATAAATAAAAATTCAAATAAATAAATAAAAAATGAGAAAATGCTTCCCTTTGGGCCAAGTGGTCGTGCATAGGCTTGGAATGATGAATCATGGACGAAAAATGGGCCCATTAGCAAATTTAGGTCATTTGAATCAAAGTTGACTTTTCAAAATTCCCAAAAATTTCCCAACTTCCACAAGGCATAACTTGCTCAATATTTAAGCTTTTCACATGTTCTTGGACATTTTGGAAAGGCCTTTGAGTCCTCTAACCAATGCCTTTGGTCCCATGTCATTTTGATTTACCAATCTCAAGTTATGGCCTTTGACTTAAAGTCCCTTTTTGTTGACTTTTGAAAATGACCTATAATGTTGAAATTGATAACTTTTTGTGAGAGCATTTCTTGGACTTGAAATATGAAGATGAATTGTAGGAAATGTCTTTCTCTTCAAAATGAGCTTTGGATGGAATTTTTCTGATAATCCATGTGAAAGTTATGCCCTGGTCAATTTCAGTTGACTTTTTCAACTGTCCAAATATAGTAACTTTTGCATCTTGATGATTTTCTGAGCCAAATTTTGAGAATCATGATCAAGCATTGATCAAATGATGTTTGTGGCTTCAAAATGATATGTTGACCAAAAATTTGAACTTTTGACTGCCAAATGACCATTTTGCCCCTACAGTTGACTGTAGTGCAATTTAGGGTTTTGACTGTGCAATTTTGAGCTGAATGCCTTGAAACTTGATATGAGGATGCTTGACCATCTTTGTAGGCATATGAGACTTGATTGGGTCTTTGAAAACTTCCTTTCTTTGATCAGAACACAAACCCTAATTTTGACTGTATAGGAGACAGTTGCACTGCACAACCCTTGGGGAATTTTGTGACTTGGCTTGGCAATTTCTTGAAGAATATGGGAGGGCAAATTTTGGGGTGCAACAACTAGGGATTACAATACTGATTTCAATAGGGCAGATAGAAATCACATCGTCAAGATATCAATTGGGGATCTCGTGTTGGCTCATTGGGGAGGACAATACCACATCGTTGATAGAAGCACAAAATACATTCTTCAATACCAAGAGTGATGATTACACAAACTTCTCTGGGGAGAAATCATGAAACCACATGGCGATAACAAATTTCAGAGAAAAATATTATCTTAGCTTTACTCGTGGATTTTTTAAGTCAAACAATTCAATAAAAAGTCTAGATTATGGGGATTTTAAATCAAAACCGACACTTGGCGGGAGAAAACCCAAATGGTTAACAAGTGTTTCAACACTTATTATAGAAGATACTGCCCTCGTCTAGTTATTAAACAACAACAATAATGCTAATACTGCAAAAGGGTGATGTTTTGAAAATGATTTCACCTTATCACACAAAGGGAGAAGGAGCTTCCCACATATGAGTGAAGACCTCATTGGGGAATATGGGATAGAGGTTTTAAACCATGCAAACCCGAAACCAAAATAATCAACTTGGAGAAAAAACAAATGAACCAAGATTTGGCTGGGAAAATATGGGATCACCAACCCACCATCATTCCATATATCACTTGGTATCATCTCCAACTATTTGAGAATCAAGAAGACCATACGCACATCAACAAGAGTGACCTGGGAGAACTTTCCCGGGGAATACCTTCTTCCAAAAAAACCAGAGCTCGTCCATCCTCAGGAATCACTATTTTTGTTTTTTTTATTGAATCACAAAATCTAAAGTAAAAAGGTAATTTGTAAATTATTTTCAAAAACAATTTTATTATTAAAACTCTTTGTTTTGAAAATTACTATCAATAATAAATGGAGTCTTTGTAAGCATAATAAAATAAGAATTGGATAAAAGCTCAAACCTTATTAATAGAATGGTAGTCTTCGAATGGCGAGACTCCATAGATGATGACAAAGTTTGGAAAATGGTAATACATTGGAAAAGATACATTGAAACACAATGACTGTTATTCTCCCTAACAACTTTGAATTACTGAGCAGCAATTTCTATTGAAGTGTGGTGAGGATCTAAGAAGATTGTTGCTTCAATGATCAAGTCTTGTCTGATGTAGTTACTTGCCAAGAAATCCATAACTTTTTCCTAGATTGCCCCTGCGGGCTTTCAACCTAGCAGGAAAAATCTATTCTGTTTATGTCTCTTATTTTTTGCCTAGACCGCCCTTTCGGGTTTTCGGCCTACCGAGACGCTCCTTTTTTTCCTAAGCCGCCCTTTCTGGTTTTCGACTTAGCAAGATGTTCTTTTTATTTCTTTAGGCGAAGCATTTCTTGACCGCATCAGCATTCATATGACGTGGGAACTCCTCTCCATCCATAGTTTCAAGAATCAATGCACCGCCAGAGAAGGATTTCTTGACAACATATAGGCCTTTAAAATTTGGATTCCATTTGCCCCTAGAATCAGAGTTGAAAGACATGATCTTCCTGAGCACGAGGTCGTCTTCTCTGAATTCACGAGGATTGACCTTCTTATCAAAAGCTTTCTCCATTCTCTTCTGGTATAACTGACCATGACACAAGACCATCATTCTCTTTTCTTCAATCAAGTTCAATTGGTCAAACCTGTTGTGGATCCATTCAGCCTCTGATAACTTGATTTCCATTATCACACGTAAGGAGGGAATCTAAACCTCAATGGGGAGCACTGCTTCCATACCATATACAAGATAGAACAGGGTTGCCCCTGTTGAAGTACGGAAAGATGTACGATATCCATGCAAAGTAAAAGGGAGCATCTCATGCCAATCTTTATAGGTAACAACCATTTTCTGGATGATCTTCTTGATGTTTTTATTTGCAACTTCAACAACCTCATTCATCTTTGGCCTGTAAGGAGACGAATTGTAAGGGGACAATCTTGAATTCTTCTCAAAGTTCTGTCATCATTTTGTTGTTCAGATTCGAGTCGTTGTCAGTGATAATCTTGATTGGCACACCATACCAGCATATAATATTGTTCTTGATAAAGCGTACTACCACCTGCTTAGTAACATTGGCATATGAAGCTGCTTCATTCCCATTTGGTGAAGTAGTCTGTTTCCAC
Source organism: Vicia faba (assembly GCA_948472305.1). Classification (NCBI taxonomy): domain Eukaryota; kingdom Viridiplantae; phylum Streptophyta; class Magnoliopsida; order Fabales; family Fabaceae; genus Vicia; species Vicia faba. Next base: position 190,488,032 of record OX451739.1, on the reverse strand, counting down.
CGGGATAAAACTATGTCCATTTGACGCCTTAGGTTCAATCATTCCAATCATGTCAATACGTCACACATATAAAGGCCATGGGGAAGAAATAACATTGAGAAGCCTCGGAGGCACATGAGTTTTGTCAACATAAATCTGGCATTTATGGCACTTCTTTGCAAATTTGTAACAGTCAGATTCCATTGTCAGCCAATAGTAACCTGCCCTAAGCATCTTCTTTTCCATTGAATGTCCATTGGCATGAGTACCAAAGGAGCCTTCGTGAATTTCATGCATCAACATGTCTACTTTGTGTCTATCCACACATCTGAGTAAGACCATGTCATAATTTATTTTGTATAGCACATCTTCATTGAGGAAAAAGCTTCATGCCAACCTTCTCAATGTCTTTCTATCTTTGTTTGACGCATCAGTCGAGTATTCCTGATTCTGGAGAAAATGATTGATATCATAATACCAACGTTTTCTGTCTGACGTTTCCTCTGCTGAAAACACATGAGCCGGCCTATTCAGACGTCGCACTGTGATACGAGGCATATCTTTCCAAGTATTTACTTGATACATAGAAGTCAAAGGGGCTAAAGCATCCTCCATCTGATTTTCATCTATGGGAATATGATGGAATTCAACTTTACTAAAGAAGGGTATTAATCTTCTAGCATAGTCTTTGTAGGGAATCAACCCAGGGTGGTGAGCATCCCATTCTCCTTTAATCTAATTTATTACCAAAGTTGAATCGCCATATACATCTATAATTTTGATTCTGAGATCAATAGCCTCCTTAAGACCCATGATACAAGCTTCATACTCTGTCATGTTATTGGTGCAATGAAATGCCAACCTTGCAGTAAATGGGATATGTGATCCATGAGGAGTAATAATCACATCACTAATTCCTTTTCCATAAGCATTCACAGCTCTATCAAACACCATGCCCCAACGAGAATCAGGATCATGACCTTTCTTAGGCAAAGGTTCATCACAATCTTTTATTTTCAGAAACATAACATCCTCATCAGGGAAATCATATTTAACATACTGATAGTCATCAACTGGTTGGTGAGCAAGATAGTCTGCCAACACACTTCCTTTCATAGCCTTCTGAGTACGGTATTTAATATCATATTCAGACAACAGCATCTGCCAACATAAAATTCTTCTAGTAAGAGAAAACTTTTCAAAAATATACTTAATCGAATCCTTTTTGGAAATCAACAAGTAGTACGATTCAACATATATTTCCGCAACCGCTTTGCTGCCCAGGCCAAAGCACAACACGTCTTTTCCAGCATAGAATACCGCGACTCAGTCAGTACAATTCTTGCTGAGATAATAAATGGCATATTCCTTCATTCCTGTTTCATCTTGCTATCCCAAAATACAGTCCATAGAATTATCTAACATTGTCAAAAACATAATCAATGGTCTTATTTCAACGGGAGGGAGCAAGATAGGAGGTTCAAGCATATACTCTTTAATAATTTCAAATTCCCTTTGGAAATCATCTGTCCACACACAACCTTGATCTTTCTTTAACAACTTAAAGATTGGTTCACACGTTGCAGTCATATGGGAAATAAACCTGGAAATGTAATTCAAACGCCCAAGGAAGCCTCTAACTTGCTTTTCAGTTCTTGGCGCTGACATTTCTTGAATTGCCTTAACTTTATTAGGATTAAATTCAATTCCCTTTTGGCTGACAATGAAACCTAAAATTTTTCCTAATCGAACACCAAATGTGCATTTATTTGGATTCAAGTGGAGACAATACTTCCTCAAACGCTGAAACAATTTCAATAAATCCTCTATATGCCCTTCTCCAGTCTAAGATTTTGCAATCATATCATTAACATATACCTAAATTTCCTTGTGCATCAGATCATGGAATAGGGTTGTCATAGCCCTCTGGTACGTTGCACCAGGGTTCTTCAACCCGAAGGGCATCACTCTGTAACAGAATATTCCTTAGGGTGTGATAAACATTGTTTTTCCATGTCCTCAGGAGCCACTCTGATTTGATTATATCCGGAAAATCCTTCCATGAACGAGAATACTTTGAATTTTGCTGTACTATCAACCAACATATCAATATGTGGCAATGGAAAGTCGTCTTTTGGACTAGCTTTGTTTAAATCTATATAATCAATGCACATGCGAACTTTTCCATCTTTATTTGGTAATGGGAAAATATTAGCAATCCACTGATGGTACACTGATGTCACAAGAAAGCTGATGTTAATCTGCTTTAAAACTTCTTCTTTAATTTTCACTGCAATATCAGGGTGAGTTCTTTGCAACTTCTGCTTGATTGGTGGGTATTCTGGCTTTAACGACAAATGATGTTCCACAATATCAGTATCCAATCCTGGCTTGTCTTGGTATGACCAAATAAAGATGTCTACATACTCTTTCAATAATTCAATCAACTTGCTCTTTACGTCAGGATGAAGCAATGCTCCAATATTGATTTCTTTTGGATCTTCCTCTGTACCCAAATTGATTGTCTCCAACGACTCTTTACACGACTGAATGGCACTTTCCTCGTGCTCAAGCAACCGTGAAACCTTTTATGGGATTTCATCATATTCTTCTTCTTCATGATATTCAAAGTTGGGAGAGGGTGCAGGGCCATTGTGCTCAACAAGTTTTTTTAATTAATCTGTACATATGATTTATGATTGCTTTTAGAAACTAACAAATATAATAAGTGATTATGCAGATTCAATTACAGTTATTATTTATTTTGAAGGGTTTTTTCTGATTACCATTTTCCAAGAAAAAGCAGAAAATAAAGACACAATTTGGGAATCAAAGACAACTTTTATTATTGATTTTAAAAATCAAAGCAACAAATATGCCCATACAATATCAATACTTTCACCTTGGGCAGAGTGAAAGATTTTTTTGAAAAGATTAACAAAAAAAATTACTTTGAGACATTAATGCAAGAGGGAACATCAATAGTGATCTAATTTTGGACCCTGACTCCGTGCGTCACGTAGTTCAGCATGTCTTGCTCTGCTTCGCCTTCCACAATAACATTGATCTTAGGAACAGTTGGATGAAGATAACCTCCGCTACGAAAGATATCATGATATTTTCCTAAAGAAGCCTTCGGCTTCATATTCTCAACTTTACCATTCTTCACAGAGAATCCTCTCAACTCTATTCTTATTCACAGGTGGATCCACAATCAGCCCCATACTTTACTAGGGCCATTACGCACTACCCACTGAGTATCCTTAAATGAAGCTATATAATTCTCATTTTCCCTTATGTTATCAATGGATAAAGCTTGGAACTGAGTTCCAACAACAGCTTCATCCGCTTCCACAACGATGAGAGAGGATAAATGAGATATTAACAATGTCTGCTCTCCATTTATGATGACCACCTTTCCTTCCCACACAAACTTTAGCTTCTGGTGAAAAGTTGAAGTAATAGCCCCTGCCTCGTGGATCCATGGTCGTCCCAGTAAACAACTGTAAGCGAGAACAATATCCATGACCTGGAAAGTAATCTGAAATAGGTGCGGGCCTATGTGAATAGGCAAATATACCTCCCCGATGACATACTTCCTCGATCCATCAAAAGCTTTCCCAATGATTCCACTCGGGCGCATGGGAGTTCCTGGGTACTTCAACTTCATAAGTGTGCTCCTCGGTATGACATTTAAAGTGGACCCATTGTCAATCATCACATTGGACAATGAATCGTTCTTGCAGTTCATGTAATATTCTCGACAACACTATTGAATTGGTCCTAAGGCATATCACTTTTCACAAAAGATTGATTCAATACTCTCATCAAAGATTCCCTATGGGCAGAAGAGTTCATTAGCAAGGCTAGAATAGATATCTTTGATAGAGTCTACGACAATTGATCTATGATCTTGTAGTTGCTCATCTTATAATTTTCAATATATCATCCACATATTTTTCTAGAGTAGTACCGCTAGGTTCCCCCACTACTTTCTTAGGTTCAACACTTTCAACAACCTTTTTATCAGCATTAACAATCCCTCGTATGATAGGTGCGAAAACACAGCCACTTCGGGTCACTCGACTGGCTTCAGCAATATTCTTGACATCAGACAAATGTTGTATGGGAACTTCCACACCATCCTCTAGGATTGTAGTGTTGTATTTATATGGCATGACTTTGTCTGATTTGTAAGGAACAAGACTCGGCAAGCAAATCACCACTGGAGCAACAACTGGCTTGTTATGATACTCAATCTCTATAGGGGCCGGAACACCAAAACAAGGAACAATAACATTCACCCCTTCTTCATAATACTTAGGCATCACTGAATCATTGCTGGAGAACATATCTTCATCTGAGGAAAAGAATTCATCTGCAGAAGCATACTCATCATCCGACACAGTCTCAACCAAGCAATCTTCAATCACATTGATCCCACAGTAATCATCTTTGTTGCCTGAAACTTTAATAGTACCATTGTCCAATAACAATTGAACACCTTTTCTCACTATGGAACAACCACAAGAATCTCTGTAGCAAATCTGGCAAGATCCATAATAGTGTTCTTCTTGACCATCCATGTGATAGAAGGTAGCGTGCAACTACACCAAATCATCATTCATATACTTCACGTCAAAAATCCAGAACTCATCGAGACATCCAAAGACCATATTCACATGTTCTTCGTACTCTGACCTAGGCCTGATTATATGAATGAGGCATTCGTCCATCATTTGCTAAAGATCAGCTTTTATCTTATCACATCCTTAGATATCTGTACTGCAAATACAACAACCAGCATGGTCGTGCATATAATAATTGAACTCGCAGAGTTCAGCATGCATCGTTACCAAATCTCCTATAACCAAGTTGATATCAAAAATCTGAAAGTCCCCTGAACAACCAGCAGCCATGTTTATAACATTTGCTCCTCCATGCTCAGGTAAAAGATTATCTTTCACGTTAGGGACAATATCTTTAAAGGAAAGAAGGCTAGATCTCACCATTTTTTGTACTTCAGATTTCAAAGTATAATAGTTCTCAATATTGTGCCCTAGTGCTCCCTGATGAAAAGCACACGTCTGATCTGCCTTATAATACCAAGGTAAAGGTGATGGTATAACAGGGGACGGTCTGGTCTGAACCAACTTCTTCTGAATCAAAATCGGAAGTAACTCTGCATAGCTCATTGGAATAGAGTCAAAAGTCTCTCTCTTCTGACTTTGCCCTTGATTTCCTTGAAGAAATGGTCTTTGATATGCAACAGTGGTTGGAGCTACATTGACAATTGAAGTCACAAAAGCAACTTGTTGCTGGTACCATTGATGCCTTCTCGTTGGTCAAATATTCCTTTCTCCAATAACAACATTTGTTTCAGTTTCTTTCTTTCGAGAGAACCTGTATGACGATTTCTTTGTCCCTTCATCTTTTGTCAAACGCTCTTCTTTACAGCCTCTTCCAAACAAACATCCATGCGAAAATTTCGTTGTGTGTATTGGAAGTTTAGTTTTTCACCTTTCTCTAATAGAAAAAATTAAATGTAATTTTTAAAAAAATAAATAATACCAAAAATAATTTTAAAATAAAAAAGATTGAAAAAATGTCAAATATAATAAGAGGGGTGGTCCATATTTTAGTTCTCAAAGAGAACGCTCATTTTATTGCACTCAATACCATGTATTCATGTACGGATTAAGTTGAACAAGTAGACCCATAAGTCAAACATATGTTGTTACGATTTTACATTTTAGTTTTTCTACTAACAAATTTTGAATAAAATGGCAAATATATGCTTGGCTCCTAATTATCCAAACAAAAATTATATTTCCTATCTCAAATTTTAATACAATATTAATTTTTTTGTCTAGTTGTACCGTTGTACTCTTTAATATTATTTGCAACACTTTTAAATTTATATAATTTAATTTAAAATTAAATATGTTTTTGATTTGTATAAATATTTCAAATTTTATTTTTAATTTTTATTAAAAAATGATATATTTTAGTTGTTATAAATTTTTTATTAATACAGTTTTAGTCTATGTTAATTTCTAAAATTTCAAAACTGTTTAATTATTTTTACATTTTTAAATTTTTGAATTTTTTTATATGTGTTTAAAATGTTATAAAATGTATCTTTATTAAGTTTTAATTTTTTTTAAAATAAGATAAATTAAATATAATTTTTTTAAATTTCAAAAGATATTGATGAAAGTAATGAAAATTTTGATTTTGAAATCAAATTTTGAGTTTTTTTTTCGAGGAACTTTTTATAATATTCTAAACATATTTGCAAAATAATCATTCAAAAATACACATCAGTTTAATAGTAGAAACTAAAATTACGTACATAGTAATTTATAGAGACTAAAATATATCATAATTTTTTATAGGGATCAAAAATAAAATTTAATAATTTATAAAGATAAAAAATATATTTAATCCTTCAATTTATATTTATAGTAGTGCTAATTACAACAATATTTATTAAAGATGATTTTGTAAAAACTTTATTGAATTAGAAAGACACCAATTTTGATGGGTTTTAGGGTCTCTAAATTAGCAGCTAAGAGAAACCTTCTAGAAAAGTAAGATAAGAGAGGAGATAATTTTATTCATAATTTTCAATGAATTTATGAATTTGTACAAATATAAAAGTGAGGTTTAGGTTAACCCTTATAAAATTAAGATAATTTATCTTAAATATCTTATATCAATAGAATTTTGTCACATAAAGTAAATTTTTAACATGATCTATTAATCCAAAATTTTAAGACATTGAATTTATGTCTCCTATTACTTATAAAGTGTTCAACATTCTTTTAAAAATAAAATAAAATAAATGTGATTTGATTCAGTTTGGTTAGTTTGATTTTTTACGAAAAATTTATTGAGTCATACATACACTTATAGATGACAACATAATTTTGTATGAAGTCATTCATACACTATCAAATAATAATAAAATTCATCATATTTGGACAACAATTTTCCATTTAATATGTAAAAATCAGATTAGTGAAGATGAAAAATAAAGAATAGAAGAGAAGAGTTATTAGAGAAGAAGATGTGCGATAAAAACGAAATTGGAAGAGAGAACAGTAGCATAAAAATGAGAAGATGAAAAAGAAAGAATATTAGAGATTAGAGATTAGAGAAGAAGAAGCAAGATGTATCTAGATAAGAGGCGTGATACTTCTATGAGAGATTTGAGAAGGTTGAAACTTAAACCCTAAGTGTGAGGAAGATAAAATCGTTTGTAATCATAATACTAAGGCATAATAGGTTTAAGTTTGAGTTGGATGTGAGTTAAGTGAAATTTAGGTTGTAATATAATGAGATTTTATTCGGTTTAGTTTGGTTTTCAAAATACAATCCGCATACTGAACTGAACCGTACAGTTTTGTTAAAATATGATCCAAACATATCCGAATTAAATGCATTTTTTTATTTACTATTTTCAATTTAATTTGCTTCGCTTTATGATTTTTTATTAAAGTTATTCGGTTTTGAACACCCCTATATTACGTGATCCTTCTAACAAACAAAATTTTCCAGCTTTTTCTTCGGAGGCTTAGTGATTCTTTTTGCTCTTGACACTTCCACTTCAGCTTTCTGCACCTCTATTTCTAATATTGGGCCTTGTAACATCTTTTCTTTGGATTTAATCACAATAATTTTCTTTTTTTGTTTTTACATTCCGATTTTTAAGATAATGAGATTCTAATAATCTAGAGTTCGTGTCGAGAGATTATGATACTGATCAATTATTATTTTTATCAAAAATCAAATTCAATATTCTTCAAACTTTCATTTCTTAACAGAAACTCGTTTACCTACATCAAATTTTATATGAGTCAATTTGATTTATGTTTTGATTATTTTTCACAGTTAAGTCAAATAAATAGATATTAATAGCAGTATTAATCGGTATAGTTTTGTTTAGAGGAATTAATCGGTATAGTTTTGTTTAAAAGTTAGTTTTAAACATTTTGTTTAAATGGGATGGAATAGAATAGAATCACATGAATTTACCAAGAAAAATGATGTTTCAAAAATAAAACATTAATTTAAAATTCTATGGTTTAAACGGAATTGAATCATAGACAAATAAGTAAAACAAAATAAAATATTAACAACATATAATATTTTAACTCTAACTTCTATGAGGACCACGACGAATCAAAGAAATTTTTTGATAACCACTTTCATAGAGAGAATTGAATTCTGTTTGACTAATTTTTTAACCAATAAAACCTATGGATAGAAGATAACTTTATTCTACCATACCACCAAAACTAACATACACTGTAACTCAAGAAACCTTCCCTTATCTTAGAAACTTAAGAAAAGCGTTCCTAATACTTAACTAACCCCCACAACTTAAGAAAAGTATAAAAGTTAATGTATCAAAAAACTTAGCGACACAAATTTTGATCACTAATAATTTGTTTTCTTTATTTTTATAATGCTCTTTCATAAATTTACTATTAGGAATTAAAGATACATTTGAAAATGAATGAACTTAATTTTCATTAATAAAATTTGTCGCACATAAAATTTTTATAATAGAATTACGGAAAATACTAACGGTAATATCTTTTAAATCTCCGCACAATAATATGACATAATCAGAATAAATTAGCATACATATTAAAAGATGGCGTCACATATATTTTAAAATCAACACAAATACACCGGTCATGTTCATAATACACATTTAAAATCATATTCCATACAGTAACACATATGCATATTACAGCAGAATAATTCTCTTTTCAAAACTATATCAATAATTGAATATCATAATAGAAATCATGTATTAAAATATTAGGCACTAAAAACCAATCATCACATATTCTCAATACACAATAATATAAAAAGGGAGTATAACAAAACATCTCTTAGAACAACATGAGTTCAAACGTTTCCCGTGTTACATGACCAGAGCATGACTCACTACCTAAATGCGGATAAACAAAGAACTAGCTCATCCGATTAATCCTTGCGAGAATACACCACTATTCTTCGGTACCTGAGCAATGTCGTATAAAATATAATTTTCAACAGAAGGGTGAGAATTCATATCATTATAGAAATATATAATAATAAGTAATGTATAACACATACATACATCAATTGAATTTATCACACTTGATACATTCACGTATTCAACATTTTCTAACACAATTCACAGGTGTAGTATACAACATTGCTCAACAATTCATAATTCAAAGATAATCAATCACAAATACCACTAATGTAACATTCCAATCAATATCACATAATGCGCACCAATTACAAATTTCACATCGACACATGTGACTCGAATGCAACTCAGTGTAATATACATGTTGTACCAAGTGTTATCCTCATATGGTTTTTACGTTTAAACCGGGTCCATCTCCAAGACCGATAACCACCAAAAATATCGTCCTCTAAGCTTCAAATTAATCCTCTAGGTTTGGGACAAGTGACTAGCTTCCACAAAACTAGAAAACCTATTGCCTCCTGACAACAAATGATGCATGTGCAATTCCAAAACCATATGCAATTAAGACCATCTCTCAATCTTAATTATACAAGCATATTTTATGACTCATCTCATTTTGAATTATCTCACAGTTGCACAAACATACATATTTCATGTCATCATTCACATATGAATCACTTTCTTAGCATTCATCAATTCAACAATCACAATAATACATAGCAAACAATGTCAAAGAATGTTATTCCTATCCAACATCAATTCGCAACATACATATACACATAATTCAAGTGTTATGTTTTCATCAAAAAAGAATTCAAAACCTATTCAATACACATTTATAAAATTTCTAAAATTCAAGATAATTCATTATAAATCATCATCATGCATAATTTCACAAAAAATCCAGAAAATATAAAATTTCATATTCCAGTTCGTGCTGAGCACGAAATCTCGCGCTGAGCACGCTCCGACCAGAGGGTAGCATGCTGAGCATGGAATAGCGCGCTGAGCATGCTCTGTGATTTTTACAAAACGCACCTTACATTGAAAACAACACACCAGTCAATGTTTTTCACTCCAAAACACATTTTTACACTTCTAACATGCGATTTAAGGTATTATATCCTATATCTAACTTGTAGTTTCAATTACAAACATCAAAATATAATTCAAACATCAATTTAAAGGATCTGTACTCAAAACCTAACTTCCTCAAAACTTAGAAATTAAAGAACAAAATCCCTAAATCATGTAGATACCCATTACACACCATTATATAATCCCATAATAAGAAAATTATCCACCCTTACCTTGGTTGTAGATTATCTTCTAGGGTTCTTCTATCTTATCTTCTCTTTCTCCATTTTCTCCTCTTTTCCTCTTTTCTTCTTGATTTGACACTTTCTCTCTCTAGCTTCTATTTCTTGTTTTATAAAACACAGTATAATCTTTATTTCACTAAATAGGCTTAACACTCACTCCCTCATTATCGAAACACATAAGACTCAATCAATTATTTTGTTATTCTTACACCCAATAACCCAATACACAGATAACACATATTCTCAATTTATTAAATAAATCATATATCGCACACCACAACTAATTAATTCAAATAACTCATATATTCACAAAATCACATAATTAATTAATTATTATATTATATAATAATTAAAAAATAACTAATAAATAAAATTGGAGTGTTACATTAACGAATACTCAGTGGTATTTTTTAAAGGTTTAAAAAGGTAAATATTTTTTGAAATACTTATATTCAATGCATTGAAAATTGAAATATTTAACTTTTCTAAAAAATATTTTATTTTCAATATATCAAATAATATTGTTAGACGATGACAAATTATATAGAGGGGGGTGAATAAATCTCCAAGTAAAAATCATCTTTCAAAAATAAGTAATTAAATTTTAGTTTGAAAGACAATATTGAGCGGAAGATTTTTAGCATAGATCGAAAAAGTCATCTAAAGGAACCTTGTTATTGGAAACTTAGATATGCGCAAGCCCTATGTAATTAAAACAATGATATAAACGATCAACACAATTATATCTAAATTAACCGTTTATCACAAATCACAATGATTACCTATTTTCAATGAAATTATGTATAAAACGAAACTTTACAATTTATCAAACACTTGGCACGCGATCAATTTTTTATATTTTCCTTTGGGATTTGTTGATTTGAAAAAGCCCTTACAATGAAAGTGATTATAAGCTAATCAACAAAGCAATTTGAGCTTTAACAATCAAAGAAAAATTCTATATGAATCGATCGATCAAACAATAAGTTCAACAAATTGCATATATTAAGTAAATGAGAGAGAGACAGACATAGAGAGAGAGAGAGAGAGAGAATGACAAAAAGATTTTTTTAGGTAGTTCAACAACACGTCCTTGCTATGACTATGTTTGTCCCTAATTTCAATTGAAATTGAGATATCAATCTTACTTTGAAAAAAGTTGATTACAAGAGAAGTGTTCTAAGAGCAACCCTATAAACCCTAATTATTTGTTGTTGATTCAACCCATTCTCTTCTTTTGATCTTGAGCAAGACCAAGACACAATAGATCGAATAGATTCACCATTTCATGTTACTCCTTTTCAAGATACCCAATCTTTAAAACTTTCACTTGATCGAATCCAATTGTAAGCTATTGACCACCAGAACTTTCAATACGATCCATCATCTCGCGCTACTCCTTTGAAAGATACTAAATCTTCAAACCTTTTACTCGGCCGAATCCACAATTGCTAAGTCTTGAACAAAAACCCCCAAATATACCAAAAATCTTGGAGGACAACCCCTAGGTTTTTCCGGATGAAAACCCCTACAATTCTCAATCCAATATTCTCGGTTACACAAACCTAATTGGACGTTATCAAACCTTGTCTAGATGGTGTAATACCACAAATTTGTCCTACCCCTTTTTATCAAGAAACATTTGGCTTATGCATTTCGTAACCATCATGTAGATACCCTCCATTAAAATTACGTGCATTCATTAACAATAAGGCTCGGTATTTGGAATCAATGATCATGAGATTAAGGGTCCACTTAGGAATTAGGGTTTCCTCTTTCTTTCATATGGTTTGGTTCTAAGTCAAGGTTTTATACTCAATATCATCTAGTGAATCTACAAAGACTTGGATATATATCATTTAAAACTATTCTCATGAATTTTATCTAACTTCCTTCAACACATAAAATTCCCATTACTGCTTGCAATAAAAGTTATCCCGAGATATCATCTAAGAGACAATGAGCTAGAGCATGGAGAGTCTACAAACATCATCTTCTGGTGCTCATCATTATCATTTAACTAGGGTTTATTTCCACAATTAAGTGTTATTCTATATGGTTTTTGGTGGAGCATGTTCATCAATCAACATCATCATCTCAGAGCTTCAACATGGGGATTTAAAGTTCAAGTAGGAGAAAAGATATTGGTATTCGTATTAAATCAAGGTTGGTGCAAAAGGAGTTTTTCATTATGAAATACAAAGAAGCCTTCATTCAATAACGACCTGATTGTATGAGCTATGAGTCAAGGTTTTACCAATCTATCATCCATTAGTTAAGGTTTTGAGTATCAGTGTTCAAAGGTAGTGCCTTCAGTCAACAATTTCTTCAAGTGCAAGGCATTGTGAAAAGTGGACCGCTAAGGGATGTTAACTTTCATTACGCAGTCAAAACCGAGCCATTAAAGTTGCTCGGGTTACAAGTCATTGCTTTTAAGTTTAAGAAAATCTTGAAGGTATTTCAAGTTAAAGATCTTTTGACATTTTTTGGCTAAAGTCGATTCTAGTCCCTTTTGGGATTTTCATCACATTCATTCAAATAAAGTGTAAAACAAAAATACGGAATGGGGAATCCAATTGGAGCAAATAAAGGGAATCTATTTAAATTCAAGATTTAGTTGTATTGAACATCCATGTGAAGTTAATACAAAAAAGAAACCAATTACAACCCACTAAAAAATCAATTGAAAGCTTACATTGGGAAGTACATTTTGCAAACAAATGGCCAAAGGTCAAAACTGTTGACATGACCTAAGACCCAAGACCTGCAACATAATAGTGCGCCAGGTCAGCAAGCATGCGTTGAAAAAGTTTGCAGCAACTACCATAACTATGTCGAGACATCACCATTTGATACTCCAAATTATCATCACCAAACCTGGCCATAAAACAAGCAAAAAAATGTTATGAGTAGCTCGCAGCAGAAATGGAAAGTAAGAAATACAAAGGATAAATTAAGAAATTTATAAGAGGAAAGGGTAAAAGGCCCTTTTTGGACAACATTTGACAGTTTAGGTAACAGGATTCCCAAGCCTATAACTAACTGGCAACATGTTCAATCATCACCATTCTTTCTCTAACCAACAAACTTGAACCAAAAGCTCAAATTTGTTCAAGCCTAACAAACTTCCTGTTAAGATGCGTGATTTCAGATTAAGATTGGGAGAGGATATTCATACGAGAAAAACACATAAGTATACAAAGAAAACTCACCAAATAATCTTCTTCATCGATCTCTTTGCACTGCATTTCAAGATTCAGTCCATACCTCACTTTTCCCTCTCGAACTAATAAAACTCCAAGCTTCCTTGCAACCCATGAAGAAAACCGAAGCCAATTCACATATTGGGTCACTACTTTAACCGAGCCCCGCATCAAGTATCAAATCAGTTGTTGCCTGAGGAATATAAAATCAGAAAATACATATGAAGAGGAAAAAATGCAAGCCGTGAATTACTAGAAATCATGAATAAAAATATATCAGAACAGGAAATCAAAAAACGTAAACTTGGCATATTAACTGAGCCTAATAGAATTTAACACCTAACTAACTTTTTCTAACCTAACCGCATAACAAAAAACTCCAACCCGTAACAGAATGCTAACAGAAACTAACTGTTAACTGACTCCATAACCCCTAACTGCCTCTAAAAAACTCCCAGCAGGAATATAACAGAAAACATAATGAAAAGGGGGTTCACTAGAATATAACAAAATAAAATCATAAGAAAGGTGAATAGAGGAAAACCGTGAGAATAAATCCGAAACTATTTTGATTTAGTAAACAAAATAAATGAGGAGAAGGAAAATCACAAATCATGAAAAGTAGAAACTCAGAAGATCAGAATTCTAAAACTAACCTCATAATTATTTCAATGCTCATCATCCATTTTCCAACTGATTTTTGTTGATCTAAAGGCCAAGATAGCTTCAACTGTAACAAACTTTTGCTGTTATATAACAAACTTTCTCTTTAAATCTTTTTGGGGCCGATCATTTCAGAAGAATCATCACCAAAAATTCCTCAGAAACTCTCTCTTCTCCCTCATTTCTCAGCTCTATTCTTCCATCATCTTCATCAATTCTTAAACCACTGTGAAGAGTCACCAAAAACCATAAAATCTCCAATCTTCAATCCTTCTACAATGTCTTCATGGTTCATCAACTACACTGTATCCTCGAGATTCTTCATTGGAAATCAATAACAAAAATGCATATGCAAATCCATCATCAAAATTGCAGCAACTTCAATCGTCTTCTTTGCAACAACTTCATAGGATTCAATAATCTTCATCCTCCTTTGCTTCAATCTTTAACAACATCATCTCAACCTTCAAACTACTATGCCTTTTGTCATCATCTACGATGCACCTTCATCTCTGAAAAACCTTCATCAACACACACATCGATTTTCTACAATCATCATCATCATCATCATCATCTTCTTAGAACTTCGATAGCTTCTACATCATTAAATTTCTCATCATCTACACTTTCAACGCAACAGTTTCGAACATGCAACTTCAGCAACAATAGGAGTTTAAATAAGAAAAGAGGAAGAAGATGTGTAAAATTAGAGGCAACATATTAAGGCATTCTTGAGCTTTTTTTCCTCGGATTTCTCTTTGTTTTTAGAAGGCGTAAATACGTGTCGGATTGACTCTGGTAGGTAAGTAATACTCCTGTCTTTATCTTTTTTTTTTATTTTTAAAATTCGCTTGAATCTACGAACAATTGAGGAGAGATTGATGAGCGGCTATGGTAGTGAGACTTGAATCAGAGAGATGCGAAAGATCGAGACGGCGGAGTGAGTGGGACAGAGAGATCTGGATTAATGGATTTGTGATGAGAAGAGCAAGTCGAATGACTGACCGCGGTGGCCAGATTTTCGGTGAAGAACGAAGGAGGATGGTGAGAGGCAGTTGAGCGTCGCGGCTAAGAGAAAGGGGGAAGAGAAGTTTTTGTTCCTAGAATCTGAAAGAGCATAATTCCTAAAGTTCTTCTTTGATTTGTCTTTTTTTATTATTTGTTTTAATGATATAATTAAACACAACAAGCTGAGTCAATGTATATTGTTGGGCATGTAAAAAGTCACAATCCATTTAGGCCTATTTCTGCGTGTTCTTGACACACCTGGAGAAGTTACAACAAAAATCCTGCTAATGGACTTAGCCAGCTTGGTCTTCACGCCTAGAAATGCTTACTACAATGCACCACTGGATTCAACTTGCACCCTTGAGTTCCTCTATGTTTTTCTTTCAATTTCATTAATTGTTTCCATTTGTTTGAATTTTCTCCACATGACAAAAATGATAAAAACGAAGAAAAAAAAGTAGAATATAATAGAATTTTTTTTAGGAATTAATTCTATTGTTTTTTTTAGAATTTTCCTTACATAAAAAAATAATAATAAAAATACTTTTTTTCTTTTAGTTTTTATCCAGATCTTCATACCGCTTTGCCTTGTTATTTTTGACGTGTTTGTTAATTGTGCAAGGTACATTTTCTATGCTTTCGATTATGTAACATAACAAGTTGTTATGCGATCGAAGCATATGGCTTATGTTCGCTTCTGATGCAACACACCTTATTTCTCATCTTCTTGAGAAATTCATATCATATTATATGCTGTCCTGATGCGTGTGATATTTTATGATGCTTTGTGCAGGAACTTATGATTACGCGTTGCATTCGCAACACACATTTGCCTTTATCTTAGTTGGATATCATTTTTGACTTTGCTTGTTTCTTGGTGAAGCTTGCTCGACGTGTACTCCCTACTTCTCCAGTGCTTGCGTCCGCTCTTGACGATTTGCTCGCTTTTATAGTCGCTGCTACTACTTGTGTATTTCTTAGAATTTTATCGTATTTCTTTATTTCCTTTCTAGAGATCATGAGAAGTAGTGCTTTATTTCTTTCTGATTCCATGAGAAGTAGGGTAGAGATGTATGACGGGGATCTTTGTTTCTGATCATGTCAGGAATCCCTCTGGTTTATTTAAAGACCCGTTTAGGGTATTTCCGCATTGTGTGCATTCAATTTGCTATTTGTGGTTGTTTAAAACCCTACCTTTGAAGTAGGTATTCTGCACGTGTGTTTATATTTATGCCAGCATATGTTACAGGTGATAAGTCTTCAAAAAGAGGCGAGCGGGGAGGGTTCTCAGTCAACCCCTGCAATTTCATCTGTGTCATCCTTATCTCATGACGTACCATAATGCTTCAGAGTTGTTCCTACTCTTGTTATCGAGTTGTCAAGTTGGGAAGGGTTCCGCAATCGAACCCCCATGCTTTATCTGGAGTTCACATTGACCGGTGTTGATACTCCATGATCGTTCATATTTCCTTCTGCCGCCTACCTCGAGCTCATATATCTTGGTTAGGTGTTCAGTCTCTTTGGATGTCACATTTTTGTTTTACATCCTATTCCTGCTTGTTTGTCTCGGGTGATACGCTCCCCTTGGCTAAAGCATTTCCCTTATTTTCCTTACTATTCTGTGTGCATGCTCCTTCGAGCTTGCTTGTTTTATCCTTGTACATATCATGTTCCCTTAGGATGTGCTTGCTCCTTTAGGATGCAAGTTAGACCTCAGGTGGCAAGCCATGCATGCTAACATTAGATAGAGATTTCCCTTTCATCCATGACGTAGGGCCACCATTGCATGATAACATTAGGCTTAGAAATAGGCTAGTCTCCCTTAGACTCTTTTCTTCCCTTTTTGCATATGCATTTAAAACTAAAACTTTCTTTTTTAGCAAACCATAAAACATCTTAACAATAAAACCATTTCTCGAGGTAACAAAACACAAACCAATCAAATGTGGCATCTTGCCTTAAGGGCGTAACTCGAAACCGTTTTCAGTAAGGACATGTTAATTTACTTTTGTGCCAACCCGTGAGTCTCCAAAGGTTGAGCTATGGCAGAAGGCAGAATTAAAATTGTTCATAAAAAACACAAACAAACAAACAAACAAAACATGTGAGTCGAACTACGGTAACTTTGATTCTTCAAAAAGGATACATAGGCATTGGGGTAGGGCCCAAGCGAGCACAACTTTATTTTCCCTACATTATTTTCTCCCTTATTTTTCATGCATTCTTCCTCAGTAGTAAACAGTAAGCATATATTAAACACACCCATAAGATAGATAACAATAGTGGATATCATAGAGTACTACGGGCGTATGGGGTGCTAATACCTTCCCCTCGCATAACAAACTCCCTTACCCGATCTCTTGGTCGTAAAACTGTGACTTCTCCCTTCTCAGGTGTTCTCGATGTTTACCTATCCCCTCATGTGGGATAAAAGACGTTCAATGGCAACTTCATTGTTTGATGATTTTTAGCCGGTTGTTTTAGCTGACGACTTCACTGGGGATAGGTCGAACAATTACTGGTCCACCCCGTCGCTCCTAGCTCTTGTTATCTTTTCTTTAGGTGTTTATTTTTTATGCTTTCAGTTTATTCATTCATACATGATTATCTGAGCATATGTATGCATTGCATTTTACTGTTTTCCATATACTACTGTTGTACTGTTTCTACTTCTTGATTGGGTAGGTGTTACTATGAGGTTTTGATACGGTGGAAGAACTGACTTGAAGGTTTTGCGTTTTATCGCAAATGTTGCGTTTAGCAAGAGTCGCCACCGACTTTTCTTTTATCCAAAAGGAAAGGTGAAAAAGCATAGGAAAGACCTTTGAGATTGTTTCTTGAGTTCGGGGGGTAGATTATGAAAATGGAAGGTATTAGCACCCTTTTCATCCATGGTTTTCCATGGGCTCTTAGTTACTTGCCAGATCACTTGCTTTTGTTTGAAATTGTGCTTGGTGTGGTTTTTGAAAGTATTTTGTAAAGAGGCCATTGTTTAGGCAATCTTTGTAATGATTCTCGTTCGTAAGAATGTATACAAAGATGTTTGATCTTTTGAAAGTTTTTCAAGTTTGTAACAGGTTTTGAAAGTGTAGGTTTTTGTTTTTGAAAATAGCAAGGATGTTTTGAAGTTGAGCAAGTAATTAGGAGCATTCTACCTATTGTAGAAAGATGGCCGCTTATGCTAGCAATGAGCCGTTGCTCATGCATATCTTTCAAGATAGCCTAGCTGAAGCTCCATTGGAGTGGTACATGCAGTTGGTGAAAACGCATGTTAGTACTTGGGGAGAGCTTATTGATGCTTTCCTAAAGCATTATCATTACAATACCGTCATGACGCCTAGTCGTGCACAGTTGCAGCGTATGTATCAGAAGACTAATGATTCTTTCAAGGAGTGTGCCCAGAGGTGGCATAGTCTGGCCGCGAGGGTTCAGACTCCTCTCCTGGACCGTGAACTAGTAGATTTGTTTACGAGTACCCTTCGAGGTCCGTATTTGCAATATATGCTTGGCAGTACTTCTGATTCCTTTTTGCATATGGTTATCATTGGGGAGCGGGTTGAAATGTGTATTAAGGCAGGGACAATTGCATTGCACAAGTGGCAATAACAACTCAGGTAGTGGAAAGAAACTGTCTTCAAGAGGTTTTGTCAAGAATATAGAATGAGAGGTGAGAAATGCCTCTGTTTATAAGGGGAAAGTTGATGTACATGTTCCATATTATCAAACTCATGTCGCTGCTCCGCAACAACATTACGCACCACCACGAAACTACCAACGAAATCAGAGGCCCCAAGGACAAAGGGGTCAACGAAGGCCACAAAGGTATCCCGAGAGGAAGTTGGATTTGATCCCAATGTCGTATGCCAAATTGCTTCCACCATTTCTAGCTGTCCAATTGGTACAGCTCCGAGAGTCAGGTCCTCCACTGACCACACTTCCAAGATGTTATGACATTAATGCATGTTGAGAGTTTTATTCGGGTGCTCTAGGCCATTCGATTGAAAACTGTAGAGATTTTAAGTGTAAGGTTCAAGAACTTTTAGATGCTAAGAAGTTAAGCTTCACTCCTATAGGCCATAATGTCCAAAATAATCCTATGCATCCCCATCATGGGGCTACTGCCAATGCAATCAGGTTCGATGATGGTCATGATTTAGTGACTCAGGTTGATGAGGTTCAGATGTCAATGGCGGTTTTAAGAGAACATCTTTTGCAGAAAGAAGTTCTACAAGAGCTTCATGACTTCTGTTGAAATTCTCATCTAATCCAGATAAGTGTGGTGAATTGAAAAATGCCATTCAAAAATTGATGGACGAATGGGTTGTTATAGTAGAGAAGGTCATCCCGGAGGGTAACGTTTCTATTCTGGAAATTCCGTACTATTCAACCAATGTTCAGATGAATAATGCAAGAGTTCCATTGGTAATACAATTTATAACACTTCCTGCACCAGATC
Source organism: Vicia faba (assembly GCA_948472305.1). Classification (NCBI taxonomy): domain Eukaryota; kingdom Viridiplantae; phylum Streptophyta; class Magnoliopsida; order Fabales; family Fabaceae; genus Vicia; species Vicia faba. The sequence continues at coordinate 190,468,403 of OX451739.1, read as the reverse complement.
AGAACCTGGTTTCTCCCTTGCTAACACAAGCACCAACAGCTCCGAATCTAGATCCTGTTCCGATAGTTGATAACAGGGCAGTGACATAGGAATACAATGTTGTTTACATCCGTTGAAAGAAAGTTGTTTGTCCTCCAATTGAGAATAAGAACATAACTAACATTGTTGGAACCAACTAAATAACCCAAAGTGAAAGAGTCTTTTCTCATACTCCACCTCCTCCCGAAGAAGTTATTGAAGAGATTCTTATGAAAGATAAGGGGAAGCAAGTATTCTCCCAGGACGTATTTTGAACAACAAGTCGAGAAGTTAATCAGGGTGATCAAGAAGAGTGATTTCAAGGTGGTTGACCAGCTGAATCAGACACCTGCAAAGATATCGATCCTATCCCTCCTCCTGTACTCTGAAGCATATCGAACCGCCTTGATGAGAATTCTGCATGGTTCTCATGTGAATCCTAAAATTTTTGTGGCCTAATTTGAAGGGGTTGTTACAAATATTTCTGCAGGGAATTACCTGGGTTTCAATGATGACGAGCTCCCTCCTGAGGGCCGAGCTCATAACAAAGCGCTGCATATCTCCATCAGATGTTTAGACACTATGATGTCTCGAGTCCTAGTAGACATCGAGCCCTCTTTGAATGTGATGCCTAAACATACTCTATTCAAGCTGAACATGGATGTGGTTATGATGAAACCTAGCATGCTAACATTTAAAGATTTCGATGGGTCAAGAAGATCTGTAGAGGGAGAAGTCGACCTACCCATTAAGATTGGTCCCCACGTATTTCTACCTGTCATTCTATGTCATGGATATTCGCCCATCTTATGCTTTCCTGTTGAGACGCCCATGGATCCATATGGCAGGGGCTGTAACCTCAACTTTGCATCAACGTTTGAAATTCATCATCCAAGACAAGGCCATCATCATTGGTGGAGAAAAGGATGTCGTGATAAACAATGTCACTACCTTCCGTTATGTTTAAGTGGACAGAGAAGTACATGAAACCCCTTTCCAAGCCATGGAAATCATCTCTGTTGACAGAGTTCCTGCTGTGCTGGAAACTAAAAAGAAGTCCGATGTTCCAATGGTTTATTTGAGGGATGCCAAAGCCACTGTGGAGTCAGGAAGTCCCAATAAATATTGGGGGTAAAGTGGTCTAAGTGCGTGAAAAGCAGGATAAGTCTGGACTTGGGTTCGAGTCCTCTTTTTCAGATCAAATTGGTTCTGGTCCAATCATGCTCAAAGGAAAATAGATTCCCGTGCTTTCAGAGGTGTTTGTTAGTGCTGGTCCAAGTGTTCAAGGGAAAACCCATGTAGTGGATAATGATGATGAAGATGGTGCATATATATCTCAGTATATTTATCAGATTGCGCCTGATCAAGAACTCAACAATTGGACTACTATGGATATTCCCAAATTGGTTTTCTTTGACATGTAATGTTCTTATTTTAAATAGGTCACATTCTTTTCCCGAAGCTGTTGGAGGCTTGTGAAAAGGGCCCCCTCATGTTTCTAGGTTTGTTTAAAATTGAATAAAAATTGCATTTTTTGCATACAATTTTTTACTCTCTGTCTTTTCTTTTATTTTCGTGAAATAAAAATGGCAAAGCTTTTTCTTTTAACTCTTTAAGCGTTTTCCAATTCACATTCATATTCTAAAAAAGACATGATTCATCAATCGTGCAGGTCTTCCTGGAATTCCATTATAAACGATGATGTTACAGTTCCTTGCACCAATATCCTTGGAAATCCGAATGACCAAGCCGATGAAGATAGTGGGGAAGATTATGAAATTCTAGAGGAATTGGCAAGATTGTTGTGACAAGAGAAAACAATCCTGCCTCATCAAGAAGCCATTGAGATCATCAACCTCGGTACCGACACAATGAAAAGAGAGGTCAAGATAGGGGCCATTTTGCAAGATGATGTAAATAAGGGGTTGATTGAGCTTCTTAGATATTACTCTAACATCTTCGCCTGGTCGTATGAAGACATGCCTGGTCTGGATACTGTTAATGTTATGCATAATTTTCCACACTAGCCAGAATGTCCTCCAGTAAAACAAAAGTCGCGGAGAACTCGTCTAGATATGTCTCTCAAAATCAAAGAAGAAGTTGAAAATCAGTTGAATGCAGGCTTCTTGTCGGTATGTGAATACCCGGATTGGATTGCTAACATTGTACCTGTTCCCAAGAAAGATGGGAAAGTTCATATGTGTGTGGATTATCGGGATTTGAATAAAGAAAGCCTAAAGGATGACTTCCCATTACCTTATATTTATGTATTGGTTTATAATACGACTCAGTCCTCGATTTTCTCTTTCATGGACGGTTTTTCAGAGTACAATCAGATAAAGATGGCTCCAGAAGACATGACAAAGACGACATTCACTACTCCATGGGGTACTTATTATTACAAGGTCATGCCTTTTGGTCTAAAAAATGCTGGTGCAACATATCAACATGCTATGGTAACGCTCTTTCATGATATGATTCATAAGGAGATTGAAGTATATGTTGACGATATGATTGCAAAATCACAAACTGAGGAGGAACATTTAGTCCATCTGTAAAAGTTGTTCGTGTGTCTGCAAATTTTTTAGGCTAAGGCTTAATCCGAACAAGTGTACCTTCAGTGTCCAATCTAGAAAACTACTTGGTTTCATCGTAAGTCAGCGAGGAATTGAAGTAGATCCCGACAAAGTAAAAACAGTACAAAATATGCCAGCACCGAAAAATGAAAAAGAAGTAAGAGGGTTCCTTCGGAGGTTGGAATACATAGCTAGGTTCATTTCTCATCTCACAGCTACTTGTGAACCCATCTTTAAATTGCTGCGCAAGAATCAGGATGTCTAATGGGATTATAATTTCCATGAAGCCTTTGAAAAGATCAAACAGTATCTCCAGGAACCACCAATCCTTATTCCTCCAGGGCCAGGAAGGCCACTCATCATGTACTTGACGGTGCTGGAAGGATCTATGGATTGTGTGCTTGGACAACATGTCTAAACAGGACATAAGGAGCACGCCATTTATTATTTTTGTAAAAAGTTTACCGACTGTGAATCCATGTATTCTTTGCTTGAAAATACTTGTTGTGTGCCTGCTTGGGTAGCTCGACGTTTGAGGCAGTATATGCTGACTTATACAATGTTTCTGATATCGAAGATGGACCTGATAAAGTATATCTTTGAAAAACCAACACTTACATGAAGACTTGCTCGATGGCAGGTGATTTTATCTGAATATGACATTCAGTATGTTACACAAAATGCTATCAAGGGTAGAGTTCTCGCAAATCATCTCGCTCAGCAGCCGTTGGAAGAATACCAATCGATGAAATTTGACTTTCCTGACGAAGATGTTATGAAGCTTGAGGATTATGATGGGGTCGATCCTAAATAGCAATGGACTCTTACGTTCGATGGTTCCTTGAACTCTGCAGGTCATGGAATTAGGGTAATACAGACTTCTCCATGCAATACTCATACACCATTTACGGCCCGGTTATGTTTCAATTGTACAAACAACATGGCAGAATAATCATACACCATCGACCTTAAAATCAAAATCCTTGAAGTCTTTGGAGACTTTGCTTTGGTCATACACCAGGTACGAGGTGATTGCAAAATGAAGCATCCCAATTTGATTTTGTACAAAGATTACATCCTGCAGCTAATACCCGCTTTTGATGAAATCACCTTTGAACATATTCCCGAATCAGGCCCCTAATATACGTATTCTCCGTTACAAAGAGCCAACACATGTCTTTCCTACTCATTATCTTTCGATCGAGGATGTGTCTAATGAAAAGTTGTGGTATTATGACATCAAAAGGTACTTTGATAAGCAAGAGTATCTCGAAAATGCTACAATTTATGATAAGCGTATGCTTAGAAGGTTAGCATCCAATTTCCTCTTATCAGGAGACGTCCTGTATAAGATAAGTTATGACTCGGTTCTTCTTAGATGTGTGGATAGACACGAAGTAGAGTCGATCATAAAGGAAATCCATGAGGTTTATTTCGGAACTCATTCGAGCGGACATTCTATGGCGAAGAATATTCTACGCGCAGGGTATTTCTAGATGACAATGGAGAGTGACTATTGTGTATATGCAAAGTTGTGCCACAAATTCCAGGTGTGTGCAGACAGAATTCACGTTCCTCCAACTCCTTTGAATGTTATCAAATTTGATCCAAAAAGTACAAGGGGTTGATTGAAAAAGTAGTCATGTTTGGACAAGATTTTATTCCATTTGGTCACAAGTGCATATTTCTCTCAATTATCAAGATATGGAAGTGTTTTTGGTTGCTATGAGTTCTCATATCATCCTTAACAACTTACATTTACAAAGCATTTGTTTTGGTACAAGAAGTTTGTTCAAAATCGTCAAAGTTCCTCAAGGCATGTTTCTTAGTCTAAGAGCTAGGGTTTTAAACATCAAAGGAGTATATCTTGCTCATCTTTTGGTATTTTTGAGTGATTCCAAAGACATCATTCTATTCAAAGGGTTATTAACAAATCACTTCAAAAGTTCCAAGGAGTTTACATGTGGAAGAAACTTGATGAGGAAGAAAGATTACAAGTCCTCCAGATGAATCCCCAATTTTCCATGTGTGACTTCAAATGATCATAAATTGGTCAATTTTTATCACCTTGAGCCCATTATTTTTCCGTAATGATCTTGAAGATGTGAACTTTATTCCTTCTTTTATGTGCAAAGTGATAAAATGGATGGAAGTTTCCTTAAGGATACAAAAGATTATAGGTCATTTTATGAAATTTTGCCAACTTCAACAAGTCATAACTTTCTCAATTTTTGGAGATTTTGAATGGTTCAAGTTTCAAAATGTCATTCAAGATATCTACTTCATGCCATATATTTTGGTCAATAGCAAAATCCAAGTGGAAGGCCTTGTTTGGATGCAAAACATTATAGGTCACTTTTGAAGAAAAAATTGAAATATTTCAAATTATGGAAAGTCAATATTTTTTCTCCAACTTTGACTCAACACAACTTTCAGATCAAGCATCCATTTGATTCCATTCTTTTTCCATTGCAAAGCTAGTAATCTCATCTTTCTAAAACATCAAGAATCATGCCCTAAGACCCCTTGAGCTGAGAATGCGATTGGTCAGAAGTTGGCACTTTGAAACTGAATTTTTCACCAAGTCAGAAGTTTGAAATCCTTGATTTGGCTTCTAAACACATTTCTTCTGCGCGTTTTTGCTTCTAAGCATGTTTAGTGAACTTCCAGAAGTGATTAGCATAGAAAAATGCGTGTTTTGGATGAGTTTTGATCAATATAGAAGTCACACTTTTCTTGTTTGCAACTTCACACGATTTCCCTCCAAACTTCATCATTTCACACGCTTGGACATTCCATTTGATTCCCAATAAATAAAGGGTCATTCCCCATTCATTTCCTCAAGCTTGGATAGCCAGAATCACCCTACCAAACTTGTTCCATAACTCAGAATTCAGCAACTTCGAAATCCATATACAAGCCTTTTTCAATCCAATTTTTTCATCAATTAACCTTCCTTGATCTTCCCTGAAGCTAACCATATAATTACATTCAAGATTCGTGCCCTATATTGCTCCATCAAAGTGCAGTTTCAGAGCTCGGCAACTCAACTTCAATAGGTAGATTCCTTCATCAATTATTCAAAACTTTGATATCATTGTGATGCTCTCATTGCCCTGGTTCTAGTCGCAACACTTTCTTTTTACTGGAAACACGTTTTGACCATGAAATTTCAAATCCCTTTTCAAAACTTTCCTTCCAAATTGCTTGAGCTATAATTTGTATAAATTTAGCGCGAGGGTGTGGTTGCCTTTGTCTTGAAGAGATGAAGCGAATGACATAGGTCTGAGCTTCTGATTTTAAAGTTTGAGAGACCTGTAATTCATGTTGACTGGAGGTTGAAGATGACCAACGTGTCATCTTCCAACCAATGATGGCGTGCCACTTTTTTTAGTTTGAATTCTGATTTTATTTTTGATTCTATGCACAGTGCGCCAGATCCTTTGGATCTGATTACTAACGCGTTTTGAATCTCATCCAATAGTCCACATATTTTTTACTTTTATTTTCTTTTCTGATTTTTATATTTAATTGTTTTAAACTTCAAAAAATCATAGAAAATTCATTTTAAGTCCATAAAATCTGAAAAAATTATGAAAAATATTTTTGATTATTCTCTTTCTGATTTTTATTTTTCACAATTCAATTTTTTATTTTGTTATTTTTTATAAATTTATACTTTATTTTAATTGTTTTAAATGTTTAAAAATACTTTTATGCATTTTTAAATTCTAAAAAAATTATGGAATGATCCAATGATATTGTGACAAATATTTGTGACCTTATTTTATTTTTGTTTCTGACTTTGCAATTTTTTTAATCATTTTTTGTTTATTTTACCCATTTCTTTTAATTTTAAAAATAGTTTCTGACTTTAAAAAATTACGAAAAAATTTATAAAATCATTTGAGTCCTTTTCTGATTATTCTATGGTCTTACTTTTTATTTCTTGATTAATTTGAACATAGTTGATATTTTTCTCTTTTATTTCTATTTTTAAACATTATTTTTAAACTTTTTTGTATATATTAAAATGTAATATTATTTTGTGACTATTTTCTGGCTGATCTTGGGTTAAATTTTTGATCATGAACTTTATTAACATCATTGGATCCATGGTGTTGAGTCTAACTCCACAAAAATGAATGAATGATTTTAATAATAGTTTGATTAAATTTAATCCAAAAGTGGTTTATATATTCTCTCCCACCCCTCTTCATCTCATCCCCTTCTTATTGCACTAAATATTGTTGGAGCATGATCTCTATATCATGTCTCAAAACAAATGGTGCATAGATTGCTATTGACCGACCTCAAAATAGGTGCGACTTCTATATAAGTCCACTTACGATTGCTTAACATAGCGCTAAATTTTGTCCCGATTTGAATAAATGATCATTCGTGGCCCAAACTTATGTTTGCAAGCCCAAGTATGTTAATTTGATCTCTTTGATCCAATAACCTTGAGATTCATTGTGTGGAGGCTTTGGTTCTACCAATCCTCTAATGGATCTACAACACCTTTGGTCAACGCGGATCACTTAAACATCGTTGATCATTAAATGATACTCATAAGGATTCCAAATGGATGATATACTTGACAAAAAGCAAATGCAACTTGTTGTGTGGAGGCATTGGTTCTACCAATCCTCTAATGAGTTCTAAATGCAAGTTTCAAGATGATCATCCAACTAACCACTAATCACTAATAATTGACTTTATCCTTTATTCTTTTATTATATGCCCCTTTTATTTTTATGCACTATTTACTTTTAGCATTTACATTTAATGCCATTTTCATCTTTGCTCATTTGAGTATTTACTTTCTTGTCATTTTTATTTTTTGCTCACTTGAGTTTTACTTTTCTTTTTAAAACACCTAATAATCAACACAAACTCTAAAAATCTTTAATGATACTTGGACTATTTGGTTACTATCCTTGGCATTATGGAGCATTGGACTTTTTTCGACTTAAGATTAGAAACCTTGGCCTATGATTGGAGACCTTGTGATCTCATCTGATTATTTTGTATGGATCTCTTGAGGCTTACCTCAAGACATTGGGTTGTTTGTTTGTTTTTGTGTGCAGGTTATTGTGATTACACCCTTTGTTTGTAATCTGGAATTCACCTGTATACAGCCGTTACTCTGCCCAATTTTTGTGAAGACTTAATACACTTGAAGTTTGGTTCTCTCAAGAGGTCTAGTATTTTTGCTTGTTTGGTTTCAATCCAAAGAATGTGAATTCTATCTTGGCTCATAGTGTCAAGTATTGACTTCTTGTTGGTTAGATGCCTCTTATCCCTAGCTTTTACCTTATGCTTTAGGATAGCCTCTTCTTCTCCTCCCATCGTCTTTAATTTCAAAAATCTTCTCCCTCCTTTTGAAAACTCTTATACTTTTAAACTTGAACCACTTTCATAATGTTGTACCCCAATTTTTGCTCCTAAGATCCCTTCATCATACCATGATTGATTCAATCACAACAAGATCACATCAGGGTTTTTGGTTCTTCTCCCTATCTTTAGCCTTGCTCTTTTGAGGAGTTACCAAGCACCTTGACTTGTTTTCTTTTGTGATCATGGATATTTTGCTTTAATTTTATCCCTAATTAATAAAATACAATATTGGTTTGTCTTACTTGTTAATAATGTAGGTAAAGGCAATGAGGTTTGTCAAGTTGCTTCATGGGTTCATGAGTTTATTTCCATGCCCAAGTCAATAGCTTGAGAAATTCAAACTTCACTATTGGAGGGATTTTGGAAAAAATTGCATGACAAGGCTCATTTTGGTTCAACATATTTCAAGGTTATCAAAATTGATTCAAAAGTACAAAGGGTTAAGGGAAGAAGTTGGCATGATTGGACAAGGTCTTGTTCCTATTTGTCACAAGAGCATATTTCTCTCTAGTTTCAAGATATGGAAGTGGTTTTGGTGGCTATGAGTCCTCATCATCATCCTCAACAACCTCTATTCACAAAGGAAGAATATTGGTACAAAAAGCTTGTTCAAACTTGGCAAATTTCCTCAAAGCATTCTCTTGATCTAGAGGCTAGGGTTTTGGACTTCAAAGGAGCATATCTTGCTCATCTTTTGGTATTTTTGAGTGATTCCAAAAACATACTTCTCTTTAAAGAGTTATCAATAAATCACTTCAAAAGTTCCAAGGATTTTTCATGTGGATGGAACTTGGTGAAGAAGAAAGATTACAAGTCACCCAGATGAATCCCCAATTTTCCATATGTGACTTCAAATGGTCATAACTTGGTCAATTTTTATCACCTTGAGCCTATTCTTTTTTCATGATGATCTTAAGGATGTGTAATTCATGCCTTCTTTTACGTGCAAAGTAAGAAAATGGATGTAAGTTGCCTTAAGGATGCAAAAGATTATAGGTCATTTCATGATTTTTGGCTAACTTCAACAAGTCATTACTTGCTCAACTTTTTGAGATTTTGAGTGGTTCAAATTGCAAAATGTCATTCAAGATATCTACTTCATTCCATATTTTTTTGTCAAGATAAAATTCTAAGTGGAATGCCATGTTTGGATGCAAAAGATTAGAGGTCATTTCTAAAGAAGAATTTGAAATATTTCTAAGTATGGAAAGTCAACTTTTTTTCTTCAACTTTGACTCCATGTAGCTTTCATCTCAAGCATCTATTTGATTCCATTCTTTTTCCATTGCAAAGCTTGTAACCTAATCTTTCCAAAGCATCAAGAATTATGCCCTAAGACCCCTTGAGGTGGAAATGCCATGGATTTAAATTGGGTAGTTTGAAACTGAGTTTTTCATAAAGTCAGGATTTTGAAATCTTTGTTTTGGCTTCTAATCACAAGATTTCCACGCGTTTTTGGTTCTAATCATGTTTAGAAACTTGCCAGAAGTGATTAGCATCATGAAACATATGATTTGGCTGAGTTTTGATCAAGTTTGAGTCACACTTTCTTCATGATGCAGACCCACACAAATTCCATTCAAAATGCATCATTTGCTATTCCTTTTGATCCCATTTTCTCCCCTATAAATAGAGGGTCATCCCCCATTCAATTTCCCAAGCTTAGAAAGCCAGAATCACCCTGCCAAACTTGCTTCACAACCCAGAATTCAGCAACTTCGAAATCTATTTTCAAGCCTTTTTCAATCCATTTTTTCCCTCCATTCACCTTCCTTGATCTTCCCTGAAGCTAACCATATAATTACATTCAAGAATCGTGCCCTATACTGCTCCATAGAAGTCCAATTTCAGAGCTCTGCAACTCAACTTCAATAGGTAGATTCCTTCATCAATTCTTTAAAACTTTGATATCATTGTGTTGCTCTCATTTCCCTGGTTCTAGTTGCAACACTTACATTTCACTAGAAACACGTTTTGACCATGAATTTTCAAATCCCTTTTCAAAACTTTCCTTCCAAATTGCTTGAGCTACATTTTATATAAATTTGGCACGAGGGTGTGGTTGTTTTCGTCTTGAAGAGACAAAGTGATTGGCATAGGTCTGAGCTTCTGATTTTACAGTTTGAGAGACCTGCAAATCACGTTGGCTGGAGGTTGAAGATGACCTACGTGTCATCTTCCAACCAATGATGGCGTGCCATTTGTTATTTTCAAAAATCTGATTTATTATTGATTCTGTACATTTTTCATTAATGACCATGATATGCACAACACGCCAGATCCCTCGGATTTGATTACTAACGTGTTTTGACTCTCATCCAATGGTCCACATCTTTTACTTTTATTTTCTTTTTTCTGATTTTTATATTTTAATTGTTTTAAATTTCAAAAAATCATAGAAAATTCATTTTTAGTCCAAAAAATATGAAAAAATTATTTTTGATTATTCTCTTTCTGATTTTTATTTTTTCACATTTTAATTTTGCATTTTGGTATTTTTTATGAATTTTACACTTATTTGATTTGTTTAAAATGTTTAAAAATACTTTTATACATTTTTAAATTCTGAAAAAATTATGGAATGATTCAATGATATTGTGACAAATATTGGTGACCTTATTTCATTTTTTGTTTTTGACTTTGCTATTTTTTACTATTGTTGTTTATTTTACCCATTTATTTTATTTTTTAAAAATAGTTTTTGACTTTTAAAAATTACCAAAAATTTTGTAAAATTACTTGGCCTCTTTTATGATTTTTATTTGGTCTTATTTTTTATTTCTTGTTTAATTTGAATATAATTGATATTTTCCTCATTATTTTCCATTTTTTTAAAACATTTTTAAACCTTTTAATGTATATATTAAATACATTATTATTTTGTGATTATTTTCTGGCTGTCTTGGGTTGATTTTTTGATCATGACTTTATTAACATCATTGGATCCATGGTGTTTAGTTTTACTCCACAAAAATGGATGAATGATTTTAATAATAGTTTGATTAAATTTTAAATTCAAAAGTGGTTTATTCATCGTTTTCCCTAATCCTCTTCATCTCATCCCCTTCCCATTGCACTAAATGTTGTTGGAGCATAATCTCTATGTAATGTATCAAAATAAGTGGTGCATAGATTGCTATTAACCAGCCTTAAAATAGGTGCGACTTCTATATAAGTCCACTTACGATTGCTTAACATAGCGCTAAATTTTGTCCCGATTCAAATAAATGATCATTCGTGGCCCAAACTTATGATTACAAGCCTAAGTATGTTTATTTAATCTCTTTGATCCAATAACCTTGAGATTCACTGTATGGAGGCTTTGGTTCTACCAATCCTCTAATGGATCTACAACACCTTTGGTCAACGCGGATCACTTAAACATCATTGATCATTAAATGGTACTTATGAGAATTCCAAATGGATGATATACTTGACAAAAAGCAAATGCAACTTGTTGTGTGGAGGCTTTGGTTCTACCAATCCTCTAATGAGTTCCAAATGCAAGTTTCAAGATGGTCATCCAACTAACCACTAATTATTGACTTGTTTACTTTATGCTTTTATCCTTTTATGCTTTATGTACTATTTATTTTTTAGCATTTTTCATTTCATGTCATTTTCATCTTTGATCATTTGAGCATTTATCTTCTTGCCATTTTTTTATCTTTGCTCACTTGAGCTTTTATTTTCCTTTCTTAAGATACTTAATAATCAACATAAACCCTAAAAAACTCTTAATGGTACTTGGACTATTTGGTTACTATCCTTGGCATTATGGAGCATGGGACTTTTTATTGGACTTAGGATTAGGAATCTTGGCCTATTTGGAGACCTTGTGATCTTATCTGATTATTTTTTCTGGATTTCTTGAGGTTTACCTCAAGACATTGGGTTATTTGTTTGTTTTGTGTGCAGGTTATTGTGATTACACCATTAGTTTGTAATCTGGAATTCACCCGTATACAGCCGTTACTCTGCCAAATTTTTGTGAAGACTTAATACACTTGAAGTTTGGTTCTCTCAAGAGGTCTAGTATCTTTGCTTGCTTGGTTTCAATCCAAAGAATGATAATTCTATCTTGGCTCATAATGTCAAGCTTTGGCTTCTTATTGGTTAGATGGTCCTTATCCTTAGCTCTTACCTCATGTTTTAGGATAGCCTATTCTACTCCTCCCATTTTCTTCAATTTCAAAAATCTTCTCCCTCCTTTTTAAACTCTTCTTGTTTCTAAACTTGAAACACTTTCATAATAAACTTGTACTTAGGTCCATGCATTTTCAAAACATTTTTATCAATAAACTTCAATCAATTTAATAATACCTTAACACTTTTTGTGAGAAGACTAAAAGTAAATCAACCTCATTTCAAACCATTTTTCCCCTTTGGCTTTTATCTTTAAACTTTTCTTAAAAGGTTAGGCTATTGTCAATCCTTGTAGTGATGCAAACAACTATACTTCTACAATATATAGTGAAGTGAGATATTTTCCACTTGGGTGTTGAGTGAGGCATTGTTGATTTTAAAATCCAAGCTATTATCCTCCACTTTGAGATGATGCAAATTTTTCTTTCTCATGACTGTGGGTAGTAATTATGTTTTCCACACGGACAATGACGATGATGTCTTATCTCATAAAATTAACCAACACACTTGTGTTACAAATTTTAAAAAGAGGAACTGCGTGTACCCTGATCCCCTATTGCATGAAAGATGGTACGTAGGCACTAAAGGTTCGCAACCGCGGCGGGTGCAAAAATCATAAAAAATATATTTCTCTTCTCACCTCCACCATCCATTTTATATACAACATGCTTTATAGCCAAAATATCGAGATTTTTTCAAAGAGGTTCCTGCGGAGTACCGTAGATGTTTAGGGTGCTAATACCTTCCCTTTGCATAACCAACCCCCTTACCTTGAATCTTTCCCCCTTTTTTTTTGTTATTCTCTCTTTTCCCATTCCTTTAGAAACAATAAAACGCAGTGGAAATTTTTATTTTTGATTTATAAAAAGTCTAGTCAATCTGATGGCTTAGTCTTGAACATTTCTACCGCTACAGAAAAATGGCGACTTCACTGAGGAAAGGTTGACCTCTTGCTGGTCCATCCCTAAGTGGTTTGAGCCTATCTTTGTTTATATCTGTATATCTTTATATCTGTATATGTGTTATTGTATTTATGTGTTATATTTTGTATATATGTTTTTTTGGATTTTCCTGGTTTTCAGGGTGCTTGGTGATTACTCATAAGTTCTATACCTAGACTTGGGAAAACTTTAAGATAAGACGGGAGGTATAGTCATGTTAACTTTGAGGAAGTAATCCCAAATAAGGAGGCATGATACCCCCCACTCAGTGGAGGCTCCTTTGACTGTAGTGTCGTTTACCGAGTAATCGGGAAGACGTACTGCTTTCGACCTGGGAGCCTGCTGAAACTGAGGGTTGTAGAATACCAAACCCATCTTGGCCTTTTAGGTGTAGTGCGGAAGCTATGACAGATTAATTCGGAAATAGTTATCACGCGATACTACACTCGGACGAGTCTTTCTTGAGAATATTACTAATTACCGAGTTAATCGGGAAGTTGGCAATATCTGAAGGAAGGATGTAGACTCTAGGAACCTCTAGAACCTTGTTCAGCAGGTGATAACTTTTCAGACTAACACCTTATGGGTAGTACCTTCGACTTCATGCTCGTAACGTTGAACCTATGAACCCTATATGTGTGATCTTGTGTGTGATTGCTGCATCATGCATCCATGCACTCATAAGCCTCTTTTGAAGAAAACAATATTTCAAGGGATTTAAAGGTTGACTATTTGTGAATATCTCAGGTATTGTTAACCATGGATTCTGGAAAGCGAAAGACCGGGAAATACAGTTTCAAGGATCCCAAGATAGATGAGTTGGTCAGTCTAATTCCAGAGATCGAGTGTTCTGCAGACTTTCGGAAGAAGTATGGATCCATTATTCCTCTCATGAAGCTGAAGATGAAGGAGGGTATTATCTCGACCTTGGTCCATTTCTATGATATGATGTATCACTGCTTTACTTTTCCTGATTATTAGTTGTTGCCCACACTGGAGGAGTATTCCTATCTATTGGATTTACCTGTTATCGATCGTGTTCCTTTTACTGGTTTGGAGGGTGAGCCAAAACCACATGAGATTGTTGCTTTGATTCATCTGGGGAAGTCTGAGGTGGAAGCCCATATGACCACCAAAGGAGGGATTAGAGGATTACCAGCTCAATTCTTATTGGAGAAAGCTCGTTACTTTGCCAGGATGAAGAGTACGGTTGCTTTCGAGGCCATATTTGCTTTACTTGCTTATGGATTATTCTTATTTACTAATGTGGATAAGTTTGTCGACATTAATGCTATCAAGATTTTCATGATTGGAAACCAAGTTCCTATACTGTTGGGTGATGTTTATTACTCTGTTCATCTTCGAAATTCTTATCATGGGGGAATGATTATCTGTTGCATGCCTTTGTTGTACCGGTGGTTCATCTCTCATATGCCTCAATCTGATGCTTTTTGGGATGTCAAGAAGGAACCCCATTGGGCTCCTAAGATCATGGCACTTACTCACTCGGATATTGATTGGTATCATCGAGCTTACCAGGATGTGGAGATTATTGACAGTTGTGATAGTTTCCCCAATGTACTGCTTCTTGGTACAAAGGGAGGAATTAACTATAACCCTGTTCTTGCACGACGACAACTTGGTTATCCGATGAGGGATAAACCAAATAGTATTCATTTGAGTAGTTTCTTTCTAAAGGAAGGAGAAGACCATAGGGAAGCTAGGGAGAAGATTGGGAAGGCTTGGCGTCACATTCATAAGAGTACGAAGGATTTGGGACCTAGGGGTGTTGTTTCTTTAGAGCCATATTTTCAGTGGGTCCGATCGAGAGCTATTCAGTTGAAGATGTCGTATACTCGGGAGACACCCATGCCTGACCTATTTGTAAAGACCACTCCTCCCTTATTAGATGATCTAGAAGAGCTGCAGCTCGCTTTGGTTAGGATGCAACAGGAAAGGGATGCTTGGAAGAATAAGTTCCAGACTTTAGAGAGCTCTTACAGAGCAGACCTGAAGGAGAAAGACAATTTGATCGAGATCCTCGAGAGTCGAGCGGTAGTGTCTATGGAGAGGCAAGGGGATTTATTTTCCCCTAAGCCTCAAACGGGTGTTGATTACTCATTTCTTGATCCAGACGATTGGAAGGAGGTTGCCATCAGACATGTGGAAGAAAACTAGAGGTTGAAGGCTCAGATTTCCAGGCTCATAGGGAAGCGCCAGCGTACAGATTGATGTCTATCACTTCTTTTTCTCAGGATTTTAAGATTGTATTTTCATCTTGTACTTGGGATTATTGAAACTTGTAATCCATTTTGAAGTTATTATAATAAATATTTTTTCAGTATTTCCAATGCGTTATTACTTTGATGTTTGCAATATGTCTATAAAAGTTAAACCCCTTGAAATATTAAATGATAAAGTAAAAAATAATCATATGTATTGCATATTGTGATACGGTGGGAGAACTGACTTGAGGTTTGCGTTCGTATTCGCAAATGTTGCGGTTAGCAAGAGTCGCCACCGACTTTTTATTTTATCCTAAGGAAAGGTTAAAAAGCACAGCAAAAACCTTTTGAGATGTTTTCTTGGGTTCGGGGAGTAGATTATAGAAAGGGAAGGTATTAGCACCCTTTCTATCCATGGTTATCCATGGGCTCTTAGTTACTTGCTTAGATCACTTGCCTTTTATTTTCAATTGTTTTAAATGGTGCTTGAGTGTGTGGGTTTTGAAAATGTTTTTGAAAAGAGGCCAATGTGGTGGCAACCTTTGTAATGATCCATGTGGGGATGTATACAAAGATGTATGTCTTTTGAAAAAGTTTTCATTTTGTTTTTTTGAAAGTTTTGTTTTGAAAGTGTTGTGAGGTGTGATTTTGAAATTAGGCAAGTGTTTTTGTTTTGCAAGTTGATTCAAGTAACTAAGAGGTTATCTACTCCTAAATTTCTCAAAAGATTATTGCTATATTTTAACCCTTTTAACAAGTTTGCACCACCATTGTATTTGGTGGGCAACCTTTGTGTTAGGATGTGAAAGGGACGGGCGTGGGTCATCGTTTAGACCATAATTGCAACAACGTTAAATGTCTTTGAGCAATCTCTCTAAGGGACTTGATCATTTGTTTTTGTTTGTTTTTGAAAAGTTTTATCGAGGGACTATGATCATTCAAAATTATTTGCTTTGCCCAAAGAAGTTTAACATGCAACATGGCCCATTTATTTGAAGGCAACAAGTGGAATACCCTAGGGGGTGCAAGTGTGGTTTGTATGTCCATTTTCATGCTTGTTTATCTTGTATTAGGTCAAACTATTTTTTTATCGTTTTTTCGCATACAAACCCTAATTCTAACATGTTATCTTTAGAAAGCAATAAAGTGCGAAATTAAAATTACTAAGCTATTACACAACCAAATATGGGAAGGGGGGTACAAATGTTCAAATGGGGATATTGACAAGAATTTAAATCTAAATTATTACATCAATTTGAATATTTGCAATTTAATCAATGTACAAAAATTAAATAAGAATGCAAGATGCAAAAAGAATGTTTTGTATATGTATGAAAAAATATTGTTTATATAAAAGAGAAAAGAAAATAAAAATGTATTATTTTTGGAGTATTTTGAACTTAGGGTAGAAAAACCCTAATTTTAAAGAAAAAAAAGTATTATTTTCTAATTTAATGCAACTATTTACTTATTATTTATAAAAATAAAATAAAATGAAGTGTATTGTGAAAAAAGGTATTTTTATATCAAATATTAATAAAAGTGAAAAATCAAGTATTTTTATATTTTGTCTTAAATATATTAATAATCACGTATATATATGTATATATAACCCTAAATATGTATTATTCAAAAAAAAAATAAATATTTATTTAATATTTTAATAAAATAAATAAAAACTATTTTTTGTGTGAAACATTTTCAAAATGTAAACAAAAAATAAAAGTTGTATTTATATCATTTTTTTTTATTTATTCTAATAATACATATATATATTTATGTATAAACAAAGAAATAAATTAAATAAATATGCAATAAATGCAAAAAATGATGAAAAAAATATTTTTAATTTTTAAATGGCATGAGAAAAAATAAACAAAGTCAGCAAAAAAGGAAAAGGTCAAAAATGTTAAAGAATGAGTAAATGGGCTCAGGGGGGTGTGAGCCAAAAAAGATGGTGTGAAAAGAAAGAACACAAAAGCCCAGCCCAATGCAACACTGTCTTCAACCTCCAGCACAAAATATTTGAAAAAACGCGCGCCATGTTCAGCTTCTTCTAACTCTTGATTCCTTGATTTTTTGAACAAACTTCCAACACAAAAGATGTTAAGCATGAAGAGACGGTTCTAACCATATAAAGAACATGAACTATCTCTCTAAGATGAGGGAGAATTTCTCTCCCCCTCTTTTCTGACCTAATTTTTCTACCATTTTCAGAGCTCAAATTCTCTCTACTCAGACAAAAGAAATAAAAAGTAAAGCTATGTACATGTTCAGGGCTATGAGTAGGACCTTGTTTCTTCACAAACTTAAGACTAAAGATGCCTAATAAGAGAGATACGAATTCAAACTTTTACCTGTGCAGTTGAACTTCAATCTGGAGAATGAGGAACTTTCAGTGCAATGTGATGATTGGAAAAGCTTCCTTGAGGTCCAGGGATGCTGTTTCAATGCTTACTTTGTCTTGAGAGCTTCTGAATCAAGCTATGGAACTTCAACTGCAAAAGGAAAAAATGAAAATGGTGGAAACTGTTAGAGTGATTACAGGTCAGGTTTTAGGCCATGGTTAGCTTGCATATGTTGTAGGGAAGGTAGAGGAATAGGTCTTGATCAAAATGCTCGAAGGGATTGGGAGTTTGCACTCAAACTGCAGGGGCACCCCTGTTTGTGCAGTTTGAGGATGATGCTGAGATGGAGGGTGTATTGGAGGTCAAAAGCTCGTGTGTTAGCTTGGATATGTTGTGTGTAATGTGTTTGACAACTTTTCTCTTCTGTTCCTAAGCTGAGATCAGAGTTGGCATAAGTTATGGATGTTACTTCTATGTGAAGCAAGCAAATGTCAACTTGGTTTCTAGGCCAGTACAATGCCTCAATCTATGCTGCACATTTGAGTCTTGATCAGTGGGATATGTCCATGCCTTTTTGCCTCAAAGATCTGCATTGTACCTCATAGATTTGCAAAATTGCCATAAAGTAACACTTTACAAGAATGGATAATATGCTTTTTCTAGTTTAGGCTTGATTTTGTGTGTATTGTCCAAATGAGCAAAATAATGCTAGAACACAAAGGATATGCATTGAATTATTGAGTGAAAATGGGATTAGAGGCCTGCAATGTAGCTTAAGCATGCTGAATTCAAAAATGCATAGTGTATGAACATGGAACTTGGTCATGAACAAAGTGGTTTTTTGCTATATTGTGAAATTCGATTCTCCCTAACCATGAGGTTGTTTGAGAAGTTTTTGGACATTTTGGAAAGCTTGGAATGTGTACTACAATCCATCTTTGAAATGCAACTTGAAATTCCAAGTGGAAGGGTATGAAAAGTGGACTTGAAGTAGGGTAGAAAACCTTGTAAAAATAGGTCAAATTTCACTAGGTTAAAAGATGGTTTAGTGCCCTTATTCAAAAAATTATAACTTGAGATACAAGCTTCAAATGAGAAAACTTTGTGAATCAAAGTTGTAGATTATGCAACAAGCTACAACTTTCATGTTTTGACTTTTGTTTGAATCCAAATGGATCATGGTGAAAAGATGGGGCAAAGTTGGGAAAAAATTAGGGTTTTTCATAACTTAGAAAAATTCTAAGTTATGAAAAATTCCATTTTCAAACCCTAATTTGCATTTTGAGATTTCTTGGTGAACAAGTTTCATGATTTGGCATGTTTTGATGAAAAATGAATCTTGACTCTTGATTTTGACCAAAAAGTCAAAGTTTGACTTTTCAGTATACAGTCAAAATTGATCAATTGACTGGGAAATTCAACTGTCAATCTTGTGTATTTGGGATCTTTTGAGCTTGATGAACATGTCAAGATAATTCCATGGGGTCCTTGAGTCCATATGTGAACTTGGTTTGCCATTGGCTAGGTCAAACAGTCAAAAATTGCCTTTGTGCAGTCAAAACCCTAAAAATGACCATTTTGCCCTTTTGATGATCTGATCAAATTTCTTGGGGAATTGTGATCCAAACTTGATCAAATGGTTCATATGAGTTCATAATGTTGATGTGGATCAAATTTCATGAGGTTTGACTGTCAATTGGCCACAGTTGACTTTTTCCCCAATACAGCTGATTTCTAGGTCAACTGTCCAATTGACTGGGCAAAACTTGGAATCAAGACCTGAAACTTGGTATAGGTAAACTTGGGAGTCCAATATGAAGCATGAAAGTCATCTTAGGCATTTCAGGTCAAAACATCCTTAGGCAAACACAAACCCTAATTTGAGTCCACAGTGCAAGGAGAAGTCTTGAGCAGAGGAAACCCTAACTGGATCTTGATCTTCAAAGGTCTTGTGATGAGAAAATGTTGAGGAAATGGGAGGGCAAATTTTTGGGTACAACAGTTGCCCCTGTTCAATCTTCTTGGACCTGAAGAGTTAGATTGGCAAGTTTGCCTTTCGTGACTCGAGGGTAAAAGGAGATTGGACACTAGAGTGCCCGGAAATTTGCACTCGCATGCTGGAGTCTTAACAACGTGGAGCCGGGAATGGGCTTATAGATGCCATTTGGAGAGATGGTGGATAGGGAGATGGGCTTATAGATGCCATCTGGAGACGTGACAGAACCTTGTCTGGAATGGGCTTATAGATGCCATTTGGAAGTGTCGATCGCATAAGAGATTCCTTAGCGAGAATTTGCGTATTTGAGAAAGACGGATGTTTTCCTGGCTTGTTACAGGTGTTTGATCTTCAGTCTCCTTATGCAGATATGCCCTGGCTAGATACAGGTATCGAATCTTCAATTGGTTGTTCACAGATATGCCCTGGCTGGATACAGGAATCGAATCCGGAAATAGTTGTCAACAGATATGCCCTGGCTGGATACAGGAATCGAATCTAGAAACTGATCACTCTCAGATGTGCCCTGGCTAGATACAGGTATCGAATCTGGAGCTGTTGTAGTTGATAGATGTGCCCTGGCTGGATACAGGAATCGAATCTTTGAACTCTGCAGACGTGCCCTGGCTAGATACAGGAATCGAGTCTGGAAATGTGGTCAACAGATATGCCCTGGCTGGATACAGGAATCGAATCTGGAGCTCTTGTAGTTGATAGATGTGCCCTGGCTGGATACAGGAATCGAATCTCTGAACTCTGCAGACGTGCCCTGGCTAGATACAGGTATCGAATCTGGAATCGTGACAGTTGAAGGTAGTCGCTTTTGAGATTGTCTTTTTCCTGAAAAGGCAAAGACATAAGTTGTATGCAATGTCATGATGTATGATATGCATGATGTCATGATGTTCAACATGAGATGTCGTATGCGTTTCACCATGTATGTAAGCAAGATGTATGAAAATGTGAAATGTTTATGAGTGTAATTTCATCTTAGGAAAATAAATCCTTGACGAACGGCCGGGAAGCTGCTCTGTGGAAGAGATACTTGGCCGAAGTTTTGATGAGAGGCCTGCTGAGGACTTTAATGATGGATTCCGCTGAGGATGATGGTGATAAACTCCGCTGGGGAACTCTAAAGATAAACTCTGCTTGGGAATACCAAAGATAGACTTCGCTGGGGATTTGAAGGGACTTTGCCGAGAGCGGTCTTCCGTGGCTTTTAGCTGAGGATAACCCAGTTATAAGTCCTTGTGAGGAAATAACTCTTAAATAAAACTCGGGCGAGACGTCCGTTCTTCGCAGGGGATAAGCTTGCAGAATCTACTGGGGAATGTTGCTTTAAGACCTGCCCGAGAATGTATTGCTGAACCTTGTTTTACTCTGCGGGGAGTTAAGATGATTTGGCCACATTTTTCAGTTGAACCTACCTTGGTGCCTTGGCGGACAAAACAACCAGACTGCAATAGACAACCCCACATTGCCCCTGTCTTTGATGTCACCGGTAATTAATCTCTTGTTTCATATGCGAATATTTATGAATCAGCAATTCAATGTCAAATGCATATATCAAAAAAAATGAACATTGGACGTTCTTCGCAAGACAAAACAGAAAAAGGGGAAAACAATGGTAATTTGTAAGAACAAGTGAATTTGTATTGATTTAAACTTTTGCCTGTGAATAGGCGTTTTTTGTACAAGAGACTGACATCCTAGTAAGAGGACATCGCCAAATAGTATAGAGTTTACATTTTGAAAAAGAAAACAAAACAGCTATGTGAACAATCCCACTGGGTTCCAACTCTGCTATCGCCTTTATGTTTTCGAACGTCTCATCGCCTTACTGCCTAATCTGAAGATGAAGCTGATTGGTCAATGCCGAAATTTGGGGCCAGATAGTTGATGCCGAATTCCGGATGCGAAGTGATCCAATGAGACATAGTGTTACGCTTTTATCCCTAACTTTTGCCTGGACCGCCCTTTCGGGTTTTCAGTCCACCGGGATACCCATTTTTGCCCAAGCCGCCCTTTCAGGTTTTCGACTTGCCGGGTGTACAGATTTTTATTCATTTCATCCCTTATTTTTGCCCGAACCCTTTTGGTTCGCCGGGAAGCCCTTATTTTTGCCTAGGTATGTCAACCTAGCGGGTCTTTTATTTATGCGTAGTATTTTTTCACTATGTCTGCATTGGCGGGGTGAGGAAGGTCGTCACCGTCCATGGTGGTTAGGATCATGGCTCCTCCTGAGAACACACGCTTAACCACAAATGGCCCTTCGTAAGTAGGGGTCCATTTGCCCCGGGGATCACTTTGAGGAAGGATGATGCGTTTGATTACCAGGTCCCCAACTTGATACTCTTGCGGTCTGACTTTCTTGTTAAATGCCCTGATCATCCGTTTTTGATACGTCTGACCATGACAGATAGCAGTGAGCCTCTTTTCGTCAATCAGATTTAATTGATCAAGTCGAGTCTGGATCCAATCATCTTCATTCAAGTCTGCATCCTTCATTATCCGGAGAGAGGGTATCTGGATTTCGATCGGCAAGACTGCCTCCATGCCATAGACCAAGGAGAAAGGAGTTGCCCCGGTTGATGTCCTTGCTGAGGTGCGGTACCCATGAAGAGCGAACGGTAACATCTCGTGCCAATCTTTAAAGGTCACTGTCATCTTCTGCGCAATTTTCTTGATATTTTTATTGGCTGCCTCTACAGCCCCATTCATCTTCGGCCGGTAGGGAGAAGAATTGTGGTGCTGTATCTTGAATTGTTCACAGAGTTCAGTGATCATTTTGTTATTGAGATTGGTACCATTGTCCGTAATGATTCTTTCCGGGACTCCGTACCGACAGATCAGATTATGCCGGATGAAACGCGCCACGACGCTCTTGGTTACTGTGGCATAGGAAGCTGCCTCAACCCATTTCGTGAAGTAATCGATCGCCACCAAGATGAAGCGATGCCCATTGGATTCCGTTGGTCGGATCTCACCGATCATATCGATGCCCCACATTGCGAAAGGCCAAGGTGCCGTCAGGACATTCAAAGGAACCGGAGGGATATGCACCTTGTCAGCATAGATCTGGCATTTATGACAAGTTCGGGAGTGCTGGTAACAATCGGCTTCCATTGTGGACCAGAAATATCCTGCCCGAAGGATTTTCTTAGCCATGGTGTGTCCACTGGAATGGGTTCCAAAGGTACCTTCATGCAGTTCCATCATGATTTTCTCAGCTTCAGCCTTATCCACACAACGCAGCAGAGTTGAATCATGATTCCGCTTGTAGAGAATGTCGTTGCTGAGGAAGAATTTTGCAACAAACCTCCTCATGAACTTCTTATCATTGACAGACGCACCTTCAGGGTATTCCTGAGCTTCCAAGTACCTCTTCACCTCATGATACCAGGGTTTTTCAGTCACCTTTTCAGCCTCGAGCTCGCAGCAGTATGTCGGTTCATCCAACTTCCAGATTATGATTCGGGGAGCCTCATTGTCCCATTTAACTTTGAACATTGAAGACATCGTGGCTAGTGCGTCCGCTAGCTGATTCTCCTCTCTGGGGAAATGCTCAAAAGTTATCTCTTCAAAGTGAGGGAGCAAGGTCGACACATACTCCTTGTAAGGAATGAGATTCGGGTGTTTCGTATCCCACTCGCCTTTGATCTGATTGATCACGAGAGCGGAATCTCCGAAGACACTTAGAAACTTGATCCTCAAATCGATTGCAGCTTGTAAACCCATGATACATGCCTCATATTCTGCCATGTTGTTGGTGCAGCTGAAACATAATCGGGCGGTGAGTGGAGTATGAGTCCCCTTGGGAGATATGATTACAGCGCCGACGCCGTTACCCAAAGCATTGGAGGCTCCGTCAAAATGCATAGACCATCGGGATCCTTCCTCAGGTCCTTCATCCGGTCCAGGTACTTCACAGTCAGTTACCACCATGATGTCTTCGTCCGGAAAATCAAAGTTCAATGATTGGTAATCGTCCACAGGTTGGTGTGCCAAATGATCTGCCAGTACACTTCCCTTAATTGCTTTCTGAGTTGTATACTGGATATCATATTCTGTTAAGATCATTTGCCATCTCGCTATTCTCCCAGACAGAGCGGGCTTTTCAAATATGTACTTGATGGGATCCATCTTTGAAATCAATAAGGTAGTGTGAGTCAGCATATACTGTCTCAGCCGGCGAGCAGCCCATACAAGAGCGCAGCAAGTTTTCTCAAGCAGTGAGTAACGAGACTCACAGTCGGTAAACTTTTTGCTCAAGTAATAAATAGCGTGCTCTTTTCGGCCAGACTCGTCATGCTGCCCCAGCACACACCCCATCGAATTATCAAGTACCGTCAAGTAAAGTATCAGAGGTCTTCCTTCCACCGGGGGCATAAGAATGGGTGGCTCTTGGAGATATTCCTTTATCCTTTCAAAGGCGGCCTGACATTCATCATTCCAGCGTACCACTTGATCTTTCTTCAGTAATTTGAAGATTGGCTCACAAGTAGCAGTTAGATGTGAGATGAATCGGGCAATGTAATTCAGTCGTCCTAGGAAACCTCTGACTTCTTTCTCTGTTTTTGGAGTCGGCATCTCTTGTATGGCTTTTACCTTGGCAGGATCCACCTGAATACCTTTATCACTTACAATGAAACCTAACAATTTTCCGGATCTTACCCCAAATGTGCATTTGTTGGGATTCAACCTTAGCTTGTATAACTTGAGTCGATCAAACAACTTCTTCAGATGGTCAAGGTGCTCCTCCTCAGTTTGAGACCTTGCAATCATGTCATCTACATATACCTCTATTTCATGATGGATCATATCATGAAATAAAGCAACCATGGCACGTTGATAGGTTGCCCCAGCATTCTTCAGTCCGAAGGGCATGACCTTATAACAGAAGGTGCCCCACTGAGTCACGAAGGTAGTCTTTTCCATATCCTCTGGAGCCATCTTAATCTGATTATACCCTGAAAAACCATCCATGAAGGAGAACACCTTGTGTTGAGCTGTATTGTCAACAAGGACATCGATGTGAGGTAGGGGGAAGTCATCCTTGGGGCTGGCCCTGTTTAGATCCCTGTAGTCGACACACATTCTGACTTTACCGTCCTTCTTCGGTACTGGCACCACATTGGCAACCCATTGAGGGTAAGAAGTCACTGCAAGGAACCCGGCATCAAACTGCTTCATAACCTCGGCCTTGATCTTTTCAGACATCTCTGGACGCATCCGTCGAACTTTTTGCTTTACCGGAGGGCAATCTTCCTTGGTTGGCAAATGGTGAACTACAATGTCGGCGTCCAAACCAGGCATATCTTCATAGGACCAAGCAAAAATCTCCATGTAGTCTTGTAGCATCTGGATCAATCGTTGCTTCACGCTGAGCTCTAGATTGGCACCAATCTTGACCTCTTTCCTATCTGTCTCAGTACCCAGGTTAATTGTCTCCACAGGCTCTTCATGTGGTTGAATAGCCCTCTCTTCCTGGAGTAGCAGTCTTGCGAGTTCACCAGGCACTTCGCAATCATCTTCACCTTCGTCTTCGGCCAAGTTGATCGGATTTTCGAAGTCATAACTGGCGGTAGCAGAGCTGTTACTAGTGAGATCCAGAGTGGATTGAAACCTGTATAAGTGAGTGTGTGTAAATATAGCTGTTTTGCAATATGTATAACACAAAAAGAAAAAGAGCACAATATTTGAAATGCAACAAACGTCCAATGTTTTGATTGATGATATATGAAAATGTCATACAAAAAGCCCTCACAAATGGAGCTACGATGCCCCGGGTAGGACACCGAGCCAACAGAGTTTTAACATATTGTTTGTTACAAATTTGGAAATCAAAAGAAATCAATTACTGCGTGACAAATGTGATAGGGGTAAAATCCTTTGCTGTCCAGTTGCTTGGTCCGTCGCTGGCAGTCGGGTAGATCCAACTATCAAACTCAGCTTCCTCCATATCTTCCTCAATAGCGTTCACCCCTGAGCTGGAAATAAACACCGGAGCCTTTCCAATCTTCTCTTTGCGCATTGCCTTCTGAGCCTCTGCAGTAAAGCCTAGACCAAACTTGTCGTTCTTCTGAGTGAAGTCAGGAAGCTGACCCCAGTGCGCACAATTGCCTTTCTGAACCACAGCCCGGGCATCCCTTAGGGAAGCCATCTTCAAGGAATCATTCTCTTCGGCCATTGTCTCTGCAGCTGCTGAAATTGGATGTACCTCCTCGAAATGTTGAAAGGGGGTTTCAATGAACTCTCCGTCCATCTCGATGTACCTGAAGGAATTCAAATGGCTCACCATATACTCCTCTTCTCCTTGTACAGTGACGATCTTCCCCCTGACGGGATACTTCAGCTTTTGGTGCAAGGTGGAGGTCACTGCCCCAGCTTTATGGATCCAAGGTCGACCCAACAGACAAGAGTATGATGGACGTATATCCATCACATAAAAGGTAGAGTCAAACACTTGAGAGCCCACACGAATAGGGATGTTAACCTCTCCATGAACCATCCTCTTGGAACCGTCAAAGGCCCTGACAATGATATTGCTGGGTTTCAACTCCAGGCCTTCATAATCCAGACGATCTAAAGCTTTTTTCGGAAGAACATTCAAGGAAGAACCAGTGTCCACCAATACATGGGCCAGAGTAGTGCCCCTGCATTCAATAGAGACATGCAGGGCATCATTGTGGTCTCTCCCTTTTGCGGTCAGGTCAGCATCTGAAAAACCCAAGCCGTTGTCCGCCGTCAGATTCGCTATGCAGTCAGTGAACTGGACTGCAGACGTCTCTTGCGGCACATGGGCCGTCTTGAGAAATGAGATCAAGGCCTTTGCATGGGCCTCGGAGCATAGCAATAGGGAGAGCAGAGAGATCTTGGAGGGTGTATGCCCCAACTGCTCGACAACATTAAAATCACTTTTCTTTATTATTTTCAGAATCTCCTCCATTTCTTGTCGGGAGGCCTCAGCATTTATGGGTATCGGCGCCTCCATCCGGGCATGCTCTTCTTCAATCCCTTTGCCCCGAGCATTTGATGACTCGGCAGCAGGGGACACAATTTGATCAGCAACAGGACTAGGTAAACTTGTAGGTTTTATGAGGAGGGGTTTTCGAATAGCGGGCGGCGCAATGTTAGGCGAGAAGAGCCTGCCACTGCGGGTGACTTTAGCTGGACCAGTGATATCGCAGATACTGGCACTAGCGTCGAATTCTTGCTTGATTCCATTTACATACACGTCTGCCCCATAATGCCAGGGGACAGCTTTATCAGACACGTAGGAGAGGGGCCCTGGAACAGTAATGATCACAGGCACAATTGTCATGATTTGAATAGGCTTCTTCGGGGGAGCCTTGATTGGATTTTTGAAGATGGTAATCACGGAAACTTCTTTCATCGGAACCAATTGAACAGCAGTCTTTTTGAATAGAATCTCCTTGCTATCCATTAGGCCTTGGATGCCTAACCTTAGCAAGGGACAATCAGATGGGGAAATAGCACAGAATGGGCAACCTTCGCCGCAACCCTGAAATAAACCGGCCCGCAGTAGGTTCTTCTTAACAGTCTTCAGAGGGGTAACAACTTCATCTATCGAAATAGCATACATTTCTTCCTCAACGGCATTTACCCTATGCTGGGGCATAGGAGCCGTTACAACATTTGGTCTTTCTGGCGCTTCAAACTGAATTTCCTTTGCGTCGATCAGATCTTGCACTTTGTTTCTCAAGGCCCAGCAATCATCAGTAGTGTGCCCGGGACTATCAGAATGATAAGCACACCGGGCATTTGGGTTGTATTTAGGAGACGCAGTGTTGACGACCTTAGGAGCTTCTTTGAGGGTCACTAGGTTGGTGGATAATAGTTGGGGTAAAATTTGAGATAATGTCATACTCAGTCGGGTATACTGCCTCTTGGGCCTTTCACTTCTTTGTTGATTGTATTGCTGAGGAGCAGCAACAGGTTTGGAGATGACCAAAGCATTGACGGCTTGGCGACTTTCGGGCTTGACTTGTCTTCTAGGGCCATAGACGGCGCTTGCTTCTTTCTTAAATGGCCTCTTCTCAGCACTTGTAGAGGCAGCCTTCTGTATCTTGCCTGACCTGATGCCAGCTTCAATTCTTTCTCCTGTTAATATCAAATCTGTAAATCCAGCGGAGGAGTTACCAACCAAATGATTGAAAAACGGACCAGACAACGTCCCAAGGAACATATCAACCAGCTCTCGATCAGTTAATGGAGGCTGCACCCTGCCAGCCAAATCTCTCCATTTTTGAGCGTACTCTTTGAACCCTTCACCCGTTCCTAGAGACATACCCTGAAGTTGGGTACGCGTAGGAGCGAGATCAGAATTGTATTGGTATTGTCTGTAGAATGCGGTGGCCAAATCCTCCCAGTGTCGGATGCTAGCTCCATCCAATTGGTAGAACCATTCAAGCTGTGACCCCGAGAGACTATCTTGGAAGAAGTGAATCCAGAGGTTCTTATCCGCCGTGTAAGGTTGGATTTTCCTTACGTACGACCTCAGATGCAGCTTTGGGCAGGAGACCCCATCATACTTGGCGAAGGCAGGCGCCTTAAACTTGTGTGGAATTACTACTCCAGAAGATAATCCCAAATCTCCGAAATCCAGTCCCGGCACGTTCTGAATTTCCATAGCGCTCAAGCAGTCCTCCAATTGTTTGTATCTGTCAGCAGCAGGTGGGTATTGTTCATCGTTATAGTCCGTCTCGTTGTCGGAGACTGCGGGACTAGGAGCTCCTCCCCCTTGGGGACTATTTTTCTCAGCAGAAGAAGTGGTTGGATCAGCTTCATTGTGGAGTGTGTTCCCAAATCTGCGTCCGGTGTTGAACAATGCAGTCCTCTTTTTCTTCTTCTTCTTCAGGAGTAGAGTCTTCAACTCTTGCTGACCTTGGGCTAGGCTTAGGACCATCTCTTGAAACTGTGCACTTTGGGCCTGAAGGGCCTTGATTGCTTGCTCACTGGAGGACTCTGGATTCATGATGACTGTGCAAAATAAACAGCGAAGGAGATTAAGCAACCTGTGAAATAGGGTACCTGCTATGCATATGGTGTAATGGAATGCGTATGTTTTATGTTTTCAAAGACAAACAAGATTCAACTTTGTAGACAAAAAGGGAAACACACTTCATTAGATTAAAGTTTTCAATTGTTCAACAATTTGCCCTTAGGCATTACAGGAATGAAAAAAAATCTGGAAAGGAAATAAACTATAAAAGGAAACATCCAAAGCTCCTCAATGCTCCCATGGCCTCCTCTTTTCAGTGCTGATGTAGTTGTTCAGGACCCGTTCTTCCTCCAATTGCTTAGTCAGCCTTTGGATCTTCCTTTCCTGCTCGTTGAACTTCTCCCGATAGAAATCCCGTTCTTCCTTTAGCTGTGCCCAAGATCTCTTCATGGTGTCAAAATCAGTAGGTATCTGAGGAGGGAGGACAGTTGGAGGCATCCCATCTTCAACAGGAGACTCAAGAATGAGAGGTCTAACAGCTTCGTAGGGCATACCTAACTCCTGAGCACGGATGCGGACCCATTTGCAATAGGGCTTCAATGGCAGAGAAGTATTTGGTCCTAACTCATGTGGGTCAGCTTTGTGAATTCTGTCCCAAGCTCTAATGAATCCCTGGCGTAGTTTGTCACTGTCTACCTGAAACTCAAAATGGAAGTGAGGAACCAGCATTTCATGAGGCCCATCTCCTCTGGCTCTTCCAAACTGACGGAGAGCTAAACACGGATTGTAAGAGATTCCTCCTTGGATACCAATCAACGGGACATTAGGGTATTCTCCGCAACGGTCGATAACAGCTACCTCATCCAAACCTCTGAGAGTCCAAGTGATATCCTTATCTGTGAGAGACATTAACCTCCGAGCCCAACCTTTTCCTTCTTCATTCTTCAGCACGGACTTAGGAAGGTGCGAAATAAACCACCTTACTAGCAAAGGAGCACAACACCACGGAGTCCCCCGTTTTCGAGCAGTACGAGCATAGAGTTGTTGTAGAATGTCACCCAAGAGAGTGGGTACCGGATTCCGAGACATGAAGATTCTTATGACATGGATACTGATAAAGGTGTCAGGGTTGGGAAACAATACCAGACCATAGATCAAAAGGGCCAGAATATCCTCATATGCCTTGAAGTCCAAGCCATTCCAGAAATCATTAGCCTTGCCAACCAGAAATTTGACCAAAAAGCCCTTGACCCCATTTCTAGTTTCCCAGTTGGACAACACCTCTTCTTTGGTCAAGGGGAGAATTGCAGCAATCTCTTCAGGCCTAGGAGTCTTTTCCAAACCAGTGAATGGAGTTTGTTCCAAGACAGGGATCCCAAGCAAATAAGAAAATTCTTCCAGGGTAGGAACCAGCTGGAAGTCTTGGAAGGTGAAACAGTGATGCAGAGGGTCATAAAACTGGGTCAGAACACTTATCAGTTGTTGGTCCCATTTTGCAGTGATCAAGCCAAGGAGAGAACCATATCTGTTGATGAAGGAGGTAGTGTTTGGAATCCTTTCAACCAGATCCTTGAGTAAAACTGGTGTTTGAACAAAGTTGAGCCGGACAGTATTTCTACGCACGGGCATCATAATGTCCTACAAAACAGAGCAAAGATGAAACCTTTTTGTCTTTGAAATGGGTTAGCCTTTTATACAGGATGCATGCAATGGTATGATGGCATGATGCTATGATGAAGCACATCACAAGTATTCACATAGGCAAATAAGGCACACAAGTCACACAAGACACCCTTAGGTTTCAGGCCAGCATGAGTTTCAGGTATTACCCTCTTTTGGTTTTGTTGGTTAAAACCTGTCCTATCAAAAGTAACCGGGTTCTAGAGGATCTCAAATCATTGGCTACCCTCAATCGGTCATAACTCCAGCATCGCAATCTTTTCTCGCGGCCAGAACCATCTCGAGAGTTTAGCCTCAATGAGTGTAGCATACTGCTACTGTCCTAATAGCCAAGTTGGTCAATTTAGGGTTCTAAGGTTGGTTGGTGTTTAATGACCCCTTAGAAGACCTATATTCTCCCCGTTACAACACAAGGGATATAGGTACAGACTAAGATGCCACACCAACGTAGCCACTGCTTCACCCATGTCGGTCTACGCCGGACAGGTCCCTCACAGATTATGCTACCTAAAAAGGGTATTTCCCAGATCCGGGTTAGGATCTATGAACTCCGATGCAAAGCCCACAAATATAAAAGCAAACAAAGCAAGCAATTGAAAACAAAAGTGATCTAAGCCCTAAGGTTACTCCACTTTTAAAAGTTATCCCCAGCAGAGTCGCCAGTTCTGTGATACGGTGGGAGAACTGACTTGAGGTTTACGTTCGTATTCGCAAATGTTGCGGTTAGCAATAGTCGCCACCGAATTTTTATTTTATCCTAAGGAAAGGTTAAAAAGCATAGCAAAAACCTTTTGAGATGTTTTCTTGGGTTCGGGGAGTAGATTATAGAAAGGGAAGGTATTAGCACCCTTTCTATCCATGGTTATCCATGGGCTCTTAGTTACTTGCTTAGATCACTTGCCTTTTATTTTCAATTGTTTTAAATGGTGCTTGAGTGTGTGGGTTTTGAAAATGTTTTTGAAAAGAGGCCAATGTGGTGGCAACCTTTGTAATGATCCATGTGGGGATGTATACAAAGATGTATGTCTTTTGAAAAAGTTTTCATTTTGTTTTTTTGAAAGTTTTGTTTTGAAAGTGTTGTGAGGTGTGATTTTGAAATTAGGCAAGTGTTTTTGTTTTGCAAGTTGATTCAAGTAACTAAGAGGTTATCTACTCCTAAATTTCTCAAAAGATTATTGCTATATTTTAACCCTTTTAACAAGTTTGCACCACCATTGTATTTGGTGGGCAACCTTTGTGTTAGGATGTGAAAGGGACGGGCGTGGGTCATCGTTTAGACCATAATTGCAACAACGTTAAATGTCTTTGAGCAATCTCTCTAAGGGACTTGATCATTTGTTTTTGTTTGTTTTTGAAAAGTTTTATCGAGGGACTATGATCATTCAAAATTATTTGCTTTGCCCAAAGAAGTTTAACATGCAACATGGCCCATTTATTTGAAGGCAACAAGTGGAATACCCTAGGGGGTGCAAGTGTGGTTTGTATGTCCATTTTCATGCTTGTTTATCTTGTATTAGGTCAAACTATTTTTTTATCGTTTTTTCGCATACAAACCCTAATTCTAACATGTTATCTTTAGAAAGCAATAAAGTGCGAAATTAAAATTACTAAGCTATTACACAACCAAATATGGGAAGGGGGGTACAAATGTTCAAATGGGGATATTGACAAGAATTTAAATCTAAATTATTACATCAATTTGAATATTTGCAATTTAATCAATGTACAAAAATTAAATAAGAATGCAAGATGCAAAAAGAATGTTTTGTATATGTATGAAAAAATATTGTTTATATAAAA
The DNA here is from genome assembly GCA_948472305.1 of Vicia faba. Lineage (NCBI taxonomy): Eukaryota > Viridiplantae > Streptophyta > Magnoliopsida > Fabales > Fabaceae > Vicia > Vicia faba. The sequence goes on along the minus strand of OX451739.1, from coordinate 190,436,308 downwards.
GAGAAAAGAAAATAAAAATGTATTATTTTTGGAGTATTTTGAACTTAGGGTAGAAAAACCCTAATTTTAAAGAAAAAAAAGTATTATTTTCTAATTTAATGCAACTATTTACTTATTATTTATAAAAATAAAATAAAATGAAGTGTATTGTGAAAAAAGGTATTTTTATATCAAATATTAATAAAAGTGAAAAATCAAGTATTTTTATATTTTGTCTTAAATATATTAATAATCACATATATATATGTATATATAACCCTAAATATGTATTATTCAAAAAAAAAAAATATTTATTTAATATTTTAATAAAATAAATAAAAAGTATTTTTTGTGTGAAACATTTTCAAAATGTAAACAAAAAATAAAAGTTGTATTTATATCATTTTTTTTATTTATTCTAATAATACATATATATATTTATGTATAAACAAAGAAATAAATTAAATAAATATGCAATAAATGCAAAAAATGATGAAAAAAATATTTTTAATTTTTAAATGGCATGAGAAAAAATAAACAAAGTCAGCAAAAAAGGAAAAGGTCAAAAATGTTAAAGAATGAGTAAATGGGCTCAGGGGGGTGTGAGCCAAAAAAGATGGTGTGAAAAGAAAGAACACAAAAGCCCAGCCCAATGCAACACTGTCTTCAACCTCCAGCACAAAATATTTGAAAAAACGCGCGCCATGTTCAGCTTCTTCTAACTCTTGATTCCTTGATTTTTTGAACAAACTTCCAACACAAAAGATGTTAAGCATGAAGAGACGGTTCTAACCATATAAAGAACATGAACTATCTCTCTAAGATGAGGGAGAATTTCTCTCCCCCTCTTTTCTGACCTAATTTTTCTACCATTTTCAGAGCTCAAATTCTCTCTACTCAGACAAAAGAAATAAAAAGTAAAGCTATGTACATGTTCAGGGCTATGAGTAGGACCTTGTTTCTTCACAAACTTAAGACTAAAGATGCCTAATAAGAGAGATACGAATTCAAACTTTTACCTGTGCAGTTGAACTTCAATCTGGAGAATGAGGAACTTTCAGTGCAATGTGATGATTGGAAAAGCTTCCTTGAGGTCCAGGGATGCTGTTTCAATGCTTACTTTGTCTTGAGAGCTTCTGAATCAAGCTATGGAACTTCAACTGCAAAAGGAAAAAATGAAAATGGTGGAAACTGTTAGAGTGATTACAGGTCAGGTTTTAGGCCATGGTTAGCTTGCATATGTTGTAGGGAAGGTAGAGGAATAGGTCTTGATCAAAATGCTCGAAGGGATTGGGAGTTTGCACTCAAACTGCAGGGGCACCCCTGTTTGTGCAGTTTGAGGATGATGCTGAGATGGAGGGTGTATTGGAGGTCAAAAGCTCGTGTGTTAGCTTGGATATGTTGTGTGTAATGTGTTTGACAACTTTTCTCTTCTGTTCCTAAGCTGAGATCAGAGTTGGCATAAGTTATGGATGTTACTTCTATGTGAAGCAAGCAAATGTCAACTTGGTTTCTAGGCCAGTACAATGCCTCAATCTATGCTGCACATTTGAGTCTTGATCAGTGGGATATGTCCATGCCTTTTTGCCTCAAAGATCTGCATTGTACCTCATAGATTTGCAAAATTGCCATAAAGTAACACTTTACAAGAATGGATAATATGCTTTTTCTAGTTTAGGCTTGATTTTGTGTGTATTGTCCAAATGAGCAAAATAATGCTAGAACACAAAGGATATGCATTGAATTATTGAGTGAAAATGGGATTAGAGGCCTGCAATGTAGCTTAAGCATGCTGAATTCAAAAATGCATAGTGTATGAACATGGAACTTGGTCATGAACAAAGTGGTTTTTTGCTATATTGTGAAATTCGATTCTCCCTAACCATGAGGTTGTTTGAGAAGTTTTTGGACATTTTGGAAAGCTTGGAATGTGTACTACAATCCATCTTTGAAATGCAACTTGAAATTCCAAGTGGAAGGGTATGAAAAGTGGCCTTGAAGTAGGGTAGAAAACCTTGTAAAAATAGGTCAAATTTCACTAGGTTAAAAGATGGTTTAGTGCCCTTATTCAAAAAATTATAACTTGAGATACAAGCTTCAAATGAGAAAACTTTGTGAATCAAAGTTGTAGATTATGCAACAAGCTACAACTTTCATGTTTTGACTTTTGTTTGAATCCAAATGGATCATGGTGAAAAGATGGGGCAAAGTTGGGAAAAAATTAGGGTTTTTCATAACTTAGAAAAATTCTAAGTTATGAAAAATTCCATTTTCAAACCCTAATTTGCATTTTGAGATTTCTTGGTGAACAAGTTTCATGATTTGGCATGTTTTGATGAAAAATGAATCTTGACTCTTGATTTTGACCAAAAAGTCAAAGTTTGACTTTTCAGTATACAGTCAAAATTGATCAATTGACTGGGAAATTCAACTGTCAATCTTGTGTATTTGGGATCTTTTGAGCTTGATGAACATGTCAAGATAATTCCATGGGGTCCTTGAGTCCATATGTGAACTTGGTTTGCCATTGGCTAGGTCAAACAGTCAAAAATTGCCTTTGTGCAGTCAAAACCCTAAAAATGACCATTTTGCCCTTTTGATGATCTGATCAAATTTCTTGGGGAATTGTGATCCAAACTTGATCAAATGGTTCATATGAGTTCATAATGTTGATGTGGATCAAATTTCATGAGGTTTGACTGTCAATTGGCCACAGTTGACTTTTTCCCCAATACAGCTGATTTCTAGGTCAACTGTCCAATTGACTGGGCAAAACTTGGAATCAAGACCTGAAACTTGGTATAGGTAAACTTGGGAGTCCAATATGAAGCATGAAAGTCATCTTAGGCATTTCAGGTCAAAACATCCTTAGGCAAACACAAACCCTAATTTGAGTCCACAGTGCAAGGAGAAGTCTTGAGCAGAGGAAACCCTAACTGGATCTTGATCTTCAAAGGTCTTGTGATGAGAAAATGTTGAGGAAATGGGAGGGCAAATTTTGGGGTACAACACATATCATGCATCATATTGCACATATTTCTTGCATTTACTATGCATATCCAGGTACCTTACCCAGCTTCTTTACTTCGTTCAGCAAGCTGACTCATCACTACAACACTCGGGCTAACTGCAAAAAGAAGATGGACAACTTGGAACAGGAGAATCGCGAGCTGCACGAGGAAGTTTCTGCTTTGAAGGCTGGCTTGGCCAACTTGACTACTCTGATGGAAGCTCTGGTGGTTGCTCAGAATCAGCCACTGAGTTTTCAACCTCAACCAACAAGGGAAAATGCTGAAGTTCCTACTGTTCCTGTTTCCGCCACTCCGGTTGTTGTTCAAAATCGTATGCCTCAGGGTTATTCGTGGGGAATGCCAGAGAATTTTGCACCTGAAGGTTTCAATTTGGGCCCCCAAGATGCTCCAGTGTTTCAAACTATTGTTACTCCAGCACTTTATGTTGTGCATATTGTTCCTGCTGCACCTCCTTCGGTGAATTTGGTTTCGTTTGTTAATGAAGATGTGTGTCGTCCTTTCCCTCCGCCGAGAGAAGACTTGGATCTTTATGACAGAATGGATGATTTCCAAAAGTAGTTTGATAGAATGCAAAGAGAGATGAAGGCTCTTAGGGGAAAAGAGCTATTTGGGCAGAATGTGAACAAGCTGTGTTTGGTCCCGAATGTTAAAGTTCCTGCTAAGTTCAAGGTCTCGGAGTTTGAGAAGTACAAGGGTAACACTTGCCCTCGTGCTCACTTGGTGATGTACGTGAGGAGAATGTCTACCCATACCGATGATCAGCGTCTGCTATTTCACTTTTTCCAGGATAGTCTGACCGGCGCAGCATTGAAATGGTACATGAGTTTAGACAGCGCCAACATCCATACTTTTAATGATTTAGGAGAAGCATTCATTAAACAATACAAGTACAATGTGGACATGGCGCCCGACCGTGACCAGCTTAGGGCCATGGTTCAGAAAGACAGAGAATCGTTCAAAGAGTATGCACAGAGATGGCGCAAAGTGGCTGCACAAGTGATTTCTCCCATGGAGGAGAAGGAAATGACTAAAAATTTTCTGAAGACGCTGGGTGCTTTCTACTACGAGAGAATGGTAGCAAGTGCCCCAAATGATTTTATAGAGATGGTAGGAATGGGTGTCCGCCTAGAAGAGGCAGTAAGAGAAGGCCGTTTGACGAAGGGTGAAGGATCCGGAGGTGTGAAGAAGCCATCTTATGGGTTTACCAAGAAGAAAGAGGGGGATACAAATGCTGTCATACAAGAGAGGAGAGTGAACACTCCTAGAAGGAATTATCAGCATCACCAGCAAGTTGCCTCAGTCACTCCTGTTATGAATGCCGCTCCTACTACTGTTGCTTATCAAAGACAGTCCCAACAAGGGAACCAAGGGAATAATCAGAGAAGGGAGAACTATGACCCTATTCCCATGAGCTATGCAGAACTACTACAAACATTGATTCAGAAGAAGTTGGTCCAGACACGACCACCTCCCGCCATACCATCACCATTTCCTTGGTATTACAAAGCAGATCAGATGTGTGCCTTTCATCAGGGAGCACCAGGGAATAGTGTTGAAAAATGTTATCCTTTAAGGAATGAAGTGCAAAGGTTGGTGAAATATGGAATTCTATCTTTCAAAGACATGGGACCTAATGTGAAAGACAATCCTTTACCCAAGCATGGGGGAGTGAATGCTGTAAATATGGTGGCCGGTTGTCCAGGAGACTTCAGGATTTTTGACATTAATCTGGTTAGAGGAGATTTGGTGAAGATGCAGGCATACCTCTGTGGATTCAGTTATTATACCCATGACCATGCCGATTGTGCTGTTTGCAGTACAGACATACAGGGTTGCGAGAAGATAAAGGCTGATTTACAGGAGATGATGGATGAAGGTTTAATCCATATAATCAGGCCTAGGGCAGAATATGAAGAGGAAGTGAATATGGTTTCTGGATGTCTGGGTGAATTCAGAATTTTTGATGTGAAGCATTTGAATGAGGATCTCGTGCAGTTGCATGCTACCTTCTTCCGTACTACTGGTCAGGTGGAACACCAATATGGATCTTGCATAGTTTGCTGTCGAGACCCCCGAGGATGTTCTATTATGATTGAGGGTGTTCAATTGCTGTTAGACAATGGAACTATTAAGATCACAGGTCAGAGAGATGATTATCATGAGATTGATATGGTTGAAGTTTGTTTGATGAAAGAAGAGTCAGAGGAAAAGTATGCCTTCGCGGATGAGTATTTCTCTTCAGACGAAGATTTGTTTGCCGGAAATGACCTTTTGATGGCTGATTGTGTTGAGGAAGGGGTAAACGTCATTGTAACTTACTTTGGTGCACCCGCTCATCTTGAGGTGGCGTACCATAGCAAACCAGTTGTTACCCCATTGGTAATTAGTCTGCCAGGTCTTGTTCCCTATAAATCAGATAAGGTTGTGCCTTACAAATACAACGCTACAATCTTAGAAGATAGGGTGAAAGTTCCCATCCAGCCAATGCTAGATGTTGGAAATATAGCTGATAATAGCAGGGTGACCCGTAGTGGTCGTATGTTTGCACCGGTTGTACGAAGGGATGTTGTTGCTGGAAATAAAATACTGAGAACGATGAGCCTAAGAAGGCTGCACGAGAGACTAGCGGAGCCACCTTAGAGAAATAAGTGGATGATATCTTGAAGATGATTAAGATGAGAGATTACATAATTGTAGATCAGCTATTACATACTCCTTCAAAGATATCCATCCTAGCTTTATTAATGAATTCCTCTGCTCATAGAGAATCACTGATGAGAGTACTAGACCAAGCTTTTGTGGAGAGTGACATGCCGTTAGATCAGTTCAGCAGCGTAATTGGAAACATTACATCATGTAACAACTTGAGTTTCTGCGATGATGAGTTACCAGATGAAGGGAGGAATCACAACCTGGACCTCCACATATCTATGAACTGCAAGAATGATTCGCTGTCCAATGTGCTAATTGATAATGGATCTGCGTTGAATGTTATATCAAGAAGTAATCTCCTGAAGTTAAAATATCAGGGAACACCTATGCGCCCGAGTGGTATCATTGTAAAGGCTTTTGATGGGTCGAGGAAATCTGTCATCGGTGAAGTGGACTTACCCATCAATATAGGACCACATTTTTTCTTGATAACCTTCCAGGTCATGGACATTATTCCCACATATAGTTGTTTGCTAGGACGGCCATGGATACACGAAGCAGGGGCTGTCACTTCAACTCTGCATCAGAAGCTAAAATTTGTGCGTGAAGGGAAGGTAGTGATCATAAATGGGGAGCAGGCGTTGTTGATATCCCATTTATCCCTTTTCAGTATTGTAGAAGCGGATGAGGCTGCTGTTGGAACCCAGTTCCAAGCCCTGTCCATTGACAACATAAGGAGGAATGAAAATTCTGTGATTTCCCCGAAGGACGCGTAGCAGGTGGTGCACAATGGTCATAATGCAGTTTGGGGACGACTTGTGGATCCACCCGTGAACAAAAACAGAGCTGGTTTGGGTTTCTCTTCGAGGAATGGAAAAGGAGAAAATTTGAAGTCAAAGTCTTCTGTGAACAGTTATCATGATGTTTTCCACAGTGGAGGCTACCTCCATCCAATTGGTTCTGGAATTAATGTTGTTGAAGAGGATGAAGCAGAGCAGGAAGTACCGAATTATGTGACGCATGGAGTCCGAGTTTAGAACTGGGTCACCATTGATGTTCCTTCTTGCATACACGTTTCAAAGTAATTTGTTTTGTTAATCTGTTTCTTTCTTTTGAAAAGCTTTCACTCTGCCCAAGGTGGAAGTATTAATGTTGTAGGGCTTATCTGTTTGCTATAACTTTTAAGATCATTAATAAAAGTTGTCTTTGCTTCCAAAAATGTGTCTTTATTTTCTGCTTTTTTTTTTTCCGGGAAATGGTAATAAAAAAAAACCCTTTCAAAATAAATAATAACTGAAAATTAATCTGCATGATCACTTGTTATATGTGTCAGTTTCTAAAAGCAATCATAAATCATATGTGCAGATTAATTAAAAAAACTCGTTGAATACAATGACCCTGCACCCTCTCCCAACTTTGATTGTCCTGTGTTTAGGGCTGAAGAAGAAGATTATGATGGGATCCCGGAAGATGTCTCACGGTTGCTCGAGCACGAGGAAAATACCATTCAGCCATATAAGGAGCCTTTGGAAGTGATTAATTTGGGTTCAGAAGAAGATCCGAAGGAAGTCAAGATTGGGGCATCGTTGCATCCCAATGTAAAGAGAGGTTTGATTGAGCTGTTGAAAGAGTATGTGGATATTTTTGCTTGGTCTTATCAAGATATGCCTGGTCTAGATACAGACATTGTCGAGCATCGTTTACCGTTGAAGCCAGAGTGTCCGCCAGTTAAACAAAAGTTGAGAAGAACCCACCCAGATATGGCAGTAAAGATCAGAGAGGAGGTCCTAAAGAAGATTAATGTTGGTTTTCTTGTGACATCAGTGTATCCTCAATGGATTTCCAATATTGTCCCAGTACCGAAAAAAGATGGAAAAGTCCGCATGTGCGTAGATTACAGAGATCTAAATAAAGCTAGTCCAAAAGATGATTTTCCATTGCCTCACATTGACATGTTAGTGGACAACACTGCAAAATTCAAAGTATTCTCGTTCATGGACGGATTTTCTGGGTATAATCAAATAAGAATGGCTCCAGAGGACATGGAAAAAACAACGTTTATCACACCCTGGGGAACATTCTGTTATAGAGTGATGCCCTTCGGGTTGAAGAACGCTGGTGCAATGTACCATAGGGCTATGACAACCCTATTCCATGATCTGATGCACAAGGAAATCGAAGTATATGTTGATGATATGATTGCCAAATCCCAAACTGAAGAAGGACATATAGAAGATTTGTTGAAGTTGTTTCAGCGTTTGAGGAAGTATCGTCTCCTCTTGAATCCAAATAAATGCACCTTCGGAGCTAGATCGGGGAAATTGTTGGGTTTTATTGTTAGCCATAAAGGAATTGAAGTTGGCCCTGATAAAGTCAAAGTAATTCAAGAAATGTCAGCACCAAGAACTGAAAAGCAAGTCAGGGGTTTCCTCGGGCGTTTGAATTATATCTCCAGATTTATTTCCCACATGACTGCAACATGTGAACCGATCTTTAAGTTGTTAAAGAAAGATCAAGGTTGTGTATGGACGGATGACTGCCAAAGGGAATTTGAGAGTATTAAAGAATATCTTCTTGAACCTCCTATCTTGCTCCTTCCCATAGAAGGAAGACCGTTTATTATGTATCTAATAGTATTAGATGAATCCATGGGTTGTATTCTAGGACAACAGGATGAAACAGGAAAGAAAGAGTTCGCCATTTATCATCTCAGCAAAAAGTTCACTGATTGTGAGTTGCGATATTCCATGCTAGAAAAGACATGTTGTGCTTTGGCCTGGGTGGCAAAGCGTTTGTGGCAGTATATATTGAATCATACCACTTGGTTGATCTCCAAAATGGATCCAATCAAGTATATTTTTTAAAAGCCTGCTCTTACTGGGAGAATTTCCCGCTGGCAGATGTTGTTATCTGAATATGATGTCGAGTACCACGCTCAGAAGGCTATTAAAAGTAGTATGTTGGCAGATTACCTTGCTCACCAGCCGGTGGAAGATCTTTAGTCTATAGAATATGAATTCCCCGATGAGGATGTGATGTTCCTGAAAGTGAAAGATTGTGATGAACCATTTCCTAAGGAGGGCCCTGACCTTGAATCTCGTTGGAGTATGATATTTGATGGAGCTGTGAATGCTTATGGTAAAGCAATTGGTGTTGTGGTTGTTACTCCTCATGGATCACATATTCCTTTTACCGCAAGGTTAACATTTGATTGCACTAATAATATGGCAGAATATGAGGCTTGCATCATGGGTCTTAAGGAAGCTATTTATATCAGAATCAAAATTCTAGATGTGTATGGTGATTCAGCTTTGGTAATAAATCAGATTAAAGGAGAATGGGATACTCGTCACCCTGGCTTGATCCCTTACAAAGATTATGCTAGAAGATTGTTACCCTTCTTTAATAAAGTTGAATTCCATCACATTCCTAGAGATGAAAATCAGATGGCGGATGCTCTGGCAACTCTGGCTTCCATGTACCAAGTGAATACTTGGAATGATATACCCCGAATTACAGTTCGACGACTAGATAGGCCCGCTCATGTGTTTACGGAAGAAGAGGTAGCTGATGAAAAACCTTGGTATTATGATATCAAGCATTTTCTTCAGACTTAGGAATACCCGATTGGTGCATCGAAGAAAGATAGAAAGACACTGAGAAGATTGGAAGGCAATTTCTTCCTCAGTGAAAATGTGTTATACAAGAGAAATTATGACATGGTCTTTCTCAGATGCCTGGATAGAAACGAAGCGGACATGTTGATGCATTAGATTCATGAAGGTTCACTTGGCACTCATGCTAATGGACATTCGATGGCTAAAAAGATGCTAAGGGCAGGTTATCATTGGTTGACAATGGAATCTGACTGTTACAAATTTGCAAAGAAGTGCCATAAATGCCAGATTTATACAGATAAGATCCATGTGCCTCTGAAACTTCTCAGTGTGATTTCCTCCCCATGGCCTTTCTATATGTAGGGTATTGACATGATCAGGATGATAGAACCCAAAGCTTCGAATGGACACCATTTCATCTTGGTAGCAATTGACTACTTTACCAAATGGGTAGAGGTTGCTTCATACGCCAATGTTACCAAACAGGTGGTCACGCGTTTCATCAAGAACAATCTTATATGCCGGTATGGTGTGCCGAGCAGAATCATCACTGACAATGGCTTAAATTTGAACAACAAGATGATGACAGAATTGTGCGAAGAATTCAAGATTGTCCATCGTAATTCATCTCCATACATGCCAAAGATGAATGGGGCTGTTGAAGCTGCTAATAAGAATATCAAGAGAATTATCCAGAAAATGGTTGTCACTTATAAGGATTGGCATGAAATGCTCCCTTTTGCTCTGCATGGATATCGAAAATTTGTTCGCACTTCAACAGGAGCAACTCCGTTCTCTCTAGTGTATGGAATGGAAGTTGTACTTCTTGTCGAGGTAGAGATTCCCCCGTTGCGTGTGATAATGGAAACTAAGTTGACAATGGCTGAATGGGTCCAGAACAGGTTTGACCAATTAAATTTGATTGAAGAGAAGAGGATGACAACTTTATGTCATGGGCAGTTATATCAGAAAAGAATGAAGAAAGCATTTGATAAAAAATTCAAACCTCGTGAATTCAGAGAAGGCGACCTCGTGCTCAGGAAGATCATGTCTTTCAACACTGATTCTATGGGCAAGTGGACTCCCAATTTTGAAGGCCCGTATGTTGTCAAGAGAGCCTTCTCTGGTGGTGCATTAATTCTTGAAACTATGGATAGCGAGGAGTTCTCACGTCCCATGAATGCTGACGCAATCAAGAAATACTTCGCCTAGAGAAATAAAAGAACAACTCGCTAAGTTGAAAACCCGAAAGGGCGGCTTAGGCAAAAAGGAGCGTCTCGGTAGGCCGAAAACTCGAAAGGGCGGTCTAGGCAAAAATTAGAGACATAAACAGAATAAATTTCCCGCTAAGTTGAAAACCCGCAAGGGCAGCTTAGGAAAAAGTTAGGAATTTTCTTGGCAAGTAACTACGTCAGACAAGACTTGATCATTGAAGCAACAATCTTCTCGGATCCTCACCATACTTCAACAAAAGTTGCTGCTCAGGATTTCAAAAGTTGTTAGGGGGATAGTGGTTATTGTATCTCAATGTATCTTTTCCATTATGTATTACCATTTCCCAAACTTTGTAATCATCCATTGAGTCCCGCCATTCGCAGACTACCATTCTATTAATGAAATTCGAACTTTTACCCAATTCTTTGTGTTCTTATTTTTATTTAGCTTACAAAGACTCCATTTATTACTGATAATAACTGTTAAAGCAAAAAGATAAAAAAGGAAAAATTGACTTTTAAAAAAAAAGAGATCTTTATAATTCAATTTACTTTGGGATTTGTGATGAAACAATGACAACAAGAATGGTGATCCCAAGAATGAACAAACTCCGATTGTTTTAAGAAGATTTACTCCTTTCATGAAGGTTTTCTCAGGTCATTTTGCTGGTATGTGCGCAATCTTTGTTTGTTTCTCAGATAGTTAAAGACGATACCAGTGGGTGTAAGGTACAATATTGGGTTTGTGGTCCCATTATTCCCAGTCAAGTCTTGGTTCGCTTTTGATTTTGGGTTTGCATGGTCGGAAGCCTCCGTCCCAGATTCCCCAGCGAGGTCTTCCCTCGTATGATGAAAGGTTTTATTCCCTTGGTGTGCTGATATGTCGCTCTTTTTGCAGTATTGACATTAGTCTTGACTTCTTGATTTCTCGGGAAGGTTATCCCAGAGCATCTCTTGTTGGAATGAGTGTTCGTGATAAAACTTTTCAGTCCGCAGTTTTTTCTCCAAGGAGGTAGGCTTGAATCCCCCAGTGAGGTTTGGTTGTGTCGGCGTCCGTATGCTTTATTTGAGGCTGGTCTTGCAATCTCCAGTAGGCATGTTGCTTTTGGAAAACTGCTTCTCCGATGAAACCGTAAGAAGGATGTTCTATCCCGGTATCTGTTTGATTTGGTTACATCCGGATTATGTTTTTCCTCAGTGATGTTAAGGCAGGAAATAGGTTTGGGTTTCCGCAACCGGTTTTACCTTCCTTGGAATGATATTCTTGGTTGAAGTATAGCCCAATGTTGTTAGTACTTAGGGAGGTCTTGTTTGTTTATACTGATTATGTATCCTTTTACCAGCATATGCACGATAACACTCATACATTCATACATATATCATGCATGGCTAGAAACCATCGTCCATTGACATTGTGTTCTGATCTTCCTGCAGTGCTCTTTGCTTAGTTGAATTTGGTTTTCCCTCTTGAGTTTATTTCTCAAAGGATGTATCTTCGTTGGCCGTCTTGATCCAATTTATTTCTGATTTGGATCTGTGGTTGCATGACAATATTATTTACTTTGGATTTCTGAGAACTTTGAGTTTTGATTTGTGCATTTATTTTGCACGGGAAGACTTTATCTCCTCAGCAGAAATATCATGGAATTTCCCCGGGAAGTCATATTTCTATCCCCAGAAAGTCATCTCTCTTTGCAATTCCCCATGGCGATGAGTAACAAGTCTCGTCATTTGAGACAACTTATGTTTGATCTTTTCCAGGCAGATTTCCTTGGTTAAAGAAGAAGTTGAAACCCGTTCTAAGTAAAATGCCAAAATTTTGGTATAACTCGATGATTTTCTCTTTCTACTTTAAGTGAATGTTGGTAGTACATCGACAGTGAACATCAGTATTTATCCCCTTTTTGCTATCTTCAGTGAATGTTGATAGTTCATTGTCAGTGAACGACGATGATAAGATATTTTTCCTCTTTCTACCTTCAGTGAATTTTTGTAGGACATCGGCAGTGAACGTCGGTGTTTATAATCTTTTTGCTATCTTCAGTGAACGTTGATAGTTCATCTTCAGTGAATGTTGATAGTTCATCATTAGTGAACAACGGTGATAAGATATATTTCCTCTTTCTACCTTCAGTGAACGTTGGTAGGACATCGGCAGTGAACGTCGGTGTTTATCATCTTTTTTCTATCTTTAGTGAACGTTAATAGTTCATCGTCAGTGAACGGCGGTGATATGATATATTTCCTTTTTCTACCTTCAGTGAACGTTGGTAGGACATCAACAGTGAACGTCGGTATTTATTATCTTTTTTCTATCTTCAGTGAACGTTGATAGTTCATCGCCAGTGAACGACGGTGATGAGATTTTTTTTTCTCTTTCTACCTTCAGTGAATGTTGGTAGGATATCGGCAGTGAACGTCGGTGTTTATCATCTTTTTGCTATCTTTAGTGAACATTGATAGTTCATCATCAGTGAACAACGGTGATATGATATATTTCCTCTTTCTACCTTCAGTGAGCGTTGGTAGGACATCAGCAGTGAACGTCAGCATTTATTATCTTTTTGCTATCTTCAGTGAACGTTGATAGTTCATCGTCAGTGAACGGTGGTGATGAGATTTTTTTTCTCTTTCTACCTTCAGTGAACATTGGTAGGACATCGGCAGTGAACGTCGGTATTTATTATCTTTTTGCTATCTTCAGTGAACGTTGATAGTTCATCGTCAGTGAATGGCAGTGATAAGATTTTTTTTTCTCTTTCTACCTTCAGTGAATGTTTGTAGGACATCGGCAGTGAATGTCGATATTTATTATATTTTTTCTATCTTTAGTGAATGTTGATAGTTCATCGTCAGTGAACGACGGTGATGAGATATTTTTTTATCTTTCTACCTTCAGTGAACGTTGGTAGGACATCGACATTGAACGTCAATGCTTGTTATCTTTCTCTCTGATTCTGTTCTTGTGCTTCACCATTGATTTATTTTCCTGGTGGGGTTTCTCCTTTGTTTCTTCATTTTTGTTGCATCCCCAATGTTACTTTGCGTCTCTTTGGTACTGTTGATATGCATTCATATGCATAAGCATTTGCATGGCATCTTAGGGCCAAAAATAGGGTTTGTTTTATATTTAAGTATCTTCGATCGCGTCGACATGAAGATTTTCAACCTTCGTATCTCCGGATAGAAGAAACTTAGGGCAGCTGTTGTACCCCAATTTTTTCCCCTAAGATCCCTTCATCATACTATGATTGATTCAATCACAACAAGACCACATCAAGGTTTTTGGTTCTTCTCCCTATCTTTAGCCTTGCTCTTTTGAGGAGTTACCAAGCACCTTGACTTGTTTTCTTTTGTGATCATGGATATTTTGCTTTGATTTTCTCTCTAATTAATAAAATACAATATTGGTTTGTCTTACTTGTTAATAATGTAGGTAAAGGAAATGAGGTTTGTCAAGTTGCTTCATGGGTTCATGAGTTTATTTCCATGCCCTAGTCAATAGCTTGAGAAATTAAAACTTCACTATTGGAGGGATTTTGGAAGAAATGGCATGACAAGGCTCATTTTGGTTCAACATATTTCAAGGTTATCAAAATTGATTCAAAAGTACAAAGTGTTAAGGGAAGAAGTTGGCATGATTGGACAAGGTCTTGTTCCTATTGGTCACAAGAGCATATTTCTCTCTAGTTTCAAGATATGGAAGTGGTTTTGGTGGCTATGAGTCCTCATCATCATCCTCAGTAACCTCTATTCACAAAGGAAGAATATTGGTACAAAAAGCTTGTTCAAACTTGGCAAATTTCCTCAAAGCATTCTCTTGATCTAAGGGCTAGGGTTTTGGACTTCAAAGGAGCATATCTTGCTCATATTTTGGTATTTTTGAGTGATTACAAAAACATCCTTCTCTTCAAAGAGTTACCAATAAATCACTTTAAAAGTTCCAAGGATTTTTCATGTGGATGGAACTTGGCGAAGAAGAAAGATTACAAGTCACCTAGATGAATCCCCAATTTTCCATATGTGACTTCAAATGGTCATAACATGGTCAATTTTTATCACCTTGAGCCCATTCTTTTTTCATGATGATCTTAAGGATGTGTACTTCATGCCTTATTTTATGTGCAAAGTAAGAAAATGGATGGAAGTTTCCTTAAGGATGCAAAATATTATAGGTCATTTCATGATTTTTGGCTAAATTCAACAAGTCATAACTTTCTCATTTTTTGAGATTTTGAGTGGTTCAAATTGCAAAATGTCATTCAATAGATCTACTTCATTCCATATTTTTTTGTCAAGAGCAAATTCTAAGTGGAAGGCCATGTTTGGATGCAAAAGATTAGATGTCATTTTTAAAGAAGAAATTGAAATATTTCTAAGTATGGAAAGTCAACTCTTTTTCTTCAACTTTGACTCCATGTATCTTTCAGCTCAAGCATCCATTTGATTCCATTCTTTTTCCATTGCAAAGCTTTTAACCTCATCTTTCCAAAGCATCAAGAATTATGCCCTAAGACCCCTTGAGATGGAAATGCTATGGATTTAAATTTGGTAGTTTGAAACTGAATTTTTACAAAGTCAGGATTTTGAAATCTTTTTTTTGGCTTCTAATCACAAGATTTCCACGCGTTTTTGGTTCTAATCATGTTTAGCAACTTACCATAAGTTATTAGCATCATGAAACGCACGATTTGGTTGAGTTTTGATCAAGTTTGAGTCACACTTTCTTCATGATGCAGACCCATACGAATTCCCTTCAAAACGCATTATTTGCTATTCCTTTTGATCCCATTTGCTCCCCTATAAATAGAGGGTCATCCCCCATTCAATTTCCCAAGCTTAGAAAGCCAGAATCACCCTGCCAAACTTGCTTCACAACCCAGAATTCAGCAACTTCGAAATCTATTTTCAAGCCTTTTTCAATCCATTTTTTCCCTCAATTCACCTTTCTTGATCTTCCCTGAAGCTAACCATATAATTACATTCAAGAATCGTGCCCTATACTGTTCAATAGAAGTCCAATTTCAGAGCTCTGCAACTCAACTTCAATAGGTAGATTCCTTCATCAATTCTTCAAAACTTTGATATCATTGTGTTTCTCTCATTGCCCTGGTTCTAGTTGCAACACTTACATTTCACTGGAAACACGTTTTGACCATGAATTTTCAAATCCCTTTTCAAAACTTTCCTTCCAAATTGCTTGAGCTACAGTTTATATAAATTTGGCGCGAGGGTGTGGTTGTTTTCGTCTTGAAGAGACGAAGTGATTGGCATAGGTCTGAGCTTCTGAGTTTACAGTTTTAGAGACCTGCAAATCACGTTGGCTGGAGGTTGAAGATGACCTACGTGTCATCTTCCAACCAATGATGGCGTGCCATTTGTTATTTTAAAAAATCTGATTTATTATTGATTCTGTACATTTTTCATTAATGACCATGATATGCACAACACGCCAGATCCCTTGGATTTGATTACTAACGCGTTTTGACTCTCATCCAATGGTCCACATCTTTTACTTTTATTTTCTTTTTTGTGATTTTTATATTTTAATTGTTTTAAATTTCAAAAAATCATAGAAAATTCATTTTTAGTCCAAAAAATCTGAAAAAATTATTTTTGATTATTCTCTTTCTGATTTTTATTTTTTCACATTTTAATTTTGTATTTTGGTATTTTTTATGAATTTTACACTTATTTGATTTGTTTAAAATGTTTAAAAATACTTTTATACATTTTTAAATTCTGAAAAAATTAAGGAATGATTCAATGATATTGTGACAAATATTGGTGACTGTTGTACCCCAAAATTTGCCCTCTCATTTCACAAGGGATCACCCTGGATCCTCAAGTTTTCTTCCAAGCTTTGAACTACAAATTTTCCAAGGAAATCAGTCACAAGGGCAAAATGGTCATTTACACACTGAAAAGTCAAACTTTGACTTTTGGATCTGTGACCGGCGGAAATAGAACTGACTGTTTTTAGCTGGTTTCGCGAAATGTCGCGGTAAGCAAGAGTCGCCACCGTCTTTTATGTTCTCCAATATGGAAAGGACAAAAGCACATCAAAATTCCTTATTCGAGATGTTTCTCGATTCGAGAGGTAGATTTATAGAAAGGGAAGGTGTTAGCACCCTTTCTATCCGCGGTTATCCACAGGCTCTTAGGTACTTGCTCTTATGTTTTCAAAAATTGTTTGCTTTTCAAGTGTGTGTGGGTTTTGAAAAAGTTTGTTTGAAAAATTTCTAAGTAACTCTTGTATCTGTCCTCAAGAGTGTATGAAAAATTTGTTTGAAAACTTTTTGAAAGTGTCAGTGTGAAAATTTTGTTTGTTTTTGAGAGAGCAAGTACCCAGGAGAATCTACCTACTCTAAGGAATTAGGCTGTGTAAGAGTCCTTTAGATAGTGCCATCCCACCATTGAGAGGTAGGTAGCACCATCGTTGGAGTTATTCGGGTTAATTCGATTATAGGGACAATGTGGTCACCGAAGCAATAGTAGGACACCTTAGAAGTAACCCTAATGTCCTAGATCCTTTTTTTATCCGAGGCAACCGTTTCGAGGCAACAGGATCTTAGACAGGAGGGCGACCTCTAAAACACCCTATACTTGACGACCACGTTTCGAGGCAACGAGTGAAGTGTACCCTAGGAGTGGCATGTGCTTGGTGTGTTGTTTTTCAGTTAATTGTCTTTGTACATGTTATTTGTGAGCTACTGATTGATTTTATTATTCATACATTCTTTCATGCATTGTTTAACAGTTAGGAGTGCGGAAAATAAATTGCGAAAATGTAAATCTAGCTATTACAAGGCGCGGGTCTATACATCGCCAAAAACAAAAACTCGTTTTGTAAAATAAAGTGCGAGAATTTAAAAGAAAGCGATAAAGTTCTAATTATTACACTTCCTGAGCAGATACAAAATAATGAATAAATATGTGCGAAAGATTGAATCGGGAAGTCATGAGGGTTTTGACCCTTTTAAGAAAAGAAATGAATTTTTTGTCCTTTTTTGTGATTAAATGAAATTAAAATTAATAACTAATCTAATTAATTAATTAATTAAACAAATAAAAGTTTTTTTGTATTTTTATGTTTTTTATGAAAATAAAATAAAAGGAAATAAAATTAAAAGTTAATAAAAACCTAATTCTAAATTTATTTTAGTTATTTAAAAAAAGGTTAAAGTTGCCTAATTAAAACTAATTCAATTTATTAGTATTTATTTACAAAAATAAAATGAAATTAATGATAATAATAATATTAGTTCTTTTTTTTGATTTTTTTATAAAAATATTAATTATGTTAATAGTTAATAAAAGGGAAAAAATAAAAATAAGACAAATAAAATATAAAATGACAAAATAAAATTGCAAACCCAAGGGGGGGTATGGGCCAGAATTGGGAGTGTTAATGGAATTGTGAGGCCCAATAGTGATCAAGCCCCTTTTGACTTTCCTGATTGCCTACGCCTGTGTTAACTCATGAGCACCATGGTCTGCATTCTTTGGCCATTGGATTGACGCTTGAGACACTTGGCGTGCTGATCTGTGAGGGCACATGGTACTCACCATTTGGAAACCTGCACAAGAATGTATTGAAAAAAATAACATGGAATTAAGGGGGGACCTGGGAATCGAACCCAGGTCCCAATGATTGCAAGCCACGTTCCTCTCCACTGAGCCAAGCGTTGTGTCTTATTATTATAGTGGGCAGAGAAAATAATATGAAAAACAGCACGCATATGCTAAAACAAGAAAGCGCGCGTATTATATTTGAATGGGCCACCCACATCTTTCCACGTAATCATCTTCTTCGTTCCTGAAACAAAAAAAAACAAACAAATAACGGGGGTTTTAAACCCCCACAAAATGCCAATGTCCAAAATAGCGATTAGGCCCCCGAGCTATATAAAAAGGGCGCGAGGTGTCCAACATGTTCGTCCCATCACGCTGATTTCAACCATGTGTGTTTGGAGGTTTGATTTTACAGCATGCGCAAAGCCCCAATTCGGAAGCTCTGAAACCCTAGAACTTAACAATGGCAACTTTCATTTTAAGGCACCATAATCAAATTAAGTTATGTCAAAAGCTTCATAACAATGTCAGCAATGCAAAACAGTAATCAAAATATATTAATGATGCGTAAAAAATGGATTTCGATTATGAAAAAGATGATTAACCGTGTGACTGTATTGAGGCGATTCTTGGAGGGTTAAGGCTCGTTCTTGATGGCAATAGGTTCCTGGGACTGTTGGGAACGTGTTTGGATCAAGAGAAATGCTTGAATCGCACTGGAAGGTTGAAAACAGTTTTCACTTTTTTGCTTGGATTTTTGAATTTGGTTCTTTTGTTTCAGGGAATTCTAGGTCGTGCTTCCTGTATGCAAGGCTTATACATGTATGCTTGAATGAGAATCAGTCACTATTATGAGCTCTTAACCAATGCAATTATGTTTTGAGATTTCCATAACCACCATTAAAGCAACTTGCCAATTTTGTTCAAACTTTGAATTTCATGCTCATAATAGGCTTGGCACAAATTTGGTATGTGATTCATGACATATAAAAGTCATTCAAAACTCAAAGATACCATTTAACTCATTTTTTGATTTTTATTTGAATTATTATGGATTAAAGTGAATTAAATCCATAAAAATTAAATAAAAAATGAAAAAATAAATGTTTGGTCTTGTAATGGGTCATGGGACACGTGTGTGGCATGACAAGGCTGAACCAAGTGGAAAAAAGTGGGCCCTTTTGTCAAAAATTGAAGTTTCAAGGATAATTGACTTTTGCCATTTCATAAAAATTTCCCAACTTCTCCAATGCATATCTTGCTCAATTTTGATCATATGAACATGTTCTTGGACATTTTGGAAAGGTCTTGAAGTACTCTAACCAATGCCTTTGGTCACATGTCATTTTGAGTTACCAATATCAAGTTATGGTCTTTGACTTAAAATGCCTTTTTGTTGACTTTTAAAAATGACCTATAATGTTGAAATTGATAACTTTTTGTGAGAGCATTTCTTGGACTTGGAATATGAAGATGAGTTGTAGGAAATGTCATCCCCTTCAAAATGAGAATTGGATGGGATTTTTCTGATGAACCATGAAAAAGTTATGCCTTGGTCAAGTTACAGTTGACTTTTCAACTGTCCAAAAATAGAAACTTTTGACACCTTGATGATTTTTGAGCCATTCTTGTGAAATCATGATCAAGACTTGATCAAATGATTATTGTGGCTTCAAAATAAGATGTTGACCAAATTTTTTGACTTTTGACTGCGAAATGACCATTTTGCCCCTGCAGTTGAGTGTGAAGCAATTTAGGGTTTTTGACTGTGCAACTTGACCTTGTGAGCCTTGAAACTTGACATGTAGGTGCTTGACAATGTATATGAGCATATGGGACTTGATTGAGCCCTTGAAAACCTCAACTTCCTTGCAAGAACCAAAACCCTAATTTTGACTGGCTTAGGAGGATGGTTGACTGTGTAGCCCTTGAGTAGACTTTGAACCATTTGAGGTGATGCTTGTCAAAAACTTTGAAGAATATGAGAGGGCAAATTTTGGGGTACAACAGGATCAAAATCAAGCTTCAAGAACCATATTTCATCAAGATACATTAAAATATGAAGTTTTGTTTCATCAAAATCCAAGAGATCAAAATTCTAAATACTTAGAATTTTTTCTAAGTGTTTAAGAAAATATGACAAATTCAGAACTTCTGACTAGGTTATCACCATAAGCACTCAGCAGATTCTGGATATCCTCATGACATAGTTTGGTCAGAACTTCTGGGCAATCCATTCACAAAAGCTCAGTCAGAGTTTGCCAAGGTAATTCAAAGAAGGATAAGGAGCGTGCTACAAGCTTCCCACAAATTCTGAAAGATCCTTCAAAACATCCTGGAGCCAGAAGATAAGAGGATCAAAAGATTGGATGCTACGCAGAAGCAGAACTTCTGATCCAGAACAAAGCCTTGGTGTAGAGTTTCACGTTGCAAGATTTCTGGTTGTGATAAGTCTCATAATCATTTAATGCTCATTTAATACTCACAACCACCTTTTGAGTCTTTATTCAAAGGATTTTCACCACGTGTACCTCTATTGTCTTGGGATAGCAACTTTGCTACTAAGCCCATGCTTTGCTTTTTGCTTTTCCTTAATTCCTACTGACAACCACCATGCTTGCTTCAAAAACAAGGCATCACTTCAGCACATGAAGGCTATATATCAACACTTTGGTCAGAACATGACCAAATCCAAAAACCTTGTTTATACAACTTGCTGCAGACCTATGACCAACAGTTGGCTCAGCCTACGCATGCATCTCATGATTACACCAAACTAGCATACAAAAACTGTGATGAAAAAGAAAATGAATAGGATGCCAAAACAGGTTCAAATCCTATTTGTTTTTCCCCCCAAAGTCACAGCAAAATTTATCTATAAATACTTGGCTTCATCACACATTCAGGGGCTGGCTTTTGAAGAGAGAGATTGGCCAAAAGAGAGAAAAAGAAGTTGTGAAACCTTCATAAAAATTCAGATTTCTCATACACAAAAACAAATCTTTATTCTTCCCTTTGAACCAAAGAACACAACCACTCTTCCGTCTCTCTTGCTGACTCATAACATCCAAAGGCAGCCACTCAAAGTTCCAAGCACGCCCCAGGTAAGTCTTTCCGACTTTACTTGCTTTTCATTCTGAACATCATTAACATGTAAATATCATAGTATTAATGTTGTACATATCATTGTATGAATAGAAAAACTATGGATTAGAACTTCTAGAATAATGCTAGGCTCAGACTTAGGATTGGAACTTCTATGATTTGTTGTGCTGTGATCATTCTGATTTGTTGAACTGAATAAATTGTTGTTGTGCTGATTAAGAGCTGAAATGTAACACAGAACTTCTGTTTTTCACTCATCATTTTAACACACAGAACTTCCATGATTTTTCTCACTGTTAACACACACTGAACTTCTGATGTTCACCCACTGGCTCAGCATAATACTGAACTTCTGATGTTCATTCACAATCTTAACACAACACAAAACTTTTGAGTTCTCCTTACATGTCAAATACACTGAACTGCTGACGTTTGCCCATTGTTTCAATGTAATACAGAACTTCTAACTTTTGGTTCACTGGTTGGACACCACCCAGAACCTCTGTGTTTTCCCTATAATGTTTTTGCAGGACTTCAGAGTGTATCCATCCAGAACCTCTGTTCCTTTTCCTTCTGACGTTTTTTGCAGGACCTCAGAGTGTACGAATCCAGAACTTCTGATCCCACTGACTTTTCCTGCTGAGTCATGCGCTTGGCTTCAGAACTTCTGATCCTTGTTTCTTTGTTTGCAACAACACATTTTTTTTTCTATTTTGCATTTATTTTCCTTTTCATATTTTTTTTATTAACATAAAAAACATAAAAAAAATTTCTTTTATTTTATTTCCTTAAGACAAAAACATTTTCTAAAACTAGTCCATTTCCTTATACATTCTTATACATTTCAATATGGTTGTAATAATAACTTAGGATTTATTTTTACTTGCAATCCCCATTCATAAATATGTATCCCCATCCCCTAAATATTGTAATAGCATAGGACTTTACATTTCTGCAATTTATCACTTTCAAATGTAAATGCTAGTAATTAGGCGTGTATGGCAAGATAAAATCAACAAGTAGACCACCAAAAATCAAAAACAAATGCATGCAATCAAACACTATTCACACATGCACCCTTAAGGTTAACTCCACTTGTTGCCTAAAAAATGGTTATGTTATGCATGTGGGGTGTCTTAGCAAAAACAATCGAAATACAAGATCATAGTCCCTCTATGACTCTATCAAAGTTGCCTTTCGAAATGATCTGTCCCTAAAGAAAAATGCTAAGACATCTCACAACATTTCTATCATGATCATACGATGACCCAACGCCCATCACTTCAAATCCAACGATGGGGCTTCTTACCAAATCAATAGTAAGATAACAACATCTAAAGGAGGAGGAAAAGCACATCTAAGACCTTTTGAGTAGTTAGATTCGCTCTCAGTTACTCGCTTGCTCACAACAAAAACATTTTATACACTAACACACTCATTTTGAAACATCTTTGAAAACAACACTTTGTACACGTTCTTACAGAAACGAGAACCATTACAAAGACACCTTTTCAAAATCACTTTCAAAAACACATCTCACAAACACCTCTTTGAACTATTTTCGAAACAAACACTTTGTATGCGTTCTTACAGAAACGAGAATCATTACAAAGTTACATTTTCAAAATACTTTCAAAAACCCACATCACAAAGCACATTCAAACAAAAGCAAGTGATCTAGAAAGTAACTAAGAACCCATCGAAAACCATGGATGAAAAGGGTGCTAATACCTTCCCTTTTCATAATCTACCCCCCGAACTCAAAAACATCTCTAAAGGTCTTTCATGTGCTTTTTTCACCTTTCCTTTTTTGGATAAAAGAAAAGTCGGTGGCGACTCTTGCTAAACCGTAACATTTGCAAACACAAACGCAAAACCTCAAGTCAGTTCTCCCACTGTACCACAGTGACCTTATTTCATTTTTTGTTTCTGACTTTGCTATTTTTTTACTATTTTTATTTATTTTACCCATTTATTTTATTTTTAAAAAATAATTTCTGACTTTTAAAAATTATCAAAAAATTTGTAAAATTACTTGGCCTCTTTTCTGATTTTTCTATGATCTTATTTTTTATTTCTTATTTAATTTGAATATAATTGATATTTTCCTCATTATTTTCCTTTTTTTAAAACATTTTTAAACCTTTTAATGTATATATTAAATACATTATTATTTTGTGATTATTTTCTGGCTGTCTTGGGTTGATTTTTTGATCATGACTTTATTAACATCATTGGATCCATGGTGTTGAGTTTTACTCCACAAAAATGGATGAATGATTTTAATAATAGTTTGATTAAATTTTAAATTCAAAAGTGGTTTATTCATCGTTTTCCCTAATCCTCTTCATCTCATCCCCTTCCCATTGCACTAAATGTTGTTGGAGCATGATCTCTATAACATGTCTCAAAATAAGTCATGCATAGATTGCTATTGACCGGTCTCAAAATAAGTGTGACTTCTATATAAGTCCACTTACGATTGCTTAACATAGCGCTAAATTTTGTCCCAATCCGAATAAATGATCATTCATGGCCCAAACTTATGATTGCAAGCCCAAGTATGTTAATTTGATCTCTTTGATCCAATAACTTTGAGATTCATTGTGTGGAGGCTTTGGTTCTACCAATCCTCTAATGGATCTACAACACCTTTGGTCAACGCGGATCACTTAAACATCGTTGATCATTAAATGGTACTTATGAGAATTCCAAATGGATGATATACTTGACAAAAAGCAAATGCAACTTGTTGTGTGGAGGCTTTGGTTCTACCAATCCTCTAATGAGTTCCAAATGCAAGTTTCAAGATGGTCATCCAACTAACCACTAATTATTGACTTGTTTATTTTATGCTTTTATCCTTTATGCTTTATGTACTATTTATTTTTTAGCATTTTTCATTTCATGTCATTTTCATCTTTGCTCATTTGAGCATTTATCTTCTTGCCATTTTTTTTATCTTTGCTCACTTGAGCTTTTATTTTCCTTTCTTAAGATACTTAATAATCAACATAAACCCTAAAAAACTCTTAATGGTACTTGGACTATTTGGTTACTATCCTTGGCATTATGGAGCATGGGACTTTTTCTTGGACTTAGGATTAGAAATCTTTGCCTATCTTGGAGACCTTATGATCTTATCTGATTATTTTGTCTGGAGTTCTTGAGGTTTACCTCAAGACATTGGGTTGTTTGTTTGTTTTGTGTGCAGGTTATTGTGATTAAACCCTTGGTTTATAATATGGAATTCGCCCATATACAGCCGTTACTCTGCCCTATTTTTGTGAAGAATTAATACACTTGAAGTTTGGTTTTCTCAAGAGGTCTAGTATCTTTGCTTGCTTGGTTTTAATCCAAAGAATGGGAATTATATCTTGGATCATAATGTAAAGCTTTGGCTTCTTATTAGTTAGATGGTCCTTATCCTTAACTCTTACCTCATGTTTTAGGATAGCCTCTTCTACTCCTCCAATTTTCTTCAATTTCAAAAATCTTCTCCCTCCTTTTTAAACTCTTCATGTTTCTAAACTTGAAACACTTTCATAATAAACTTGGACTTAGGTCCATGCATTTTCAAAACATTTTCATCAATAAACTTCAATCAATTTAATAATACCTTGACACTTTTTGTGAGAAGACTAAAAGTCAATCAACCTCATT
Organism: Vicia faba; assembly: GCA_948472305.1. NCBI lineage: Eukaryota > Viridiplantae > Streptophyta > Magnoliopsida > Fabales > Fabaceae > Vicia > Vicia faba. Next base: position 190,411,471 of record OX451739.1, on the reverse strand, counting down.
TTAAACCATTTTGCCACTTTGGCTTTTATCTTTAAACTTTTCTTAAAATTTTAGGCTCTTGTCATTTCTTGTAGTGATGCAAACAACTATACTTCTACAATATGTAGTGAAGTGAGATATTTTCCACTTGGGTGTTCAGTGAGGCATTGTTGATTTTAAAATCCAAGCCGTTATCCTCCACTTTGAGATGATGCAAATTCTTCTTTCTCATGATTGTGGGTAGTAAGTATGTTTTCCATACGGACAATGACGATGATGTCTTATCTCATAAAATTAATCAACACACTTGTGTTTTAAATTTTTAAAAGAGGGACTACATGTACCCTGATCCCCTATTGCATGAAAGGTGGTACGTAGGCACTAAAAGTTCACAACCGCGGTGGGTTCAAAAATCATAAAAAATATATTTCTCTTCTCACCTCCACCATCCATTTTATATACAACACGTTTTATAGCCAAAATATACAGATTTTTTCAAAGAGGTTCCTACGGAGTACCATAGATGTTTAGGATGCTAATAACTTCCCTTTTCATAACCAACCCCCTTAACTTGAATCTTTCCCCCTATTTTTAGATTATTATCTCTTTTCCCATTCCTTTGGAAACAATAAAGCGCGGTGGCGATTTTTATTTTTTGATTTGTAAAAAGTCTAGTCAATCCGATGGCTTAGTCTTGAACATTTCTACCGCTACACATAATAAACTTGGACTTAGGTCCATGTATTTTCAAACATTTTCATAAATAAACTCCAATAAATTAATAATACTTTGACATCCTTTTTGTGAGAAGACTAAAAGTCAATCAATCTCATTCGAACCATTTTGCCACCTTGGCTTTCATCTTTAAACTTTTCTCAAAAACGTTGGACTCTTGTCAATATTTGTAGTGATGCAAACAACTATAATTCTACAATATGTAGTGAAGTGAGATATTTTCCACTTGGGTGTTGAGTGAGACATTGTTGATTTTAAAATCCAAGCCATATCCTCCACTTTGAGATGATGCAAATTATCTTTTCTCATGATTGTGGGTAGTAAGTATGTTTTCCACACGGACAATGACGATGATGTCTTATCTCATAAAATTAACCAACACATTTGTGTTTTTAATTTTTTAAAAGAGGAACTACGTGTACCCTAGTCCCCTATTGCATGAAAAGGTGGTACATGGGCACTAAAGGTTCGCAACCGCGGTGGGTGAAAAAATCATAAAAATATATATTTCTTTTTCTCACCTCTACCATCTATTTTATACAATATTTTTTTTCATAGCCAAAATATACGGATTCTTACAAAGAGGTTCCTGCAGAGTACCGTAGATGTTTAGGGTGTTAATACCTTCCCTTTTCATAACAAACCCTCTTACCTTGAATCTTTTCCCCCTCTTTTGGGTTATTCTCTCTTTTCCCATTCCTTTGGAAACAATAAAGCATGGTGGCGATTTTGATTTTGATTTGTCTAAGTCTAGTCAATCCAATGGCTTAGTATTTAACATTTCTACCTCTACAAGCACTTAAAGAAGTTACCACTGACGATAATTCAAGGAAAGAGTTGGAGGAGGTATTAAATATTATCAGCAAAAGTGATTACAAAATTGTTGAACAACTGGGGAAGACTCCCTCAAAGATCTCCATGTTATCCCTCTTATTATGTTCTGAAGCTCATGCGCAGGCTTTAGTAAAGTTATTAAAATCTTCTCACGTGCCACAAGAAATTTTTGCCGATCAATTTGGAAGTTATGTTGCTAGTCTAACTACTGATAATGGGCTATGCTTTTCTGATGCTGATTTGACCCCTTAAGGAAGGAACCACGACAAGGCCCTATATGTCTCTATTGAATTCATGGGCACTACTTTAGCACATGTATTGGTTAATACGGGTTCTTCGTTGAATGTTATACCGAAGGGTGCTCTTGACAAACTTGATTACGAAGGGGTTACACTGAAACCCAGTGATATAGTGGTGAGAGCCTTTGACGGTTCAAAGAGAATGGTGCACGAGGAGGTGGATCTGACAATTAAAGTGATTCACAGGTTTTCAATTCTACCTTCTACGTAATGGATATCCGATCAACTTATTCTTGTTTACTCTGACGCCCCTAGATTCATGGGGAAGGTGTTGTTACTTCAACCCTACACCAAAAGCTGAAATATCTCGTGAAAGGAAAGGTTGTTACAGTTTGCAGCAAAGAAGAGTATATGGTGAGTCACTTAAACTCGTTCAGGTATGTTGAGATGGACAACAAATTCATTGAAACTCCCTTCCAGACTTTTGAAGTTATCCCTCCTACCACTACTGAAGACGTTTCTACTATTCCCAAGGTTACCAGGGTTCCACCCAGGATGACTTATTTGAAGGATGCTAGAGTCGTAGTAGAAGAAGGTGGTTGCACTACTTGGGGTCAACTTCCTGACATTCCATACAAATATGAAAAATTTGGTTTGGGTTTTATTGCAGAGGCTCAGAGGGTTGTTCTTCACGCTCGCGCTAGAAGACCACTATTCTGTGTCAGCAACAATGAAGTCAAAGCAATAGAAGATGATGATAGTGATTATAACCTCGACAGGTGGATCTTTCCCACCATTAGCAACGGGCTCAGCAACAGGAAGGTTGAAGACCTTATCTCAATCTCCTTTAGTCAGGAGTAAATGCCATTTTCTATTTTCTATTGCTTTAGAAGTTTTGTTTATGTAATTTTAAACAATGAATTTAAGCCTTGTGTCTTACCTGGGGATCAACAGTTTGTTTGTTAGGATTGTCATTTCATAAGCATATTTTCATTTAATAAAACATTGGACATTTTGCATTCAAAATTTGTGCTCTTTGTCTTTCTTTTTACTTTATTACACTCTCAAAATATCTATGTGTTCTTACACACACCCACATAATAAATTACAGATCCTTATCCACTCTGTATCAAGTTGATAACAATTCTTCTATTGCCACTTATGACTTCGAAAATCCGATCTACCAAGCCGAAGACAAAGATGAGGAAGATTTTAAAATACCCGGAGAACTTGCTAGACTGTTAGTGAAAGAGGAATAGGCTATACAACTGCATGAAGAGCTATTCGAGGTTGTGAAATTGGGTACCGAAGAGGACAAGAAAGAAGTCAAGATAGGTGCCAATCTAGAGGGCAGTATCAAGAATAGATTGATCCAGATGTTACAATACTATGTCGACATCTTTGCTTGGTCGTACAAAGACATGCCAGGACTCGATACTGATATTGTGGTTCATCGTCTACTGATAAAAGAGGATTCTTTTCCAATAAAGAAAAAGGTTCACGTATGCGCCCGAGATGTCAGAGAAGATCAAAGTTTAGTGTGATACGGTGGGAGAACTGACTTTTTGTTTTGCGTTTGATTGCAAATGTTGCGGATAGCAAGAGTCGCCACCAAATTTTCTTTTATCCAATAAGGAAAGGTGAAAAAGCACAGGAAAGACCTTTAGAGACGTTTTTCTTGAGTTTGGGGGGTAAATTATGAAAAGGGAAGGTATTAGCACCCTTTTCATCCATGGTTTTCCATGGGCTCTTAGTTATTTGCTAGATCACTTGCTTTATTTGAAAGTGTTCTTGTGGTGTGGGTTTGAAAATATTTTGAAAATGTCTTTGTAATGATTCTCGTCTCTATAAGAATGCGTATAAAGTGTTGATTTTAAAAATATTTCAAAGAGATGTGTTGGTGTATAAAATGTTTTTGTTGTGAGCAAGCGAGAAACTAGGAGCGAATATACCTACTCAAAAGGTCTTAGATGTTCTTTTCCTCCTCCTTTAGATGTTGCTATCTTACCACTGATTTGGTAAGAAGCCTCATCGTTGGATGTTAGTGGACGAGCGTGAGGCGTTTGTATAGTCATAGAAGGCAACCCATGGGACGCCTTAGCAATGTCGTTTTAGGTACTAGATCATTTACCGAAGGCAACATCAAGGGTCATCGAGGGATTGCGATTTTTTATCGAGGGTCTTTTGCTAAAACGCCCATGCTCAAGGGACATGAATATTTTTCCGATAGGCCACAAGGTGGGATTACCCTAAGGGTTCTAGTGTGCAAGTGTGTTTGATTGCATGCATCTAGTCTTGATTAGGGTGATATATTTGTTGATTTCATATCCTGCCATACACATTCTAATTACTAGCATTCACATTTGAAAGCGATAAATTGCGGAAATGTAATGTCCTACGCTATTACATCATTAAGGGGATGGGGGTACAAATTTATGAATGTGGGGTTGCAAAAAAATAAATCCTAATTAACTATTACAACCATATTGAAATGTACAACGTAAGAAAGAAAAGGGACTTTGTTTAGAAAATGGTTTTTTTTTTTGTCTTAATGGATTTAAAAAGAGGAAATAAATTAGTTAGTAAAAAGAAAATATTTTCATATCTTTTTTATATTGATAAAAAGAGTATTAATACTGAAAATGATAAAAAGGAAAATAAATGAAAGATAGAAACAGTGTGCTGCTGCAAGCAAAACAACAAGGATCAGAAGTTCTGAAGTCGGGCGCGTTGTGACTCAGAAAGGAACGTCAGTGGAATCAGAAGTTCTGGATTGATACACTCTAAGGCCCTGCAAGAAATGTTAGAGGGAAAGTAAACATTGGTTTTGGGTGGTATTCAGACAGTGAGCCAAAAGTCAGAAATTTTGTGTTGTGCTAAAAGAGTGTGTGAGCATCAGAAGTTTTGTGTGTTAAAACAGTAAGAAAGCCTAGAAGTTATGTGTGTTTAACGTGTAGGGAGAACTCAGAAGTTCTGTGATGTGCTAAAATAGTGTGTTAGCATCAGAAGTTCTGTGTGTTAAAACAGTAAGAAAGCCTAGAAGTTATGTGTGTTTAACGTGTAGGGAGAACTCAGAAGTTATGTGCTGTGCTAAATTAGTGAGTAAAAAAACAGGGGTCCTGTGCCACATTTCAACTCCTTCTTCATATTAATCAGCACATCAGCAATTTATTCAGTATTTAACAAACAGCAGGTCAGAAAGATAAAAGCACAACAATTTATAGAAGTTCAAATCCCTAATCTGAGCCTAGCCCTAATCAAGAAGTTCTGATCCACAGTTTTCCTACTTATGCAATGATATGGACAACATTAATACTGTGATATTTACATAATTTAATGATGTTATGAATGAAAAGATGCAAAGTTAGAAAGACTTACCTTGAACCTAGAGTGTGGGCTTGGAACTTGAACTGCCGCCTTCAGATGTTCTGAAATCAGCAAGAGCAACAGAAGAGAATATGCCAAGTTCTTTGACTCAAAGGGAAGAACAAGAGTATGGTTTTCTGTTTGGGAATTCTGGATTTTTATGAAGGTTTCACAGTTTTCTTTTCTCTCTTTTGACAATTTTCTCTCTCCCAAAACCCAGCCCCTTGAACGTGTGATGGAGCAAATTATTTATAGATGGGTTTACTGTAGTTTTTTTGGGGGGGGGGGGAAACAAATGGGATTCAAACCTTTTTGGTATACTGTTTCATTGCTTTTTAATCACAGTTTTCGTATGCTAATTTGGTGCAAATATAGGGTTTGGGAAAAATGCAGGCGTGGACTAGATCAGCAGCAATTTAGAGTGTTGTGGCAGCTGGTTGTAGGGCTGTACTATAGCAGTGCAGCAGGCTGTTCAAACAAGGTTTTGGGGTTTTGTGATGTTCTGATCGAAGAAGACCAGAATGAAACTCGAAGGGTGATGCTCTGATTGAAGCATATACTGAAGAGTCATGTTCTGATTGAAGAACTATGTTCTGAACCATGTTTGCAACTTCTGACTACACTTGCCTGGAGGCTGGCTCAGAAGTTCTGAAGTATCATATTCTCTTAACACTTAGAAAATTTTCTAAATGTTTAGAAATTTGATTTTTTTCAAAGTAATTTCTGACTTCTGATTTTTTGATGAACCAATTTCATGTCTTAATGAAAATATAATTGTTGAAACTTAATTTTTGATCTAAAAGTCAAAGTTTAACTTTTCAGTGTGCTTTTGACTATTTTGCCCTTGTGGATGATTTTCTTGAAAAGTTGTAATTCAAGACTTGAAACTTGATATAAGCAAACCTGAGAGTCCAAGATGATCCTTTGAGAAATGAGAGGACAAAGTTTGGGGTACAACAACTTCCCCTATTCAATCTTCTTAAGCCTGAGGATGTAGATTGGCTGGTCTGCCTTTCGTGATATGAAGGTGGAAGATGATTGAACACTAGAGTGCCCAGAAATTTGCACTCGCATGATGTTGTTGTTGATTTGTGATATCGGGAATGGGCTTACAGATGCCATTCAAAAAAGATCGGTTGCATAAGAGATTCCTTGGAGAGAATTCCTGTACCTGCTGTTGAGGAGGACTTCACCGGGGAATGTTGATTTATATCCTGGGAAGTAGAGTCTAGGAGCTTCAGTTGTCCATTACTCTGCTGGGGAATTAACTCTTGATTGAGGAGGTGAAGGTAGAATGCATATTTAGTTAAGGTCCAGGTTGTATAGCGGCTTACTGAGGAAATGTGAAATCGACCGTATCTGTCCAGGCCTTACAGTGTTATAAACTGTCATCTGGAGATGAGGGAGAAGGAACCTGGATAGTAGGGTTACTTTGAGATGAAAGCCTAGATAGTAGGGCTATGAGAAGGAACCTGGATAATAGGGTTACTTTGAGATGAAATCTGGGATAGTAGGGCTATGAGAAGGAACCTGGGTAGTGGGGTTACTTCGAGATGAAATCCTGGATAGTAGGGCTATGAGAAGGAACCTGGGTAGTAGGGTTACTTCAAAATGAAATCCTGGATAGTAGGGATATGAGAAGGAACCTGGGCAATAGGGTTACTTCGATATGAAAGCCTGGATAGTAGGACTATGAGAAGGAACCTGGGTCATAAGGTTACTTTGAGATGAAAGTCTGGATAGTAGGGCTATGATAAGGAACATGTATAGTAGGGTTACTTCGAGATGAAAGCCTGAATAGTAGGGATATGAGAAGGAACCTAGATAGTAGGGTTACTTCGAGATGAAAGCCTGAATAGTAGGGCCATGAAAAGGAACTGGGGTAGTAGGGTTACTTTGAGATGACAGCCTGGATAGTAGGGCTATGAGAAGGAACCTGGGTGGTAAGGTTACTTCGAGATGACGACCTGGATAGTAGGATTATGAGAAGGGACCTGGGTCGTAGGGTTACTTCGAGATGAAAGCCTGGATAATAGGGCCATGAAAAGGAACCGGGGTAGTAGGGTTACTTCGAGATGATATCCTGGATAGTAGGGCTATGAGAAGGAGCCTGGGTCGTAGGGTTACTTCGATATGACAGCCTGGATAGCATGGCTATGAGAAGGAACTGGGGTAGTAGGGTTACTTCGAGATGAAAGCCTAGATAGTAGGGCTATGATAAGGAGCCGGGGTAGTAGGGTTACTTCGAGATGACAACCTGGATAGTAGGGCTATAAGAAGGAACCTGGGCCGTAGGGTTACTTCGAGATGACAACTGGATAGTAGGGCTATAAGAAGGAACCTGGGTAGTAAGGTTACTCCGCTTGATCATGTAGATTAGTTGACCCGTTTAGTTTCAAGAACTGGTTTTTTTTCATTAGCTGTCTGCAAATATGACATGTATAATTGCTGGAATTGTTGGCGATAACTGTCTTTCCTAAAAAGACAACATGGTTAATCATATGTGATGCATGAAATGTGTTGTGAGATGATGTTCTCTAAATAAATGAGATTATTTTGTACATGATATGTGTGCGTATGTCATGATGTATGAACATGAGATGTTATTTGTGACATATCCAAGTCTAGGAAAATAAATCCCTGACTGCTGTTGGGGAATATAACATTTCTGACTGTTGTATAGAACGGTGGTTCTTCTACTTCAGTTGGAGATGGTGAACGAAAATGACTGTGCCGAAGATTTTCTCTTTGTTGTTTGTGAATATTCTGCCAGGGAGATACTTTGTTCGAGAATAGCTCTGCGGGGGAATGACTCTTGTTAAGCTCTATTGGGGATTGAGCTTCTGTATCTAGAGAAACAAACTCTACTTGGGGAGATAATAATTTATGATGATCTTCTCGCGATCATGTAATTCGGCCGGGGGATATAGATGTTAGGTTTCTGGACAACCGTGGCTAGGGAGATTAGTTCCCATTTTAAGAGAACTGATATCAATGCTTTGATTACCTTTACTCAGTGGGGAATACAGATGTTACAAGTTCGCTTGTATTGATGACTGTGCTCCAAAGCTGTCTCTGCCCTGGTACCTGTTGGACAGAGTAACTGTCGGGTTTGACATTTCTTATTTTGCCCGTATTTCTGGAATTACGAGTAATTGTCTTTTGTTTCTTTATGTAAATATTTATGAGCAGAGATCATATTTAAATGCGTATGTCAAAAATAAATCATTGGACGTTCTTGCAAAACAAAACAGAAAAAGAAAAAACTCAAAGTTTCTTATGAAAATGATTTTGTATTGATTTTTTGAAGTTGGCTTGTAATAGGCATTTTTGTACAAGGAGGCTGACGTTCTAGTAAGAGAACACCGCCGTAAAATTATAACTTATACAATATTTTGTAAAAAGAAAACAACTATATACAACAATCCCATTGGGTTCCAATTCTGCTATCTCCGCTATGTCTTCGAGTGTCTCATCACTTTGCTGCTTGTCTGAAGCTGATTAGGTTGATTAATGCTGTTTGAGCTTGACAATTGATACTGAGGTCAGATAGCAGGTGATCCAATGGGACATAATGATACGCTTTTCATCCCTAACTTTTTCCTGAACCTCCCTTTCGGGTTTTCAGTCCACCGGGATACCCTTTTTGCCCAAGTTGCCTTTTGAGGTTTTCGACTTGCCGGGTGTACAGATTTTTCATTTTCATCCCTTATTTTTGCCCGAACCCTTTTGTTTCACCTTGAAGCCCTTATTTTTGTCTAGGCTAGTCGACCTAGCGGGTCTTTTATCATGCGTAGTATCTTTTCACTATGTCCATATTGACAGGTTGAGGAAGGTCGTCACCGTCCATGGTGGTCCGAATCATGGCTCCACCTGAGAAAATGTTTTTAATCACAAATGACCCTTCGTATGTGGGAGTTATGATCGGTGGATCTGGAACTGACTTTTTAACGCTGGTTCACGAAATGTCGCGGAAGCAAGAGTCGCCACCGTCTTTTATTTTCTCCAATATGGAAAGGACAAAAGCACAGCAAAATTCCTTATTGAGATTGTTTCTCAGTTCGGGAGGTAGATTTATAGAAAGGGAAGGTGTTAGCACCCTTTCTATTCATGGTTATCCATGGGCTGTTAGATACTTGCTCATTTGTGTTTTCAAAATGTTTGCTTGCTTTTCAAGGTGAGTGGGTTTGAAAAAGTTTCGTTTAAAATTTCAGTTCGACTCTTGTATCAGTCCTCAAGAGTGTTTGAAAAGTTGTTTTTGAAAGCTTTTTGCAAAGTGTCAGTGTGAAAAGAAGTTTTTGATTTATTTTGAATTAGATCAAGTATCCACGAGTCATCTACCTACCCTAAGGAATTAGTCTGTGTAAATGTCCTTAAGGTAGTGCCATCCCACCATTGAGAGGTAGGTAGCACCACCGTTGGAGGTGTTCGGGTCAATTCGAGTTTAGGGACAGTGCGGTCACCGAGCAACGGTAAGACACCTTAGAAGCTACCCTTATGCCATTGATCTTTTATTCCGAGGCAATTATTCCGAGGCAACTTGTTTCGAGGCAACCAGATCAATGGAACATAAGGACTCACTAAGACGTCCTATAGTCGACGACCACGTTTCGAGGGACAAGGCAACAGTGTGGTCACCAGAGTAATAGGAAGACACCTTAGAAGCTACCCTCATGCCATGTTCATGGACATGAGGACTTACTAAAACATCCTCTACTCGACGACCACCTTTCGAGGGGCAAGGAAACAGTGAGGCGTACCCTAGGGGTGGTGTGTGATTTGTGTGTCGTTTTCAGATATTTTTGTCTTTGTTCATGTATTGGTGATCTACGCGTTGCTTTTATTTTTGACATTCATTCTTTCATGCAAATTAATTAACAGTTATAAGGATGCAGAATTAAAAGTCCTACGCTATTACAAAGGCGCGGGTCTACATCGCCAAATTAATCCAAGACCCGATTTGAAATAAAATAAAGCAAAAAATATAAATGTCCTATTAATCTATTACATAGCTTTGGGAGAATTACATGAATATTCACAAAAAGAAATAAAAATGCGAAGAGAATTAAAGTCGGGAATGCGAGGGCGTTGGACCCTTTTTTAGGAAATTAAATTATGATTACGAAATTAATTAAGAAAATAAAAGAAAGAATTTTTGGATTTTTTGTATTTATGGATTTTAGTAAGAGTTAATGGAATTAAAACCTAATTCTAAACTATTTTTAATTTATTAAAAAAAAGTGTTTTTAGTTTGACCTAATTTTAATTAATTATTTACATGGCAAATTATATTTACAAAAATAATAATTAATAATTAAATATGGTGAAAAAGAAAAAAAGGACAAAAGTATAAAACCTAATTCTACATTTTTTAGTTTATTACAAAAAATATTAAGATTTAAACCTAGAATTAACTAAATTAATTAATAAGATTTATTTACAAAATAACATTAAATAAAAAATATATCTTTATTTTTTGTCTTTTCTGATTTTTATTATTTTTATATTATGAAAATATTAATTTATGAATTAAAAGGAAATAATCAAATTAAAGCAAATAAAAAATAAAATAAGAAAAAAAAAAGAAAAGAAATACAAACCCTTGGGGGTGTTGACCCCAGTTTGGAGGTGTTTGGCCAGTAATTAGGCCCATTTAATTCCTGGCCTTGTTGACTTTTCTGGGCGCGTGTGGCTTCATTGACCAATGCATAGGGTGCTCCTTAGGTCATGGCCATTGGATTGAGATTATTGGCCATGTGGCAAGCCTGGATGATGGGTGTATGATGAACCCCTGGGCGTACCCTGCATAGGATTATGGAAATGAAAATAATATGAGAAAGGGAGGGGACCTGGGAATCGAACCCAGGTCCCAGAGTTTACCAAATGCTTCATCCACCAACTGTGCCATCTGCGCGTTTGTAACATAACATGACAACTAAACAATATAATGCAAAACAAGGGTGAGTGGTATTTTTTCGCGCGGAATTCAAACGCACCAATCCCCAGCCTCCACGCCTCGTCTTCTCCACTTGTTCTTCACTTTTGCCTGAAAAAACAAATTAGATAGCGGGGGTTTTAAACCCCCACTAAGTGCTGCATACAAAAATAGCGAATAGCACACTGTTAATCATAAATCGAGCGCGACATGTGGAATTAACTCATGTGAAGCTTCTGGTTTTAATGGCATAAGTCTCGTTGGCCAATTTTTCCTGAAGAGGAAACCCCTAATTTTGCAACTCTGAAACCCTAGCAAGCTTCAATGGCAACTTCATGTATAACGTACGAAAACTCAATTAAAGTACATTGTTAGCTTTAGAATGAATAAATCAACACAAATCAATCATTAGAAATTGAAAACAACGCATGAATCATGAGACACGAATATGCAAAAAGTTTGACACAGTTTGATCTCCATATACCAATTCTTGATGCTGGAAGCGTGGAAAGGGATTCAGTTAGGTTCCTTGATGTCTTAGGAAGATTTTGGGATAGTTCTTTTGTCTTGAAACTCTCTGCAATATCGTTTTCAGTTTTGAAAAATTTGGACAAAAATGCAAACTTTGTTCTTGAGATGAGGCGCAGCTTCCAGTTTCTGAGCTTTAGGGTTTGCATCTGTTTATGTATTGGAATGGATTAGGGTAAGAATCAAGCCAAAAGATCCATGTTTTGATGAATCCAATATTTGATTTTAATGGCATATTTCTTCAAATCTTTTCCATGTGTTTTGATGCCAATCATGACCAAATCCTTCCTTTTTTGATGTGCACGAATCTTGAGTATCCAATGAGAGCAAATGCTGCATAAAAAGATTCACATACATTTGTTTTAGTATTTTTTCATATTTTATTTTATTAAATGAATGAATGGTGATTAAAAATTCAAATAAATAATAAAAAATGATGAAATAAATCCCCTTTGGGCCAAATGGTCGTGCATAGCCTTTGGATGATGAATCTTGGAAGAAATGTGGCCCATTAGCAATTTTGAGGCATTTGAAGTAAAGTTGACTTTTCAAAATTCCCAAACATTTCCCAACTTCCACAAGGCATATCTTGCTCCATTTTTAAGCTTTGATCATGTTCTTGGACATTTTGGAAAGGTCTTGAAGTCCTATAACCAATGCCTTTGGTCCCATGTCATTTTGATTTACCAATATCAAGTTATGGTCTTTTACTTAAAGTGCCTTTTTGTTGACTTTTGAAAATGACCTATAATGTTGAAATTGATAACTTTTTGTGAGAGCATTTCTTGGACTTGAAGTGTGAAGAGGAGTTGTAGGAAATGTCTTTCTCTTCAAAATGAGCTTTGGATGGGATTTTTCTGATAAACCATGTGGAAGTTATGCCTTGGTCAAGTTACAGTTGACTTTTTCAACTATCCAAATATAGCAACTTTTGCATCTTGAGACTTTTTGAGCCATGCCTTGAAAATCATGATCAAGAATTGATCAAATGATGTTTGTGGCTTCAAAATAAGATGTTGACCAAAAATTTGGACTTTTGACTGTAAAATGACCATTTTACCCCTGTAGTTGACTGTAGGGCAATTAGGGTTTTTGGCTGTGCAATTTTGTGCTGTAAGTCTTGAAACTTGACATGAGGATACTTGACAATGTTTATAGGCATGTGGGACTTGATTGGACCCTTGGAAACTTCAATTTCTTTGCCAAAATCAAAACCCTAGTTTCTGACTGTTAGGAGGTCCTTGAACTGTGCCACCCTTGGGGAGATTTTGAAGCATGCTCTTTGCAATTCTTGAAGAATATGGGAGGGCAAATTTTGGGGTACAACAGTTACCCCTGTTCAATCTTCTTAGACCTGAGGATGCAGATTGGCTGACGTGCCTTTCGTAATCCGAAGGTGGAAGATGATTGAACACTAGAGTGCCCAGAAATTTGCGCTCACATAGTAGCGTGATGTGGGAATGGGCTTACAGATGCCATTTGGAGATTGATGGATAGGATGATGGGCTTATAGATGCCATGCTAAGAGATAATGGAAGGTGGATGGGCTTATAGATGCCATCTGGGTGTCGATCGCATAAGTGTTTCCTTAGTGAGAACTTGTGTACCTGAAAAAGAAAGATGATTACCTAACCTGTTACAGGAGCTGGTCTTCAAACTCTTTGTGTAGATGCGCCCTGACTGGTTACAGAAATTGAATCTGGAGCTTCAAACGGTGATGAATGAACCAGGGATGGTTACTACCTCAACGGGACGGTGAGAGATCCTTGGACGATTACTACCTCAACAGGAACGCTGAGAGAACCTTGGACGATTACTACCTCAACAGGAACGCTGAGAGAACCATAGGCGACTTCAACCTCAACAGTAACGCTGAGAGAATCTTGGGCGACTTCAACCTTAACAGTAACGCTGAGAGAATCTTAGGCGACTTCAACCTCAACAGTAACGCTGAGAGAATCTTGGGCGACTTCAACCTCAACAGTAACGCTGAGAGAATCATAGGCGACTTCAACCTCAACAGTAACGCTGGGAGAATCTTGGGCGACTTCAACCTCAACAGTAACGCTGAGAGAATCTTGGGCGACTTCAACCTCAACAGTAACGCTGAGAGAATCATAGGCGACTTCAACCTCAACAGTAACGCTGAGAGAATCTTGGGCGACTTCAACCTCAACAGTAACGCTGAGAGAATCATAGGCGACTTCAACCTCAACAGTAATGCTGAGAGAATCTTGGGCGACTTCACCCTCAACAGTAACGCTGAGAGAATCTTTGGCGATTTCAACCTCAACAGTAACGCTGAGAGAATCTTGGATGTCTTCAACTGGATGAGAAACAGGGAGATCTTAGGGGCGATCTGACTGAACCAGAGAAGGCCTTTGACTGGATAAGAAACAGAAAAATCTTAGGGTCGATTTAACTGAACCGGTCTAGGTCTTAAAATATCTTCAACTGGATAAGAATCAGGGAGATCTTAGGGTCGACCTGACTGAACCAGAGAAGGCCTTTGACTGGATAAGAATCAGGAAAATCTTAGGGTCGATTTAACTGAACCGGACAAGGTCTTGAAATCTTCAACTGGATAAGAAACAGAGAGATCTTAGGGTCGATCTGACTGAACCAGAGAAGGCCTTTGACTGGGTAAGAATCAGGAAAATCTTAGGGTCGATTTAACTGAACCAGACTAAAGTCTTGAAATATAGCTGAGAACTTGATTGGATCTTTCCTGAAAGGTAAAGGTCAGTCATATGCAAGGCATGATATGAATCAAGCGATGATGTTCTCAAAATTTTAAGAATGTATATGCATGATGTTCAAACATAAATGAGATTTGTAAGATATGATGCGTATATGCATGCTATAATGTATGAAAATGTGATGTTTATGAATGTATCTTTTTTTATCTAGGAAAGTAAGTCCTTGACGGGTGCCAGGAAGTCACTCATGGGCTGATGTTGAAGAATAGATCTTTGCTTCCGCTTGGGATGATAGTTGCAAGAATACCGGTAGGAGAAGATAACTCCGTTGGGGAATAAACTTGGCGAATGGATTACTCTGCGGGGAGAAAAATACTCTAACGATCTTGCTGGGAAACAATACTCTGTGGGGAGAGAGATACTCTGCTGGAATGTTGATGGTAACTTCGCTGGGGATACCATTGTTATGTTGGAAGTGTTGATAGACTTCGCTGGGGATAAGAAGACTTCGCCGAGGACGATCTTTCTGCGGTTTTTGGCTGAGGATATCCCAGTTATATCCTGGTAGGGAAATAACTCTTTGAATAAAGCCGGGAGACGCGTTCGTGCTCTGCGAGGATAAGCTTCCAGAATCTACTGGGGATAAGCTTACTGCTTGGGGAGATGGATTCCAACTTTCCTAGGGAACTGGATTGGACTCTCTTGGGGAAGTTTTGAACTGTATCGGGGAAGTGACTCCATTGAATGTCTGGTTGACCGCCGGGGAACAATCTTAGATCAAGACTGTCGGGGATGCTTGTTAGGAATGTATGTATATTGCTGGGGAATGTTGAGATCTGCTGGAGGATACCCAACTTCCTTAAGGCTGATAATATAGCTTCGCTTGGGGAGAGTGCACTGACTTGCTGGCTCACTCTCTGGGGAATTAAGATATGCTGGTTATGTTCTTCAGCTGAACCTACCTTGATACCTTGATGGACAGGGCAATTAGACCGTTTGGACGACTCATTATTGCCCCTGTTTCTAATGTGGGAGAGGAAGACCTGTGAGGTGCTGATAGTTGCCGGCTTGACTAATCTTCTTCTGGTAGGCAAGTGACGAGATGACGGGACATAGTCGTACGCTTTGATACCTAACTTTTGCCTGGACCGCCCTTTCGGGTTTTCAGCCCACCGGGATACCCATTTTTGCCCAAGCCGCCTTTTCAGGTTTTCGACTTGCCGGGTGTACAGATTTTTTCATTTTCATCCCTTATTTTTGCCCGAACCCTTTTGGTTCGCCGGGAAGCCCTTATTTTTGCCTAGGTACGTCAACCTAGCGGGTCTTTGATTATGCGTATTTTTTCGACTATGTCCGTGCTTTCAGAATGTAGGGAGTTGCCCCTGTTAGAAGTGTTTTGTCATGCCACCAGAAGGTGTTTGATCAGGCAAGATTCGTTGTTGGAATGCCCCAAGTGACTTAGGCGGAGATTTGCCCCAGGCTATTTGGCCTTTGAGAGATTCTCCGAATCTTGATTGGACTGCCCCAGATAACAGACCATGATCATATCATGCCCCTTGATTGGAAGTGCTTCTGTTCATTAGGCATTCGTCATGCGAATTTCCCTGCTGTTCAAACAAAAAGTCATATGCAAACAAAGTTATGTTAAAAATGCAAAGCTTATGTCTGTCTTAAAGATTTTGAAAATGCATTCTTTTTCATAAAACAAGTGAATGTTTGTAAAACGTGATGTCAACTCGTTATCTTACCGCAAGCCTTAAGGAGTCAGGATACCTTTGTTACATTATGCTTTTGAACTAACCCATGCTTCAGCTAGGACTTTTAAGGGTTATAACGTGGCCTGGTTCATGGTTGAAGAAACAAAGGATAAAGGCTCAAATTTATTTGTACCCACCCGCTCTTCGTGATGTTCTTCAATCCTAAACACAGCTGATCGTGCGTTAGACCTTATTTGAGTTTTTGTCCTGATATTCCCGTGATGGTTCGGATGTTGATAGTTTATTTTGAATAGGCAGTCATTCCTTTTTGTTATTGAGGGTTTGTAGGACCTCTTTCTTTTTGATTTTGTTATCCCTATTTTTTGCCTGAACTATTCTTTTGTGATTATAGTCAGCGGGATGCCCCAGTTTTGTAAGTCTCCTTCATAGGTTTTGACTTAATGGGTTCTTAATTTGGAAGATAATGACTGCCTTTCTTTATTGATTATTCGGAACCATCACTGTCTTTCTTTGTTTTGTAAGGACCTCTTTAGTGTCATTTGTTGTGCACTTGGATCAACTGAGAGAACTACCCTGCCCCAGGTTATGATGAAGGGTTTTATTTTTTCGAAAAGAAAAACTCCTACTTCTTTGGCTCAGAGGGGTTGACGAGGGATTATCATCCTTATAACTCCAGTGTTTAGGGATTGAAACAATGCCTGTACCTCATCAGCGGGGTCTGTTCAAAAGCATACTGTAAGTGTGGTATCGTTTTCGTCATCCTCCCTCAAGAGGCTTAGAATTATTAATCGAGCATTGATCATCAGAAAAAATATGAAAATAATTTGCATATAGTGAATACGAATATATTGCTTCAAAACAGACATATGCGACGCATTAATGAAATAACAACGTTTAACATGAGTAAATGTTTGAACAAAAGAAAATTACAACTTGAAAATCCTAATGAACAAAAGTCTTTTCATCTCAGGGCTTGTTACTTCAAATGGTGAGCCGTGGAGGGATGGTAGAAAAACTCAGCCTGACCATCTTGTGTAAACTCCAATGCTCCTTCATCAATCAGGTCCTGGATCTTGTTCTTCAGAGCCCAACACTCATTTGTATCATGTCCTGGACTGGCAGAGTGGTAGGAACACCTTTTATTGGGATGATAGGTAGGAGATGCTGTGTTGGGGTTCCGGGGATGAGCCCTTAACGTGATCAGATTCAATCTCAACAGGCGTTGTAAAGCTTGAAACAGCGACATGTTGAGCTGGGAGAATTGCCTCCTGGGCTTGTCTGGCTGAAGCTGGTGAGGTTGATGCTGAATTTGTGACACTGGAGCCATTTGAGGAGCTCTCCCCTTATCTCCTTGTCTCAAAGATGGTTGAATGATGACTGGCTCTTTACCCTTAGATGTTTGCCCCAGTTGGTTACTCTGAAGCAGTTGGTTGATGAGAACTCCAAGCCCTTCTTGTCTTTGAGCTAAACCTTGAATGGCAGTCCCCTGCCCCAGCATTTGGGCTTTCATTGCCTCCATCTCCGCTTGCAGGTGTTCCAGCCGTTCATCCTCAGCACTGTTCCTGACCAAAGTCTCCATGAGAAGTGTCCTCAACTCCTCCTGCCCCTTGGATAGATTCAGGAGGATTTCCCCGAACCGAGTCTCTTGAGCATGGAGGTCCTGATTGTTCGGTTGGAAAGCCATTGCTGAAATAAACAGCGAAGAAGGTAAGAGACCTGTAGAAGGGTACCTGTAATGCAATGTATGTATGCATGCAATGTTTTCAAGGATCTCGCGGGGTAAACAAGAAAATTGTTAGAATTGGAATCCGGTAGCTTGATTGAGGGAACTTCATGTTGTTGAGAGTCCTTCTTCAAGAGTCAGGGCTCACCATATCCAGTGGGTCATAGCCCCTGACAACCTTGGCTAGAGGAAAATAAATCCCCTTTGCCCCTTGCCAGACATGTTGGTTCATCATGACCTGCATCGTAAGCCCTTGAGATCCTTGAAATGGATTAGTCCTTATGTAGGGGGTATGCAATGGTATGATGTTATTCTATGCATGGGGTAATGTAGGTAAACCCTGTTATGAGTCCCAGTTAAGGACTATAAACAAAACCTGCAAGAAATTCAGTAAACCCTGTTATGAGTCCCAATTAAGGACTATAAACAAAACCTGCAAGGAACTCAAGTGTCAGATAACAAGCATGCAAATAGTCAAGTTGGAAGGCACACAAGTCACACAAGAGAAACCCTTAGAGTTTAGGCCAGCATGGGGTCTAGGTATTATCCTCTTTCAGTTGGTGGGTTCAACCTGTCTTATTAGAAGTAACCGGGTTCTAAGGGTCCCAATATCACTGGATTGCTTTCATTGTTCATCGTTTCGATTTAGCCACTGAACTGGCGACCGAAATATCCCAGGAAAGCAACCCTCAATTGAGTGTAGTATCGAGTATCAACCAACCTCGGACTGCACTAAAGTCAGTTATCTCACTACCCTAAAGAGGCCAAGATGGTTCAATTAAGGTTCCTAAGGTCAGTTGATGCTTCATGACACCACATGGAGGCCCCGTACTCTCCTTGACTGAACTCAAGGGTTACCGGTACACACCAAACTGCCACATCAACGTAGCAGACTGTTTCAACCATGTCGGTATACCCCGCACAGTTCCCTCACAGCCTTGTTGCTACTTTCTAAGAAGGTATCCCCAGATCCGGGTTAGGATCTATAGAACTCCCAAGACAGTACCCACAATTTAAAGCAAACAAGTCAAAGCAATTGAAAACACAGTTATGAACTATCCTAAGGTACACCTCACTTTATAAGATTATCCCCAGCAGAGTCGCCAGTTCTGTGATCGGTGGATCTGGAACTGACTGTTTAACGCTGGTTCGCGAAATGTCGCGAAAGCAAGAGTCGCCACCGTCTTTTATTTTCTCCAATATGGAAAGGACAAAAGCACATCAAAATTCCTTATTGAGATTGTTTCTCGGTTCGGGAGGTAGATTTATAGAAAGGGAAGGTGTTAACACCCTTTCTATCCATGGTTATCCATGGGCTCTTAGATACTTGCTCATTTGTGTTTTCAAAATGTTTGTTTGCTTTTCAAGGTGAGTGGGTTTGAAAAAGTTTCGTTTAAATTTCAGTTCGACTCTTGTATCAGTCCTCAAGAGTGTTTGAATAGTTGTTTTTGAAAGCTTTTTGCAAAGTGTCGGTGTGAAAAGAAGTTTTTGATTTGTTTTGAATTAGAGCAAGTATCCACGAGTCATCTACCTACCCTAAGGAATTAGTCTGTGTAAATGTCCTTAAGGTAGTGCCATCCCACCATTGAGAGGTAGGTAGCACCACCGTTGGAGGTGTTCGGGTCAATTCGAGTTTAGGGACAGTGCGGTCACCGAGCAACGGTAAGACACCTTAGAAGCTACCCTTATGCCATTGATCTTTTATTCCGAGGCAATTATTCCGAGGCAACTTGTTTCGAGGCAACCAGATCAATGGAACATAAGGACTCACTAAGGCGTCGTATAGTCGACGACCACGTTTCGAGGGACAAGGCAACAGTGTGGTCACCAGAGTAATAGAAAGACACCTTAGAAGCTACCCTCATGCCATGTTCATGGACATGAGGACTTACTAAAACATCTTCTACTCGACGACCACCTTTCGAGGGGCAAGGCAAGAGTGAGGCGTACCCTAGGGGTGGTGTGTGATTTGTGTGTCGTTTTCAGATATTTTTGTCTTTGTTCATGTATTGGTGATCTACGCGTTGCTTTTATTTTTGACATTCATTCTTTCATGCAAATTAATTAACAGTTATAAGGATGCAGAATTAAAAGTCCTACGCTATTACAAAGGCGCGGGTCTACATCGCCAAATTAATCCAAGACCCAATTTGAAATAAAATAAAGTAAGAAATATAAATGTCCTATTAATCTATTACATAGCTTTGGGAGAATTACATGAATATTCACAAAAAGAAATAAAAATGCGAAGAGAATTAAAGTCGGGAATGCGAGGGCGTTGGACCCTTTTTTAGGAAATTAAATTATGATTACGAAATTAATTAAGAAAATAAAAGAAAGAATTTTTGGATTTTTTGTATTTATGGATTTTAGTAAGAGTTAATGGAATTAAAACCTAATTCTAAACTATTTTTAATTTATTAAAAAAAAGTGTTTTTAGTTTGACCTAATTTTAATTAATTATTTACATGGAAAATTATACTTACAAAAATAATAATTAATAATTAAATATGGTGAAAAAGAAAAAAAGGACAAAAGTATAAAACCTAATTCTACATTTTTTAGTTTATTACAAAAAATATTAAGATTTAAACCTAGAATTAACTAAATTAATTAATAAGATTTATTTACAAAATAACATTAAATAAAAAATATATCTTTATTTTTTGTCTTTTCTGATTTTTATTATTTTTATATTATGAAAATATTAATTTATGAATTAAAAGGAAATAATCAAATTAAAGCAAATAAAAAATAAAATAAGAAGAAAAAAAGAAAAGAAATACAAACCCTTGGGGGTGTTGACCCCAGTTTGGAGGTGTTTGGCCAGTAATTAGGCCCATTTAATTCCTGGCCTTGTTGAATTTTCTGGGCGCGTGTGGCTTCATTGACTAATGCATAGGGTGCTCCTTAGGTCATGGCCATTGGATTGAGATTATTGGCCATGTGGCAAGCCTGGATGATGGGTGTATGATGAACCCCTGGGCGTACCCTGCATAGGATTATGGAAAAGAAAATAATATGAGAAAGGGAGGGGACCTGGGAATCGAACCCAGGTCCCAGAGTTTACCAAATGCTTCGTCCACCAACTGTGCCATCTGCGCGTTTATAACATAACATGACAACTAAACAATATAATGCAAAACAAGGGTGAGTGGTATTTTTTCGCGCGGAATTCAAACGCACCAATCCCCAGCCTCCACGCCTCGTCTTCTCCACTTGTTCTTCACTTTTGCCTGAAAAAACAAATTAGATAGCGGGGGTTTTAAACCCCCACTAAGTGCTGCATACAAAAATAGTGAATAGCACCCTGTTAATCATAAATCGAGCGCGACATGTGGAATTAACTCATGTGAAGCTTCTGGTTTTAATGGCATAAGTCTCGTTGGCCAATTTTTCCTGAAGAGGAAACCCCTAATTTTGCAACTCTGAAACCCTAGCAAGCTTCAATGTCAACTTCATGTATAACGTACGAAAACTCAATTAAAGTACATGGTTAGCTTTAGAATGAATAAATCAACACAAATCAATCATTAGAAATTGAAAACAACGCATGAATCATGAGACACGAATATGCAAAAAGTTTGACACAGTTTGATCTCCATATACCAATTCTTGATGCTGGAAGCGTGGAAAGGGATTCAGTTAGGTTCCTTGATGTCTTAGGAAGCTTTTGGGATAGTTCTTTTGTCTTGAAACTCTCTGCAATATCATTTTCAGTTTTGAAAAATTTGGACAAAAATGCAAACTTTGTTCTTGAGATGAGGCGCAGCTTCCAGGTTCTGAGCTTTAGGGTTTGCATCTGTTTATGTATTGGAATGGATTAGGGTAAGAATCAAGCCAAAAGATCCATGTTTTGATGAATCCAATATTTGATTTTAATGGCATATTTCTTCAAATCTTTTCCATGTGTTTTGATGCCAATCATGACCAAATCCTTCCTTTTTTGATGTGCACGAATCTTGAGTATCCAATGAGAGCAAATGCTGCATAAAAAGATTCACATACATTTGTTTTAGTATTTTTTTCATATTTTATTTTATTAAATGAATTAATGGTGATTAAAAATTCAAATAAATAATAAAAAATGATGAAATAAATCCCCTTTGGGCCAAATGGTCGTGCATAGCCTTTGGATGATGAATCTTGGAAGAAAATGTGGCCCATTAGCAATTTTGAGGCATTTGAAGTAAAGTTGACTTTTCAAAATTCCCAAACATTTCCCAACTTCCACAAGGCATATCTTGCTCAATTTTTAAGCTTTGATCATGTTCTTGGACATTTTGGAAAGGTCTTGAAGTCCTATAACCAATGCCTTTGGTCCCATGTCATTTTGATTTACCAATCTCAAGTTATGGTCTTTTACTTAAAGTGCCTTTTTGTTGACTTTTGAAAATGACCTATAATGTTGAAATTGATAACTCTTTGTGAGAGCATTTCTTGGACTTGAAGTGTGAAGAGGAGTTGTAGGAAATGTCTTTCTCTTCAAAATGAGCTTTGGATGGGATTTTTCTGATAAACCATGTGGAAGTTATGCCTTGGTCAAGTTACAGTTGACTTTTTCAACTATCCAAATATAGCAACTTTTGCATCTTGAGACTTTTTGAGCCATGCCTTGAAAATCATGATCAAGAATTAATCAAATGATGTTTGTGGCTTCAAAATAAGATGTTGACCAAAAATTTGGACTTTTGACTGTCAAATGACCATTTTACCTATGCAGTTGACTGTAGGGCAATTAGGGTTTTTGGCTGTGCAATTTTGTGCTGTAAGTCTTGAAACTTGACATGAGGATACTTGACAATGTTTATAGGCATGTGGGACTTGATTGGACCCTTGGAAACTTCAATTTCTTTTACAGAATCAAAACCCTAGTTTCTGACTGTTAGGAGGTCCTTGAACCGTGCCACCCTTGGGGAGATTTTGAAGCATGCTCTTTGCAATTCTTGAAGAATATGGGAGGGCAAATTTTGGGGTACAACAGGAGTCCATTTTCCCCTGGGGTCACCTTGTGGCAGTATGATGCGCTTGATCACTAGATCTCCAACTTGATACTCTTGGCGTCTGACCTTCTTGTTGAAAGCCTTAATCATCTGTTTTTGATACGTTTGACCATGACATGCTGCAGTAATTCTCTTCTCATCAATCAGATTCAGTTGATCAAGTCGAGTCTGGATCCAATCATCTTCATTCAGACCTGTATCCTTCATGATTCTCAGAGAAGGGATCTGGACCTCAATCGGTAGGACTGCCTCCATGCCATATACGAGAGAGTAGCGTGTTGCCCCTGTCGACGTCTGTGCTGACGTACGGTACCCATGCAGAGCAAATGGTAGCATCTCATGCCAGTCTTTGTATGTCACCGTCATCTTTTGTATAATCTTCTTGATGTTCTTGTTAGCCGCTTCAACAACGCCATTCATCTTCGGCCGGTAGGGAGAAGAGTTATGATGTTGTATCTTGAACTGCTTACAGAGTTCGATGATCATCGTATTATTGAGATTCGTACCATTATCGGTGATAATTCTCTCTGGCACACCATATCGACAGATCAGGTTATGCTTGATAAACTGCGCCACAACATTCTTGGTAACAATAGCAAATGAGGCTGCCTCAACCCATTTCATGAAGTAATCGATGGCCACCAGGATGAAGCGATGCCCATTGGAGGCGGTGGGCCTGATTTCTCCGATCATGTCAATGCCCCACATTGCAAAGGGCCACAGAGCTATCAAGACATTCAAAGGAACCATAGGCACATGCATTTTATCCGCATAAATTTGTCATTTATTACAAGTTCGGGAGTACTGATAACAATCTGCTTACATAGTGGACCAAAAGTATCATGCCCGTAGGATCTTCTTAGCCATGGTATGTCCACTGGAATGAGTTCCAAAAGTACCTTCATGTAGATCTGTCATAATCCTCTCTGCTTCGCTCTTGTCTACACACCACAGTAAGGTAGAGTCATGATTGCGCTTGTAGAGGATTCCATTATTGAGGAAGAATTTCACAGCGAACCTTCTCAGAAACTTTTTATCATTGACAGATGCCCCTTCAGGATACTCTTAAGCCTCGAGATACTTCTTTACTTCATGAAAACAAGGTTTGGCTGCCACCTCTTCAGTGTCAATCTCACAGCAGTGCGCTGGCTCATCCAACCTTTCAATGGTGATTCGGGGAGCTTCGTTGTCCCACCTAACTTTGAAGATAGAAGACATGGTAGCTAGCGCGTCCGTTAACTGATTCTCCTCTCGTGGGAAATGTTCAAAAGTCACCTCCTCAAAGTGTGGGAGCAATGTCAGTACGTGCTCTTTATATGGGATGAGATTCGGATGCTTCGTATCCCATTCGCCTTTGATCTGACTTATCATCAAGGCTGAATCCCCGAAAACATTTAGGAACTTGATCCTGAGGTAAATAGCGGATTTGAGACCCATGATGCAGGCTTCATACTCCGCCATGTTGCTAGTGCAGTTGAAACTTAATCGGGAAGTGAAAGGAGTGTGACAGCCCTCAGGGGATATGATTACAGCGTCGATTCCATTACCAAGTGCGTTCGAAGCTCTATCAAAGACCATAGTCCATCGGGATCCTTCTTCAGGTCCTTCATCTGGTCCAGGTTCTTCGTAGTTAGTCACCAGCATAATGTTCTCGTCCGGGAACTCAAAATTCATGGACTGGTAGTCATCCACGGCCTGACGAGCCAAATGATCAGCCAATACACTCCCCTTGATTTCTTTCTGGGTTGTATATTGTATATCATATTCGGTTAAGATCATCTGCCATCTCGCTATTCTTCCGGAGAGTGCGGACTTCTCAAAGATGTATTTGATTGGATCCATCTTAGATATCAACATAGTAGTGTGGGTCAACATATACTGTCTCAGTCGGCGAGCAGCCCATTCCAAAGCGCAACAAGTTTTCTCGAGAAATGAGTGTCTTGTCTCACAGTCGGTAAACTTTTTGCTAAGGTAGTATATTGTGTGCTCTTTTCGACCACACTCGTCATGCTGCCCTAGCACATACCCCATTGAATTGTCTAGCACTTTTAAGTATAATATCAAAGGTCTTCCTTCGACCGGAGGCACCAGAATTGGCAGTTCCTGAAGATATTCTTTGATCCTTTTGAAAGCAGTCTGGCATTCGTCATTCCACTTTACCACTTGATCTTTCTTTAGAAGCTTAAAGATGGGCTCACAAGTAGCAGTCAGATGTGAAATGAACCTAGCGATATAATTCAAGCGTCCCAAGAAACCTCTAACTTACTTCTCAATACGGGGAGCCAACATCTCTTGTATGGCCTTTACCTTTGCAGGGTCTACCTGAATACCTTTGTCACTGACGACGAAACCCAGAAGCTTACCAGACCTTACCCCGAAGGGGCACTTGTTCGGATTTAACCTCAGCTTGTATATCTTCAACTTGTCGAATAACCTTTGTAGATGATCCAGGTGTTCCTCTTCAGTTTGAGACCTGGCTATAATGTCATCAACATAAACCTCGATCTCATGGTGAATCATATCATGGAACAAAGCGACCATGGCTCGCTGATAGGTTACCCCAGCATTCTTCAACCCAAAAGGCATCACCTTGTAACAGAAGGTGCCCCACTGTGTGACGAAGGTCTTCTTCTCCATGTCTTCAAGATCCATCTTGATCTCGTTGTAGCTAGAGAAACCATCCATGAAGGAGAAGATTTTGTGCTGCACGGTGTTGTCAACCAGAACATCAATGTGGGGAAGCGGGAAGTCATCCTTGGGGCTTGCCCTGTTCATATCTCTATAATCCACACACATCCGTACCTTGCCTTCCTTCTTAGGTACCAGAATGACGTTAGCAACCCACTGCGAATAAGAGGTGACAACTAAGAACCCTGCGTCGAACTGCTTCATGACCTCTGCCTTGATCTTCTCTGACATTTCAGGGTGTATACGGCGGACTTTTTATTTAACTGGAGGACAATCCTCTTTAGTTGGAAGACGGTGTACCACGATGTCAGTCTCTAAACCAGGCATGTCTTCATATGACCAGGCAAAAATCTCAACATAGTCGCGCAACATCTATATCAACCGTTATTTGATCTTAACTTCCAGATTTGCGCTGATCTTGACTTCTTTTCTGTCTGTCTTTGTGCCTAAGTTTATTGTCTCAACTGGCTCTTCATGAGGCTGTATAGCCCTCTCTTCCTGTTGTAATAGTCTATCTAGTTCTCCAGGAACCTCACAATCGTTATCACCTTCGTCCTCGGCTCGGTTGATCGTATTTTCGAAGTCATAGCTGGTAATAGCAGGATTGTTATCAAAGGGATCCAGAGTGGATATGGATCTGCAGTTTGATACGTGCGTGTGTGTAAGAGCATAGCTGAATTGATAAAATACAAATGGAAAAGAAAAAACAGAGAGCACAAAAGTTGTATGCAAAGAACGTCCAATGCTTCATTGATGATATATGAAATGACATATAATAACCCTCACAGATAGAACCATTGTGCCTCGGGTAAGACACAAGGCCAAAAAGTTTTAAAAATTGTTCATTACAAGTTCAGAACATAAGTAAGACAATTACTGCGGAATAAAAGAAACTGGAATAAAATCTTTGGTCGTCTAGTTATTCGGTCCACCGTTGGTAGTCGGGTAGATCCAGTTGTCAATGTCAGAGTCTTCATCACTGTCTTCAATAGCATTAACCCCACGATTACTGATGCGTAGGGGAGGTCCTCCAGCCCGAGCGCGTCGAACAGTCCTTTGAGCCCCTGATGTAAAGTCCAAATCAAATTTGTCAGTTTTGTGATTAAAATCAGGGAGCCGTCCCCAATTGGTACACCCACCTTCCTCAACCACTGTTCTGGCATCCTTGAGAGAAGCCATCTTCATAGGAGGTTTGGTACTGGTGGTAGTCTCGGTCGACGCCCAAATCTGGGAAACCTCTTCAAAGTTTTGACAAGGGGTCTCTATGAATTCTGAAGGAGTTCAGGTGGCTCACCATATACTCCTCTTCTCCATGCACAATGACTATCTTCCCCTTCACCAGATACTTCAACATTTGGTGTAGTGTAGAAGTAACAGCCCCAGCTTGATGGATCCAAGGACGACTCAATAAACAAGAGTACGATGGCCTGATGTCTATCACGTAGAAGGTGGACTTAAAAGTTTGAGATCCTACCTTGACAGGGATGTCCACCTCCCCATGCACCATTCTCTTCAACCCGTTAAAAGCCCTTACGAAAATGTTAGTGGGCTTTAGGGTCAATCCTTCACAATCCAACTGATCAAGAGCCTTCTTAGGCAGCACATTCAGGGAAGACCCAGTCTCCACCAGTACATGATCCATAATGGTGCCCCTACATTCGATCGAGACATGCAGAGCATCATTATGCTTCCTCCATTTCGGTGTTAAGTCGGCATTTGAAAAACCCAGCCCATTGTCAGCAGTAAAACTGGCTACACGGTCTTTGAATTGATCAGCCAAGGTTTCTTGCGGCACATGCACAATCTTGAGGAAGGAGATCAAAGCTTTTGCATGGGCCTCGGAACACAACAACAGAGACAACATTGATATCTTCGAAGGGTCTGCCCCAGCTGCTCGACCATATTGTAGTCGCTCTTTTTGATTATTTTTAAGATTACCTCTATCTCTCGCTTAGAGGTTTCTACGATAATCTTTCTAGGTGCCTCCATCCGGGCAGGCTCACTTATAGCTTCTTTGCCTCGAGTCCCATATGACTCTACGGCAGGAGTAACAATTGGAGTAAGAATAGGAGTAACGACGGAAGTACTGGTAGGAACAACAGATGAAATAGCAACAGGCTTAGTGACAGTCTTTGGGGAGATCTCAGGAGATAAAACCATTCCACTTATAGTAATCCTACTGGTCCCGACAATGTTACTGACATCGGGATCAGCCTCTTCATTCTTCAGGTCTTGTTTAACGCCATGATAGTAGATATCGGCGCCATAATGCCAAGGGACAACTTTGTCCGAGGTGTACCGGATAGGACCAGGACATGTGATTATTAACGGAGAAACTCTCGAAGCGGGTGTAATCCTAACAGGTCTTCTCGAGGAGGCCTCGGAAGGATTAGCGGAAATGGTTATAATAGCAACATTTTCGAACGGAACAGCAAGAGTCAAAGTTTTCTTGAACAAAATTTCTCTGTTGTCCATCAGGAACTGGACACCTGTCTTTAGCAGATAGCAACCAGAAGGCAGAGATGAACACATGTGGAAACCTTCACCATAACCCCAAAATAAATCGGCCAGTAACAAATCCTTCTTAACAGTCATAAGGGGAGTAGAAACTTCATCAACTGAGGTCACGAACAGATCGGTATCAACGATGTTAACTCCATGGTTGTGCTTAGGCATAGGAGTAGTTATGATATTGGGTTTCTCCGGGGCATCGAACTCAATCTCCTTGGCTTCAATCAGATCTTATACTTTATTTCTTAGAGCCCAACAATCATTTGTATCGTGACCAGGACTCTCAGAATGGTAGGCACACCGAGCATTTGGATTGTACCGAGGAGAGGAGGTATTAGGATTCTTTGGAGCCTCTTTCAAAGTTTCCATGTTGGATCTCAGCAGATGGTGTAGAACCTTTGTCAATATCATGTTAATCCGGGTAAACTGCCTTTCTAGTCTTTCTACCCTTTATTGAATGTTGCATTGTGGAGCAGCCGTAGACCTAGGTATCATTACAACATTTACCGTCGGACGGTGTTCAACTCTACCATGACCTCTTGGGCTATAGATAGCATTGGCTTCCTTCTTACCAGCGAAGGGCTTCTTTACTAAACTCGAGGAGGTGTCTTTCTGTATTTTACCGCTCCGGATCCCAGCTTCTACCCTCTCTCTAGTTAATATTAGCTCCATAAAACCAGTCGATGAGCTACCGATTAAATGGTTGAAGAATGGACCATACAACATCCTAAGAAACATGTTGACCAACTCCCTATCAGACAAAGGGGGTTGGACTCTCCCAGCTAAATCTTTCCACTTCTACGCATAATCTTTAAAGCCTTCACCTGCACCAATGGACATACTCTGGAGTTGAGTACGAGTAAGGGCCAGGTCGGCATTGTATTGATATTGCTTATAAAAAGCAACAGCCAAATCCTCCTAGTTTCAGATATTGGTTCCCTCCAATTGGTAGAACCATTCAAGCTGAGTCCTTGACAGACTGTCTTGAAAGAAGTGAACCCACAAGTTCCTATCAGTGGTGTGGGGCTGGATCTTCCTCACATAGGAACGGAGATGAAGCTTGGGACAAGACACCCCATCATACTTTGTGAAAACTGGAGCTTTAAATTTTTGTGGGGTGACTACCCGAGACACCAACCCCAGTTCTTTGATGTCCAATCCAGGTATTCTCTGGACTTCCATGGCGCTTAAACGATCCTCTAACTGCTTGTATTTATCTTCAATGGGAGGATATTGCTCATCATTGTAGTCAGTATCATTGTCAGAAACTTCAGGACTGGGGTCCTCTTCCCTTGTCTTCCTCTCTTGATTCTCCCCTTATTTGGACGAGGAGGTCAGGTCAACTGGTTGCTTTAGCGGCCCCCCAAATCTTCTGCCCATATTAAGGATACCAGCGGACTTCTTCTTCTTCTTCTTCTTCTTTTTCTCTTTCAGGATGAGGGCCTTCAGATCCTCCTTCCCTTTCACTAGAGTTATGAACATCTGTTGAAATTGGGCATTTTGTGCCTGAAGATCTTTTATGCTTTGTTCAGAAGACATTTTTGGTGAAATAAACAGCGAAGAAGATGAGAAACCTGTAATGGTACCTGTTTATGCAATGTTATGGATGTGATGCGTATGCGATGATTTCAAGGACTTTGGGAAATTTAAACTTTTCAAACCAAAATGAAACAAATATTTTATTAGTAGAATTCAATGTACAATTGCCTCTTAGGCGTTACAATTAAAAAAACTAAAAAAAATCAAGTTTCCCATGGATGCTTCCTCTTCGTGCCGAGATAGACATTAAGGCTTATTTCCTCATGAAGCTTCTTTGTAAGCTCTAAAACCTTCTTCTTCTGGGCATAGAACTGGTCCCTATAAGTATCCCGCTCCTTCTTTAACTAGATCCAAGAACTCTATAGTTCTTCAAGATCAGTGGGCATATCAGGATGAAGAACCGTGTAGGGAATATCCCCTTAAGTAATGGGCTCCATAATTAGTGGTAAGACGGCTATGTAGGGCATTATAAGTTTTTGAGGGCGAGCTCGTACCCATTGGAGATAAGGTTCCATAGGAATGGAATTCTTCAGCCCCAAAGTCTTGGCGTCAGATCTGTTTATCATGCCCCAAACTTGTATGAACCTCTAGTGATACCCTTGAATATCCCCCTCATAGTTAAATACAATGCCCCAG
Source organism: Vicia faba (assembly GCA_948472305.1). Lineage (NCBI taxonomy): Eukaryota > Viridiplantae > Streptophyta > Magnoliopsida > Fabales > Fabaceae > Vicia > Vicia faba. The sequence continues at coordinate 190,381,338 of OX451739.1, read as the reverse complement.
ATAATTAATTCATGAGGACCATCCCTTCGAGCATTACCAAATTGTCGCAGATCCAAACAAGGATTGTAAGTTATGCCTCCCCTAATGCCAAGTAGTGGGACGTTAGGGAACTCCCCTCAACGGTCAATAATAGAAACGTCTCCCATAAATTGGGAATACCAGAGAATATCCGCGTGAGAAAGTGACATTATCCTTTGCGACCAACCTAAACCTTCTTTATTCTTCAGCACTGACTTAGGGAGGTGAGAAATAAACCACCTCGATAGTAATGGCATGCAGCACATAAGGACCCCTCTTCTCTTCACGGTACGAGTATGGAGAGCGTGCAAGACATCTCCGAGCAAGGTAGGCATAGGGTTGCGAGAGAGGAAAATCTTGATAGCGTTCACATCTATGAGTAAGTCTGGATTAGGGAAAAATACTAAACCATAGATCAGGAGGGCCAGGACCTCCTGAAAAGCTTGAAAGTCCAAATCATCCCAAAACATATGCGCCCTGTCTATTAGGAACTTGGCTAGAAAACCCTTGACTCCGCTTCTTATTTCCCAATTGGATACCACGTCTGCCCGTTTTAGATGCAAAGCTGAGGCAATGACTTCTGGCTTTGGAACCTCTTCTAAACCTGTGAAAGGCACCTAGTTAAGAATGGGTATATTCAATAACTAAGAGAACTCTTCCATGGTAGGCACAAACTGATAGTCTGGAAAGGTGAAGCAGTGGTGCTCGGGATCAAAGAACTGAAAGAGTACACCCATCATCTTCTCATCAAAGCTTGAAGTAATCATGTTGAGAAGTCGACCATGTCTCTTAGTGAACGCAGAAGTTTCAAGAACCCTTGATATTAGTTCTTTGAGTTGAGGAGGTGTTCTTACAAAGCTGATTCAGATAGTGTTTCTACGAGCGGAAGCCATGACCTACAAAATAGAACAAAGATAAAATCTATCGGTCCTTGAAATGGTTAGTGCAATAAGAATGGATGCGATGTTATGATGCATGATGTTATGTTCAAACAGAGTAAATCACACACAAGCCAAGCACACAATACACCTTAGGTTCAAAGGCTTGCATGAAGTTAAAGGTAAGTACCCTCTTGAAGTTTAGTTGGTTTCAAACCTGTCTTAGAAAGGTAATCGGGTTCTAAGGATTCTCGATATCACTGATCATCCTCTATCGGTCATTGTTTCAGCTCAGGCAATCTTTTCTTGCAACCGAAATATCCTGAAAGTCTGATCTCAATGAGTGTAGCATCAAGTATCAACCAATCCTCAGCTTTATACCGAGGCCAGCTATCTCACTACTTTCTAATGGCCAAGTTTTTTCAACTAAGGTTCTAAGGTCCGTTAGTGCTTCACGACACCACGCGTCGGCCCCGTATTCTCTTAGTTTCCACACGAAGGATACCGGTACCAACCAAAGTGTGACACCAACACATCCATCTCTTAAACCATGTCGGTCTACACCGTACAGTCTCCATGATCTTTTGCTGTTTTTCCTAATAAGTGCCCCTAGATCCGAGTGTAGGATCTTTAACAATACCCAAGCAGAAAACCCTTAAATGTAAAGCAAACAAGTCAAACAAAGAAAAGCAAGTAAAGTTGATCTAACCCTAAGGTAATCCCACTTTTAAAGTCCCTAACAGAGTCGCCAGTTCAGTGATACGGTGGGAGAACTGACTTTTTGTTTTGTGTTTGACCGCAAATGTTGCGGATAGCAAGAGTCGCCACCAACTTTTCTTTTATCCAATAAGGAAAGGTGAAAAAGCACAGGAAAGACCTTTAGATATGTTTTTCTTGAGTTCGTGGGGTAGATTATGAAAAGGGAAGGTATTAACACCCTTTTCATCCATGGTTTTCCATGGGCTCTTAGTTACTTTCTAGATCACTTGCTTTGTTTGAAAGTGTGCTTGTGGTGTGGGTTTGAAAATATTTTGAAAATGTCTTTGTAATGATTCTCGTCTCTATAAGAATGCGTACAAAGTGTTGGTTTTGAAAATAGTTCAAAGAGATGTGTTGGTGTATAAAATGTTTTTGTTGTGAGCAAGCGGGCAACTAGGAACGAATATACCTACTCAAAAGGTCTTAGATGTTATTTTCCTCCTCCTTTAGATGTTGCTATCTTATCATTGATTTGGTAAGAAGCCTCATCGTTGGATGTTAAGGGACGAGCATGAGACATTTGTATAGTCATAGAAGGCAACCCATGGGACGCTTTAGCAATGTCGTTTTAGGGACTAGATCATTTACCAAAGGCAACATCGAGGGTCATCGAGGGACTACAATATTTTATCGAGGGTATTTTTCTAAAACGCCCATGCTCGAGGGACATGACTATTTTTACGATAGGACACAAGCTTGGATTACCCTAAGGGTGCTAGTGTGCAAGTTTGTTTGATTGCATGCATTTAGTCTTGATTAGGGTAATCTATTCATTGATTTCATATCCTGCCATACACATTCTAATTACTAGCATTTACATTTGAAAGCGATAAATTGCGGAAATGTAATGTCCTACGCTATTACATCATTAAGGGGATGGGGGTACAAATTTATGAATGTGGGGTTGCAAGAAAATAAATCCTAATTAACTATTACAACCATATTGAAATGTACAACGTAAGAAAGAAAAGGGACTTTGTTTAGAAAATGGTTTTTTTGTCTTAATGGATTTAAAAAAGAGGAAATAAATTAGTTAGTAAAAAGAAAATATTTTCATATCTTTTTTATATTGATAAAAAGAGTATTAATATTGAAAATGATAAAAAGTAAAATAAATGAAAGATAGAAACAACGTGTTGCTGCAAGCAAAACAACAAGGATCCGAAGTTATGAAGTCGAGTGCGTTGTGACTCAGAAAGGAACGTTAGTGGAATCAGAAGTTCTGGATTAATACACTCTAAGGCCTTGCAAGAAAAGTTAGAGGGAAAGGAAACAAAGGTTCTGGGTGGTATTCAGACAGTGAGCCAAAAGTCAGAAATTATGTGTTGTGCTAAAACAGTGTGTGAGCATCAGAAGTTCTGTGTGTTAAAACAGTAAAAAAGCCTAGAAGTTATGTGTGTTTAACGTGTAAGGAGAACTCATAAGTTATGTGATATGCTAAAATAGTGTGTGAGAATCAGAAGTTCTGTGTGTTAAAATAGTAAGAAAGCCTAGAAGTTCTGTGTGTTTAACGTGTAGGGAGAACTCAGAATTTTTGTGCTGTGCTAAAACAGTGAGTAAAAAAACAGGGGTCCTGTGCCACATTTCAACTCCTTCTTCATATTAATCAGCACATCAACAATTTATTCAGTATTTAACAAACAGCAGGTCAGAAAGATAAAAGCACAACAATTTATAGAAGTTCAGATCCCTAATCTGAGCCTAGCCCTAATCAAGAAGTTCTGATCCACAGTTTTCCTACTTATGCAATGATATGGACAACATTAATACTGTGATATTTACATAATTTAATGATGTTATGAATGAAAATATGCAAAGTTAGAAAGACTTACCTTGAACCTAGAGTGTGGGCTTGGAACTTGAACTGCCGCCTTCAGATGTTCTGAAATCAGCAAGAGCAACAGAAGAGAATATGCCAAGTTCTTTGACTCAAAGGGAAGAACAAGAGTATGGTTTTCTGTTTGGGAATTATGGATTTTTATGAAGGTTTCACAGTTTTCTTTTCTCTCTTTTGACAATTTTCTCTCTCCCAAAACCCAGCCCCTTGAACGTGTGATGGAGCAAATTATTTATAGATGGGTTTGTTATAGTTTTGGGGGGAAAACAAATGGGATTCAAACCTTTTTGGTATACTATTTCATTGCTTTTTAATCACAGTTTTCGTAGGCTAATTTGGTGCAAATATAGGGTTTAGGAAAAATGCAGGCGTGGACTAGATCATCAGCAATTTGGAGTGTTGTGGCAGCTGGTTACAGGACTGTGCTATAGCAGTGCAACAGGCTGTTCAAACAAGGTTTTTGGGTTTTGTGATGTTCTGATCGAAGAAGACCATAATGAAACTCAAAGGGTGATACTCTGATCGAAGCATATGCTGAAGAGTCATGTTCTGATTGAAGAACTATGTTCTGAACCATGTTTGCAACTTCTGACTGCACTTGCATGGAGGCTGGCTTAAAAGTTCTGAAGTATCATATTCTCTTAACACTTAGAAAATTTTATAAATGTTTAGAAATTTGATTTTTTTCAAAGTAATTTATGACTTCTAATTTTTTGATGAACCAATTTCATGTCTTAGTGGAAATATATTTTTGTTGAAACTTGATTTTTGATCTAAAAGTCAAAGTTTGACTTTTTAGTGTGCTTTTGACCATTTTTCCCTTGTGGATGATTTTCTTGAAAAGTTGTAATTCAAGACTTGAAACTTGATAGAAGCAAACCTGAGAGTCCAAGATGATCCTTTGAGAAATGAGAGGGCAAATTTTGGGGTACAACACTGAGGTTACAAAGAAATTCAATGCAGGTTTCTTAGGAGTTACATCACATCCTCAGTGGGTTGCAAATTTGGTGTCAGTACCTAAAAAGGATGGCAAAGTACGTATGTGTGTAGACTACAGGGATCTGATTAGGGAGAGCCCTAAATATGACTTTCTGCTTCCACATATTGATGTTATGGTTGACAACACCGCTCAATATAAAGTATTTTCTTTCATGGATGGTTTCTTAGGTTAGAATCAGATCAAGATGGCACCTGAAGACATGGAGAACACTTATTTCGTTACACAATAGGGAACTTTCTGCTACAAGGTTATCCCTTTTGGGTTAAAGAACACTGGTTCAACATATCAACGTTCTATGGTAGCCTTGTTCCATGACATGATTCATAACGAGATAGAGGTTTACATCGACAACATGATAGTGAGATCTCAAACTGAAGAAGAAAATCTTGACCATCTACACAAGCTGTTTGAAATATTGAAGAAATACAAGCTGGGATTTAATCCGCACAAGTGCACTTTTAGGGTGAGATCAGGTAAACTCTTGGGTTTCGTCGTTAGCCATAAAGGTATTGAATTTGATCCCGCCAAAGTTAAATCTATTCAAGAAGTTTCATCTCCCTGTACTCAGAAGGAAGTTAGTGGTTTCTTGGGATAATTAACCTATATTGCTAGATTTATTTCTCATTTGACCGCTACTTGTGAGTCGATCTTCAAGTTGCTGAAGAAAGATCAGGTAGTGAAGTGGAACGACGACTGCCAAATAACCTTTGACAAGATCAAAGAGTACCTCTAAGAATCTCCAATTCTGATGCAATCAGTTGAAGGAAGACCTTTGATCATGTACTTAACAGTGCTAGAGAACTCAATGGGGTGTGTACTGGGCCAACATGACGAGTCTGGTCGTAAAGAGAATGTAATATACTATCTTAGCAAAAAGTTTACCGACTGTGAAACAAGATATTCACTGCTCAAGAAAACTTGATGCGCTTTTGCATAGGCGGCTCGCCGATTAAGAAAATATATATTGACTCATACCACTTTATTGATCTCTAAGATGGATCCAATAAAATACACTTTCGAGAAACCCGCTCTCTCCGGAAGAATAGAAAGATGGAAAATGGTCTTGACAGAATATAACATTCAATACACTACTCAAAAGGCAATCAAAGGAATTGTACTGACATATCATTTGGCTCATCAAGCTATAGATGGCTATCAGTCTATGAATTTTGAGTTCCCAGATGAGAATATCATAATAATTACTAATTATGAAGAACCTGGACCATATGAAGGATCTGAACCAGGACCCCAATGGACTTTGGTTTTTGACGGAGCTTCCAACACGCTTGGTAATGGAATTGGTGTTGTGATTATCTCTCCCAAGGGTTACCATACACCTTTCACCACCAGATTATGTTTTGATAGTACCAACAATATGGCCGAGTACGAAGCATGCATCATGGGTATCAAAGTTGCCATCAATATGAGAATTAAGTTCTTGAATGTATATGGGGACTCGGCTCTAGTGATCAGTCAGATTAAGGGAGAATGAGATACGAAGCATCCAAATCTCATTCCTTATCAAGAGCATCTGTTGACATTAATTTCTTACTTCGAAGAAATCACTTTTGAACATATTCTGCGAGAAGAGAATCAATTGGCATACACATTAGCTACCATGTCATCTATGTTCAAAGTCAGATGGGATGATGAATCTCCTTGAATTACTATTGAGAGACTAGATGAATCAGCGCATTTCTACAAAGTTCATACTAACGGAGTAGAGGAAAAGCCTTGGTACCACGAAGTAAAAAGATACCTCGAGACTCAAGAGTATCCTGAAGGGGAATCTATCAATGATAAGAAATTTCTAAGGAGGTTCTCTGCCAAGTTCTTTCTTAGTAACGGAATCTTGTACAAACACAACCATGATCCGACTTTGCTTCGTTGTGTAGACAAGAAGGAAGTTGGAAAAATTATGGAAGATATGCATGAAGGAGTCTTTGGTACTCATTCTAGTGGACATACAATGGCTAAGAAAATTCTGAGAGCAGGGTATTATTGGTCGACCATGGAAAACGATTTCCATTATCATTCCAGAACTTGTCACAAATGCCAGATTTATGCTAACAAAGTACATGTGCCTCTGGTTCCTTTGAATGTCTTGACTTCTCCTTGGCCGTTTGCAATGTGGGGCATCAATATGATTTGAGAGATTAAGCCTACTTCTTCCAATGGGCATCAGTTCATCCTTGTCGCTATTAATTACTTCACGAAGGTGGTAGAAGCATCCTCGTTTATCTCTGTTACCAAGAATGTTGTGGCTCGGTTTATTAAGCATAACATTATCTATCGATATGGCATACCTGAAAGGATCACCACGGACAATGGTACCAATCTTAAGAATACTATGATCACAGAACTCTGTATGCAGTTCAAGATTAAGCACCACAAGTTTTCTCTGTACCGACTAAAGATGAATGGCACAGTGGAAGCCACCAACAAGAACATCAAGAAAATCTTGCAGAAGATGACTGCGGCATACAAAGATTGGCATGAGATGCTACCATTTACTCTTCATAGTTATCGAACTTCAGTATGTACATCAACTAGGGCAATCTCGTTCTCTCTATTCTATGGTATGGAGGTTGTCTTACCTGTCGAAGTCCAGATTCCTTCCTTAAGGATTATGAAAGATGCATGTTTAGATGAAAACGAATGGATTCAGACTATACTTGACAAGATAAATTTGATTGATGAAAAAAGGCTTGCGGCCGTGTGTCATGATCAGTTGTATTAGAAAAGCATGATCAAGGCCTTTAACAATAAAGTCAAACATCAGGTGTACCAGGCTGGTGATTTGGTAATAAAGCGCATCATCCTACCACAAGGTGATCCCGGAGGCAAATGGACTCCCATATATGAAAGGCCATTTGTGATTAAAAAAAAAAGATATTTCCAGGCGGTGTTATGATACTTACCACCATGGACGGTGAAGATTTTCCACACCATGTAAACACGAACATAGTCAAAAAATTCTACGTATAAAAGAGACCATCTAGGTTGACGGGCCTAGGAAAAAATAAGGGCATCCTGGCAAACCAAAAGGGTTCGGGAAAAAATTAGGGATATATATAAAAAAATTGTACATCTGGCAAGTCGAAAACCTAAAAAGAAGGCTTGGGAAAAAAAGGATATCCCGGTGGATTGAAAACCCGAAAGGGAGGTCCAAGCAAAAGTTAGGGATTAAAGCATACGACTATGTCCCATTGGATCACCCATCCACTTACATCCAACATAATTACTAACTTCAAGTTCAAATGGTACAAATGAATTCAATCAACTTCTTCCGACATCAAGGGATGAGATGCTTGAAGATATATGGGCAATAGCAGAGTTGAAACTCGATAGGATCATTTCCACATAATTGTTTTCCTTTGTATCATTTTGTACCCTTTTTTCGAAATATTTCATGACGATTTCCTCTTACTAAGAATTTTGTCTCCTTGTATGAAATTGTATGTTTATAGGCCAACTTTCCAAATTAGTGCAAATATACTTCAAAATTCAAAATTGGTTTTACTTTCTCTGTTTTGTTTGCAAAAACATCCAATGATTACATTGAATGAACATATGAATTTGAATATGATTACTATTTACAAATATATGCATGAAAACAGGATTATCATTTACTAAAGACTCTAGGAGTCAGGATAATGTTCAAGTTGACCATAAATTCCCACAGAGCAATCTCCTCAGAGCTATTTTCACAAGCTCATCTCCAACAGAGACATATTCCCGGACAAATCTAATATGTTCTTAGACAGAAATTGGGGCATCTACCAGCAGTTCACCTTTATTTATACGAATAGCTTGACATGATCATCTTCCCTAATGGGTCCCCTAGCAGATAAGGAAGTTTGATCATTTCCCCAAAATACAGTGGAAACTTCCTCAGCATAGTCTATGAACTTCTAATCAGAGATTATTTCCTCAACACAGTCTACAAGGTTTATTTCCCCAACAAAGTTTATTTCTCTAATATTGTAATTCCCCTACAAGATTCTCTTCTCCGGCCATATATCATTCAACGTTGTCCTCCCCGGAAGAGCTAATACTCATATCTGAAACCTGGTCAAATAGTGTATCGGAGGATTATTCATCTCCTTTTATCCCCAGTCAGGGTATATAAGAATCAAATCCTTCAAAGAACGATGAATGACCGACTCTCCTTGAATGCTTCCATCCCCAAGCAGAAGTCGAACATCCTCAGCGGGGTGTCCTTAAATAGAAAGTAAAAATCCCCAGTAAGGACATTCTATACAAAAATTGAAGAACTATTATCTTTATATCCAACAACAATTAGGGATTTATTTTCCCTAACCAGACAGTGTTACACGAAGCTACCAATACGCTCCAACGACATATTGCATCCATACATCAATTACAAAAATATCATAACAAACGCATACGAAACACATATATTATTCTCATTTATTTTGAGAATATCATTACGCAATGCATTACATACATCATGACATTGCATAAAACTAACTTTGTCTTTTCAGGTTAAGTTCGCAAACAGATGAATATTATCAGCAATTTAGAGACAGGTTGTAGACCAGTTCCTGAAATAGGACGGGCCGACTATCTACATGCCCAGATGATTTCCTTTAGAGATTTATTCTGAAAATCATTCCCCTCAGAGACTGGATTTTGACAAGCATTTCCTTCAGAGATTTATTTTGAAAAGCATTCCACTCAGAGACTGAATTTTGACGAGCATTTCCTTCAGAGATTTATTCTAAAAAGAATTCCCCTCAGAGACTGAATTCTGACGAGCATTTCCTTCAGAGATTTATTCTAAAAAGCATTCCCCTTAGAGACTGAATTCTGACAAGCATTTCCTTCAGAGACTTATTCTAAAAAGCATTCCCCTCAGAGACTGAAATCTGATAAGCATTTCCTTCAGAGCTTCACTCTGAAAAGCATTTCCTTTAGAGAATCATTCTGAAAAGCATATCCCTCAGATAAGATCAGACATATTCATTTTGAAAATCATTCTTCAGATAAAGTCAAGCATAGACTCATTCTGATACTCCTATCAACAATTATTTTGGATGGCATCTATAATCCCATCTCTGACGACACTTTATCACCTCTACGAATGGCATATTTAAGCCTATTCAAGCAATCAACCAACAATGTTACTTTGTGCACATGTGAGTTCAAATTTCTGGGCACTTAAGTATTCAATCCTCTTACACCTTCAGATCACGAATGGCAAGCATGCCAATCTAACTCTTCAACTTTAAGAAGATCGAACAGGGGAAGATGTTGTACCCCAAAATTTTCCATCCTATTTTTCAATAAAAAATAATTCAAGATACATCCTTATGCTCCTAGTGTTCTCAATTGCTCAAGACTACTCAAAGATTGATCAAACAAACCCTCATCCTAAGTAGTTGACCTACAACTAAGGTTTCACTTTTCTCAAGGAAAATTGGAATTCTAATGTCTCAAGTTGATTTCATAGTTTCTCATATGCATCAAAGTATCCTCATGCAAAATTTCAATCCTTGCAGCACAAGTTTTCTCAATCAATTGGCCAGATGATTAAAAATCAACTATATTGGACAAAAAGTCAAATTTGACCAATTTACAGTCAAACTTCAAGATTTTTGGTCAAAATCAAAATTTTAAATTCAAATTCATCATTTGATTAAAGGTTGATAATGATTCATCAAGAAAACTTAAGATTCATCAAAAGTCAAAAGTTACTAAACTAGGGGTTTCTTTAGGAGAAATCAACCAAACTTTGACCAAGCATAACTTTCACATAATTTATCAAACATTTCTTAATCAAATCCCATTTTTAAGTAAATTCAATTCTATACAACTTTGTCTCTCTAAGCTCAAGGCCAAAAAATGCTTAATTTGAGAGATATGGGCCAAAATGTTACAGGTCATTTTAAAAGTCAACAAGAAGATACTTTTTATCAAAACACTTTACATCAAGATAAAGGTTTCAAATGAAAAAATGACCAAAATGAAGAATGTAGGGGACATCTTGAGGTTTCTAAAAAGTCTAAGATCACTTTCATATGATAAAAATTGAGTGAGATATGATTAGTACAAGTTGGCCAATTTTGAGAAAATGCATGAAGTTCAATTTGAGAAAACTTGAATTTTTGGACTAATGGACCTATATTTTAAAGTATAAACATGTTCATGATACCTTAGATGACCTCTAAGTCCATTAATGCATTATTTTAATTTTTATTTCATTTATTTTGATTTTTACTCCTTTAAATTTAAAATTAAATCAAATAAATGTTAAATAAATGTATAAGGCATAAAAGGCTTGTGATCTGAATCTTTTGGAGGCCCAAGGTCATGCTATAAACCGTGTAGACCTATTTGTGAATCAAATCTTCATGGTTTTATAATATTTCAACTTATTTTCAAACAAAATCAAAGATATGTTTCACATGATGTCCAAGCCCACCTCTTAATCTAATCTTTTCTCCTATAAATACACTACATGTTTAGACCAAAAGGACACACAAGGCTACCAGGAAACAAGGGTTTTGAGATTGAAAATTTGCAAGGAAAGGATTGAACTCGAATTCCAGTTTTCATCCATCCTCAAGGCTAGGTAAACATTCAAAACGATCCCTGAGGTATCATAGGGTAAGTTTCAATCATTCTTGATGATCAAATGTGCCTAAAACATGCATTCAAAACATCACAAGTTTTACATATATCGTAAAATTCATATTTTAATATTTAGGATGGTTTGATTCAAACTGACACTTTCAATGTATTCATGAGACAAAATAGTGCATGTTTTATCCCTTGCATGAGTCCCATGATGCTAGAATACCCTGTTGTACCCCAAAATTTTCCTTCCCATATTTCTCAACACATGGCAAGTGAGGTCCCCAAATTGCTCAAGGAAGTTCAAGAGTTGACCAGACAAACTCTCTCCTAAGGCAGTCTATCTCAAATTAGGGTTTCCATTTTCATCAAGATGTGTGGACCACAAAGGACTCAAATTCTCACCATTGTCCTAATATGTTCTCAAGATCATCCATGTCAAGTTTCAAGCCTTGCAGAAGAAGTTTGCTCAGTCAATTGCTCAAATGCCTGAAAATAAACTGTGTTAGGTCAAAAGTCAACTATGGCCCATTTACAGTCAAACTTCAATATTTTTGGTCAAAATCCTCATTTTATAGTATTATTCATCATTTTATCAAGGGTTAATCATGATTCCTCAAGGATTGCTCACAATTCATCAAAACCCAAAAGTTGCTAAATTAGGGTTTTGTAGGAAAAGTCAACTCAACTTTGACCAAGCATAACTTCCTCATACTTTATCATAAATGACCCATCCAAAGCTAATTTTGAAGAGGATTCAATTCCCTACAATTCATATTCATCTCCCAAGTTCAAAATATGCACTCACAAAAAGATATGAATTTTGACATTATAGGTCATTTTGGAAAGTCAACAAAAACACCTTTTGGGTCAAAGCTTCATACATGACCATGGAAGACTCAATTGATATGAGACCAAAAGTGTTGCTTAGGGGACATCCTAAGCTTTCTAAAAAGTCCAAGAACACCTCTCTAGGGTCAAAATTGAGAGAGTTATGCATTGGCCAAGTTGACCATTTTTGCAAAATTGCCAAAAGTCAAATGTGCTCAAATTTGCATTTTTTGCTAAATGGGCTCAAATTTGTATGCTTGCACCTCAATTATATTGTGGTCCACGACTCAAATACTTATCCATATATTATTGGCTTCATTTTTCAATTTATTTTGATTTTTCATTAATTAAAAAGTGAATTAGATCAAATAAATGATGAAAATTATCAAAGATATGATTTGATTTGTTTTTTTGACAGGTTAGCAACCAAGATATGCTGAGCTTGCAAGATCAATTCGAATCAATAGCAATTGGGACAAAAAGAGCTTGATTAGGCCAAATTTGGAAGGATATCATACACCATGAAAACCAAATCAAATCTTCAAAATTTGTAAAGATCCTAGTGGTTTTAACAACCCTAATTCACTCTAGTACATATAGAGAACGCAGCCAGGGAAAGAAAAAGAGGTTGGCAGTCGTCAAAACACCAAAAGAAAACTCAAAAATTGGCAAGAAAGTGGGTGATCGTTCTTGGACTTAGAGATTGATTCAAACCATTCTAAGGCTACCAATAGACTCCTGGACATCTCTAGAAGGGATCTCAATCAATTGCAAGCATTTTCACGTCCGAAATCGTAAGTTACAGGTACCACGGTTTGCCTAAAAACTTGATTTCGATTTCATTGATTTACTCATTATATGCACGTTTTGATTATATATTCTTGTTCATCATTGAGCTTGCAAGCTATTGTTACCACTTAATTGCATTTACAATGCAGGAATCATGATATGCCATTGTTAGGGTTCCTTTGCTCATTTTAGGGTTTTTCAGTATAGGCAAAATTAGGCATGGGTTATGGTACCATGATGCTCGTGAGGATGAGACTAGTTGATTGGTACCTTCACCTTTCATTTATATTGCTTGTATAGGATTGTTGAATTTCACATGTTTGTAGTTACAGCAAGATGTCTGTAGGTAAAGGTTATGTTGCCTAAAACGACGGTCTGGGGAAGAAGATGAGGCGTGGTAATCATTGGTTGGTTGGTTTGAATTTTCGCGCATTTTTCTAAATACATCACGTGATTTGATTATATTAATTGTTTTTATTATATGTACAAACAAACAAAGCAGTATAGATGGCAAGCAGGTACTAGGAGCAAGCATGAGGACCTGGGTTCGATCCCCAGGTCCCAACCTTTGTTTGTATTATTTTGTTTCATATGATCAGGTACACTGGAGCCTCAAGCGCCCATCAAATGCCATCAATATTCGGCCATCAAACATATCTCCAGCCAAGATCCAACGTGCGATCATTGGAGGCCTACCATGCTCCTCAAGTCAACACATGCACCAGATCAGGCGAAGTCAAACAGGCTTGGATTTGTTTGGGCCCAGATATCATATTGGCACCCCCTTTCAGCAATGCTACTAGGCCCATTTACTCTTTTCTTATTTTTTTCTTTATTTTATTTAAATATTTAAATATTTCTTTTAATCATTTTAATTAACAAATTAGTCATGCCGAGGATAGGTACAAGCAACTAGAAGACCGTCTGAGTGCTATGGAAGTTTAGAAGATACCTGGTTTAGATTTCTGAGAGTTGGGACTGGTATCGGGAGTGGTTATCCCTCATAAGTTCAAAGCTCAAGTTTTTGCCAAATATGATGGGGTGTCCTGCCCAAAACACCATATCCACCCGTATGTCAGAAAAATCCAACCCCACACTGCTGATAGAAATTTGTGGGTGCATTTATTTCAAGATAGTCTGTCAGGGACTCAGCTTGAATGGTTCTACCAATTGGAGGGAGCCAGTGTCCGAAACTGGGAAGATCTTGCTGCTGCTTTCTACAAGCAGTATCAGTATAATGCCGACCTTGCTCCCACTCGTACTCAGCTCCAGGGTATGTCCATGGGTGCAGGTGAAGGTTTTAAAGATTATGCTAAAAAATGGAGATACTTGGCCGGAAGAGTCCAACCCCCTTTGTCTGATAGGGAGTTGGTTGATATGTTCCTTTGGACGCTGTCTGGTCCATTTTTCAATCACTTAATCGGTAGCTCGTCATTTGGTTTCACCGAGCTGATTTTGACCAGAGAAAGAGTATAAGTTGGAATTCGGAGTGGTAAAATACAGAAGGATGCCTCCTCGAGTTCAACAAGAAGCCTTTCACTGGTAAGAAGGAATCCATTGCAGTCTATAGCCCGAGAGACCAAAATAGATATGAACACTGTCAAACAGTAAATGTTATAGTGATACCAAGACCCGCAGTTGCTCCACAATGCAACAATCAACAAAGGGTAGAAAGACCACATCGGCAGTTTACTCGCATCAACATGACTTTGCTGAAGTTATGCCTCATCTGTTAAAATCCAACTTGGCAACCTTGAGAGAGGCTCCCAAGAATCCAAACATTACTTCTCCCAGATACAATCCCAACGCGCGGTGCGCCTACCATTCTGAGAGTCCTGGCCATGATACAAATGATTGCTGGGCTCTGAGGAACAAAGTACAAGATTTTCTTGAAGCCAAGGAGATAGAGTTTGATGCTCTAGAAAAGCCGAATGTTATAACTGCTCCCATGCCCAAACATGGTCGTGGAGTTAATGCTGTTGACACCAATTTGTTTGTGACCTCTGTTGAAGAAATTTCTACTCCTCTGATGACTGTTAAGAAAAATTTGTTGTCGGTCGGTTTATTTTCGGGTTATGGTGAAGGTTGCCACATAAGTTCGATTATACCTTCTGGTTGCCATTTGTTGAAGTCAGGTGTTCAGCGACTGATGGATAATAAAGAAATTTTGTTCGAGAAGACTATGATCCATGTTGTTCCTGTTGAAGACGTCGTTATTATAACCATTTCCGCCAATCCTTCCAAGGTTTCCTCGAGAAGACCCGTTAGGATTACACATGTTCAAATAATTGCTCCTCTAATAATCACTATTCCTGGTCCCATCCCGTACACCTCAGATAAGGCTGTCCCATGGCATTACGCTGCTGACGTATACTATCATGGTATTAAGAAAGATCTGAAGAATGAAGAAGCTGATACTGATGTCAGTAATATTGTTGGGACTAGTAAATTTACCCGAAGTGGAAGGGTCTTCTCTCCCGAGATTTCCCTGAAGACTATCATCAAGCCTACTGTTATTTCACCTGCTGCTCCAACCAGCACTCCTGACATTTCTCCTGTTCCTACTCCAGTTATTACACCTGCTACTATTCCTATTCTTACTCCAGTTATCACCCCTGCTGCTGAGCCATCTGGGACTCGGGGCGAGGAAATTATAGGTGAGCCAGCCTGGACGGAGGCACCTAAGAAAATCGTTGTGGAAGCCTCTAACAAGAAAAAGAGGAAATATTGAAATTTATCAAGAAGAGCGACTACAATATGGTCGAGCAGCTGGGGCAGACTCCATCAAAGATATCCATGTTGTCTCTTCTATTATGTTCTAAAGCCCATGCGAAGGCTTTGATTGCATTTCTCAAGACTGCGCATGTGCCGCAGGAAACTTCAGCAGATCAGTTCAAAGATTGTGTGGCCAGCCTGACTGTTGACAATGGACTAGGTTTTTCAGATGCGGATCTGACCCCTAAGGGGAGGAACCATAATGATGCTCTGCATGTCTCGATTGAGTGCAGGGGCACCACTATGGCACATGTGCTGATAGATACCAGGTCTTTACTAAATGTTTTGCCGAAGAAAGCGTTGGACCATTTGGATTGTGAGGGTTTGACTTTAAAGTCGAGTAACATTGTGGTAAGGGCTTTTGACGGATCAAAGAGAATGGTGCACGGGGAGGTGGACATCCCTGTCAAAGTGGATTCTCAGACCTTTGGGTCCACCTTCTACGTAATGGACATCAGGCCATCATATTCTTGATTGCTGGGTCGTCCTTGGATCCATAGGGTTGGGGCAGTTACTTCCACCCTCCATCAAATGCTGAAGTATCCGGTGAAGGGAAAGATTGTCACAGTGCGAGGTGAAGAAGAATATATGGTGAGTCACCTCAATTCCTTCCGCTACGTAGAGATGGACGGGGAATACATAGAAACTCCTTGTCAGAATTTCGAATAGGTCCCTTAGATCTTGGCATCAATTGAAGTTACTATCGGCAAACCTCCGTTGAAGATGGCTTCTCTCAAGGACGCCAGGGTTATGGTTGAAGAAGGTGGGTGTACCAATTGGGGTTAGCTCCCTGATTTCACTCACCAAATTGACAAATTTAGTTTTGGCTTTACTACAGGGGCTCAAAGGGCTGTTAGGCGCGCTCGGGCTGGAAGACCTCCTCTATACATCAGTAATCGGGGAATTAATGCAATCGAAGATAGTGAAGAGGACTCAGACATCGACAGTTGGATCTACCCAACAACCAATGGTGGACCGAATAACTAGACGACGAAGGACTTCATACCTGTTTATTTTATTCCATAGTAATTGACTTTTGTTTTAAGATTTGTAATAAACAGTTTGAAACTTTACGGCTCGGTGCATTGCCCGAGGCACCTTGGCTTTACTTATGAGGGATATTATTTGTCATTTCATATATCATTAATAAAGCATTGGATGTTTCTTGCATACAAATTTTGCGCTCCTTGTTTTTCTTTTCTGTCTCTCACTTTATCAAAACAACTATGCTCTTACACACACTCACGTATCATACTGCATATCCATATCCACTCTGGATCCCATTAATAACAACTCTGCTACTGCCAGTTATGACTTCAAAAATCTGATCAACCAAGCCGAGGACGAAGGTGAGGATGATTATGAAGTGCCTAGAGAACTTGCTAGACTGTCACAGCAGCAAGAAAGGGCCATACAGCCTCATGAAGAGCCAGTTGAGTCAGTGAATTTGGGTACAAAGGAAGACAGGAAAGAGGTTAAAATAGGTGTGAATCTCGGGCCTAGTGTCAAACAGAGGTTAATATAAATGCTACATGACTATGTTGAGATCTTCGCCTGGTCCTATGAAGACATGCCTAGTTTGGACACTGATATTGTGGTACATCGACTGCCGACTAAAGAAGACTGCCCTCCGGTAAAGCAGAAGGTCCTCCGTATGCGCCCTGAAATGTCAGAGAAAATCAAGGCGCAGGTCATGATATAGTTCAATGCATGATTCTTAGTTGTCACTTATTATCCACAATGGGTTGCCAACGTCGTTCCGGTACCTAAGAAGGACGGTAAGGTACGGATGTGTGTGGACTACAGAGATCTAAATAGGGCAAGCCCCAAGGATAACTTCCCACTTCCTCACATTGATGTTCTAGTTGACAACACCGCGCATCACAAGATCTTCTCCTTTATGGATGGTTTTTCTGGCTACAACCAGATCAAGATGGCTCCTGAGGACATGGAGAAGACAACCTTCATTACACAGTGGGGAACCTTCTGTTACAAGGTAATTCCTTTTGGGTTGAAGAATGCTGGGGAAACTTATCAGTGCGCCATGGTCGCTTTGTTCCACGATATGATTCACCACGAGATTGAGGTTTATGTTGACGACATGATCGCCAGGTCCCAGACTGAGGAAGAGAACCTTGATCATCTCCAGAAACTGTTTGAAAGGTTGAAGACGTACAAGCTGAGGTTGAATCCGAACAAGTGTACCTTCGAGGTAAGGTCTGGAAAGCTTTTGGGTTTCGTTGTCAGTGACAAAGGTATTCAGGTGGACCCCGCAAAGGTAACGGCCATACAAGAGATGTCGGCTCCCCGCGCAGAGAAGGAATTTAGAGGTTTCTTGGGACGTCTAAATTACATCGCCAGGTTCATTTCACATCTGACTTCTACTTGTGAGCCAATCTTCAAGCTTCTGAAGAAAGATCAAGTGGTAAGGTGGAATGATGAATGCCATACCGCTTTCGAAATAATCAAGGAATACCTTCAAGAACCACCAATTATGATGCCTCCAGTTGAAGGAAGACCTCTTATATTATACTTGATAGTGCTAGACAATTCAATGGGGGTGTGTGTCGGGGCAGCATGACGAGTCTGGTCGAAAAGAGCATGCAATTTACTACCTTAGCAAAATGTTTACCGACTGTGAGACCCGATACTCATTTCTCGAGAAAACTTACTGCACTTTGGCATGGGCTGCTCGCCGGCTAAGACAGTATATGTTGACTCATACTACCTTGTTGATATCAAATATGGATCCGATCAAGTATATTTTCGAGAAGCCCGCTCTCTCCGGAAGAATAGCAAGATGGCAGATGATCTTAACCGAGTATGAAATCTAATACACAACCCAAAAATCAATCAAGGGGAGTGTATTGGCAGATCATTTGGCACATCAAGCCGTGGAGGACTACCAGTCCATGAATTTCGAGTTCCCGAATGAGAATATCATGTTGGTAATTGACTGCGCAGAACCTGGACCGGATGAAGTACCTGAGGAAGGATACCGATGGTTTATGTATTTTGACGGAGCCTCGAACGCATTGGGTAATGGCATTGGCGTTGTAATTATATCTCCTGAGGGTTGTCATACTCCGTTCGCCGCCCGATTTTAACTGCACCAACAATATGGTGGAGTATGAAGCATGTATCATGGGTCTTCGAGCTGCTATGGACCTGAGGATTAAGTTCTTGAGTGTATTCGGAGATTCCACTCTGGTGATAAGTCAGATCAAAGGCGAGTGAGATACGAAGCATCCGAATCTTATTCCTTACAAAGAGTATGTAATGACATTGCTCACACACTTTGAAGAGGTAACCTTTGAACACTTCCCAAGAGAGGAGAACCAGTTGACGGATGCGCTAACTACCATGACTTCTATGCTCAAAGTCAGGTGGGACAATGAAGCTCCCCAGATTACCATTGAGAGGTTGGACGAACCCGCACATTGCTGTGACATTGAGACTGAAGAGGTAGCAGATAAACCTTGGTTTCACGAGGTAAAGAGGTATCTTGAGGCTCAAGAATACCCCGAGGGGGCATCTGTTAATGATAAGAAGTTTCTGAGAAGGTTCACTACGAAGTTCTTCATCAGTAATGGAATACTCTATAAGCGTAACCATGATTCAACTTTACTGCGGTGTGTAGACAAGAGCGAGGCAGAAAGGATCATGGAAGAGTTACATGAAGGTACCTTCGGAACTCATTCCAGTGGACACACCATGGCGAAGAAAATCCTACGAGCAGGATATTACTGGTCCACTATGGAAGCCGATTGTTATCAGCATTCTCGAACCTGTCATAAGTGTCAAGTTTATGCTGATAAGGTGCATGTACCTCCGGTTCCCCTGAATGTTTTGACAGCTCCTTGGCCCTTTGCAATGTGGGGCATCGACATGATCATCGAGATCATACCTACTGCGTCTAATGGGCATCGTTTCATTTTGGTAGCCGTTGATTACTTCACAAAGTAGGTTGAGGCAGCTTCCTTGGCTACAGTAACCAAGAACATCGTGGCGCAGTTTATCCGACACAATCTGATCTGTCGATATGGTGTACCCAAGAGGATTATTACTGACAATGGTACAAATCTCAATAACACGATGATCATCGAGCTCTGTAAATAGTTCAAGATATAGCATCATAACTCTTCTCCCTACAGGTCGAAGATGAATGGAGCTGTCGAAGCGGCTAACAAGAATATCAAAAAGATTGTGCAGAAGATGACAGTGACATACAAAGACTGGCACGAGATGTTACCATTCGCTCTTCATGGGTACCGTACCTCAGCACAGACGTCGATAGGGGAAACACCATACTCTCTAGTATATGGCATAGAGGCAGTCCTACCCATCGAAGTCCAGATACCCTCTCTTAGGATTATGAAGGATGCGGGTTTGAACGAAGACGACTGGATCCAAACCCGACTTGATCAGCTGAATCTAATCGATGAAAAGAGACGTACTGCTATCTGTCATGGTCAGACGTATCAAAAGCGAATGATCAAGGCTTCTAACAAGAAAGTCATACGTCAAGAATATCAAGTCGGGGATCTGGTGATCAAACGCATCATACTACCGCAAGGTGATCCCAGGGGCAAATGGACCCCCACATACGAAGGGCCATTTGTGGTTAAGAACATTTTCTCGGGAGGAGCTATGATTCTAACCACCATGGATAGTGACGACCTTCCTCACCCCGTCAATGCAGACATAGTGAAAAGATACTACGCATAATCAAAGACCTGCTAGGTTGACTGGCCTAGGCAAAAATAAGGGCTTCCCGACGAACCAAAAGGGTTCGGGCAAAAGTAAGGGATGAAAATGAAAAAACTATACACCCGACAAGTCGAAAACCTGAAAAGGCGAATTGGGCAAAAAAGGGTATCCCGGTGGACTGAAAACCCGAGAGAACGGTCCAGGCAAAAATTAGGGACCAAAGCGTAACACTATGTCTCATTGGATCATCTTGCGACCAGACTTCAGTATAGACTATCAAGCTCGGACATCGCCAATCAATCTGATCAACCTTCGGCCAAGTAGCAAGGTGATGAGACGCTTGAAGATATAAAGGCAATAGTAGAGTTAGATTTCAATGGGGTTGTTTCACATAGTTGTTTTATTTCTTTTACACAAATAGTAATTTCTTTCAGCGGCGTTCTCTTACTCGTTTGTCAGCCTCTTTGTACAAAATGCCTATTACGGGCCAACTTCAAATCAATACAATTCATTTTCACCAGAAAGTCCAATTTGTTTTTCTTTTTCTGTTTTGTTTTGCAAGAACGTCCAATGATTCATTTTTTATATATGCATTTGAAAATAATTGCTGCTCATAAATATTTACATGAAAAAAAAAAGAGACAATTACTCGTAATTCCAGGAACAGGGACAAACAAGAAGTGACCAAACACTACAGTTACTCTGCCCATCAGGTACAGGGATAGAGCCAGCTTAAGAATATGAGTAGTGGCACATACACTCCCCACAGAGTAAAAAGTATCCAAAGACAGTGGTGTTAGCTTTTCCAAACAGGACATAACTCTCCCCAGCTGAGGTTCACCATCGCAAGTGAGTCAGTAAATCTTTCCCCAAGCAAAGTTTATTTCTCTCACAAGCAGAAATTCAATCTCCAACAAAATTCATTATCACCAGCAACGGAAATTCATCCCCAGCTGAGTTATTTCTCCAAGTTAGCAGATCTAGAAACAGAATATTTCCTCTCCAACAGAATTTCCCCCGCGCAGAGTTATCCTCAGACATAGTCTCTCCTCGGCAGAATATCCGTAAACGAGGGACAAATCCCCAACATAGTCATCTTTGTTCACCATCCCCAACAGAAATAGAGGAACTGTGGTTTTTTACAGCAGTCAAGAATACCATTTCTCATACTCTCCAAACAGCAGTCAGGGATTTATTTTCCCGGACTCAGATTATTACGTCAGCATTTCATGTTCATAAATCATGACATGTGCATACATTACACATAACATGATCTCAGTTATCTTGAGAACCTCATCACAATGCATCTCATGCATCACACATAACTAACCCTGTACTTCTTTCAGGAAAGACAGTTATTATCAACAATATCCAGCAGGCCCATGATCAACACTCGAAGCTAAACAGAGTAATCATCGGTGCAAAAAAAGCAACCCTATCCAGGTTCCTTCTCACAACCCTACTATCCAGGCTTTCATATCAAGGTAACCCTACTATCCAGGTTCCTTCTCACAGCCCTACTATCCAGGCTTTCATATCAAGGCAACCCCACTATCCAGGTTCCTTCTCACAGCTCTACTATCCAGGATTTCATATCAAGGCAACCCTACTATCCAGGTTCCTTCTCACAGCCCTACTATCCAGGCTTTCATATCAAGGCAACCCTACTATCCAGGTTCCTTCTCACAGCCCTACTATCCAGGTTTTCATATCAAGGCAACCCTACTATCCAGGTTCCTTCTCACAACCCTACTATCCAGGCTTTCATATCAAGGCAACCCTACTATCCAGGTTCCTTCTCACAGCCCTACTATCCAGGCTTTCATATCGAAGTAACCCTACTATCTAGGTTCCTTCTCACAGCCCTACTATCCAGGCTTTCATATCGAAGTAACCCTACCATCCAGGTTCCTTCTCACAGCCCTACTATCCAGGCTTTCATATCGAAGTAACCCTACTATCCAGGTTCCTTCTCACAGCCCTACTATCCAGACTTTCATATCGAAGTAACCCTACCATCCAGGTTCCTTCTTACAGCCCTACTATCCAGGCTTTCATATTGAAGTAAACCTACCATTCAGGTTCCTTCTCACAGCCCTACTATCCAGGCTTTCATATCGAAGCAATCCTACTATCCAGGTTCCTTCTCATAACCTTACTATTCGGGCTCTTCCTCTCTTATCCCCAGACAGCAGTCCACAACACTGTAAGACCGGGACCCGATCAAACACAATTGATTTCACATTTCCCCATAAAGTCGCGGTGTATCATATACCCCAACCAGACACACAGTTCACCTCCGCTTCCCAAAACCGGAATTATTCCCCAGTAGAGTAACTAACAACTGAAGCTCCTAAAACTATATTTCTCTCAAGACAGAGACCAGCATTCCCCAGCATAGTCCTCCTAAACAACAGATATACGGTTTCTCGCAAAGGAATTTCTTATGCGATCGACGCTTCTTTGGATGGCATCTTTAAGCCCATCTCCGACAATTATCTAGCAACTACCAAATGGAATCTATAATCCCATTCCCGATATCACCAATCAAGTATCACTTCATGCGAGTGCAAATTTCTGGGCACTCTAGTGTTCAATCATCTTCCACCTTCAGATCACAAAAGGCAGACGAGCCAATCTGCATCCTCAGGTTTAAGAAGATTTAACAGGGGCAGTTGTTGTACCCCAAAATTTTCCCTCCCATATTTCTCAACACATGGCAAGTGAGGTCCCCAAATTTCTCAAGGAAGTTCAAGAGTTGACCAAACAAACTCTCTCCTAAGGCAGCCTATCTCAAATTAGGGTTTCCATTTTCATCAAGATGTGTGGACCACAAAGGACTCAAATGCTCACCATTGTCCTAATATGTTCTCAAGATCATCCATGTCAAGTTTAAAGCCTTGTAGAAGAAGTTTGCTCAGTCAATTGCTCAAATGCCTAAAAATCAACTTTGCTAGGTCAAAAGTCAATTGTGGCCCACATACAGTCAAACTTCAATATTTTTGGTCAACATCCTAATTTTGAAGTATTATTCATAATTTGATAAAGGGTTGATCATGATTCCTCAAGGATTGCTCACAATTCATCAAAACCCAAAAGTTGCTAAATTAGGGTTTTATAGGAAAAGTCAACTCAACTTTGACCAAGCATAACATTCTCATACTTTATCATAAATGACCCATCTAAAGATCATTTTTAAGAGGATGTAATTACATACAATGCATATTCATCTCCTAAGTTCAAAATATACACTCACAAAAAGATATGAATTTTGACATTATAGGTCATTTTGGAAAGTCAACAAAAACACCTTTTTGGTCAAAGCTTCATACAGGAACATGGAAGACTCAATTGAGATGAGACCAAAAGGGTTGCTTAGAGGACATCCTAATATTTATAAAAAGTACAAGAACACCTCTCTAGGTTCAAAATTGAGAGAGTTATGCATTGTCCAAGTTGACCATTTTTGCAAAATTGCCAAAAGGCAAATGTGCTCAAATTTGCATTTTTTTTCTAAATGGGCCCAACTTTTTATGCTTGCACCTCAATTATAATGTGGTCCACGACTCAAATACTTATCCACATATTATTGGCTTCATTTTTCAATTTATTTTGATTTTTCATTAATTAAAAAGTGAATTAAATCAAATAAATCATGAAAATGATCAAAGATATGATTTGATTTGTTTTTTTGACAGGTTAGCAACCAAGATATGCTGAGCTTGCAAGATCAATTCGAATCAATAGCAATTGGGACAAAAAGAGCATGATTAGGCCAAATTTGGAAGGATATCATACACCATGAAAACCAAATCAAATCTTTAAAATTTGTAAAGATCCTAGTGGTTTTAACAATTCTAATTCACTCTAGTACATATAGAGAACGCATCCAGAGCAATAAAAAGAGGTTGGCAATCGTGAAAACACCAAAAGAAAACTAAAAAATTGGCAAGAAAGTGGGTGACCGTTCTTGGACTTAGAGAGTGATTCAAACAATTCTAATACTACCAATAGACTCCTGGACATCTGAAGAAGGGATCCCAATCAATTTCAAGCATTTTCACATCTGGAATCGTAAGTTACAGGTACCACAGTTTGCCTAAAAACTTGATTTTGATTTCATTGATTTACTCATCATACGCACGTTTTGATTATATATTCTTGTTCATCATTGAGTCTGCAAGCTATTAGTACCACTTAATTGCATTTACAGTGCAAGAATCATGATATGCCATTGTTAGGGTTCCTTTGCTCATTTTAGGGTTTTTCAGTATAGACAAAATTAAGCATGGATTATGGTACCATGATGCTCGTGAGGATGAGACGAGTTGATTGGTACCTTCACCTTTAATTTATATTACTTGTATAGGATTGTTGAATGTCACAGGTTTGTAGTTACAACAACATGTCCATAGTTAAAGGTTTTGTTTCCTAAAACGACGATATGTTGAAGAAGATGAGGCGTGGAAATCATTGGTTGGTTGGTTGGAATTTTCGCGCATTTTTCTGAATACATCACGTGATTTGATTATATTAATTGTTTCTATTATATTTACGGTTGTACCCCAAAATTTTCCCTCTCATTTTATCTAGATTTCCCCTTACAAGACTCTTTGAACTCCAGACAGGATTAGGGTTTTGCTCTGCTCAAGACATCTCCTTGCACTGATGACCTAAATTAGGGTTTGAGTTTGCACAGGGATTTTTGGACTTTTAATGCTCAAAGTGACTTTCATACTTCATGTTGGACTTATAAGATTGCCTCTACCAAGTTTCAAGCCTTGAATCAAATTTTTGCCCAGTCAATTGGACAGTTGACCTAGAAATCAACTGTATTGGGGAAAAGTCAAACTATGGCCAATTTACAATCAAACCTCATAAATTATGATACACATCAACATTATAGGCTCATATGAACCATTTGATCAAGTTTGGATCACAACTCCTCAAGAAATTTGATCAGATCATCAAAAGGGCAAAATGGTCATTTTTAGGGTTTTGACTGCACAAAGGCAATTTCTGATTTTTAACCTAACCAATGGAAAATTAGGTTCAAGCATGGATTCAAAGACTCAATGGAATCATCTTGACCTATTCACAAGGTTCAAAAGATATCAATTGCATTGGATTGACAGATGAATTTTTCAGCCAACTGATCAAAATTTGACTATACACTGAAAAGTCAAACTTTGACTTTTTGGTCAAAATCAAGTGTCAAGGGTCATTTTTCATCAAGATGTGTCAAAACATGAAACTTGTTCATTAAGAAACCCAATTTTGAAAATTAGGGTTTAAGTTTGAAAAATTTCATAACTTAGAATTTTTCTAAGTTATGAAATTTTCTTAATTTTTCCCAACTTTGCCCAACATTTTCACCATGATGCAATTGGATTCAAACAAAACTTCCAACATTAAAGTTGTATTCCTCCACAAAATCTAAAACTTTTATTCACAAAGTTTTCTCAAAATAAGCTTGGATCTCAAGTTATGATTTTTGGAACAAGGGTCCATGAAACTTTTAACTTAGTGAAATTTTGCCCTAGTTTAGGCAGGATTTTGGCCTATCTTCATGGCAATTTTTCACATAGTTCTACTTGGAATATCAAAATTCATTTCAAATATGGGTTGTAGATAATGTTACAAGCTTTCCAAAATGTCCAAGAACTCTCCAAAACCATTTTTGGTTAGGGAGAATCAAAGGCTTGAAGTTGGAAAAAACTCATTTTTGATCCATGGCATGTTCATATGGATACAAGTTGCAAACTCTAATCAGCCTTCTTTGTACTTGATTACAGGTCCAAAAACCCTTCCATACTCAATAATTAAATGCAAATCCATTGGTATAAGGCTTTGTTTTGGTCATTAGAGGATTATACATTAGATTAATCCAAAAAATAGTAAAAGGTAACTTTGCCATTTTTGTCAAAATCTTGCTTTATGTCAAATAGAATCCTTGAGCCTTGAACAAGATCTTATGCAGAAAATCAAATCCAAAAACTTGGGGCCAAGATTACACAATGTATGCAGGGTTAGAGCTAGCCTGTACAGGCCTGCTCTTTGTCACTTCTCATTTTGCTTCATAACCAAGAAACTTGTCAAACACAACACATCTTGAACATCTGAAAAAACCAACTTTGGCAAGCATTAGAGACAAGTTTCACACATTTTATTGAACCTAAAACACGAGCCTTTGAGTCCTTAAGCCTGCCATAGCACAAAATCACCTTCCATTGGCAAAACAGGGCACTCCCTGCAGTTTGATTTCCATAGCAAAAACCCTCGTGCGTTTTTCCTCAAACTTGTTCAAACACCTTCCATATAACCTATCCAAGCTATCCCAACCCTTAAACACTGACTGTAACTCCATTTGCAAGGTTTACCATTTTTTATTTCAGCTTGTGCAGGTTGAGTTCTACAGGCTTGTTCAAGCATATTCAAGGCAAACTAGGCATTGGGGAAGGTCAGAGGAAGTTCAAGCAAGCTCCCAAACATCGCAGGCCTCACTGAAAAGCTCCACACTGCCATACACGAAGTCAACTGAAACAGGTTTTTTTCAACTTCCTATCTCTCTATTTAGGAATCATTAGGCTTAGGTTTATGAATAAAAAATATAGTATTCATAGCCATGAAGCTGTACATATGCTCAGTTTTCATTTAAGTTAAGCGTGTTAAGAGAATTTGATCCCTGAACTTCCTGAAAAAATTAGGTTAGGATTTAGGGCCAGAGAAATTCTCTCTGGTCTTTGAGAGTTAGAATGAGTTCTTTACATGGTTGGATTCATCTTGAAAAAAAGCTACAACTTTGATGTTTTGAGTTTTTGCATTAGAGCACATATGCAGGTTTTCCATGTTTGAAGTCAGGCGCGCGTTTTTGTTTTTTGACAAAGGTTGAAGATGAAGTTCATGGGCTGGGCTTGGTTCTGGCTCACTATTGACCCCCACTGCTTTGCTAATTACACCCCCGGCCCATTTCTTTATATTTCTTGTATTTTCCTATTTATTTTTTATTTCTGATTTTATTTGACATTTTCTAAACATAAAAAATGCCAAAAATATTTTTATAAATTTTCACATTGTATTTTAGTATTTTTATTTTATTTTTCTAACATGAAAATAATTATTAATTAATACATACTTTTATTTTATTTAATGAAAACTCAAAAATAAAACATAAAAATATTGTACCTTTATTTTTTTATCATTTATACTTAAATAATATTTTTTCTAAATACTTTTTATTTTTGTATATACATTATTTTATTTTATTGTACATAAATAATATATTTAATATATATTTATTTTCTTAAAAGAAAACTAGGGTTTCCACCCTTATTAAAAATAATATCTTTTTTTAATATATTTTCATTTTGTGACATTTGTATATATTTCATTCATTTTTATTTTTTATAATCAATATATATATATATATATATATATATATATATATATATATATATATATATATATATATATATATATATATATATATATATATATATATATATATATATATATATATATATATATATATATATATATATATATATATATATATATATATATATATATATATATATATATATATATATATATATATATATATATATATATATATATATACTTTCTTAAAAGAAAATTAGGGTTTTACCCTTAATAAATAAAATATAATAATCTTTTATTTCTTTTTATATATACATTAAATATTTTTTTACATACATAAAAAAAATAAACAAAAACATTTTTTGCATATTTATAATATTTTGTATATTTATTTAATTGACTATTTAAATACTTGTCCATTTATTTAATTGTACCATTTTTTCAATTTGGATGTAATAGTAAATATTAGGGTTTTAATTTCTTGCAAATATTCCCCATTCAGACTTGTATCCCCATTCCCATATCAAATGTTGTAATAGTGTAGATTTATTTTACGCATTTTATGCTTTCAAATATGCCATGTTAGAGATTAGGGTTTGTATGCAAAAATCCAAAATCAAAACAAATAGCTTGACTAATACAAAGACAAAAAAGCATGTAAATTGACAACACAATGCACACTTGCACCCCTAGGGTTTCATCCACTTGTTGCCTTTAAAATTGGCCATGTTATGCATGTTGAGTATCTTGGCAAAACAAAAAAAAAACAAAATATCATAGTCCCTCGATGACGCTATCTTGGTTTCCTATACAAAATGATCTAGTCCCTCAAAAATTGCTAAAGATACTTGGCAATATTGCTATCATGGTCAATACGATGACCCGCGCCTGTCCCATTTAACATCTAAATACAAGGTTGGTTACCAAATGCAATGGTAACACAACACTGTCAAAAGGGTTAAAAACGTATAGGAAAGATCTTTGAGTAAAATAGGATAGACAACTCTTAGTTACTTGATCAAAACTTGCAAAAACATCCTTGCTATTTTCAAACACACCTCATAACATAATTTCAAAACATTCCCGAAAAACAAACTTTCAAACATTGAAAAATCTTTTCAAAAGACAAACACCTTTGTATACATTGAAACAAGAATCATTACAAAGGTTGCCACAATGATGGCCTATTTTCAAAACATTTTCAAAACCACACACAAAACACCATTCCAAACAATTGGAAAAGCAAGTGATCTAAACAAGTAACTAAGAGCCAATGGATAACCATGGATGAAAAGGGTGCTTGCACCTTCCCTTTTCATAATCTACCCCCCGAACCCAAGAAAATATCTCAAAGGTCTTTCCTGTGCTTTTTGACCTTTCCTTTGGATAAAATAAAAAATCGGTGGCGACTCTTGCTAAACTGAAACATTGGCGAACACAAAATGAAAAACCTCAAGTCAGTTCTCCCGCCGTATCACAGAACTGGCGACTCCGATGGGGATTGATCTAAAAGTGGGGCTACCTTAGGGTTTAGATCACCTTTACATGCTTACCTTGTTTGCTTTGATTGCTTTACACTTGGTTCTATTGTTTGGTTTTGAAATCCTCTACCCGGAGTTGGGAAACATTCATAGGTAAATAGCAATACGTTATGGAAACTGTGTGCGATATACCAACATGGTTGAAGCAATAGCTATATTAGTGCGACATATTTGTGGGTACCAGTAGCCTTTGAGTCAATCAAAGAGAATACGGGGCCGCTGAGTGATGTCATGAAGCACTAATGAACTCTTAGAACCTTACTTGACCATCTTGGCCTTATTAGGGGTAGTGAGATGACCGACTTTGGTGCAGTCCGAAGTTGGTAGATACTCGATACTACACTCATTGAGGGTTGTTTTCTTGGAATATTTCGGTCGCCAGTAAAGTGGCTAAACTGAAACAATGAACACAGAAAATAATCCAGTGATATTGAGCTCCTTAGAACCCGGTTACTATTTATAGGACAGGTTGAGCCAACTAACTTCAAGAGGGTACTTACCTATGAAACCCCATGCAAGCCTGAAACTAGGAACTTGTGTGACTTGCTTGTACATATACTTGTGCATACATCATGAACATCATAAAGCATCATATGCATCCACTAACCATTTCAAGGGTTTGGATCTTCATCTTTGTTCTTGTTTTGTAGGTAATGGAATCTCTTCACAGGAAAACAATCCAGGTCAACCTTGTGAGAATCCCTCCTCAACTCAAGGAGCTTACTTCCAAGATTCCAGAGAATTCTCTCTTCAGTGAAAGACATGGTAGAATTCTCAACTTGGTCAACTCCAACATTGAAGAAGACATGGTGAAAGTTATCTTCCAGTTCTTTGACCCCCTAAACCATTGCTTTACATTTCCTGATTACCAACTAGTACCTACTTTGGAGAAATTTTCTCAACTCCTGAGGATTCCTATTCTCCATCAACTACCCTACAACGTTACGGAAAGAGAACCAAAGCCTGAAGATGTTGCTCAAGCCTTACACTTGCAACCATTTGATATCAAAGGTCATTGGGAAACCAGAAGTGGTGTCAAGGGTTTCTTAGAAAAGTTTCTATTTGAGAAGGCACAAGACTGCTGGAATTCTCTAGATCTGGAAGCTTTTGAGGAGATTGTAGCACTTCTCATCTATGGGTTGGTCTTGTTCCCAAACCCTGATCAGCTTATAGATGTGAATGATGTCAAGATTTTCATAGCTCGGAATCTTGTGCCTACATTGCTTGGGGACATCCTCCACTCATTTCACACACGAACAATGAGGAAAAGAGGTGTTCTCATGTGTTGTACTCCTCTTCTAGCAAGGTGGTTTATTTCTCACCTTCTCCAGTCAGTCTTGAAGAATGAACAAGGCTTGAGGTGGTCACAACGATTGATGGCTCTCATACATTCTGATGTTCATTGGTGTTCTTGGTCCAGAGAAAATGTCATCATCATTGATCGTTGTGGGGAATTCCCTAATGTCTCATTACTTGGTATTAGGGGAGGCATTACCTACAATCCCTGTTTGGCTCTGAGACAATTTGGGTATGCCCGAAGGGATGGCCCTTATGACATACTGATTCCAGACTTGGTTTTTGACTTCGACAATGATGCTCAAGGACTTCGACAAAGGTTTATCCGAGCTTGGAGGATGCCCAACAAGGTAGACAGTAAGACACTGGGACACAAGAATTCCATCCCCCTTGAGCCTTACCTCGAGTGGGTACGAACCCGCGCCCAGAGTCTTATGATGCCTTACCCCTACATTCTGCCTATGATCAAAGAGCCTGTTATGGAAGGAGAGGTTCCATACACCCTCCTATATCCTGACATGCCAACATCATTGGAAGAATTACAAAAGAGTTGGATACAGCTCAAGGAAGAACGGAATACTTTTGAAGCCAGCTTCTACGCCAGTGAGAAGAAGGTTTTGGAACTTACTCGTCGACTCCATGAAGAGCAGACTCTCAACACCTACATCGCACCAAAGAGGATGCGTAATGTCTTTTTACATTAAGAATTTTGTAATATTTTACCCATGGGGCATTTATGTACTAACAAATTTCTTCTTATTAATATGACGTGTGTTCTTTTTGTTTGCAACAACTTTGAATTTCTGAATCCTTGAATGCATTACATGAATACATATCATTCATCATATGCATAAACAGGTCTTCACACCAGGTTTCCTTATCTCTCTGTTGTTTATTTCAGCAAGATGGATATAGAGCAGACGGTCAAAGATCTGCAAGCACAGAATTCGCAGTTCCAACAACTCCTCATGACCTTGGCAAAGGGTCAAGAGGACCTTAAAGAACTGTTAGAGAAGGAAAATGAAAAAGAAAAGAAGAAAAAGAAAAGAATTGGTGTGGCCACTATGGGAAGAAGATTTGAGAACCAAGCTAGAAGAGTCTTGGATTTCCCCTCGATGTTTGATGAAGGGGTTGGCAAAGGAAAAGGGGCTGCAGTACCTTCCGAGTCTGAGGCTGAAGAGGAAGAAGAAGAAGAGGATGAAGATTACTCTGAGCAGCAGTACCCTCCTGCGGATGATAAGTATAAGAATCTGGAAGATCGGCTGGCAGCCATGGAGGTACAAAGAGTACCTGGGCTGGATTTCGAAGAACTAGGGTTGGTTGCTGGGATTGGAATTCCCCCTAAATTCAAAGTGCCTACATTTTCTAAATATGGCGGTGTGTCATGTCCGAAGATGCATCTGCGGTCCTACGTCAGAAAGATCCAACCTCACTCTTCTGATAAGGATCTGTGGGTCCACTTTTTTTAAGATAGTTTGTTGGGTACGCAATTGGATTGGTTCTACCAGCTTGAGAGGGTTGACGTACATAACTGGAAGGATTTGGCTGCTGCTTTCTATCGACAATATCAATATAACGCAGATTTAGCGCCTACTCGTACTCAATTACAGAGTATGGGTATGGTCTCTAATGAAGGCTTTAAAGAGTATGCCCAGAAGTGGCGGGATTTGGCTAGAAGGGTGCAGCCACCATTGTCTGAAAGAGAACTAGTTGATATGTTTTTGGGGACCCTGTCAGGTCCATTCTTTAATCACTTGATCGGGAGCTCATCTGCAGGGTTCACCGAATTAATTCTGACGGGTGAAAGGGTCAAAGCTGGCATTAGGAGCGGTAAAATTCAGAAGGATGCATCTGCTTCCGCCACTATCAAGAAGACCTTTCCAGCCAAGAAAGAAGCTTCTGCTGTTTACACCCAGAGAAATCAAGGAAGAATGGAGCGCCGACCAGCGGTGGGGGCTATGATGATTCAGAACTCCTCAGCCGATCAACCTCGAAGCAGTCAACCCAGAGCTAACCAAACCAGGGTGGAAAGGCCACAACGGCAATTCACTCGGATCAATATGACACCTGCTCAGGTTCTCCCTCATCTGATAAAGTTAAACCTTACAAACTTGAAAGAGGCGCCGGAGAACCCAAATACCTCTTCTCCCTACTATCATTCAAATGCAAAGTGTGCCTATCATTCGGACAGCGTGGGGGCATGACACTAATAATTATTGGGCTCTTAGAAACAAGATCCAAGATTTAATAGATGCCAAGGAGGTGGAGTTTGATGCCCCCGAAAAACCTAATGTGATATCCGCTCCTATGCCAAAACATGGTCATAATGTCCATGCTATTGTATAAGATCTTCATGTTACTGTTGTTGATGACTTAATAACTCTATTGCCAATAATCAAGATGAATCTGTTGAAAGCCGGGATTTTTCCGGGCTGTGAAAAAGATTGTTACCTTTGTTCGACCTTGCAATCCGACTGCCCGCTATTGAAGTCAGGCATCCAATGCCTGATGGATACTCAAGAAATCCTCTTCAAGAAAACACCTGTTACTCTTGTTACTCCTGTTACTCCAATCAATGATGTTGCTATAATCTCCATTTCCGACAATCTTTCCAAGGTCTCCAAAAGACCTGTTAGATTACACCCGATCCAAAGTGTGTACCTCTGAAGATTAATATGGCGGGGCCTATCCCATATAAGTCCAACAAGACAATACCGTTGAATTATGGAGGAGAGATCTTCTACCACGGTGTTAAGCAGATCGAATCAGTCGAAGAAAGTTTCGATGAAGAAACTCCTGATATAGGAAATATTGTGGGGACAAGTAAGATCACTCGTAGCGGAAGAATATTCTCTCCGGAGATTGCTCCTCCGAGGGCAATCTTCGGACCCTCAAGTGCTCATGTGCTAGTCAAGATATTTGTGCGAAGTCCAGTTATTGAAGAAATTATTACTCCCGAAGTTATACCCTCTGCTGTTACTGCTGATAAAGGTAAGGGGATCCAAGAAGCTTCCGTCAGGACGAGGGCCCAGACTTTGGTTATCCTCGAGACCACCCAAAAGGAAATGGAGGAGATTTTAAAGATAATTAAGAAAAGCGACTATGATGTCATAGAGCAGTTGGGGCAAACCCCTTCAAAAATCTCTATGCTGGCTCTATTGCTCTGCTCCGAGGCTCATGCCAAAGCCTTGATCAAATTCCTGAAGACGGTGCACGTGCCTCAAGAAACTTCTGCGGATCAGTTTCAAGAGTGTGTAGCTAGCCTTACAGCTGACAATGGTCTTGGCTTCTCTGATTCCGATCTAACATCCAAGGGAAGACAGCATAATGATGCGCTGCATGTCTCGGTAGAGTGCAGAGGGACCACACTTGCTCACGTTCTGGTTGATATCGGTTCATCTTTAAATGTCTTGCCTAAAAAGCGTTGGATAGATTAGACTGTGAAGGACTGGCCCTAAAGCCCAGTAATATCATAGTTAGAGCCTTTGAAAGTTCTAAGTGGATGGTCCACGGGGAGGTGGACATCCCAATTAAAGTGGGTACGGAAACTTTCAACTCCACATTTTACGTCATGGACATCCGTCCCTCCTACTCATGCTTGTTAGGGAGGCCCTGGATTCATTATGCTGGGGAAGTCACTTCTTCTCTACACCAGATGCTGAAATACCCAGTCCAGGGTAAAATCATAACAGTTCTTGGTAAGGAGGAGTATATGATAAGCCTTCTTAACTCTTTCTGCTACGTGGAGTTAGATGGTGAATTCATAGAAACACCTTTCCAACACTTTGAAGAGGTTTCTCCTGAAGTTGCGGTAGCTAAGACAATGACTACTGTGCCCATCATTACCAAACCTGTGTCCCGGATGTCATCCTTTAAAGATGCGGAGGCTGTGATCAAGGAAGGATGAAACACAGTATGGGGTCAACTGCCAGATTTCCCTTACAAGACAGATAAGTTCGGTTTGGGTTTCACTGCTGCTAGTCAGAAAGCTGTGCGTCGCTCCCGGGCTGGAGGACCGCCATTTAAGATCACTCATCATGGAGTTCATGCTTTGGAAGATGTTGAAGATGAGAGCAATTTTGAAGACTGGATCTTTCCAACTATTGAAGGAGGACTGAACAACTGGGAGGCGAAAGACTTCGTTCCCATTACTTTCATCAATCAGTAATTTATCTTTTGAACATTTCCTGTTTGGTCTATAATAATTATTAAACAATTCGTACACTCTTTTCGCCTTATGCCTTACCCAGGGCATATAGGTCCATTTGTAAGGGTTTTGATTCTTCATTTTCATATGCCAATTTTAATGAATCATGGACGTTTTCATATATAAACTTTTGTGTTCATTTTATTTCTTTTTACATTTTATTTTGTTTAAAGGTGGCTATCCCTTACACACACCCACACTCACAAAATGCAGGTATCCATCCACTCCGGATTCCATGGGTAACAATTCTGTTATGGCCTTCAGTAACTCTGAATATCTAGTTAATCATGCCGAATACGAAGGTGATGAAGACTGTGAAGTGCCTGGAGAGTTGGCTACACTTTTGCAACAAGAAGAAAGGGCTATTCTACCCCATGAAGAGTTGTTAGAGACTATCAATTTGGGTACTGCCGAAGACAGAAAAGAGGTTAAAGTGGGTGCCAACCTAGAGCCAAGTGTCAAAGAGCGCTTAGTTCATCTGTTGAATGAATATGTTGAGATCTTTGCCTGGTCCTATAAAGACATGTCGGGACTGGATACAGACATAATGGTTCACTGTCTCCCTACAAGAGAAGACTATCCACCAATCAAACAGAAAGTCCGCCGAATGAGGCCCGACATATCCGAAAATATCAAAGCTGAAGTGATTAAACAGTTCAATGCTGGATTTCTTGCTGTTACTTCATATCCACAATGGGTTACTAACATTGTGCCCATGCCTAAGAAGGACGGAAAAGTCAGAATGTGCGTGGATTACAGAGACCTAAACAGGGCTAGCCCTAAAGATGACTTTCCACTACCACACATTGACATCTTGGTTGACAACACAACTCAACACAAGGTATTCTCTTTCATGGATGGATTTTCAGGGTACAACCAGATCAAAATGGCCCCCGAAGACATGGAGAAGACTACTTTTGTTACGCAATGGGGTACCTTATGCTATAAAGTGATGCCATTCGGACTGAAGAATGTCGCGGCAACCTATCAGCGAGCCATGGTAGCTTTGTTTCATGACATGATACATCATGAGATTGAAGTCTACGTAGACGACATGATAGCCCATTCACAAACAGAATAAGAACACCTCGACCATCTGCAAAAGATGTTTGTTAGGTTGAAGGAGTATAAGCTAAGACTGAACCCTAGCAAGTGCACTTTCGGAGTCAGGTCCGGTAAACTCTTGGGATTCATCGTCAGCAACAAAGGCATTAAAGTTGATCCTGCCAAAGTCAAAGCTATACAAGAAATGCATGCCCCTCGCACTGAGAATGAGGTCATAGGTTTCTTAGGACGCCTAAACTACATTGCAAGGTTCATCTCTCACCTGACATCTACCTGTGAACCAATCTTCAAGTTGTTGAAGAAAGATCAGGTGGTTAAATGGAATGATGACTGTCAAGTTGCATTCGATAAAATCAAGGAGTATTTGTTGGAACCTCCTATCTTGATGCCTCCCATCAAAGGAAGACATTTAATCATGTATCTGACTGTCTTAGATAATTCAATGGGGTGCGTACTGGGCCAACATGACGAGTCTGGCCGAAAAGAGCATGCCATTTATTACCTTAGCAAAACGTTTACCGACCGTGAGACTCGCTACTCACTGCTCGAGAAAACTTGATGCGCTTTGATATGGGCTGCTCGCCGGCTAAGGCAGTATATGTTGACACATACCACTCTGTTGATTTCTAAAATGGATCCGATCAAGTACATCTTCGAAAAGCCTGCTTTATCCGGAAGAATCGCTAGATGGCAGATGATCCTCACCGAATATGATATACAGTACACGACCCAAAAAACCATAAAGGGGAGTGTGCTAGCCGATCATCTGGCCCATCAAGCTGTCGAAGATTACCAATCCATGAGGTTCGACTTTCCCGACGAGGACATCATGACTTTGAGCAACATTGAAGAAAACAGACCATATGACGGACCTGAACAAGGATCCCTATGGACCCTATACTTTGATGGTGCCCCCAACACACTTAGGAACGGTATCGGCGTGGTACTTATCTCTCCAGAAGGTTGCAATACACCTTTCACCTCTAGACTATGCTTCAGCTGCACCAACAACATGGCCGAGTATGAAGCTTGTATCTTTGGTCTCAAGGCCGCTATTGACTTTGGAATCAAATACCTGGTTGTATTTGTGGACTCAGCTTTGGTTATCAGTCAGATCAAAGGAGAGTGGGATACTAAACATCCAAACCTCATCCCTTACAAAGAACATGTCCTGACATTGTTACCACACTTCGAGAAGATTACCTTCGAGCACTTCCCGCGAGAAGAGAATCAACTAGAAGATGCATTAGCTACAATGTCCTCCATGTTTAAACTTAAATGGGATAATGAGGCACCTCAAATCACCATTGAACGGATGAACGAACCAACACATTATCACGAGATTAATACCGAAGAAGTAGTGGATCGACCTTGGTTTCATGACGTCAAAAGGTATCTCGAAGCACAAGAATATCTTGAAGGAGCTTCAGTCAACGACAAAAAGTTCTTGAGGAGGTTCGCGGCCAAGTTCTTTCTGAGCAATGGTATCCTATACAAGCGCAATCTTGATTGTGTCCTGCTCTGTTGTGTGGTCAAGGTTGAAGCTGAGCAGATCATGGTTGAACTACATAATGGCACCTTTGGCACCCACTCGAGCGGTCATACGATGGCCAAGAAGATTCTACGGGCAGGCTACTATTGGTCTACCATGGAAGCTGATTGTCATCAACATTCTCATACTTGTCACAAATGCCAAATCTACGCGGACAAGGTACATATTCCTCCAGTTCCTCTCAATGTCTTAACATCTCCTTGGCCGTTCACGATGTGGGGAATCGACATGATTGGAGAGATCAGGCCTACAACATCCAATGGACACCATTTCATCCTGGTGGCCATTGATTACTTTACCAAGTGGGTGGAAGCAGCTTCCTTTGCTTCCATTACAAAGAATGTGGTTGCCCGCTTCATCAAGCAGAACCTCATATGCCGGTATGGTATCCCCGACAAAATTATTACTGACAACGATATGAACCTGAACAATACTATGATCACCGCTCTGTGCGAGCAGTTCAAGATTCAACATCACAATTCATCTCCCTATCGGCCTAAGATGAATGATGTTGTCGAAGTTGCGAACAAAAATATCAAGAAGATCATTCAAAAGATGACAGTCACCTACAAGGACTGGCACGAGATGTTACCGTTTGCTCTGCATGGGTACCGTACCACGGCACACACTTCAACCGGGGCAACACCTTCTTCTTTGGTATACGGCATGGAAGCTATTTTACCTATCGAGGTTCAGATTCCCTCCTTGAGAATCATGAAGGATGCTGGTTTGAGTGAAGACGATTGGATTCAGACCCGGCTTGATCAACTTAACTTGATTGACGAGAAGCAACTTATTGCTGTTTGCCATGGTCAGGCATATCAAAAACGTATGATCAAGGCCTTCAATAAGAAAGTCAAGAGACAAGTATATCAAGTCGGGGACCTTGTAATCAAGCGAATCATCTTGCCGCAAAGTGATCCCAGGGGAAAATGGACTCCTACTTACGAAGGACCATTTGTGATCAAAAACATCTTCTCTGGTGGGGCAATGATTCTGACCACCATGGACGGCGATGACCTACCGCACCCTGCGAACGCAGACATAGTCAAAAGATACTACGCATAAACGACCCGACAAGTTGAAAACCCGAAAGGGTGACTTGGGCAAAAATGGGCATCCCGGTGAATCGAAAACCCGAAAGGGCGGTTCAGGCAAAAATTAGGGATAAATAAAAAAAAATCTGTACACCCAGAAAGTTGAAAAACCGAAAGGGCGACTTAGGCAAAAAAGGGTTTCCCGGTGGACCGAAAACCCGAAAGGGCGGTCCAGGAAAAAGTTAGGGAATTAAAGCGTATGACTATGTCTCATCGGATCACTTTAAAGACAATCTCTTCACGGACAAACTCCAAGCTTCTGACCAATCCAATCATCTGCGGACAAAGCGACGAATGGACAAGATACTCAGAGTTACGAAGGCTATAGCAGAATGGGAACCCCATGGAATTCTTACACATAACCATCTTTCTTTGTATAAATTTTTCTCAACTTTATGACAACATTCTCTTACTAGGATGTCTGTCTCCTTTGTACAAAATACTTACACAAAGTTAATACAAAGATACTTCAAAGTGCAGAAATTTGTTTGCCTTTTCTTTCTTTTTACACTGGTGTTTTATTTGAAAACGTCCAATGATTTATTAAATGAGCATATGCATTTGAATATAATCACTGCTTACAAATAAAACGAAATGAGAAAGGATAATTACTGATAGGTTGAAAGTATAGGAAAGCGTCTTTAGGCTATTCCAGAAGAAATCCCCTGCAGTACATCATTCAGATCCTCAACAGAGCTAAAGCCTTGAAATACACATCCCCAGCGGAGTCAAGTTTCAAAATCCCCATCAGAACTAAGTTTCCAAACTCCCAATCCCCAGCGGAGCCAGAAAACTTTGAACTACAAGTCCTCAGTGAAGATGAAACTTTCTTCCCCAACGAAGTCCAAAACTTCAACCCTTAAACCCCGCTGGAAGACCATCTAGTTTCCTCCAATTCCCCAGTAGATTGGCATACTCCCAAGCTCCTGATACCCTTAACAGAATGAAGATTCTCATTCTTGAAACTCCAGAAGATTGGCATACACCCAACCTCCTGACCCAAACGCCTGAGTGAAGATTCTCATTCTTGCTTCCCCAGTAGATTGGCATACACCCAACCTCCTGACCCAAACTCCTGAATGAAGATTCTCATTCTTGCTTTCCCAAAAGATTGACATACATCCAAACTCCTGATATCTCCAACAGAATGAAGATTCTCATTCTTAAAGTGGAATAAGCTTTCCCCAGAGTCTTGAGCTTTCTCTTCAGTAGGATAGCTACTCCTCAGCAGTATAAGCTATTCCC
Source organism: Vicia faba (assembly GCA_948472305.1). NCBI lineage: Eukaryota > Viridiplantae > Streptophyta > Magnoliopsida > Fabales > Fabaceae > Vicia > Vicia faba. The sequence goes on along the minus strand of OX451739.1, from coordinate 190,341,758 downwards.
CTCAGAGTCCTTAATCCCCAATAGAATGAATATTCTCATTCTTAACTCTCTGATTTGAAGTTCCCAGGAATTTATTTTCCCCTAGCAGATTGAAGATTCTCAGTTTGGATTCCCCAGTGAAGTTGCTAGAGTCTTCACCACTCCCCAGTTTGAGTTTATCAGAATTTTTAATCCCCTACAGATTGAAGTTTCTCATTCCTATTCCACACAGAAGCCATCAGAGTTTTCCTCATTCTCTAGCAGATCAAGGTTTTCTTTTGTCTGATCCCCAGTAGAGGTCTTCAGAGTTTCCCTATTCCCCAGCCGAGTAAGGATCCCCATTGGTGTACTCCCAAACAATGGTCATCAAAGTTCTTTGGATTCCCCAAGAAGGTTTCTCAAGCAGACTTAATGATTCCCACATCCCTGCAGAGTTTGTCAAAGTTCTTGTTAACCCCCATAAGTTGTCAAGGATTTTCTATCCCCAACAGTGGTCTGAGGATTTCTCATCTTCAGCAATCAAAGATTTTGAATCTCCAACAACGGTCATGGATTTATTTTCCCCGACAGCAGTCAAAGATTTTATTATCTCCAGCTATCAAGGATTTATTTTCCTCAGCAAGACAGCTAATCAGCTTACATGCGCATACATTACATTCATATATCATAAAAATTAATAAAGCGCATTTTATTGCATCATACATGTCATGCAACGTAACTTTGTGTTTTAGCTAACATTTTATCCTTTTCAGGATAAGATTAAAAGCTACCTTTAACAAATATTCAAATATTTCAGATACAGTATGGATACACCCCATACACGGAGGTCATTCTATTACTCATTCAGAATTCAGCAATCAGATACAGACTAGATACGCTCCAGACACGGAAGCCATTCTATCTCTCATTCAAATTTAACTATCAACTTCAGGTTCAGATACACTCCAGACACGGAAGTCATTCTGTCACTTGTCCAGATCCCAGTTACAGTACGAATACACTCCAGACACGGGAGTCGTTCTGCTACTCATACAGATCTCAATTTTAGATACAGTCCAGATACGCACCAGACACGGTTGCCATTCTGTCACTCATTCGGAATTTATCCCCAGCCCAGAGATGTTCCATACACGGATGTTTTTCTGTCGCCCATTCAGAATTCAGATACAATACATATACACTTCAGACATGGAAGTCATTCTGATATTCATTCAAGAATCAAATACAGTTACAGCCCGGATACGCTCTAGACACGGACGCCATTCCTTTGCTCATACGAATCCAATCTCCAGATACAACTCAGATACGTTCCAAATACAGATACCAATCTGGTGTTCATTCTCCTGATTTTTTAACAAACAAACCTTGGATGGCATCTTTAAGCCCATCTCCATCAAGATTCTACCATCTCCAAATGGCATCTTTAAGCCCATTCCCCCAGCTATATTCTGACGAGTGCAAATTTATGGGCACTCTAGTGTCCAATCATCTTTTAACTTCGAGTCACGAAAGCCAAACTCGCCAATCTAACTCTTCAGGTTCAAGAAGATTGAACAGGGGCAGCTGTTATACCCCAAAATTTTCCCTCTCATTTTATCAAGATTTCCCCTCACAAGACTCTTTGAACTCCAGACAGGATTAGGGTTTTGCTCTACTCAAGACATCTCCTAGCACTGATGACCTAAATTAGGGTTTGAGTTTGCACTGGGATTTTTGGACTTTTAATGCTCAAAGTGACTTTCATACTTCAGTTGGACTTATAAGATTTCCTCTACCAAGTTTCAAGCCTTGAATCAAATTTTTGCCCAGTCAATTGGACGGTTGACCTAGAAATCAATTGTATTGGGGAAAAGTCAAACTATGGCCAATTTACAGTCAAACCTCATAAATTATGATCCACATAAACATTCTAGGCTCCTATGAACCATTTGATCAAGTTTGGACCACAACTCCTCAATAAATTTGATCAGATCATCAAAAGGGCAAAATGGTCATTTTTAGGGTTTTGACTGCACAAGGGCAATTTCTGATTTTTAACCTAGCCAATGGCAAATTAGGTTCAAGCATGGATTCAAAGACTAAATGGCATCATCTTGACCTATTTACAAGGTTCAAAAGATCTCAATTGCATTGGATTGACAGATGAATTTTTCAGTTAACTGATCAAAATTTGACTGTACACTGAAAAGTCAAACTTTGACTTTTTGGTCAAAATCAAGTGCCAAGGGTCATTTTTCATCAAGATGTGTCAAAACATGAAACTTGTTCATCAAGAAACCCAATTTTGCAAATTAGGGTTTAAGTTTGAAAATTTTCATAACTTAGAATTTTTCTAAGTTATGAAATTCTCTTAATTTTTTCCAACTTTGCCCAACATTTTCACCATGATGCAATTGGATTCAAACAAAACTTCCAACATAAAAGTTGTATTCCTCCACAAAATCTACAACTTTTATCCACAAAGTTTTCTTAAAAGAAGCTTGGATCTCAAGTTATGATTTTTGGAACAAGGGTCCATGAAACTTTTAACTTAGTGAAATTTTGCCCTAGTTTAGGCAGGATTTTGGCCTATCTTCATGGAAATTTTTCACATAGTTCCACTTGGAATCTCAAAATGCATTTGAAATATGGGTTGTAGAGCATGTTACAAGCTTTCTAAAATGTCAAAGAACTCTCCAAAATAATTTATGGTTAGGGAGAATCGAAGGCTTGAAGTTGGCAAAAACTCATTTTTGATCCATGGCATGTTCATATTGATACAAGTTGCAAACTCTAATCAGCCTTGTTTGTACTTGATTACAGGTCCCAAAACCCTTCCATACTCAATAATTAAATGCAAATACATTGGTCTAAGGCTTTGTTTTAGTCATTAGAGGATTATACATTAGATTAATCCAAAAAATAGTAAAAGGTAACTTTGCCATTTTTGTCAAAATCTTGCTTTATGTCAAACAGAATCCTTGAGCCTTGAACAATATCTTATACAGAAAATCAAATCCACAAACTTGGGGCCAAGCTTACACAATGTATGCAGGGTTAGAGCTAGCCTGTACAGGCCTGCTCTTTGTCACTTCTCATTTTGCTTCATAACCAAGAAACTTGTCAAACACAACACATCTTGAACATCTGAAAAAACCAACTTTCGCAAGCATTAGAGACAAGTTTCACACATTTTATTGAACCTAAAACACGAGCCTTTGAGTCCTTAAGCCCGCCATAGCACAAAATCACCTTCCATTGGAAAAACAGGGCACTCCCTGCAGTTTGATTTCTATAGCAAAAACCCCTCGTGCGTTTTTCCTCAAACTTGTTCAAACACCTTCCATATAACCTATCCAAGCTATCCCAACCCTTAAACACTGACTGTAACTCCATTTGCAAGGTTTACCATTTTTGATTTCATCTTGTGCAGGTTGAGTTCTACAGGCTTGTTCAAGCATATTCAAGGCAAACTAGGCATTGGGGAAGGCAGAGGAAGTTCAAGCAAGCTCCCAAACATCGCAGGCCTCACTGAAAAGCTCCACATTGCCATACACGAAGTCAACTGAAACAGGTTTTTTTCAACTTCCTATCTCTCTATTTAGGAATCATTAGGCTTAGGTTTGTGAATAAAAAATATAGTATTCATAGCCATGAAGCTGTACATATGCTCAGTTTTCATTTAAGTTAAGCGTGTTAAGAGAATTTGATCCATGAATTTCCTGAAAAAATTAGGTTAGGATTTAGGGCCAGAGAAATTCTCTCTGGTCTTTGAGAGTTAGAATGAGTTCTTTACATGGTTGGATTCATCTTGAAAAAAGCTACAACTTTGATGTTTTGAGTTTTTGTATTAGAGCACATATGCAGGTTTTCCATGTTTGAAGTCAGGCGCGCGTTTTTGTTTTTTGACAAAGGTTGAAGATGAAGTTCATGGGTTGGGCTTGGTTCTGGCTCACTATCGACACCCCCTGCTTTGCTAATTACACCCCCCGGCCCATTTCTTTATATTTCTTGTATTTTCCTATTTATTTTTCATTTCTGATTTTATTTGACATTTTCTAAAGATAAAAAATGCCAAAAATATTTTTATAAATTTTCACATTTTATTTTAGTATTTTTATTTTATTTTTCTAACATGAAAATAATTATTAATTAATACATACTTTTATTTTATTTAATGAAAACTTGAAAATAAAACATAAAAATATTGTACCTTTATTTTTTATCATTTATACTTAAACAATATTTTTTCTAAATACTTTTTATTTTTGTATATACATTATTTTATTTTATTGTACATAAATAATATATTTAATATATATTTATTTTCTTAAAAGAAAACTAGGGTTTCCACCCTTATTAAAAATAATATCTTTTTTTAATATATTTTCATTTTGTGACATTTGTATATATTTCATTCATTTTTATTTTTTATAATCAATATATGTATACATACTTTCTTAAAAGAAAATTAGGGTTTTACCCTTAATAAATAAAATATAATAATCTTTTATTTCTTTTTATATATTCATTAAATATTTTTTTACATACATAAAAAAAATAAACAAAAACATTTTTTTGCATATTCATAATATTTTGTATATTTATTTAATTGACTATTTAAATACTTGTCCATTTATTTATTTGTACCATTTATTCAATTTGGATGTAATAGTAAATATTAGGGTTTTAATTTCTTACAAATATTCCCCATTCAAACTTGTATCCCCCTTCCCATATCAAATGTTGTAATAGTGTAGATTTATTTTACGTATTTTATGCTTTCAAATATGCCATGTTAGAGATTAGGGTTTGTATGCAAAAATCCAAAATCAAAACAAATAGCTTGACTAATACAAAGACAAAAAGCATGTAAATTGACAACACAATGCACACTTGCACCCCTAGGGTTTCATCCACTTGTTGCCTTTAAAATTGGCCATGTTATGCATGTTGAGTATCTTGGCAAAACAAAAACAAAATAAAAGATCATAGTCCCTCGATGACGCTATCTTGGTTGCCTATACAAAATGATCTAGTCCCTCAAAAAATTGCTAAAGATACTTGGCAATATTGCTATCATGGTCAATACGATGACCCGTGCCTGTCCCATTTAACATCCAAATACAAGGTTGGTTACCAAATGCAATGGTAACACAACACTGTCAAAAGGGTTAAAAACGTATAGGAAAGATCTTTGAGTAAAATAGGGTAGAAAACTCTTAGTTACTTGATCAAAACTTGCAAAAACATCCTTACTATTTTCAAACACACCTCACAACACAATTTCAAAACATTCCCCAAAAAAAAAACTTTCAAACATTGAAAAATCTTTTCAAAAGACAAACACCTTTGTATACATTCAAACAAGAATCATTACAAAGGTTGCCACAATAATGGCCTCTTTTCAAAACCACACACAAAGCACCATTTCAAACAATTGGAAAAGCAAGTGATCTAAACAAGTAACTAAGAGCCCATGGATAACCATGGATGAAAAGGGTGCTTGCACCTTCCCTTTTCATAATCTACCCCCCGAATCCAAGAAAACATCTCAAAGGTCTTTCCTGTGCTTTTTGACATTTCCTTTGGATAAAATAAAAAGTCGGTGGCGACTCTTGCTAAACCGAAACATTTGCGAACAGAAAACGCAAAACCTCAAGTCAGTTCTCCCACCGTATCACATGTACAAACAAACAAAGCAACACATATGGCAAGCCGGTACTGGGAGCGAGCATGAGGACCTGGGTTCGATCCCCAGGTCTCAACCTTTGTTTGTATTATTTTATTTCATATGATCAGGTACACTGCAGCCTCAAGCGCCCACCATATGCCATCAATATCCGGCCATCAAACACATCTCCATCCAAGATCCAACGTGCCATCATTGGAGGCCTACCATGCTCCTCAAGTCAACACACGCACCAGATCAGGCAAAGTCAAACCGGCTTGGATTTGTTTGGTCCCATAAATCATATTGGCACCCCCTTTCAGCAATGCTACCAGGCCCATTTACTCTTTTCTTATTTTTTTCTTTATTTTATTTAATTCTTTTAATATTTCTTTTAATCATTTTAATTTACAAATTAGTCATTTTTTTATAAAATCATAAAATCAAGACTTCATAAAAAAATTAGAATTAATTTTTTTATTATCAAAATTAATTTAACTTAGTTTAACTTAGGGAAATTTTAATTTGTTTTCACAAATAAAATCAAATATAAATTAGGTTAAATTATTGATTTAATTCTTTTCTTTTTTTCAAATAAATAAAACACAAAAATAGGTTGTTAGAATAAATTATTTTTCTTAATTTGATATTAATTAGAATTAGGATTTTCTTTTAATTTCATTATTTTCTTAAATAACAAAAACATGACAAAAACAGTTTTTTAATCAATCGCAAATAGGTTCAGTCAAGGGTTAAAACCATAGTCGTTTCGTATTTAATTCATCGCGCGCTTCTTAATTATTTTTGCCAGTATTTTTGTAATTGTTCATGGTTTGTAATAGTTAATTTAGGGTTTTTATTTTACTGTTTAAAATCCCTGGGTTTTTTTTTGCTATGTAATTAATCCCCCTCCCTGAAGCCTTGTAATAGTGTAGATTTACTTTCTCGCATTTTTAATTGCTACAAATATTTAACTGTCTAGATGTATGTTAATAGGATTGTATGGCAAGAATGCATGACAAATTAATACGGTTAGAAAACCCTAATGTGCAAAGATAAATAATTGAAAACAAATCACTCGCACATATCACTCTTAGGGTATACTCTCACTTTGGTTGCCTTCGGTAAATGATAATTAAGCATTGGGTGTCTTAGTGGTTGCCCTCCTGTCTAAAAAAGATCAAACGTCCCATTCAAATGTTGCCTCGGATATGTTGCCTCGGAAATGTTGCCTCAGAAATGTTGCCTCAGAAATGTTGCCTCAAATATGATCTTAAGACTCTAGGGTTATTACTAAGGTGTCCTAACATTGCTTTAGTGATCGTACGTCCCTTTCGAATTGACCCTTACAATTCTAACGACCGTGCTACCTATTTCTCAATAGTAGGATAGCGCTGTCTAAAGGAAACAAGAATAGAAACGATCTTTTTTCGAGTAGGTAGATGCTAGTAGGTACTTGCTCAAATCGAACTTTTCACACTTACACTTTTCAAATAAATTTTCAAAACAACTTCGTCACACCTTTGAGGACTGATACAAGGGTTATCACGAAGTCAAACTTTTCAAAAAAACAAAGCACATACACAAGCAATTTTAAAAAGATGAGCGAGTACCTAAGAGCCCATGGAAAACCATGGATAGAAAGGGTTCTAACACTTTCCCTTTCTATAATCTACCCCCCGTACTCAGAATATCTCGAAAAAGGATTTTTTTCTGTACTTTTTTCCTTTCCGATTGGATGAAATAAAAGTCGATGGCGACTCTTGCTTACCGCGACATTTTGCAAACACAAAACGAAAAATGTAAACTAGTATTAAACAGTCGGTTCTGCCACCGTATCACATACCCCATCACCATTATTGCACTGTGTTGCTTTATTTTGATCATATCTCACTATACATGTTGAATTTGTCAAAAAGAATGCCACCATTGGATTCACAAGGATCGAATTAGGGGGATAAGGTCCATCGTAATCTCTAACGCGTGTTATTTTTGCAGGTTGATATTTGACTTCACCGGAGAAGACGACCGAAGCAAGGGCTCTGGTACTTCTCCAATTCACCTATTTCTTATATATTTATTGGTTTCAATTTTATAACAGAATTGAAGCACAACGTAGTTGGTTGACAGAGGCATATAACGTAAGTGGCATGGGTTTGATCCCCGCGTCTTGCAATATTTTTTTGCTATTTTTCAAACTAACGCGCAAGTTTGATATATATTTATCAACACTTATTTCCATAACACAATCAGTACACTGGCTCAGTGGGAAGGATGCGTTCCTATGAATTTAAGGGTGTGGGTTCAACACCAACCCCATGCATTAATTTCCTTCTATATTCAAACCCTAATTTTTCTATTTTCTAAACCTAATTTTCTATTTTTCGTAATTAATTAATTTCTAATTAATCATCAATTAACCTAATCTTTTTTTAATACTAATAAATTAGGATTAGGGTTCTTAAGTAATATTTAATTTTCTTGATATATTTTATTTATTAATTTATTAACCTTTTTCTCAATATTAAAATTAATTTGAAACAATTAGGTTTTAATTAATTATTAACACTTAAATTATTTTCTAAAAAATAATATATCAAAAACATTAACTTAGATCTTAGGTCTTTTTAACATTTGTTAACATTTTTCTTATTTTCTTTCTTTACTATTTAATTTTCTTAGACAAAATGTATATGACACACTCTCTAATGTAATAGCGTAGATTTATTTTCTGCATCTTTTTTTCTTATTATGTATCTGCTCCGAGGATGTAATAGCTTAGGACATTTATATTTTTACACTTATATTTTTATGCTATGATTAGTAACTAGGGTTTGTATGACAATACTAATAATTAAACATAGAAAACCCTAAATTCCCAAGATAATATAACTAAAAATAAACACTTCACACACTTACACCTCTAGGATATCCTCTCTTGTTTCTTTATGATACTTGGTCACGTCCCTCGAAAGTGGGAATACTTTAGCGAAAGACCCTCGATCAAATCATCATTGTCCCTTTTGAATAAAGATCATAATTCCTCGATGACCCTTCGAGTTGCCTACAAAATGATCTAGTCCTTACGAGTAAATGATGATAGTCCCTCCGATACAATTGCTAAAGTATCCTTAATTGTTGACTTCAATGAGCATACGATGACCCTACACTTGTTCCTTCATATCCAATAGATAGGGATACCTACCAACTAATAGTATGGATGACACTATCTCTAAAGGATAAGGAAAATAACAAGAAAGACTTTAGTGGGTAAGAACTCCTAGTTGCTTTCTCACAAACTTTTCTCACAAACAAAACATTTTTCACACATCACTTTCAAAACAACAAATATTTTCAAAAACATTTTGTAAACATTATTGAGGACTGATACAAGAATTATTACAAAGTTAGCCTTACACTGGCATTTCAAAATATTTTTAAATAATCACACACAAAGCAGTTTTTCAAATATGAGCTAAACAATTAAGAGCCCGCAGATAACTATGGATGAAAAGGGTGGTAACACCTTCCCTTTTCATAACTTACCCCTCGAACTCAGAATCTATCAAAGGTCTTTCCTGTTCTTTTCACCTTTTCTAAATATTGGATAAAAGAAAAGTCGGTGGTGACTCTTGCTATCCGCATATTTGGATAAAACCAAAATAGTCAATTTTCCTACTGTATTACATTGGCCATCAAACTTCATCTCGTGAAAGAAAAGAAATGGATGTTGAAGATGTTAAAGCTGGAATGCTACACATTCTGAAGACCACCAAAGAAGAGCGAAAAGAAAGAAATAATATTTCAACAAGATGCCATTCAATTATCATCATATGCATCTTGGATGAAACAGAAGAAACAAGGATCTATTGCTCATAGCTTGCTCAAAGAAGAAGATGATTACAAGATGTTATTCAACTGCCAATCACATACATCTTGGTAGTTCTCAGAAGAAGCAATGAGATGTTTCTCGGAACTTTCTCAACAAAAAGATGAAGAAGAACACTACAAGATTCTACTCAACTTCTGATCATATACATCTTTGTAGAACATTGTAATGAACACTAGAGTTGTTGCTCGTATAGTGTTTCTGTTCGAATCTCTTCATGTAAATTTTTTAACACTTGAGTTGTTACTCAAAGAAGTGTTAAACAATATGTCTTTAAAACACTTGTGTAATCTTCTTAGAAGAGGCATTTAAACACAAGATCACCACCAACTGTTGTTGATTGATTTCTTGGGAAACTTGGTGAAACTCGAATCTTAAGAAGATAATGGTTGTGGTTATTATAGGAAATCCTGATAGGAGATCTTGTGGAATCTGATTCTGTAAGGTAAATGGTAGTCATATCTCAAAAGGGACTGAGTGAAGGTTAGACTCTTGTGAGATTAGTGATGGATATTATTGAAAGGAAATCATGGTAGAAGATCTTGAGGGATAAAATTATATTGGATCAATGAATGTTATATCCGGTTGGATCACTGAACGTGTCATTGTGTGTTAGTCATTGGCGGTTGCCCGTGAACTTGTAATCAGTTTGGTTATAGTGGATTAAGTCCTTGGATAAGGCAAAATTGTCCTTGCGAGGGTGGACAAGAGTAGCCTAGTTAACAACGAACTTCGATAAAATACTTGTGTCTTTTTCTCTTCATTGTTGTCTTTATTTTTATTATCATTTGAGTGCTTAGAATTTCTAAAGGGGAATATTTTCTATGAACATAATTCAATCCCCCCTTTCTTGTGGTTTCTCTACCTTCATAATATTGTGGGCTTGTGCCCTATGATTTCATAATTTCATTTTTGCGTGTCGATATTACATACATTCATTGGTGAGGGCTTATACCCTGTTGTTGGTCTACAATGGCGTTATGTTAAGGGCTTATACCTTGTCTCTGCCCTATCTGGAACTACGTTAAGGGCTTATTCCCTGATGGTACCACATGCATCAAGTTGATGTCTGTCTGATTGTATTGCATTACTGTTGAACTGATGTTGTGTTATGTGTATGATGAATGTGTTGCAAAGTATTGGATGAAATGTGATTTATGTGAATTATAGGAGTTGTGTGAATTACTACTCCTTAGCATGTGATATTCACCGTATGTTTATTGAATGTAATTCTAACCCCTTTTCTGTTGTTGTGATTGTGCTCTTCAGGGAGTACAGATAATCAGGTATCTGAGTAGTGCTTGGAGTGAGTGTTACTTGATCGAGTCTCAGGAGTCGCTCTGATACATAATACATAATTTTTGGGAATTTGTTATACTTTTCATTGTTTCATTTTGTTATGTATCTTATTTCATACTTATGTTGAACCACACATATTGTAGAGTTTTATTATTGTTGAAGCCTTAGTGCCAAGGAAGTGAATTAATTTAATTGTTCCGCTGTTAAGTTGATTTTTATGAGAAATGAAGTAATAAAGTGACTAGAAATTTTAATAGTTTTTAAAAGATGTGACATCCTACTTGTGTACTCTGATATATTTCATATATTTTATTATAATTATTCTCTTGGAGAAAATAAGGTGTTATAAATCGTACTTTTATTACTATCTAACGTAAAAATGAAAAAATATTGATGTTTAGCTATTTCACCCAAAATCAATTCTTGGGATTCAAAATCAATTCTGATTTAAGCCAGAGTTCCTAGCTTCTACGGTGAGTAGAATCAATTAAGTATTTACTCTGTTCACTGCCCTCTTTAATTTCTTTCATTACCCTCTTTATTTTTTTCTCCATGAACCAACAAATGCAATATTATTAATTAAGCAAATCAAGCAAAACAAATATTTATTATTAATTACTCTTATGCCTCCTAATTTTTTTTCTCTTTATTTATTATTTGATGAACATATTTTGATCTCCGAGATTACTCTCATATCTATTTAACATCATCATCCCGAATTTTTTTTTGGAATAACCATGTATTAAAAAAAATTCACAAATAACCATATTTCGGAAAAAATTACGCAAATAACCATGTTTCAGAAAACTACCCAATGGAGGAGCCATCCCACTTGGTGCCTACACCTAATTTTTAAGGGGAGGCGCCATCTCACTTGGCGCCTAGGTGTTAAAGCCTTGCCCTAAGCCAAGTAAGATGACGCCTTAGTGCAATTGCAAGGCAAATTTTCGCGTTTTTTATTTTAAATGCGGTGCGTTACGTATTCGATATAGGATCAACAAAATTGACTTTTTATTTACAAAATATGATTACACACATAACTATTACATAAAAAAAACAGATTAATCAGTGGTCCCCCGGAACCCGGTAATGACCCCCGGTTCCGCATCCTCGTCCTCGCCTTTCCCGTGCTGGGTTTCGTCGCGTTTCCTGCTGTGGCAGGGTCGATGGCCCAGCGAAGTCAATGCGTTCCAGATCCATGAAATCAGTCATATATCCATATCTAGAAGATCCACTTTGGTACAGTCGGTTACCCATACCCTCGAAGTTTGGTCGTGTTGGTGGTGGGTGGGGTTCCATGGTTGGTCTGTAGCACTGGTCGTCTGAGTACGAGGGATAGAAAGGAAATGGATCTTGGGGTGTTTGGTATTGAGGATGTTGAATGGTTTGGTGATGTTGTAGTTGATGGTAAGTTCGGTCGGTTGGTTCATAATCTTCGGACTGAAATGCAGAAGACTGAAATTATGTGTGGGGTATACGGGTGTGTTGGTATTGTGATTGAAATTGTGGTTGGGTGTGAGGCATATGGGGGTATTGGTACTGAGGTGGTGATTATTGTTGGTTGTGGGGCATGTGGGTGTAATTGTATTGTGGTGGTGACTGTGGTTGGGTGTTTGTGGTTCTGTTTCATCGGAGGGGGGGGGGGGGGGGGGGGGGGGGGGGGTTGGTGGGAGGTTGATGTGTGTTGGGTTTGTTGTTGGGGAAATGAGGGTTGTGCCCATTTTGTTCGTGGGTCAACCAAATACCTTGGATGAGACACGTGCATTTCAGGGGTACTAACCGATCTATACCAAGATAAATACTGATCCGTGTGTCGCATATTACCATGGCTGAGGAAAACTGGGAATTACAAGACATATCGGTGACGCCTCAGCCACATCTTACACCATTCTGGAGCAATGTCTTTCCAGTTGATAAGACCCCATTGGGCATCGACCCTTTTGAGATGTCACGGGGACAAACAAGTCAGATTGATCGGTATCTCTTGATGCATTCCAAACTGCATCTTTACACAGTCACTGTGGTGCATCTCCACAACATTGAACTGTATGATTGCAGTCTTTGTGCTCCAAATTGCTGCATCCTCGGGGTTTGGTTCATGGCCCAAACCCAAATATGGTCTCTAGACAAACTGCAGATAAAATTAAATCAGGTTAATGAAAACGTAATATATAAATAATTTAAAAGTAGAAAAGTCGAAAGGTACGACGTACATCATCCGGGCCAAGGTGATCCAATAGATTGCGGTATAATGCGACATTGAATCTTGGATTCTTGCCGTAATCCATACCCCTCACGCAATACCTAAAGGAAATGAAAAATATTTTATTTTTATCATATATTTGGTGAAGAGATGAATAGTAATAAATGATATAACTTGATGACTTACTTTGTTGCGTATGGGAAAACGAATGTGTTGTTGTTGACGGGGTTTAGGGACTCCATCCTCCACCAACCCCAGGCTTGAAGTAAAAAAGCGCAGCCATAAAATGTACATTTTTCCTCGATTGCATTTTTACACAAGGATCTGTATAGATGGGCTAAAATAGCAGAACCCCAACTATACTTTCTTGTTTTTTCGAAGTCTCTAAGTAAATTTAAATACATAAAATTTATACTATTTCTCGTACTTTCGGGAAATAAAAAGGTTCCAAATAGTATCATTATATAAGTTCTAGATTTTATTACCTTAGCTAGCTCGGAGGAATTTTCGTTCAATTCCATAGTCGCATAATGATTTTTTAGCTCAGTTAGTAGTATACCCTGACCTCTCGCACCACCACCTTCAACCATATCCCTGCCCAACAATTCTTCACATAGAGAATTAGGTTGTTGAACCGACCCGTTAACCGCCTTACCATCGACAGGGAGACCCAATAACATGTACACGGCCTCTAGTGTGACGGTACATTCACCTATTGGTAGATGAAATGTATGGGTCTCTGGTCTCCACATTTCCAACATTGCAAGTATGAACTTTGAATCAATTGTGTAGTTGGATATCTTTATAACGTTTCAGGAACCTGCGTAATCGAGATATGTTACGATCAACGGGTCGGGAGCAAGGTATTTGTGTGACCGGATTCTGAATCTTTTAGTATCCTAAGTTAATAATGTAAAAGGTGTAAGAGTAGGAAAGTAAGATGAACAAAGCATTACTAGAAGTATGAAAAATGTATAAGTATAAAAGAAACTTACAAATGCTGCAATATTGTCCCTTGTGCCTCTTTGAGAATCGCCCATTGTGAGAAGAGCCATTGTTGAAAATGTCTGAGATTATGAAAGAGTTTGAAATTGTAAGAGATTATGAAAGAGTTTGTAGCAGAGAGTGAGACGATTGTGGATGCGAGAGAAGTATGTAATACTCTGTATTTATAGGAAAAAAATTTCATAGAGTAAGTGAGGTGGTAGGTGGGTGCATGCATGCATGATAACTGTCACTCTTACAGTGTAGGTGCAGGCTACGTGACAGCATTGGAGAAGGCATCCCTGCATGCATGTAACACGATTGGACATGAAGGGAGGCGCCATTGGACTTGGCGAAAGAGTACAAAAATGAAAGGTGTCGCCATCCCTGTTGGTGAATAAGAGGTGGCATGGGTTGCAGTGTAGGCGCATGCTAGGTGACAGTCTTGGAGAAGGAATCTCTGAATGCATGTAACACTATTGGACGTGATGGGAGGCGCCTTAGAGGTTGCAGTGTAGGTGAAATGTAGGCGCAGACTAGGTGACAACCTTGGAGAAGGCATCTCTGCATGCATGTAACACGATTGGACATGACAGGAGGCGCCATTGGACTTGGCAAATTAGTACAAAAATGAAAGATGTCGTCGTCCCTGTTGGCGAATAAGAGGTGGTATGGGTTGCAGTGTAGGCGCAGACTACATGACAGCCTTAGAGAAGGTATCTCTGAATGCATGTAACACTATTGGACGTGATGGGAGGTGCCTTAGAGGTTGCAGTGTAGGTGCAATGTAGGCGCAAATTAGGTGATAGCCTTGGAGAAGGCATCTCTGCATGCATGTAACACGATTGGACATGAAGGGAAGCGCCATTGGACTTGGCGAAAGAGTACAAAAATGAAAGATGTCGCCATCCCTGTTGGCGAATAAGAGGTGGCATGGGTTGCAGTGTAGGCGCAGGCTACGTGACAGCCTTGGAGAAGGCATCTCTGAATGCATGTAACATTATTGGACGTGATGGGAGGCGCCTTAGAGGTTGCAGTGTAGGTGCAATGTAGGCGCAGACTAGGTGACAGCCTTGGAGAAGGCATCTCTACATGTATGTTGGTTAATTCAAATTCAGTACAACCTATTTAATCTTATATTTATCAAAATAGTCATACACTTAATCTCTCAAACACTAGAACATTCAAAAATTCCAGCAATTAACTCAT